>OX422218.1:474764697-476132197 GCA_949130495.1 Sambucus nigra
TTCAAAGATAAAATCCAGAGTCCTAATACTCCAAGTCTTCACCCTTTTTGAGTTCCCCAACTCATGTTTGATTCACACAACTTTGCCATACCATTGTGAATCTTTTGGAACCCTAGAACACAAGCTTTGTGTATTTTTCATCTTTGTGGAGAGAACTTTGCAACCGAGGGCTGCGTGTCATTGCCGAGGGAGTCTCTACGAAGTGTTATGACTGCGTGTCATTGAGGAGTGCTGCGGTTCTTCCTTTGCTGATTGGACTGAGGTTCATGTGGGTTCGCTGCGTGTGGATTCATTGCTGTATTTCATTGTAAATCTTGTAAGTCGCGATTTACTCTTTATAGTGAAATAAAAGGTTTTGCCCTGCGGGGATTTTTCCTTATCGTGGTGTCACATGATTTATTTGTTTATGGGTTGACACACACACGCACTTTAGATGCATGTTTAGGGGCTGAAATTTAATAAGTTTGCCAAATTAGAAATTTGCGAAGTTTTTCAATATCACGCATTCTCAATGCTGGATCTTCCGATGAATCTTGCAATATTTCGGATCCGCCCTCGTCGTCGCATCGGGTTCCCCCACGGGAATGCCCTTTGGTTTATAGACCGTTCCTCCTTAGACCATTGCGTTGTAACAGCTGACAGCCTCCTCCATTGTACAAGGCAATGGTGATGGGTCCTCCCTTTCTCTTCCAAACTTCCTCTTATTGTCCCTCTTCAACACCTTGCCCCTATCTGCTCCCTCGTTGTACCCTACGTGTGGGGGCTGAGACCTCCCTCCCACAGGTTGTATCGGCTACCTAAATATCATGACACCACCACTGGATTTGGTCGCATCACCAAGGAGATATTTCTTGTTGCTTTTAAGAACGCCGAAATAGTCTCCTCGCGCGTTTCATTAATGAGATGACAGATGTACTCAGGAAGCAGCCCCTCCGCATAGATCTACAATAACTTGGATTCTTTGGACTCCTTCCTCACATCAAGGGACCTTTTCTTGAACCTTCAAACGTATGCCACCACTTCTTCCCTGGGTCGTTACTTATCCCGACGTTCCCACTACTGGATTCACAACAGAGGACATACTTGTTGGGGCTATTCCCGTCACGCCTATACTTGGTGGGGCCATTGGGGTTGCCCCGGTGTCACAAAAGAGTTAGCTTCAAATTCTCCTAACATCGTTGAAGCTACTTGAGTTTGTAAGAACTCGTAAAACTTATTCATGAGGAGTGCCACTTGAGATGGTCCCAATGCAACACTCGTGGAAGCTTGTGTCACTTCTGGAACGCCTGTCATCGCCTGAACTGGAGGTACCTCTATTGGAGGGGCCCCATCCCTTAGAGCCACCAGTTCTCTCACCACTTATTCTTCATTGTGTTGAATTTCATCAAAGTTGAGCCTTCGATTAACGTTATCTTGCGCCATACTCATTGCTTAGAATAATGCCTCCCCAGCAGAGTCGCCAAATATTAGTGGATAGTTTAGATAAGATGGAGTCGTAACCTCTTTTTGAGTACAGTAATGATAAGTTAAATAGCAACACTATTGATTAACCACAAGATATAAAAACACGACTCAATGACGATAGACTCAGTTTGAACTCACAAATCTCTCGTGTATAACTCATAAGGTAGTAATGAACTTAGTAGTAACTTAGCTAGAGGGAGAGAGAAGTAAGCATCCTAGATACACCTTGGTAGGCATCAAAAAAGACCAACCACCCTCAAGAATCTTTGTCAAGTATTAAAAGCTTTGTAATAAATGACAATGGTGGGTTAGTAAACTCTCTAGTTTGTAATAACTCTCTCCGATATATATTATCTCTAGTAATAACTTTTGAACTATCAAAAAATTATCCTCTACTCAGAGGTGGTTGGGGTCCTTAAATAGCCTCCTACACCGTCCCCGAGGCAACTCCGCCATTAATGCCTGTGAAAGACATCCCTCATACTTTATGTCACAAACATTAAATACCTGATGCACTAGTTGTCTCCATGTCATAAATATTAAATGTCAAGACATGCCTTTTGCCTAACCACTGTGTGTCAGGGGACTATTATCATAGAGGTGGCCCACCAACTGTCTGACAGCCCCAAATACCATGGTGGTTTACTCAAGTGCAGGTCTAAAATTGCCTAGCTGGTTAGTGACATCAGGTAAAGTGGATGTGATATTAAGTAGAGGGTTGTTTGGCTCATAATTCAACTCCCGATGGAACTCAAGGCTGCTCCCTCCGAGGTTCCACGGTCAGGGTCCTTCGGTGTTTTACAAGGTGTATCTAAGATGGTCAGGACCAGCCCCAATGGTGCCTCACTTCTCAATCCTCCAAACCAGGTCCCTCCAAAGTTTCCACGACGAGGTCGTTCGATAGAGCATGAAAGCTCTCCCAGGCCCTGCCAAGCCTTGTCTCTCACGAGTACCGTTCGACCTCACACATAATCATTATTCTCGTTACATCATTACAATCGTTATAGCTCATAGTCAGTACAAATAAAAGATACAATATGGCTAAGTAACACAACTAGCTAAAATATGAGTTTCCACACTAAGTTGCCTCACTGAGATGCCACACTGAGTTGCCACGCTTGAGCTGCCTTGCTGAGTTGTCACACTGCCTTAACCCCAGATACTATTGTAAATAGGGGAATTATCCCTAATCTCAGGATTACCTTCAAGTCCCCTCTACAGTATTAATGGGAGTCTTGAAGGAGGAAAATCATTAGCATTCCCAGCAATCAAAGAAGGCTAATTATGGCTGCACATGCAAAAAGATGCAAGTATCCATGTTCGGAGATATAAGAAATGCTAGAAGTTCTACCCTATGGTTCATCAACTAATTAGCGACCTAAAATCCTTGACCATTCCTTGGCCATTTTCACAATGGTGATTGGACATTATGGGACCATTACCTATCGTACTTGGGAATTATAAGTATCTGCTGGTCAGCATAGATTACTTCATCAAGCGAGTAGAGGTAGAACCATTAGACAATATCCATGACATTTATATGACAAGGTTCATCTGAAAGAGCATCATAAGATGCATTGGTGTATCAAGAGCTATCATCACTAATAACGACACATAGTTTGAAAGTGGTTTTTTCTAAAACTTCTGTGATGAACACAACATTAAGCATCACTTCATCTCGGTCGAGTACCCCTTGATAAACGGTCAGGTAGAAGCTTTAAGAATATGCTCGATGGTGTGAAGAAGAGGCTGGAACGAGAAAAGTGTTCTTGGGTGGGCGAGCTTCCTCACATTATTTAGGCTTATCATACCATGCCTAAAAGGCCTACCAGGGAAACACCCTTCACACTCATACACGGAATGGAAGTCATCATCCCACTTGATGCAGGTCTCCTTACCATGAGAACCAACTTGGTCGACTAAGGGCTAAACGATAACTTGGTCGAGTAATGGAGATCCACAGTGACCAAGCGATGGCGAGGAAGTGCTTCATAGCAGCCATCCGACCAAAGCCAAAAAAGAAGGCCAGTCAACACAACGAGAAAGTTGAAGAGGGTGTGATACCTTCTAAATAGCAACTAAAGTATGGAAGACCAGGAGTAGAGGAGACCAGGCTCCTCCCCTCCGAGCGTGTCATCGAGGGCCTGGTAGAAGTTATAGCCGAAGTTGGTGACAGTAGCAGAGTCTTCTTGATTGGAGCATCTCTCACCGACCAAGAACAGAAGGAGTTAACGACCTTGCTGAGACACAACGTATATGTTTTCACATGGGAACCATACGAGCTGCCTGGCATTGACCCTGATATGGTCTGTCATTAGCTGCACATCGACCCCACATTCAAGCCAGTCACACAGAAGGCACGAAGAACTGCACCCGAGAAGGCTAAAGCAGTCGAAAAGGAAGTCGAAAAACTGCTGGATGCAGGATCCATACGGGAAGTGCAATTCCCCAAGTGGTTATCCAACCCAGTAGTAGTTCCGAAGAATAATGGGAAATGGAGAGTTTGCATCGACTTCACTGACCTCAACAAAGCATGCCCTAAGGATAGTTTCCCCCTCCGAAAGATAGACCAACTAGTAGATGCCACTGCAGCTCACGAGCGAATGAGTTTCCTGGACGCATACTCAGGATATCACCAGATCCCCTTGTATGCCCCAGACCAGGACAAAACGGCGTTCATCACGACAGTTGGGTTGTATTACTAAAAGGTCATGCCATTTGGGCTCAAGAATGCGGGGGCAACCTATCAGCGGCTGGTCACAAAAATGTTCAAGGATCAAATGGGAGACACAATGGAGGTCTACATCGATGACATGCTCATTAAGAGCAAGAAGAAGGAAAACCACCTCTCAGACCTATCAAAGACCTTAAAAATCCTCAGGAAGTACCGAATGAAGCTTAATGCGAGCAAGTGTTCCTTCGGTGTCCAGTCAGGAAAATTTCTTGGATACTTGGTCAGCAAGAGAGGCATAGAAGCTAATCCGGACCAGATCGATGCAATCAATAGGGTACAACCCCCTCGAACAGTTCGGGACGTGCAGAAGCTCACTGGAATGCTCGCTGCCTTAAATCGCTTCATTTCCAAATCCTCCGAGAAGTGCAAGCCTTTTTTCCAGCTTCTAAAAGGGAGTAAACCGATAGAATGGAGCCCAGACTGCTCGCGACCTTTGGACGAGCTCAAGTCCTACTTAAGCTCTCCACCGCTGCTTGTCATACCACAGCAAACGAATTCTTTATACCTGTACCTCTCGGTATCCAATCACACTCTCAGCTCGGCGTTAATATGCGAGGTTGCAGGAATCCAACACCCCGTTTACTACGCGAGCAAGACCTTATTAGACGCCGAGCAAAGGTACCTGCCATTAGAGAAGCTCGCCTTTGCATTGGTAATAGCCTCGAGGAAACTGAAGCATTATTTCGAAGCTCATACTATCATCGTCCTTACATCGCACCCCCTTAAGGCGGTCCTAAGGAAAGCGGATTTGTCGGGCAGATTATCTAAGTGGTCAGTCGAGCTCGGCCGGTTTGACATCCAATTTCAACCAAGGACCGCTATCAAGGGTCAGATCCTCGCTGATTTCATAGCCGAATTCACTGGCGAAGAACTCCCCGACCAACCTCAACCAACAAAGCAAAAGGAGAACCCAGCAACAGTGGAAACCTGGAAACTATTCGTTGATGGAGCCTCAAACTCAAAGGGGGCAAGCGTAGGCATTGTTCTCATCACCCCAGAAAACACCATCCTTGAGCAAGGAATCAGGCTTGGATTTGCAGCCTCCAACAACGAAGCAGAGTACGAAGCCCTAATAGCCGGTCTCCAAAAGGCAAAAACTCTGGGAGCAAAACGTTTACAGGTGTTCGGTGATTCTCAACTAGTCTCCAATCAGATAAGTGGAGATTACAACGCGAAGGATGAAAGAATGGCAGCCTACATCGCCCTGGTGAGAAAACTAATGGCGAGCTTTGAGGAGATCAACATCCAGCAGTTTCCCAGAGGGCAAAACAGTCATGCCGACGCCTTAGCAGCCCTAAGCTCGGCAGTTGATTCTAGCCTTAAAAGGGTCATTCCCATCGATTTCCTCATTTGTCCAAGCATTAACCACAACAGAAAGCTGCCAAATGTGGAACAAATACTCCAGGTGGGATCAGCCCCCAGCTGGATGGACCCCTTAAAAGACTATTTAAAGGAGGGCACGCTCCCAGAGGATAAGAAAACCGCCTACCAGATAAGAGTCATAGCTGCTCGCTTTCACTTATCCACAGGAGGCGACTTGTATAAGAAATCATTCTCCGGTACCTACCTTAGATGCGTCCACCCATGCGATGTCGAGCAAGTGCTATGCGAGCTTCATGAAGGAATCTGTGGAAGTCATGTCGGAGGAAGGTCTCTAGCCTTTCGAGCAATGAAGGAAGGCTATTGGTGGCCATATATGCAAAAGGACTCCGCAGTATATGTCCGCAAATGCCTGAAATACCAACTTCACGCTCCTATGGTCCACCAACCCGCCAGCGACCTAAAATCCCTAACCAGCCCATGGCCCTTCGCCCAATGGGGAATGGACATCGTGGACCACTACCCACTGCTGCCGACAATCGTAAATACCTATTGGTTGCAACTGACTACTTCATCAAATGGATCGAGGCGGAACCATTGGCAAACATCCGAGACGCTGATATGATAAGGTTCTATATGGAGGAATATAATCACTCGATTCGGAATTCCCAGAACCATCATCACTGATAATGGGATACAATTCTAGAGTGGCCCCTTTCAGGACTTTTGTAACGAACACGGGATCAGGCACAACTTTAGTTCGGTGGCCTACCCTCAGAGCAATGGGCAAGCAGAAGCTTCCAACAAAACTATGATCGATGGATTGAAGAAGCGATTAGAGCGAGCCAAAGGCGCATGGGCAACCGAGCTACCCCATGTCCTATGGGCATACCAAATAACTCCTCGGCGATCAACAGGAGAAACCCCATTTTCGCTAACATATGGCATGGAAGCAGTCATCCCACTAGAAGCGGGTTTGCCAATAATGAGATCCGACCTTATCGACCAAGGCCAGATTGATGAGACGTTGCTCGCTGAACTCGACCTCGCCGACAAGCGTAGAGAACTTGCCCTAGTGAAGCTTGCGAGCTATCAGCAACAGCTCACAAAGCATTACCACAAAAGGGTTAACTCGAGAAGATTCCAAGTTGGGGACTATGTTCCAAGGAATGTCCTGGGCAACACAGTAAAGTCATCAGACGGCAAGCTAGGACCAAACTGGGAAGGACCCTTTAAAGTAACCAAAGACGACCTGCAAGGTGCCTATTATTTGGAAACGATAGAGGGCAGAGAGATACCACGAGCATGGAACACAGCTAATCTCAAGAAATTCTATTTTTAGATTCTCAAGGAATTCTATTGTTGAATCTTTTTCTTGTATTTGTTATGTGAAAGGACAGTTCATTCCTCTTATTACTAATGAAATTAGTAACAGTTGCATTTAATCACACATATTTTCCAAATCACATGCACGATGCTCGATATAGCAGGGGAATACCCCTCCTCAGGTCATCGTCATGAAACACGAGATACCTCTTAGCATTGCCCCTGGCAATATATAAAGCCCTACAAAGGATTCTTAGGCAATGCGACCAGATTTTATACTGGCCATCAAACCTACTTTGGTTGAGAAAAATCCTGATCGGATGAAGACATCCAATACCAGGTGTGTCCTCGCCAATTGCCTACTTAGGCCTAAGGGAGTGTGACGACACAACCTAAAAGGTAAAATGGGGCATAATGGTATTTTGGCATTATACTGGACTGGGGGGACACTTGCATGACAAAACAAAAAGGATTATGAAGCAGCAAGAATATAAAATGATTAGATGAACACGTTTAGTCGGCAAAATTGCCCAAAACACAAACTTTTCATTAATCTCTTATATTTACAACAATGATAATACATGTTTAGTCGGCGAAGCTCGCCCAAAGCATTTACATTATCAAAAAAGACAAAAGAATAACAACTTGTTATATTTACAACAATGATAATACATGTTTAGTCGGCGAAGCTCGCCCAAAGCATTCACATTATCAATAAAGACAAAAGAATAACAACTTGTTATATTTACAACAATGATAATACATGTTTAGTCGGCGAAGCTCGCCCAAAGCGTTTATATTATCAAAAGAATAATAACTTGCAAAATCTAAAAAAGGTGGAAGCCTCCGAACAAGATAATATGCCACTCTAGCCCTTCGTCCGTCGTCAGGAGCGGGGACCAGCTCTTCCACAACCTTATCTGCGTCCAACTCTAAAAGTTGCCGAGGAATAACATCAATGGGGATCCATCGATCATCCCTCCTGAATGGGTTGGGCATCAGAGTGGAGGAGGACATCTCGTGAAGATACCATAACACCGAGTTCCTCAGGACCTGAAGCTCTTTCAAGGCACTCAACCACCCTCTGATGAAAGAAATTTCCTCAAACTCGGATAGTCTTGTTGGAGCATCTAGCCAGCCTTGATCATAACCGTCAGCCCACGCTTGTCGAGGACCCTTCTTGTATAAGTGCCGCAATCGGGTAACGTCCCTTTGAAGCCCAACAATAATTACAAATGCTCGCCGGACATCATCACGGAGCTCTTCCATCTCCTTATCACGCTGTTCTCACTACACCAAATCTGCCCATTTGTCAAGGTCATTGACCGTGACATTTCGAGGTGAGATAATTTTTTTTGTCACGGTCGTGTCACGGTCATTGACCTTGACACAAAACTCGCGTTTTGTGTCACGATCGTGTCGCGGTCAATGACCTTGACACGTTTGTCATGATTTATAACCGTGACAAAGCCGTGACCCTTCTTAAAAAAATTGTCACGGTCAATGACTATGACAATTCTGGGCATAATTTAAAAAAATATATGCTGGGCAGTATGGCCACTGCCACTGCCCAGGAGTATATTTGTACCTGTTATAGCAACGTTGTACCTATTCCAAACATCATATATCCGAACAAACTAAAGATAATGCAAATATATATTCAAATAAGAAACTATTTAAGAAGAAACAACATCACCATCAATTATCTCAAATCTACAAATTATTTGCATGGAAAAGAGATTTTGTACCGCGACGCTCGGGAACACCTCCTTATCCTTCCCTTCTCGTCCGAATAGCCACATAAGTATAGAGCATATGTGGCCTACCCTTAGGGCCACTCCCTGTCCCCTGAATTGAAATAAAGTAAAATTAGTATCCGCCCCTCAAATATAGATAAATATAAATCGTAATTAAAATCGAAATCGAAATTGACATATAAATATAAATACGTTACTTGTAGTGTCACTCAAACAGCTAACTTGAGCTCATATGGAACCTCCTTCCAACTAATGTACCCCGGGCAATCGTGTCAAATATAATTCTCTTCATATCTAAACACTAAGAAATACCATAATCCTATGGAGTATGCATTGCAAATTCCTTCCAACCATTGTTTAGCCAAAAATCAGCAGTTGAAGTTGTCAATTCCACCTTTCAATGGTCTCCCATGTTTTGCTAGAAGTTCCAAGTGGTGGGGTATGGAAAGTGGAATTGACAACTTCAACTGGTGATGTTTGGCTACATAACGGTTGGGAGGAATTTGCAGAGCATCGCTCCATAGGATTATGGCATTTCTTAGTGTTCGGATAGACGAAGAGATTCAGTCTCCTCTCCACAAATAGGACACCCCAAATAACTATGTATTAATCACCTATTAAAGGTAAGAAGCGTATATTCATGGATTAGTATAAACAAAACTTAGATGTAGTTGGAATATTTATGTATTAATCTCCTCTCCACACACGCACACTACACAAGAGTGAAAATGATAAAGTGCAGATCAAGTAAAAGCATTAAAAATGGATGTTTCGGTACAAATTGAAATATTTATTACAAATTGAAAAATTATTTCAAATTCGGGTTATCATCAAAAATGGATTGATATTCGGTAGGAGCAGCCAAGTCATCCACACTACTATTTAGACGCCTTGGCGCGTATTGGACAATTGACCACGGCTCGTTGTTGATATACTCCGAGTAAAACACTTGCTTAACCTTTTGAAATGCACAAACAAACGTCTCATCGCTCACGTGGTCGTTGCTCTTCAACTTGGACAAGTCAACCATGATCAAATTGGTGACAGGATCAACTTTACAAGCATTTTTATCCTCAACTCTTACCCATTCACAATAAAATACAACCTCTTCGAAGCTTATATAATCCAATTCAAATATATTTTGTATTACACCATAGTAAGTCATTTCAGCTTCAACGAGGTTTTTATCTTTTGCGCTCGCTCGAAAGAAAGTAAGAGCCTTGTATGAAATTCCCGAGTTCTGTACATTTGTACTTTCCTCGTACACTTTAGCGCCGAAAATGTAACCGTTCAATCGATACTTTTTGTACTCTTGTGCCACGAACAAGGGTCCAGTGGCTAGACGAGCAAGCCTTGATGTCTCATCACCCATCTTTAGGAGCTGAGAATATAGATAAATTAATTATATTAGTGGTAAAATTTGAGTGTAATGTAACGTTATATAACGACTGTTTTCATTATAATTACCTCTTGTGTCAACCATAGCCTAAATTCGTTGTCTGATTGTACCATTGTTTTTCGTCTTTTATTGTTCTCACAGGCTTCATATTTACTGCATATTACAAAATTAATCATGTATAAAATAATCTAAAATAATGTTAAACATTATAATATTCGAAACTTACTTTTTCCATTCTTCGACATCTTCATGTGTGTCAAATAGATAACGAGCTACTTATTCATGTTGCAAACTCGTTAATTTCACTCGTTTTCCCATCACATTACCACCATCATCGAGGAATTCATCAGTGTCATCAACGCTGGTCGAGTCAGGCATATATTCCCGAGTATATATTGATGACTCCACGTTGATGTATTCCTCTGCAATTGATCCTGCAATATATCGCGTATTCTTGAAGTAATATTTAAAAACTTTCATCAATCTTTCAAACGGATACATCCACCGATATCTAACTGGACCACAAAGAAGTGCCTCGTCGCATAGGTGTACCAATAAGTGAACACTTATGTCAAAGAATGCTGGGGGAAAGTACTTCTCCAATACACAAATCGCTTCGTTCACAGCCAATTTTGCGGCCACTATGTGTTCTCGATTCACTACCTTCTCACACAAGAGGGAGAAGGTAATACTAATTTTCATAATAGCCCTACGCAAATCCTTGTGCTTGAAGAAACAGTGCTTAAACAATAGAGGAACCAATTGCATGATCACATGCCAATCGTGGGACTTACACTTATGTAAATCATGAGTAACATAATTCACAATCCTTTGCAAGTTGGACGAAAAAGTAGATGGGCCCTTCAAATTATATATTGTGTCTAGAAGCACCTTCCTTTCCTCACTCGTCAAAGTAAACGCACCAGGGGGAATTATTGTCCTTCCCCTACTATCTTCTTTCAACCATAGTTGTGGCTTAAGTTTTAACGTTTTAAGGTCTTTTCGTGCATTTTCTCCATCCTTCGAATGACTCCCCCCAAGGCAAGTACCCACAATATGTTCAGCGAAGTTCTTCTCTGCATGCATCACATCCAATACATGGCGCACCGAGTTTTTCTTTCAATAAGGCAAGTCAAATAAAATTGACCTCCGAGACCATGCCTTTCTTATCTCAGTTTCATTCCTAGTTGGGGTTTTCTTATGATTGACATTCTTAAATTTGGGATTCTTACCTGGCATATTTGGGCCACATTCAGAAGATTTACTTTCAATTTCTGAACCCAAAAATTGTCTCGGCGGTAGCCTATGTTCAACTCCGCCGAATAAAAAATTGGAACCTTTCTCAAATCTGAAACTATGAGCTGGAGGTAAAAACCTCCGGTGGCAATGGTATACATTTTTTAAGCTGGAGGATAGACGAAGAGATTCAGTCTCCTCTCCACAAATAGGACACCCCAAATAACCATGTACTACACATCCGGATAATGTCCCATAAGCTGGAAAATCATGAATTGCTCACATCAACATAGCTTTCAGCGTAAACTCTTCTTTTCTAAAAGAGTCAAATGATTTCACACCCTCTTCCCACAACTCATTTAATTCTTCTACCAAAGGAGACAGTTAGATATCAATGTCATCACTTGATGTTTTGGCCCAGGTATCAATAAAGCCATCATCGAAAATTCAGGTCTCATACACTGTGAAGGAGGGAGGTTGAGTGGGGCTAGGATCACTGGCCATATACTCTGATTGGTGCTTAGATTTCCAAATGGATTGAAACCATCTGTTGATATAGCCAAACGAATGTTGCGTTGTTCTCGAGCAAAATCGGGATACTCAAAATTCATCCTCCGCCAGGCAGTAGAATCAATAGGATGACGCATGATATTACCCCCTACTTCTGCCCTAGCATGCCAAGTCATTGCCTCTGCAATCCATGGTACTGTGAAAAATTGCTTTAATCTAGGCCCAACGGGAAAATATTTCATTACTTTTTGAGGCACTTTTGAGCTTGTTCCTTCCTTACTAGTAGATTGGATATATCTAGGTTCATCGCATACCGGACAACGATCGAGATTTTCATACTCCTTTCGGTATAGTATGCAGTCATACACACAAGCATGAATCGATTTATACTTCATTCCCAAACCTTTCAAACTGTTCTTCATAACAGGATAGCTATTTGGAAGTGTATTCACCTTGGGTAATAAGCCCTTCACCCATTTCAGAATTCCCGTCACGCTATTGCCAGACAAACCGTACTCCATCTTCAAACTGTGCAAACCAACCATGGCATGTAAAGTTGTTTGATCTTTCTCACAGCCAAAGTATAACGGTTGGGTCACCTTAAATTTTAAACTTTGGTAGTCATCGTCAAGTTTTATCGTGTTATCTTCACGAGCACTTGAATCTTCTACATCATCAGTAACCTCATTCTCCTCAGCTTCATAAACTCCGTACGCATAATCAACTAAATCCTCTAACATATTATGATCTACGTCGTCCCCTTCTACATCTATTCTACTTGTTGAAGGTTGTTGTGAAGGTTGGTCGGGGACAAAAGGAACTTTCAATTCACCGTGAAAACTCCAAAATCGATAACTATCTTGCATACCCGATCTTAACAAATGTAGTTCAACTGTTTTCCACTCAAACACCTTACCATTGTTACACCTAGCACACGGACACGGAAACTCTTCATCATTACGACATCTCTTTGCATATTTCACAAATTCGTTAGCACCTCTGCGAAACACATCCCCCATTCTATTAGTCTCACCCATCCACTCTTTGTATTTCGGATATCCCATCACAGCTACCACAACTAAACACCTATTAAAGGTAAACAAAACTTAGATTTATAGTATGTTTTATTTAATTATCCCATCATTTAATTATCCCATCATTTAATTATCCTATTAAAGGGTAAGTGGTCCTATCCCATTCAAGACTGCATTTTTCTGTAATATACTTAACAGCTCATGCACATTGTTACGATTTGAAAAAAATTCGACAGCATATCCCCTTAGTTCTCCAAGTACACGACGTAGATTGGCAGGTGTGAGTGTTATTTCAATTGGTCAATTGAAATAACAGTCACACTTGTCAATCTAGTATGTACCCAGAGAACATTAAGATACGACTGCAGAACTTCCTCCAAAAGTAACAACTTTAAGCCAATAAGAATATTATACAGAAATTATACAGTCTCAAACTGTCCAAACGGGACAATTCGAGAGATCTCATTACAGGGGTAATGACTCTCGAACGGGTCTAAGGGCTATTGAATGCGTACGCATAAGAACTAGAATGCTAGTATCTATGCGCACTATATTTAATTTCAAGTATGTTTCATATAATAGGTTAATTCAAATACAAAAATAAATTCATGGGTTAAGCTCTAAAATAATCAACCTAAAGTTGTGGTTCATAAAGTATTATCACAAATATAAACTAAGAGTGATAAAATAACTTTGAGGCATATAAATTAATTGTGACAAAGTAAGATTATGCACCAGAACCTAAAATTTAAAAAAAGTGTTTTTATTTAAACCCCACTTTTCTTTCTATAACTCCTATTTTATTAAACTTTAAATATAATTAAGGGTGTATATAAAGAAAAGTTAAATAGGAATAAAAACAACATTTTTAAAATATGAAGGGCTCACCAATTTGATCAAATTTTTCAACAACATAGACTAATTGATCTTTATTATAAGACAATTACTACAAATTTACGCGCATCGCCCGAATTGAAAAAGTAATTTAATGACTAAAGTAATACTTTTTTTAACTTTATTTATTCACCACAAATCTTAAAAAATATTTTATTTTTCATGCTTTTTTAACTTCGGATGCTTTTACCAACTTCGGATGACAATTACTACAAATTTACATTTTTGGATATTATTTTTGGATATTATTTACATTTACATTTTTGGATATTATTTTTGGAAATTTATAGAAAATTACTTATTTATTTACATTTTTAACCCCCTACCCCCTACCCCCACCCTGCCCCCACCCCCCACACACGCACACACACATGCACATATATACACACATACACACATATATATACACACAAACATATATATAAATGGAAGCGAGAGAGAGAGAGAGAGAATTAAACTTGAAAGTAGAGAGAGAGAGAGAGAGAGAGCAGCGTCGAGAGAGAGAGAGAGGGAGGGAACGGCGCAGGAGGGAAAAAAGAAGGGGGAAAGGGTTTTTGTTGTAAACATTGTCACAGTCGTGTCAAGGTCATTGACCGTGACAATTATTTAAAGAATTGTCACGGTCATTGACCGTGACAAGTCCGTGACAAGCAAATTTGTCACGGGCTTATCACGGTCATTGACCGTGACAATTTATTGTAACGGTCGTGTCAAGGTCAATGACCGTGACACAAAACGCGTGTTTTTTTGTCACGGTCAATGACCTTGACAAGGCTGGCCGCCTGAAAGGTGACAATTTGCCCATTTTGGTGTAGTGTCTTCTGCTTCCCTGCTCCTGCCCCTGGTGCTCCTACCAGCTCGCGGGAGGGGAGGACGAGCGGAACCTCGCGGCATAGGAGGAGTATATCCAGCTCGCGAAGACGAGGAGCCTTGCAGAACCGCTGAAACAGTGCTCGGCGCATGCTCTCTAAGTTGCAAGACTTCCCTCCTCAGGTTTTCATTCTCCTGCTGCAGGAACTCCCCAACTTGGTTTATCTCGGTGGCCTCTAGTAACCTTGCTCTCAGTACATTGACTTCCTCTTGTACAGAGGCACCAATGCCTTCCATCTCCTGGAGCCTGTCCTTCAGCTTAGCCACTAGCTCGGACTACTCCTTATACTTTTGGTTCCTTGACCTGAGAGATTTACAAAGCCTAACAAAGCCCTAACGAACCCGATGACTGGCATTGGGACTAAGAGTCCTACCCAATTGAGATGTGGCAGGAATATACTCTTCTGCATCAGTCAACTACAAGACATAAAAGGGCAATGGAAAGAAAAATCAATCAACGCACTGAAAAAAGAAGACTTTTCATTTCATTGATAAAAGTCAAGTACATCGAGCAGAAATTGGAAAAATTACAAGCAGAAGTACAAAAATAGTCCTAAAAGAAGATTAACTAGCAACCTCAGGCTGCCCAGAGGTGGCTGGCTGCTTCCCCTTGCCAGCAGCAGCAGAGGCATCCCCCTCTACAAGGATGCCCTCATTCGCCTGGGCAGGACCAGCATCGGTAGGAATTGTCTGAGAGGCAAGATCAACACCCTCGATGGCTGGGGCAAGGGCTTCTTCATCCACAGTTGGCCTCGGACCCGGGTCATGCTCGTCAAACAGAGGAGATTCAGTATCAACACCAACAGCTAAGAGGGCCTTGTTCCAGCCCTTTTTGAAGTTCAAACGGCTGATGTAGCCTATCTGAACTTCGGCGTCTTCATAAGAAGTAGTCCACCCGGAGTTGTATGAATCCTCCTTGATGGTGGCTACCTGGGACTCTTTCTCCTTTAACTGCTCGGTCAGAGCCTTGTTCTCCTCCACGACACCCAGCTTGCTCGAGCAGACTAGGTCATAGGCCTGCCTCAGCTCGCTCAGCTCCTTAATCACCTCATCCCTCTCTCGATTAGAATTGATGAGGGCCAGATTAGAGGAAGCTCGGGCGGCATCAGCAGCCTTCAAATCAGCCTCCAACTGAGTACCCCTGACTTACAGAGCGGACTTCTGCTACTCTAACTCACCATTCCTTCTCACCAACTCCTCGCGATAACGGTAGAGCACGGCGAAGTCAGTCACAAACTGCCAAAAATAAAAAAGAGATCAAGAAGGAGAAACAACTAAAACTTGTTAAGGAATTGAAAAATGGAGAGGATCTTACCAAGGATAGCCTCTGGCTAGCTTGTAGGGCCAATTGATCAGACCCCAACGCCCTCTAGAAATCTGCAGGAAGAACTGCCCTCTCGAGCAGTGCAGGTGCCAGTTGAGGAGAAATGGCAACTGAGGCCCCCTCGGGAAAAGCAGACACCGGGACCAAGGCTTGCCCAGCCTTCGTCCTCGACTCCATATTTCTCCTCTCTTCCTCTTTCTCCCTCTCCCTCTCCATCCTCTTCCTCTCCTCCATCCTCTTTTTTTCCTCCACCTTCTTCCTTTCCTCCTCCTTTTTTCTCTCCCTCTCTCTCACCTGCTCTTCCTCTCTTTCTCCTGAGTAGAAGACTGAGAACCAGTAGCCAGGGCCCCTGAAGTGGACTTTTGTTTCTTTGACCTTTGTGCAAGGAGCACGTGGTCCTCATCATCATCATCTCTAATCAAGTTCTTCCTTGGAGGCATTTCTTCACCTGAACTGCTGGAAGAGATCTACGATCCTCGAACTTCAGAATCCTCCTCCAAGTCAGAGGAACTGCTACTGTCAGAGCTCCCTTCACCCAAATTACTCGCAGCTCCTGCAGGCTCACTTTTAGAGCTGCTCTCCTCTTCGTCCAACTGGATAGGCTCAGCAGTAGTCTCTTCGAAGGAATCGAACTCTAGTACACTATCCACAGGCCGTACTATGAAGCTGGAGCTAACGTTCTTGTACTCAAGTAAAAAGGCAGCAGACTTGGGATGCTCGCCATCACCCAGAGGCTCCCTGATATTCCAAGCTTTCACCAACTCCGAGATACGAACCTCGCTGAGAGAAGGCTCCAAATTCTTTGACCTCGCTGCGCAAGAAAAAGCAAAGAGGGGTTAGAAAAATCACAAATCAGCAAAAATTGAAACAACAGTACAATGTCTACCTATATATTCCTCCCCCAAGAAAGGAATAGAGAACCTCTCAGACCTTGACCCTTCAAACTGGGGAGGGAACTGCCAATTCCTAATGAGGAAACCCTCTTGCCAGTAGTCCTCATGGGAATCAGGTAGGTTTACTATAAATACCCTATCAGGACTCCTAGCTTTGAGGTATAAGACACCTGAACTAGTTCGAGAAAAGGAATAACAGAAACAGATCTCGGCAAGTCCTAACCTAGTACCATACAACTGGTTTATTCTGTGGACGCCATTTACTATCTTCCATACATTGGGCGAGCACTGTGCGGGAACAATATTGAAATAGCCAAAGAAATGCAAAAATAGATCATTAGGGGGAAAAGTAAGTCCCCCCTGGGAAAGCAACAAAACATGGATCCAGTGGGCATCCTCTATATCCCTAATGTTCCTAGGAGGGGAGGCATAACATTCAATATCTACCCACTCAGGAATGTTATAGAACTTCCTGAATTCAGAGATTGACCTATTTCCAATCTTCGCCATTGAAAAACTCAAGAAAGTCTACAAACCAGAGAGAAAGTGCAAAGGAAGGGAATGAGAGACTTACAAAATAGAAGATCGGTTCAAGTGATGAAGAAGCACAAGATCAAGACGACTAAAAAGCAATGGGAATGGGGGTTACGAGAAGAAGGTACGAGGCGCTAGAGTTCTCAGAAGAAGGAAGAGTACTAGAAAGGCTGAAGCGACGGAAGAAAAAGTGGCTATCCCAACAATCCTTCAATTCTAATCATAGCGCACAAATAGCGAAGCAGGTGCCGCCAAACCAACTTCACAGTTTTCGAAGAGTCACAAATCAGTCATAATGGCTGATCATTTAAATTCATTGAACCCATAAACATGGCCCAATAAATTTAGGGGCAATTGTGGGTACCCGAAAATTAGAACTATGGGCTTGGACGAGTAGCCCAGTCCTGGCGGCCCAAAGTCCAGGACCCTCATCTTTTATAATTGATCCGGTCTCCCCCCACGATCCCATGAAGGGAAGTTATAGGGGAAATGGAAAACATGGAGGAACCCATCACCTCCACTCATCTACATGTACATGTATATATTAAACCCTAGGTCCGGGGCAAAAGGACAGGTTGTATTCTCTGTAATCACTCTCCGGAGTATATAGAAATAATATCGACTGCACCACCGTGGACGTAGGCACATCTTGGCTGAACCACGTACATCCTTTGTTGTGTGATTGGCATCTTGTATTTCTTGTTCTTTTCTTGATAACTGTTTCTCTCATATTTATTTGTGTTGCATAATAATTGCATCTACAGCAGGTTGTTTTGAAGAATGTGATTTGGTTCAATAAGAAGAATTAAGAGTTTTTTGTAAGATGAGGAGCAATTTTTTATTGTTTATTCTATTAGATTTTGAGAGAGGGAGGACTATTACGATATATTTTTTTATTGCTCGGTATGTTTTTCTGTTGTATTAATGGGTTTACATTTTTTTGTTGTTGGGATGTAGTGATTTGAAGGAGTTGGACTCTATTTTTTGTTGTTTGAGAATGAGTTAAATTGGAATGTGACTGTAGTGAATTGCTTGAACTTTTTTTATTGTTATACTTTTTTTGTTGTTGAACCGATTTTATTATTACTGTATCGATTTTGTAAGGAATATTTTTTGACCGATGGGTTAAAATAGGAGAAACACTGCCATATATGCTATTAAAATCTAAAATCACTCTCCTTCTCTAGAGGTAGACCAATGACCTTGTTTTTTCTTTCGAACCAGGAGGATGATGTTGATTAGTATAATTGCGGGAGATAGAAAATACTAACATGATATTCATTTATGGGTTTTTCGGTGTCGGGTGTTCAACCCGCACAATTTTTGCGTCTAAAACTCCCCTTCTTAGCTGCCATGTTAAAGGCCGATAAACGGATCGGATTCGGACCAGATCAGGCAAATCTAAATCCATATCCATTTATGTTAAACGGTCTCGGATCCGATCCGTTTATTAATCAAATCGAATCAGGCAAATCCAAATCCATATCCGTTTATGTTAAACAGATTCAGATCTGATCCAATTATCCGTTTATGTTAAACTTGATTTGCAATATTTTTATTTTCAACTCTTATTTCATAAATTTATTTTGCAAATGTTCCAAAAAACAGATAATGAAATAAAGAACTATTATAATAAATATTTAAAATATTATTAAATACCATATATTTTAATTAAAAAAAATAAATATATATATTAAAAATATTAATCGAATCGGATTATTAACGTATCAGAGTATATGAATCCAAATCATCTCCATTTAATAAATGAGTAATCGGGTAATCAAATTTTAGGCATGATCCATATCAACTTAAATGGATCAGATTCGGATAAAATATGATCAATTGATAGACCTACCATGTTATGTCTCTATAGATGGTGTTTGGTTAAGCTATAATGGGTAAACCCACTATTCTTAGTCAATCACGGGTGGTACCCTCAATACAAAGGTTTTTGGTCGGCTACAATGGGCCTCCAAAAGGTGTGATTGGATTAGTCTATTTAAATATTTTACAAATGTTTATATTTATTTTATTTTAGGGATGTTCATTGATATTAAAACTCTACCAATATATATTATAAATAAGGGGTGATCCTTCATTATTGATACACTAATTAATGAAAAGAAATTCATCTCTCTAAGATTCTCTTTGTGCCTTAATTCTTTGACATGATAACACGTATTGTTAGGTTCACATGATACCCCCGCGGACTTCTTCAGATCTCTTTTTTTTAGTAGCATACCATGAGGTGTCCGGGACAGTTTACGCACACCTCGACTAATCCCTATTCGCGATTCGTGACTTTCTCTGACGAAGCATTATTTTGACAGTGTCAGGGATCGAACTGGGGACCAAATTCAATTCATCCCCAAAATTATCCCAATCATAACTTTATATCACTAAACCAAGAGACTTGATTTATTCTTTAGATCCCTCTATCTTCATAATCTTATAAGAAATTTGCAAAACAAATTCACCACATGCAACTGTCAGAATCACATATCACTCGTGATAATTTTTTGTACTAGTCACGATGAAGGTTATTTACTTCATACCCTTCGTATTATGTGTTGACTCTTTCTAACACTGTAATTGTTATGTCATTTTCCACTGTCTTCAATTACTAATGCTAAAGCCTTTTCTATAACTATGTTGCACAATATGTATTTGATATATGATACGTATCAAGATGAAAAGAAAAAAAAAACATTCCTTTTAAGTTCCAATAATATTTTATTATATTGAAAAATTTGATTTAAGACCTTATTATACATCAATTACTTGGTGCTAACGTTGAATCTCACCATAAATAAAAGCACGATTCCTCTGTAAAAAATTTACTGCACAATGCCTAATCAAAAACTCCACACATTCGGGTGCACAGGGAAATTATTAATCGACGCTACTTTTTCGAGGATAAAAGTTTAAATTCTTGGTAGGTATTCTACTCTCTCTGTGAATTTTTTTCATTGCATTATATCAACCACCAATAGACATAAAATCCACATGATATCAAATTATACTTTAGTTGTTTGCCTATACATAACATCATATATTAGAAATCTCTAGAAGCCACATAATATTAGCATGATATCGATATTGACATTTTTATTTGGTTTAACCTTTTATCAACCATATTCATTACATGGAAACCAAAAGAAAACTGCCAAAGACTAATTTAAACTTAATATATATTATTTTTCTCTCTTTGTTTTGAGACCAATAGTCCTCATTTTAAATAAGTATTAATTTATTTATGTCTTTTGATTATCTAATTATTAAGATTTATAGGTAATTAAAGGCATACGATTCTTGAATACCTATTTTATAATGGGGATCTAATGTTCCTCATTATTATATGGACCTCAAGTTTCCAACTACTATTTAAAATTTGAGGCTGATGTTCCCAATTGCAAAATAAAAATATTTGAGGCTTGAAGTTCCCAACTACTATTTAAATTTTGGGGGTTGAAGTTCTCAATTGTCTTATAATATTTAGGCCGTGATGTTGCCAATTTCAATTCAATTTTTGGACCCGATATTCCAATAAAATATGTACTAAATCAAAACATGAAGTTTTTGATTATTTGTATATTATGGTAAGAGACATTAAATATCCCCAATTAATTTGTGATGTGAACCTGAAAATACAAGCATTTGTTTAAAGCCATGGTCAAACCTGAAGTTTTAACACAATGGGATAAGAATTTTAAAGTCCTTATCTTAATAAAATTAACCCGTAGCTAAACTATTTTATGTGTTAAACCCGAAGTTCTAATAAATAAATACAAGAACTTGAAGTTCTCTTCCTTTAAATTTTAAGACCTAAAGTTCTTGAATTACTTGGAATAAATTATTGTGACTAGAATTTCGTAAATTATTGTTTATAATTGGGGTATAATTATCCTCCTTTTTATATAGAAATACAATAAAACTTGAGGCCTGAAGTTCTCCGGATGTGGGAGTTGAAGCTCCCATATTCAGATTTCCAAAATCAAAAGAGAAAATTTTGATTATTTAGGGAACGAACATTAATGTCCCATGAGCATTAATATTGAAATTGTAAATCAAATTAAAAATTCAATAATATTATATGTGGAACTCAAAGTTTTCAAAAATAAAGAGAGGACCTCGAGTTCTTAAATAAAATTTATACGAACCCAAGGATTTATACTTGATCTATATATAAAACCCGAAGTTCTAAAATATTGGATAATTTTTATATGGATGTCATTCATTTCTTAGATCATGAAGTTCTAAAATGCTATATTAACATTTACTATTCAGACATGAATAGTTTAGCATTATCTTTATGTCTTTATTAGAGAAGTTATTAGTTTATGGACTGGTATACATTTTCTTTACAATGCCTATATGATTGGTGGATTCAATTTTAATTAATATTTACTCGTATTAAAAGTATGGATCCGAAAGTAATAGAAAACAATGATATTTGTCTAGCAGATAATGAAACAACTAACACTATTATGGAAAAACATAATTTTTTCTAGACTTTGTATGTAATAGAATAAGCATTTCAATCATGGTTGAACCTAAGGCTCCAGAAGAAACAATGTGATGTTATTATGTGGTACCTATCCATTCATATATGATAGCAATTCCTGGAGAAAATTACATCGCTTTATAGGCATAAGAATACATGGGTACCATATTAATAAATAAAGGTAATTGAATTACTTCTGGCGTTGGAAACCAAAAGCTTATAATAGCAAACAATCATTTCATTATACATGGGGTTATACTATACAAATTTTATTATGCAGAATTGCACTTTATAATGAACCTGAAGCTCGATAATTCAACTATTTGATATTACACAATCAATCTTTGACAATTATTATTATTATCACAAAGGTATGTATATATGGTGTTTATGATTCGCCATCTTCTAAACTAATGATAAATGTAGTATTTCTCGTATATTTTATAAAAATTATTTTGAAGAGACACTCTTCCCACCGCTAGGGGAGGGAAGAACGTACATGAAGTACATTTTTTTCCTGTAGAATGGTCCATTCCTGAAGAACGACGATAATTATCAAGGAATACTTCAACTTTGAATCATCATATCCCTCTATCGCTCAATGAGAAGATGAAGTGAATAATGATATTGCAACATCAAGTGATTACAAAACTTTAAATATTAGATGTAGTCACATGTACTAGTTACAAATGTGCTTACCAAAATCATTTTCCCAAAAGGAGAAAATAAGTTCGATAGAAAATAAATTTAGTGCACGCCAGAAGCATGGCAAGCCTATAGATACTATCTACTTGACTCCCTATTAATGAAGGTTAAATAAAATCATGCCCAAATAACACTCCAGAAGAGGTTATATATAACGCTCAATAAGATGTTATGAATAAAATATCCACTCTCTCTAAAACCCCGAAAGAGTTTATTGTTTATGAAAAGACACTGTAGAGGGGGCTCGAAGCTCAGCGTGACATCTTGGTTAGGCAGCTCAGCGTGGCAACTCAAGCGTGATATCTTGGTTAGGCAGCTCAGCGTGGCAACTCAAGCGTGACATCTTGGTGAGGCAGCTCAGCGTGGCAACTCAAGCGTGCCATCTTGGTGAGGCAGCTCAGCGTGGCAACTCAAGCGTGACATCTTGGTGAGGCAGCTCAGCGTGGCAGCTTGGGGAGGCAGCTCAGCGTGGCAACTCATATTTTAGCTTGTTGTTTTAATCACATCGTACTTTCATTATTGATTTCTATAAGCTTTAACGATTGTAATGACGTAACGATAATAACTAAAGGGTTTGTATGAGGTCAAACGGTACTTGCGAGAGACCAGGCTTGGCAGGGCCTGGGAGAGCTTTCATGCTCTATCGAATGATCTCACTGTGGGAACTTTAGAGGGACCTGGTTTGGAGGATTGAGAAGTAAGGCACCGTTGGGGCTTATCCTAACCATCTTAGATACACCTGGTAAAACACCGAAGGACCCCGACCGTGGAACCTCAAGCGGAACAGCTTGGAGTTCCATCGGGCATTAAGTTATGGACCAAACAACCCTCTACTTAATGTCACATCTACTGTGGGTGATGTCACTAGCCATCTAAACGTTGTCAGACATGCACTTGAGTAAACCACTGTGGTATTTGGGGCTGTCAGGCAGTTGGTGAGCCACTTCTGCGACAACAACCCCCTGACACACAGTGGATAGGCAAAAGGCATGTCTTGGCATTTAATGTTTAATGACGTGGAGATAACTAGTGCATCAGGCATTTAATGTTGTGACATAAAGTATGAGGGATGTCTTTCATAGTATTGAATGACTGAGTTGCCTTGGGGGTGGTATGGGGGGCTATTTAAGGACCCCAACCACCTTTGAGGAGGGGATCCTGTGTTTTTGGAGAATTAAAAAAGAGTTATTGCAAACTAGAGAGCTCATTGACTCACCATTGTCATTTATTACGAAGCTTTTAATATTTGATAGAGATTCTTAAGGGTGTTTGGTGTTTTTCTACCTGCCTATCAGGGTGTATCTAGGGTGCTTACTTCTCCCTCCCTCTAGCTAAGCCACTTCTAAAGGTCCATTAGCATGACCTGAGTTATACACGAGAGATTTGAGAGTTTAAACTGAGCTCATCTTCATTGAGTTTGTGTGTGCAGATCCTATAATTAGTCTAGGGTTTTGGCTAGTTTAACTTGTGATTACCATACTCGATAGGGGTTACGCCTCCATATATATAATCTAAAGTACCCTCTTACATTTGGCGACTCCGCTGGGGAGGCATCCTTCTAGAGAAGGAGTATGGCGCAGGATAACGCTACTAGAAGACTCAATTTCGATGACATACAGCATAATGACGAACAGGCTGCGAGGGAGCAGGAGGCCCTAAGAGATGGGGCTCCTCGAGTAGAGGTACCGCTGGCTCCAACAACGATAGGCGTCCCAGTGGCGGCACAACCTTCCACGAGCGCGGGGCTGGGACCGGCCCAGATGGCGCTCCTCATGAGCAAATTTTACGAGTTTTTGCAAACCCCAGTAGCTTCAACTATACTCGGAGGGCTGGAGACTAATGCCTTCGTAACACCGGGAGTGGCCCCAGGGGCCCCGCCAGGGGCAGGCATTACGGGAGCGGTCCCAACAAGTGTACCCTCTGTTGTGAATCCCACTGTGGGTGGCTCAGGAGTTTCAACGGCGCAACCGATAACGTTCGCTCCGGTTGCAACGAGCGCTCAACCGTCTGCTCCGTTGCAGGTGGCCCCAGTAGCCTCGCCCCTGGAAGAGATGAGAAAAGAGATGCAGAAGGAGATGCTGAAGTTCATGCAGTCTTCCTCGCAGGCTGTGGGCGAGGTGGTAGCAGTCTATGACGACTTCCGGACACCCTACCCCCAGGAGTACAACGACGAACCCTACCCGAAGGACTATATTCCCCCTACCTTTGAAAAATACTCAGGGAAGGGTGGGAACCCGAAGGAACACATTAAGCGTTTCGTTGAACACTTGGGGGCGCATTGCAATGACAAAAAGCTTAGGCTGAGGGAGTTTTCCAAATCCCTGACTGATAAAGCCTACACTTGGTAGTCTCACCTGCCTCCCAATAGTGTCTCCACGTGGGAGGAGATGCACGTGTTGTTCGTCCGAAAGTTCTTCTTGGCAGAAGATGAGTTCACCCTAACCCAACTGGGGAGGGAGAGGCAAAGGCCAGGGGAGGAGGTAGTGGCCTATATCCGAAGGTTTAGGGAAAGGTCCCTCGACGTGAGGGAAGAAGCTAAAGAGGCCAGGTTACTAAAATTTGCGCTGAGGGATTACTTCCTGAGTATATCTGTCACCTGATCAATGAGACACGCGAGGGAACTTTTTCAGCTTTCTTAAAATCTGCAAGAAATATATCGTTGGTGGTGCGACCTAGCCCGATAGTAGCCCCATGATGTTCAGACAGACGATACAACCCATCGGGGGAAGGTCTCAGGCCCCACGGGTAGGATATGTTGAGAGAGAAGATGGGGGCAAGGCTCAGAGGAAGGACAACAAAAGAAAGTTCGAAAGGGATAGAGAAGACCCGCCACCGTTGCCTTATACGGTGGAGGAGGCTATGAGTTGCTATAACACAATGGTCCAAGGAGGAACGATTTACGAGCCAAAAGACGTCCCGGTGGAGGAGCCTGACGCGGCAACTAGGGCCAATCCCAAATATTGTCAGGTTCATCGAAAGGTCCAGCATCCAACAGAAAGCTGCTTCACGCTGTGAAGAATCATAGACAAGTACGTGAAGGTGGGAACGCTGCAAATCCCCCCACAAAACGTTAATAATAACCCGCTCCCGGCGCATGGGGCCAATGTTGTGACGGCCTACGATAAGGAGGCAGAGCGAGAGGGGAGAGGGGCAACGATGGAGTTCGATAAAGCACTGGAGTATTGCACTAGGGGAATGGCTAACGTAGTTCTGGCGTATGATGAAGCAAGTGCTAGGGACGTAGAAGACGCCTATAGCGTTGAGGGCGAGGAAACGGATCCAGTCATAGAATATAGCGCAGTTTCAAAATCCCCAAAGTTCGCTTGGTTCTTCGATCAAGTGGGGATACCAAAGGAGAGCAGAATGGAAATAACTCGGGCGATCCTTGACATTGCGAAGAAGGACGCGGTTCCCTCGCTGAAATGGAGGGGACCCATGGCGAGGCTGGTGAAAAAGTTCCTATCAGAGGTGACCTTCAGCGATGCAGATAGAGCTGTAAGGTTCCCTCATAACAGGCCCTTGTATGTGACGGCGAGTATCAACGGGGTTAGTTTTGCAAGAACGCTTATGGATGGGGGTGCTTCCATCAACATTATGCCGATCAACTCCTTCCACGCAGCTGATATCCCAGAAGAAAGGTTGGTCCCCATGCCTCTGGTAATCTCAGGGTATGACAACCAATCTTCCAAATCCATTGGGTATGTAAATGTGGGAATTATAATGGGAAATCTGAGTTCCCACATCAAGTTCCATGTAATAGAAAGTGCAACTTCCTATCATTTACTAATAGGAAGAGTATGGATGCACAATCAAGGTTTAGTTCCTTCAACATATCATCAATGCGCCAAGGCGAATGTCAAAGGATCAGAAGTGACCATTAGGGCTACAAAAAGGCCTTTTGCTATCGAGGAAGCTCACTTTGTAGATGCGGCCTTTTATACGGAGTTGGAGGAGGATGCTCGAGTCCTAACGAGAAGAATGGAGGGGGCATGGGTTCCCTCGATCAGAGATAGAATGGGGCCTCTGAACGAGCAAAGCAAAGAAGCCACGAGTAACGAAAGGGTGAGGGCCGAAGAAACCCATCAGGTGATCCCTCGATCCCAAGGTACCACAAAGCAGCTCAAAAACAAAGTAAGGCTTAGAATGGATCCTGTGGAGCATGAGGTCCAACGGCAAAGTGTGCTGAGTCGCTTTTCAGGTGGAAGAATCGCTGAGGCTTCGAGAGAAAGAAAGAGGAAGGCCGTGGCAACGGTTGCCAACAGACAATGCAAGAAGGTGGTCACTGAAGAGGGGAAGGTGGTATACCGTTTATAACGATGTGAGCGGGCGGCCGAAGAGACCGAGGATGGGGCTGACCCGTTATATGAGTGTTTCTTGGTAGATCAACAGGGACAATGTATGGTGATAGACAACTCCAACATACAGGAGTTCGTGGAGGAGGTCGCCGAAGAACCAGACTACATGGCAAATCAACCGAAGCCCCAGGCACAAGAGTTGGAGCAGTTGAACATGGCAGAAGAAGGGGAAGACCCAAGGCCCATCTTCATCGCGAAGGATCTCGGTAAGGAGAAACGAGAAGCCTTGGTTGGGCTAATCCGGGAGTTCATAGATGTCTTTGCATGGAAGTATATCGAAATGGAAGGACTGGATGAGGAAGTCAGCTGCCACAAGCTAAACGTGATGCCTTCAGCCATCCCGGTGAAGCAGGCAACAAGGACTTATAAACCTGAGTTGGACTTAAAGATTAAGGAAGAGGTTCAGCATTTGTTGGCAGCAGGATTCATCAAACCAATACAGCATCCCCTTTGGCTATCTAGCATTGTGCCAGTAGGAAAAAAGGACAAGAATCAAATAAGGATCTGTGTGGATTTTAGAGATTTGAACAGGGCTTGCCCCAAAGATGAGTTCCCTCTACCCTCCATTGATAGCTTGATAGATGCCACGGCTGGGCATGAGATGTATAGCTTCATGGATGGGTACGTAGGGTACAACCAGATCAAAATGGACCCCGTGGACGCAGAGAAAACGGCATTCAGAACCCCGTTGGGCAATTTCATGTACAAAGTAATGCCATTTGGACTTAAGAACGCGGGAGCTACTTATCAGAGAATAATGATGGCCATTTTTCATGATTTCTTCCACAAATTTGTAGAATTCTATGTGGATGATTTGGTCATCAAATCGAAGAAGGAGGAGTCCCACCTGAACGACTTAAAAAAGGTGTTTACTCGATGTAGGAAGTATAAATTAAGGATGAACCCATTGAAGTGCATCTTCGGAGTAACATGTGGGAAGTTTCTAGGCTTTGTGGTTGATCGACAAGGGGTGCAGATGGACCAGGATAAACAACGCGCGATCTTAGAAATGCCGTGCCCAAGAACGGCGAAAGAGCTGAAAAGTTTCCTCGGTAAAGTCTCCTACCTTAGAAGATTTGTACCAGGATTGGCCGAGGTAACACACCCGTTGATGCAGCTGCTGCGAAAGAACACAAAGTTCAGGTGGGAAAAGGATCACCAGGAGTCTCTCGATGAGTTGAAGAAACTGCTCGTTTCACCACAAATCATGGTTCCTCCACAGGCAGGAGTACCGTTGCAGCTGTACCTCACCTCCACTGCAAGGTCTGTTGGAGCTTTGCTGGCGCAAGAGATTGACGGGCAAGAACGGCCAGTGTATTACCTCAGCAGGATCATACATGGGCCAGAGATTAGATATAGCAGCCTAGAAAGGCATTGTTTGGCCTTAGTCTTTGTAGCACAAAAACTTAGACATTATATGCTGTCTTTTACAATTCACATTGTAACTAGATGTGATCCTATTAAGTATTTGTTGGCTAGAACTATCTTGATTGGCAGGGCAGCTAGGTGGTTCCTTATTCTCTCCGAATATGATTTAAAGTGTGTGGTTCCTCGTGCTATCAAGAGCCAGGCGTATGCTGATCTATTGGCAATCTTTCCATCGGGAACGTTTGAACCACCTAAAGAAGACGTTCCGGGGGACGACTTACAAGCCAACTATCTGGATACAACCGATGAGGAATGGACGATGCAGTTCGATGGGTCTTCGGCTGAAAAGAAAGGAGGGGCAGGGGTCATCCTTTCAAAAGGAATGGAGGAAATTTGCCTTTCCTACAAACTAGATTTCCCTTGCTCCAATAACGAAGCAGAATACGAAGCATTGGTACTAGGGTTGCTGGAGGCTCTTCGAAGGGGAATTCGTTCACTCTGCATCAAGGGTGACTCGAACTTAGTAATTCAGCAAGTTAATGGAGAATATGCGTTGAAGCACATGAGTTTGGCACCGTACAGAATGATCATTCAAAGGCTCCTCAGCCAGTTCCATCGGACCAAAATCATAAGACATCCCAGAACGATGAACCGACATCCAGACGCTTATGCCACTATTGCTCAAAAGATGGTCATGAGAAGCGATACGACTATCGTTACGATCCAATGAAGAACAGCTCCTTCGGTGGTGCAGTCAATACTACCGATGGAGGGAGACGCGGATTGGAGAAGAGACATTAAGAAGCAACTGGAGTCTGGCGAGGGGGCGATGCGGCTAGGAGAGTTGTCCCAATATTTTACATGCCAGGGAAATCTCTATTTCAGAAATACAGGAGGATGGTTGTCGAGATGCGTCAGCCCCGAGGAGGCCGAGCAAATATTGAGGAAAACGCATGAGGAGCATTGCGAGACGACTGAGATACCTCTATATAGGAGAATTCAAAGGGAGGGGTATTTCTGGCCTAAAATGAAGCAGGATGCGGCAGAGCTACAACGAAAATGCAACAAGTGCGAACTATTCTTTGAAGCAGCTGAGTGCCATTTTATTGAAGCCCAAACGGACTGGAGGCAGCCCTACATCGACTTCATTCTGGAGGGGGTTGTCCCAACGAAGAAAATAGATGCAATGGGTCTAAGGCGAAGGGCTCCAAGGTTCTACGTCCAGGAGGGACAGCTTTATCGAAAGGGGTACTTTAACAGGCCCTTGCGATGTGTCACAAAGGAAGAAGCAGCGGAGGTCCTCAAATAAGCGCACGATCCAGCACACATAGGAGGGGCTAAGTTGTATGATCAGTTGATGACGTTGGGGTATTATTGGCCAACGATGGAGAAAGACTCTGCTGAGTTCGTTTGAAAATGCAAAGCTTGCCAACTTCATGGAAATATGATCCATGCCCCATCGGTGGACTTACACTCTCTGTCAACACCCTATCCATTTCATACTTGGGCGTTTGACCTAGTGGGGGCAATACACCCTTCTTCGAGAGGCAAGATATGGATACTGGTAGCAACGGAGTGTTTTACAAAATGGGCCGAGGCAATACCACTCAAATGGGCAACGGTTGGGGTGGTGAGCAACTTCATCAAAGAATACATCATTTGCCGTTTTGGGATCCCAAAAGTAATTCTCTCAGATAATGGGACCCCCTTCGTCAATTCTGAAGTAACAATGCTCACGGATAAATACTCCATTGTTCATCACACTTCAACGGTGGCATACCCAAAGGGAAATGGTTAGGCCGAAGCAACTAACAAAACCCTGATTAATATTTTGGCCAAAATGATGGAAGACTTTCCAGGGGCATGGGATGACAAGATACCAGCTGTCTTGTGGGCCTATCGAACAACCAAGCGAAAACCCACAGGATACACGCCGTTCTCTCTTGTCTATGGGGCTGAGGCAATCCTCCCAGTAGAATTGGAAGTCCCCTCTGCCCGTTATGCCTTGAGAAGTAGCATGCTCCCTCATAGTAGACATATACAGCTGGAAGCGTTGGATGAGCACAGAGATAACTCGATGCAACACTTTCAAATATATACGAAATAACTCTCCAGAGCATATGACAACTTGGTGAGACCAAGGAAGTTCGTGGAAGGAGACCTCGTATTGAAAGCGGTAGTAAAACACATCAGGGGACTTCCTCTACCAAAGTTCGCAGCCAACTGGGAGGGACCTTACGTTGTGAAGGAAGCGCATGACTCAGGTTATTGCTTAATTTCGAAGATAGAAGAAGACAAGCCATTTAAGATTAACAATAAGTGGCTGAAGGTTTATCATGTGTAAAATAACCAAGTTTGAGCTGATGTTATATCGTTATAAATATACAAGTTTTGGGTGACATTTTTAAGAATAAATAATTGCAGAAACACAAAACTCTATAGCACACAACAACAGTCACAACACATGAAGGGATTGAAAAGTATGCGTTCTTCATTCATAAACAATAGAGTATTACAAAATTTCCTTTGGAAGCTATTGCCCAAGAATTACATAGAGAAAAAGAAATAAAAGATCTGTACATAAGAGGTAACTATCCTAAAAGAAAAGATAAATCCGAGGAAGAGAAAAAATCTCCAGGCAGGCCCGAAGAAGCTGCTGTGAAGGAACGTTGGGCGTTAATGGAAACCTCCAGCCTCGTTTGCACTTGCGTACGTTCGATCAGGAGTCTCTCATGCTTCAGTTTGGCCAGGCACAAAGCTTCTTCGGCATCCTTCACCTCTTGTTCCACCGCTTCCAAAAGAGGGGCCAATACGACCAACCTAGCCTCCTCAGCTTGCTGGTCCTCTTGGTGCTTGCGCAATACCTCCCTCTGGCTGATCAGTTGCTGGTTTTTCAAGGTCTTCAGATACATAGCAAGCCAGTCAAAACGGAAACCATCACGTCCCAACTCCTTCAGGAAACCTAGAAATTGGTTGAGAAGGGATCTGGTAACACTGGCAGTAGGGGTACTCACAATTTCAGCAACAACGATCACCATGCCTTGCAGTCTGAGACTCATCACATGAATATTTGAACGCAGGCAATCCGGTGTGAAGGTCTCAGGATGGCGATCCACCAGTTGTTCAATCACCAGGCGATGGTTGACGGGCATTTGAGGAGACTGCCGAAGCACCATGAGGCAGAACGAGTGAGGAGCTAGGTTGGGAAGAGGCAATTCACACCCAGATTCGCTCTCAGCTGCAGCACCAGTCGTAGAACCTTGATCATCATGAATAGAATTTTCTGAAGCATCAGGTTCTCGGAAGGGAGAGCCTACAGGTGAGAGGACTGGGGGCGAATCTTCCCGAGCAACCTGAAAAGAAAAGGCCAAAACTTAACAAGTGTTTTCGTTGTTAAGTCACCGTTATAAGGTGCAGTTTGTGAAAGAAACTTAACAAGTGTTTTTGTTGTTAAGTCACCGTTATAAGGTGGAGTTTGTGAAAAAAACTTAACAAGTGTTTTCGTTGTTAAGTCACCGTTATAAGGTGAAGTTTGTGATAATAAAACTTAACAAGTGTTTTCGTTGTTAAGTCACCGTCATAAGGCGGAGTTTGTGAAAAAAAACTTAACAAGTGTTTTCGTTGTTAAGTCACCGTTATAAGGTGGAGTTTGTGGAAAAAAACTTAACAAGTGTTTTCGTTGTTAAGTCACCGTTATAAGGTGCAGTTTGTGAAAGAAACTTAATAAGTGTTTGCGTTGTTAAGTCACCGTTATAAGGTGGAGTTTGTGAAAAAACTTAACAAGTGTTTTCGTTGTTAAGTCACCGTTATAAGGTGGAGTTTGTGAAAAAAAAACTTAACAAGTGTTTTCATTGTTAAAGTCACCGTTACAAGGAGGAGCTTAAGAACAATCTTACATAAAATCATAAGATGGAGATAATGGAAAACCTTAACGAAAGATAGCAAGGAAAATATACCTCAGTCACAACGGGAGCAGTTGAGGCAGCCACAGGGACAGGAACCGTTGGGGGAGCGATTATTACCTCAGATGGCATAACGGGGTCCCTTGGCGCAGAAGCCTCCACGCTTGTCCAAACATGATCACCCGTATAGGGCACAAGGGCCAGCATATTGGGATCATCATGAGAAGACACGAGGCCCTCAAACAAAGCCACCTCAGGAGGAGGTGTAAACACACCAACCTGGGCCCTCACTACGGGATTTGGTGCAAGATCAAGAGACAACTGTGCACAAAGCCAAGTGTTAGAAAAGAAGAATGGGCACAGAAATTATGAAGAAATATCTTGACGTGTTACTTACCTCGGTTAGGGTGCTAAACAAAGGAATGACAGGAGGGGGCCTTAGCAGCACCGTTGGAAGAAGAATGCTCGCCAACAACGGGGACACTTCCACCTGGGATACCCAACACATATCACAATTCAGTAATCCAAATACGAAAAGAGTATGACTGAAAGGACTACAACAAACAAATTATAGATCACATCATACCTCGGGCTCATTCTCTACCACAAGTACAATGGGCAGAGGAACCTCAGGTGAGGCCTGTGACTCAGAAGGGACAAAGGAGGTTATCTCGGGATGTGCCACTTCGGGCAAGATTACCACTTCCGGCGAGGAATCACTCGCACGATCAACGTCATCACATCCCATAAAAGCTTCCCTCGCACGTTGGCTGGCTCCACGGCGAGAATACGTGAGCCCCGTCATGGGGGAATGGGGAGGAGTTACATCGGTATGAGGTGCACTGAAGCGTCCCCCCACAAAACGACTCACGGGAGGACTGGAAGGGTCTGGGTTTTCTATTTCAAACCCCTGCAAAACAGTTGTCAAAGAAAGGGGGGAGGGATAAGTATACACACAAGCAAAGACAGTCATCCTCAAGCAAAAAGGAGATAATAATTAAGTCAGCCATACATACCTCCGATTCAGAAGAAGAACGAGAGGGCACAACCATGGGCGAAGTGGGAGGAGTGGCGGCAATTGAGGGGGCAGGGGTGGATTGCACCTCAGGGGTCAGGTGTACTTCAGGAGTCCGTTTCTTCTGGGACTTGGTGCCCAGAGTCTTCTTCCTCGAGCTAGCTGCACCAATGCTGACCCCTTGAGGAACCCTGGAACTTTTCCTCTTTTTGGCCGTTGGCTCCGAAGGACCCACCACCACCGTGGGGAAAGCAACGGAGGAAGGGACAACGACTGCATACCGTTGATACTCAGCATTTATTCGGTCCAGTTCTGCCTGGGCCTCCCTCCTCACACGCTCAGCCATCTCAACGGGCATGGGAGGAGGAACGGAGGCTATGGGAAGAGCTGCCACGGGAGTTTGGGGCCTCGACTTCGATTTCGATGTCCCACTCTTAGCCGTCCTTGCTTTCTTAGCAAGAGGTTGAGAAGACCCCTCATCGGTAGTAGCTGCAGCAGAGGGGGCAGCCTTCTTTGCAGCAACAGTTTTTGACTTAGGCGTGGCAACTGGGACCATGGCACAAAGTGGGGGAAGCTCGTTGGGAGGTGCTTTGTGGGTTGAACTTAGAGGGAACTCTATCCCAAGCACAGAGTTGCCCTTTAGCCCCAACTCTAGGGCAGAAAATGAGCAAATAGGAGGGTACACCGGCTCTTGCTCGATGAACTTAGCAATTTCAGCTAGTTGTCTTGGCCAATATTTGGTGGCAAAAAGAGGGGTCACATCCCCACGCCTAGTAATACTAGGAACGGTGACACGCCGAGCCATTGCTGAGGATATCCCCCACGCAGCAGTTGAAGAAAACAACAAACATGCCTCGCCAAAGGAGACTTTGGGGTTTGATGATTGGAAAACTGGACGTGGCATCCCCTGGTGAAACCCAAACTGACGGCTGCATCGGTTGGGGTTGTAATGCTCGTTCGAGTATCCCCACTCAGTGTAGGAGGGCAGATATCCAGGAGAAAGAAGAAGAACTACGCCCAGCGAGGGGTCCTCGATGTCAGGAGAGGGATCCCGTATCATTCTGGCATCAAGATGAAAAAACTTACAAGTGTGGAAAAAGGCCTCTTCTTGATAAGGCCTCATAACGAAGCTCTCAAAATGGTCAATCACTGAAATCAACTCCTTTCGGCTTTGCCTCTTATGGTAAATAAAGGACCGAGGAGACAGAATCGATTCAGCCGAAGGAGGTCTGTTGGACTTGGCCGCTACGGCAGGAAAGTGGAAGTAAAGAAAGCTAGTCAGAAGCACACTATTGGCAAAATTGGCCAAGTTATAACGACCAATGGAGCGTTCCATGTCGAATAAAGTCCTGTCCAACCAGGTGTACAAGGATCCCAAGGCAATTGCAGCCAGGGGAAGCTTTATGCCTCGAGCTAGGCGAAGGGACAGGTTGATGAGGTCTCTTCGGGGCTGATCGTTAGGCTTGCCCGTCAAAAAGAAACGGGACAAAATCACAAGAATGTAAGCAGAAAGCTCCAACGATGTACCTTGACCAGGGGCAGTTGATGAAGAGCTGCCTTCGCTAGAACTCTGGAAGAAATAGTTGATCAGGGGAGAAAAAGTAGCTTTGTTGGAGGAGCCGATGCAGCTTCGGCATATGCGATCCAACTCCGAATGATTCGCAGTCTCTTGAGCATCAAGAGCTTCATCGGTGTAAGGCTCATGGCCTGTCGCATCGAGGCCCAAGAGCTCACACACATCCTCCAGAGTTATGGTAAACTCACCCCAGGCAGCAATGAACGTATGAGTATCCACGTTCCATCGAGAGATCAAGACAGGAAGGGCAGCATTGTTCTTTGAGATGGTGAACTCACCAAACCATTTAGCCCGTTGCAGCCCAATCTTGGTAAGAATATCAGCATAGGAACTCTGCATGTGAGAGTTCCAGGCAGCAAACTGGGCGGGGGATCCCCCGGGTGCTTCGAAATCAATGTGGGACCATGGAAAGTCCCCTCGCTCTAAGCGAAATCTCAGAGTTCCTTCTGGGGGCAAAAATCCCCACTTAGACACCTCTTCGTCTTCATCACCCAGCAAGAGGGCGTCAAACTTGGAGGAAAAGAAAACAGCCTTACAGGCAATAGCAAAGCCATCACCCTCCCCAAAAATGGGAGAGCGACGGTAAAATCTTAGCTGTTCTTGGCGAGCAGCACCCTGGGCGGAGGCAGCAGTGGTGGTGGCAGACAAAACACTAGTGGCAGAAATGGTGGGGTTGCTTGAAGACGCCATGGAAGAAATGGTGCTTGAAGCCGTAACAAAGAGAGCTTCGAGAGAAAAGGGATTGAAGGCAACAATGGAGACGGACGATCACAAGTAGTGTTATAGCTCTCTGCAACAATGGCGTATCTCTCTCTCTCTCTCTTTATAAGAACATAAGCGATAGTCTGAGGAAAGAAGATAACAATGAAGTAAGGAAATAAGTGAAGAAGAAAGAAGAAGTATAAACAGACCCTTTAGGCCCACGTGATTAAGGTTCAAAGTATTTTGAAAAATGGCTGTTGAGACTTTCGAGTTTGGCGTTTAGATTTTCCCACCCTCGCACGTGCACGGCCGCCTGTAATCATTTCACAAGAACATGTGGCACTTCGGGAAGTGCTGTGACAGTTGAAAAGACAGCGCACGTCACTAATGAAATGATGCATAGAGAACAGGAAGCGTTGCCTTCCTCAGCAAGTTTGAGTCTTGGCGCCAATCTCCTTGTCAGACTTATCCAACGGAGCCACAACGAAGAAGATGTTCCAACGGTTACACAAAAGAAAAATCCATCAAGATGAGTCATTTCGTGCAGACATTTCTTGTCCCAATAAATCTCTCCACGAAGGGGCAAATGTAGAGGGGGCTCGAAGCTCAGCGTGACATCTTGGTTAGGCAGCTCAGCGTGGCAACTCAAGCGTGACATCTTGGTTAGGCAGCTCAGCGTGGCAACTCAAGCGTGACATCTTGGTTAGGCAGCTCAGCGTGGCAACTCAAGCGTGACATCTTGGTGAGGCAGCTCAGCGTGGCAACTCAAGCGTGCCATCTTGGTGAGGCAGCTCAGCGTGGCAACTCAAGCGTGACATCTTGGTGAGGCAGCTCAGCGTGGCAGCTTGGGGAGGCAGCTCAGCGTGGCAACTCATATTTTAGCTTGTTGTTTTAATCACATCGTACTTTCATTATTGATTTCTGTAAGCTTTAACGATTGTAATGACGTAACGATAATAACTAAAGGGTTTGTATGAGGTCAAACGGTACTTGCGAGAGACCAGGCTTGGCAGGGCCTGGGAGAGCTTTCATGCTCTATCGAATGATCTCACTGTGGGAACTTTAGAGGGACTTGGTTTGGAGGATTGAGAAGTAAGGCACCGTTGGGGCTTATCCTGACCATCTTAGATACACCTGGTAAAACACCGAAGGACCCCGACCGTGGAACCTCAAGCGGAGCAGCTTGGAGTTCCATCGGGCATTAAGTTATGGACCAAACAACCATCTACTTAATGTCACATCTACTGTGGGTGATGTCACTAGCCATCTAAACGTTGTCAGACATGCACTTGAGTAAACCACTGTGGTATTTGGGGCTGTCAGGCAGTTGGTGAGCCACTTCTGCGACAACAACCCCCTGACACACAGTGGATAGGCAAAAGGCATGTCTTGGCATTTAATGTTTAATTACGTGGAGACAACTAGTGCATCAGACATTTAATGTTGTGACATAAAGTATGAGGGATGTCTTTCATAGTATTGAATGACTGAGTTGCCTTGGGGGTGGTATGGGGGGCTATTTAAGGACCCCAACCACCTTTGAGGAGGGGATCCTGTGTTTTTGGAGAATTAAAAAAGAGTTATTGCAAACTAGAGAGCTCATTGACTCACCATTGTCATTTATTACGAAGCTTTTAATATTTGACAGAGATTCTTGAGGGTGTTTGGTGTTTTTCTACCTGCCTATCAGGGTGTATCTAGGGTGCTTACTTCTCCCTCCCTCTAGCTAAGCCACTTCTAAAGGTCCATTAGCATGACCTGAGTTATACACGAGAGATTTGAGAGTTTAAACTGAGCTCATCTTCATTGAGTTTGTGTGTGCAGATCCTATAATTAGTCTATGGTTTTGGCTAGTTTAACTTGTGATTACCATACTCGATAGGGGTTACGCCTCCATATATATAATCTAAAGTACCCTCTTACAGACACAAGTCCCTAAAGTGACTATAAATCCCCTTGTTTCCATCCCGATGTCGGGGGTCAGAGTTTTCGGATGTGGATCTCTCCTTCCTCCCCCCTCTTTTTCCAGCATGCGTGTGGGATTGCATTCTTTATTGGGGCGCTCAGTCGTCATCGATGTGGGGTAATATGTAGAGATAGAGTCGCCAAACTATTTTGCACAAAATAAGCAAACAAATGTTGCCTCCTCAAGAGAAAGGCATCAAGGATAATACTGATTATTACGAAACCAAGTAGTTTAAGGGTACAGGGACTAGGTTACAGAATGGGAAGGTGTTAGGCACCCATCCCGCCCTTTCGGTCCCTCATGGGCATGTGTTAATGTTATCATGTAGAATTCCCTGATGTGTGTGATTATGTTCATAATATAAATGGATGATGGAATCTCTCGACTCGTGTCATGGATAATGGAGGAGAGAGGTTATCCTTAGGAATGTTTCCAAAATAATAACAAAAAATATGATGTATGTATTCGTCGATTCACAAGTCGTTATGGAAGAACGATTGCATATATCAAATATGACACAAGCAAGCAAACATGTAATATATATATACTAGCGTATGCCCGTGCCTGAAGGCATGACAAAAATTGTCCAAAGTACGAAATCGTGAACCAACGAAAAATTTTCAAAGTTCGTAATCGCGAAACGAAAAAAAAATTCAAAGTGAGTAATTACAAAATGGTAAAATTTTTTAGAAGTATGGCCGTGCCTAAAGGCACACATATAATTTTGTATAAAGACGTGTATAATGTAAATAATAATTTTTTTAAATACATAATCGCAAAACGGCTAAAAATTCAAAAATATGTAAATGTAAAACGACAAAAATTTAAATCCCCGACAAACCAAAGTGTAATTAAAAAAATTTGCCATAATATTCTGTCGTGTTCGTGATTGGTAGTAAAATCTCCTGTCGTGTCACTTCGATTATATTTTGGTCAAGTTCATTTTTTATTAAAAAAAATATTGGGTCAAATTCGAGGTAAGTAAACAATAACATTTCATATCATGTCATGTCACATTATGTCGAGCCAGGTTTTTTTTTTGCTGACTTCATTTTTTGTTAAAAAAATACTGTGTAATTTAAAAAAAAAGTGTAATTTAAAAAAAATGGTCATAATATCCTTTATTTATAGGACTATCATGCATAACGTTAGTATTCACAATTGGTAATAAATCCCATGTCAGGTATATTTTGGCAAAATTCGTTTTTGGTTAAAAAAAAGTTGGGTCGTGTTTGAGATAGGTAAACAATAATATTTCATGTCGTTTCGTATTTATTTTGTCCGTAATTGCAAAACAAAAAGAACATAATTGCAAAAAAAAATTGTTACCCGACAATAAAATGAAATAAAAAAAAATTGTAATTCAAAACTTTCTAAAGCATATAATTTAACTTTGCTCAAGTGACTCAAAGTGCATACAATAACAAATTGTCCAACAACATTTACATACAATATGAAATAAAAAATATTCACTTCATTCACAAATCCATTGCATTGACATTGTGCCTCAAATAAACAAACTGTCCATTTAAAAAAAATTGGACAGGGTCTCCTTTGTTTATTGGACTATCCACCCTCTTAAAGGGTTACAACCAATCCAACAAAATTCAATAATCTCAATAGTAAAATCTAACAAATATTTTAATGAAACAAATTTCGTAAAAACAATCACATATACATGAACTGAAGTCGTCCTGCATGTTCCACTAAAACAATTGTTCGTAGTTTTCAAAATGTGACCTGATACAAAACAAAAAATATAGTTAGTCAATTAAATTGTTTATGGAAAAAAATTCTAAATTTTTTCAAAAAAAAAAATAATATTTACATTCTCAGTTATTTTTCTCGAAAATATCCCAAAACAAACTACTACATATTTTTATATTTAACACACCACATAACATGAAGTTTCCGAAAACCCACCTGAAACGATCCAAGTAAAAATCGTTAGATGAATTGTGGAGTGTGAGAAAATACCCTAGATTACAAAAGCCTAAATGACATTATGCGTGGGAGAAATTACCTGGGGCGACTGCGCGGGAGGGGGCGACTGTGTGGGAGGGGGGCTGCATGGGAGGGGGCTGCTGCGTGGGAGGGGGGGCTGCGTGGGAGGGGGCTACTGCATGGGAGGGGGGATGCGTGGGGGGTGGGGGCTGCTGCGGGGCAGGGGACTGCTGCGTGGGGGGGGGGGTGGTGCTGGGTGGGAGGGGGCTGCTGCGGGGGTGGGGGCTGCTGCAGAGGGGTATTGGTAGTGTGGGAGGGGGGGTTGCATGGGAGGGGGGGCTGCGTGGGAGGGTGCGTTAACGGAGAAAGTTAAATGAGGGAGAGAGAGTTGAGGGTTTATATGCCAATGCATATATGCCAGTGCATATATGCAGTGCGCGCGCGCGCGCGCGCGCTGCGCGCGCGCGTGTGTGTGTGTGTGTGTGTGTGTGTGTTTGTGTGCGCGTGTGTGAGTGGAGAAGGGGGAGGGGACGGGATAGGGGTCACGTGTGTCCGTGTGTGTGTGTGTGTTTGTTTGGCATCTTGTGGCGAACAAAGGTTAAAATCCTTGTCAAAAATGGTGTGGCAGCTATGTAGGTGATATCCAAGACACATCCAACACCAGAATCATCATGTGGCCATAGAATTTTTGCATCTTCAATTTTCTTTGGCATCTGAAGCTTGAAACATTCTGAAGCTTGGCCCTACAAGATCAACTCTATTTTTTATTTTATATAAAAAAAACATGAGAAAAATTATGGAAAAGGAGTTGAACTCGATAAATTCTGAAATCAGTTCTGCATCAAGTATCTTGTATGTACTCTCATGAATCAGTTCTGCATAATTTCTGAAATCATAACTCATTAGTGATTGCATTCCATACTAATTCAAACGCAATTGAATTGCTATCTTCAACTCATGAAAAAGTTCATATCCATTAAGAGAAACTATTCAAGTATATCATACATCCATTCCGTTTTGTTTTGTAAAGCACAAATGTTCATATCCATTAACGAAATGACTTTAATTTGGGAGGCTTGTGATCTGTATGTTGCATTACTTAAATGGCATACTGCTGTAAATGCTGCTATAAATGCATACTACATATGCATATGCAACTGTATGCATACCTGAAATGGCATATATGCTGCTGTTGTAAATACACACAACTAAAAAGATTTGATTGTCCATACATGCTGCTGTAAATGCATACTGCATATGCATAATGTATACTGCATACCTTAAATGGCATACCATAAGTTCGCTGCAGTGTATATGTATGTATGTAAAACTCAAAAAGGAGGGAATTTGATGAGATCTAAATAAAGTAAGACATTTGTGAGATCTTACCATGAAGAAGTTTTGCAAAATAGTTACATGAAACAGCTGCATTCGTAAATAAGATCCTACTCGCAAACTGTAATGTTTAAAAACAGCTGTACACATACAATACAAATCAAAATCTGAATAATTTTCAACTTAAGAATTCAATAACTTGCAACCTAACTAAGAAAAACAATGAGATATACCTGAGCGTGTGAGAAATTGGCTGATGTTGAAGACCTGGAAGCGAGTGAGTCCACCTCTGCTGAACCTCTATTACCGGGACAAAAGAACATAAAGTCATTAAAACATAGCTAATCAAATGAAATGTGAAAACAAAGTGTGAAATGTGTAATCATAACTATTAGATCCAACAATATATTTAAAAATTTATAAAATTATTATTTATAGACTGAGCTTGAAAATGTCAGTTATAAACCTCATTCCAATAAAGAGTGACAATAAATAAATTGTAAGTCATATTGGACCCAACATAAGCACCATATTTCATTTGAATAGAAAATTACTGAAGAAAATCTCTGAAATGTTCATAACTATTAGAGCCAACAGTAAGTACCAGAATGTTTTCCTCAAACAAATACCTACTGCTGCTACACATACACTGCCACTGCCACTGCCACTGCCACTGCCACATACACATAGAGAATTAGTAGACATGTTAGCAACCAAAAGATTTAACAGAAGTAAGAAAATGCAACATAAAATAACCTGCTATAAGAAAACTTCTGGATACACAATATTTATCGTTGAGTTTGTACCATCTCGAGGTAGAAGGATACTTAAACAATTTGCACTTGTACATCTTGAAAATGAGACATATAGTTGACCGTGACTAAAAACCGGTGTTCGCAAGTCAATTCCAACAAATTTAACAGACTGGCCTTGGGATTTGTTCATCGTCATTGCATATGCTAATCTAACCGGGAATTGGCGTCTTGTCATCTGAATTGGCACTTCTGCTGAAGAGGGTGTTAAAGATATTCTTGGAATGAAAACGAAATTATCGCTATGATCTCCCGTTAAAATTTGAACTTCAATTACATGTTCAGCACAATTAACAACGATCAGCCTAGTGCCATTACAAAGACCATCCCTAGGTGAAATATTTCTCAGCAACATAATAGGACAACCAATTTTAAGTTCCAACTTGAACAAAGGCAACCCCGAGGGACTTAGGGAATTCAAATATTCGTTTGGATATTGATTAACTACGTCACTACTTGTTTCGTCCAGGCACAACTTATCTACAGCCAAGTATGTTATTGTGTCACCGGGATGAATATTTAATGCAGAACTGTTTATAATATTGACATCGTCATTCCTCGCAGAAAGAATTGTTCGTTATTTAAGGTAGTTAGGAGTGGCAGTGCCGATCGCATTCAGCGATGGATAAATCTCCGTCAATAACTCATTAAGACCACTGCACTTGCGTATTGTTGAAGGTAGTTCTACATCTTCTTGGGGGTTGGACCCAATATATAAATATGTAAATGAAAATTAGTAACATTATTAATGGTATAGGAATGTGTGAAAACAGAGATGGACTACAAAATTCAAATTATACCTCAGATAGGAAGCTTGAAAATGGAACACTTTCAGTTTCAGCGGTATTAAGACGCATATTGGAAACCAAAGTCAAAACGTGAATATCTTTCCATAACAATGAACGTCTCAATGACGCGGCAACAATTTGCTCACGAAGGCCCCTTGGTATCACGGGTAGAATTTGACGAAAGTCACCACCCAAGACAACAGTGATACCCCCAAAAGGCTTATTACAATCACGAACATCTTTCAAAGTCCTATCTACGGCCTCCACACAAAAACGATGTTGCATTGGAACTTCATCCCATATAATTAATTTTGCCAACTTGAACAACTCAGAATGAATCGACTGCTTTGTAAACCCACAAACTGAATTTTCAAGAATGTCCAAAGGAATACAAAAGGTCGAATGTGCAGTTCGACCCCCCACCAACAACAATGATGCAATTCCAGAAGAAGCAACAGTAATAACAATATGTCCGAGGCTGCGAAGTTTTGTAGCAATAGTATTGTACAAAAATGTTTTTCCGGTGCCCGCACCACCATTAAAAAAGAATGTAGTTCCATTATTTTCTAGAACCGAAGTGGTTATGGATTCATATGAAGCCCGTTGTCCATTATTTGGACAATCAACATTAGTTTGAGGCTCCCCTTGTTCAGCTTCACTTTGAAATTGATGATGCTCACGAATAAGCCTATTACCTATAGTTGTACACCAATTACCAACAGAAAGAGGCATGGGAGGAAAATCAGATAAGCTTTTTCCCAAGTCGTGCAATAACTCGTTGATCAGATACAAACCATAGTCTTCAATTTGAATCTCAGTAGGAGTCTGAATGCCGTACAAAGTCCGTATCTTATGAGCCAAGTCATCGCATATAGGCATCGCAAATTGATTCCACAATATATCAGGATGTAGAGGCGCACATTGAGTAAGGATAACAACGAATAACCTTCTCAATTGATACCCGGTTTTAAGGACCGCAGCCTCTTGCAAACATTGGACCCATTCACCGTCATCTTCTAAAAGCCTCAAAGCAATACATGCTAACTTGAATGAATCGTAAGTTATATCATTGACAGTCTTAAGCGCTTCATACGATGGAGGTCCTTTTACCACTGTTAGAAGGAGTCGCAAATAAAAAAGATCACCTGTATTTGGGGCAGCAAAATACATTCGACCAATTGCATAACCCTGCGATCTTGGAGATCTCGCAGTCCACGTCTTCGGTTCTTTATTCCAAGCAAAATGTTGTGGAAACTCAGAATACGTGAAAGCACGTGCAGATGAATTTGATGCACATGTGGCAAAGAATTCAGTCAAAGTGGTCTTTTGATTAGCAGCTCTAGACATAATTGTCTCCACAGAATCATTTGGATTGAATGAAACCCGATGCATTCCCGGTAAATGAAGCGCTAACCGAACAACATTGGGAATTTCTTCATGCATTGGATGACCAAATAACCGCCAAGCAGCTTCAGGCGGTCCAATGTATCTCGCATCAAGGTATTGTTGGATCTCATCTAATCCTCCTAAAACCATTGTAGTCCGATCAAAACCCTTAAATATGTACTTGTTAATATATTTAACACATCTCAACCCCGCACATACTTCCACATTAATATGACAATTGAACATTCTAGAAAGATATGGATTATAAGGCACAACATCTTTGTTACATACTACTTTCCCTCCAGCAATAATGTACTTTCGACCATCATTGCGTCGACGATATATTGGATATCCATCTTGATCCATAGTCGTGTATTCTGCCCAGGCTCGAGGATATTTCTTTGTACATCTACCATTTTCCATGCACGGGGCGTTGGGGTTTTGGGGACCGCAAGGGCCATGTACCATACAACCCAAGATTGTCTCGAATAAAGTAGGATCTTCCTTCGGATCGGGCAATTCAGCACATACAATTCTATCCACCTGATCACATGTCTTAATTTTACTTCTTCTTTCCAAAAAAAAAAAAGAACATGAACATGTGACAAACCCCTCTTTTGAAATTCAGTAGTAAAAACGTGCGCAACTTTTCTACCGAAAACATTATTACTTCTCACCTCATTCATCATCGCTTTTCTTTTCATCTCAAACACGCGAGCTACGATGTCGGGACGATCTGAAGAATGTTGATGTGCCAATAAAGCTCCAGAAATTTCAGGCCAACTGGGATTTGCAGTCATAGTAAGGAATATATCTGGATGTTGATTATAACGTGCGATGGCCATTGAATCTTGAAATATTTCAAACATATGCCTAGCACTACCAGCGAAGGAAGATGGTAAAATGCTACGTTTACCAATTTCATTTGCATTAAACCCATCTACTATACCTTCAGCAAGTCCAGTATACAAATCAACATGCAAGTCGGCTTGATTAAGACGGAAGTAGGTCAACCGGTTCTGCTCAGTTGAAGCCCAAGCATCAACAATGAATTCTTGAAACAATTTTCCCGCTCTAAGAATTATGGAGTATTCATTTGCTCGTTCGAAGATACGATAACCATAATAGTTAAGTTGAGTCAACCGATTATGTAAGTCAGGTTGCCCACTGACTACATCCCAACGTGTCATATCAGGTTCCCATCCGAGCTCACCGAGAGGGAACAATAGCACATAGTGCAATGGTAAGTACGCCGGGTGACACTCACTAATTCGCATCAATTGATTATCTCCCTTTAAACGAAGAATGATATCTGTCATCGCACTCAATTGAGATCCATCTCCAGGTAATACAACTGCAATCTCCTCACTGGATGGTAAATTATACCGTCGTCTATCTGTTGACTTGCTATAATGCAAATAAGCTGGTACATTCACATTTGTTGTATTTACCTGCTCTAAAATAGCACATGCCTACCGAAATTTTGATGAGAAGGGATTACTGGTCAACAAACAATTTTGGATAATTTCAAGAACATCCCTTCTTAGTTGTGGATTTCGGCGCTCGCGAATATTCAAAGCAGCATCAGGATGATAAATATAAAGCTGAGCATAACTTCCTTCTTGCCCTTCTTCTGGTAATAAGGTTCCAGACCGATGACGCAATTCACCATGAATGGTGAAAGATGTAGGACCCCGTCCAGTAAGTACTCTATCATCCATCTGTACTCCAAGACTGGTAAAGGCATTAGCAGCGTTATATTGTCTAGAAAATCTCCGAAATGACTCTGACCGAACATTGTTACCATCGTATAGAGATTTGATATCGGACGGAGGTTCATTCAAGGATGGTAACCTTATTTTACCTTGCAAACAACATTTACCAAACAACGGGTGTGCAATTGAAGATTTGATTAACTTTTCCCCAAGCCAATGTAAGGCTGAACAATGAGGACACTCAACATTCATCATTCCAAGAAAATGTCTACCCAGGCCAATAGCATGTACCCTGTACAATAACAATAAATTTTTTTTAAAAAGTGAAATAAGGCGGTATTTGAAGAAAAAAAAAATTACAGCATGTAATATAATGTAGTATGCGATGTAATTTAATGACTGTGAACGTGAAAAAAAATGCAACATGTAATTTAATGCATACTGCTGAAATTAGTTAAAACATCTATAACTGATTATAACTGAAATGAATACTGCTGAAATGCATATTGATGTAATCGCTAAATGCATACTGATTTTAATTGATGTGAATGCATATTTGAAAGGCATACTGATTTTAATAGTTATAACTGATGTAAAATGCATACTTGAAATGCATACTGCTGAAATGCATACTGATGTAAATGCATACTTGAAATTAGTTGAAACAGTTATAACTGCATACTTTCAATGTTAAAACTGAAATTACTTGCATAGGACCATGTGAACGTGAATGTAGAAATTGATCTGATGTAAAAGCATACTGCTGAAATTAGTTAAAACAGCTATAACTGATTATAACTAAAATGCATACTGAATGTGAACATATGCATATATATGCAGCATAAATGCATATGCAATATCTGCATTTGCATATGCAGATTGCATATATATGCAGCATATATATGCAGATTGCATAAGCATATATATGCAGATTGCATATATATGCATCATATGCATTAGTTGCATATATGCATAAGCATATATATGCAGCATATTGCATATATATGTAGATCTCTGATATATATGCAGCATATATATGCAGATTGCATATATTGCATATGCAGATTGCATATGCAGATCTCTGATATATATGCAACATATATATGCATATTGCATATATTGCATATGCAGATTGCATATGCAGATCTTTGATATATATGCAGTTTGCATATGCAGCATATACATGCATATATGCAACTGATGCATATGCATATATATGCATGCATATTGCATATATATGCATATGCATATATGCAACTGATGTAAATGCAGTTATATGCATATGCATACTTATGTAAATGCATATGATGATGTAAATGCATATGCATATAAATGCATATGCATATGATGTAAATTCATTCAACTGATGCATATAACATGCATATGCATATGATGTAAATTCATCCAACTGATGCATATAACTGAAGTAAATGCATATGCATATGCATTTATATCATATGATGTAAATTCATTCAACTGATGTAAATGCATATGCATATGATGTAAATTCATTCAACTGATGTAAATGCATATAACTGTTGTAAATGCATACTGATTATAACAGTTATAACTGATGTAAATGTAAACTTGAAATGCATACTGAAATGCATATTGATGTAAATGCACACTTGAAATCAGTTAAAACAGTGATTATAACAGATTCAAATGATGCAAACTAATTGAAGAAATGGCTCATTTCATATAGAGGGGTCGAACCGACCGATTAATTTGAGGAGCTTGTTCATCTTCTTCATCTTGAAGATACAAATGTAAATGGTCGTCCTCTAAATGGACTTCACATTCACGTTCACGTTCACGTTCACGGCGTAGGCGCTGCGCAACTTTAGCCTTTGAGATTTCAATTTCAAATTGTTCCTATACGTATTGCAGAATAATGAAATAAGTATTGCATAAAAATGAAATAAGTAAATAAAATATAAGTAAATACGTATTGCATAATAGTGAAAGAGACACACCCCAATAGGGCAGCGAGAAGGCGTGGATCCACGTTCAATATGCTCACGTTCACGTCTCCGGCGTTGCGCAAATGCAGCATTGGAGATTCCAATTTTAGATTGCTCCTATAACAATATGTTTTTAGAACGATGTGATTTATAACGATAGAAATTTAGAAAGATGTGATGTAAAGAGACATACATGACTACGAACGTGATCAGCAAGCCGAGGTGTATGACACGCTTGAGTAAGTGTAGAATGAGGAGATAGAACGCGATCAAGGCTGGGTGTTTCACGTAGCCCATCCAGATGTAATGTAAGTGGAGTTACATTACTACGAACGTGGGTAGGTGTTTGACACGATTGAGCAAGAGTAGAATGTGTAGATACTACACGTTCAATCTGCTCTCGTTCACGTCGCCGCCGCTGAGCAAATGCAGCCTTTGAGATTCCACTTTCAAACTATGCCAAGAAAGAGAAAATGAATTAAAAGTGAAACAATGTTTTGCCTTTTCGAAGTACAGTTTATAAAAAGTGAAAAGGCCTTTTCGAACATACCCCATCTGAAATAACTTTTTCTTTGCCTTTTCGCTGTCCTATACCCACATCGGAACTTGCCACGATGTTTGGATTTGGGACCTCAATTAGAATAGTATTTATCTCAGATTCATCTCGAATAATAACACCAAGGTGTCTACGTCGCGTAAATTCAACCTATGATGACAAAAAACAATTAGTATCAATAACCAAAATATACATGTAAGATTATACATCTAAGAAAGGAATAGACGTATCCTTACATCATTCAACATGTCAGAAAGATGTGATTTATAACGATAGAAATTTAGAAAGATGTGATGTAAAGAGACATACATTACTACGAACGTGATCAGCAAGCCGAGGTGTTTGACACGCTTGAGTAAGATTAGTATGTGGAGATAGAACGCGATCAAGGCTGGGTGTTTCACGTAGCCCATCCAGATGTAATGTAAGTGGAGTTACATTACTACGAACGTGGGTAGGTGTTTGACACGATTGATCAAGAGTAGAATGTGTAGATACTACACGTTCAATCTGCTCTCGTTCACGTCACCGCCGCTGAGCAAATGCAGCCTTTGAGATTCCACTTTCAAACTATGCCAAGAAAGAGAAAATGCATTAAAAGTGAAACAATGTTTTGCCTTTTCGAAGTATAGTTTATAAAAAGTGAAAAGGCCTTTTCGAACATACCCCATCTGAAATAACTTTTTCTTTGCCTTTTCGCTGTCCTATACCCACATCGGAACTTGCCACAATGTTTGGATTTTGGGCCTCAATTCGAATAGTATTTATCTCAGATTCATCTCGAATAATAACACCAAGGTGTCTACGTCGCGTAAATTCAACCTATGATGACAAAAAACAATTAGTACAATAACCAAAATATACATGTAAGATTATACATCTAAGAAAGGGATAGACGTATCCTTACATCATTCAACATGTCAGAAAGATGTGATTTATAACGATAGAAATTTAGAAAGATGTGATGTAAAGAGACATACATTACTACGAACGTGATCAGCAAGCCGAGGTGTTTGACACGCTTGAGTAAGATTAGTATGTGGAGATAGAACGCGATCAGCAAGGTTGGGTGTTTCACGTACCCCATCCAGATGTAATGTAAGTGGAGTTACATTACTACGAACGTGATCGGCAAGGGTTGGTGTATGACACGATTGAGCAAGAGTAGAATGTGTAGATACTACACGTTCAATCTGCTCTCGTTCACGTCGTCGCCGCTGAGCAAATGCAGCCTTTGAGATTCCACTTTCAAACTGTGCCAAGAAAGGGAAAATGTATTAAAAGTGAAACAATGTAAGATTATACATCTAAGAAAGGAATAGACATATCCTTACATCTTTCGACATGTCAGAACACTTCCAGACTTTAGTTATCTGAACAAAAGAAGCAGAACCCAGGAAACCCAACCTATTAAAAAAATGTAAATACGTAAGAATGTACAAACCCAAACCTAAGAATGTAAATACGTAAAGGCAAGCTTCACAAAACCTCCACAATGTAAACATAAGAATTTAAGTAAACGTACAAATGTGACCCATAACAATAAGTGAATAAGTAAACCTAAGAATTTAAATACCTTCAATTCGTAAATACACCTCCAATAAGTGAATCGGATGTAAATACCCAATGCTTCACAGAACCTCCACAAAGTAAATACCTGTAAAAACCCAAATCAGATACCTCCATAATAAGTGAATTAGAAAGTAAACCTACAATCAGATGTATAGAATTAGAATAAAATGCACAAATCACCATTTTATAAACCTACATTTGTATTGTTTACATAATACAATTATTGAACCCAAAATCACACAGGTCCTGAACACACAGTTCCTGAACCCAAAATCACAAAACCTCCACAATGTAAACCTAAGAATTTAAGTAAACGTACAAATGTGACCCATAACAATAAGTGAATAAGTAAACCTAAGAATTTAAATACCTTAAATTCGTAAATACACCTCCAATAAGTGAATCGGATGTAAATACCCAATGCTTCACAGAACTTCCACAATGTAAATACCTGTAAAAACCCAAATCAGATACCTCCATAATAAGTGAATTAGAAAGTAAACCTACAATCAGATGTATAGAATTAGAATAAAACGCACAAATCACAACTTTATAAACCTACATTTGTATTGTTTACATAATACAATTATTGAACCCAAAATCACACAGGTCCTGAACACACAGTTCCTGAACCCAAAATCACAATGTAACATCCAAACATTGAACCCAAATATTGAACAAACAGCTCTTGAACCGAAATATTGATTTCAACAGGAAAAAAAAAATGTAACATCTGAATCACAAAATCACAAAAAAAAATATTGAGTGTGCGTGTGAGGCGTATGTGTGTGAATGTGTGTGTGTGTGTGTGTGAGAGAGAGAGAGAGAGAGAGAGGCTACCTGAACGCAACGACGGTGGGCGGCGGAGGGCAGCGGAGGGCAGCGGCTAGGGCTTTTTACGGCGGCTAGGGCTTTTTACGGTTTGGAGTGAGTGCAAGAGAATGAGGTCGACGGGGAGCGAGAGAATGAGAGAGACGGGTGAGGGTGTCCGTGTGAAAGAGTATGAGGGAGAGACTGTTACCAAAATACCCTCATATTTGAATGAAAGTGTAATTTTGGTGAGTATAAAAGAGGGGGAAATCAAAGAATTAAGGGGTAGATTGGTAAAAAAAAAAGAGAGATGATCGAACCCTTCAAATGTGTAAAAATGTGTAAGTAGGTGGCACACATCTTGACCGTTAAAATGTGTAGACATTTCAAAAACTTCCCTAACTTATTATATATATATATATATATATATATATATATATATATATATATATATGTATATCACGAATATATGATGAGAATAAAATAATGACTATATGTGGGAGGACTCGAGTCGAGGGATTTACACAAGACGCCTATGTAGCCCTGGGGTATCAAAGTCCACGTAGTTTAAAAATAATACGGGGTGGGGTTTAACCCATAAATCCAACTGGGGACTTTATTATACGTGTGTGTAGAAAAAAAAAGGTGTTTTAGTGAGAGAAAGTGTGATGAGAAATCCCCTTATGGAATTTACAAGTGAACCCTCCTTTGCTTATTTTTAGGGGTTTATATGAAAATAAAGTATGTGCAAATACTAATAATAAAAATTTAGAATTAAGATATGTGATGTATTGAAGTAAAGTAGTAAAGAGAAAATGAAGTAACTAAATCAAAATTAGGAGAATATAAAGATAAAGAAGAGGAGTTGTACCTCCTTGTGATGACTTGAAGTAGATCTTGCTCGTAGAAGCACTGATCTCAAGATGAAGTGATGGTGGTTCGTGGCCATGGGTGGGAATTTCCTTAAAGGACTTTGAGAATGATGGAAGGAGCATGTGAAATGGACAGTTTAGGAAAGAACAACTCTGAATTCAAAGGAATTCTCTCTGAAATGCTGAGAGGGATGTTTAGGGGTGCTTTTCAAAGTGAGGTCATGGCCTCTATTTATAGGGCCAAGGGGGTGCCGATCGGCATGATCCTTGACCTTCCTATCGACATAGGACCCGAGACACACTGCTGATAGGAAAGATCCTGGTGTTAACAATTGAATGTTTGAGGAAGATTTTTTGAAAAAATGATCATAAAATACGAATCGTAAGTCAGAATCACACAAATAGTGGAACTTTTGAAAGGGTATTCAGAACCCTTCAAGAATCCAGTGAGCTACTCTCGGGTTCAAGAAATGAACGAGGTCAAACGGGGCCCGAAAGCGCCTGTTGGTCACTAGACAGAAAATTCTCAAAGGAAAATGGATCATTTGTCTGAACCATAAGGCTGATTCATGCACCGAACATACCGTTAGAAAGGGTATTCAGTGCCCTTTGAAGATTCATTCATCTTTGTTCAGTTCGAAGAGTTGGTCTTGGTCAAATGGGGCCTGGAAGCACTCGATGACCCTCGAAGTAAAATGGGTTGTTTGTCCATACTGTAAGGTTGATTTTCACACTGGGTGGACCATTAAAAAGGGTATTTAGAGCCCTTCAAAGAATCATTCAGTCTCATTCTATGTGATGAGTTGACATGAGTTAAAAGGATCCCGAGAGCGCTCGGTGGCATCTAAATCAATTTTTGAGATAAATGGATCGTTCGTCTGAACTGTAAGTCCTATTTGTACACGGGGTGGACCATTGGAAAGGCAATTCAGAGCCCTTCGAAGATCCATTGAGTTTTTACTTAGGCGAGGAAGTTGATTGGTGTCAAAATGGGGCCCGTGAGTGCCTGGTGGCCTCCATATCATTTTTTGATAGCACAATGGACTGTTCGTCTGAACCGTAAGGCCAATTTATGCACATGGAAGACTATTGGAAAGGGAATTTAGAGACTTTTGAATATTTGTTGAGCTTTCATTTAGGAGAGAAAGTTTATCGAAGTTAAATGGGGCTCGGGAGTGCCTAGTGGACTCTAGATCGATACTTGGAGTATGACCTACAGTTTGCTATGGATGAGTGAGTGTTAGGGACCTAAGGAGGTGCTTAGGGAGGCCCTTAGATGGGGTGTCTATAGAGAGACCCTCAACGGGCGAGCTTCGAGCAAGATAAGATCTTCGAATGATAAACATCACATCAACATTATGAAAGAGGTTTTCAGGTCGATTCTGAGAACCTATAGGATGAGGTAAAATGATTAAGTGGGTCGAGGTCAATTCAGAGGACTTAAGGAGGCGAGGATGATCGATTCAGCGGGCTAAAAATATGTAACTATTAGTTTTAAGGGGCTTGTGGAACTAATTTAGCGGGTTGAGATTAATTCTAAAGTCGGGTTGGGGATGACCGAGGTTAATTCTGAGGGTTGAGGTCAATTCTGAGGACCTTAAGCTTGTACCTACCAATTTTGAGGGCCGAGGTTAATTTCGAGGACCTAAATTTGTAGCTACCAATTTTGAGGGCCGAGGTCAACTCTAAGGACCTAAAGTTGTACCGAATAATTCTGGGGGACGAGGTCGATTATGAGTACCTAAAGTTAAAGCGACCAATTTTGAGGGCTGAGTTCAATTCTGAGGACCTTAAGTTGTAGTGACCAATTTTGAAGACCGAGGTCAATTCTGAGGACCTTACGTTGTGGTGACCAATTATGAGGGACGAGGTCAATTCTGAGGAGCTAAGTTATTATGACGATCGATTTTGTAGGCCGCACTCAATTTTGAGGACTATAAGTTTTGATGACCTATTCTACGGGCCTAGGTCAACTTTGAGGACCTTAAGTTGTGATGACCGATTTTGAGGGCCGAGGTCAATTTTGAGGATCGAATGTTATGATGACCGATTCTGAGGGCCGAGGTCAATTTTGAGGACCCAACATTGTAGGGACCAGTTTTAAGGGTCGAGATCAATTTTGAGGACCTAAAGTTGTAATGTGGGGAGTTTCTCTCCTATAGAATTTTAAATTATCTTGGGGGTGCAGATGCACCTGTGTTTTTGCTATGGATTGTGTTGCTTTAGAACTTCGCTGAGGAAGGATTTATCTTTATAATACCTGTCTGTGGATTATGTTGTCTTGAGACACCACTAGGCGGTGTTTATGCTGGGGAATTATGGTAGATATGGATGCGGGTGCATCGTTGATTCTTCTCGTGGAATATATTGAGGATAAGTGTGTAAGATGAATCCGGCTGGGGATTATGCTATAGACAAGGGTGTAAGATTAATGTGACTTGGGATTTTGAGAGTTTATAAGTGTTTTGATTCTTTAAAAATGATCTTCTTGAGAAAATTGAGGTTTTATATTTTATGGGATTTTTGGGAATTTTTCGAGCAATTTTTGGAATTTTTCTAGATTTTTTTGGCATTTTTTGTATGAAATTTGGAGGGGGTGCCAATAGACAGTCCCGAGGGGTGATAATCGACAATGACATGGACTCATTGGATTCCTTAGCAAAGGGAAAATATGACTGCCGACCGACTGGGTTAGGGGGGTTGCCGATCGGTAGGCCCCTTTGCCTTCTATAAAAAGGGGCAAATCCTCCCCATTTTCATAACTTCAAGTTTTTAAATCTTTTTCTTTCTCTTTTTAAAAATTATTCCTAAGTCATTATTTCAAGACTTCAAATGGTAAGTTCAAGTGAGTTTTACGATAATGCATGGCTGACTGGCGATGACTGGGCTGGCCTAGAGTGGCAATCTAGTGTTCCTCTCGCCTTGGGTAATGAGGATGGCTTTGATCTGTTTGAGCCTGTGACTGATGAGTGTACTCTTCAATGTGAGCTAGCACACCATCGTTCGTCAAGTATGAAGAACCCCAGTGGCTATGTAAGTGTAATCACTTTCGTTTCCATTTCATTTTTCTTTTTCTTCTTTGTGTTAGTGATGGATTTTTCTTCTTATTCTTTTACATACTAACATTGCTTCTTCAGCTATTCGGTCTCAGGGGACGAACATGTTGAAGGAGGTTTAGAAGAAGCTTCCTGGTGCGATATTCTGAATGGTCTCCTATGAAGGTTTTGGTCATTTGGCGGAGGGTTTGGATGAGACACTGCGTTCTACTTCCATTTTTTGTGCTCGGGGAGAGAGTTGGTGGGATATTACCAAAACTTTCCATTATGGCTTTGAGGATATGATAGTGACTCCCATAGATATTTAGCAACTGACAGTGGTTGAATGTGAGGGGTTTTACGTAGTGGTGAAAAACACGCTGAGGGTGACGCTGTAGGCGATGCAGGTAGCATTTGGAAATGTAGGTAATATCATTTCGGGCGATTCGATCGATATTTATTCTTTGAAGGAGACTCTCTTGAGGAAGAGGGTGGATGTGACTAACAGGAAGTAGGTGAGGGAGACATCCTGTCTGTTTATTTTGCTTCTATTGCGTGGATTTCTGGTGGTGACAAGTGGGGACGTCAACCATCTCTGTTTTTTTCTGTATTTATAGACGATTTATAAGGTTTGAATGTATGATTGGGGGAGCTTGACCTTGGCTTCCCTTTATTTTTCTTTGGATGCTTTCAACCGCTGTTTCCGCTAATCTTTTACAGGGGCCACGTATCTTTTGGAGGTAATCTTGAATTCATTTTCCTCTTCATGCATTCCCTTGTATTCTTCTTTAGTTTCTTTCTTGTTGATTCCTGTCTTTTTTAGACGTGGTTCTATGAGATGATCGGGTGCAATGCAGAGTTGGTAGCCTAAATGATGATAGCTTAGGGTACTTCATCCGGATGTTCCAGTGGAGGAAGTCCAACTAGAGGTCAAATGAGGCTTTGTCCATAGCGGACGTGCGATGGGCTCTTAATGTCCTGACGAGCAATCAGGTTATCATTATATCTTCTCTTAGTCTTTTATTTTTTTCATTCCTTTGAGTAGATATCAATTCTTTGTTGGGATTACAGGTGTCCTTCTACCCTTGGGGGTAGACTCCGCATGATATGGGGGTGACGGGACTACATGAACAGATGCGGGGATTGATCGCGCATGAGTTCGGGTACGCCTGGTACCTAGGCGAGACGGTGGTTAGCAATATCATGGAAGAGGAGGTGGTGGTACCACCTTCGGCACCCCCTATGTACATAAGTTCACTGGGAGAGATGTCGGATGTTGCCTGGGCGACGACAATAATTGGTGAGCCCTACATCCTCTATACTGATACGATGGTGATCTACTACTATCAAGATTTCGTAATGAGGTTACTAATGCCCTCCTGTATCAATTAAGTGGAGAACATGCATCCACATTCTATGGATTCGAGAAGGGAGACTATTTCACCGTTGGGATTGACCCACAGTGAAGGTGGTGGCACGTCGACACGACAGAGGAGGCTCTGATTATTCAGGTTACCCCCCTTCTTACAACTTTCGATTGAGCAGCGGAGAGTCCCTGAGCATACCGCATCGCCCTCACACGTCAGTGTACAGATTGACGGGGCTTATGGATGATTCCCTTCAGTCTGAGGTATATCATTTTTCTCTCTCGTCTTGTTCAATTTGATTTTCCTTTCTTTCTTGACGATTGATTTGCCTTTTATTTATTACCTCTTTGCAGCAGTATGTTCGGGTGTCGACCACTTGGCGGAGGGATATTAAGGTTTGGATGTCCTCCATATCGAAGTATATCAAGATCTAAAATTCTTCATGATTTGTTCCACATGACAATTCTGATGAGGGCTCGGGTTCTGGGAGTAGAGGATCCACCACTCGCCGTAGAGGAAAGTGTGTCCGCCGTGGTGGTTGAAAGCTAGAGAAAGAGAAAGAGTTTGTGGGTTCGGGCGGAGTCCTGTGTTTTTTCTATTTTTCGTATCTCCAAAAATGTAACTCAGTGAAGCAACATATATGAAGAAATATGTATTTTCTTTTTTTGCCTTTTTTTTTCTTGATTTAGTGACTTATCTATATGCGTTTTTTTAGTTTCCCACTGAGACTGTATATTAATATGCAAAGATGGAGATAAAATATGAAAAACAAATATTAAAGGGAGTAAAAGTGATTAACTCAAGGTAGATAATTTTTTGAGTAAAAATTATTCTATTGGGAGAAAGAATTGAATAAATAACCCAAGGTTAATTTTTTCAAAATGGGGATTTTTCTGAAGTTGATTTTGATAAAAGTGGAAAGATGGAATTTTCCAAAATAGGGGGTTGCCAATCGATATACTTCTTAACCTGCCTATCGGCATGGGGGTCAAGTCAAATCATCCCTAGGCCTTGATTTCACTTTCCTGCACTTCAGAGTACTCTGGTGGGGTTAGGTTTTTCTTAAGTTTCTAAGGCTATTGTCTTTTGACAAAGGTTTTAAGTATAAAAGGGGGTGTGCGGGATGGGTTTTTCTCCATCAATACCCACATTCTTCTTTCTTGCTTTAAATTCCTCATTTTCAAATGTTTTTTCCCATGCATGAAGCATTTGCATCGTATCTTGACGGTTTGGAGAACATGCTCTTAAATGATGTGGACTACGATGATTTTAACCTGCATCGAGTTTATTTGTGACGTAACTGTGCTATAAATTAGAACCTGTTGACTGCAGCGGTGCAATTTTTGTATCCTGAAGATCATGTTTTTTATTTTGGCCTGGATGAGGTCTGTCCCACTTATGAGGAGTTTTCGACCATGTTCGGGGTCAACGCTAGTGTGGCAACAGTTATGCCTGATTTCTCCCATTCACCCTGGGTTTTCTTGTCGGAGTTGCTTCATATATCTCCCTCGGTGGCTAGATCATTGGTTATTAGAAGGGACATTTCTCTTCAGGAGGTTATGCATTTAAAATTCCCAAGGGGTTTTGAGGATGCCGACTTTACTGGGGCTGTCGCCTTAGGTCTTACTGTGGGGATATTATTTGTGATGAGGGACTTGATTAGGGATCCCCAAGTTGTTGAGATAATGTCCTAGCTGTCCTAGCCATAATCCTGCAACGGTGGTGCTGCTTGAGACCCTGAATGACCTGGATGGTTGGAAGGATGGTCGTTCTGACTTTTTGAGGGGGATCCTCGTAATTCTATTTATGTATCTTGCAGAGAGGTTCCATCTGGAGGCCCCTACTGAGTACCCTTTGATGGTTGTTCCTAATTTCGTTGTCCAAACTTTCTTCAACTTATGTCCATCTGCAGAGAATTGGGTAAACTGGTTAATAGAGAATGGAAAGCTGTGCCTTTGTTGGTCAGTGCCATAGTGGGGGGAATTATTACTTATCCTGAAACTTTGAGATTATTGGTATGTAAGGCTGGTGGACCTTCAACACACTTCTTTCTATTTCCCCTAGCGACTCCTATGCCAAGTCGGGTGGGAACCTATCATGCCCCCTGGTATAACAAATTTTTTCTCGATGGAGAATTTGACTAAATTATCGAGGATAGTGTTGGGCTCTTTATGGCATCACCGTTGTCTATTTATTTATCCATCATAGTTCGTAGGAGGAGCCTGGCATGTGCCTGAGGATTACCTGAAATGGATATAGAAGTGGGTAGTAGAGAAAGTCATGGAGAAACGGATCGGTCAAAGGTGGTTCACGACTTTTGACATCATAGAAGACAATGTTGTGGTCCTATCCAAATTTGGTAGGGTGTACCACTGCATAGAGCACATACATAATTTTAATTATAAATGGGCCTCCAGGGGCTAGTAATGATGATGAAGCATGGCCATCTGACAGTTGAAGGCAACATCATGTGAAGCTTTGGTGATTTTTATGAAGCTATAGTGATTTATGTGTTTTTGTATAGGGGATTTGGGGATAATTTTGTGTAGTTTTGTTAGGTTTTATTTAAGAATTGTTTGGTCAATGGAGATGGGTGGTTGGTTTGACTCCCCTCGCTGATACTTCATGTAACAATGCCATTTTCCTTAATTAGAAATGAAAGTTGATTTTGAACATATTTTGTTGTGCCTATTATTGAGTTTTGCATTTGAATTATCTATACTAATCGCTACGGCATATATAATCATTTTGTTCATGTAAATGACAAAATGAATCGCCATTCTCAAAGTTTAGAAAATAATAGCATTTTAAAAAAAGGGATTGGGCCCATGTATGGTGTATGGGTTGCCTACGTTCCTCTAGGGATTTTGAAAATTTTCATGAATTTCGTTTTGAAAAGAAAATGTTTGTGAGATGATCAGGTCCCACGTAGTTCTGGATAGGAAAAATGAATTTTTTTTAGAATAGAAGGGGGATGTGAAAAGTCATAGCATACCGAGATTTCAGACTAAGGGTGAAATTTCAGACGGTCCTAGTTGACTGGACGCGCCATCTCTTTTCCATCAAGGTCTGTTATGATATAGGGGACACTCCAATTCCGTTTGAATTTTCCTCTAGGATCCTAGATGAGTTCTATGATATATTTGAAGGCAAACTCTCCTTCTTAGACACCACGATCCTAGACTTACTTCTTTAATGATCGTGTTATTTAATAATGGTACCCCTATATATGGTAAAGATCCTTTAATATCTTTTCATCCAAGAGTGATAATTAGTCCAAACGGCTCGGGTGACATTCTTTCTCATCCACTTGGCTTTTGAGTAGGATGCAAAGGGAAGGTATTTCCAGCTAAATGGGTAGGACTGCTTCCATGTCGTATACAAGAAAATAATGGGTATCCCCAATGGGTTTTATAATTGATGTGTGGTATCCCCAGAGGGCGTAAGGGATTTGTTCGACCCAATATTTACAACTTTTAGTCATCTTGTTGATTATGGTTTTGAGACTTTTATTGGTAGCTTTAACGATGCCATTGGTTTGAGGTCGGTAGGGAGACTTTTATTGGCAACTTTCCCTATGATGTGGATGCCCCAAGTGGATAAGGGCTAAGGAATGTTCACGTTGTATAGCTCATAGGGACGCATGTGTTGGAGATTGGCAAACTGTTGGCATTTGAGGCATCTTCAGACATAGGCAGTGCAATCTTGAACCATGGTGGTCCAATAATACCCTTTACGGATGATCTTTTTGTTAAGCATGTGACTGTTCATGTGGGGACGACATTCCCCACTTGGATCTTCTGCATCATTTCTTCAACATCTTCCCTTGTAATTTAATGCAAATGGGTTCTATCGAAGTTTCTCTTAAATAGTGCTTTCTCGCAGATGATATACTTAGGAGCCAGTTTGAGCCAGTTTGCGAAGGGTCGCACTGTAATACCCCTTACTGTTGAGTAATTACTTTTATATTAGTTTCCATGTGGATTAGCCATTTAAAATAAATGGAAATCGAAGTAAATATTAATTTTTATGATTTGAGAGTTAATATTTATGAGTATTGCATATTTACGATTACATGAATGTAAATAGTGTAATATTATGTTATGTTGCGTCGTTGTGCTTTAAGCGACGGTTATAGTTTATATTACAATTGGGTTATTATTAAGAAATTTAATATAATGTTGGAATAAGAAATAATGAATGATATTTCGAATGTCAGTTTAGAGGGCACAGTTAGTCCGAGAACGGTTAAGATAGTCAAAATAAGTGTCGGGTGTGTTTTTGGGTTTCGGGGTACTTTTGGCTAGTTATGACTTAAATATGATGTCACGAGTCATTTTAAGTATGTAGTAACATTTAATGTTGGACTGAATGTATTTTAGGTGTTTTGGGTATTTTAGTCTTGCAAGAGCATTTTAAGCTCATTTTGTGTTTTAAACCTAAAAAGTAGAGAGAAAAGAGAGCTTGAGAGAAAGAAGAGAAAGAATGAGAAATTGGAGATTTGGTCTTGGAATCGTTTCAATGAAGAAGAAATCCGAGACTCCAATCTTAAGGCAAGTTTTATAACTTGCATAAACATATGATTGGGTTGAATAAATTGTATATACGATTGGTGTTCTTGAGTTTAAACTCTTTTGAGATTTTGATGATTTGGTTGTTTACACCTTTAGATTTATGATCTAGACTTGATTGGAGTTGTAAACATTAGTGGGTTATCATGTAGGGATGATTTGTAGATGTTATTAGTTGATGATGTTGGATGGAAGAAGAAGGAATTTGGGAATTTAGGGTTTATATAACCCGTAGCTGAAATTGGGCTATCTGACCCAAGCGAATCGATTCGCCCCTAGCGAATCGATTTGCTAAAGTAGTAGGCTACATGTCTGGGTTACCGAATTGATTTGGGCAGTCCGAATTGATTCAACAAACAAATAGGAAGTTTAGTTCTCATGACCGAATCGATTCATCTAGGGCGAATCTATTTGCTTCCAAGGGCGAATCAATTCGAAGAAGGTGTTGTTTTGTCAAATTTTACTAGCTTTGATTATATTCCTTTTCTTTTGGGTTTAAAGTTTAAGAACCTTTTTATATGACATATTAAAGATTATTATGATTTTATTTACAAGGAGTGGTACCCTAGGATAGTAAGGGGATATTCGGGCCTATTTCGGGGACTAGTTACGAGAGTATAATGTCGCATTTCATTTAGTAAACGAGTGTACACTACACCAAAAAAAAGAAACTGGCAGGGTTTAAAACCGTGCCAGACGCAATCTGGCACGATTTTAAACCGTGCCAGAATCAGGCGTGCCAGATTTTCTAGCGCGGTTTAAAACCGTGCCAGATTTTCCAAAATGACACGCTTTTAAACTGTGCCAGTTTTTTAATCTGACACGCTTTTGGCACGCTTTTAAACCATGCCAGATGTTAAATCTGTCACGCTTTTGGCACACGCCAAAACCGTGCCAAATTATCTATTTTCTGGCATGCTTTTGGGACGGTTATAAAGCGTGCCAGATTGTTTTATAAGCGTTCTCATTTTTTATGCATTGGCACGGTTTTGGCACGGTTTAAAACCGTGCCAGATTTTTCAGTTGATTAAAAAAAATAATAATATGAACCAAATCTGGAAAATCTGCAAATTCCAAATTCAGTAGGAAAAATATTTATTATTTGCAAAAACAAAATCAAGAAAATTCACAAATTATGAATATCACAGGTTGTTGATAAACTAATGTGCATACAAACTTCAAAAAATTACAAGAGATAATACAAATATAAAGCAACACATGACCATAAAAGTCGACAATAACTTCAAAAAATTACAAGAGTTAATAGTTCCCATATAAAAAAAAAATTGGGCAGAGTTTCCTCTATTTTTTGAGCATTCCAAAAACTGCTAACATAAAATCTGCCCATATAAAGGCCCGCACGGCCATAAAAGTCAACAATAAAACTACTATAGTCAGCACGACCATAAAAATAAACCATAAAACTACTGAAGCCCGCTCGGCCATAACACAAAAAATAGAATCCTGAATATTAACGACACTAAATACATAATCCCCCTGTTGTAAAGCATTGACTTCTTCGTGCATTCCAAGTGGATAAAAGCTAACGATTGAATGTCATCCTACAAAAAAAATAAGACACAAAAAGATACAATATTAGTAACCAAGTCATTTTTAAAAAAATCATATTCAAGCAAAAAAATTGCATATACAAGAAGAAAAATTGCATATACGACTACGCGGGACTACGTGTGATTTTTGCAAATTATCGTCATACTCTACAAGTTACATTCGTCCCGTGCGAGGTATTCGTGCCACCTACGGGGTCGTTTGGGGGCTGGTTTGGGTTTTCACCCTTTAACGAGCTGATTTTAAGAAAGTGTGATTTTGGCAAATTATCGTCATACTCTCAAACCAAGAGACCCGGGACTACGCGGTCAGTTCCTACAAGTTACATTGGTCCCATGTGAGGTGTTCGTGCCTCTTACGGGGTCGTTTGGGGGCTGGTGTGGGTTTTCACCCTTTAACGGCCTGTTTTCAAGTTTAAGTGTGATTTTTACAAATTATCGTCATACTCTCAAACCGGGAGACCCGGGATGACGCGATCAGTTCCTACAAGTTACATTGGTCCCGTGCGAGGTGTTCGTGCCTCCTACGGGGACGTTTGGGGGCTGGTTTGGGTTTACACCCTTTAATGGCCTGTTTTCAAGTCTAAGTGTGATTTTTGCAAATTATCGTCATACTCTCTAACCGGGAGACCCGGGATTATGCGGTCAGTTCCTACAAGTTACAATGGTCCCGTGCGAGGCGTTCGTGCCTCCCACGGGGATGATTGGGCCTGGTTTGCGTTTTCACCCTTTAACGGCCCGTTTTCAAGTCTACGTGTGATTTTTACAAATTATCGTCTTACTCTCAAACCGAGAGACCCGGGACTACGCGGTCAGTTCCTACAAGTTACATTGGTCCCGTGCGAGGTGTTCGTGCCTCCTACGGGGACGTTTGAGGGCTGGTTTGGGTTTTCACCCTTTAACGGTCTGTTTTCAACTCTAAGTGTTATTTTTGCAAATTATCGTCATACTCTCAAACCGGGAGCCCCGGGACGATGCGGTCAGTTCCTACAAGTTACATTGGTCCCGTGCGAGGTGTTCATACCTCCTACGGGGTCGTTTGGGGGCTGGTTTGGGTTTTCACCCTTTAACGGGCTGATTTTAAGAAAGTGTGATTTTTGCAAATTATCGTCATACTCTCAAACCGAGAGACCCGGGACTACGCGGTCAGTTCCTCCAAGTTACATTGGTCCCGTGCGAGGTGTCCGTACCCCCTACGGGGTCGTTTCGGGGCTGGTTCGGGTTTTCACCCTTTAACGGCCTATTTTCAAGTCTAAATATGATTTTTGCAAATTATCGTCATACTCTCAAACCGGGAGACCCGAGACTACGCGGTCAATTCCTACAAGTTACAATGGTCCCGTGCGAGGTGTTCGTGCCTCCTATGGGGTCGTTTGGGGGCTGGTTTAGGTTTTCACCCATTAACGGCCAGTTTTCAAGTCTAAGTGTGATTTTAGCAAATTATCGTCATACTCTCTAACCGGGAGGCCCGGGACGAAGCAGTTATTTCCTACAAGTTACATTGGTCCCGTGCGAGGTGTTCGTGCCTCCTACGGGGTCGTTTGGGTGCTGCTTTGGGTTTTCACCCTTTAACGGCCTGTTTTCAAGTCTAAGTCTGATTTTTGTAAATTATCGTCATACTCTCTAACCGGGAGACCCGGGACTACGCGGTCAGTTCCTACAAGTTACAATGGTCCCGTGCGAGGTGTTCGTACCTCCTACGGGGTCGTTTGAGGGCTGGTTTGGGTTTTCACCCTTTAACGGCCTGTTTTCAAGTCTAAGTGTTATTTTTACAAATTATCGTCATACTCTCAAACCGGAAGACCCGGGACTACGCGGTCAGTTCCTATAAGTTACATTGGTCCCGTGCGAGGTGTTCGTGCCTCCTACGGGATGGTTTGGGGGCTGGTTTAGGTTTTCACCCATTAACGGCCTGTTTTCAAGTCTAAGTGTGATTTTCACAAATTATCGTCATACTCTAAAACCGGGAGACCCGGGACGACACGGTCAGTTCCTATAAGTTACATTGGTCCCGTGCGAGGTGTTAGTGCCTCCTACGGGATCGTTTGGGGGCTAGTTTTGATTTTCAACCTTTAACGGCCTGTTTTCAAGTCTAAGTGTTATTTTTACAAATTATCGTCATACTCTCAAACTGGGAGACCCGAGACTACGCGGTCAGTTCCTACAAGTTACATTGTTACCGTGCAAGGTGTTCGTGCCTCTTACGGAGTCATTTGGGGGTTGGTTTGGGTTTTCACCCATTAACGGCCTGTTTTCAAGTCTAAGTGTGATTTTCGCAAATTATCGTCATACTCTCTAACCGGGAGACCCGAGACTACGCGGTCAGTTCCTATAAGTTACATTGGTCCCGTGCGAGGTGTTCGTGCCTCCTACGGGATCGTTTGGGGGCTGGTTGGGTTTTCACCCTTTAACGGCCTGTTTTCAAGTCTAAGTGTTATTTTTACAAATTATCGTCATACTCTCAAACCTGAAGATCCGGGACTACGCGGTCAGTTCCTACAAGTTACATTCGTCCCTTGCGAGGTATTCGTGCCTCCTACGGGGTCGTTTGGGGGCTGGTTTGGGTTTTTACCCTTTAACGAGCTGATTTCAAGAAAGTGTGATTTTGGCAAATTATCATCATACTCTCAAACCGGGAAACCCGAGACTACGCGGTCAGTTCCTACGAGTTACATTGGTTTAATGCGAGGTGTTCGTGCCTCCTACGGGGTCGTTTGGGGGCTGTTTTGGGTTTTCACCCTTTAACGGCCTGTTTTCAAGTCTAAGTCTGATTTTTGTAAATTATCGTCATACTCTCTAACCGGGAGACCCGGGACTACGCGGTCAGTTCCTACAAGTTACAATGGTCCCGTGCGAGGTGTTCGTGCCTCCTACGGGGTCGTTTGAGGGCTGGTTTGGGTTTTCACCCTTTAACGGCCTGTTTTCAAGTCTTAGTGTTATTTTTACAAATTATCGTCATACTCTCAAACCGGAAGACCCGGGACTACGCGGTCAGTTCCTATAAGTTACATTGGTCCCGTGCGAGGTGTTCGTGCCTCCTACGGGATGGTTTGGGGGCTGGTTTAGGTTTTCACCCATTAACGGCCTGTTTTCAAGTCTAAGTGTGATTTTCGCAAATTATCGTCATACTCTAAAACCGGGAGACCCGGGACGACACGGTCAGTTCCTATAAGTTACATTGGTCCCGTGCGAGGTGTTAGTGCCTCCTACGGGATCGTTTGGGGGCTAGTTTTGATTTTCAACCTTTAACGGCCTGTTTTGAAGTCTAAGTGTTATTTTTACAAATTATCGTCATACTCTCAAACCGGGAGACCCGAGACTACGCGGTCAGTTCCTAAAAGTTACATTGTTACCGTGCAAGGTGTTCGTGCCTCCTACGGAGTCGTTTGGGGGCTGGTTTGGGTTTTCACCCATTAACGGCCTGTTTTCAAGTCTAAGTGTGATTTTCGCAAATTATCGTCATACTCTCTAACCGGGAGACCCAAGACTACGCGGTCAGTTCCTATAAGTTACATTGGTCCCGTGCGAGGTGTTCGTGCCTCCTACAGGATCGTTTGGGGGCTGGTTGGGTTTTCACCCTTTAACGGCCTGTTTTCAAGTCTAAGTGTTATTTTTACAAATTATCATCATACTCTCAAACCTGAAGACCCGGGACTACGCTGTCAGTTCCTACAAGTTACATTCGTCCCTTGCGAGGTATTCGTGCCTCCTACGGGGTCGTTTGGGGGCTGGTTTGGGTTTTTACCCTTTAACGAGCTGATTTCAAGAAAGTGTGATTTTGGCAAATTATCATCATACTCTCAAATCGGGAAACCCGAGACTACGCGGTCAGTTCCTACGAGTTACATTGGTCTAATGCGAGGTGTTCGTGCCTCCTACGGGGTCGTTTGGGGGCTGGTTTGGGTTTTCACCCTTTAACGGCCTGTTTTCAAGTCTAAGTGTGATTTTTGCAAATTATCATCATACTCTCAAACCGGGAGACCCGGGATGACGCGGTCAGTTCCTACAAGTTACATTGGTCCTGTGCGAGGTGTTCGTGCCTCCTACGGGGACGTTTGGGGGCTGGTTTGGGATTACACCCTTTAATGGCCTATTTTCAAGTCTAAGTGTGATTTTTGCAAATTATCGTCATACTCTCTAACCGGGAGACCCGGGACGATGCAGTTATTTCCTAAAAGTTACATTGGTCCCGTGCGAGGTGTTCATGCCTCCTACGGGGTCGTTTGGGGGCTGATTTGGGTTTTCACCCATTAACGGCCTGTTTTCAAGTCTAAGTGTGATTTTCACAAATTATCGTCATACTCTCTAATCGGGAGACTCGGGACTATGCGGTCAGTTCCTACAAGTTACATTGATCCCGTGCGAGGTGTTCGTGCCTCCTACGGGGTCGTTTGGGGCCTGGTTTGGGTTTTCACCCTTTAACGGTCTGTTTTCAAGTCTAAGTGTGATTTTGGCAAATTATCATCATACTCTCAAACCGGGAGACCCGGGACTACGCGGTCAGTTCCTACAAGTTACAATGGTCCCGTGCGAGGTGTTCATGCCTCCTACGGGGTCGTTTGGGGGCTAGTTTGGGTTTTCACCCATTAACGGCCTGTTTTCAAGTCTAAGTGTGATTTTGGTAAATTATCGTCATACTCTCTAACCGGGAGACCCGGGACGACGCAGTTATTTCCTACAAGTTACATTGGTCCCGTGCGAGGTGTTCGTGCCTCCTACGGGGTCGTTTGGGTGCTGGTTTGGATTTTCACCCTTTAACGGTCTGTCTTCAAGTCTAAGTATGATTTTTGCAAATTATCATCATACTCTCTAACCGGGAGACCCGGGACTACGCGGTCAGTTCCTACAAGTTACAATGGTCCCGTGCGAGGTGTTCGTGCCTCCTACGGGGTCGTTTGAGGGCTGGTTTTGGGTTTTCACCCTTTAACGGCCTGTTTTCAAGTCTAAATGTTATTTTTACAAATTATCGTCATACTCTCAAACCGGAAGACCCGGGACTACACGGTCAGTTCGTATAAGTTACATTCGTCCCGTGCGAGATATTCGTGCCCCCTACGGGGTCGTTTGGGAGCTGGTTTTAGTTTTCACCCTTTAACGACCTGTTTTCAAGTCTAAGTGTGATTTTTGCAAATTATAATCATACTCTCTAACCGGGACACCCGGGACGACGCGGTCAGTTCCTATAAGTTACATTGGTTCCGTACGAGGTGTTCGTGCCTCCTACGAGGAGGTATGGGGGCTGTTTTGGGATTACACCCTTTAATGGCCTGTTTTCAAGTCTAAGTGTGATTTTTGCAAATTATCTTCATACTCTATAACCGGGAGACCCGGGACGACGCAGTTATTTCCTACAAGTTACATTGGTCCCGTGCGAGGTGTTCGTGCCTCCTACGGGGTTGTTTGGGGGCTGATTTGGGTTTTCACCCATTAACGGCCTGTTTTCAAGTCAGTGTGATTTTCGAAAATTATCGTCATACTCTCTAACCGGGAGACCCGGGACTATGCGGTCTGTTCCTACAAGTTACATTGGTCCCGTGCGAGGTGTTCGTGCCTCCTACGGGGTCGTTTGGGGGCTGGTTTGGGTTTTCACCCTTTAACGGCTAGTTTTCAAGTCTAAGTGTGATTTTTGCAATTTATCATCATACTCTCATACTGGGAGACTCGGGATTACGCGGTCAGTTCCTACAAGTTACATTAGTCCCGTACGAGGTGTTCGTGCCTCCTACGGGGTCGTTTGGGGGCTGGTTCGGTTTTTCACCCATTAACGGCCTGTTTTCAAGTCTAAGTGTGATTTTTGCAAATTATCGTCATACTCTCAAACCGGGAGACCCGGGACGACGCGGTTAGTTCCTACAAGTTACATTGGTCCCGTGCGAGGTGCTCGTGCCTCTTACGGGGTCGTTTGGGGGCTGGTTCGGGTTTTCACCCATTGACGGCCTTTTTTCAGGTCTAAGTGGTGATTTTTGCAAATTATCGTCATACTCTCTAACCGGGAGACCCGGGAAGACGCGGTCAGTTCCTACAAGTTACATTACTCCCGTGCGAGGTGTTTGTGCCTCCTACGGGGTCGTCTATGTGCTGGTTTGGATTTTCACCCTTTAACGGCCTTTTTTCAAGTCTAATTGTGATTTTCGCAAATTATCGTCATACTCTCATACCGGGAGACCCGAGATTACGCGGTCAGTTCCTACAAGTTACATTAGTCCGTGCGAGGTGTTCGTGCCTCCTACGGGGTCGTTTGGGGGCTGGTTTGGGTTTTCACCCATTAACGGCCTGTTTTCAAGTCTAAGTATGATTTTCACAAATTATCGTCATACTCTCTAACCGGGAGACCCGGGACTACGTGGTCAGTTCCTACATGTTACAATGGTCCCGTGCGAGGTGTTCGTGCCTCCTACGGGATCGTTTGGGGGCTGGTTCGGGTTTTCACCCTTTAACGGCCTGTTTTCAAGTCTAAGTGTGATTTTGGCAAATTATCATCATACTCTCAAACCGGTAGACCCGGGACTACGCGATTAGTTCCTACAAGTTACATTGGTCCCGTGCGAGGTGTTCGTGCCTCCTACGGGGTCGTTTGGGGGCTGGTTCGGGCTTTCATCCTTTACAGCCTATTTTTAGGTCTAAGTGGTGATTTTTACAAATTATCGTCATACTCTCAAACCGGGAAACCCGGGACTACGCGGTCAGTTTTTACAAGTTGCATTGGTTCCGTGCGAGGTGTTCGTGCCACCTACGGGGTCGTTTGAGGGCTGGTTTGAGTTTTCACCCTTTAACGGCCTGTTTTCAAGTCTAAGAGTTATTTTTGCAAATTATCGTCATACTCTAAACCGGGAGACCCGGGACTATGCGGTCAGTTCCTACAAGTTACATTGCTCCCGTGCGAGGTGTTCGTGCCTCTTACGAGGTCGTTTGGGGGCTGGTTTGGGTTTTCATCACCTATAGCAGTCCAATAGCTATACACCTCATGACCGAATGAGTAAAAAACTCATGTCCATAATAAGCTATTCTCCTATGTCAATATGGACTTCAATTGTTTGTACTAAATCTCAATAGTGTAAGGCATAATTACTATCAAGAGGCATAATTTTGAAAAACTAACAGATGTTATTCAAACTCCAGTCATTATAACTCCTATCATTGGAAGAGGTCTGATGATGTGGGAATGCTCACACAACTAAATTTTTTTGTTTTGTGACTTCAAGTAATAAGTAAATATTCTTATAGAGTTTCTCATAGTTGAGCCAATCACGTCTCGATTAATAGCATAAGATCACGCAACTTTAATTTTACTTCCATAACAAAACTTCAAATATGAAAACACGTAATTTTAAAAAAAAAGTGTTAAACCCCATAACCATATATACAGTAAAGGATACGCATATATAAAGTACTGCACATATATAAAACTATATATCTTATTAGAAGTAAAATATAATACTAGAGTTTTACCTGTCCAGTAGCGGGTTAGTGGGATTCTGCATGTGAAAGTTACATTACTTGTAATTCCTTGCCCTTGGCCTTACTCTGAAGCTACTTTTACATATAAACTGCTAACATCCTGACCTACAATACGTTAATGTGATCAAAATTAACCAGAAAATAAACTAGAAAGAAGTCAAGTCCAAAGGGTATGAACAATAAGCTTACCTTTGTATCCATGCTAACTAAATCCTTAGCACAAGTGAACAGTCCAAATGGATGCTAACTACATCATTATATATAATTCAATTACAGAAATTTATTGAATGGTTTCTTACTGGACCATAAAAAGAAAAAAAATAAAGAATGGAAAAAATAAAGAAAAATTCCATATAGTGAATACTTACTTACAATTATTGATATGCCCCCAAGCCCCCGGTGATTGCTCACAACAACATTCCGGCCACGTTTTGCAACAAAGTTTGGCACTATTTCATCAACCAAACATAGAGCTAATAAATTTAAAGTGTATAAATACATGTATATACATACATGTGTAAATATACATATTCATACCAATCAAAAGCTGATATTTAGTGCACTTCTTCCCTTCCACCTTCACGTACACACACTATGTGCATGCACACATATATACATAAACAAACAATTCATTGATGAGACGCTAAGGTGTTAAATTGACAATATACAAACATATATAAACACACACACACACACATACGCGTTTTGGCAATTAATTCTAATTCTAAATTTCTCTATAGACCTTTATTTCTCACTTTTTTTCCTAAAGTTTTAGTGAAATAATCCCATTTTTATTTCATTTCCACCCTTCCAGCTCCAAATCTACACACACAGACAATCAACTCATCAACGAGACACAGGGCTATAAAAAGGAAAATATACAACTATACGAACACATACACACTGCGTGTGACAATTATTTTTAAATCTAGATTTCTCTATAAGCCTTAATATTTTGATTTTTCCTCAAGTTTCAATGAAATCGGTACCCGAAATTGCAATTGATACATTATACAACTGACTTGCAACTTACCTGTACCTGATATATATATATATATATATATATATATATATATATATATATATAAATAATGCTCTTGTGCGCACTAGTCCGCATTTTAAGAATGCGGACCGGAAATGTGTCACCTAACGATGCGCCTAGAAATTATCACCTAAATTATAGGCATACTCTCTCTCTTTTCTGGGGTCACCGCCAGGTGACACATGTCGGGTCCGCGCTCTTAAAATGCGGACTAGTCCGCACAAGAGCAGGACTGTATATATATATATATATATATATATATATATATATATATATATATATATATATATATATATATATATATATATATATATATATATATGTACATATGTATATCCAGTTGCGAGTGAGAGAGAGAGAGCGAAATCGCAGGTCAGAAATCAGAAATCGCAGGTCAGAAATCGCAAATCGCAGGTCAGAAATCGCAGCTGACCTGATCTGCGATACCCATATGATATATATATATATATATATATATATATATCAGCACCCCTAAATCGGGTACCCGAAATCGGTAACCCTAAATCGCAATCCCTAAATCCCTAAATCGCAACCCTAAATCTCTCTCTCTCTCTCTCTATATATATATATATATATATATATATATATATATAGAGAGAGAGAGAGAGAGAGAGAGATGTAATACCTTACGATGATGAGCAGTAGCAGCGACGAGGATCAGTAGAAGAGAAGAGGAGAGAGAGCGAGCCGGGAAGGAGATGAGCAGTAGCAGCGACGAGGAGGGAGAGCGATCCGAGAAGGAGAGCGATGAGGAATCCGGGAGGGAGAGCGAGCCGGGAAGGAGAGCGAGCGGGAGAGAGAGAGAGAGAGGGGGATTGGAATGTCTTGAAAATTTGGTTCCCACTCCAAATTTTGGGGGGTTATTTTTTTAACAAAGCGTACCCATATTTGGCACAGTTAAAAACCGTGCCAAATTTTGGCACTATTTCAAACCGTGCCAGATTAATGATAAAATCGTGCCAGAATCTGGCACGATTTTAAACAGTGCCAGAATCTCCTTGCCTAAGCGTGCCAGATTGGCATTTTTGGTGTAGTGGTAGGACTAGTATAGAGTAGGGCAGTGTTGTTTTGGACCTTCGGGGACTAGTATGAGATTGTTTGTACATAGTGGCCAAATATGTTATGCACATATGGTTTCGGAAATAAGAATCGTATGTTTAAGCTAAAATATCTTGTGACTATGGCATTTATGTGTGACACCCCGCCTAATAAAATACCGGGCGATCACTCCTATACCAAATTAAAGCAGGAGTCGTACATGGTTCATTCTTAGCATCACTATCGAAAGCCAAATTAATTACTAATAACTTATTAGGCTGGCGTCAAAATTTTATTTAACTAGTTTTTTTAATCAAACCAACAAAGTAAAGCCATAACACAATTTATATGAATGAAACTAAAAATAAATAAATAACCGAACACTCGGTTGAATGTAATACAATCAAATCAAAGGCCACACAAAAAGGCGGTAAAAGAATAAATAAATACAATTGGGCTTTCATCCCGAATGTCTCGAGTACCTCCTATCTAGATCTCAAGAATTGAAGGGTTTACAAGAAACCTGCATGCATCCATAGTTGCTGCAGCAAGCGTCTGACTCGAAGGAATCATCATCCAGGCGTCCCTGTGTCTGGATACCTATATATAAATATATATAATATATAGCAAGAGAGGGGAAAAAGAGATAAACGGGTCAGAGCCCGATTTGTGAAAATATTTTGCAAGTGCATAAATGCTATATTTTTAAAATATGTTTTACCTCATATTTAAATTTGGTATCGCATTCCCATGAGATACCCCTAACCCCTCTTCTTATAGTGAACACCTATCACATACCTAACAAACAACCTAGTTAAGCTACCCTGCCTAACTAATCCGTTGCACCCAATCTCTAAAAATCCTAGTTAACCCTAGTACTAAGGGCTAAAATTCTCCCCATTCCCAACACTGCTCTATGTTCGTGCGTGGGGTGTCTCGCGAAGCGAAATCCAAACAAGGAACCCTCTGATACACTACTACCTAACAATGTTAATTGTCGAGATCCATTAGGCCCTCCACACATGACGCGTATATAAGACTCATATATACATATACATATACATATAGTTCTTATTATAACTTCTGATTCATAATCATATAAATCAGGATATAAATCTACCGGAAAGGGGAAACTACACCTTATTAGGCTTTTCACTTAATATACATAAGTTTACTATATGATGTCTCATTTTCATATACAAACAATATACTATACGCAACCAATATATGATTATACCTATCATAAACATAAGTATAATAACCATCCCACCGAGCTATAACTCGAGGATGTAGTCTCATAGTGCTTATCCAAAATTCGGGTTTACTCACTATACCACAGTACCAAGACAGACTCTCTCATGGTCATGATAAACCAATACACAACGGTGGAGGCAATCATGTTCCCCCTGCGAGTGGAGTACACACATCGCACTCGAATGCGGGACGAGATGACCTTGGGATATACTCACCCTGATCCTTAACCCAGGGGATTCACCCACATCGTGAAACCTCCCTGGGTCGCACTAGAGAAAAATATATATCTAGCTATTCCAACCCTACGCCAAAGGAAATCCCGTGGAATCAACCTCTAAATACACATATACTAAGCACACACAGATATATATGTATTCGTATCATATAATTTATACTATATTTACATCGTATATATATATCACTTCTCAACTGTATATATGACTATAATTGCCAATCTGATAATGATATTTAAGTATTCCCTTACATAAAAATACCTCACACCTTGATCCCTGTTAGGGATTTATATATTCTCCAAATATTTCAATTCATGACCCTTATATAAGTATACCCTCAACTTCTCTTTAGCCTATAACCCAAATTCCATACTAGTCTCCTCATAGGATATACTCAATATAGTCGGCATATACTTACATTATCTATGCGCATAAGTATATATATATAATCGCCCACCAAAATATTCCTTCGAGTGTTACTCATCTTAAACACCCTCGATTAAATAAGTCATGGATCCCATTTTCCATGAACCTAAAGTTTACATACCGTTCCGAAATTTATTTAGAGGTCCCCACTCTATTTTAGGAGCCCTAAACATTTTATTCCTCAATCTATTTATTTTCCTCGAAATTGTACTTTTAGTGCCGCATATCTTAGCACCCTCCTAGCCCTTATAAATTTCCTCAAATGGCTAGATATTAATTCCCTCAATGAATCTTCATTTACTTAATTAAATAAACTAGAATCAATTAAAATTGGAATTTATTCCAAATAATTAACCCTAGCCAAAATTGCCAAAAATCCTGAAGGATCGATCGATCGACGTTGTGCCACCGATCGACCGATCTCTTCGGACAGCTTCTTCTCCGAGAAGTTATTTCAGCCACTAAAGATTCTCCCAAGATTTTATCTCCTCACCTAATGTCCTCCAACCTCAATCTACTACATATACCCAAATGAAAAGGGTTCTAAACATCCTAGAACCCATAACCAAGAATAAATTTTAATTAAATCCTAGGTTTCTCAAATTGGTTATTATTCGGGATTTAGTCATTTAACTTTCGAAAAACCGTTTTGATTCACGAAAACCCAACCCCAAAATCATATAATTTTTTATTACCAAATCATAATATGATATTTATGCTCAAAAGGAAATAAAGCAAGTAAACACTTGTCTCGTGGATAAAATCCGACAACCTCGAGTCGAATCCTGCAGAGTTTGGCCGGAATCTCCCTTTTCCTCTTCTTTTCTCTCCTATCTTCTCTTCTCTTCTCTTCTCTTCTACCTCTTTCTTTCTTTTCTCCCACCCTCTCTTTCCTTATACAGAGGAGAATAAGCGTTTATCCCCTTAAAACCCAAAATGACTCGTTTACTCAATTTCGACTCCCTATTTGTCTAAAAGTTCCCAGAGACTAAACACTACCCCCGGATACTTTATTCTGACTATCTAAGCCATTCTTAAAACAACCGCGCACTCGGAATCTCCATCCGAGTCACTTAACTTCGAGTTACTAATTAAACCCAACGCCTCTCAAATTAGGTTTTCCAATTTAAATATTAACCGTTGTCGCTTTATCCAACTGTGACTTGTAATTAAAATACTCCAACTCATTTACTTAGTCTCAAAAGTAAATGAAACACGCACTAGAAATAATCAAATGTTCATAAATCCAAAAATTACTATTCACAGAATTTCCCTTAATCTCCGCATTACGCCTACTTACGAAATTTAATTTTCCCCAAAAGTACGGGATGTTACATACTTCCCCCCTTACAATGGAATTTTGCCCTCGAAATTCGAATATAACCTACACCACCATCCTAGGATCGCTAATTCCACTACGTCCTAGTACCCCCATAATTGAAAGGTGCTAACACGATGGTCCCTTACCATATTCCACCTATCTCAAGGTGTATGCTCAAACGTACTAGCTTCACCATAAGCTCATCTAAATTTCTACATGCTAATGGAAAACAACAATGCTTCATATCTATTGCTTCTATAACCTCCTATAATAAGAACGAGACTATAATTATCGCTCTAACTTCTCAAAAGGCTAATTCTCTTGCTAACACTCTAAGCATCCGCTTGTCCACAGCAGGACAACTTATCTCCTTTAAAAATGAAACTCCACTAAGACCTGACTACTTCTGTTAGTCTTCTCTTTTACTTTAGGTGCGCGACTCTTGTTGCCCTATATAACTGGATTATCGTGTGCCTCCTACAACGTTCCAATAAACAAACTTCAATATCTCTTATAAGTGCTTTACGACAGAGTCTCCCATTTTATATATCGCGCCCCCTTCTATTCCTGGAGGAATATAACAAATCAATTTACTAAGGTGCCCATACATCTTTTTACCCGTGCACATATGCACATCTATTGTGAACGTCCAAGACATAACACTCTATCTAAACAATGGGCTTAGTTCCTCGGCGTAATACTCCCACAGGGGTTTTCCTAACCCATAAAATTCAACTCTTCCTATACTAGAAAAACCTATCCTTCTCAAGGTTAACCAACCAACCTTCTTGTGGTTAACTCACAACTATTTCCTTACATCGACGCCACTAATTCTTTTGACTTAAAATTTGAATAGTCCTACGATCGATGTGTTTCCAACACACGTAAAACTAGTACTATCCTAAGTATCCCTAGTTCCCAAGGCCTCTCTCAACTTCCGCCAATTGCTCGGTTTCATGCGTGGGACGTCTCGCAAAGAGATACCCAAACAAGGAACCCTCTCATTACACTACTTCCTCTCATTGTCGGACATCGAGATATAACGGACTGAGGCACACCAGTGGGACGTCCTAAATCCTCCCTCGCTAAGCTACTAACACTATTCTACAACTATATCCTTCTATCTTAACGAAATGGAAAGTCTAACTAATCGGGCGCCTACACCCTGCCAAGATGTTACGATCACCTTACTTAAAAGACACTTCCTCTTAATTAGCCTTCTATTCAAGCGTGGCTATAAGCCCCAAATAAATATCCTTTAGCCCGTCTCACCCACATACTTGTGGTGAGAGAACCATTTCAGTGCTTTTCCATAGCACTTTTATTTCAATAAGCATACACTCACCACACGGCTCTCAGTCCATAGTGTTTTCTCTATACTAGGTAACTTATCATCAAAACCAATATCCTTGCATCCCATAACATCTCTCCACTCCCGACGCCGTTAAGGTTTATGCGCGGAGTGTCTCGCAAGCGAAATCCAAACAAGGAACCCCTCCAATACACTACTACTTAACTTTGTCGATCGTTGAGGTCCGTTAGTTTCAAATATACTACTGGGAAAAATCCCATCCCACCTATTTTACAAAATGTGGTCAGAACTCCTATTTCTTTCCAGGAGTTACACCACCAAGCGCTCATACTAACACTAAGTCCTTCGCATCACTATCAATGAGATTAAACTCACAGCTTATCAGTAGGCTCTACATACCTTAAATCACATTTATAAGGTCACCACGGACTCAAATCAAGATAGTGAAACATCTACTCATCGAAGTTCAATCCACCCATATAACAAAGGCGAACTCAACCTGTATCCAAGTGAGATATCACAACAATGACCCGTTCCACCATGGAACCGCGGATACGATAGTCTTGAAATCATTAGCCTGCTATCGTTCCGATCAACTAAGAACATATAATACTCAGAATAAAACTATACTCGTATAACACATATAAAATGAGTAGTACAAGCCAGATACAAATTCAAAATAGAATCTCGCTACCGCGGAAATACACCTATATATATATATATATATATATATATATATATATATATATATATATATATACACTGTAAAACGTTAGTGACACCGCCAATAAACTCGAATCAAACACGAATCTAGGTTTAGCCAAATACCGTGACCCAAATCTTGTCACACAACGTATACCTCCTTCATCTGAGGTGCAACTGATAATGACATTCTTTCCAATCTCCCTAGCTACTCCAAATGGTTATTGGACATGTTACACTTGACCTAACTGAACCAAAATTTCTTAACTCAATGCCTCATCCAGGCACCTCACTTTTGTCCTTTTTCTCCTACCGGGAAAGGACGAACCGTGTGGCTCAACACTCCACATCACCCTATCTCCATATCTGTCCTTCCTGACCATGTAAAAGTTATAAGTATTATCGAACTCTATAGCCTTGATCCTAAAAATCGCCTTGATAGTCCCCTTAACCTCTTTGTTAGAAGGAGACTCCACTACCGGATTCAACAACCCTATTTCAATGAATTCCTCGGGTGGGTTCCCACCAATGGGGTTTCCTGAACATACTTTCTCCATAAGTGTTAGCAATACTTACTAGTGAGCCTATCATTCCTCTGAAGGGCCCTCTATTCATTGTACCTACCTTAATTTGGTACCAAGTTCACTTATTCCTATAATTCTTTATTCACTGTCGGCCTCTGATCGATCCTATGTGAATAATCTAAAAAAACTGCATTCCCTCCATTTCTGACAGACCAAAGGAACTAACGGAATATCCACCCCTAAGATCCTTCTATGGGCAAAACATCCTGGTCCCCCATATATGGTGACCATCATTTTCACCATTTCAACATTTCTCCCACGAGTGAAAATTTTCCTCAAATTTTCACATATGGGTATTTTCCATAACATGATCTATGCCAAAGCTCCCGAGACTTCTACTTCCGCTGAGTAAGACTACACTAACTTCGTATAACTTATCTTTAGGGTATGGTCCTTATGGAAGACCTTTCGAACCTTTTTCCAACTCAACTTGACCGGGTAGTTAACCTTTAGCACCACTCTATACTACAACGGTACTTGGATACTCACAACTACTATACTTTAGTAGTCGTTGCAACAATCCTCGACAATGCCACAAAGGGGGTGACCTCTGCTTCGGTCATCATCACATCCTTCCTCGGTCGCCCTTCCTTGATCATCACACAAACCTCAAATGAGCGCACAAAAGATTTAATATAATCTTTCAATAATAGCGGGAGAGCAAAATCTCACAAGTGGAATCAATAATCCTAATCCTAAGGTTCTATATCAAATTAGGAGAAACGCTGAAAGCGTAGTACGTCCACAAAGATTCCTAAGGACACTAGAACCTGATGCTCTGATACCATATGTGAAACCTTTCCTAATAAAATACCGGGCGATCACTCCTGTACCAAATTAAAACAGGAGTCGCACATGGTTCATTCTTATCATCACTATCGAAAACAAAATTAATTACTAATAACCTATTAGGCTGGCATCAAAATTTTATTTAACTAGTCTTTTTAATCAAACCAACAAAGTAAAGCCATCACACAGTTTATATAAATGAAACTGAAAAGAAATAAAATAATCGAACACTCGGTTAGATGTAATACAATCAAATCAAAGGCCGCACAAAAAGGCGGTAAAAGAATAAATAAATACAATTGGGCTTTTCGCCCGAATGTTTCTAGTACCTCCTATCTAGATCTCAAGGATGGAAGCGTCTACGATAAACTTGCATGCATCCACAGCTGTTGCAGCAAGCGTCTGACTCGAAGGAATCACCATCCAGGTGTCCATGTGTCTAGACACCTATATATATATATAATATATATATATAGCAAGAGAGAGCAAAAAGAAATAAACGGGTCAGAGCCCAATTTGTGAAAATATTTTGCAAGTCATAAATGCTATATTTTTAAAATATGTTTTACCTCATATTTAAATTTGGTATCGAACTCCGATGAGATACCCCTCACCCCTCTTCTAATAGTGCACATCTATCGCATACCTAACAAACGACCTAGTTAAGCTACCCTGCCTAACTAATCCATTGCAACTAATCTCTAAAAATCCTAGTTAACCCGAGTACTAAGGGCTAAACTTCTCACCATTCCCAACACTGCTCTATGTTCATGCGTGGGGTGTCTCGTGAAGCGAAATCCAAACAAGGAACCCCCCTGAAACACTACTACCTCGCAATGTTAATCGTCGAGATCCATTAGTCCCTCAACACCTGACGCGTATATAAGACTCATATATACATATACATATAGTTCTTACTAGAACTTCTGATTCATATTTATATAAATCCGGATATAAATCTACCGAAAAGGGGAAAATACACCTTATTAGGCTTTTAACTTTATATACATAAGTTTACTATATGATGTCTCATTTTCATATACAAACAATATATTATACGCAACCAGTATATGATTATACATATCACAAACATAAGTATAATAACCATCCCACCGAGCTACAACTCGAGGATGCAGCCTTATAGTGCCTATCCAAAATTCGGGTTTACTCACTATACCACAGTACCAAGACAGACTCTCTCATGGTCATGATAAACCAATACACAACGGTGGAGGCGATCATGTTCCCCTTGCGAGTGGAGTACACACATCGCACTCGAACGCAGGACAAGATGACCTGGGGATATACTCACCCTGCTCCTCAAGCCAGGGGATTCACACACATCTCGAAACCTCCCTGGATCGCACTAGAGAAAAATATATATCAGGCTGTTCCAACCCTACGCCAAAGGAAAGCCCGTGGAATCAACCTTTAAATACACATATACCCAGCACACACAGATATATATGTATTCGTATCATATAATATATACTATATTCACATCATATATATATATATATATATATATATATATATATATACATTTATCGCTTCTCAATGGTATACATGGCTATAATTGCCAATCTGATAATGATATTTAAGTATTCCCTTACATAAAAATACCTCACACCTTGATCTCTATTAGGGATTTATATACTCTCCAAATATCCTCATTCATAACCCTTATATAAGTATATCCTCAACTTATCTTTAGCCCATAACCCAAATTCCATCCTAGTCTCCTCATAGGATTTACTCAATATAGTTGGCATATACTTAGATTATCTATGCGCAAAATTACATATATATAACCGCCCATCGAAATATTCCTTCGAGTGTTACTCATCTTAAACACCCTCGATTAAATAAGTCATGGATCCCATTTTCCATAAACCTAAAGTTTACATACCGTTCCGAAATTTATTTAGAGGTCCCCACTCTATTTTAGGAGCCCTAAACATTTAATTCCTCAATCTATTTATTTTCCTCGAAATTGTATTTTTAGTGCTGCACATCTTAGCACCCTCCTAGCCCCTATAAATTTCCTCAAATGGCTAGATATTAATTCCCTCAATGAATCTTCATTTCCTTGATTAAATAAACTAGAATCAATTAAAATTGGAATTTATTCCATATAATTAACCCTAGGTAAAATTGCCAAAAATCCTGAAGGATCGATCGATCGACCCTGTGCCATCGATCGATCGATCGCTCCGAATAGCCTCTTCTCCATGAAGTTGTTTCGGCCATTAAAGCTTCTCCCAAGATTTTATCTCCTCACATAATGTCCTCCAACCTCAATCAACTACATGTACCCAAATGAAAGGGGTTCTAAACATCCTAGAACCAATAACCAACAATAAATTTTAATTAAATCCCAGGTTTCTCAAATTGGTTATTATTCGGGGTTTACTCGTTTAACTTTCGAAAACCCGTTTTGATTCACGAAAACCCAACCCTAAAATCATCTAATTTGTTATTACCAAATTATAATATGAGATTTATGCTCAAAAGGAAATAAAGCAAGTAAACACTTACCTCGTGGATAAAATCTGACGACCTCGAGTCGAATCCCGCGGAGTTTGGCCGGAATCTCCATTTTCCTCTTCTTTTCTCTCCCCTCTTATCTTCTATCTCGTTCTTTCTTTTCTCCCACCCTCTCTTTCCTTATATAGAGGAGAATAAGGGTTTATCCCCTTAAAACCCAAAATGACTCGTTTACTCAATTCGAGTTCCTATTTGTCTAAAAGTTCTCGAAGCCTAAACACTACCCCGGATACTTTATAATGACTATCTCGGCCATTATAAAAATAACCACGCACTTGGAATCTCCATCCGAGTCACTTAACTACGATTTACTAATTAAATTCAACGCCTCTCAAACTGAGTTTTCCAATTAAAATATTAACCGTTGTCCCTTTATCCAACCGCGACTTGTAATTAAAATACTCCAACTCATTTACTTAGTCTCAAAAGTAAATAAAGCACACACCAGAAATAATCAAATGTTCATAAATTCCAAAATTACAATTAAAAACATTTCCCTTAATCTCCACATTACGCCTACTTATGAAATTTAATTTTCCCTAAAAGTACGCGGTGTTAAATTATGTACATACCTCTCTAAATGCTATCATAAGGGCAGTTACACGAAAGAGATGAATCCCCTGGCTAATGATGTAGGGAGAGTATAGTCCTCAGGCCATGGTACCAGTTGTTATTTTGTAATTGTTTTATTCGAAGTGAAGTAATTCAGGGTATGGTTATGTTTCACTATCGAAGGTATATGGCCGCTTCCCATGCGTTGTGATTTAGGATACCCATGTGGTCATGAAATTAGGCCCAGGAGGATAATAGTATTTAGGGGCACATCCAGTGGGGTGACTGTCGGAAGGATGGTCTTTGAAGTGTTATTCTATGATATTAACTGTTCTCATAGAAATGGTACTTCATTATGAATGATTAAATGGAAATGTGAACCTACTTCAATTTCATATGATCCTTAATGATTAATTGACTTATGAGAATATATAATGAATTGGTAAAGTAGGCATATTGGATAGAGTTAGGTTACTCCTATTAAGTATATGGGTAGTTTAACTTAAAATGAATTGTACACATTAGGATGTACACTTTAGAAGATAGGTAAGAGTAATTCTTTAAGTGAAGAGAGAATCCATCCTATTTATGGAATTTGGCATTCATAACTGTTATGCATTTTTTCGGGTGTATATCATATCAAATCGGGCCCTGACCCATTTATACTTCTCTTCCCTTGTGCGGTTATTATTTATGTCCTGGTGTCCCTCCGCAAGGGCGCCCGTTCTGATATTTCCTTCCAGTGTCCAATGCGCTACGACATATTGTGGATGTTGTAGGATTTTTGTAATTGACGCATCAATCTGTTTTGGATATTCTAGTTATAATTTGTTTGTATATTCGGGCATGTTGCCCAAGTTCATTACTTATAATTACTGTTATACTTGGTGTAACCTTTTTGTCTGTTAATCGACAACTTATTTGGTTATGTTTTGTAAACTGTTATTAAACTGCTAGATATATATTTATCAGCTTTTTGTTATAAACTGGATGATTGAAATTGCTTTTATCAAATTTGCAAAAATATATGGCATCCGTTTTTCAAAATATTGTGTGGTTGTCTCGTACTATTATTATGTGACAGTGATGCTAAGAATGGACCATTTAAGATTCCTATTTTTATTGGAGTAGCGAGCTAGCCACCTCTTATTTTAATAAGCGGGGTGTCACACGCACAATATTTCTTATCAGCGTCTTGGGGACACTTACCATGTTTGGGGAGGAGCCAAATGTCATAGTACCATAACCCGTCCATATTAGAATCCTCCTCGGTAATGAGTTCAATGTGGTAGTAATGGGTAGGCTTAGCTTGTTCCTGAACCAGGAAAGGGGCCATTGTTATTCAATCGGGCATGTCGACCATGGAAGCCAGGGTGGCAAGGGAATCATCCAGGCTATTATTTGCTCGGGGCAAGTAGTGGAAGGTGACATATTTAAGAAGAGGGTCGAGTTATTCTAGGTGGGCATAGAAGGGTGGGAGTTTTTCATCTTTGACTTTCCATTGCTGAGGATTTGGTCGATGATAAGGGAAGAGTCTCCGTAGACATCAAGGTTCCGAATTCCTTTTTGGAGTGCGATCTTGAAGCCTACCATGCATGCCTCATACTCGATCATGTTGTTGGTGTAAGTGAAGTCAAGCTTGATGGAAATAGGGGTGTGAGAGTCAATAAGGTAGATTAGGAGTATTCGAATTGCATATCCTTTCTTATTGGCAGCTCTGTCAAAGAACATTTACCATCTGAGGTTCTTCTGAGAGGTAAAGAGAATATCTTTGTTCGGGAATTCAAAGACCCGAACATCGACTTCTTCCATGGGGTAATCAGTAAGGTAGTCGGATATGGTACTCCCTTACATATCTTTCTGCGTGACGTACATAATATCGAACTCGGCTATCAACATCAACCATCGAGCCATTTAACTTGACAAAGTGGGCTTTTCTAGAAAGTACCTGATGGGATCCATATAAGACATAAGTTTGATGGGGAAGGTAAGCATGTAATGTCATAAATTTTGTATGACCCAGACCAGGGGAACACATGCTTTATCTAAAGCATTGTAGTTGACTTCGTACCCGAATAATTTTTGGCTACCGTAGTAAATGGATCTTTCCTTATGGTATTGTTCAATGTATTGGTCGAGCAAAGCCCCTGTTTCAGTATGTGTCAGGATCAAATAGAGGAATAGAGGGAGACCTGTCTGTGAAGCATAAGCATCGGAGGTCGAGTAAGGTATAACTTCATTCTACCAAAGGCTTCTTAGTAGGCACCGTTCCAAAATTTTATGGAAACCTTTAGGAAAAGCTTGAAGATGGGTTCGTAGATAAAAATTAGTTGACTAATGAACCAACTGATGTACTAAAATTTTCCCATGAATCATTGGACTTACTTCTTTATCTGGGGTGGCAGCATATCAAGTATTTTCTTCATCTTGGTAAGGTCTCTTTATATTCCCTTTTCATTGACCATGAATCCCAAGACTTTCCCTTTGGTGATGTTGAAAATGCATTTCCATGGGTTCAAATGCATGTGGTATTACCGTAATCATTCGAAAAACTTTTGGAGTGAGGGAATATGACCTTCCTGAATCTTAGATTTGATGATCATATTGTCCACATAGATCTCATCCTCTTTGTGGATAAGGTCATACAGGATGGTTGTGGCACCCCTTTTGTAGGTATTATCGACTTTCTTAAGCATGAAAGTGTAGCAGAAAGTTCCCCATGGGATAATGAAAGTGGTTTTCTCCTGATGTTTAGGGTGCATCTTGATCTGATTGTATTCGACAAATCCATTACAAAATGACTTAAGGGTGTAGCTAGTCGTGTTTCCCACGATCATGTCAATTTTGGATCACGGGTAATTATCTTTTGGGGATACTTTATTCAAATCTCGATAGTTGATGCACATTCGGACTTCGCTCCTGATTTCATCACATGGACGATGTTGGCGAGCCACGTAGGATACTCGAATATGCGAATGAAACCTACGTTCAGTTGATTGACCACTTATTCTTTGACTTTGAGCGACTATTCAGTGTAGAGCTTTTATAGACCGGTTTGCATTCTGGGAATGTTAGGATCTCGTGTTGAGCTATTTATGGGCCAATAATGGGCATGCCATATCGTAGTACCTTATAAAGACGTCCATGAATTCCTTCACGATCTCTTCAAATTGCGCACACTCATGTTTGTTGAGGGTAGATTTTATCCTAATGTCATTCCAATGGCTACTAAAACCGATATTAATAGCAATAATTTCATTATCATTAATTTGAACGCGGTTATGTTGTTTGTTATTTTCCTTATTAAGATCATTTTAGAATTATTGATTTACAAAGCCATCATCATCATCATCATCAAGAGTTTGATTAGAATCAAGATAATTAATGTAAGTCACAACAAGATACTCAAAATCTTCATTTATTTCATTCTTAGAAAAAATAACATTTAGAACCACGTTAAAAGTGGTCTTAGCTACATTGATATAAAAAAGGGAATAATAACATCGGATGAAGAGATTTGGATATAGTAGACAACAAGATCAAGTTGGACAGGCACAACATTCTAGTTGTGGAGAGGCATATCAGTAGTAGTGATATAAGTAAATGGGTCCAACGGCGCGACATATAAATGGATCATGCAGAGAGTCACCCCCAATGTCTGTACGTTGAATGATTCCTCAGAATCACTTTCCTCAAAATCCTCGATAACTGTTATGGATTTCTCTTCATAATGGTTGTCTGCAGCCTAATGATTGTTGTCTTGAAAGAATATTTCCATCCCTGATTTCATCTTCTTATCGACGTGGTCATACCATGGTTCGAGGAAGCCGCAGAAAGGAAAATATTCACCTTCCTTAATAAACCTTCCATTCAAAGAGTCTTTTAAAACACTTTTTTATTCTTCTAAGATTATTTTTGGTCATGGCCACTGGAGGTCTTTGAGTTCTTATGGTGAGTATTAGTAGCCAGGCTGCATGGGGGATCGACCTCTTTTAGGACAATAAGATCAAGGATCCATTGTTGACATCGTTCTAGCCCCATACCGAGCTTGAAGTGCATGTTCTTGAATATATGAATCACGTTAATATTACCATGAGGGTTGTGTTCTTAACAGACCCGGTCTTTGAGAATATCTCCTACTTGAAAAGGAAGTGGGTCAACTCTAAATTCAGAGAGGAGCATGTCATTAGTCCCATTATGAATCTCTAATATCGAGTTGCTAGTACTAGCAGTGTATGAATTGTTGTCACCCCCCCAAAGATGGTGATAGGTTGGCCATTGGCAACACATTATAGTTTATGATTAAGAAAAGACGATATCCTTCGAATACCGTGGAGCTATGTATGACCAAGATTAAGGTTAAAACATAGAGGTATGTCAATAACCTGGAACTCAGTGATATGAGTCATAGGGTCAAACCCTATTGTGAGTTTTATGGACCCCATTACCTCCTGGTGGGTATTATTGTAAGCATACATGACGACAGAAGTGGGAGTGAGATCACCCAGTTTCATACCCAAGCAATTAAAGGGTTTAAGAGGGAAAACGTTGAGAGAATATCTGTTATCAATAAGTGAGAGTGGGATTATCTTTCCCAATACTTAAACATAAATATTGAGGGTGTAATTGTGGTTAGGGCCAATCTTTAGTATCTCTATTTCGAAAAAGGAGATGAGATTGGAAGAGGTCAAGGACCCAATAATGTTCACGGCTTCTTCGAAAGTAGTGGGATGAGAGACTGCAGGCCTGATGGGGAGTCTTATGAAAGCTTTTCGATTAAGTTGGGAGGACATGAAAAGCCCCCATAATGTGATGTGGGCTTGGGTTTTCTTGAGATAGTCAAGGACTTTACTTTGTTCAATGGTCATCTCTAGCATGGGAAGTTCATTGATAACTCCATTTCCCTTATCTGTCTCGATCACATGGGGAATCGGATCTTTATAGAGTCTCCCTGATCTGGTTATATGATTTATTGAGGTGTGGAAGAATGGTAACCCCACGTTTTCATCTATTTTTGGATGAATGGCCATCGTGTCTTCATCTAGACTGGTGTCTTACCGATTGGGATCATCATCTTAGCTATCAAAGTTATCTACACATCTAGTGGCGAATACGTCCTCTTGCTAAGAGAAATCAATGAATTTAATAAGCTCGAGGGCTTCATCATATAAACCTTCGCACTCAATGGGAAGGTAAAGGAGTGAATGGACCAACTGTCCCTGAAGCTTCAAAGCGGTGAGTAGCTTATAAATACTGCAAATTTCACATGTCTATAAAAAAACATCACCCATGATCTGTACTACGTCATCTAGACTGACTTCATTAATGGGCACCACCCAATCATCAGACTCACGAGCCCATTTTTGGGATTCCATGAACAAGCTTCTCAATTTGCAATAATCGATGATCATCTCTATGGGCAATTTCATCCCAAACTCTAAGATATAGTTTAATACAGCAGGTAACTCCATATCTTTCCCTTCAGACCAGGTACGAACGATAATACAAGCCCTTAGGAGGAGTGCCAAAGCTTGGTCAGTGAAGCAAGTAGGATGTAGGAGGAAATACTTACAAACTTTAAGAAGTTTGGATGACATTATAGGTATAATGGGTACCTTACTGGGCACAATTTGAGCAAAGGGATCAAATTTTGGGTCACTCTCTAGAAATATCGCATTTGCATGGGTAAGAAGTGGGTTATTAGTAGTTTTGGGTTTAAGATTGATTGGTGGGGCGATGATAACCCGGTCAATTAAACATAGGATCACATTTTGAAGATGGAAGAATTGGTCGATAGTATGGCTAGCAGACTGGTGGAAATCACAACGGGCACCAGCACTGAAATTTTTAGGGGGTAGATTTGATAATGGACTAGGGTCCAAGGGTTTAATGAAGTTTTGTCTCAGCAAGTCCTAGAAGACTTTTGACAGGGGAGCATGGAGCTCTGTGTACTCTTTTTTGGTGGGGTTGGAGAAACTTTCTAGTGCCCAAGAGGTAGCAGGTTGGGATATGTTGTTGATGGTTAGGACTGTAGCACTGGCCTAATTCTCATATTTTCGTGGAGTGGAATATTCGGTCACTTTTTTCAGCTCATATTCGACTTTGGCAACGCCTTACTCAATTTTCTACACCAGCCTCTCCAAGGGCTCGGATGTGTGGGTAGTACTGTCCTCCCATGGATTCTCGAATATGAGGTAAGACATTTTTTTCACAATACTTACTTATTCCTCTTCGGAGGGTCTGATGGTCATGAAAGCAACTTTCTCTCTCCACCTTCCTATGAAGCTACTAACTGTTTGCCTAAGGTTCTTTTTAAGAAGCTCTAGATCTCGACTTATAACCTCTAACTCCTCATTATACTTGTACTGTGACATGAATTGTTGAGTGACATCCTCCCGACTATAGATTCTGGATTCTTCTAAGGATAAAAACCAACAAAGGGCGCTTTTTCCAAGGTCTGTTGGAATATCTGGGCCATTATCTATTCAAAGGCACCAAGGAGGGTCATGGATCGAAGATAGCTTCAAAGGTGAATGGGGGTCCGTTTCCCTCAAACATTTTGATGTCTGGCATCTTTAACATCTCTGATAATTTTTATTTTGGATAAGGATACATGGGGGTGGTCAAACTTCTTCGATAATAGCTTGGGGTCTTCCTTGACCTTGTTCAGCTCCTCTTCCTTAAGATCGATGTGTACTGCTAGGTTAGTCCCAGGTTAGGCAATGTTAGATATAGGGAGCTAAGCTGGTGGCAACCCATTGGCAGGTGGGGCATGAGAGGCATAAGATGCATGGAGATACTTTTTTAGGATCCAAACAGGCTCGGGAGAGGGGGGGAACCATGGAACGAGGAAAGGTAACCTTAGGTTCTTTGAAAATATGGGCTTGGTTAATGATGATACCAAAAATTGTACCACTAGGTCAAAGGAATAGTGAGCTCGAACATGTATAACAATGGAAGAAAACAAGTAATATAACAGTAAGAGAATGGGTGAGGTAAAGAGGGATTCAACACCATAATTGAGTGGTTCAACCAATTGATGGCTTACATCCACTGTGCAAGTGTGTTTCATCCACTAATTTAAGCTTTAATGGCATAAAAATAGACGCACTTAAGCTTTCGCTCTCTTATAGTATATTTGACAGAATTTCAGCAGGGTTTCTAATATGTCACCCTCTTTACATGAGGAAGAAGAGAAGTATTTATAATTCTTATGGGGTGTAATGCGCCCCCTAAGCATGCAATATGCGTGTGATGATGAAGGCTCCAAATAGGATGATGACATTATCAATATCACATGTAACTTATGATAGTGAAATTTCCCCTCACGTGAGGGGATAATCTGGTTGTAACAGAATTTTTCACATGGGACACACCACCTTAGAACCTTCTACTTCACGTACTATATAAGTGTCGTCTGCAGCGGTATCGGCCTGGACAAGTATGAGGTTGCTGTAGTATTGCATGAATTTATGTTGGTGAATGAAAAGTGGAGTCTCGGCCAAAGGCATCAGGAAGAAGCGGGCTAGATAGGTCATTTTCTGGTGTCGACTGGATAAGAGGACGAGATATGTCCTTACTAACGAAATACTCCCATGAGGTCTCGGCCACTCAAGTGATCGAGGTCTTGGAGGACGAGGTCGACACTAGTCTGGACGAGTCTTGGAAACGACCTAGGTGAGGTCCTTTGAGAACTCGGTTGTGAGACCTTACATACCTCATCCTAAGATGAGGTCATACTTGGTCGTATAAAATACCCCTAGCCCTCAGTCATTTATATGAGGATGTGGCTGGGGGATACGAGTCAGTCCAATCTTCTGTTGTGATGTTGTAAGACATGTGTCTTAGTTATGGTTAGATAGCGTTTTCCCTAAGACTAATTCGACGGACGAGCACTTAGGGATTTATACCCTAACGATGAGTTTCAAAAATCATGCGTAATCATCCTTGAGATTTAAAACCATTCAAACCAAATTTCTTAATACCCTCCATTTGTTTCTCTCTCTAAAGTTTCCACAACTTCCTTCTGCCGTCTTCTTCTTCCATTTTCAGGTGACTCCCAACCATATTTAGGTTATTTTCGTCTGCCTCTACTCTCAGGTAACCCCTTTCACCTTTTTTCTATTTCTTTTCACCGTTATAATTAGGTTCAGTTAATTACTTTTTTCGGCGAGAGTTATTAATTTTTCGACGAGTGTGTTTGGTGGATTAGGGCTAGATCCTCAACTTGTGTGGCTATTTTAGGTTGCCAGTGGTGGTTGGAATTTGATTAGATATCTTTAGGGTTTACCTATCATTGTTGGATTTTTCAAGACACCTCTGATCGTTTTCTCCAGCTACCTGTAAAAGTTGTGTTATTGGGCTTCTTTGTTGAAATTGATTCATAGTCCTTTGTTTGATCTTTAGTTAACTGGAGTCAAAATTGCAAGTTGTTTGCTCCTTTTTTCAGTTTTTACCCAAGTTGAATCTCGTCCTTTGATGTTACAACACTTATACAAGCTAGATGAGGAGTTTTCCAGTCTTAGAGAGAGGTGTTTTGATCATATTAGGAGGGTAGAGGGTGCGAAAGCCGATAGTCGTAAAGTAGAGGCCTTCCCAACTCGTCCTATTTATCCACCTGCACTAGCTGTGATATACCCCCAAGTTACTGAAGCCACTGATCCAATGTCTAAGTCATCCTCTATTTCAGGTGACCCTATGTCTACCTCTCAACCAACAGAGAGTGTGGATTCATTTGAGGAAGCCATGGCCTATTCTGCATCCGAAGATGAAGAGTCAGAGGTAGACGAGGCTTCTTATTGTGTCTCATCCTCTCAAAGGGACGAGACATCAGATTAATCTGACTCTATCCAAATACTTGAGCCTAACGTTTTAATTCCTCCTCCTATAGATGAAATTCCTCTATCGATTGCAACTAGGGTCGATTTTGTCCAGAGATTCCCTAATGGTGACCCAAACGATTCTCAGGTTGAGGCACCAAAAGATAGTGGTGAGGAGAGTGAGCTTGATACATCTGCTGCTAAGGAATATGAGAGAACTGTCTCTAAGGCCGACCATCTGGTTTGGAGACACCTCTATGGAATTGCTCGCTCCATTTCTATGAGAAAACCCTCTAATAATAAAAGAGCTTTCCATGGTCGAGAGGGTGAGGTATGCATTTATGAGCAGATATTTAAGGTCAGCTTTTAAATACCCATTCACCCAAGTATCCATGCCATCTTATCTTATATAGGACTTCCCCCCTCCTAACTTTCTCTGAATGCCTGGATGGTTATTGTCGGATTTGTTTCCCTCTGGAAGGTTGTCCACCAAACCGACCTTCTAGTGAAATTTTCCTAGCTTATTATACTCCCTCATCTTCTAAGACTCAGCCTAGTTACTATCATCTTGTAGCTAGTAAGTCTGAGAAGAAGGTTCTATTGGTCACTCAAACTTCAAATCCCAACTCGAAGCCCCGGTACTTTTTCATTTATGGGGCTTAGGAATTTGGTCCCAACTAAGCTTATGGAACCTCTGACCCTAGGACTCCTCTGAGATGTGATAAAGCCTCGGCGTCAGACAAAATTCACCCTGGATTGAACCCTGAGGCCTTTGAGAAGGTTAACAAACTTCTTGATCAAGGGGGCAAAGTTCGTCTCGTTAAGTTTGAGAATTTAATGACCCTTATTATTTGGCTCAGACATTTCTGGGGTTGACCTCTTAATCGAGATACATAAGTAACTATCCTCACTAATTATTGTCTCCTATTTTATAGTTATTCATTGCTGACTTTGTCTATGTTTTACAAAAAGTCTAGAAGGCATACCAGACGACCTTTGGAATATGGTGGCGCCCAACTTCAGCAAACTCATAATCAAACATGGCAAAAATATTAACCCCCCTGTTGCCTAAACTAAAACATCTACCACGGGCGGCCTTAGCAGAGCCGATATTGCTGGGAAGAAACGAAAAAGCCGAACCAAGGATACTACTACTAATCGTTATTAAAAGCAAGGTCGTTCTGATTAAGCGACTTCAATCTCCACAGACGAGGGTTTGGAAGATCGTTTTTATCAATTAAAACTTGATGACGAGAGCATTCTCGGCCATGCTAAGAAAGATATAGATAGTCTCGAATCTCTGGTCTCTGAGGGCGATACACATTTTCTCCAATCTCTGGACATCTCATTGCTAACAGAATTTTCCATCCACAAGGACGTTCAGGTATTTTTGAAACTCATTAAGTGTAGCTTACTCATTAATTCTGTCTTATAATGACTTATCACCATACACATTTACAGAGTGCAGGCTCCCTCCATAGTATTGGAGATTGGATTAATAAGAGGTTTCCCTTGATTTAGAAGGGTAGAGATGCATTTAACACAGAGAAGGAGCTCAAGGATGATCTTTCAAAATCAAAGTCAGCTCTGAAGAAGACAAAAGAGGAGAATACCACTATGAAAACCTAGCATGCCAATGCCCTGAAGAAAATGGCCAATAATAAACAGGTCGATATTGATGCTACGATTAAGGCTGATCTGGATGAGGATAAAGCCCATTCTATTGTCGAGTTTAAAGAATTCGACAAACTCGAAGGCTATGCCTTCGAATATCTTGCGAGGGGAATTAAGACTATTGGCCAATGGGCTTCCCTCAAACATGATGAGGTTGGGGACTTGTCCCCTGATGACTTCGTAGGCCTTGACTTCAGCGATCCTCATCTCAATACTTTTCTAGCCGACGTTGAAAAGCCGATTGACCCTGTGGAGACCAACCTTTTTGAGGTCAAAGAGAATAATAATATGTCTACTGAGACTAGCATAAACGACAATGGAGTTAAGACTACCAACATTGAGGCTGAGGTTACTATTGGCGATGGGATGACTCATCTAAATGCTTATGTTTAAGGTCTTGTCATTTTTGTTTTTGTGGGGACAACCATTTGTGGACTATTGCTCAACTTTCATAAAACTCTTTTATCTTGAACCAATCTTGTAATTTTGTCATCATCAATGAAGCTATTTATTTACTATCATCTTTTTTTGTTATGCAAATATGTTTGCCGTAATTTTTATTAGTAGCATAATTTTAATTGATAATAATTCGTATGTCCTCTCATCGTTTTGAAAGTGTATGGATAAGTGTCGTCTCGTCCATGCACTATCGTCTCGGCCGAGAGAGTTTTTCAACCAAGTTAATGATGTTTAATAAATGAACCACAAGTAAGTGATTTTCAAATTTGAATCCAACAAATTATGGTGTTATATCATAAGTCCTCTCTCGTCGTTTTGAGAGTGTATGGATGAGTGTCGTCTCGTCCGTGCATTATCATCTTGATCGAGAGAGATTTTTCTCCAAGTTAATAATCTTTAATAAATGAACTCCTCTCGGTGTTATTTCCAGTCCATAGATGAGGTCAACCCCTTCTGTAAGGACATAATTTTATAAATGTACGGGTAAAATCTAGGAATTTTCTATTTTCCCTTGATCAAAGTTTTTATGTCTGATACCGCTACATTCGGCACGTCATCACGATCATCCACGGTGGCCTATATCTGAATCCAATGCATCCATCATCTTCACGTGCATCATGCTACATGCGATGTGCTACTCAGCTCATTCCCACTACTCCACTATGTAATATTGGTAAAATGATTTATTGGAGATGTTTTATAATTGCATAAATATTTGGGAATTTTTCAGAAATTATTTTTTGAAGTCTGGATAATTTCTTTAATCAAAAGAAGAATTTTTTCTATGTGTAGAAGCAGAGTGCCTCGGTCGATGAGCTCGCTCAAACGACATTGCACGGTCATTCGCGCGAGATAGGTATGTCGCGCAATCTCGTCCGAACGACACTTGTCCTTCGTTCGAGCGACATGCTTATCTCGTTCGAACGAAGTCGTCGCCTAGATTTTTGTATAAATACCAGTGTGCATCCTACACGTTTTTTTAAGTCTTTTTGCATACACGTTTTTCTGTGAAAATAGTCCAGAAACTAGACTTCGTTTTTTAAGGTTTCCAAACCTTCTTTATTCACATAATCACTCCCATCTATATATGTGAATTGTTAAACCTTTAAGAGGATCATTTACTCATCTGGAGTAATTTGTGAAGAATCCGTCTCTCTTCTTCATTGCTGCCCGCCTGGAAAGGGAAAGTTCCAGTCGACGAACTTGTGGAGAAGCTGTCTTCTTCTCTACTACTGACCACCTGGAGTTCCTGTGGGAGATTTCAGCCGAGACATCAAAACTGATACCTGCGGGTATTTCGTATGTCACCCTATTTCATTGTAATCCGTGTAAGTTGTGTCTTACAAATTATAGTGAAATAAAAAGGTTTTGCCCTTCGGGGATTTTTCCTGAAATTATTTTTTTTACCGCATGCTTTATTCATGGAATGGATTTAATCACTTAGATGCATGTTTAGGGTTTAAGAAGATGAAATTGGTTTTAACTAAAAATTGGAGCAAAGTTGTTTTTACCTAAAGTATACACTAAAGGGCCGCTTGAAATTGGTATCAGAGAGGGTTACGCTAATTTATCGCGTGATCCTGATTTTTCAAGGATTTATTTTTTTTGATACAATTTGACTTCTCACGTCGTCAAATTGGTATCAGAGCTTGTTGCACTATCTTATTGTGTTTTTGATCCCGTGTCTTTAGGTATGACTTTCAGTGGTTTTTATGATTTTAGAATTCACTTGTTTGAATCATCTAATTGGAAATCTCACATGAAAACTGCTCTTAAAAAATTGGTTAATAAGGGTGATTGTGAAAAGTGTCTTTGCTGCGAAGGTTTTGGTCACAGGATAGATATGTGTCCCACTAAACTTAGAGAGAATTTTAATAAACCGATAAATCGTGTTTCTACCCTTAGTGATAGTGACCCATAAGTAGAAATTTTTTTTGCTAGTAAGCGTGAACTTCCCACCTTTGTGCCTAGTCATGTAAGTGATAAAGACTTACCTTTTCATGATTCTTCGGCAACCACAGACGTTGATACTCATGATAGTGAGGGTGAGGTGAGTGAGGATGAGAGCGAAGACGAGATAGATTTGCAAACTGCTTTCAAAGTATTTTATGAAGAAACTTTAAAAACAAAGAAAGAAAATTTGAAATTGAAAGCTCAATTGAAAGAGTGTGCCTTAAAAAATAATGATGTTTTAGTTGAATAACTTAGGGCACATGAGAAAATTTTAAGAGAGAAGCTTGAGTATGTCGAGGGTGAGAGAGATAGTCTTTGTGGTGTGATGGAAGCTATGGAAAAGGAGCTTCTTGAGTTTGAGAATTCTAGGCATTTTCTCGAGTCAAGGATAGCTGAGCTAGAAGAAAAATTAAAAGATTCGAGTAAGGTAAAATTTGATTTGGAGTCTAGGTCTGAAAAACTTGATAATATTTTAGGCAATGTCGAGCTAAAAAAGAGTAGGGTTGGGATTGGTTTTGAAAGACATGTTACACCAATTCCCACACGTGTGAGAGATCCTCCTAGGATCTTTAAGAAAGAGGCACCTAAGTTTGTTAGGAAATAGCCCCCTAGGAACATAGTGAGAGAGCCTCCTAGGATCATTAGGAGAGAGCCACCTAGGCAAATTCAGAGAGCACCACCTAGGAAATTAAGGAGAGCACCACCTAGGAATTTGAGGAGAAGGCCGTCGTTAGGTAACACTCACCGCCTGATTTACACTTGCCCATATTGCGGTAGGCAAGGCTATCTTAGGCGTTTCTGCTATAAGATTTTGAGTGGACCTAGGAAACATAAAGAGAGAGTCACACCGGTTCCCAAAACCCCCACACCTCGTTATACATCGATTTGGGTTAGGAAATCAGATTTAGAGGCTTATAATCTATTTACTCATGATTCTCGTTTTATAGCACGTGATTCACCTCATGTTAGATCATTTGGTTGATTGTGTTGGATATTTTTCATACACTAGTTGTGGTTTCATGATATATATTTATTGGCTAGTGTTATGGCATGTGAACGTTTTGTATAATTATTTTTTGGAAATTTTGAAAAAAATACCAAAAAATATTTTATTTTGACAAAATTTTAGAAAAGCACAAAAAGATTTTTTTATTTTATATGCATCTTTTATGGATGAGCATTTAAGATAGCCGAGTCACAATTTCATTCCATTTATTCCATGTGACTGTTTGATAAAGATTTGAGACGCTATATCATTTCATCCATGTGCTTTACATTGCTTGGAGTCTTTGAGATCTGATTAGTGATATCTTTCTAAATGTTTGACTCCTATCTCCTTTATTGCACACATGCACGACTTTATTTGATTATTATACTTGCCTATCACATATTGGCGTGAGTGTTTCCATATCAATTCTGTCTATACAACAAACAATATGCGATAAAACTTGACAAGATTGGAATGCACGTAAAAAAATGTTTGGTGAGACTATATTTTTTTAAAACGGTGAAGGGCTACGAAAGGTAATTATATAGCCTTTGCGATTAAGACACCGTTCAATCGGTCCGAAAAAATTGAGGAATTTTATTATTTGGTGTCCAAAGAGGTTAAAATAGCCCGAAAAATTTAAAGACAATAAAAATAAATTCATGCCAAATATGGGCCATTTAGGTTTCACCATCAATTCTCCAAATTTTGAGAATTTAGATCACCTCTATTCAAAATATAAATCTGAGGGAGTTTTGGTTGGAGAACTTAAACAGGTTTGCACTTCCTTTAAAGTCCTGAAAAAGCATTAAATCGTTTTGGATGTTATTGGTGTGGAAATCATTTTGAGCTTTGATTTGTTGATTTGATTGAGTCAATGTATCATATTTCAAGATGATGAGTTTATTCATTAGGAGTATCCAATATTCATCGTGCACATATGTCATGTTTGTATGCATTGATTTTTCTATCGAATTTGATCACACCCCTACATTTATGCTATCATAGACTTGGTTGTTTTTGTGTTTCTTTCATGGTGTGATTCTTTGTTGTATATTTTGTATGAAAAATTTTGAAAAATTCAAAAATAGATTTTTTCTTACCATGTGACCTTTTCCATATTTATGCTTCTCAAATATGTCTATTTGGGGACAACATAAAAATGGGGAGAATGAATAATGGGATAGATTTGTTTGGTTGATTTATCATTGATTTTCTTAAGCTTAATTGATCTTTGATTTTATCATATCATTATATTTCAATATATTGCTTGTCACGGGTATCTGCTTTTTCTCACATGTGTAGTTACAAAGTTGATTTTTTGGATTGCACACCTTGATGAGAAAAGCTTTGGGAGTTTCTGAAGAGCTGAAGATTTGAAGATGCTGAAGTTTGATTGAAGACATGTCATGTAGTATTCTCAGTTTGAGGGTTTAATGGGGATATTATATTGTATGTCATTTGATTTAGGGAGATTGCATAATTTCGATTTTTTATGTATGTACCGGCATAGATATAGGGGGAGATTTGTAAGGACATAATTTTATAAATTTCCGGGTAGAATCTAGGAATTTTCTGTTTTCCCTAGATCACAATTTTTATGTCTCAAACCGCTACATTCGGCACGTCATCACGATCATCCACGATGGCCTTTATTCGAATCCAATGCATCCATCATCTTCACGAGCATCAGGCTACATACGACGTGCTGCTCAACTCATTCCCACTACTCCACTATGCAATATTGGTAAAATGATTTACTGGAGATGTTTTATTATTGCATAAATATTTGGGAATTTTTCAGAAATTATTTTTTAAAGTCTGGATAATTTTTTATCAAAACCAGAATTTTTTCTAAGTGTATAAGTGGAGTGCCTCCATCGACGAGCTCACTTAAACGACATTGCACTGTCGTTCGCGCGAGATAGGCATGTCATGTGATCTCGTTCGAACGACACCCGTACTTCATTCGAGCGACATGCTTATCTCGTTCGAACGAAGCCGCCGCCTAGATTTTTGTATAAATACCAGTGTGCATTCTACATGTTTTTCAAGTCTTTTTGCATACACGTTTTTCTATGAAAATAGTCCAGAGACCAGACTTCACTTTTTAAGGTTTTCAAACCTTCTTTATTCACATAATCACTCCCATCTATATATGTGAATTGTTAAAACTTCAAGAGGATCATTTACTCATATGGAATAATTTATGAAGAAGCCGTATCTCTTCTTCATTGCTACCCTCCTGGAAAGGGAAATTCTAGTCGACGAACTTGTGGAGAAGCCTTCTTCTTCTCTACTGATGACCACTTGGAGTTCCTGCAAGAGATTTCAGCTAAGACATCGAAATCGACACGTGCGGGTATTTTGTATGTCACCTATTTCATTGTAATCCGTGTAAGTTGTGTCTTACAAATTATAGTGAAATAAAAAGGTTTTGCCTTTTGAGGATTTTTCCTGAAATTATTTCTTTTACCGCATTCTTCATTCATGGAATGGATTTAATCACTTAGATGCATGTTTAGGGTTTAAGAAGATAAAATTGGTTTTAACTAAAAATTGGAACAAAGTTGTTTTTACCTAAAGTATACACTAAAGGGTAGTTTCACCTTCTGTACTGTCGTGTCATTGAGAGCTACTTAAGGCTACTTCTCCAGGAATGATGTTTATAGCTTAAGATGGGTTGATACAAGCAAATAACAAATATTCAAACTAATAGAAAAAGTATGAGAGAAGACTTGAGATTTTTATTGATTTTCGTTCATATTTCATTCATCATTTGAATTTCATATACATGTACTATAATGGCCTTAAAAATAATCTAGCAAAACTGAAATCTTACTGGTAATACCTTTTGAGGTGGTCAATATTCCATGGTTTGAAAATTGGCTATGCTTCTCAATTTTCCAATCGATACGTCCCTGGAACCACCTCTTCAATCACTCTGTACAGACCGTGCCAGTTCGAATGAAGCTTGTTAGGCTTCTACTATGTCTTCTTCAACACTAGGTCTCCAACCTTGAGTAGGTAAACCTTTACCCTTTTATCATAGAATTTCGCTATCCTTTGTTGGTAGGTAGCTTGACTAACCTCAACATCTTCTCTCCTTTATTCCACAAGGTCCAAATTAAGTCTTCGTTCAATAATTTTCTCTTTCGAGTCATAGGTCTGAACCCTGTGGGTTGGGAGACCTACTTCTCTCGGCACTACTGCTTCTGAGCTATATGCCAACATAAATGGAGTTCCCAAGTAGGAGTCCTCTCCATTGTCTTGTAAGCTCGTAGGACAACATATACCTCCTCAATCCATCTCCCTTTAACATCCTCCAATATCTTCTTGATTCCATGAAGGGTTGTTTTGTTTGTTACTTCTGTCTGCCCATTAGCCTGGGGTCGGCCAGGAGTGGAGAAAAAATGCTTAATGCCAACTCTCTCATAATATTTCTCCAGGGAGATGTTCTTGAACTACGTCCCATTATCAGAAATCAAGGTATTGGGTAGGTCGTACCTACAAATAATATTTTTCCAAATAAATTGGAAAGATTTCTTCTCTGTGATTGTTATCATCGGTTCGACCTCTACCTATTTTGAAAAATAACCGATCCCCACAATTAAGTAACGATAATTGTTCGTGGCTCTTGGTAGTGGTCCTAGTGGGTCAATCCCCCGACCGAAAAAGGCTAAGGAGATGTAATGGAAGTAAAAAGTGATGAGGTTGATGGGGTATGGTGGTAAACCTTTGGCATTTGTCGCACTTGTTAACGTATGGAGCTAGATCCTTGGCCAATGTCGTCCACCAATAACCCTGGGTGATGATACTCTTAGACAATGGACTTTCCCCAATATGGTTGGAACATGACCCTTCATGCACACCCTTTAAAGTATAATTTACATCAGATAGGTGCACACATCTGAAAAGAGCAAGTAGGAACCCCTTCTTATATAAGATGTCTCCTATGAGGGAGAACTTGGTAGCTTTATACCTCAGCTTCTTTTTCTCGGCTTTGGACTCAGGTATCTCCCCATATCTAATGTAGAGGATGATAAGATCCATCTATGAGGCTCCCATACTCACATTGAAACAAAATTGTATAGTATTTTCTTCTCCTTTGATCTTCGGCCGATGGAGAATATCTATAGGGACCATTCTTCTGATTTCAGTTCTAGCGGATGAAGCTAACCTTTCCAGATCATTGGCTCGTCCATTGTCCAGATGGGGTATCCTCTTTAACTTTATTTCGCTAAAACGCTTCAATACTGTCATCACTCTTTTTAGGTAATTGGCCATTCTGTCGTCCTTGGCCTTATATACCCCCAAGATTTGATTAATAACCAACCTGGAATCACTATGAACAAGGAGTTGGCTAACATTGAGTGCCTGAGAAAGGGAGAGACCTGCTAGGAAGGCCTCATACTCAAATTCATTATTAGAAGCTTTAAAGATGAAACTCAATGCATACTCAATATTGCTACCATCTGGCGTCGACACTGTTAATCCTGTCCCACTTCCATTCTCGCATGAAGGTCCATCAATGAAGAGGTTCCACACAGTACGATTTGGTGGAAAACTACCTTCTTCTAGGGTTCTAATTTTGAAAAGATACTGCTCCTCCTCATTCTCAGACACTTTGTTTCTTGCTGAACTCGTCTCAACCTCGCTGGGGGATGACGTACTTTTCTTTCTTGCCCATAAGCTGTAGCTTCAACAACTTTCATGTCGGCCTCGTCCCAGGTGAACTTGGCTACAAAGTTAGCTAGGGCTTGCCCCTAATGGAAATTCTCAACTGGTAGATAAAGTCAAACTCCCCCAATTTAATTACTTAAACCATCAGTCTTCCTGACTTCTCAGGCTTATGAATGACCTGTCCGAAGGGTGAGTTAGTGAGGACCACCATGGTATGTGCCTGGAAATAGGGCTTCATCTTCCCCGAGGCATGGATCAGTGCATAAGCCAGCTTCTCCATTTTGGGGTACCTCTGCTCGGCCCCTTGGAGGGCCTTGCTATTAAAGTATACTAGTTTTTGAACTCCATCCTCTTCTCTTACAATAGAGACGCTAATGTCTGATTCTGACACTGCTAAATAAAGGTACAGTTTCTTTCCTTAAACCGGTCTAGCTAATAGGAGTGGAGATCCGAGATAGTACTTTAAATTATTAAAGGCTCTATCACACTCATCGTTCCATTCAAAAGATTTTCTCAATACTTTAAAGAAACAAAGGCATTTATCAGTTGCTCTAGACACAAACCTGTTTAATGCTGCCACTTTTCCAGTTAGTTTCTTCATATCCTTTATTATTATAGGAGTCTTCATCTCCAATAAGGCCTTGATCTTTCGAGATTGGCCTCGATTCCCCTCTGATTCACAATGAACCCTAAAAACTTTCCTGCTCCCCACCGAAGATACACTTGGCGGGGTTGAGTTTCATTATGTACTTGTCCATCATATCAAAAGTGAGCTCAAGGTCGGCCACATGAGTGTCGGCCATGAGGATCTTCATCAATATATTGTCGATGTACACTTCCATTGTCTTCCCAATCTGATCCTAAAACATTTTGTTGGCTATCCTCTAATACGTTTCCCCAGAATTCTTTAATTGAAAGGACATGACCTTGTAGCAATAGGTCCCCTTATCGATTATAAGGGTTGTCTTCTCTTTATCGACCAGATCCATGAATATTTTATCATAGACTGAGTAGGCATCTATGAAGCTCATTAATTCATAGTCGGCTGTAGCGTCTACCATCTGATAAATCCTCAATAATGGGAAGTTATCTTTCGAGAATGCTTTGTTCATATTAGTAAAGTCATCACACATCCTCCATTTATCATTGGGTTTAAGGACGATGACAGCATTCGCCAACCCGTCAGGATAAATGACCTCTTGGATGAAGTCATCCTTTTCCAATTTCCTGACCTCCTCTCTGATGACATCATACTTCTCTCGCAAGTAGACTCTTTTTCTTTGTCGAATTGGCTTCACACCATCAGACACATTAATCTTATGACATAAAATGTTTGGCTCAATTCCAAGCATATCTTCGTAGCTCCAAGCAAAGACGCTCTGCCTCTTCCTCAACAACTTCATCAACTCTTCCTTAACCTCATTTTTTAGGGTTTTTCCAATTTGGATGGTTTTTTTCGTCTCGTCATCATTGAGGACGATTTATTCTACCTTCTCAACGGCCTCACTCTTCTTGAGCGTCTTATCATCTATTGGATCCAAAGTATCGATGTTATAGGTTTCAGTGGTCCTTTTGTATGCCTCCCTCTCCTCGACTGAGTTGAAGTAGCATTCGTGTGCCTCGACCTAATCCCCCTGAACTTCCCCTATCCCATACGGAGTCATGAATTTAATCATATAGTGGATGGTTGAGGGAACGACCTCAAACTCCTTGAGGGATACCCTTCCAAGAATAAGATTATAAGCCGAATAGACATTTTCATCCATTACGAAGAAGCTGATTTTCTTTATGAGGAATTTTGGCCAAGTGTTCCCCATTCTCACCTCCATCTCATATATTCCCAGCGACTGCACTTTCTCACCACTGAAGCTGATGAGTGGTTGGTGGTACGAAATCAATCTCTTCTTGCTTAGACATAGGCCTTTGTAGTAATCCTAAAACATGACATTGGTTGAACTGCCTCCGTCCACCAGAATCCTAAAAACCTCATAGCCCTGCACAAGAGTAGTGATGACCAAGGGGTCATCATGTGGAGCCAAAATCCCCTTGAAATCAAACCTCAAGAAACCGACTACTAAAGTATCCATATTAACCTTGGTTCTATTAACTTTTACAGGATGAACTGCAGCTAAATTGACGATTTTAGGCTTTGGTGGGAGATCTTTTGCCTCGGCCACATGTGCCTTCCTATCTGCAATCTCTTTTGCTCCTCCAATAAGTCCCCCACAGATCATCTTGACCTCATGCGAGATCGTATGAAGCCGAACCTTGGGATTAGTGAATGGATGGGCGAGGTTAGGGTCGCCCTCATCACAGTCATCCGAATCATCCTTGTCTCATTTACCCGGGGCATCTTGCTAACACTTATCATTTCTCTTCTTCTTCTGGGTGTCATCTCGACCACCCCACGAGCCACTCTTATCTACATATTTTCTCAACTTTTTAGCCTTAGCATCTTCTCTATTTCACCCTTTAGAGAAAAACATTTGTCGATTAGGTGCCCATGGTCCTAGTGGAATTCACACCATAGGTTTTTGTTCCTCTTGTGAGGGGGAACTTTAAACTTTTTGGGCCATCTCAGGGACCGATTATTCTGATCTCATTTAAGATTTTCTTACAGCTGACCGTGAGGGGAGTGTAATCAGCAAAGTTATCGTCTGCTGATCTCTTATTTCCGTCTTTATTCTTTTTCTGGAACTTGCTCCCACTTCCCATCCCCTTCTTATCCTCATACTTTGCTGCCATAGCTTCTTCAGCATTCATGACCTTGTCGACCATTACCAATAGCTCGACCATGGACTTTGGTGGGTCCTCAACAAGCTTCCAGAGCAGTTTCCCTTTCTGTAGACCTCATATCAATGTTGTCATCGCAATGCCTTCCTCATAATCCTCTAATTCTAATTTTCCTTATTAAACCTCGTAACATACTCCCTGAGACTCTCATTCTTCCCCTGCTTAACGTACATTGGGTGCATCTTCTTTTGGTGTCTCAACCCAAAGCAAAAGTGTAAGGACCAAATTTCCAATTGAGTCTTAATGTAGTTTTAACTTATTCTCGGAACAAAACATGTTTGTGTCATAGATAGATTTTATATTTTCTAATCCCTCGAGTCTATAACGTATTGAAGACTTATTGAAGACGTTGCAACAAACCTACAAAGATTCAATCATGCCGAAGTTTAATTGGTGAAATTTCTTGTCTTCAAGGTTTAATTACATTCCGAGATCACACAGGTATGAATGCATAATGTTAATGAAACTCGGAATTCATTTTATCAAAATAAGGATGTTATTTTCTTTAAAGAAAATGTTTTTAAAAGAGGTTTAATTCTTTACACTTCGTTTATGTCTGATAAGGACGGATGAGAATTGGATAAGATTTGGTTTTAATCAAAACTTTGTTTTTATTAAGAATTCTATCTGATGACGTTGTTCAAACAACATCTGATGTTGTTCGAGTTCAAATGATGTGGCATCTCGCTCGAACGAGATTCTCACACCGACTCAATTTTATTATAAATAGAGGTGTCCAATTTTGTCGAAGTGTGTGCATTCTGGAAAAATTATTTATGATCCAGAAACTTGTTTGCACATGTTTTTCTAAGGTTTCAAAGGCTTAAACACATACTTAGAGTTTGCAAAGATCCGAGCTTTCATTATCAAATGTTTATGTGATCCTTGTTGCACCAAGTATGGTTTGTTCATCTTTGGACAACTTGTGATTGCTAGTTTTACGGTGGAGAAGCGACGGACATCGTGTTCAACATCGTAGACAACTCAAGCCTTATCGGTGGACACCTAGACATTTGTGGAGTCGAGTGTTGTGGACGAGCATCGTGGAAGGCGTAATTTTTGTGTGGGTACTATTAAAGAATGGTAGAAGATTAAAAGTATCATCAAGACCCATGGGGATCGAGTTGTTGAGTAAGGCTAATCTGTCTTTATAAAACCATTGTTCATAGTGACTGTCTGGCTTGGGCCGTCCGTGGTTTTTTCTCGTTTTGGGTTTTTCCTCGTACATCTGGCATTGTGAGTACTCATTACTTTATTTTACTTGCCTATCACCTAGATGCATATTTATGACTTAAACAAGATAAAATTAGCATAGTATTTTTGTTCACAACTTGGTTTGATAAAATTGAAAGAGAATTTTCATAAGAAGAGAAAGTTGGTTTGCATTCATCCTTAACTTAATTCTGCTCAAGCAAAAGTTTTTTTTGAAAGTTATATTTTAGGGACCTACAAATTGGTATCAGAGCTAGAAATACATTTTTATTGTGATTGATCCCATGTTGCTTGTCAGGATGAATCTTGGTGGTTATGATAATTTCCGCACTCCTGTGTTTTATGGCACTAATTACGCTTATTGGAAAGTACGAATGAGAAGTGCATTAAAATCTATTAATGAGAGTGTCTGGTTAGCTGTTGAAAAAGGTTGGTCACTAACTGTCACACGAGAGGGTGAGGTCACTAGTTAATTTCCTCACATGTCACGCCTGAAGAGTATAACCGTATCATGACTTGTGAAACTTTGAAAGAAGCTTGGGGTACACTTTCACTCACTCAAGAGGGCACAATCACGGTTATGGCGTCTAAGTTGCAAAATCTCACTACACAGTTTGAGACGATTAAGATGTTAGAGAGTGAGATGTTTGATGAGTTTTTCACTAGTTTGTCCACTATTGCTAATGCGGCGTTTAACCTAGGTGAAAAGATGCCCAATAACCGAGTGATTAAGAAAATTTTGCGATCGTTGTCAAGTAGGTTTGATGCTAAAGTGACCGTTATGAATTCCGTTGGTATGCTTAACTCGTCGAAAGTAGAAGAGGTCGTTGGTGACTTACAAACCTATGAACTCTATATGTTTATCTCCAAGCAAGTGCCAAAGAAAGACAAGGGCATTGCTTTAAAATCCCTGAAGGTGGAAACTAAAGTTTCAAATGACGACTCCGATTCCGACTTTGAGGATGTCATCTTGTTGGCAAGAAAGTTCAAAAAGTTTCTTCAAATTCATAAGCAATCGAAAGATGCCAAATTTTTTGAGAAATTCAATAACAAGGGAGACTCCACCTCTGGGGATATAAGTGAGAAACCTAAGAGAGATGAGACTAAAAGGTGTTTCAGGTGTGAAGGGTATGGTCACAAAGGTAAGGAGTATCCCACTAGACTGAAGAAAGAGGGTAAGCAACAAATTGCATATAATGCCACCTTAAGTGATAGTGAATTGGAAGAGGGAGAGGATTCCCCCATTGAGTGTAACTTTGTTGCGTTTATGGCATGTCATGTGAGCGATGATGATATATCTTCCCATGAGGATACTCATGTGCATGACACTTCCAAGGTTGTTGAGAGTGCATCCCGAGAGGGTGAGGGTGATGAGAGCGAGGATGATGAGATCGACGTAGGAGAGTTTCAAGTTGCATTTCGAGAGTTGTTTGAGGAGACGGTGAAGGTGAAAAAGGAAAACTCAAAATTGCAAACTAAGTTAAAAGGGCATGCCGTAGAAAACAATGATGCATTAATTTAAGATCTGAGGGAACATGAGAAGAAGATTAGGGACAATATAGAGTACGTCGAGAAAGAGAGAGACACCCTTAAAGGTTTTATGGAGGCGCTGAAAAAGGAGTTGCTAGAGTTTGAGGAGTCTAGGCATCTACTCGAGTCTAGGATTAAGGAGTTAGAAGAGAGTTTGAGAGACTCGTCTAGAGTTAAGTTTGACTTAGAGGCTAGAAGTGAGAAGTTGGATAAGATTCTAGGCACCGTCCAAATTAAGAGAGATAAGGGAGGTATTGTCTTTGATGATCGTGTTGTTCCCGTTCCCTCGCACGTGTGAGAGAGCCACATAGGAACGTTAAAAAAGGTCCACAATACCATCGCTACACTTTCTCGTTTTGTGGTAGGAAAGGTCACCTTAAAAACTTTTCCTATGACCTTAGGAATGCTCCTCGAAAGTTTAGGAAGTTTAGGAATAAAGTTTCTCCGATTTCCCCCACCCCATGCGTCGTTACACACCAGCTTTAGGAAGTCGGATTTAGTAGCTTTAGGAATAAAACTTCATGGTTCTCATTTGGCTGCACTTGATTCTTCCCATGCTAAATCAAAAGGTTGAGCGTATTACCATGGTTATCTATCTGTACTATATTTTTCATTTATTGCATCTTATTCGAAAAACACAAAAAGATTAATCTTTTATTTGAGTCAATCTACTTTGAAAAAGCCAAAAATATTTTCGATTTTGTTTTTTTTATCGTGAGTTAACATGTTTGATGTGGATTATTGGTTTTCTTGCCCCCCCCTTCCTTCCATTATCCATGTGTCTAGGACATTTGGTCATTATTATAGATACTTAGAATGATCTTAACCATTGTATTATGAGGTTATTTTGAAGTGGATATGCGTTTTGATTCAACTTTGTATATATGCCATCTTTGCACACATGCACATGTTTATACGGATGTTTGACTACTCTTGCATATTTGAGCTTGGTGAGATGTTCTTATCTCAATTTTTTCATATATGCGTAAGTAAACATAAGGAGGAGGTGTGCATGTAATAACCGTTTACCGTGAGTATTAATTGGAAATATGATGAGTGTAAAGGAAAAGGGCTGCGAGAGTGTAAAATTGACTCGTCGTGAAAGCCACCGTTTAAAAGAGCCCCAAAAAATCAAAAGGCAATAAAAAGAACCATATGCCAAAAATGGGCCACATTAGTTTAGTTTATTAAACAATATATGGTATATTATTGAGGGAGTTTGGATGGATTAAAAATTAAACGGGTTTGCATAAAGAATCCTAACGTTGAAAAATTATTGTCATGACGCTATTGTTTATAGAATCGTCAAAATTTCGGATTCATGTGCATGATGTTTGTTTAGTTCATTAAGCTCACACTTTAATTGTTAAATATGGCTATGGTAAAGTTTGATAATAAATTGCTATCACTTAGAGATTCTTGATCGTTTCGATGTGTTGGAATTGTGATTCATTTGTGGTAGTTCACACTCATACATTCCATGTCCATGTTTAGGCACATCGATACTACGTTGGCATGTTACTCATATTTATTTGTTTTTGAGTTTTCTAGGTTTTCTACTGTTTCGCTACTATTTCGCAGTTATAAGCCTCTTCCAGTTAGAATTTTCATATTTTTTTCAACTGGGCAACACTGTTTAATATTATGGGGAATCTGTGAAAATTTGTCAATGTCGTTCTAATGACATACTATTTTGTTCGAGCGATGTCGCATTTCGTTCGAGCGACATTCCTGTCTCATTCGAACAACAACCCTACTTGACCCATTTTGACTTTTTAGGGTTGTATTTCTGTTTCAGTACCCTACTGCATTTTGATTTATTTTTGATACTAGGCTTCTGTTTGTAGCTTACTTTGATCATTGACATATTTGTTGCATTGGTTCGTTTAATAACACCTGCTGAGATTGATATATTCTTTGTATGATTCATTGTTTGCTAGCTACTGATTTGACATTGCTTAATCTTTGTTACCTGGTTGTTTCATGTTTATCTAGCATAATACGTGTTAATGCAAATTGATATCTCTCTGTTTATTTTACAAATTGGTATTTAATCTCATGCTATATTTGTTTATCTTTTCACCGGATTGTCTATTCGAGACAAAAAGGGGGAGCGATGTCTGTGATGTAGGGGGAGAGTTTTATGTTGTATTATGTTCACATATTGGTATCATGTTTACTCTCATAACAAATGATTCGGATTTAAAGTTTCATATTAATTTATATCTGTTGGTAACGCTTAGGACCTCCGATTTTAAAAACTTTCACTTTAATTTCCTATAAGTGCGGAATAAAGATGGTTACTAACAAAATTTAATTTTCCAAAATTTATTTGATTTTCTTTTCTTAAAAGGATGAAAAATTAAGTTCAACACAAATTTTTATTTCTAAAAACCAAATTAAAATTAAACCTAAAGAGGTGAATTAAGGTGAACACACACACACACAAAATTCACTCAAACCAAATTTTAGATTTTCTCAAAAACAAAAATTAACACTTCAAGTAAAATATGAGAAAGTTACTTTTTACCCGAAGTAAATTTAACAGAAGTCGTAAAATTTGCCTACCCAATATTTTCAATATTACCAAATTAGGCCAAACCAAATTAAATATATGACTTGAGTTAAATTAACTTAAATTGCACCCAATTTAATTTTAGCGCTAACAATAGACAAGTGTGATAATTAAACCAATTTCATCTTGTTAACCTATGCATGCATTCTAAGTTGATTTGAGAAAGATAAAATAAACAATATCTCACGACGCACTGATGTACGAGGAAAACCCAAATGGGAAAAACCTCGGACGGCCCTAGCCTCAAATTCACTAAGTATAATAGATTTTACAAAGACTCGACACAAGAGGACTTACACAAACTGTCTTGAGTCCGTCCAAGACTTCACGCGCTCCTTTGGTCTTCAACCTCTGCCTAACGAATAACCGTGGACTCCTCCACATGATCTCTTGGACACCGTCACCCTCGCACGAAGCTTTTTTTCGAGTGGGAATACCGCAACATAAACCAAAATGATTCTCCTTTCATTGGGGTAGAGAAATAAGACCTAAACTCTTTTCTTCTTGGGTAGAAAAGTGAACTCGGTGCTAAACACTCCAAGATAATATATATATATATATATATATATATATATGTGTGTGTGTGTGTGTGTGTGTGTGTGTGTGTGTGTGTGTGTGTGTAGAAATACTTGGAATTCTAAACAATTTTTTTATAGGTGTAAATACATGTGTATAAGAGGATTTTCTAATTCAATTTGACACATGAAAATAGGGACTTTTGTTTGGAAATATTTGCTCTCAAAAGGCTCTCAAAGATGTTGCAAAAGTCTTAAGGAAAGTCTGTCCCGAACTTGGTTTTAAAACTGTCAAAAGAGAGTGGGAGAAAAGAGTGGGATAATGGGATAAAATTGCCAAAACTGTTCCCTCCCAGAAATCTCGTTCGAACGAGATTTTCATTCGAACGACTTTTCTAACGAAAAGTTAGTGGCCAAAATGGGAAAATCATTGGCAAACTCGTTCGAATGAAGTTCTCGTTCGAACGACATTCTCATTCGAACGACAATTCCGAACGAAATGACAAAATGTTCATTTTTGAATTTTAAGCCCAAAAACTTTATTTTAAACAAAAATTACACCCATTAAAGTTATTCTAAGTCTCCTATGTTAATGACGTGAAACGTGACACTGAAACTCGACAATGATGTTCTCCTGAAAAGCAAGACACAACGTCTTCAACTTTAACATGTCACAGGCTTGATGGATACACATGAACTCTATCCTATGACTCAAGTGTTTTTGTGCGGAATTAAGCCAACACTACATTAGGACTCAATTGGAAATTTGTGTCCTTACAAATCTTCCCCTTTGGCTATTCCAGGACAAAAACCAAAACAAAATCCTAAAGGGCCATCAAGCTCTACTAGACTCAAAAACTTCCCACCCAAAAATAAAAATAATAAGCTTGGCTCAAATACCACCTAGGATAAATAGCTTTGCCGATGAAAGTTGCCACTTAGGAAAAAATTCCTGCACACATAAGCAAACATTAAATGCATAGGGAATATCAAAGAATTAAATGCAATGAAATTAAATACTCACCCCTAAATTAATTCTCCCGTTTTTATCTAACAATGACATACTTAGAAAGACATCTCCCCCTAAGATAAATCTCCCAAACTAAGATGTGATAATAATAGGAATAGATACCATTTCTCCCATATCATTCTCCCCTTCTTTGTTCAGGAATAGACAAAGAATAAAAGAACTAATAAATTACTCATTTCTCCCCCAATTTAACTAAGTAACATTTCTCCCCCTAAAAAACTACATAAGGGATATAAGTATGGGGAAACAAGTAAACAAGATGAAGCATAAGGTGATAAGAGCATGAAAGCATATGGGTAACAAAAGCATAACTAATCCATACAAATATTAAAGGATACCAACTAAGATGCAAAAAAAATGATACCAATTTGATACATAAGATACTAAGCATGTGATATCAGCCAAAATATGCAACAAGATAGATATCAATTATTAATTAGAAGCATAGATGGACTAGTAAGAAAGGAAAAGACTAAACAAAATTACCATATATATGTAGACATAATGAATATCACTAACATACACGCACATATATATATGTATAAACACCACACATGACACAAAATACATTAAGCCTTTCACACTTGTATGGAAAAAATGTGTCCAAATACATGTGGTAAACAAAAGTGTAGGGGTGTGAAATAGTAACAATTAAATTTTGACGCAATCACTTAAAACATGTTCACCGAGTTCTTATTTGATTGCAAAACTTTATCACATTTAGATATAGCCTGATGTGACAATATAAATTAAACTTAATGAACAAACATACACAATGCACTCAAGCTTAGAATTTTGATAATTCTACAAACCAATAGAGTCATAACAATAAAATCTTAACAAGGGTTCAAAGTCATTGTGCAAACCCGTTAATATATCCAACAAAACTACTCATAATTTTTCTTTTCTTTTGAACATATTAACTCACTATTTTTAGCCTTGGCAAATATTCTTTTAATGCCACATTTTTTAAGGCCTAATATTCAATGGTGGCTTTTCACGCAAAGTAATTTTATCTTTCGCAGCCCGATTCCATTGATAAATAACTACACCGGATAAACATACTTTTCTACTTTTTAAATCCGGAAAACGGTTATTACATGCACAAATCCTCCATAGTCATAGCATAATGTAGATGACTAAATTAATGGGAGAACATCTCACTTAGCTCAAATATAGATGTGACGATTTAAATTTCAAGTGACCTCGTGCATGTGTGAATTGAGGCATATAAAAATAGAATCCATTAATCAACATAAAATCCAACTACTCCATGTAAGCATGGTAAAGAACATTTTAACGATTGATAATATTAACCAAAAGTTCTAGCCACATGGAAGCGAATAGGAAAGGATTCAAACACAAGTATATTCCACATAAAGTGTATCAAACTAAAATACACACAATAATTTTTTTTTTGAGTTTTTGAAAATTTTAACCAAACAAACAAAAATATTTACTCAACAGACAAATAAAAATCATTTGTATTTTTCATTAAATGCAAACAAAAATAAATATAATACAAAAGATAAACAAGTCATAATTTCTAGCATGAGATATGAAATAAAACAATGACTAGAAAATGACTAAACATGCATACACCTAGCAATGATATATAATATGAAGCACAAAAAGCTAGAGTATGCAAACAACTAACACATTCAACCTTTGGATTTAGCAAGGGAGGTATCGTGTGAAAGTAAATGAGAATAAAAAATACTATCTCATAAAGCTACCAGGTCAGATCTCCTAACCCAAACTAATGATGATCTCGGGATATATGGATCTTGTCTACCTTGGTTGCCTTACGGTGGGATTTTCTAGGACCTCGATTAAGGTCAAAAAAAAATTTCATAAGATGACCTTTTCGACCACGATGTGAACACCTATAAAGTCTCGACGAAAAGATTTACCTAAGAAATGATCTTTAATATTGTTTCTAGAGGATTTTCCTAAAACATTGGTTTTGGCTTTATGAGTAGACTCATTACACGTATCGAAGCCTAAACCACACGTGTCATTTTTAATTTGGATCGTTCCTAATATTTTATCTAATTTCTCCGAACGACACTCCAAATCAAATTTGACTTTACTAAAGTCTTTTTATTTATTTTTTAAATCTAAAATGTGAGACTCTAATAAAACATTGCGCTCTTCAAACACGAGAATCTCCTTTTTCAAGGATTCCATTAAGCCCTTAAGGCTATCTCTCTCGCCTTCTACATACTCAAGATTCTCTCAAAGATATTTCTCTCGTGTCCTAAGGTCATCAACTAATGCACTCTCATCGACAACCTTGGAACGCTCTCTTAAACTAGCTTCTAACTTCAAATTTTCTCTTTTTAATTTAATTTAATTGATTCGGCATATAATTCTTGAAAAGAAATTTGAAATTCACTAACATCAACCTCTTTTTCATTTTCACACACTTTCTCTCCTCTCCACTCTCATTACTATCATCTTTTATAGCTTCAAAAATGAAGGCCTCAAAAGTGTCATGATTTGAGATTTCATCTTCGGACAATTTCTCTCCATCACTAACATGACAAGACATGAACGCGATAAAGTTGAACTCAATGGGGGATTCGGGTCCCTCTTCTTTTTCACTTTCATAACTAAGGGTAGCATTATAGGACATTGGTTGTTTGCCTTCTCTCCTTAGTTTAGTGGGGCACTCTCTCTCCCTTTGTCCATAACCCTCACATCCATAGCACCTATTTGACCTGTCCCTATTCAATTTTTTATTAAAAGTTTTAGGGATCTTTTCGGCTTTATCCTCCTTAGAGTTTTCAAATTTCTTAAAATCATTTTTAAATTTATTTTTGTTAAATTTAAGAAATTTACGAAACTTCCTAGAAAACATAGCCATATCTTTCGAGTCACTATCACTCTAATCATCCACAACTTATTTTTCCTCCTTACGGGCTTTCAAATAGATGCCCTTATCTATTTTGTTTTCGGTTTCGGAGGGGAACATATCTAGTTCATAGGTTTGCAAATCACCTACTAGTTCCTCAAGTTTGGTAGAGTGTAATGTGGGTAAAGAATTTAACATGGTCACCGTAGGGATAAATCAATCGGGTAGGGACCTAAGGATTTTCTTTACAACTCGGTCGTCAGGTATTTTATCTCCTAAATTAAATGAAGAATTTACTATATCGGAGAGTCTAGGAAAAAAACTCATCGAATGTTTCTTTTTCATTCGTTTTGATGGTTTCAAATTGAGTGGTGAGGTTTTGGAGTATAGAATATTTTACGACACTAGTACCCTAGTGAGTGAGTTGTAGGATATCCCAAGCTTCCTTAGCGGTTTCACACGTCATGATGTGATTGCGCTAAACAAGGCATTTAAACCTCGGAAATTGAAATTAGCAGATTTATGTTCGTTCTCACTCCAACGCACAACGGGATTCGGGACACGCTCATTCTCTATTAAACAAGTAGGTGGGGACCACCCATTAACAACGGATAACCAAACCCTCTCGTCTATAGCCCTAAGTGCCGAACGCATACGTGCTTTCCAATATGTGTAATTAGAACCATCGAAAATAGAAAATTTTAAAAATGGGGAAAATTCTATTTTTTAACCAAAAATATTAAAAAAGACCTTAACGCAATAAATTAACGCTCCGGCTCTGATACCACTTGTTGAAAACGCTTAGGACCTCCAGTTTTAAAAACTTTTACTTTAATTTCTTATAAGTGCGGAATAAAGATGGTTACTAACAAAATTTAATTTTCCAAAATTTATTTGATTTTCTTTTCTTAAAAAGATGAAAAATTAAATTCAACACAAATTTTAATTTCTAAAAACTAAATTAAAATTAAACCTAAAGAGGTGAATAAAGGTGAACACACACACACATAAAATTCACTTAAACCACATTTTAGATTTTGTCAAAAACAAAAATTAACAGTTAAAGTAAAATATGAGAAAATTACTTTTAGCCCGAAATAAATTTAACACAAGTCGTAAAATTTGCCTACCCAATATTTTCAATATTACCAAATTAGGCCAAATTAAATTAAATATATGACTTGAGTTAAATTAACTTAAATTGCACCCAATTTAATTTTAGCCCCAACAATAGACAAGTGTGATAATTAACCAATTTCATCTTGTTAAGCTATGCATGCATTCTAAGGTGATTTAAGCAAGATAAAAAAGACAATATCACACGACATGCCGATGTACGAGGAAAACCCAAATGGGAAAAACCTCGGGTGGCCCTGGCCTCAAATTCACTATGTATGGTAGTTTTTACAAAGACTCGACACAAGAGGACTTACACAAACTGACTTGAGTCCGTCCAAGCCTTGACGCACTCCTTCGGTCTTCAACCTCCGCCTAGAGAATAACTGTGGATTCCTCCACAGTCTCAAACTCCTCCAATGGAGCTCTTGGACACTGTCACCCTCACGTGAAGCTTTTCTTCGAGTATGAACACCGCAGCATAAACCAAAATGATTCTCCTTTTGTTGGGGTAGAGAAACAAGACCCAAACTCTTTTCTTCTTGGGTAGAAAAGTGAACTCGGTTCGAAACACTCCAAACTAATATATATATATAAATACTTGGAATTCTAAACAAAATAATTTTATGGGTGTAAACACATGTGTATAAGAGGATTTTCTAATTCATTTTGACACATGAATACAAGGACTTTTGTTTGGAAGTATTTTCTCTCAAAAGGCTCTCAAAGATGTTGAAAAAGTCTTAAGGAAAGTTTGTCCCGAAGTTCGTTTTAAAACTGTCAAAAAAGAGTGGGACAAAAGAGTGGAAAAATGGAATAAAACTGCCAAAACTGTTCCCGCCCAGAAATATCGTTTGAACGAGATTTTCGTTAGAATGAAATTTCGTTCGAACGACTTTTCTAACGAAAAGTCAGTGGCCAAAATGGGAAAATCATTGTCAAACTCGTTCAAACAAAATTCTCGTTAGAAAGACATTCTCGTTCGAACGACAATTTCGAACGAAATGACATAATGTTCATTTTTCAATTTTAAGCCCAAAAACTTTATTTTAAATAAAAATTACACCCATTAAAATTATTCCAAGTCTCCTACAAATATTTGGAGACTTGAAATACGATGTTTGATGACGTGAAACGTGGCACTGAAACTCAAAAATGATGTTCTCTTGAAAAGCAGGATGCAACGTCTTCAACTTTAACATGCCATAGGCTTGATGGATACACAAGAACTATATCCTATGACTCAAGTGTTTTTGTCCGGAATTGAGCCAACACTACATTAAGACTCAATTGGAAATTTTTGTCCGTACAATATCATTCATTTTTCCATACTTCACTGGGTATGTGTTTGTTTCATGTGTGTAGGTATGCTTAAAGAGATACGAGATTTTAGGTCTGCATCACATTCAGACATTCGAGGTAGTTCCATGCTTGTCGGTCCATTATTGAAGAACCTGATCCTCTAATGATGATGTTTTTTTCATTTTGGGTTTTATGGGATGGGTTTTAGGCATCATACAGCTTAAAGGCTCGACGTAGGCATTTCAGTGTTGGTTTTGTCCCAAAATAGTCAAAGGGGGAGATTTGTAAGGACCAAATTTCCAATTGAGTCTTAATATAGTTTTGACTTATTCTCGGAACAACACATGTTTGTGTCATAGATAGATTTTATATTATCTGATCCCTCGAGTCTATGATGTATTCAAGACGTTGCGACAAAGCTATAAAGATTTAATCATGTCGAGGTTTAATTGGTGCAATTTCTCATCTTCAGTGTTTAATTACATTCCGAGATCACACAGGTATGAATGCATAATGTTAATGAAACTCAGAATTCATTTGATCAAAATAAGGATGTTATTTTCTTTAAAAAAAAATGTTTTTAAAAGAGGTTTAATTGTTTACACTTCGTTTATGTCAGATAAGGACGGATGAGAATTGGATAAGAGTTGGTTTTAATCAAAACTCTGTTTAAATTAAGAACTCTATCTGACGACGTCGTTCAAACGACATTTGATGTCATTTGAATGAGATCCACTGTCGTTCGAATGACGTGGCATCTTGCTTGAACGAGATTCTAAAACCGACTGAATTTTATTATAAATAGAGGTGTCCAGTTTCCTCGAAGTGTGTGCATTCTGGAAAAATTATTTACGATCTAGAAACCCATATGCACATGTTTTTCTAAGGTTTCAAAGGCTTAAACACATCCTTAGAGTTTGTAAAGATCCGAGCTTTCATTATCAAATGTTTATATGATCCTTGCTGCACTAAGTTTGGTTTGTTCATCTTTGGACAACTTCTGATTGCTGGTTTTGCAGTGGAGAAGCGATATACATCTTCTTCACCATCGTAGATAACTCAAGCCTTATCGGTGGACACCGAGACATTCATGGAGTCAAGTGTTGTGGACGAGCATCGTGGAAGACATAATTTCTTCATGGGCACTATTGAAGAATGGTAGAAGATCAGAAGGATAGTCAAGACCTGTGGGGATCGAGTCGTTAAGTAAGGCTAATCTATCTTTGTAAAACCATTGTTTATAGTGATTGTCTGGCTTGGGTCGTCCGAGGCTTTTTTTTTTCCATTTTGGGGTTTTCCTCATAAATCTGGCGTTGTGAGTATTCTTTACTTTATTTTACTTGCCTATCACCTAGATGCATGTTTAGGACTTAAACAAGATAAAATTGGCATAGTAAATTTGTTCACAACTTGGTTTGATAAAATTGAAAAAGAATTTTTCATAAAAAGAGAAAGTTGATTTGCATTAATCCTTAACTTAATTCCGCTCAAGCAAAAGTTTTTGTTGAAAGTTATATTTTGGGGTCCTACAAGAAGTTGTGTATGAATCTCTATGCGAGTTCCTTGTAATTTTCAATTAAATTCTTCGGGAGTGAGGTGAACCATACATGGGAGGCTCTGGTCAATGTTCTTAAAAAGTCATGGCATCTCATCTCATCTGAGACTGAGTAAATGTCTGCAGCCGACTGGTACATCTCTTCCCATCATACTTAGGAGTGACCACTCATGGCTTGAACTTGGCAGTGGTTGGAAAATTGACGATCTTAGCCACGAAAAGCGAGCCTTCAGAATAACCCCTCTTTAAGGGTTATCGGCTCTTGGGAATGTATTTAATTTTATCCTCTAACCTATGAATCGAGTCATTCTAGGGCCTCTCGGCTCTTGCCATAACATCGGCCTTGACGATATTATTCGCTACCACCTTAACTGGTCAAATAAAAGGTTCCCTTACCACTGACTTGCGTCGACTATTTACTTCTATTTAGACCTCATCTCAGCCACATGGAGGCTGACAGTCTGACCCTTCTCTCCTAGGGCTAGCATTGCTTCTTGATCTAGATAGTTTATCCCTGAGATTTCCCACTAGGCTGAGCCTTTCAAAGACTGACCCTTTACTTAGCTGATCAAAGGCTGTGCCCCTTGGTTGAGCGTCATCACACGGCCTCCTACTGTGACCTCATCTTACTTAAATGGCACGTACAGTGTTACCTTATATTTCATATGGCTCCCATTAGTCATCCTGGGCATCTTCATCTTCATAGCCATCATATCGATCCTCTGGGCAGGGTTGGCCTCTCCGCCATTGATGAGGTGATAATTCCTTGCGTGATGCCTGGCGTGGTCCCCTAGCATATGGATGTTGCTTCATGGATCCAGAGTAATCATCTACAGTGTAACTCCGGCGGGTCTCATCAATACATTTTGGCAAAAGGTAGACATCTGCTCCTGAATTACGTGTTAGCTAGAAACCAATGAATTCAACGCCGCTACCACCTACTCCATCGACGACTGAGGAGGCACGTGGATAGAGCTAGGTCCACCAATTGGTGGGGGAAATTCTGATGCCATTTTTCAAAGCTGATGGAGGAGCTGTAAAATGAAGAGTAGAAGCTTAGAAGCTCAACCGGAACTCTTTCAATGGTAAAATAGCTCCATAGGAGGGGATAATCGATTCACCACCAGAGACTCCATTGAGTACAAGCTAGATAAGGGAATAGATGATAATTCTCGTTACCACATACAGCGCTAGACTGGTCATATAAAAAATGGTACCACCAGGTCAAAGTAATAGTGAGCTCAAAAAGGTATAAAAATGGCAAAAAATAAGTAATATAACAGTAAGAGAATGAAGTGAGGCAGAGAGGGATTAAACACCAGAATTAAGTGGTTGAGCCAATAGATGGCTTACATCCACTGTGCAAATGTGTGTGATAATGGCCTAAAAAGAAATGCACCCAAGCTTTCCCTCTCTTATAGTAAGTTTGATAGAGTTTCAGCAAGGATTCTAATATATCATCCTCTTTACATGAGGTAGTATACAAGTATTTATAGTGCTTAGGGGGTGTAATGCCCCCCCTAAGCATGTTGTAGGCGTGTGATGATGAAGGCTCCCAATAGGATGATGACATCTGTCCATAGCACATGTAACTAATGATGGTGCAATATCCCGTCACGTGAGGGGATAATCTAGTTGTAACAGAATTTTCCACGTGGGACACACCACTTTGGAACCTTCTACTGCTCGTACCACATAAGTGTCATCTGCAGAGGTCTCGGCCTCGACGAGTACGAGCTTACTGGAGTAGTGCATGCTTTATGTTGGTGAATGAAAAGTGCGGTCTCGACTGAAGGCATCAGGGTGAGGCGGACTAGATAGGTCATTTCCTGGTCTCGACTAGAGAAGAGGATGAGACATGTCCTTGCTGACAAAATACTCCCATGAGGTCTCGGCCTATGAGATGATTGAGGTTGTGGAGTACGAGGCTGACAATGGTCTGGATGAGTCTTGGAAACGACCTAGGTGAGGTCCTTTGAGAACTCGGTTGTGGGACTTTACGTCCCTCATCCTAAGACGAGGTCACACTTGGTCATATTAGTTACGATGTATCTCATGGATGCCCTCGATTTGAAGGTTTCCAATCTTGGCACTGAGTTGAACCAAGACGACCATCAGGTCGAGCTACACATTTAGTACTTGGTCGACATTCTCCATTAAGAGGTTATGAGGGTAAATCCCAAACTCGAATGAGGTAGAAGAGGAACCATCGGAGGTTTGGGGAGGCTTGATCAAAGACCGAATCCAATAGGGAGACATGTCAAAGTTGGCATACGATCGAACTGAGAGCGAAAATGGTTTGAACTTATTTTCGAAAAAGGGAGAAAATTTTGTATATTTCGGAAGATGGAGAAAAATGTTTTTGATATTTTGAGAAAATGAAGGAAAAGGGGACCGAAATCTTATCATGATTATTATTGATGTTATTATTAGGTTCTCACTTGTATTAGGTTTGCCTAAATGCAAAAAAAGTGATGGACAAGACCCCTGGGAAAATGGAGTTTGAAAAAATATGTAAAACACGGTTGGACTTGTTTCCCGGCTCACGAATGAGGTCCTATTTAAAAAAAATGCGAGATTATGCGAAGATTTAGGTGGTACATGGACCCAAATTTTTTATAGTGTTTCTCACGGTAACCTACAAACTAAATACGAGTGTCCTAGAGTTGACACCTATATGAGGTTTTTGCAATTATTGGGTTAGTTGAAGGTTTCCCCCTTTGGCATGACTTCCACGATACACCTCTTTCCTCTAAGGTCAATCATTGATCGACACATGTGGACAAGCCATTTGATATACCCGAGTGTACGTGAGTTGCCTCACTATATACCTCATGGGAACAGTATATGTGAGAGCGAATTCTATATACTACATGTAGTTTCCTGCTATATACCTCCCATCGTGAGTTCAGTCAACCGTTACGATACGTGGGGAACCATTCGATATACATCAAAGGTATGAGGTGAATGGAAGTTGACAGTCATATCACTTAGGCTAACTGCGACCTGCAGGTCCAGTGCCCATCACAAAGTGATCCCCCAGTATAGGATAAAATTTTGGTTAATATCCACGCTCTTGGTGATGTAGTGTGAGAAAATGCATGAGTCTTAATTAACACATTCTAGAGAGAGTATTTTTTTTATCATTTTTTATTTGCATGATGACTAAAGGGAAACACTACACAAAATGGGGTGCATATACAAGTATATCTAGCACGAAAACTATACTACGTATGGATACATGTGAGTGAGTATGTATTATAGGAGCATATACAAGTGACTGTGTGTGGTAGTGAACTTATACATGGATCAACTACAAGTGGTGTGTGACATGTGTAATTAAGCATATATGAAAGTGTAGGAAGTGTGGTTGTGTGCTGGTGAAGATTAAGCACGGATATTCTAAGTGGTGTGCAAAACATGTGAGTGTAAAGTGATGCTAAGTGCAAGTGTGTGAAGTGTACATGGAGACTATATACAAGTGTGTGAAGTGTAAAAGTGAGTGGAAAGTGATATATACATGAGAGAAATATATACCAAACTATAAAGAGAGGATAAAAGGGAACATACATGTAGGTGCATACATACATATGAAGAAAAGAATAACGCCCATGCAAAATAGAGTCTATCCCTCTTATAAATGTCTAGAGTTGCCACTATGGCCATCCCAATGTCGGTGGTCGGGGTATCTCGAGGTGGATCCCTCCTTCCTTCCCACTCTTTTTCAGGAGTGCGCGCGGGATTGCATCCTTTATCGAGGTGCTCGGCCATCATCGATGTGGGGTGATATGTAATGAATGAGTCGCCAACCTATTTTTCACAAAACATGCAAAAGAAATGTTGTTGCCTAGAGAGAACGACATCAATCACGGTATTGATAATTACAAAACCAAGTAGTTCAAGATACTTGGGACTAAGTTATGGAATGGGAAAGTGTTAGGCACCCATCCCACCCTTTCAGTCTCTCATGGGCATGTGTTAATCTTCTATTGTATAATTCCATGATGTGTGTGCTTATGTGCATAATATAAGTGGAGGATAAAATCATTCGACTCACGTCATGGATAAAGGCGGAACAAGGTCATCATTAGGAGTGTTCCCAAAATAATAATAAAAAATATGATGTAAGTGTTTGTCGATTCACAAGTCGTTATGGAAGAATGATTGCGTATATCAGACAAGACACAAGCAAGCAAACATGTAAAATACATATATCACTAATATAAGATGAAAATAAAATAATAACTATATCTGGGAGGACTCGAGTCGAGGGATTCACCCAAGAAGCCTACGTGGCCTGGGGCAAACAAGTCCACGTTGTTCAAAAACAATATGGGGTGGGGTTTAATCCAGAAATCCAATTGGGACTTTATTATATGTGTGCATGTAGAAAAAAAAGTATTTTTGTGTGAGAAAATGTGATGAGAAATTCCCTTTTGGAATTTATTAGTGAACCCTATTTTTTTGGTTTTTGGATTTTTCTATAAAAATAAAGTACGTGCGAATACTAATAATACTAATTTAGAATTAAAATATGTGATGTAATGAAGTAAAGTACTAAAGAGAAAATGAAATAACTAATGCAAAATTAACATCATATAATGCCAAAGAGGAAGAAATGAAACTCCTAATGAAGATTTAAAGTAGATCTTGCTTATAGATACGTTGATATCAAGATGAAGTGATGGTGGTTTGAGAAGGTGGATGCGAATTTACTCAAAAGAGTATGAGAATGATGGAAGGAATGTGAGAAATGGATTGTTTTAGGAAAGAACAACTCTGAATTCGAGGCAATTCTCTCTGTATTGCTGAGAGGGATGTTCAGGGGTGCTTTTAAAAGTGAGTTCATGGACTTTATTTATAGGGCCAGGGGGGGAGGGGGGTAGAACCCTAAAGACACTACCAATAAACAGGGTCCTAGTGTTTCCAATTGGCAGTCGGAGGTATGTTTTTGGGAAAACGACCATAAAATGCGAACTGTAAGTCAGAATCACGCACGAGGTGGACCGTTGGAAAAAGGGTTATCAGAGCCCTTTAAGAATCCATTGAGCCACTATTAGGTTTGGACTTGATCGAGGTAAAATGGGGCCCAGAAGCACCTTTTGGTCACTAGATAGGAAATTTTGAGAGGAAAATGAATAGTTTGTCTAAACTGTAAGGCCAATTCGTGCACGGGATGGATTATTGGAAAGGATATTCATTGGCCTACGAAGATTCATTCATCTTCGTTCACTTCAAAAAGTTGACATTGGTTAAACGGGGCCGGGAAGAACCCAATGACCTTTCGGAGTAAAATTAGTCGTTCATCCATACTGTAAGGCTAATCTGTGCACGACTTTAACCTTTGGAAAGGGCATTTATATCCCTACAAAGATTCATTCATTATCATTCGAGCTAAAGAGTTGACAGGAGTCAAACTAAGCTTGAGAGAGACCGATGGCCTCCAGATCAGTTTTTGGAGTAAAATGGATCGTTCATTCGAACCGTAAGACTTATTCCTACATGTGGCAGACAATTGGAAAGAGTATTCAGATTCATTTACAGATCAATTGAGCTTTTTCTTAGGAGAGGAAGTTGAGTGGAGGCACCTGGTGGACTTTATTATATGCGTGTGTGTAGAAAAGTGATGTTTTCATGTGAGAAAATATAGTGAGAAATTCCCATTTGAAATTTACAAGAAAAGCCTCTTTTTCTTATTTTTGGATTTTTTAAAGAAAATATAGTATGTGCAATACTACTAATAAAAAGTTGGATTTTAATATGTGTGATCTAATAAATATGAAATGATAAAGTAGGAATTAAAAAAATAAAATAAAAACAACAAAATTTAAAGAGAGAGTGAAATGTTTGGACCTTCTTTGAAAGATTTAAGGTTGATCTTGATTATTAAAGGGCTGCACTTACAAGTGGATGAAGGTAGTAAGAGGAGAGGGAAGGTAATTTGCCAAATTGGGTAAGAAAAAGATTGAAATAGAATGTGGAGGAGAGGTTTCAATATGGAAACCACACTGATTTCGAGAGAATGTTGTCGAGATCACTAAGAGGGATGTTTCTGATGTGCCTATCGAAATGAGCTCATGCTCAATTTATATAGGGTCAAGGGTGTGTCGAATCGGCATTACCTTGACATGACTATCAACAGGAGACCCCAGACACACTGTCGACAGGCAGGGAATTGGGTTTGCCATTCGACAGTCTCAGACAGTTTTTTCGAAAAAATGGTTATAAAACGCAATCTATAAGTCAGAATCACACAATGGATGAACCATTGGAAAGTTTATTCAGATCCATTTAAGAATCCATTAGGCCACTCCCTGATTTGAGAACTGATTGTGGTGAAATGGAGCTGAGAAGCGCTCGACGATCTTTTGGACAAGAGGAAAATGGATCATTCATCCGAACCATAAGGCCGATTCATGCATGTGATGAACTGTTAGAAAGTTTATGCCGGTTTCTTCAATGTTCCAAAGATATTTTCTCAGTTTGAAGAGTTGACTTTGGTCAAATGGGGACCTAAAGTGCCCGTTGATCCTTTAGAGTAATGGGTCGTTCGTTTGTACTGTAAGGTTGATTTTCCCACGGGTTAGACCGTTGGAAAGGGTATTCAAACACCTTTGAATATTCATTCATTTTCATTCTAGATGAAGAGTTGACAAGAGATAAATGGATCCTGGTTGCCTCCGGATCAATTTTCGAGGGAAAATGGTTTATTCGTCCTAACTGTAAGGCTGATTCGTGCAGGGAGGACCGCTAGAAAGGGTATTCAGAGACCTTTGGAGATTTATTGAGATTTCACTCAGATAAAAAATTCAAACCAAGTCAAATGGGGTTGTAGGGATCCCATTATCTTCTAGATTGGTACTCGAAGAATGACCTAGGGTTTTATGGTGAATGCGTAAGTGATAGGAACATAAGGAGATGCTTAGGGGACCTAGAATGTGGTGTCTAGAGAGATCCTCAATGGGTGAGCTTGGAACAAGTGAAGGCCATCTCATAGACATCACATGGATGTTTGGGTAATAGGCTAATTTTGCTGGCCAAAGGGATGAGGATGATCAATTCAAAGGGTCGAGGTCGATTCTGAGGACCTAAAATTATGCTGGGGATGATCGATTTTACGGGTCGAGGTCAATTATGAGGAACTAAAGTTGAGGGGGACTTATTCTGTGAGTCAAGGTCTATTTTGAGGACCTAAGGTTGAGTGGAACAATTCTTCGGATCGAGGTCAATTCTGTTGTCCTAAAGTAGTGATGACCGATTCTGTAGGACGAGGTTAATTCTGATGACCTAAAGTTATAGCAACCAATTTTGAGGGCTAAGATCAATTCTTAGGACCTAAAGATGTAGAACTAATTCTAAAGGTCGAGGATAATTCTAATGACCTAAAGTGGTGACGATCGAGTTTGAGGGTCGATGTTAATTTTGAGGACATAGAGTTATAGCGACCAATTATGAGGGCCAAGGTCAATTATGAGGGCCTAAAGTTTTAGCGACCAATTCTGAGGGCTGAGGTTAATTATGAGGACCTAAAGTGGTGACAATCGGTTTTGAGGGTCGAGGTTAATTTCGAGGGCCTAAAGTTGTAGCAATCGATTCTGAGAGTCGAGGTCAATTCTAAGGACATAAAGTTATAGCGACCAATTATATGGGCCTAGGTAAATTCCGAGGACCAAATATTATAGGTCGAGGTCAAATTTGAGCACCTAAAGTTATAGAAATCGATTCTGAGGGACGAGGTCAACTCTGAGGACCTAAAGCTGTAGGGACCAATTCTGCGGGCGAAGGTCAATTCTAAGGACCTAAAGTTATAGAGACCGATTCTGTAGGTCGAAGTCAATTCTCAGGATCTAAAGTTTTAGAAACAAATTTTGTGGGGAGATGTCAATTTTGTGAACCTAAAGTTATAGAGATCGATTTTGCGGATCGAGGTCAATTACGAGGACCTAAGTTTTTAGGGACCGATTCGGCGGGTCGAGGTTAATTCTGAGGACCTTAAGTTTTGGAGACCGATTCGGTAGATCGAGGTCAATTCTGAGAACCTAAAGTTGTGGGGATTATTTATGTGGGTTGAGGTCAATTCTCAGGACCTAAAGTTATGGGTACCAATTCTTTGGGTTGAAGTCGATTCTCAGGACCTAAAGTTATAATGAATGGTTCTGAGGGCGAAGGTCAATTATGAGGACCTAAATTTGTAGCGACCAATTCTGTGGGCTGAGGTCAATTATGAGGACCTAAAGTTACGATGCGTGGAATTATTCTCTTGGGAAATGTTTACCGTATCTTGAGGATGCAGATGCACATATTGTTCCACTAAGGATTGTGTTATTTAAAGATTTTTTTGGGGAAGGTTCTACCTTAAGACATCTGGATGGGGATAGTTTTATTGGGGACACTATGAAGGATATTAATTGCAGGCGTATCCTGAAATTTCGATGGTGTATGGATTGGGAGAAAGGTTAGCCTAGAAATTTAGTTGGGGAATTAGGAAGGTATTATTTTGCAATCCTTTTGGGGAATCATTTGATTTGAGGTTTGGGTTCTACTGGGGCAGACTTGAGATTTGAGATTCAACTGGAAAATTGTAGTAGACTTTGGGATGCAGGCACAAAATATGTTAAGGGTAGGTAATATTAATCTTGATGGAGATTTCGAGAGTTTTTAAGGGATTTAGTGTTCCAAAAAAGATTTGCTTGATGAAGAAATGTTCCAATATTTGTTTGGCAGTTTTAGGAATTTTCTAGAAACTTTTTTATTTTTGTGGAATTTTCTAGCATTATTGTACAAAATTTATAGGGGTTTGCTGCTCGATATGCTACAGGGGTTTCCATTTGGAAATTTCATGGACTCCTGGGCTTCATTGGGAAGAGGAACAAGAAGGTGACGATCGGTATGTGCAAGGGTCTGTCGATCGGCATGTAGTTTAGTCCCCTAGAAAAAGGGGGAGATCCCTCCTCATTTTTCTCATCTTCAAACGTTTCAATCTTCTATTTCCTATCTATAAAAATCATTACAAAGTCCTTTCTCCTTTTAAGACTTCAAATGGAGGGTTCTTCCAACGAGGGATATAACTTAAAGTCATTTAATTTTGATGACTGGGCTAGTCTGGAGTGGTAGTCTAGGGTGCCCTTTACCTCGGGTACTGAGAATGTCTTTGATCTATTTGATTTAATAACTGAGGAGCCCTTCCTTTTGTGTGATCTTGGACACCACCATTCGTCTAGGGTGAGGAACCATAGTGGCTATGTAAGTATGGTGACCTTTGGTATTTTTGTTTTTGTTTTTTGTGCTGATGAGAGGTTTCTTTCTCCCCTTTTGCTTTGTCAGATTGATATAGCTCCTTCGATGACGAATTCTCGGGGAACGATTGGTTTGAGGGATGTATTGGAGTATCTTCTAGAGGTATTGCGTTGGATGGTTACTTCTGTTAGTTTTGGTCGTCTGACGCATGACTTGGATGAGACGTCGTGTTCTACTGTAGTGTTGTGTGCTTTGAGAGAGAGGTGGAGGGACACTACCCACACCTTCCATTTGAGTTTTGGGGATATGATCATTATTCCTATTGATGTTAAGTAGTTACTGAGGATAAATTGTGAGGGTGTACAGATAATGGTGGATCATACTATGAGGGTGACGCCAGATGTGGTTAGGATCGTTTATAGGGATTATATCCGCATCTCTTCTCTTCGGGAGGTTCTATTGAGTAGGACGATAGATGAGACTGATGGGAAAAAGGTGAGACAGATGGCCCCGTTGTTTAGTTTTCTTCTGTTGGGTGGTTTTCTAGTGGCGACGAGTGACGACATCGTTTATCTCTGGTTTTTGTCATTAATAAGGACGTTTTCCTACATCTCATTCTATGATTGGGGTAGACTGACATTGGCGACCATTTATTCTTCTTTGGATGCATTAAGCCAGTGCTTCCAACAGACTTTTATTGGGGACACATACCTTTTAGAGGTAACTTATAACTTTTATTTTTTTTTGTACGTATCTTCTTGCATTTTTCTTTAGTTTCTTCTTTTCTAATTACTATCTTTTGTTGACGCAGTTATATGAGGTGATTTGGCTCAATGTGAGGTTCACAGCCCTGAAGGATGAGGATTTGGGGGACATTTGCAGGATGTATCGGTGGCAAAAATAAAATAGGGGGTCGAATCCATCATTTTCCTTAGCGGTAGTGTCACAGACACTGAACAATTTGACAAGTTATCAGGTTATTTCGTCATTATTTTGAGTCCTTTCTTGGCAATTTCTTTGTTTACATGAATATTGATTCTTTTTTGGGGGAGTATATGTGACCTTTTACCCCTTTAGGGATGGCTCCTCAGCATATGGGGGTGATGGGTATACAGGTGCAGATGGGGCGATTGATGGAGCATGAGTTAGAGTATGTCTGTTACTAAAGAGAGAGGGAGGTACGACTGGTTGTGGAGTATCAGGTGGCAGTCCCACCGTTGGTACGCCCGATGTATATGAGGTAGGTGAGGGAGATGTCTATTGAGGCTCGTGTGACAACGTTGTTTGGTGAGCCTTGTACGCTCTACACGGACACGGCGGTGAGCTATGACTACCTGAATTTCATGACAAGCTGGTTGATGCCCTCTTCAATTTATGACGTGGTAAATATGCCTCCAATTCCAAAGGCTTCAGGTAAGGGTAATAGCAAGCCGGCGGGATCTTCCCACAAAATGGGTGGCGGTGGTATGTCGTAATCAGTGGTAGTGTCAGAGGAGTCTCCGATCATTAGGTCATTCCCCATTCTTATAATTTTCGATTGAATAGCACGGAGTCGTTGAGAATGTCACAATGTCTTAATACAGCAACATCGGGGTTGATGGGGTTTACAAATGATGTCCTTTAGGCTGAGGTATATTTTTCTCTTTTCTTGTCTTGTCTCTTTTACTTATTTCTTTACTCTTTACTCACTCATTTGCCTTTTGCTTTTGCGATTATAGTATAATCAGGTGCCAACCATCTAGCTAAGGGATATCACGAACTGAACAGCCTCCACGACTGCTTACATAAAGGACTCCGTTCCTTATTGTTTAGTTCCACCTGCCACCTTAGGTGAGGGATCAATTTCTGAGAGTGAAGGTTCTACCGCTCATCACCGAGGGAAGCGCATCCATCGCAAAGGCTGAGGGTTTAAAAGAGAAAGATTGTGGGTTCGGGATGAGTCCCGTTTTTTTGTATTTTGTATTTTTCTTTTCTCCTGTAAAGATGTAATCGTGCAATGACAACATTTATATGAAGGAAATTTTTAATTTTAATTCTTTTTTTAATGACTTATTCTACATGCACTTTTATTCTTCCGTCGAGGTTGTGAAAATGGCAGGATTTTTATTTAGAAAAAGAGAGCTTAAATAACTCAAGAAAATGTTTTATTTTGGGAAATGATAAATAAAAATGGATAAGTAAGAAGAAATAACCCGGGGGTTAAAATAAGGATTTCTATTTTTATGAATTTAATTTTGATAAAAAAGGAAAGATAGAATTTTCTAAAATAAGGGGGTTGTCGATCGCTATACCCCTTGTCCTTCCTATCGGCATATGGGTCAAGTCAAATAACTCTAAGGCTTTGATTGCACTTTCCTGTATGTAAGAGCACTTTGCAGAGAAGGAATTCATTCGGTCTCCTAAGATCTTGTCTTTTGCCAATCATTTGTGTATAAAGGAGAGGTAAGGAATGTAGTTTTTCCTACCACACCCACTTTTTTCTTTTTGTTTCTTGCTTTCTGCTCTATTATTTCTCAAATGTCCCATCTAATGCAAGAAAAATTATTTTCCTACCTCAAAGGTCTCGAGGCCATGTTCTTGTATAATGTGCACTATGAGGCTTTCAATTTGTATCAAGCCTTGTTATGGCGTAACAAAACTATTGACTTGAATATGCTAACGGAGGCGGCGTAGTTCTGGTACCCTAAAGACCATGTTTTCTATTTCATCTTAGATGAGATTTTCCTGACCTAAAAGAGTTCTTAGCCATGTCAAAAATCAATCCCAGTGTAGCGGTGGCTATGCTCGAATTTTCTCGATCTCCCCGACCGTTGTTAGTGGAGTTGCTCCATATTTCCCCTTCGATGGCTCAATCGTTAGTCACTGGGGGGATGATTTCCCTTCAGACTGTCATGCAATCTGTGCGCTTAAGGGATTTTAATGATGCATGCTATACTGGAGTTATTGCCTTGGGCCTAACTCTGAGGCTCTTTCTAGTGATGGGGGACTTAATAATGGAACCCCAGTTGGCTATAATAAAAGTGTGGATGTCTTACAATCATATCCCTGCAACAATGATACTGGCAGAGACTTTAAATGGTCTTGATGCTTGGAAGAAAGGTCACTCCAATTTTCTCAGAGGGATTCTGGTGATGTTGTTCATGTGGCTGGCTGAGAGGTTCTGTCCGAAAGTTCCTCCTGAGTATCCCTCAATAGGTGTGCCAAATTTATTTGCTCGATACATTATTAGTTTTGACTCATTTATAGAGAAAGGGGTCATTTGGTTTGTAGAGAACGAAGCTTAGTGCTTTCGTTGGATGGTACCATAGTGGGGAGAATTTCATTCTGTTGTGGAGATGGAAGAGTCAATATGCACGATTACTTGTCCCGCAACAGAATTGTTTCTATTTTCCTTGGCGTCTTCTGCCCTAAGTTGGATGGGAGAAAATAGTGCCTCCTCACACACTAGACTCTTTTTCGGTGGAGGACTTGACTGAATATCGATGTATGATATTGGGTTTTTTGTGGGAGATTTGGAGATTGTCTACCCGTCCATCTCAATATGTAGAAAGGGTTTAACATATGTCAAGGGACTATCTGAAATGGTTATGGGAATGAGTAGTGGCAAAGATACTGGCAAAAGAGATTGGCCAAAGGTGGTTTGTTCTTTTTCGACACCATGGAAGGAGGGGTAGTGATTTTTTTCCAAGCTAGTCAGGGCATACCGCTCCATAGAGAGCACTCGAATATCAACTAGACAATTGAAGTTTGGGGACCTCTGGAGGCTAATGATGATGAGACTGGGTCTTCTGGCAGCTATGGATAGGATTTTGTGAAGTTGGTATTCGATTGGCTCATTCTCAGCAACTCTCAGTCATTTTACTGATAATGGCTTTGAGGTTCTTGTTGGCGTCTTCGACCGCACCATTGGTTTGGGGTTAGCAGGGAGAAGATTTTTGTATTAGAAGCATGTGTTCATCGATCAGTTTTGTGTCACTGGCTTCAAAATATAACCCATTATCTGATACTAGCTTGTGTGGAACCCCATATTAGCAGATGATGTTCTTTCGAATAAACTTGGACACTTTTTTAGGATTCAGTATTGCGTATGACTTAGCTTTGACCCATTTAGTGATGTAATCAATGGTGACTAGGATAAAATCATGTCCATTTGAATCTTTAGGTGTGAATTTTCCTATGATTTCAATGCCCCAGGTGGATAAAGGCCAGGGATAAGTTATGTTTTATAATTCCCGAGGAGGTAAGTGATGGATATTGGCAAACTATTGTCATTTGAGGCATCTTCAGATATATGAGGTAAAATCCTAAACCATGGTGGTCCAATAGTACCCTTGATGGATAATCTTTTTATCAATCATATGACCTTTCATGTGGGGTCCTCATTCCCCGTTGTGGATCTTCTGCATCATTTCTTCAAAGTCAGCCCCTGAAATGTAGTACAAATGGGTTCCATCGAAGTTTTTATTGAATAATTTTTTATCATAGATGATGCACTGGGCAGCCATTTTACGAAGGGCCTCATGATCTTTCTTATCGGCGTCTAAGGGATATCTATTGTGCTTAAGAAGGTGCCAAATGTTGTAGTACCAAAACCTAACCATATCGGAGTTTTCCTCTGTGATGAGATTAATATGGTAGAAGTGGGTTGTCATAACTTGTTTTTGAACTAGGAAAAGAGCCATTATTATTCGCTCGATCATGTCGACCATGGAGCCCAGAGTAGCAAGGTAATGATCCAGGTTGTTCCTTGCTCGGGGCAAGGAGTGAAAGGTGATATCATAGAATTGGGAGGCTAGATCTTCTAAGTGGGCGTGGAAGGGTAAGTGCTTTTTGTCTTTGACTTTCCATCTTCTAATAACCTGGCCGATGATAAGGGCGGAGTCCTCGTAAAAACTAGGTGTTTGATACCTTTCTTGAGGGCAAGTTTGAGGCCTACAGTTCATGCCTCGTATTTGGTCATATTATTGGTGTAGGGCAAATCTAGCTTGATGGAAATAGGAGTGTGAGAGTCATCAGGGGCGATCATGAGTATTCAAATGCCATATCCTTTCTTGTTAGCAGTGCCTTCAAATAATATTTTCCAACAGAGGTCCTCTTGAGAGGTGCAGAGGATATCCTCATTCGGGAATTTGGAGATCCAAATGTTGGCCTCTTCCATGGGGTAATTAGCAATATAGTCGGAGATGGCTCTACCTTTCATGACTTTTTGTGTGACATACATGATATGGAACTCAATTAGTAACATCAACCACCAGACCATTTGGCTAGATAGGGCAGTTTTCTCAAATAGGTATTTGATAGGATCCATTGGGGACACGGGTCTGATAAGAAAAGTGAGCATGTAGTGACATAACTTTTGAGTAACCCAGACTAGGGTAACACATGCTTTATCCAAATAAATGGAGTTGACTTCGTACCCTACTAATTTTCAACTGGAATAGTATATGAACCTCTCTTTACGGGATTTTTTAATATATTGGTCTAGGAAAACCCTTGCTTTAGTATTTGTTACGGTCAGGTACAAGAATAAAACGACATTGGGCTACGGAGGAATAAGTAGCGGAGGTCAGGTAAAATATTGCTTGATTTTATCGGAGGCTTATTATTAGGCCTCATTCTAGACTTTAGTAAAATCTTTTCGGAGGAGTATGAAGATGCGTTCTCAAATAGAAGTCAGCTAGCCGATGAACTGACTGATGTACTATAATTTTCCTAAGAATCTTGGAACTTCATTTTCCATTCGGGGTGGTGGAATTTCTTGTATGGATTTCATCTTAGCAGGGTATGCTTTGATTCCCTTTTCACTGAGTATGAATCTCAAAAGTTTTCCTTTCGTGATACCAAAAATGCATTTTAGTGGGTTTTTTCGCATTTAGTATTACCGTAGTCATCCAAAGAACTTGTAAAGGGCGGGAATGTGACCTTCCTGAGTCTTAGACTTAATAATCATGTCGCCAATGTAGACTTTGACCTCCTTGTGTAACAAATCATGCAAGATGTTTATGGAATCCCTTCCATAGGTAGCCTCAACATTCTTGAACCCAAATGGCATATTCGTGTAACAAAAGGTTCCTCAGGGGTGATGAATGTAGTTTTCTCCTGATGGTTAGGGTTCATCTTGATCTAATTATATTCGATGAATCTATCAACGAATGATATGAAGGTGTGGTTGGCGGTGTTGTCCACAATCATGTCAATGTTGGGCAATGGGTAATCGTCCTTCGGAGATGCTTTGTTCAAATCTCGATAATCGACGCACATGCAAACTTTTCCTCCTAATTTTGGTATGGGTATAATATTGGTGATCCGTGTGGAAGATTCGATCACCCAGATGAAACCTACATTTAATTGTTTGATTACCTCTTCTTTGACTTTGAGTGACCATTCGGTGTGGAGCTTTCGTAACTTTTATTTGACCAACTTCCATTCTACGAGAGTTAATATCTCATGCTGAGCTATTTTGGGATCAATGTCGTGCATGTTGTCATAGGAACATATAAAGACGTCCACAAACTCTTTCAATAGTTATTCAAATTTCACGCGCTCATGCTCATTAAGGGTAGACCCTATCCTAATATCGCATTATTGTCTACTAGAACCAAGATTTATAATAATAGTTTCATCCTCGTTAATTTGAATGTTGTTATGGTATCTGTTATTAACCTTATTAAGATCCGTTAAGAATTGCTCATTTGGAAAATCATCATCAAAAGTTTGATTAGAATCAAGACAACTAATGTAAGGCACAACAAAATACATAAAATCCTAATTTGTTTCACTTTTGGGAAACATAGAGTTGAGAAACTTATCAAAAGAGGTCTCGATTAAATTGTTATCAGAAAAGAGACAAAGAATAATAGATGAAGAGGATGGACAAATAACAAGGTTGGGTTGCATGTCACCAGGCGGGAAAGGTATAGCATTTCAATTGAGAAGAGTCTTACTAATGACATTTATAAGAGTGGACGGGTCTGACGATGTTGCATCTGAATGGATCATACAAAGAGTCATCCAGTGTCTGTAGGTTGAATGAGTATTTGGAATCACTTTCTTAGGAGAAGTTGGCAATGTCTACGACTTTCTGGGTGAGAGGTTGTACTTTATGCTGGCAGTCTTTGGCCCAGGGGTAGTTGTCTTGAAAGAAGATTTCAATCCCCGACTTCATCTTCTTATCCATGTGGTCATACCATGATTCAGGAAAGCCATAAAAGGGAACTTTTTCACCCTCCATGATGAATCTTTCATTCAGATAATCCCTCAAAATTGTCTTGGCATCTTTTAAACTCCTTTTCATAAATGGATAGCAGAGCATTCTGAGTTCTTTTGGTGAAGGTTGATAACCTAAGCCATATGGGGGGAAGGCCTCTTTAAGGACTATGGGTTCCAGTATCCCTTATTTACGTCGCCCTAGCCCCATTATGGGCATAAAATGCATATTTTAAAACAATTGTATTACATTGACATTGTCGTGAGGACTGTGTTCTAAACATACTTAATCTTTGAAATTATCCCATACTGGAAAGGGAAGTGGATCAACCCTGAATCCAAAGAAGAGCATGTCATTCGTCCCATGCTGTATTTTTATTATCAAAATAATGGTTCCGACATCTTTTATACAATCATCGTCCCCCAAAATGGTGATGACTTGACCCTTGGCGAAGAATTTCAACTTCTGATGAAGGGAAGAAGATACCTTCCATATGCTATGAATCCACGATCGACAAAGAAGCAAGTTGAAGCATGAGGGTATGTCAATAACTTAATAATGGGATTGATAGGGCCAACCCCTATTGTGGTTTTATGGATCCTATCACCTCTCGGTGGATATTATCATAGGCATGCACTGCGATGGTGTAACAACCCGCGTAATTTTGACCTATTTTAATTAATTTTTGGAAAATGGAGGAAAATAAAGTTTTTGATAAAATTATTTTTATTGCTCAAATATGTTGGTTATTATTTTTAAAGGCGAGAATTTCAAACGGTTTCGAAAACGAAGTTAAAACTAATTTTAAAATGATTTTCAAATGTTTTTAACTCTTGGAGTTGTTTTGACTTCCAACTCTTCATTTCTTTGCCTTATTTAAAGGAGTCTTTTGGTTTCCAACTCTTCATTTCTTTGCATTATAAAAGGAAGTCGTGGGCAACCCTCTTTAACCTACTTTTGGCACAACTTTTTAGTAGCAAATATATTTTATATTCCTCTTCTTTTTATATATATTTTGGCCCTTCAGATTTGTGAGTTCCAACCTTAGATTAGAGGTGTTCTTGGGGCTATTTTGTTGGAAGTTCTTGGAGGAGCTTTTGTAGGTCTTTTGAGTTGATGTTGAGGATGTGATCGTTGGTTTCTCATCATGGTTTGAGGTATGGGGTTTTACACAATATGCTCCTTAAATATCGCGAGTGTCATTCTCTTTGAATCATTGTTTAATTGAACTCATATTTGAATTGTTAAATTCATTGAAATCTGGAAAATAATTGTTGAAATTATTTTGATTCATGTGGTATCATTATATTGTTGATGAGCACGTTGTCATGAGATTTTAATATGGCACGGATGTTGAGTACCCGCCATAATACCTATTCCCGGGCTATGGCTTGATAAAGAATATGCGAATGGGGTGAGGCCTGGTGACCCATTGATGTGTTGTTGAGAAATTATATTGATAAATGCTTTGAGATTTGCATTTTGATTTGAATATTCGTACTCGTGTTGTTACGTTTTATTCATCGCTAACATATATTTGTTGAGCATCTTTCTTGTCGTATTGTGTACTTCCCCATATTTTCTTTTAGTGGCAGGTTATCGCGGATTTTGGGGCGCTATGGAGATTGATTTTAGCGAGGATTGTTTGGGAAAGATTTGTATTATTTTGATGTATAGAGCTTTGTAGATTTGTATTTTATTTTCGAGTTAGATAGTTGTAATTTTAATTCGAGAGACTTGTTGTAATTGAAGAGATTGAGATTAGTGGATTTATATTATTGTGGGATTTATTTAGATGCTCTATACCTTGTCATTTGTGGAATTGATTTATTTTATCGATAGTGGCGCTCCGTTCTCTCTCCCCGGGCGGGCGGGGTGTTACAAATGGTATCAGAGCTTAGGTATACGGCAACCCTCGGGGCTTGGGTTTTTGCTGCATTACGTGGTTAGCAATTTTTGGAGATAGAAAACTTTAGGTGATATTCGTGTTAGGTTTCTAGATTAGAGGTGAGGAAATTATTTTTGGAGTTAGTGTAGTGGCCTGATTTTTGAGAGTTAGGCATTCGGTGAATTTCGAGGGCGAAATTGCATTGTTAGTGGGGAAGTGTAACAACCTGCGTAATTTTGGGCTATTTTAATTAATTTTTGGAAAATGGAGGAAAATAAAGTTTTTGATAAAATTATTTTTATTGCTCAAATATGTTGGTTATTATTTTTAAAGGCGCGAATTTCAAACGGTTTCGAAAACGAAGTTAAAACGGATTTTAAAATGATTTTTAAATGTTTTTAACTCTTGGAGTTGTTTTGACTTCCAACTCTTCATTTCTTTGCCTTATTTAAAGGAGTCTTTTGGATTCCAACTCTTCATTTCTTTGCATTATAAAAGGAAGTCGTGGGCAAACCTTTTTAACCTACTTTTGGCACAACTTTTTAGCAGCAAACATATTTTATATTCCTCTTCTTTTTATATATATTTTGGCCCTTCAGATTTGTGAGTTCCAACCTTAGATTAGAGGTGTTCTTGGGGATATTTTGTTGGAAGTTCTTGGAGGAGTTTTTGTAGATCTTTTGATTTGATCTTGAGGATGTGATCGTTGGTTTCTCATCATGGTTTGAGGTATGGGGTTTTACACAATATGCTCCTTAAATATCGCGAGTGTCATTCTCTTTGAATTCTTGTTTAGTTGAACTCATATTTGAATTGTTAAATTCATTGAAATCTAGAAAATAATTGTTGAAATTATTTTGATTCATGTGGTATCATTATATTGTTGATGAGCATATTGTCATGAGATTTTAATATGGCACGGATGTTGAGTACCCGCCAAAATACCTATTCACGGGCTATGGCTTGATAAAGCATATGCGAATGGGGTAAGGCCTGGTGACCCATTGATGTGCTGTTGAGAAATTATATTGATAAATGCTTTGAGATTTGCATTTTGATTTGAATATTCGTACTCGTGTTGTTACATTTTATCCATCGCTAACATATATTTGTTGAGCATCTTTCTTGTCGTATTGTGTAATTCCCCATATTTTCTTTTAGTTGCAGGTTAGCGCTGATTTTGGGGCGCTATGGAGATTGATTTTAGCGAGGATTGTTTGGGAAATATTTGTATTATTTTGATGTATAGAGCTTTGGAGATTTGTATTTTATTTTTGAGTTAGATAGTTGTAATTTTAATTCGAGAGACTTGTTGTAATTGAAGAGATTGAGATTAGTGGATTTATATTATTATGGGATTTATTTAGATGCTCTATACCTTGTTATTTTTGGATTTGGATTTATTTTATCACATTAGCGCTCTGTTCGCTCTACCCGGGTGGGCGGGGTGTTACAGATGGAAGTAGAATTAAGGTCACTTACTTTCAATCCCAAGCAATTGAAGGTTCTTAGTGGGCAAACATTGAGGGAAGATCTGTTATCGACGAGTGAGAGAAGGACTGTCTTTTCCATCACCTCAACAGAGATGTTAAGGGAATAGTTATGGTGAAGGTCCGATCTTCAAAATTTCCTCTTCGAAGAAGGAAAGAAGTCTAGTGGAGGTCAAGGAGATAACTAGGTATACAGTTTTTCTAGAGTGGTGAAAGGAGGGACTGTGGGACTGGTTATAAGTTTTATTAGAGCATTTCGGTGTAATTGGGAATACATGAAGAGTGCCTATAAAGTGATGTTAGCTTGATTCTTCTTGAGTTGGTCGAGGATCTTACTCTCTTCAACGGTCATTTCTGGAATGGAAAGTTCTTTGGCAACTCCCTTTCCATTATTATTCCCGATGACAGAGGATTCGGATCCCTAAAATGTCTCCCTTCTCTAGTCATGTGGTTTACTGAGGTGGGGAATAATAGGAACCTCATTTCTTTATCTATTTCTGGATGAATGGCTACTTTATTTATTTTCCCCAATAGGTTTTCGAAAGATATCAATTCGCACATTCTGATTATTGGACTGACTTTTTCCTGAATCAGTTCATCATCTGAGAGAAATCGATGGAAACAATTTCTTCTTTCCAAGAGAAATCGATGCATTCCACTACCTCAGTGGCTTCCTCATATAAATCTTCCCATTTAACGGGGAGGTGCAGGAGTGAATGGACCAACCGCCCTTGCATTTTAAAGCAGTGAGTAGTTTGGAAATGTTGCATAGCTCACTGGTTTGTCAAAATATATCTTCCATGATTTGTACTACGTCATCTAATCTGACTTCTTCGGTTGGTACCACCCCTTAGTCTCATTCTCGAGCGCATTTTCTAGCTTCCATGAGCAAGCCACTGAATTTTTAACAGTCGATGATCATCTCGGTGGGCAATTTCAGCCCAAACTCTAAGGTTTGGGTTTAAACAACCAGTAACTCCATATCTCTCCCTTCAAATGGGGTACGAACGACAATAGAAGCCCTTGTGAGGAGTGACAGAGATTTATTAGTGAAGCAGATAGGGTGTAGGATAAAATATGGGCAAAATTTGAGCGGTTTGGGTGAAATTATAGGTATAATGGTTGAATTCCTCGACATAATTTGGGTAGATGGATCGAATTCCGAGAAATTCTCTAGAAAGATGGCATTTGTGTGGGTTGGAAGTAGTGTTAGGCTAAGGATCTTTTGGTGGAGCGATGAGACCTCGATTAATCAAGCCTTGAATCATGTTTTTGAGATGGATGCATTGGTCAGTAGTGTGGCCCACGAATTGGTGGAAGTCACAGTGGGCATCAATTTTGAAATTCTTGTGAAATGGGTTTGGTAATGGATGGAGGTATAATGGTTTAATGAAGTTTCGGCGTAACAAGGCTTGGTAGACTCTGGATAGAGCACAAAGCTTGGTGTATTTGTTTCTAACGGGATTAAGGAGGCTTTCTTATGCCCAAGGTGTAGCAGGGTGTGAGATATTATTGATGGATAAGACTGTGGCACTGGTAGACTTCTCATACTTTCTGGGAATGAACTATCCGGTCACCTTATTTGTCTCGGCTTCTACCTTAGTAGCACTTTCTTCAATTTCTACACCCACTTCCTCGAGAGCTCAAAAGTGCGGATAATATTGACCTCCCATATTTTTTCGTATATGGGGTAAGAAGTGTTTCTTCACGATATTGATTTTTTCCTCCTTAGAGGGTCTGTCGCTCAAGGTAGTAGCTTTCTATCCCCATCTTGTTATGAAACTACTAAAAGTTTCTCCAGGGTTCTTCTTGAAAAGATCTAGATTATGGCGTGTAACCTCTAGTTCTTCGTTTTACTTCAATTGTGACATGAATTCTTGGGCAACATCTTACCAACTGTAGATTCTGGATTCTTCGACGGATAAGAACCATCAGAAGGCATTGTACTTCAAAGTCTATTAAAACATCTTGACCATAGTCTCTTCAGAGGCGCCAAGTAGGGTCATGGCTCAGTGATAACGGCGAAGGTGCACGATTGGGGGCCCGTTGCTCCCGAACTTCTCGAAGGCTGGCATCTTGAACTTCTCCATCAATATTTCTTTGGGATAGGGAGACATGTAGGTGTATTCCATGTAGTTCTCGAATATATTGACTTGGTTAAATTTCTTTGACAGAAGTTTGATGTCTTCCTTGACCTTGTTCAGTTCTTCCCCCTTGGGATCAACAGGCACTGGCAAGTTAGCCCCTGGCTGGGCAAGGTTTGGAATAAAAAGATGAGATGGTGGCATCTCGTTGGCAGGTCAAGGAACGTGGAGCATGCAAATATTCTTTCGGGACCCAGATAGCCTCGAGAGAAAGTGTATATATGACACTAGGAAAGAGAACCCCGGGTTCTTTAGAAATATGGACCCAATTTCGTTGTTTGAAGGTTGTCAATCTTGCCACTGAGTTGAACTAGGACTGCCATCAAATCAGGTTGCACATTTGGTGCTTGATCGGCATATTCCATAAAGAGTTGTGGAGGTAGTTTCCGAACTCGAATGAAGTAGAAGAGGAATTGGGGGAGCTTTGGGGTGGTTTGACGGAACAAAATAACCAATCGAGAGCCAGACTAAGAATCGGGTATGTGATCGACCTCGGAAGGAAAAATAGTTTGAATTTATTTTCCAAAAAGACAAAAAATAATTTTTTTTTGGGGGGGGGGGGATTATTGAAAAAAAAGAAAAATGTTTTTTGGTATTTTGTTTTTTGAGAAAAAAGAAAGGAGAAAATTGAAAGAAGAATCTCAACATTATTATTATTATTGTTGTTATTATTATTATTATTATTATTATTATTATTATTATTATTATTATTATTATTATTATTATTATTTTTTTTTTTTTTTTTCACTTGTATTAGGTTTACCTAAATGCAAAAGAAATGTCGAATAATACCCGAGCCCAGGGTTTGAAAAATAGGTAAGATATGGTTTGTCTTACTTTCAGGCTCATGGACAGGATCTTGTTCTAAAAAATGACAAAATAGCGTGAAAATTTTTGGGCGGCATGTTGACCCAACATTTTGGCAGAGTTTCGTGTAGCAACTGGACAAATAAGTATGAATTCCCCAAGTTGGACGCCTATATGAGGTTTATGCATTTGTTGGGTTATTGGAAGGGTTCCTCCCTTTGGCATGATTTCCACGATATAATTTTTGCTTTTGAGGTTAATCGGTACATGTGGACAAGACATTTGATATACATGAGTGTAAGTGAATCGCCTCACTATATACCTCGTAGGCACAGTATGTCTGAGAGTAAATTCAATATACTCGACGTACGTGAATGAGTTCCCTGCTATATACCTCCCATCGTGAGTCCGATCAAGCGGTACGATGCAGAGGGAACCGTTCGATATAAGTCGAAGGCACTAGGCCAATGGAAGATGAGAGTCATATTTCCTAGGATAATTGTGACATGTCGGACCAGCGCCCATCACAAAGTGACCCCCTATTACGGGACAAAGTTTTGCTCAATACCCATGCTCTTGGTGACGTAGTGTGCAAAATGCATGATTCTTTAATTAGTATATTATGGAGAGAGCCTTTTATGATGAGTGGAAGAATTACTATAGGGGAAACATGTATAGGTAAAAGTAAATATAGCATGGAGTGTGAAGACTACACTAAGCATGGATTCACGTGAGTGATATGTGAATATTTACAAGTGAGTGTGGTAGTGAGCCTAAGCATGGATATATACAAGTGGCGTGTGATATGTGCAGGTTAACATGGATATATACAAGTGTGATAAGTGGAGGTGTGTTCTAGTGAAGCCTCATCATGGATATTCCAAGTTGTATGTGAAACATGTGGGTATAATTGATCCTATATACAAGTGTAAGTAGTGTGAAGTGTACATGGAGGGTATTTATGTAAGAACCGGGAAAATTTTAAAACCTAAAATTACATACGACCTCGATTTAAACCGTCGTAAGTTAGGTAAAATCAAAAGATTTTAAATAATAAAGGAACTATATTAAAAACCCTACAACTTTGCTATATTAACTTCAACCCCTATGAAGTTTCAGTTAATTAAAAAAGTCTCCCTAAACTTTCAAAATAAGATAACTTGAGATATATTGAACCCCTAAACCCCAACCTCATATCAAATTAAACCTTTTGACATCAAATAACATATAAATTATAGTTTCAACCCTGGAAACGTTTTGAAATCACAAAAATGCCCCTAAACTTTACAAAATGTGTACTTTTATGGCCATAAATGCAATTATACATATGATGAAGGACTAAAATCAAAAACTTTTTTTAGCACTATCCACATACTACCCCACATCAGCATAAAAGGTCAAAAACACTTGGTAAACCCTAGGAACCCATGTTCACACCATTTACCCACAACTAAAAACCCCCCTAAACTAGTTCAAATTCACCTCCTTTTTGCTCCAATCAAATCCCCACCTGAAGTAGTATAAATACCCCTCAACCTAAGCAGTAAAAACTCACTCCACAGTTCAATTTCAAATCTTGAATTTTCTCTCCATTCAGGTAAATCATCGTTTCATTGTTCATTTTCAATTCTTTCAATTCTAGTAGTTTTTTGCATAGTTAATATAGTTAGAACACTCATAATATGCATGCTTTTACGTGTCGAATGGCATAAGATAGTGAAAAATAGTAAGAACACCATTAAATCTTGAGCTTTAATGGTGAAATTCATTATAGTTACTTAAAATTTGATTAAAGTCATGGGTAGACTCATTATAACCTAAGGATATCAAGTGTAATGGTGAAAAGCCATGAATGTTCATGTAAAGAGCTAATCAATCGAAAGTATTTTTTTTAACTCAAAACTTGTAAATTCAAAATTTTCAAGGTAAAATCCGTCAAAATCTTTGAAACCAAAACCAAGCTACTCTCACATATAGCAGAAACTAAACCCAACTCATAAGAGACATTGCCGTACTCTAGAAATCCACGAATGTTAGGTCAAGTTTTCATGAAAATACACAGTTTTGAAACTTGACTTGTATAGAAATTCGACCCATGAAACTTATATATTTTGATTCCTCATGAAAAATTAGGTTAAGTTGGCTAAGAAACCATCTCAAATCATATAACAACGAAGGAAAAAACCTCATTCAAATATTGAAACCCTAAAAAGACAAAATTGAGAGGTTGAAGATAATAACTTTGTTCGTAAACCTTGATCGCGCGCGTGGCCAATCAGAAAAATCTGTTTTTTCCCCAATTTTATTTTATTTTTTTGATCAAAATGGTATAAAATAAGACCATGTCTAGACATTCATAGCTTAAGTTATGTAAAAATTAGGCTTTTTGTTTTAAAAAGAAGTTAACTTAAAATTACAAATCAACCCCTAATAACTTTTCTAACTTAGGAATTTAAACCCCAAACTTTGAACATACATACATCAAACTATTTTAAGATAAAAACTTTCTTGCACCAAAGTTAAAAAATGAGCTTAAGGTCCCTATTTTAAAGTCCTAAGATAATTGCAGATAATCCCCTAAAACTTTACTAAAGACAGTCTTAGATACAAAACTGTCTGATTAACCCCTAATACACCTATACCATACATTTTATAACAAAACATCAAGCCCCAAATCTTTCAAATATTCTAGTGTCACAGTAATTCAGCCGAATACCAGGCAAGTTGGTTTTTCCTACCTTTTCAATATTATAATTTGCGTATTTGAAATAATGCTACTGATATCACTATGTGATAGCAGCATTTACTATGAGTATGTGCATGTTATTATGTTTCCATACAACATATTTTGTTAACCATCATTAGTATTTGAATTTTCACCAGTATTTAATTTTAGAATTAGTTTTAACCCTTCTCACCTAATAACTAAGATCATGTACCATATTGATTCAGTTTGCCCTTGCACTTTTGTGCCATTTTTACTAAGCTTCAGTATTAACTAGGGAGTAGACTGACGTGTTGTCCCATGAAACTTTATACATGGACTATTAGTCTCAGATGATTGAGAGCCCTAATTATTTCTATATACATATGATTGCCACTTTAATTGTGAGCATAACAACTTATTTTTCCCAAAAGTTTTGAGATTGTTTATGATAAAGTTAAACTGGTGGCTTATTTAACTCTATACCATTAGTGAACCAGTAAGAATGGGACTATTAGTTCAAATTCCTTAACTTTCTTCAAAATGATTCTAACTAAACTAGTAATGTACCGTATTTTCTTAAACAGACTAATCACTATGGAATCACGAATTTTTAACATTTTGATGTTTATAATCTGATAAATATGGAATTATCACCTTATTATTGTCAGCCATTTTAAACACTTACTCTATACACACTCCAACTCTTATTTATATCTATATTATTGCTATAAAACTAGTAGAACCTTCTTAGCGTATTTGTGTTAATTCCTTCCTTCTCCAGATTCCCCAGGAGAAAGGAAATAGTAACTCCTCTTTTTACTAGAGATAGACATTGGTCAAATGTCTGTGTATGTGACCGTATGGGAAGAGATTAAATCAGATGGGAGCAAGGAGTGGCGCTTTTCAATTTTTAATATTATCATTTGTACTAGAAACGTGTAACTCACCCCTGCAGTGGTTCAACCCTATGTAGCATATTAATACTGAACAAAAGGTTATGTTATTCTGCCTTAACTTTAATTCATTGCTTTTTGTGTACTTCTTGTTCATAGCAAGGTGTTATAAGTTGGTATCAGAGCATGTTCTCAATCTAAAACATATCACCGGGTTAACATTCTATGTGGGAAGTAGATAAGATATTAGTTATTTTATTTTTAATAAATTCTTTTATAACTATTATTACATGGTAAATCCATTTTGCAGTATGGACGCATGGGATACATTTCTATTTAACCTAGATCTCGATCCAGATAACAGATGGGAAACGTGGGTAAAAGAATATGCTTTGTCCAGACAAAGAGAAATTATCCATAGTGTTGAAGAAGATTGGGTAGATTCAAATAATGACATTAAGAGGCTAGTGTTGACCAATAGAGCATTAGGCGAGATGCAGGTAATGCAAAAAGTGGATGACTTTGCTAATGATCTGGTCATACTCCAAGAAGCCATAAATTTAACATTTTTAGATGAACTTCCATATCCACTAATGTCCTCAGAAGCGACATCAAATGGTGACATACACGGAGGGTATTCTTCTAACACTACAGGTGACTCGACGGACGATGCGGACCTAAGAGATTATCTAGTCAGCCCCGAGTCCACAACTAGTGATGACGCAATCGTTCCTAATTAGAGAGGAATCTAATGTTAATAGTTGTTTACATATTGTAGTATATAAATGTTAAACACAATGTTATGAATAGTGATATATAATAGTACCGTACAAATAACCTTATATAAAGTAGGCTTGTTTATTTATTTATTGTTATAATTATTGCTATTTAAACTATGTTATTTTAGGATGGTTAGTACTCGAAGCCCCTCTGTTGGAACTCAACCTGAACAAACCCAGACTGAAGGAATCATGCGGCATCTCCAGGAACTTACTATGTTAGCCCTACAACAGCATACTACTCGGTCTACTCCCAACGATGTTTCCTAAGAACTTTGTAGAATGAATGATCTTAAGGAATTTCTACAACAACGACCTCCATTTTTTCTTGAAAATCCAGGTGCTAATGAAGCTGAGAAATGGATGCGCTAGATTATGAAAATCTTGAATGGATCTGGTAAAGCTACCAATATCTGAATCACTTTAGCTGCATATATGTTTGAATAACTTTAGTTGCAGATGGAATGGCCACATTGGCGACTCTACTAGGGATTTTATTTGTCATAAGAGGGATAGACTTTATCTTAGATGGGTGTTATCATTTTTCGCATGTGTGTGTATGCACCCAACTATATGTTTCCCTTTCCATCTATTACTTCTCATATCTATCTACCTAATGTATATATCACTTTTCATTTCATGCACTTGTAAATTGTCACACCCTGCTTTTTGGTATGAATGAACAAGAAGTACACATAAAGCAATGAATTAAAGTTAAGGCGGAATAACATAACCTTTTATTCATTATTAATATGTTACATAAGGTTGAACCATCGCAGGGGTGAGTTACACATTTCTAGTGATTTGAGGTGATGTATAGAAATAGAGTCGCCAACCTATTTTGCACAAAACAGGCAAAAGAAATGTTGTCGCCTCAATAGAACAACATCAAAGACATACTGATGCTTGCGAAACCAATTAGTTCAAGGATTCGGGGGCTAAGTTATGGAATGGGAAGGTGTTAGGCACCCATACCTCCCTTTCGATCCCTCATAGGCATGTGTTATTCTTCTCTTTAATAACACCGTGAAGTGTGTGCGTGTATATATTAATGGAGAGTGGAATTACTCGACTCGCTTCATGAATTAAGGTGTAGTGAGGTCATCCTTAGGAGTGTTCCAAAAATAGTAATTAAAAATATAATCTGTGTGTTTGTCGGGTCATCGATGGTTTATGAAAGAACGATAGTATAGGTTAGATAAAATGAAAGCATGAATCACATATATAATATATATAAATAATAAGTGAACTAAAATAGGTCAAGAATATTCGAATTTCAGATTTTACCCTAGACGCATACGTAGCCTAAAAAGGGATCAGAGTCCATGAAGTTCGCACGCAACACATGGGTCTAACCAGGGACTTTATTATATATGCATATGTAGAAATAATATTTTTAGTGTGAGAAAACATAGCGAGAAATCCCCAATTGGAATTTACAAGCAAACCCTCATTTTCTTGTTTTTGGAGTTTTTATAAAAAATATAGTATGTGCAATACTACTAATAAAAAGTTGGATATTAACACGTGCTATATAATAAAGATGAAATGCTAAAGTAAAAATTAAATAAATAATACAAAAATAAGAGAATTTAAAGAGAGAGTAAAAGGTTTGGACCTTCTTTGGAAGCTTTAAGGTTAATCTTGATTATTGAAGGGATGCTTTTGTAAGTGGATGAAGGTGGATAAGGAAAAGATGAAAATGGAATATGGGGGAGAGGTTTCAATATGGAAACCACATTGACTTTGAGGGAATGTTACTGAGATCACTGAGAGGGATGTTTCTAAGGTGACTTTCAAACTGAGCTCATGCTACCTTTATATAGGGTAAAGGCGGTGTCGATCGGTATTATCCTGGATATGTCGATCGGCAGGCAAACCTAGACACACTATCGAGAGGCATGGGAATGAGTTTTCCATTCAGTAGTCTTAAGTAGATTTTCTAAAAAATAGTCATAAAATGAAATCCGTCAGTCCGAATCGTGCATGGAACAAACCGTTGGAAAGGGTATTTACTGACCTTTAAGAATCCACAAGACGCTCCTGGGTTTGGTAATTGACTGTGGTCAAATTGGGCTTAGAAACAATCGATGGTCTTTTGGACAAGAGGAAAATGGATCGTTCGTTCAGACCATAAGGACGATTCGTGAACATAATGAATTGTTAGAAAGGTTATGCAGGGCTATCCGATGTTCCAAAGAGCTTAGCTCAGTTTGGAGAGTTGACTTTGGTCAAATGGGGCCTGAAAGCATTCGATGACCCTTCAGAGTAAAACGGATTATTCGTTGGTACCATCAGGTTAATTCGTGCACAGGGTGGATCGTTTGAAAAGGTATTTAGATCCCTTCAAAGATTCATTTAGTCTCGTTTGAGATGAAGAGTTAAGAAGAGGCAAATAGAGACTGGGAGTGCTCGGTGGCTTCTAGATCAGTTTTTGAGCAAAATTAGTTCGTTTGTCTGAACCGTGAGGTTGATTTGCACCCGGATGGGCAATTGGAAAGGGGATTCATAGATCTTCGAAGATTCATTAAGATTTTTCTCTAACAAGAAAGTCAATCAGAGTTACACATGGTCTGGAGTTCCTGGTGGCTTCTAAGTTGGTACCTAGAATATGACCTAGGGTTTTATAGTGAAGGAAGAAGTGCTAGGGACCTAAGGAGATGCTTAGGGGTCCTATAATATGGTTTCTAGATTATTCACAGTTGTTTATAAGAAACAGATGTAAAAAACTTGCTAAAATGTGCCTATGGCATAAGGTTTCCTAAAGAAATCAAAAATGGATTATATACGAACATACCATTCCGTTACAATTATAATAACTTTTAAATTATCTAACTAGATTAGAAGTTTTTAAAATATATTATATATAAGACTCATGAATATTATAACTTCTTATTTATATGGGACTTAGACAAAGAATACTTGTAAAAATCTCAAAAGGATTTTCTTTGTCTGAAGCAAAGTAGAGGAGTACGTACTCAATTCGAATAAGGCATTCATTTTAAAACTTAAAAAAATCCGAAAGGATATAAGTACAACCATCTTAACAAATAATTGTATAAAGAAAGGTATGCAAATAAGTATATATGTCAATATGATATTATACAAATATCCTTAATAGGACATTCTCCTAAAGAGCTCAATTCAAATTCAAAATACTCAATTATAAGGAGTTGAACAATGATTGACCTTGGGGTATTTATATATTGTCTTGACCTGTAGATCGAGAGTAATATTGGTTAAACACTGATTCATCAATTAAATGGGTTGAAAAGTCATGCAATGCTTTAACATTTATTAAGCAAACCATTTTAGTATTCCCATGATGTCCGATTTTTGGGTATTAACATATTCATACCATCCCAAAAAGGATGAAAAATATAAATTTGTTCCAACAAAACCATATTTTATCTTATTATATCATTGTTATGTTTGGTTATTAGGGTATCATACTTGTACATTATTAGTATATTGTTATACATAACACAATGCATGAGACCAAACATAATATTTGTACTTGAAGGGAGTATGATCGAATTAGCGTGATGTGGACGAACAAATGGAAATCCACGTGAGAGGAACATGATGGGAGAATGGGATAGGGAAGAACATGGATCTTAGAGAGATATGAATCAATCATGGAGATCACGTCAATTAACCAAAAGACCATAATCGATGCAACTTTTGAACCTAGTTAAGATAGACACAAAAAAACTCAAGGTTGTAGGACATATAGGTCTATAAATAATAACGATCTAGATCATAATAAAGCTATTATATCTTGCACGTAACATCTTGTACTCTTAGCTAACATCCCTATCACTCCAACTATTACCATCGTCTTTAACAGTAATAAATCGATCTCTCTCAGATTTTTCTGTGGACGTAGGCTGACCTTATAGCCGGACCACATAAATCTTGTCCATTATTTATTAATTCTTCACTCTAATGTTTTTGGGTCTAATATGCAAATCCAATATTTTATTGTGGGTCAATAACCACTATAATTTGGCGCTGCCTTTGGAAAATGAAGTTCTAACCATTGTTAAAGCCAGTAGAACCCGAAGTTCATAATGAGTGCATACCATTCTCCACCTGCTCACACAAGAAGTCGCATTAATTCTAAAATATGCATCATAAGGAGGGATGTCACTCTTATTCAGATTCCATCTCTCCAACGACATTCAAGGGCTAGAGGATTATCACCTGGGAGATCTGGACCTAGTCGGCGATATCGCACACCACCAATCGACCATCCAGAGGGAAAAGCTATTTCTCATTAGGCCAATATTTATAAGGAAAGGATGGAAGACTGTGATCAGGAGATCTCCCATCTGAGGAGGCAATTGACCCATCAGTTAAAGGATTATTACCACCCGAATATGGTTCTTTAGCTTTAAAGGCCCCCAATTCTCCCATGAGTGATTGATTCATATTTGTAATAAAAAGGGGTTGTTCCCGCTCTAGACATGGGGAAGAAAGACTATTTATCTAGAGTAGCCTTATTTGATCCAACAATGTAACAAATTATGAACTATCCTTTGCTTTTTGAGGAATCATAGGATTAGACCTCCGTTGCACCATATTTTCCTTCAAGAGTATCTTAGCATCTTCGATATTTTCCTTTGAGTTCTTAACGACCTCATATGATTCAATATTCATCCCACTCTTGGCCAAGAAATGAACCTTACCTGGAACATGGGTTTAATTATGATTCCCTACTATCGAAGTACCCGTATCAACTTCTATTAAAGACGCGCTCGGTCTAACAAACTAATCATTAAGAAGATCGTTATCCTTTTATGCAGGTTTATCCTCATCTTTGATTAAAAATCAAATGAATTACTAACACTTATAGTGTTACAACTCATTTTAAAAGGTCCACTGGGTTGTTTTGTTACACCGAAAACAACTTCATAATGTTGGGTAATTCTATAAATATAAATTTTTTAAGAGTCCTTCAACACATTAACGTCTTTTCTTTTACGAGTTTGTCCTACAGTAGCCTCCATGTTCTTTACTTTTTTTGAAAACAAATTCATGAATAATAGTAGATTTATTGACACTTTAATATGTTGAAGTTTAGTCGATGTTGCACTTCAAACTCCAATGTAACAAAGCTAGCACATAAAACTTCAAAGTTTTCACATTACCGCAATCTAAACCCTATGGTTAAATTGACTAACAAAAATAGTAAAAAAAATGAAGGTAAATAAATCAAAATGTTTTTTTGCATCAAATTTTAGGGTTTTAAGTGCCAGTCTTGATGCATTGGGGTTAGAAGTGCAAAAGTGACTAAACATTAAGGTACTAAAGTGCAAATATCCTTTTTACCAACTATATTAGTTATTTAGATTTATTATAAAAAATAATCATTTTAATTCTTAATTTTTATACTTTTAATTACTAGATATTTATAATATATACAGTATATGTTCAATTGTTTATTTTAGAGGTCAAGACATACACTTGCATATTAAAACCTTAATTCAATGTTAATTGCTAAAAAATTATAATTAAAGTGTGTAATGTAATATACTTAAATCAAATAAAAAATACCGTGAATGAAAACTAAAACCAATAACACTCTCATATCCAAAAAGCCCCCATAGCAAATTTAGTATCATCATATATAAAGTAGAAAAAATTGAAACGGATTTTGAAAACCCAGAAACCATCTCCATAAATTTTTGTTACAAAATTAATTTTTTTACTATTTAAAAATGTGTGTTTCTTGGGTACATTAATAAAGTCTCGCACTTGAATAACTCTCTCTTTATATAAAGGGGAGCTAAATTCCAAAAATATAAATTAATAAATAGAAAGATATATTATACTAGAGTTAGGTGAGATGACACTTTCGACTAGAATGTTTTGAGACCGGAAAAGTATTGTTGAGAAAGGGGAAAGAACTGATCAAATTTGACCTTTTTTTTCACCAATGATACTTAATTGTGCGTTAAAATATTACTTTTGTGTAGTGACATATACATTCAATTATTACACATAGAGGTCATTTTTAACAATAAGTAATTACAATGAGAATATTTAGGGTAAAAATATCACGGACTTGAAAGCTTATTATCGGTTCTCATTAAATAATTTGGTATGAAATCAATATTATCTATTAATAACATAAATAAAAATAAAGTTCATTAATTAATATATTTGATAATAATAAAAGGGTTATTGGCACTTAAACTACCCTAAAGTTTCACTTTTCACTTCAAACCCACTGTATCAAGACTGACACCTGTAACCTTAAAATTTTGGCAGGAAAGAACACTTTGACGCATTTTCCCTCATTTTTAACTATTTATATTAGTCAATTTAGCATTGGGGTTTAAATTGCACCAATGTGCAAACTTTCGGGTTTTATGTGCCAATTTTGATACATCGGGATTTGAAGTGATAAAGCTACTAAACTTCAGGATAGTAAAGTGAAAATAACTCATAATATTAATAGAACTATTTATCATCCACAACCACCTCGTAACTAACTAAATAGTTTGTACCTAACTAATTCAATCTCGTCCAATCATCTTATTTTCTATCTGATGAAAGACAAATGAATAGATTTGTCTATAACTATCGTGTATCTTCTCTCTTTAGAAAATAATGAGAATCATTCTTTCTTCTCAACAACTATGGTATCGGAGCTTGAATAGCTCAATAGTTTTTTCTGATCCAAGAAACCTTACGTTTGCCTTTTTTTCTCTACGTCAAATGCTTCAAATTCACCACCGATACACCTGAAATTGCTTCTTTATCTATAAATTGCATGACTAATATCATTTTTGTTAAACTTCAATCAAACAATCACATTGTTTGGAAAACAAATTTTTTTCCTATTCTTCGTAAATTCAAGATCGTAAGTCACATTGATGGATTTAAACCTTGTCCGCCACAATTTCTCACTAATGAGAATGTTAAAACAATGATGAAAATCCAGAATATATTGAATGGATTAACACTAATAAAACTTTATTAATCTGGATTAACTCAAGAATTTCAGAATATGTTTTTTGTTTTATTACTAGAGCTTCATCCTCCCAAGAATTATGGAGTATTCTAGAATGACATTTTTCTACTGTTTCAACTGTTTACATTATTCAATTATGGGATCAACTTTCTACATTCAATGGATATATTAGATTACTCAAATGCTATTAATTAGATATCACATGGTCTCTTAGATGTTGGTATCCCTATTAACGATCACGAACTTCTTATTAATATTTTCAAAGCATTATCTCTTAATATGGTCCTTTTTTCTGCTTCAATTAGGGTTAGGTCTCCTCCAATAACTATTGATGAACTTCACAATCTTTTACTTATTGAGGAAATTTCCTTAAAAGAGATATCCAACCTTGTCCTTACCATTGAATCAAATCGTGCATTTCTTTAATCATCAGAATAAACATCACCATTCCTTATTCCAATTCCTCAAATATGTCCTTTCCTCTCAATCCTTGTCGTTAAAATTTCTCAGTGAGACATACTTGTTATATTTGCAACAAAGTAGGACACATAGTGCTACCATCATATTAATTTCTTCTATCAAGGTCGATCTCCTCCCCAAAACATTATTTCCATGCTTTCCTCAGCTAATATTTTTGGGCATAATTCTTGGTATGCTGATACTGGGCAAGTAATAATATCACTATATATCTATCCAATCGTCAATATGTTGATGAATATCATATTCTTGACAAGGCTTCTACTACTAATGGTTAAGGTATGCATGTTACCAGTATTGGCTAATATACCCAAGTATAACCTTGTCCCATCTTGGGATGCACTCGGCGAAGACCGACTATACAAATTTTCATGGAAGACATTATGTGCACTCCTACAGTTGTCTTGTTCTAGCAGTCTCGGCATCCGAACTATTAATCTTCTGATTAGATCTTCACAAGTCTTGTCTCGTCTGGGCGTCCCTCAGCAGTCGAGACCCGTCACTAGGCTCGATGGCCTTACATCAGTTTTGTCCTATCCTGGCACCTCCAAACAGGTGAGACAACACTTATGCTTTTGATAATCAGTTGCTTGAGCAGAATATAAGATGTATAATCCTCATCCAGGACGAGACCTCCAAGACGAAACACAACCACGTGTGATACAGGCTCCTTGAGTGACTATCCCACGTAGAGAGATAGTTATAACAAAATCATAAGAGCATGTGAGGGGAATATTTTCATCATCATTACATGCCCATGCCCAATACAAGTGTCTACCCCTCATTGGATGTTTCAATAAGTCCACACTCCATGCATGCTTGGGAATGGATTATGCACCCAAGCATTATATAAACCCATATTCTTCCCCAGAAGAAAGGATCCAGAAATAAAAAAATCCTAGCTAAATTCTGTATCATTCATAGTAAAGAGAGAAAGCTATAGAGTTGTGTATTTTAGGCCATTAGAGACTCTTTTCTAGTGAAAAACTATACTCATCTGCATAGTGGAGTAGGATGAAATAGACGAACCACTTAAATTATGTCATCTTTCCTCTTTTCCTCAGCCCATTCTCATATTTGCATTACTGTGATGTTATTTACATATCCATTATTGTGTGTGCTTGGGATTGAGAAACTGATATAAATTCAAATAGTGACTCCATAGTGGCATCATATTGGTTCCATTTGTGTGAACCAAGGTTCTTCATCTTCTTCCTCTTCATTTTTAGCTTATTTCTCACTTGATTCTCTAATGGTCATCTTATTCCACACTCGGTTGGATCCGTATCACCATTGAAAGAGATCTTGTTGGGTTTTTAAAGATTTTTTATAGCCCACTTAGCTCATCCAATACATCCCTTTGTTCTGTTCATTTACCAGAGAGAATGGCCTTCGATTTGCCTCATAGCACTGGCCTCAGCTCCAACCAGGTGCTTGCTCAGTTAAAAATGGCTGAGGTGGTAGTGGTATTGCGCTCGCTTTTGGACATATAGTAAAAAATGCAAGAACAACTTACTGCCTTTAGTTAAACTATGATGGATATACTTACTAGCTCTTTAGAAGAGATAATAAACCTGGACTCAAGGGAAATGGCTCCGACAACAGGGGACCATAGCCCACCCCGCACAAAGAAGTGCCATAACAGTAAAGACATAGAGATGTGGATCAGCCTAGGTTATAACGCTTAGGAAGGCAAGGTTAAGAATTCCTACATGATCAGTATTGTGATGAGGACGAGTACTAGGAGCCCAATGAGATTTCTGTAAATATAGTGTGCCCAATCCCAATTAAAAGAGGAAACAATGGTCGACTGAGCCGAGATGGCTAACCTCGAGCTTTAGCATTTGATATAATGAGTAGAGAGTCAGCTTTTGATCGACTCAGACCAGTTGGTAACCTACAAGACCGACTCTCCCTATCACTTAATATTATAACTTCCATGGGAAATAAAGGGTGTGCTTACCATCAGCCTCCACATGGATGAGAAGATGAGAAAATAGAAGTCAATATCCGTCAGAGGATAACCGACAGAGAGCATGTGAAATGCCTAGCTGACAGAGAAGGAGTTGATGATAATGCTATTGTAGTCGAAGGAGATAATGCGGCATCAATCGAGAAACCATGGAATAACTCTATTCAGAGGTTGGAGGACAAAATTAGTGATCTACTAAAAATACAAGACCCCATTCAAAGGGGGTATACGAAAGGGTCGTCATTTGTAGTGAGGATAGTGAACTACCCAACTTCGGCCCAGTTCAAGTCGTTGGATGTCAAGCATAAACCCAGTTCATCATATCGAGATGTTACATTCCGCCTTTGACATCTACTCAGTTTCTAATGATATGAGATATTGATCATTCTCTAGTACCCATGGGGGCGCGACTCATGTATTGTACACTTTCCTCCTCAAGAACTCTATAGAGAACTTTATGCAACTGGCCAACAAGTTCATTCACAACTTCTGCTTCGGTGTGAAGCCCTGAGAGAAGGCTGTCCATATTTTATATGTAAAATAAGGGAAGAATGAGTGTCTCATAGACTATATTTCATGTTTTAACAAAGAAAACCTAGAAGTTGAAGAATATGAGGAGAACATTGCCATGATCGGCCTCATAAGAGGATTACAAAAGGAAAATTGGTTTGTAAACTGGCTAAGGATCCTTAAAAATCCATGGAAGAACTTTGGATATGTGTGGGAGAGTCTTGAATGTGGGGGAGGCCATGGCGCCCAAGGGAGTGGATGAGAAATAAGCTAGTGGAAGTAAATCTCATAAAGCTAAGGGCAAGGATGGGTAAAAAAGGTCAGTTGACGATAAGTTTACTAACTTCACTCCACTTACAGTAAGCCATAATTTGATTTTAAATGAAATTAAGAATGATAGATCTTTAAGATAGCCTGAAAAGATAAAGTCTCCTCTGTATAAGAGATACATAAGCAAATGATGTGACTTTTACCATGATCATAGCCACACCATCGATAAACGTTTTGCATTGAAAGATAATATTGGAAAAATAATGAAATAAGTGAAGCTTCCAAAGTACATTGACCGAAATAGTTCCAAGGATAATGCCCAGAAGAGGCAAGGCGAGCCGAGAGATGAGAGGTTGAGACGATAACATCAGGCTGACAAGAAGGATGAAGAGTCTGATGATGATGATGGTGAAGACGACCCTGATCTCTCATCAAAAATCCTAAAGATAAAAGGATATTGCAATATGATTTCATTTGATGTCAAAATGATTAGTGGGGGAATGTTCGGTGGAGGGACAAAGCCGACAGATTGCAAGGCGTATATTATAGAGGCTAAATTAGTGCCAGAGCGGGTGGAAGTCAACTCAGTTACCTCAGAGCTGAAGTCGAGAAAGATAAAAAGGCGGATATGGATACTCTAGTTGTGGGATTCTCCAAGTTAGACTTCAAGGTCATCTTGGGTCCCATGACAACCCTTTGGTCATCAGCATCAGGGTTCATGGGTATGACGTATATAGGATTTTAGTAGACATCAATAACTCGACTGAGGTTATATTTGGGGAGTGTTTCAAAGCATTAAAGCTATTAAAAAAGAGGTTGATCCCCTATCACCAACCCTTAATAGGGTTTAGTGAAGAGAAAGTTCATCCTCTCGAAGTGTATGAAATGTAAGTCTACGTGGGCACCTGGGCAAGGTGCCTAAGAAAAAAGATTAAATTGTTTGCAATGGATGAAAATGTATTGTCATCTTATGATATCATCCTCGACCGTGTATATCTTAAAAAGTTTGAAGTCGTGCCCTCTACTGTACACCAGATGGTAAAATTTCCCACCCCTTACGAGGTAAGGGAAGTCCAAGGTGACCAAGTAAAGGCCAAGGAATGCTACTTCAGCTCGGCCGAGCAGAGGGAGGCCCATAAAAATCTCACCACCTCGTACAACAAGGACACTCTCGACCTAAGGGAAGAGAAGAAGATAAAGAAAGGTGAAGTCACAGAGGAGGTAGAATCCATCGTCCTCAATGAGGATGAGCCAGAGAAAATAGTCCAAATTGGCTCTTCGCTGAAAAAGGAGGTGAAGGAGAAACTGCTAGAGCTGTTAAAGAAGAGTAAAAATATATTTGCATGAAGCCATAAAGATATGCCTCTATAGACCTAAAGATCATCTTTCACATGATGAATATTAATAAGAAAACACAGCTGGTGAAATAAAAGAGAAAAGCTTGTGTAAGAGAAAATTATGGGGTCATCCAAGGGGAGGTTAAGAATCTCCAATAAGTAGAGTTCATCAGAGAGGTGCACTGTCTAGAGTGGTTGTCTAACTTTGTGTTAGTCCCTAAGGCTAATGGAAAATGGTGTATGTGTGTTGACTTCATTGATTTAAACAAAGTTTGTCCTAGAGGCAGCTTCTCCTACCTCGCATATATCAGATGGTTGATGCCATAGCAAGGCATGAATTGATGAGTTTTATAGATGTAAACTCTAAATACAATCAAATATTCATGGACGAAGCCGACTCAGAGAAGACTTCCTTTATCACTGAATAAAGGAACCTACTACTATAAGGTCATGCCTTTCGGCCTTAAGAATACTGGGACAACCTATAAAAGATTGTTCAATAAGATGTTTGAAGAGAATAAAGGCAAGACCATGGAGGTCTATATGGATGATATGCTGACGAAGATCTCCAAGGTTGAGGAACATGTGGTCGACCTTGAGAGGACATTTGATACGATGGATCTTTATCAAACGAAGCTAAATCCAGCCAAGTGTGTATTCAGTGTGGGTGCAGGAAAATTTCTCGACTTCTTTGTCAACAAGAGGGGTATAGAGGCAAACTTAGAAAAGATCAAAGAGATGATTGAAATGAAGACTCCAAAAACCATTAAAGTCATGAAGAGGATGATATGAGGGTCGTTGCACTCAATAGGTTCGTCTCAAGATCCACAAACAAATATCTCCCTTTTTTCTAAATTTTAAGTAAAGTGTTTGAGTGGAATAAAGAGTGTGAAATATCCTTTCAAGAGCTTAAGGCTTATCTGGGTTCTCGGATACTTTTGTCTTGATCCAAGGAGAATAGTTATTTTTGTACTTGGCCACCCATCGTACAAAATGATGAAGGGTGCGAAATGACGAAGGGGTGAAAAATTTGGTCTACTTTAATAGTAATGATCTTCAGGGGCGAACTAAAATATCCAAGGATGGATAAGTGAGTGTATTCCTTGATACAAGCCTCAAGAAAAGATAAAGTTTTACTTTCAAGCCCACACTATGGTGGTGCTCATCGATACCCCTTTGAGGCAAGTAATCCATAAACTTGAGAAATCAGGTAAGTTCATAGCTTAGTCAATTGAGCTCGGTAAGTTTAATATCATATACCAATTGAGAACATTAATTGAAGGGCAAGCATTGACTGAATTTATGGCCAATTTCACTTAGGACAAGGCTGATACCAAAGAAGTTGAGGTGGCGATTTTGCCAGAAAAAAATAATGGGTTCGTCCATAGCCGACCTTTGAAAAAAATTTATTTTGTTAAATAATGGTGCATCATGTGAAAGGACTTTTGTGGTAGACAGTCTAGTCTAGTGTCTATTTGTGGATGGATCCCCATGTGAAAGCGATAGTGGGGAAGAGCTCATACTGTCGGCTCCAGATGGGGCTGACATTGAATACGCATTAAGGTTCATCTTTAAAGCCTCCAATAACGAATCTAAGTATGAATGTTTACTACAAGGCTTATACCTAGCCAAGATACTGAATGTCGACCACATAGTAGTTCACACTGACTTCCCAATGGGTGGTGAATAAGATTTTGGGAATTTATGGAGCAAAGGATGAGAAGTTGGCCAAATACTTGGCCACGGTGAAAAGGTTCTTGGCATACTTCAGAGAGGTAAAAATAAAATGAGTCCCTTGGCTTGAAAATATCCGAGTTGATGAATTTGTGAGGTTAGTATCGTCTACTAGAATAAAAATCTGGAGAACTATCCTAGTTGAGTACTGTATGGACCGAGCATTGAGGAAGACAATGGGAGACTTGAGTTTTATTTGAATTTAAAACTTGGAGCATCTTAGCTGGACCCTCTCATCAGATATATCAGAGATGGGGAACTGCTAGAATCAAAAGATGATAAAAATAAATTGAGATAGAGGGCAACAAAATTCACTATCAAAGGAGATGTATTATATAAGAAGGGTTTTCTACTCCCCTTATTATGATGGGTCCACCCCTTAGAGGTAGAGTATGTTTTGAAAGACGTGCATAAAGGCTCATGCTCCAATCATATTAGGGGACATTCTTTGGCAAAATGAATAGTAATCATGGATACTGGTGGCCGACCCTTACTAAGGACGCGGCCGACTATGTTAAAAAGTGTGATCTGTATCCCCCATCAACCTCATCAACCTCTATCATCCATCACTACCCCTAGACATTTTTAGTCTAGGGGATTGAGTTGGTGGGACCTTTGCTTGGATATGCATATAGTTATAGATATATGATTATGGCGATTGACTACTTCTCCATGTGAGTAGAGGTCGAGGTCATGGTCTCCATTATAAAGACAAAGACCTTCAAATTCATTTGGAGGAATATCATTTGTAGACATGTCATGCCTTATACAATAATCTCAGATTAAAAAAAGCAGTATGGAAGGGTCAGCATCAAATAATTCTTCTCAACACCAGGCTAACCTCAAGCAAATATCCAGACAGAGGTCACAAACAGAACAATCCTAGACGGGATTAAGAAAAAGGTAAAAGACACCAAATGCTTGTGGATAAAAGAGGTACATGCTATTCTATGGGCTTACAAGATGAGAGTAATAACGCTAACAGGGGAGACCCCTTTATGCTAGCCTATAGCTCAGAAGATGTGATACCTACCAAACTTGACCTGCCCAGCCATAAAGTCCAGATCTACAACCCAGAGAAGAATGATGAAGAAAGGAGGCTGGACCTAGATCTGATTGAAGAGAAAAGGGAAGATGCCAAGGTAAGGCAAGCAGTATACCAACAGAGGAGGGCTAAGTTTTATAACAAATGGGTCAAACCTAGGCCGATAGCTTTAGGGGAATTAGTTTTAAACAAAGTTTGGCAAAAGCAAAACAAGTTACACCCAAATTGGCACGGTCCCTACAAGGCGGCTAAAGAGCTCATCCCAAGGACATATCAGTTGGATAATTTAGAAGGAGAGCCATTATGCAATCCATGGAATGTTGACCATCTGAAAAGATATTATCGGTAGTCTTTTATATACAGTTTATGCAATTCTATGTGTTAAAAATATTTAAGTGATGAGTGAAAATAGTTCCCAAGTGTTCCCTCATATCTTTCTTGTACGAGTTATCAAAATTCATGGTTTGAATTATATTAGGCTAAACAACACTATTCATTTGGTGAATTAACATTAACTCACTCTCGGTGATACGAGAATCCAGGTGAGACTTCTCTCACCATGGGTTCTTAATAACACCCAAAGGGGGAGGGGGAATGGCGTGATAACATCACTAAGGTGGTGAAAAAACACTACCTATTGAAAATCATTAAAGGTGGTTGAATTGTCTCGTGTAAGGATGAGATTGGACTAACACCATTTATTTGGTGATATAATACCTCAAACATCATTATCTTAGTGGTTTCTAATTTCAAAATCATTAAGTTGGTTAAATCATCTCATCTAAGGACGAGATTAGACTAACACCATTGATTTGGTGATTTATTACCTTAAACATCATTAATTTGGTGGTTTCTAATTTCAAAATCATTAAGTTGGTTAAATCATCTCATCTAAGGACGAGATTAGACTAGCACCATTGATTTGGTGATTTATTACCTTAAACATCATTAATTTGGTGGTTTCTAATTTTAAAATCATCAAGTTTGTCAAATCATCTCGTCTAAGGACGAGATTAGACTAACACCACTGATTTGGTTATCTACTACCTTAAACATCATTAATGTGGTGGTTTCTAATTTCAAAATCATTAAGTTTGTTAAATTGTCTCGGCTAAGGACTAGATTATACTAACACCATTGATTTGGTGATCTACTACCTTAAACATCATTAATTTGTTGGGTTCTCATTTTAAAATCTTTAACTTGGTTATTTTTCTATCGGATAAGGATGAGGGTAAACATCATGAATTTGGTGATTCTAAATTTAATATCATAAATTTGGTAGTTTGAAAATCAATAACTTGTTCCTTTATTTATCTCGGCCATGGCCAAGGAGGATGGAAGATATATCATTAATGTACACAAGTCCATTCATGGTTATAAACATTTAAAGCAATCAAATATGAGACAATGAGAAAAAGATAATATCACATAAGATTTGACAGTGAAGAATCCTCAAAGTTTCATTCATTATATAGTAAGAATTAATGAACATGATGTCTACACGATGATACACATATTAGATAGTCTCTTCCTGAGAAGCATCATCCTAATTGGTGGAAATATTGTCAGTAATAAGCTCAGTGTCAACCTCATCAGCATTGACTTACCCTTCTGTCGTATCGACTTCAGCTAGCTTAGTTGCATTGGCTTCCAGTTGCTCAGTTATCTCAGATGGGGATCTCACAACATTCTCGACATCGACTAGAGAAGTACCGAGAGAAGGGTCTTAAAAATTAAGACCTTGAAAGTTCTATGGGGTTAGTGTTCTAAGATCAATGTGTTTAAGGACATTCCAATGAAACTTGATCCTTATGCCTCTTTTAAGGTATTCAAAATCATAACCCCAAACTCCTTAGAGGCCTTGAATTCGACCACAACATGAGCCCTAACGTGATCCAATGCCTTTTGTACCACTGCGTTAATGTCAGTTTGTCTCTTATCGGCCAGCTCCTTGAAATAGTCGGCATGTTTCCTCTTTAATCTGTTCATCATGTTCTAATGTCTCTGCTTCTCTCCATCCATAGACTTCTGGTGGTCAGCGTCTTAGCATCCAGCTCATCCCTTATATTTTTCTTTATTTTCTCAGCATCCTTCCCTTTTTAGATTAAGGGAAGCCTCTTCTCAATCCAATCACCAAGATGTGAAAGGGTAAAAAGAGACTTCATGAAGTTAAAAAGAAGGGGAGTACAGGATAACACTTCAAAGAAAATAAACAAATGTTATAATTGATTACTTGAGTGTCCCTATGGACACTGAATTTGATGAGACGAGAAGAATCCATTGCCTCCAAAAAGAGCCTGTTGACATTGGGATAAATGCAAGAAATAGCAGTCTGTGTCCTCCAGGAATCACCCATCAAAGTCTCATCACTGAGATTGAACTAGGCGAGACAAGCGACAAGAGTTTTGTGAGATAATATCGAAATCTCCATGTTTGATCCTCCCTTTGATTGGAACTCATTCCTATTTCTCTTTTATTGGTGATGAACTGTGGTGTCATCAACCTCCTTCCTTTTATTCCTAGCCTCGATATTGTCGGGGTCGCTATCCATAAACTTCTTCGATAGAGGAGCATGAGAATATTTCTTGCCAAGTTTTTAAATAATCGTCAAAATATTGGGATCATCCATATTCCAAATTTCTTCGATAGTGTTGTTCGGTCGATTTGTAATAAATTTTGAAGAATTTAATACTTAATATAGAAGTAGACGACACCACAGTTCATAATTAAATATCCAAAAGAACTTGCAATCAAAGTCAAGACGAGACTACACTTGAGATTAAAACTTACGAAATTTGGTTAGGGGGTCAACACCAAATCGCGTCTCGACCAAGATTTTGGGGTTCATGAGTTGCTGAAATTCAGCGAGCCCTTTGTTGTCCCCTTGTTCTCTAATGAATTTCATATTTTCCCAGTCGTCAAAACTCAGGTCGGGGTCAAGTTAAGCAGCCATTGAATCTTTTTCCCATTTGTGGGGGACACTCAGCTCTAAGGCAGAGCAGGAAAAGTTTGATGGAAACTCCCACGTAATGAAAATAAAAAATTATCTCCACTTATAATGGTGGTTAGATGTTTGGTTAAAGAAAAAAACTTTCTTTGTCGGCTTCCTAACTACAAAGTGATAGTAACCAGGCTGAGCTTTGGTGCAGAAACATTATAACAAGCCTTAAAGATGCTAACTGGAAGGTCGAAACTATGACAAAATTTCCAAAGTGATATAAAGCTAGGAAGAATTCTCCAAACATTGGGAGAAAGTTGGGTAGGGGTTTGACCCTTACTACTAAGGATCGCCTGCACATTAGGATGGATGGGAAGGTGGAAACCTACCTTGAACATTTGTTCATATACATCAATCTCACCAGGTCGTCTGTTGAACTCCCTCTTGATTTTTTTAGGGACTCTCATCGTAATGTGAGAATTAATACCATATAGGTGCCTCCAGTATAAGATGTCAACATCAGTTATGGTGCTCCAGAAAGTTTGGACATAGGATGTGTCAAGTGTTTCTCTGACCTCGTCTTCAGAGCCTAAGACTTTAATTGTAGGTGCTCCCAAAATTCCCCATTAGTCATGGACGAGATGGGAATGAATGATTGGATTGGGGGTTGGGAAATGGTAACCCTCAACCCCACAGGAACTGAAGTCTCAGAAGGTTAGTCATCCTCACCAGATCAAGTGTCTCCAGAGTCGGCTATACGATAGGTAGGGACCCTCATGAACTGCTCATAAGAATTAGCCTCACCAGTGACCTTTGAAGGAGAAGGGCTACAGTCCTGAGAGGATGAGATATCAATGGTGCCCTAACTCTGAGATAAGATTATACTCATTGAATCCTCACGAAATTCAATGGCAAGTGGACAAATTGCAGCTAGAGGAACAAGATATATACAACGTGTGATGTCGGTCCCAGATTTTCTTCTAGCCTTGGCCTCGACTTCGCCCTTACGTATTCTCTAAGAATATGATCCTCAAGTTGGTGAAATTGATCAATCAATTCATACAAAGTTTTAAAAATCAAAAGGTTTTTACTAGAGTTGACCTAAAGATCAAAATTTGAAGTTGAAAAGTTTTGTCCAAAACACCTAAAGAACAGTGGCTTGAAGGGCCACTAGAGAAGACGATCAGAGTAACTCCAATGACACTCGCAGTGGGTAAGGAAGACAGGAAAAGGTGGGATGATGGGAAAACCACTATCCTAGCCTTAAAGTCACCACTATAAGCCCCTAAATAGTCCTAGTACCACTAACTAAGACTATTGAAAAATGGTTAAAACTCACCAAAAAACTTATAAAAGCTTAAAACTAACTCAACAAATTAAGAAAGATTAAGAAAGATGGACAATGGGGGTTACCTAAAAGAAGTGGATGCTTAAAGGACCAAGAATAAGCACTAAAAACTACTGGAAAACATTGATCAACGGAGAGCGAGAAAGAAAAAGTGGGTTATGCTATGGAAATAGGAAGTTTTCGTACGAGTTCAGTGGAGAAGAAAGATAAATAAAAATGTTTCAAAAGGATTTAAATAGTAGCAATGATGGAGCGCAGTTTCCAAATCATTTCATTATTATGGCACAATTCTCAAAACAAGACTGCAGTCGCCTCCCTTGAACAACACGCCAAACCACGTGATGCATTCTAAGTGTCACTCCATAGCTCTTATCAATCATTTCAGACCTGACATTGAAAGGACATCTCAGCCATAAGTCAGCAATGTCTCATCAACTTTTTCCCTGAGATATTTTACCCCTTATCCTTCTGCTTACATCCAAGTCTAGGGCTAGGGGGTGATTGATATACCCAAGTATAACCTCATCCCATCCTGGGACCCACTCAAAAAAGGCTGACCCTACAAATCATTATGGAAGACATCCTATAGTTGTCTTCTTCTAGCAGTCTCAACTTCGTCCCGTCTCACAGGATAAGCCCTATCAATCTGCTCATTATATCTTCATAATCCTCATCTCGTCTTGGCATCCCTTAGTTGTCGAGACCCCTCAATAGGCCTGATGGCTTTGCATAAGTCTCATCCTATCCCACCACCTTCAGACAGCCTAGACCATACTTCTTCTTTGATCATCAGTTGCTTGAAAAGGATATTAAAAGTATCATATCACAACCACGTGTGATACAGGCTCCTTGCGTGGCTAACCCACGTGGACACACAATTATAATAAAATCATAAGAGCACATGAGGGTAATATTCGCATCATCATTACATGACCATGTCCAGGACATTTGTTTACTCCTCATTGGATGTTTTAACAAATGCACGCTCCATGTATGCTTGTGGGTGCATTGTGCACCCTAGGCACTATATAAACCCATCTTCTTCCCCAAATGAAAGGATCTAGAAATAGAAAAACCTAGATAAACTCTTTCTCCTTCACAGTAGAGAGATAAAGCTTGAGAGTTGTGTATTTTAGGCCATCAGAGCCTTTTTAAGTGAAAAACCATACTCAACTGCACAGTGGAGTAGGCTGACATAATCAGTCCATTTAAATTTTATTGTCTTTCCTCTTATCCTCATCCCCTTCTCTTATTTTCATTAATGTTATGTTATATACATCTTAATTATTGTGTGTGCTTGAGCTTGAGCTGCTGATATAAATTCAAATAGTGACTCCACAATGTCATCATTGGCTCATCAATTATATCTTTTGATGACAATCATAAATTTATGTTGAATCATGTTCTTCATGTTCCCCAAGCCTCACATAACCTATTATACATTCCCCAATTCTTAAAAGATAACAATTGCTCACTGATTTTTACATCAAATGGCTTATTTATGAAAAATATCGCATCGGGGAGGATACTTTTACAAGTTCCAGTTACGAATGACATATATCTATTTCCTCTCCCAACCTTTTCTTCATCTTCTTACTTGTCTCCATCAACTGCAACTTTCTTTAGTTTCAGTCGCTCTTTTTCACTTTGGCATTGACGGATGGTCCATCCTTCATTTCTGTATATTCAATAAATAAAACACCCGCTCTAACTCAAGAATTCATGTTTGTAACCAATCTTATGTTCCAAATGTAAACTTGGGAGAAGAAATAATCCTCCTTTTACACCACATATATCACACACTTATGCACCTTTAGAAATTTTACACTTGGATATTTGGGGAACTTCCACTGTCTTATTTGTTAGTGGCTACAAATATTAGGTAAACATTGAGGATGATTGGTTTACATAGTGTTGGATTTCTCCATTGTTTGCTAAATCTGATCTAAGATAGATCTTTCTTTATTTTTAAGCTTTGGTTGAAAATCATCTTGATAAAAAAATTAAGAACATCAAGAACGGACGGTGGTGATGAGTTTATTTATATCGAGGTTAGTGAATTTCTTATCTCTCATGGTATAGATTATCGATTTACTTGCCCTCAGACTCTTGAGAAGAATGGGGTTGTTGAGTCCAAGAATAAACATTTAGTTGAAGTATGTAGTTACCTTCTCATTCATTCGCATATACCTTATTGTTTTTAATTTTACTAGCATACAACTCCTGTGATGCGTGGGAAATTTTAAAAAATTCTCTCATAGTAAATTGTGAAAAAGATTAAATAATTGTGGAACATGTATGTATCACTGCCCACCATTGTATCACATATATCAAAGATAATGGAATAAGAAATTACATATAGTCCAATCATCAGGGTTGAAATACATTCGAATAATTAAATATGGGTACAAATTGATTGAGTAAACATATATTTAGTATAGAAACTAAAGAGTAAAAAAAATATTAGCAAGTGTTGTCTTCACCTCTCTTCACAACAAAGAAATTTCGATGAACATGTTATTTTATCGTGGTTATATGCATAATTTACAAAGATGCATGTATAAAAATGTGTGGATGATTTCTAATTATTATAACATAATATGACTATTATAAAATCAGTGTTATCCACACTTCAAAATTGAATTTCAAAAAGAAAAAGAAAATTGAGTGATAAATATGGACGATTCTATGGCAGAATAAATGTCACTTTATTACTTTCTTTCTTTCTTTCTTTCTTTCTTCTTCTTCTTCTTCTTCTTCTTCTTCTTCTTCTTCTTCTTCTTCTTCTTCTTCTTCTTCTTTAGTTCTATTATAAAATCATTGTCAAAACTCAAATATTTAAGAAATTATAATATTGTTGTAGTGAATGTATCAAAGTATTTTTAGATAAGGAAATATATTAAACTAAGAACCTCCCAACCTTAATGCATCATGTAAAAAATGATTGAACAACGTACTAACCACCGAACTCATATACATGGAACCAAAGTATCACTTCAGAAATATATAGAAATTCATGATTAGTAAATAGCAGGACTACATCCAAAACGTGAGGCCCGAAAAATGTTATATGGTTACATGAATCAAATTTTCCATCGCAAAGCTATAATAAAAATAAGTAAGAACTATAAATATTATATACTAACTTAATAAGAATTTATAATGAAAATGAATTGGAAAGAAAGATATGATATCTAGTTTTTGGTTTCAATATATATATATGATGGAAATTATTTATACTAAAAAAAATAGAGCCAAGAGGACCTGAATACCTTTAATTCCAAAAATATACTAGCCGAATAGGGAACACTTAAATACTTGCTATAGAAGAATTTATCAATTTCAAAAATATGCAAACCAGATAATGAGCACTAAAATACTTGGTATGAAAGGGTTGGCTTCACAGTTTTGAAAATCTTGTTGGTATATTCGATCATAAGGGCTATTCATTTCCTCTTATTTTAGGGAGTAACTTCAGAGACCATCCATTGGAATGAATAGAAGTAACAACTAGCGTGTGAAAATAAGGGAGATGAAAGGCACCAAGTTAAAAATGTAGTGATATCTTGAACCTACATGGTACAGAGATAGAGAGAGTGGGGGTGACATTTTTTGAAAAATTGAAAACGTGAAGTAAAGAAAGAGAAAAGTAATTTTAGGAAGAGTGACATTTTGGAGAAATCACCCGTTATGATAAGATTTAACTATTCAATGTCAAATGGGTAATAAATGGGTTCGGGAAGCATTAAAGCTTCATTAACTCGTTAAAGCCTCATTAACCTCTCTAATACTACCATATTAGAGGTATAATAAAATTTCTTCTCTAGAAATTATTTTTCATAAGCTTCCACTGTACTCTGACCTAAAGGTATTTAGTTGTGGTTATAATCCCTAGCTCAAACCATACACCAAAAATTAGATTGAACCTAGGAATAAGGAGTATGTATTTCTTGGTTATTATTTGGATCACTAAGGATATAGTTGTCTTGACCCATTAACCACTACAAGAAAAACACCTTTTTATGACCTTTTTTAGTGTCATAAAACACCATTTATGATCGTTTATTTTTTACTCAAAACTGTCATAAGTTTGGGTGTCATAATTGATACCCATAAAAATTGTCATATATATATGATTGTGTTTTCAAAATAATCATATCTGCTACAAAAATAGTCATAATATACTCAGAAAGCTGTCATATTTGGTATAAAAAGCGTTATGACAGACAATTTTCAAAAATTTAAAAAGGTTATAAAAAATATTTCATCACATGAGGGTTTAAGATAAACGGTCATAAATTAAACATATAATAAAAAAAATCAATAACAAATATTAGTGTCATAGTTGACAAATAAATCTAAGCACAAACCAAAACTCATAGTAACATAAAAATAGCCTTGAAATTGTTTGTATCCAAAACACGTACATCTAAAATGCACCAAACAAAGTCATTTGTCCATATTAAAAATAATGGGAGACAACTGGATATACCCACCATGTACATCCTTAAAAAAAATAAGGACCTACTATATGTACCATATCTAGATATACCCACCATGTAAATCATTCAAAAAAATGTCTCCAAAAAAATGTGCATTTAAAAATAACGCATATATATCCTCCATTCTTCATTTGCTTCTTGAAGTTGTCGATCTTTTTCTTTCGCATTCTCCTATTCCTGATGACGCATAAACTTTGATTCTTCAACATGTTCTTTCAATACCCGTCTAATTCTTCAACATTGATGTCATTTGTTGTTCTCCATTTATTTCCAACTTCCCTGCCGATAGAGCAGTGTCATCAACACCCCTTCCATAACCGAAGAGAAAAGTAGAGCAATGCTCATAACATGCACAAAGAAAAAAAACTCATGTAGCTAAATGAGAGGTGTGAGCATTTAATGTTTCCATTCATAAAGTCAATAGAAAATTGTGTGTCCAGTAGCATTTAGAGCATCACGCATCGATGGGGATCTATTCATATGAAATCATGATAAATGAATTTGCACAAAACCAATAAGACAAGAAAAACTTAGTGATAATAAAATGGAGGTAGATCCTTTCCTTTGGCTTGACGCCAAGATAGAAACAATTATCATATTTCAAGTAATTCATGCCCTAAACAAAACAACTAGTTTAAGTTAGAGCAAAAGGAGAAAAATTATGGTTAACAGATAAAAGAATTTCTCATCTGAAGTCATTCAATAATTTGTAATGCAAATTTATATTTATTTTCAAATCTAGAATTAAAAAATAACTTTTTTTCGACATAAAGTCCCCCCTTCCCCCTTCCATTTGCTCTTAAAAGAAAAAGGCCAACCCCCTGTCTGCCAAGCTGATCTAACCATGGGTCAACATGATAATATGTAGGAAAAAATAATAATTTGGGAACTTTATGAATGATGTAATAAACTATCATACAACATTGGTAACAACCCAAAGATCTTTCTATAACTCGAGAGAACTTCATATGGAACAAAAATGAAAAATGAATTAATTCTGGACCCTCTATCTTCCTTTCACCAACTTCACCCTAACATATCGGTGTACGACATAGTCTACCATACAAAACTTCATATGGTGCCATACCAATAGTAGATTGAAAACTATTGTTATATGCAAATTCTATCAAAGGAAAATATTCATCCCAATTTTCTTTAAAATCAAGCACACAAGCTCTAATCATATCTTCCAAAATATGTATTGTCCTTTCAGATTGCCCATCCGTCTGAGGATGAAAAGCTGTACTAAACTTCAAGTTAGTACCCATAGCACACTGCAAGCTATCCCAAAAGCTGGATGTAAAAGTAGGGTCTCTATCTGAAACAATAGATACAGGTGCTCCATGCAATCGAATAATTTCATTAACATACAATCTAGCATACCTATCAACTGTATATGTAGTCTTGACTGCTAGAAAATGAGAGGACATCGTCAATCTATCCACTACTACCCAAATTGAATCTGACCCCTTCTGAGATCGAGGAAGCCCAACCACAAAATCCATTGTTACATGATCCCATTTCCATTTCGGTATTGGCAATGGATGAAGCAGACCAGTAGGCTTCTGATGCTCCACTTTCACTTGCTGACATATAAAGCACCTAGCAACAAAATCAGCTATTTCCTTTTTCATATTATTCCACCAATAATGCTCCTTTAAATCCCTATACATTTTAGTACTACCAGGATGCATAGTATAAATGGAATTATGAGCCTCATCTAAAATTTTCTCTTTCAATTCACACACATTAGGCACGCATAATCGCTGCTTATACAATTAAGTGACATCATTCACAATACAAAAATCTTCAGACTTACCATCTCGAACATCTTGTCATTTCTTCTCAAGAAAAGGATCTTGACTTTGAAAATCACGAATACGGGTAGCTAATAAAGGCCTCACGCTTACATGAGCAAAGAACCTATCCCCATCGGTTAGCTTCAATTCTACTCCCATCAATCTCAACTCTATGATGTGGGAAACTCTAGCACACCAAATACAAGATAACTTGCCTGAAGCCTTTCTACTCAAAGCATTTGCAACTACATTCGCCTTCCCCGGATGGTAGTGAATTGTACAATCATAATATTTAATTAACTCCATCCACCGCCTCTGCCTCAAATTCAACTCCTTTTGAGTAAATAAATACTTAAGGCTTTAATGGTCAGTAAAAATTTCACATACCTCACCATATAGATAATGACGCCCCAATTTCAAAGCAAACACAATAGCAGCAAGTTCCAAATCATGTGTAGGATAATTACGTTCATGTGTACGCAACTGCCTAGAAGCATAAGCAATAACTTTACCATGCTGCATAAAAACACAACCCAACCCCGATGTGAAGCATCGGTATAAATAACAAAACCATCTCCACCGTGTGGAATAGTAAGAACACACTACACCAAAATGGGCAAATTGTCACCTTTCAGCCGGCCAGCCTTGTCAAGGTCATTGACCGTGACAAAAAAACACGCGTTTTATGTCACGGTCATTGACCTTGACACGACCGTGACAACGAATTGTCACGGTCATTGACCGTGACAATTCGTGTCACGGTCAAAGACCTTGACACGACCGTGACAACTTTTCCAGCAAAAACCCTATCCCCCTTCTTTTTTCCCTCCCGCGCCCTTCCCTCCCTCTCTCTCTCTCTCTCTCTCTCTCTCTCAGGTCCAATTTCTCTCTCTCTCTCTCTTCCATTTATATATATATGTGTGTATGTGTATATATATATGTGTGTATGTGTGTGCGTGTGTGGGGGGTGGGGCGGGATGGGGGTAGGGGGTGGTGGAGGGGGGCAGGGGGTGGGGCGGGGTGGGGGGTATGTGTATATATATATATGTGTGTGTGTGTGTGTGTGCGTGTGTGGGGGGTGGGGCAGGGGGTGGGGGGGTGGGTGGGGCGGGGTGGGGCAGGGGGTGGGGGGTGGGGTAGGGTGAATGTGGGGCGGGGCAGGGTGGGGCACGGGGTGGGGGGTGGGGCAGGGTGGGGGTGGGGCGGGGGGCAGGGGGTGGGGCAGGGTGTGGTGGAGGGGGGCAGGGTGGGGTGGAAATTTGGCTAATACACGAGAAACTGATAATCCTAAATATTATGAATAAAAATGGTACTTTCTTGGAGACTATAAATTATTATGTACAAACTTTGGTTCTAGACCTATGTTGTTGGATTTGGATGTTGGGTGTTGATTAGTTGGTATTATTGGGAAGATTGGGTTAAGTTGAAGCATATGTTGTTGGAGTTGAAAATTATATGTTAATTCATTATTACTATTGGGGGATACAGTGTTGAAAAATATTGGGGTGGGGCGGGGTGGGGCAGGGTGGGGGAGGGGGTTTATTATCGATGGGACTTAATTTGTTGAATGATAATATTTGTATTAGATACTTGTGTGGTTTTACCTAACTTGAATGAATTAATAAATGTAAGTGTGTAAATGGGTGGTTGAGCAAGCTAAGAGGTCTAACCCATATTTAATACATAGGTGTGTTATGATAGGTTTTCAAAGGGTAATTAAGTATTTTCAAATAATGACCCCGAAACATAGAAATTCAATCTCAAGCAATTTAATTTCAATCTCTACAAATTTATGCATGTATTCAAGGGATTTATGAAGGATTAATATTAAAATTCAATTCCTATACATAATATAAAAATTATAACTCAGATTCAACTAGAAATAAACCAAACCAAAGTTAGTTAAATAAACCAAAGGATTAATATTAAAATTCAACTCTGTTAGTTAAATTATAAATGTAATAGAATTAATCCATATAAATCACATAGGCTCGATACAAATATTCTAATTAACTTGCCTCAAATTTGATGAATAACAAGGGCTAAAAGTATTGTTCATTTAATTCAATTAGGTAAAACCCATGATAATGAAATTTATGCTACAATTATAATTATCTCATGTCATAATTTTATTGATAAACAATATATGTAGTTGTCACGGTCGTGGTGGGGGGAGGGGGTGGGGGTGGGGTGGGTAGGGGTGGGGTGTGTGTGTGTGTGTGTGCGTAGGTGTGCGTGTGTGTGTGGCGGGGGGAGGGGGCAGGGGTGGGGCACCCATTTAATAACTCTTTAAATATTTGGAAAAAACATAATATTACAAAATTGAAACGAAATGGTATTGACGGAACTTACACATACGTTATAATATAGACGGAACATTTTTTTATCTGTACTAATAACATTTTTTTTATTTGTACTAATAACATTTTTTTTACAGCAAAAATGTCTCCTTCAGATGTTAGGGCGAAGATGATGATGCTGTTTATGATGATGTCGTCGTTTGGGTTCGGTGGTAGCGGAGGCGACGAGGGATCCTCCGCCCCTAGGCTCCCCAAATATGGAAAATTTGGGATTACCGTCGAAAACAAGTCGGAGCTTTTAGCGAGATCCCTCGAGCTACTAAAGACGGTCATCGGCCCGGGGTTTATGAGTTGGAAGGAGGTGCCGTATGAGCTCAAGTTAGCTGTTTGGGCGGCACTACAGGTAATATTTATATGAATATTTCAATTTCAATTTCAATTTATATTTATATTTATATTTATATTTATATTTATATTTATATTTATATTTATATTTATATTTATATTTATATTTATATTTATATTTATTCGCAACTAACATTGTATTTGTTGGACAGGAACAATTCAACTTGGATCCAAAGCTACGCGATTCCGTCTTGGAGCAGTTGAGGGAGCAACACAAGACGTGGAAAAAAAATATGCGGACACGGTACTTTGGAAAAACACGAGAGAGCATTTTACAATGGCGCGGATTCGTCCCGCCCAAGGAGCCGATCTCATTGGCCCAATGGAAAAAGTTCATTGACAATGAGATCGAGGATCGATAATTGGCATCTCGCCAATCGGGGAGGGAAAATCGGGCTAAAAAGACGGACGTGCACTACTCCGGCCGGACCTCTTACGCTGAGGTGGAGCATAGGATGAAGGTAATATTTAATTTATCTATAACTACAGAAATATATTATTGGATATTATTTTACCTTGCGGGGCCGATACTAATTTTACTTTACTTTATTTTATTTCAGGGGGTAGGGAGTGGGCCAGGGGGTAAGCCACATAGGCTCGATACTTATGTGGCTCTTCGGACGAAGAAGGGGAAGGACAAGGAGGTGTCCTCGAGCGTCGCGACCACGATTGTAAGTAATCCGACAGTTTAATTATTGTTAATTACGTTATAATTTTTTAGTTTACTTATTTTACTAATCATGTGCTTTTTGTCGTTTCAGGCAAAGCTTAAGGAAGTGCATGAGTCGCAGTCTGATGCCGACAAGGCATCTTTGTCCACAGACGCACTCAACCAAGTGCTTGGCTCTGATCGCAAGGGGAGGACAAGGGGAGTGAGCTCGCGGGTGGCCAAATCTAGGATCATCGGATTGGAGACGAGCGACACCGGGTTGGCTCGAACGGTGGATTCACACGACGCGAAGCTGTCTCGTTTGGAGGTGACGGTCCAAGATATGTACGCATTCATGAAGCGTACGTTGGGTGGAGACCGTAAAGAGAAAGGTAAAGGGAAAGGGAAGGAGAAGGCGGTGTAGGAGGAGGTGCGGGAGGACGAGGCGCAGGATGACGAGGATGTGGACCTCGCTGCTTCATCACCGACACGTTCGTACTTCGACGATCCACTTCCCTATTTGACGCCCTCCAACAGACCATTATCGACAATTGGTTGGCCGAGCGTGTTCATATTGGACATATTTGATGGCCAGCGGATAGGGCGGGGGTTGAGGGACCCGAATATCGTCGAGGGTGGAATAGTCCATGGACGTGTGCTTCAACAGATGGAGTCCAGGGTGCTCGTCACGTATGTCATAACCGGGAAGGAGAACTTCCTATTGTGGTTGCGCGAACAATGCGGCACGACGTATATTAGTGGGTGCGTCAATTCGTATGTCGTGTGGCCTACTCACCTCCTCAGTTTTATCCAAGACATGTAGTAACATTATTTTCTAGTTTGTCAATTTTAATTATATTTGGATTATATCGTCATGTATATTATTTTTACTTTGAAGATTTGGATTATACTGTCATGAATATATATTTGCATTATCTTTAGTTTGTGTTGGATATATGATGTTTGGAACAGGTACAACGTTGCTATAACAGGTACAAATATACTTCTGGGCAGTGGCAGTGGCCATACTGCCCAGCAGATTTTTTTTGAATTCTGCCGAGAATTGTCACGGTCATTGACCGTGATAAGTCCGTGACAACATTTGTCACGGCCTTGTCACGGTCAATGACCGTGACAATTTTTTTTAAAAAAGGGTCACGGCTTTGTCACGGTTTATAACCGTGACAAACGTGTCACGGTCATTGACCTTGACACGACCGTGACACAAAACGCGAGTTTTTTGTCAAGGTCAATGATCGTGACACGACCGTGACAAAAAAAGTTGTCTCGCCTCGAAATGTCACGGTCATTGACCTTGACAAGGTGAAGTTGTCAAGGTCAATGACCTTGACAAATGGGCAGATTTGGTGTAGTGACAGGTGCCGTTACCAACCTCTTCTTCAATTCTTCAAAATCATTTTCATAATCAGAATTCCATTCAAACTTAATATCTTTTCGGGTGAATTTGGTCATTAGCAAGGCAATTGAAGAAAATACCTTAATAAACCTTCTATAATACCCAGCTAAACCCAGAAAACTTCTCACCTCAGTGACATTATTGGGCCTCTCCCATTTTACAATAACTTCCACCTTCTTGGGATCAACACATATACCATCTCCAGAAATGACATGGCCTAAAAATACAACTTTTGATCGCCAAAATTCACATTTGCTAAACTTAGCATACAATCGCTTATCTTTCAACAAATTCAAAATAGTTCTGAGATGCTTTTCATGTTTAACCATATCATGTGAATAAATCAGAATATCATCAATAAAAACTATCACAAATGAATCAACAAAAGGATGCAGTACCCAGTTCATAAGATCCATAAATATAGCTGGAGCATTAGTCACCCCAAAAGGCATCACTAGAAATTCAAAATGACCATACCGAGTACGAAAAGCAGTTTTAGAAATATCACTCCCCTTCACCCTCAACTGATGGTAACCTGATCGCAAGTCTATCTTTGAAAACACTTTAGCACCCTGTAACTGATCAAACAAATCATCTATACGAGGTAAAGGATATTTGTTCTTAATTGTAGCTTTATCTAGTTGCCTATAGTCAATAAACAAATGCATAGTACCATCTTTCTTTTTCACAAATAAAACTGGTGCACCCCATGGAGATACACTTGGCTGTATGAACCCTCTATCAAGTAAATCTTGTAACTGAATCTTGAGTTCTTTTAATTCAATAGGTTCCATTCTATACGGTGCCATAGAAATAGGGGTTGTTCCCGCTGCTAATTCAATAGTAAATTCAACCTCTCTCTCTGGCGATAATCCAGGCAATTCGCTAGGAAACACTTCTGGAAAATCTCGTACTATAGGGACATCAACTAATTGTAAATCCCCCTTCGCAGTGTCAAGAACACATGCAATAAAACCCTCACAACCCTTACTCAATAATTTCCTTGCCTGAATAGCAGAAATAATGCAACTAGGAAAAATTTTCCTTTCCCCCACAAATTTAAATTCAGACTCACTAGGTAATTTAAAAATAACTTCCTTACGAAAACAATCCATGGATGAATGATATTTGGATAACCAATCCATTCCCAAAATTATGTCAAAATCAGAGATACCCAAGGGAAGTAAGTCTATAACTGTATCTCTAACCCCCACAGTCAAAACAGAATCACGAAAAATATATTCAATTACAATCATATCCCCCATAGGCATGGAAATACCCAACCCCACCTCTAAATGAGTACATGGTCTATTCAAATATGTGGAAAATGCATATGACACAAAAGAATGTGTGGAACCAGGATCAATCAGAACATAAGCACTTCTACCAGTAACAAAAAGTGTACCTGTCACCACATCTGGAGTAATCTGAGCTTCTTTCGTTGTAAAAACTCGTCCACCTGGCCTGGAATTACCAGCTTGTCCTCTGCCCATACTTTTCACTTCACTACCTGGAGATAACATTCTGCTTGCTACTTCACTATGTGCTGCTGGAGTCTCTGCTAATTGCGGACAATTTTTCTTAATATGCCCCACTTGATGATAATGATAGCATTCCAATCCCTTAAGCTTAGGACACTCAGATTTATAATGCCCTTCCTCTTTACAAAAGAAACATGTAACACCTCCTATTGGGACCTCACCTCTCCCTGACTTTCTGGCAGAACCAAAAGATCCTCCACCCCTGGTATCTCTGCCCAATCTCCCCTGACCTCTACCACTATCTCCACCACCTCTCTGAAATTTATGAGGTCTCATCTTAACACTTACACCCTCACCTCCCTTAGAGTGAGATGCGTCAAATCTACTCTTCTTAAAACTCTCTCTACTCGCCACCCCTTGGTTCATTTGCCTTTCTGCTATCGTGGCTTTGTTTACCAGAGAAGCATAATCTTATAACTCATAAGTGGCCACTCTATTTTGAATAGGCCAAATCATTCCATCTTGAAACTTACTACATTTATGTTCTTCATCCTGCACATACTTAATAGCAAATCTAGACAAAGCAGTAAATTTAGCATCATACTCCCTCACAGACATGTTCCCTTGGGTTAAATTTATAAACTCCCGCAACTTCTCCCTCCTATAAACCTTAGGGAAATACTTAACATATAAAGCTTTAATAAATTCAGCCAAGTAATAACATCAGTACCTTCCATCCTGGTCACCAAATGGTTGCTGGCTTCCCACCAATATTTTGCCTCTCCTTTGAGCTTAAACACAACTAGATTCAATTTCTGGTTATCTGGAACCTTCATAACTGTAGAGATAGTTTCTAGATCTCTGACCCACATCTCAGCTTCTGTAGGTTCAACTGACCCTGAATATTCTGGAGGATTCAACTTCAAAAACTTCTCATGTATGGAATCTTTCATTTCCTTCCTTGCCTCTTTCTCAATCTTATCCACAGTCTTTGATTCTAGATATCTAGCCTGTTGTTCTGCCATTTGCGCCATATTCTTTCTTGTTGCTTTGCCATCCTCATCATTGCCCGTGCCATTATTTTCATCTCTGTAGGTTGATCTTGCTCTCTAGCCCTCCCAGCAACACTTTGCTCTACTTCAGTATTCTCTGTACGAGAAGCCACTCCCTCTTCTCTATGTTGTCCATTCCCATGTTCCATCTGGAATTATCTGTAATACAAAAAAGTTTTAACAACCAATATAAACAGTTTATACTACTAAACTATTGGTTAGTACATAAACAATTCATAAATATCAAATCAACTCAATACTTCCATCTAACCGTCACACACGTCCAAAATTCATAACCACGCTCTGATACCACTAATTGTCACACCCCAAACCCAATATCAATACTAATCATTTGTTATTAGAATAATTGGATCATAATCTCGAGCCCATTGAAAATTTAATTCATTTATCAATATTTTTCTGCATAATGAATATAATATTGTTCTTGTGCCATAACGAAGTCAACATCAGAGTCATAATTAGAGATTATACAATACTATGATTAACTATGATCAACTCAATCCATAATAAATCAATATATACAAGGTGTGAGTATATTAAAATTTTCAGTGTGACAACAATAAGATCTCCATACTTAAACCCCAGCTCTTCTAAAGGTGCAACTCTCAAAGTTACCGGTCATATATTATCCTAGCAGGCAGCATATAAACCTGAAATTGTTAAAATATAAACCGTAAGCTTTAAGATTATTGAGGTACTCCTTCCCTGCAATGGAATAACAATTCTATATCGAATATGTGGATATAAAATCCGAACAATCCTGCCCATTGGCAATAACAAATCATGGATCATAAGATCCAAATAATTCTGCCCATTGGCAATAACAAATCCTAGATATTTGAATATCCAAACAAATCCTGAATACCGAAGTATTCAATCCAATCCTGGATCATGAGACCAAAAAAAATCCTGGATATTTTAATATCCAAACAAATCCTGAATACCGAAGTATTCAAACAAATCCGCTCTTAGAGCTATATTCATATTTATATATGAAACAAATCATAAGTACACTCACCTTGATAGTTTAAGAGGCTTTTCCCTTGCCTTGATCCGGTACTTGTTCAATCAAATCTTCTTCCCTTGCTATCATTCTTAAAATATTAGTATCATCATAATAATATCAATAATCCAAATAATGATTTAAACATAATTCAATCCATAAGCATCACATGATTCTATTCAAATCATTTATCACAAGTGAAGTTCCATCCAAATCCATGTTAATATATTTAACATATCCAAATCATAGACCAAATATAAATTCATTTATTCTTGGTAATTCAATCCTTGTCATATTAGTATTCCAATACAAAAGAGGGTACATCATTTCAAGTCTCCTAGAGAAAGATATGCGCATTTCTTTACCACATAGCAAATCTGCCCTATAGGCTCTTTTATCGTTCATTCAACTTCCAGGAATTTCCATAATATTTCTACTCCATAAATTTATATGATATTTCACCCAACATCACTAAACATATTGAAAAATATTAGATTAAAATTTCATAATTTTTAATGTTCGTTTGCTATGTCAAGCAAAACACCGAACACATGGCGGGCATATTTTCATCCTTCGGGCAGATTTCATACCCGAACTTCAAACTCTCACCAAGGACTCATTTCTTGGTATTTTCACATGATTTTCGGATATGTAATACATATATTAGTCCAGGTTAATCTCCAATTCGAATCAATCGGTTCTAGTAACTATACACAAATATATGGAAGTTTGAATAAACAAAGTTTCTAAACAAAGCAACCTTAGGGTTTTGTACACTCAACTTAACTTAAACTTGCATATATCCATACATATGCACCCAAGTACGAAAGTTAAATAAATAATCAAGGATTTATGTCATATAAATCATAATTGCAAGAAAAATAACAAGATTTATGGTTGGAATTACCTTAGGGGCTTCTACGTAATTTTCTATGATTTTTTTTTTAATGTTTCTCCTCACTTTCTTCTTCCTAACCCTCACAATTGTTCTTCCTCAACTTAAAAGTCTTATAAACTTAGTTTGCTGAAGAAAGGAGGATATATCAAGGGTTTAAGTCAGCCAAAACAACCTCCACCTCCAACCAATCAATTTATAACATGTGGCATCATATAAAACAAAATATCATTTGAGGCTAAATGACTACTTTAGCCCCTGTTCGTAAAAAGACAATATCTTCCCACTCGGATGTCCGTTCGATGGACCGTTTGTTGTGTTACAAACCTAACTCATATATCTACAAATATCTAGTTTACACCTCAAGTTCATTGTTATGTCATGAAGTTCAAAACTAGTCTCCAACAGGAATATTCCTACCGAAAACTTCAAAATTTCATATTTGTAACTAATTCGATATTTCATGTTTTAGGAAGGTAGGATTAGACTAAACATAATGAATTAACATTATATATAATAATAACATATTATTCATATCACACAAGCTAATCATGATTTAAATATAATTTATCATAATTATAATCGGGTTGTCACAGTTTAATTCGTTGTAATTCGGGAGATATGATGATATGGACCAGTAGGATATTAGTGATTTCTTACTGAACATACATTTGAGGGAAAACCTATTTGAACCTTGAGTAATGAGTGAGGCTAGGGGATAATTAAATTAAAGAAGTACAGTCATAATATTTTAATATGTAGGATTTGAGAGATATAATGCTACATATGGGAACTATCTTAGGGTAATGTGAGTACCTTGTTGATATTATATTATAGGTATGATAATGCCTATTTGATTGATTGATGATTATGTGTATGACATACCTAGCTTACTTGCTATCGACGGGAGGTTTGCGCGTGAGGGCAGTCATATCCATCCATGGGATCTTAGATTTGTCCCTCAAGAACATAGGTCTATGAAAGACTTATCGGGGAGTTCATAAGTTCACTGATTGTGGGTACGTATGTATGTGCATGACCCACGGATGCGAGAACTATGTTCGCCTCCAAGTATTTGTGTTGATGTTTGTGGTTCGTGAAATCCTTACCAAACCTTTAGTCCCCTATTCGGCGACCAGCGATATTGGGACATGATAGCAGAGCAATGCATGCACCGCAGTTGTGACTCGGGGTGCCGTATTATATATATATATATATATATATATATATATGATGAATTAAATGAATGAATGGATATATTGTGGTTAAATCATCTACTGTGTGATAATTTTAGATAACGGTGAATTGAGAAAAAAGAATTGAAATAAGTCTATGAATATTTATTGGAAAAGGTTAATTCATAATAATGATAAACGATTCATGTTAATGAGAAACATATAGGAATGATTATATGACGTATGGTATGTGACATACGGGGTTATAATATGGGATGGAATCATAATATGGAAACTACTGGGGAGGAACCATTGACTAGGAGGTTAATAGGAAACGTTAAGTGTGCACTCTAGCTGAGAGGTGAGAATATCAAGTGAGAGTCTGGATGCTAACATGTACATAATAAATGCTTTATTGCACTTGTTAAATACTTGTTGTTTTCAAAATCATTTTCACAATCGGGCTCTGACCCGTTTCCTTGCATATTTTCTTTTCTATTGTACCTTATATATCAGGTGTCCAGCAACAGGGACGCCAACCTTAGCTATTTATGACGAGCTATGGAACTATGGAGTATTGCTTAGACACCTATCTTCATTTGATTCACAATATTCTTTTAGTTAGGGCATGTCGCCCAAGGGAATTCAGCTATCTCTTTTCTATCATAGTAAAATACTCTTATACTCGTGTCATTTTAATACATTTACTATTGTTGGGATTACTGTATTGGATTATTATGTGGGAATGTTTATTCCAATTGTATTTAAATTCTTTTGTGTTATGTATTTGGTTAATTGTTTTGTAGAATAAAATGTGTAGTGTTATTCTTAAACTAAAAATGGTTTTTGTTGAAATTAAAATTTGGAAAGTTTTTAACACCAGCTTAATTGGGTATTGGGTGATTAGTTAATGCTTTCGACAGTGATGCGAAGAATGAGCCAACTGTATATTCTATTTTAATTTGGTATGGGACTGGTCACCCGGTATTTAATTAGGCGGGGTGTTATAGGTGGTATCAGAGCATCAGGTTCTAGTGTCCTTTAGGGTCTGTACAACTTATTGTGTTTCCACCTTAGCGTTCCTTGATGTAGAGCCCTATGTTTAGGATTGTTTATTTCTTTGGTAAGATTTTGTATATATTAGTGAATCTTATTTGCGTTCGGACGGGTTTGTGCAAGAAGTGTGGAAAATGAGGGCTATTGGACGGATAGCGTAGATCATAGTTATGAGGTTATGAAGTATGTTTGAGTATGATGACCGTAGTCGAGGCCACCCCTATTATGGAAAATTGAGGAGAGTCATCAGTAGAAGTTCTTAAAATGCGGGAATTGTGTGTGTTACCTAACGAAGGTAATTTATTCAAAGGCTTGGACATATAGTGGAGTGTGGTGAACTAGAACTAAAAATTTGGGGTCAATTTTTCTTGACTCATCAGAGAAAAGTTATAATAGTGCGAATCAATAACCACCACCTGCAATTATGAGGCGTGTATTGATTTTTGTAGCGATTAATATTGTTTGGGCGAATTGGGTTACTAAACTTAGCCTATAGCACTGTTATTTACGTAGGCTCACCGAGGGGTGTGGGACATCTATATTTTCATGTCATCACGTGGGTTTGATTTTTATCATGAAATTAGTTACTTTGGGCATGTCCGAACATGATGGGACTATCGGCGTGGATTGATTTGTGGTATATGAGAGCGTATAGCCAGCATCTTATCTTTAACAAGAGAGTAGATGAGTAGAATTTATTTGAAATCGATAAAACTGTAGAGAGGTTATAATAAAACCTGTAGAGAGGTTATAAACAATTGACTAAGGACCTGAGGAGTTTCGATGACCGACTACTTTAGGTAGAAGTGTATCGGGGGGATTCCTTGTTTGGATATCGCTTGTGAGACACCCCACGTATGAAACTAATGACCATTGGGAGTCGAAATAAGTTAGGTCTTTAGGATATGATTTTATAACCTTTGCGATAAATATTATAATAAAAGTTGTACGATAGGGTGTATGGGCGCCCTGGATGGTTGGATTGTTGTAGTTTTCATAATTGTGAAACAGTAAGTAGTTGTGACTTCAGGATTTATTTGTCTAAATACGTGAGGATCATGTTTCCCAAATTTTGTCACGAGGACGGTATAGGGAAGATTGGATAAAGTTTAAATTCGATCCTGTTGGAACTATATGGTGAGACTTAGTGTAACATCGATGGGGATTTTTGATAATGTACTGTATGGGCGGTACTACTTAGATTTCTTGCGATGTGAGATTTATACACAGAGTTGACCTTACTAGTATGATTTATCTTTCCGAATTTCGGAACAAAATTCTGTTATAAGGGGGGAGTATGTAATACCCCGTGATTTGTAATGATTTTTAAAATGCTTTATATTTTAAATTAATGGATTAATTGGATTTTACAATTAATTAATTCATTTGGGGTTTTATTCGAATTGTGGATATTAAAATGGATGCTTCTAAATATTACTTAAATATATTTAGGTAATATATGAATGTGATGCTATTGATATTGGTGTGAGTTGTTAAACCAGTAATTTGAATTTTTAGTCGGACGCGGTATGGGACGTGTCGGGACTAGTTTGTTAAATTAAAAAAGGAGTTTATTTTCTATCGACCTTATAGTCATTTCGACTGCGTCGTTGCGTCCGAAAGGTTTGAAATAGTCAGAAAAGTCTATTTGGATGTTGAATTTGGATCTTGGGTCATTTGGAAATGAATAGACAACCCAAAAGGGCATTTTAGACATTTTTATAGGGGGATGAATGTGATTTCGGATTTTGTCCTATTATAAGTATTTGGAGATTAAGTGTACGTGGGTTATTCATCTCTTCTACACAAAATAGAGAAGTTATATTCCTAGAGAGAGTGAAAGGTTTCTTGGGAAGAGAAAAGCTTTCTTGGAAGGAGGAGAACCAAAGAACCAAATGTCACCACTACCATCCACCACCGAAGATGGCCGGAGAAGGGAGAACCACCTGTGATAAACTACACCAAAGGATCAGACCTTCATTATAGGCAAGTGTTTGATATTTTCAATTTAAGTTTGTACATTGTCCATGTTAGAATAGTTATAAAAAGAGATGATTTTTCATGTTTGGAAGATAAACATGGAGTTGAAATGGATTTCTGGAAATATGAACTTATGTAGGAATCAAACTCATGTTGTAGGTAGTTAGTGATCCACGAAATAATCATAAATCTGTTGAAGAAACTCTGAAAACCATTGATGTGTTCTTGAAGATATTATGTTGAATTTTTTTGGGAAAAAGAGGATATAAACATGCTTTTAATTCTATCTCTTGATGATTCTAGGATGTTTATAGGAGTAGAAATCATTTATATATGTTGATATATCATGTAGTAAGGATTATAAGTCATTTGAGTTATTAATATGAAGGTTTGATTGATCAAAAATGGTTAAACCCGTAGTAGAAGAAATGCAGAAAAACTGGGCTGTTACCTGGGCGATCGATCGATCGACCCCCTGCCTTCGATCGATCGATCGACCCAGAATTGTTAAATTCATTTCTATTTAATGATTGTTCGTATCCCGAACCTTTTTCAGATCTTTGGTGATTATTATTTGGATATTATGGGACTTAGAAAAGATCAGTAGGCCCTAGATAATAATCGAATTAATTTGATAGGGATTTAATTGATTTAGAATGATGTTAATTAAATTTAAAGAAATTTCGGTTGCTAGATTTATGTGTTGGAGTCTAATTGGTATTCACCAGGATTAAGGATAGGTCCAGTAGGGGATATTTAATATAACACCTGGGTAGCCTTAGGGTTACAATTTGAACATCAAGGACTGAGTTTAAGCTCATTATTGATTGCGCAAGGACTGAGTGTAGTACAAACGCTTAGTGGTATGGCTCCTGGATAAAGATGGGAGTTTAGGCCACATTTGGTTGAGAGAGGGGATGAGGTTATCACTGTTGCATATTTGAAGTTGACAGACCTCCATAACCGATAAAGTTAAGTAGTAGTGTAATTGGAGGGGTTCATCGTTTGGATTTTGCTTTGTGAAACGCTCCGTGCATGAACCTTAACGACGTCGGGAGTGAAGAGATGTTATAGGATGCGAGGATGTTGATTTTGTTGATAAGTAATATAGTGTGAATGAAACACTATAGACTATGGGGAATGTGATGATGGTATTCAATCCTAGTTAATAGAGGATGTGTTTATATGAGATTTGAAACTATCGGTTTTAACCCTAATTAAAGGGAGAGTTTAATTCGTAGTAATTCGGGAGATATGATGATATGGACCAGTAGGATATTAGTGATTTCTTACTGAATAAACTATTGAGGGAAAACCAATTTGAACCTTGAGTAATGAGTGAGGCTCGGGGATAATTGAATTAAAGAAGTAAAGTCATAATATTTTAATACGTAGGATTTGAGAGATATAATGCTACGTATGGGAACTATCTTAGGGTAATGTGAGTACCTTGTTGATATTATATTATAGGTATGATAATACCTATTTGATTGATTGATGATTATGTGTATGACATACCTAGCTTACTTGCTATCGACGGGAGATTTGCGCGTGAGGGCAGTCATATCCTGATGAATCCATGGGATCTTTGATTTGTCACTCAAGAACATAGGTCTATGAAAGACTTATCGGGGAGTTGATAAGTTCGCTGACTGTGGGTACGTAGGTATGTGCGTGACCCATGGATATGAGAACTATGTTCGCCTCCAAGTATTTGTGTTGATGTTTGTGGTTCGTGAAATCCTTACAGAACCTTTAGTCCCCTATTCGGCGACCAACGATATTGGGACATGATAGCAGAGTAATGCATGCATCGCAGTTGTGACTCGGGGTGCCGTATAATATATATATATATATATATATATATATATATATATATATATATATATGATGAATTAAATGAATGAATGAATGGATATATTGTGGTTAAATCATCTACCGTGTAATAATTGTAGATAATGGTGAATTGAGAAAAAGAATTGAAATAAGTCTATGAATATTTATTGGAAAATCTTAATTCATAATAATGAGAAACGAATCATGTTAATGAGAAATGTATACGATTGATTATATGACGTATGGTATCGGACATACGGGGTTATGATATCGGATGGAATCATAATATGGAAACTAGTGGGGAGGAACCATTGACTAGGAGGTTAATAGGAAACGTTAAGTGTGAACTCTAGTTGAGAGGTGAGAAATACATGTGAGAGTCCGGATGCTAACATGTACATAATAAATGCTTTATTGCACTTGTTAAATACTTGCTGTTTTCAAAATCATTTTCACAATCGGGCTCTGACCCGTTTCCTTGCATATTTTCTTTTCTATTGTACCTTCTATATTAGGTGTCCAGTAACAGGGACGCCAACCTTAGCTGTTTATGATGAGCTATGGAACTATGGAGTATTGCTTAGACGCCTATCTTCATTTGATTCACAATATTCTTTTAGTTAGGGCATGTCGCCCAAGGGAATTCAGCTATCTCTTTTCTATCGGAGTAAAATACTCATGTACTCGTGTCATTTTAATACATTTACTATTGTTGGGATTACTGTATTGGATTATTATGTGGGAATGTTTATTCCAATTGCATTTAAATTCTTTTGTGTTATCTATTTGGTTATTTGTGTTGTAGAATAAAATGTGTAGTGTTATTCTTAAACTAAAAGTGGTTTTTGTTGAAATTAAAATTTGGAAAGTTTTTAACACCAGCTTAATTGGGTATTGGGTGATTAGTTAATGTTTTCGCCAGTGATGCTAAGAATGAGCCAACTGTATATTGTGTTTTAATTTTATATGGGACTGGCCACCCGGTATTTAATTAGGCGGGGTGTTACACGTAACTCCTCAATTGGCTCTCATGTATCCTCATCTGGACCATACCCAACTCAACATACCTAAAATTGTAGTGGTAAAGATAGGACCATTAATCTTCCAACATAATATACATTTTCTAAAGAGAAATGACAATATAAAAAAACTATAGAACTTACAAAAATAGAAGGCGACACTTTCAGGTTGTGTCCTCTACTGGAATATGTGAAATTAAAGAAATATCATAATGTGTGCATACTTTAGTATTTATTATTGAATATAGTGTCAAATAAAGTATGTCTACATTAATATACCATTCGTGATCTTTAAATCGCTTAAAAAATTAAGTATATTTTATAACCGAGAGCATGTAGCCGTTGCTTAGGACACATTATTTACCAAAAAATGTACTAGAATACAGGTAAGGTAAAATGATCCTTTTACACATTGGATAATTCGTATTAGCATTTGGTAATAAAATAAATCCAGGGTCCTTATTCAATTTCATATGTATGGATAATAATTCCATAAAACCAGATACTTCAAAAACTACTATCTCATCGAGTCTAGTGTCCATAAGACTTACAAAACTCAAAGTAATATTTATTATTTTGTTGGATGAAATGTAAGCTTGAACAAAATCGATAAAAGAGTATGACCGAGCCCAAACACAAAGTAATTTTAAATGTTGATCAGGAAATTTAAATAAAAAATACGCTCAATAACGATTATGTTAGTTCAAATTAGTAGAAAAATCAACCATATGAGAATTTACACATGGGGCAAGAGATAACAAATTAAACTTGAAATTGTAAATGAGATCAATTGACTAAACTAAGATAGAGATATAGAGACATGTTGATGAATTTTCTGACGGTACCTAATAAAAATGGGGTATCTACAAGACTACAAGAAGAATCAATGATGTACAGAAGTCTTTTAATAAAAAAAACTAATATTCACAATTCTAGAAATCTGAAAACAACACTCTTAAAGGAATTTTATCACAGACTTTGTAAATGAATAATTGAATAGTGTCGCAATGTGTTCTACATAATTACACAACCACAATAAAACGGTTCGTATAAGTAGTTGAGTTGCAATTGATAAAAGAATAACTTACGGGCTTTAATAAGGTAGAACTGCATTTGTAGAGTTACAAAAATCATCATTGGAAGAATAACTAAATCATGCAACTGCATTAAAGACAATAAAGTAAATTTTTGTATCGTAAATTGGACTATAAAAGGTTTAAATATAAGGAGATTTATGGATCGACCACTTCATAATCAATTCTTAATAATTGTAAAATTAAATCCCGACAGATAACTAAATTATAATAATACCATTCACACAACTCAGTGAGGTTATAAAAGTATAACCCGTATCATTCATAATTCATAATACAACCTTGTAAATGCTAAATTACATTTGATATAGTTTTATTTCATTTTTTCATTTCATTAGTAATTCACATATTCCCAATAACACAAATGATATATTTTGCAATTATAAACACTATTGTCTATTATAAAAAAACATAAACACATACATATTCAGTCCGAAGCCATGTAGCACAGTGATGCAATAAGAGTAAGGTGTTTTTTTTCAACCTAGAATTATGTATAATAGTTCACAAGAAAGTGAAAGATAAGTATTATAATCATATAGAGAAAAAAGAGGAAATAACAAATTATTGTCTAACATAAGCTTAAACTCCAATCATCTACAACAAAAACACATCCACTGATATCAATCAAGAAGCCTAACTCAAATCATATTTATACAAAAGTTTACTAATTACAAGGGACCATCTAACATGAAATTACAATGGAAAGTCATTATTTTGGGTATTAGGATAGCATACACAAATGGGCACCCCATGACTACTAGATCTCAAAATGGTATTTTAAACCCAAATCTATTCTTCCAACCAAGCATCCTATTCATGTATCCTTACTCTCACAGTCACCTCCTACCACTCTCACTTATTTTTCCCATGCTAAAAGGACCCAAATTGGAGGTAAGTTATGAATTCTGAATTTGAGGCTTTACGACAATGAGGAACTTAGGCACCGATTCCTCCTAAACCAGGTTAGAACTTAGTTGGATGTAAGTGGGTATATCGAATAAAGAAAAAGATAGATATTGGTATCGAAAGGTATAAGTCTAGGTTAGTAGCCAATGAATTTAATCGGCATTAGGATATTGACTATTTTGAAACATTTAGTCTTATTATAAAGCCTAATACAACTAGGGTTGTTCTTACTCTTGTTGTTAACTTTGATTAAGAGTTTAGGCATTTGGATGTTAACAATGATTTCCTACATGGACGTTTAAAGGAGGTTGTCTATATGACTCAACTAGCTAGTTTTCAGGATCCTTCAAAGCCTGATTATGTTTGCAAATTCCATAAGTCATTATATTGTTTAAAGCAAGCTCCACGGGCTTGGTATGAAGAATTGGTTGGTGATTTGGTCACACTTAGGTCTCTAATATATTTTTGTGATTCTTCTTTATTCATCAAACATGTCATGGGTATTATCACAATTATCTTAATCTATGTTAATCAAATCTTATCACTAGTAACTCCACTAATTCCTCTGAAGAGGTTATTTCTCAACTTGGTCTTTGATTTTCTATAAAGGACCTAGGTCACCTTCATTACTTTTTAGTCTCAGAAGTTCCTATAGATAATAAAGATCTCTTTTTATCTCAAACTAAATACACAATGAATGTTTAGAAGAAATCTAACATGTTAGGTGTCAAGCCTTGTTCGACCCCTTTAATCATGGTTTAAAATTTAGTGTTCATGATGGTTATCTCCTTTCTGATCAAACCTAATATAGTTCTCTTGTTAGTACTTTTCACTTCCCTATATGCACTAGAACAAATATTGCATTTGTTGTTAATCTGATGTGTTGACATCTTCATAATCCCTCTTCTGCTCATATTGTTGCTATCAAGAGGATTCTTAGATATATAATGAGTACTCCTGATCATGAAATCCTTTAAATGAAAGGAAGCTTGATTTTGGATGGGTTATCTAATGGAAATTTGGCATGGGATCCTGACACTAGGAAATCTACTAGTGGTTATTGTATTTCCTTCATTAGAAACATTATCTCTTGGTCATCAAGGAATAAACCTACCATTTTTAGGTCTTTAATTGAGGTTGAATACAGGTATCTTGCTCATGCCCCTACTCAGACTATATGTATTTTTCATCTTCTCAAAGATCTTCACGTAATTCTTCCTCAACAGGAGAGATTGTGGTGTGATAATATCTTTGCTCTTGATCTAACATCCAACCCTTTTACACTATTGACTTTAATTTTATCTAAGAGCTTATGGAGGATAATATTCTCCATCTCTTCTATATAAATCCTACTCAGTAGGTTACTGATGTCTTGAGTAAAGGTCTAACTACTCCTAGATTTCTACTTGTAAAATCCAAACTGAAGATCTTCTTTAACCCTTACCTCTTAAGGGGTCAAATAGTAATTGCACTAGATATGGTCCATAACCACTTTGTAACTAACTAAATAGTTTGCAACTAACTTAGGCAATTCATTCTTTTCATCTTGTTCTCTATCTGATGTTTGACAATGATACATATTTGTCTATAAGTAATTTGTATCTCCTCTCTTTTAAAAATAATAAGAACCATTCTTTCTTCTAAAAAACTAATGAATTGGATTAACTCTAACACTCTTCTTAACTAATATATATGAGAATGTAAGGGGCTCGTATAAATAGTTCATATATTAGGTTATGCACCCATATATTCAAAATTTATCCAAATTTTATTTTGATTAGAAATTAGATGTGCATGCAATATAAGGTCTAAATTAATAATGTTGAACCAAATAATCAATCCAATGACACAGAAGAAATGAGGAAAAATCCATTGCAAGAAAAACCTAGTATTCAGCAGTGTAAAGAGTTTGATAGATACAATCGAATTAAAGACTGATTAGCTCCACTAAGTATAACAAGTAGGGTCTTCAAATATTCTACAGAATACGGCAAAGTCCAGAACCATCCATAAGAAGCGGTATTCCATCCATATCCACCGATTGACATCAAGATGTTCGATCCTTTCTTTTTTAGCTTTAGAGACTCTTCTCCACAAATCAACCGTAAAGTAAAACTCTATAAGGGTTTGATAAAAATGTATGGAAACTTGGATTTGAATAAACTCAACAAATCATATATGGGAATGATTTGGAAAATAAAAGTATATTTCTAAAACAAAAATATAAGAACTTTTGATTCGGATATTGGGTATCAAAGTCTTAAGAAAAACTCATCAAAATATCTTTTTATAGAAAAAAGCAAAAATTTCGAGGAGGTACTCTCTCTTGAACGAAAATGGCATCCCGTTCGAATAAAAACACCAGTTTTGTTCTAATGAAATTTGACCTCATTCGAATGACAACTCATTTTCTTTTAAATAGACTTCTAACGACCGTCCAACAAATTTAGTTATGTTAAATAGAGGATTATTGTTCGATGGTCATTCGAAGCTCGTTCTAATGAGAACAAACTTTTGTTCTAACGAGAATGAGCTTTCGTTCTCACGAGATCTTAATCCCATTCGAACGAGATAAAAAAAAATCAATTTTTAAAATTATTTTATCAAAAATCCTCAATTTAAAAATGTAAACATCCCAGAATATAATTTATATGAGAAATCAAAACCACAATGCGTATACCTCCATAAGGTGTTAGTGATAAATCCAACATCTTAGATACGGAAATGTGCTTGATCACTTACATGTCTTCAAATGGTCACGGAGGCAATACGGACACAGTGCTCAGTTCAAAATTCTGATTTGTAATGGGATATGTCAAGATACCAAATTTCCTAAGCTATGAGAAATTATAAATCAAGCTCTTACCATATAAAATGAGTTTGGATGGACCACACAACCACAATAATAAAAAAACATGGGATAATTTTCTAACATGATTTTAATTTGAGTATTGTACTCTTCTCCCTCAATGACAACTACTTTTGTAACTGTAAATGAAAAATCCACCTCAATAAGGACTCTAACATATAAACCATATTTTTTATTTTATGTTGAAGGGTCAATTATAAAGGGTAATCATATACCACTAGAAATCTCTCGGAGCAAATGAAAATGCCAAAATATATCAGACAAAATTGGATGATCACAACATGAGATGTAGATGAGACAAAATTGGATGATCAGAAGTTTGTTACCCATTGCATGAGTGAACCAAACGGAACATACATTGATTTTAACTTCGACGCTTTCCTCACATATTCCATGGAATCAAAAAACATATATTTAAGACTGAAAGTCCAATACCGTAGGGTTCTAATATATGGAAAAGTGATCAAACCACCTATCTTAAAAAATCAATTTTCAGATCGATTAATCCAGATAACTGAAATTAAACTTAGCACCGATTAAACAAAAGTTGTGTTAAAACAGATTAGCCAATTTTAACTTATCCTAAACATGCATTTCGATGAATCAAGGATAAAATAAGAAAATTAACCACAATGCCCGATGTAAAAGGAAAACTTAAATAAAACAAATCTCGGACCATACAACCACACAAATTCACTATGATAAGCAACTAAAAAAGTCGACAGATGACTTACACAATGACTCGACTCCCTCGCAAGTCTTGATGCATCTTTGATTTTCAGCCTATCCTCTACAGCGACATGCAAGAGTTCACCTCTGCAACGTCCACAACGTGTAAGTCCACACATACCTCGATATCCACCAAATAGGAACAACAACGACATAAGGAGTCTTATGTAAAAAAAGGGCACGTGATCCATTTCACTAAAACTATTTTCAACAAGATATAGAGAATAAACTAATTGATCTCAAAGAATATATATGATTAATACTTGGATCTTTAAATAGTTGGGTATAAACTAAGACGTTGTTGGAAAACATTGATCATCAACGATCACATAAACTCGGAGAGTTTAGGGAGAGTTTAGGAACTCAAAGAACACGTAAAATCATAAAATAAAACAGTTGTCCCATGCTCCCATTTATATGAGGTTTTCCAAAAAATGAGATAAAGATGAAACACTTTAAGAAAATCTTAAATTTATAAAATTTTGTCATGTCGTTCAAATGAATTCGTAAGGCTCGATCGAACGAATCCACGTAGGTCATTGGAAGAAGACATTAAAGTAGATTTAGAACGAGAAAACATAAAAAGATAAAAACGAATTGTTCAAAGTTCAGTTTTAATTAGAACCCAGGGCTCATTCGAATGACATCATGTATGTCATTCTAACTACGTAGAAAACTTTCAAAACATTTGAAAATCATTTTACAACATTTTTTTATAAAACAACACCCAATATAAAAATCTCCAAGGATTAAAATGTTTACGCATTCATATTTGTAAGATCATCAAAATATGGAAACTCAGCACGAAACAAATCATAGGCTTCAAAAGTCAAACATACTCAACTCCTAACCTATGACTCAACGATTTTGTCTAAACACGAAGGAAGTCAAAATATATACAAACGGACTATATCAGATATTTTTTATTAAAAATTTCCCATATGTCTATTTACAGACAAAAAATAAACTAAAAACTTATGGACCGTTAAGATCATCTAAAAGAGTCCATCCCCAACCCCAAAAGGAAAAAAATACAAATCCTTAACAAACTCACATTAAATAACTTTACTCTTGTGTAACTTCGTTGAAACGTAGCAAGCCTGCACACTTAAACACGCTTTTAAATGTAACTCAGATATATAACAATATAAGCTGCATAAGACTATACCCTCTCCTTTGTATAGCAATCTCTACCTAAGTTAGGAAGTCTCATCCTAATGATCTCCCTCGGACTATAAAGATTGAGATACCATTTCTCATTTTTTTTGTTCTGTAATAAATAAAGAATAAAGGTGCATAATAAAGTCATTTCTCCCAAATAAAACCAATTCTCCCCCTAAATGAAGCATGGGTAATCATATAGGAAAAACAAGTATATCATTCAATGATATGTAATGAAACAATCAATGATACAGAACTCAAAAACATATGCACAATTATCCAAACAATGATCAATTAAATACTATTTGGATGAAAATAATGATACCAACTTGAACAGACAAAAAAACGCAGGATACCAATATAAGAAAAGTAGCAAAAGATATGAGGGAGACCATATAGCATACCAATTGAAATCACTTGACACCAAGGTGAACATATGACTTACATGGATTAAATGCAAATAATACCATATAAATATGCAAAAGATATCAATGACACACGTGCACACACACACACACACACACTATATATATATATATATATATATATATATATATATATATATATATATATATATATATATATATATATAGAGAGAGAGAGAGAGAGAGAGAGAAAGAGAGGTATAAACACAACAAATAAGACACAAAATACAATAAGGTTTCCATACTTGCATAATATCGATGTGTCTAAATATGTGGTGAGCGGGGTGAAGGGTCGCGAACTAAAAATAAATAAATTAAGACCCAATCACTTAAAAATGTCCACGTCGTTCTATTTTACTGCATTACCTTTATCAAACAAAGATTAAGCCTCACAGTGACTGATAAAGTGAACTGACATTGGACAAGCAAGCACAATTCACACTAGCCTAGAAAATATTAGTAATTCTCAAATAAATAGCATCAAACCTGAATTAATTAGGACTCATTGTATAAACCAATTGATCTTTAACATATAGCACCCTCAAAATTATAGATATATTATTTTTCTCTCATTTTGAAGAGATCAACTTAATTGAAGAATCAATAAAAATAATTTGGCCTTGATAATTTTATCTTTTCTTCTGCCTCTTAATTATTTAGGCTCTTGCCAATGGTGACCTTTCATTCAAGGAAGATTTCTCCCCCTAAAGACCTTTCCTGTGCACACTCATATTTTTAGAAAAACACAAACTCATGATCAATGGTTCTTACATGCATAAATCCCCCAATCAAATATATATGAATATGAAAATATTGTTAGGAAAGAATCTCACTTAACTCATGTAACATATGAAGTTAAAATTCAAAATAGATCGTGAATGTGTATGAGGAGGCATATGCAAAATGAATCAATTAAGCAAGTCATTTTCGAACTACTCTAAGAAAGCATGATTAAGAACAATCTAAGCATTGAAAAACATAATCAAATATTCAAGACAGATGAAAACATAGAAGAAAGTGTATTCAAACACACTCATATGCCACACAAAAATATGTAAAACCAAAATACACATAAACCAAAGTCTTTTTGAGTTTTTAAACGATTTTTCAAAGACACCTCATGAAAACAAAACTCAAAAGGCAGACAAAATATTTATGTATTTTTTTAATAAGAGCCCAAAATTTAAATCAAAATACAAAAAGATAAATATATTATAATTAACAAACATATATAACATAAAGCGCAAAAGCTAATATATGAAAACACGCAAATGTAATCAATCATAAGATATAACATGATAAGTATCATGTGCAAACATTCGAGAATGAACCAGTCTAACATTCAATGCCTCCAACACTAATTTCCTAACCTAAGTATATGAATACTTAATGCCTCAATTTGTGGGAACCATGGTGACATGGGATTATACTTTCTAGGACCTCTTCTATAGATCATAATAAAGCGTCCTAAGGTGATATTTCCTACCACAATGCAAACAAGTGAAAACACGAGGAAGACGACCCTTAGGTTCACCTTTTCTAATGTCATGGGCAACGCTTGACACTCTTAAACAAACATTGGTCTTGACTTAAGCAGTGGAAGAATTTGAATTATCAAAGCCAATACCATCACTACTTAAGTCTCTTAGAGCATCTTATAACTTGAAAATTCTATGTTCAAGAAAAAAACTTGGTCTCTTTAACATTTGGGGGATCCTTTTTCATATTTTCAATATTTCCTAAAAGGTTATCTTGCGTCCCATCAATATAAGCAAACTTATCCTTAAGATTGTTCTCACATGCCCAAAAGCTTCTATTAATTTATCGTTATTCTCAATGGCACGTTTATTGACCCTGACCTCAAATATCTTAGAGTCCTCTAATTCTTTCTCTAAAACACAGACTCTATCATCACTCTCTATTTTGGATACTTTTAGATTTTTTAAATCACGATTCTTGTCCTTGAGATTCTCAAGGAGGATATCTGTTTGATTTTGGAAAGTTTGCAATAATTCAATTTCATTTTTCAAGCGAAAGTTTTATTTTTCAAGAAATTCAATTCTTTTTTTAAACCTCAAATTTAAAGGAGTTAATTTGTCAGTACGACAATGAAGCTCGTTAATCTCCTCTCGAGTATCAAAATCATCTTCATCGCTAAACATGTCGAACAACCTATCAATATAATGACCCATCAATAGGAACAACAAATTCTAGAAAGAGAGATAAATAACCAAACAACCCCCAAACAACATGAAACAAGGATCTACACGATAACTTAGTATTCTTACACTGATACCAATTTAAAAGTCCAATACCGTAGGGTTCTAATATATGGAAAGTGGTGCAAAACCGAGCAAACCTCCTATTTTAAAACATTTCAATTTAAAGTTAAATTATTCAAGCTAACCCAGATTAAACATATCTCCGATTAAACGAAAGTTCTGTTAATACGGATTAACCAATTTTGTCTTAACCTAAAATGAATATAGGTGAATGTGGGACAAAATAAGTAAGTCAACCATAATACCCGATGTACGAGGAAAACTCTATTGGGAAAATCTTGAGCGACCCAGCCAAATAAATTCACTATGATAAGGAATTACAAAATTCTGTAGGTGACTTACACAATGACTCGACACCCTAGCAAGATTCCATCTGTACAACTTCCATAATGTGTGATTCCACACACGCCTCGATATCCATCGAACAGGCTCAATAATCGTCATACGCGGAGTTCACCATGTGTAACCAAACCAAGAATGTAATCCACCACACGGAATAATTTTCAACAAAATGTAGTGAATAAACCAATTGATCTCCAAGAATATATATGGTTACTACTTGGATCATTAAATAGTTGTGTGTTAACTAGGGTTTTATTGGAAAACATTGATCATAAGCGATCATATAAACTTGGAGATATTCTTAGGAGAGTTTGGGCACTCAACGAATGGATAAAAACCTCAAATAAAATTGATGTGCCACACTCCTATTCATAGTTTTTTTTTCAAAAATTGAGATAAGGATGAAACACTCTAAGAAAATCTCGAAATTACAAAAAGTTTGTCGAGTCATTCGAACGAAGTCTGAAGGCTCATTCAAATGAATGCATATAGTTCATTGGAATCGGACATCAAATGAGACTTTGAACGAGAAAATAAAAAATCTAAAGTAAAGTCATTCAAAGTTCGTTAGATTAGTTCTAATGAGAACCCATGGCTTGTTCAAATGACATCATGTATGTCTTTCTAACAACTTAGTAAATTTTCAAAAATATTTTAAAATTATTTTAAAATATTTTTATAAAACAACACCCATTAAAAATATCTCTAAGGATCAAAATATTTACGCATTCATACCTGTGAGATCCTCAGAACATGAAGATGAAAACTCAGCACAAAACTTAGCACAGTGATATGAACATGATATCTTAGTCGCTACATCTTCAACCAAACACGTCATTGGCTTGTGTAACACCCCGTGTTTTTATTAATTAATTTAATTAAATAATTGGAGTATTTGAGCAAATAAAATTTTGGATTTGATGATCTTTAATAATTAAACATGATGATTTTTACATTTGAGTAGTAAAATTTCAACCAGAATTAAATCGGAGTTATAATAAAATGTCAGAACGATTTTTTTTAAAAATGTTTTAACAAGAAACTATGTTTTTTATTAGTTAAGGAATATTTTTTTAAGTGTGAAGGAGGTGTTTTAAAGATTCTGTTTTGATGCTGGTGTCGTTCAAACGATAGCGTATGTCGTTCGAACGGCGTACGTATGTCATTAGAGCGACAAGGGCAATGTATGGATTAGAGTCCTAATTAGATTTTAACTCTTAAACCCTTTATATACAAAAACTGATATGGGGGTGGGACTTTCAAAATAGTTTTCTCTCAAACCTTTCTCCAGTAAGGTTCTCCGAACATATTTTCTCTCATATTCAACCCCTAGCTCCAACTTTTAACAAGTTTTAATTCAAGAATTGAATATTCAATTGGTTCTTTCTCAAGAGGAGTCTAATAAGATTTTTATCCAACTAATTACAGGTATGAATACTCTATTCCTTTCCTTTAGTATTATGCATTTTAAGTATTGCCTAAACACTAAATTTCATGTTTTTTGGAAAATCAATTAGCAACCAAATTAGTGAAAATGGACACTAAATCTTGGGGCTATTTTTATAAAATCTTTTAAAATGAATAATATTCATAACCCTTGGGTATGTAGGATTCATGAGTGAATTTTAGGTTTTATGGGTGTAGGTTGCATGTAGAAAAATCCTAGTTTTGAATTAAATGAATTTGGGGGGGTATAACTCATTGTAAATTGTGTTGAGATAATGAAATTTGAATTATAGTGTATTGATGATGAAATATCGGTGTATTTAATTTCAAATAATAAAATGGAATTAATTGGGTGTTTATGACGATGTGGTAATTAAATTAAGATTTAACTGAATTGGACTATCAGACGTAGTTTTGTACGTTGATTTATTATGCATATTTGTGTAAATTATTGGTATTATTAAATTTGCCATGGTGACGATGGGTTGTTGGGTATTTTTTCTCTCCCTATATTTGTAGGATGCCTTCTACGTGTGGGACGAGTGAGGGTAGATTATCGCGAATTTTATCATATCGGGGGTGCGCTGATTTTTAGTATTTTATCGTCGTTACGCTAGCCTAGTCATGAGACTAGATCGAGATTTAAGTTAGAAATTCATCCTATACATAGGGTAGGACATATTGATAACTTCAGGACCCTTAGGTATGGGACTAAGGGGTATTTTGAGGATCTCACATTGATAGTAAGGGTGGGGGGATTGGCTAATTGTGAAATTGAGAAAATTGAGAATTAATACCTAAGATAACAAGACGGGTATTAAAATATATTGACGTCGTTAATAATGTGCAGGACCAATAATGGAAAATGGGTTGGCTGGCTATTGCGACGTGTGGGTGTGTAATGTCGGAATAACGTGCAGATCCGACAGTTTAAATGGGCTAGTTGTCTATAAAGACGTGTCGTGTGTGGAACCTCATGCATAACGTGCAGGTCTGACACTTTAAACGGGTTGACTGGCTATGGCGAGGGGAATTGCGGGTGGTGTAGAACTTATCGCAAAAGTATCATAATGGTTAATAAAATTGAGATAAATGATAACTTTGGGTTAATTGAATTAAAGTAACACTTTGGGGCTGTGGGATAATTAAAATTATATTGGTGTGTTCTTATCAAAATCTTTGGGGGCGGTTAGTAATTTTTCTTTCCCGCTTTTAATTATATTCATAATCAAAATATTCTATTGTGATATTTATTGCGTATAGTGCTACTGTCTGGATTCAAGGATCCTATTTAAGGGGAGTAGTGTGTATTCATGCTTGGGGCACTAACCTCGTGCGTTGACTTAATTTTTTCAGGAATTAGTGCAGGAGTAGCTACATATGATTTTTGAATATCATTTGGATGTGCAACTGGAGTTTATTTCTTTTATGGCTTTATTTAGTTAGACTTCCTTTTTAGTCTTATTTCATTATGAGACTTAATTTGGGTTTTATTAGGCCATTTTGTTCCAAGGTTGTTGAGAATTCAGTTGGAGTATTTACATTTGGCTTTTATTCAGATTTTAATTTAATTATTATTGGAGACACCAAATCTGTCGGCTTGTCATGGTCATTGACCATGATAAGTCCAACTTGTCAAGTTCAATGACCGTGACAAGTCTGGGGGTGACAACTTCTGTTGTCACGGACTTGTCATGGTCATTGACCGTGACAAGTTCATTAGACTTGTCACGATCATGTCGCGATTATTGACCGTGAAAAGCTTTATCACAGTCAATAACCGTGACTAATCAGTGAACTTTTACAAAAAATTGTCACGGTCATTGATCGTGTTAAGGTCGTGACAAATAATACTTGTCACAGACTTGTCACGGTCAATGACCGTGATAATTCTAGCAAGAATTGAAAAACAATTTGTTGGGAAGTATGGCCACTGCCACTGCCCAGCAGTATATTTGTACATGTTATAACAACGTTGTACCTGTTCAAACATCATATATCCAAATAAAATAGAGATAATGAAAATATACATTCAAAACAATATGCATCACGATATAATCCAAATATAATTCAGATGTAACAACTTAAAACAATTCAAATTTAACAACTTAAAACAATCCAAAACAATTCAAATAATGTCACATGTCTGAGGTAGGTTTGAGGAGGTGGATATGCCACACGATATATGAATTGATACACCCTTGAATATGAATCATGCCGCATTGTTCGCTCAACCACAATGGGGAGTTATCCTTCCCGGTTATCACATGCGTGACGAGCACCTTGGCCTCGATGTCTTGAAGCGCACGTCCATGAATTAGCATACCCTGGACGGTATTTGGGTCCCTCAACCCCGTCCCTATCCGCTCGCCATCAAATATGTGGTGTATAAACACACTCGTCCAACCAAATATCATCATAGGTCGGTCGAAGGGAGCCAAATAAGGGACTGGATCATCAAAGTCCGCACGTACTGTCGGCGATGAAGCAGTGACATCCACGTCCTCGTCCTCCTACACCTCCTCCTCCACCACCTTCTCTTTCCCTTTCCCATTTCCCCTTACCCTTTCTTCCCAAAAAACGCTTCATGAATGAGAACATATCTTGGACTATCGCCTCCAAACAGGACAACTTTGTGTCATGCAAGTCCACCATTCGAGCCCACCCGATGTTTCTCGTCTCTAATTAGATGATCCTATATTTGGCCTCCCGCGAGCTCACCCCTCCTTGTCCTCCCCTTGCGATCAGTGCCAAGCACTTGGCTGAGTGTGTCCGTGGATAAAGATGCCTTGTCGGCATCAGACTGCGACTCATGCACTTCCTTAAGCTTTGCCTGAAACGACAAAAAGCACATGATTAGTTAAATAATTAAATAAAAAAATTATAATGTAATTAAAAAAAATTAAACTATCGGATTACTTACAATCGTGGACGCGACAATCGGGGAAACCTCTTTATCCTTCCCCTTCTTCGTTCGAATAGCCACATAAGCATCAAGCCTATGTCGCCTACCCCCAGGGCCACTCCCCGTCCCCTAAAATAAAATAATGCAAAATTAGTATCAAGCCCTCAAAGTAAGATAATATAGAATATCATATTTCTGTAATTATAGAAAAATAAAATCTTACCATCATCCTATGCTCCACCTCGGCGTAAGACGTCCGGCCGGCGTAGTGCACGTCCGTCTTTTTCGCCCGATTTTCCCTCCCCGATTGGCGAGAAGCCAATTGTCGCTCCTCCATCTCATTGTCAATGAAAATTTTCCATTGTGACAATGATATCGGCTCCTTCGACGGGACGGAGTCATAAATTCGAATAATGGAGTCTCGGGTCTTCCCAAAGTACCGGCCTTGCAAATTTTTCTTCCACGTCTTGTGTTGCTCCCTCAACTGCTCCAGGACGGAATCGCGTAGTTCTGGGGCCAAGCTAAATTATTCCTGTCCAACAAATACAATGTTAGTTGCGAATAAATATAAATATAAATTGAAATTGAAATATTCATATAAATATAAATATAAATACATTACCTGTAGTTCCGCCCAAATAGCTAACTTGAGCTCATTTGTCACCTCCCTCCAACTAGTGCACCCCGGGACGATGATCGTCTTTACTAGCTCGAGGCATATCGCTAATATCCTCGTTTTGTTCTCGAAGGCCATCCCCAAGTTTCCATATTTAGGGAGCCTAAAGGCCGAGGAGCCCTCCTCTCATTCGCTACCACCGATCCCAGACGACATCACCAGAATCGACATCATCATCCTTGCCTTAATACCCGAAGGAGACAATTTCTGTAAAAAAATGTTGTTATTAGTACAAATACGAATGAATTAGAAAAATACATGCAAATATCTACAATTACTACAAATTCAAATGGATTATTACTGTTTAACACCTCAATTATGAGTCCCAAAACAACAACATCTAACTCATAATATGTACAATTACTAAAAATCTGAAACATCCCCACCCCACCCCTACTTCCCACACACACGCACACTACACAAGAGTGAAAATGATAAATTCCAAATCAATTAAAAGAATTAAAGTTGATTGATAAAGTACAAATTGGAATTTTTATTACAAATTGAAAAATTATTTGAAATTCGGGTTCTCATAAAAAAATGGATTGATATTCGATAGGAGCAGCCAAGTCATCCACACTACTATTTAGACGCTTTGGCCCATGTAGGACAATTGACCACAGATCGTTGTTCATATACTCCGACTAAAACACTTGGTTGACCTTTTGAAGTGCACAAAACAAACAGCTCATCGCTCACGTGGTCGTTGCTCTTCAACTTGGACAAAGTCAACCATGATCAAATTGGTGCCAGGATCAACTTTACAAGCATTTTTATCCTCAACTCTTATTCAGTCACATTAATAAAACCTCTTTGAAGCTTATATAATCCAATTCAAATATATCTCGAATTACACCATAGTAAGTCATTTTAGCTTCAACGACGTTTTTATCTTTTGCGCTCGCTCAAAAGAAAGTAAGAGCCTTGTATGAAATTCCCGAGTTCTGTACATCTGTACCATCCTCGTAAACCCATGCTCCGAATACGTAACCATTTAATCCATAATTTTAGTACTTTTGTACCATGAACAAGGGTCCAATGGCTAGACGATCAAGCCTTGATGTCGCATCACCCGTCTTTAAGAGCAGAGAATATAGATAAATTAATTATGTTAGTTGTAAAGTTTTATTGTAATGTAATGTTATATAACGACCATTTTCATTATAATTACCTCTTGTGACAACCACAACCTAAAACCGCTGTCTGATTGTACCATTATTTTTCGTCTTTTATTGTTCTCACATGCTTTATATTTTCTGCATATTACAAAATTAATCATGTACAAAAGAATCTAAAATAATGTAAAACTTAAAATTATTTAAACTTACTTTTTCCATTCTTCAACATCTTCATGTGTGTCAAATAGATAACGAGCTACTTGTTCATGTTGTAAACTCGTTAATTTCACTCATTTTCCCATCTCATGACCACCATCATCGACGAACTCATCAGTGTCATCAAAGCTGGTTGAGTCAGGCATATATTCCCGAGTATAGATTCATGACTCCACAGTGATGTATTCCTCTGGAATTGATCATGTAATGTATCGGGTATTCTTGATGTAATCTTTAAAAACTTTCATCAATCTTTCAAACGAATACATCAACCGATATCTAACTGGACAACGAAGAAGTGCCTCGTCGCATAGGTCTACCAACAAGTGAACACTTATGTCAAAGAATGCTGGGGGAAAGTACTTCTCCAACACAAAAATCGTTTCGGTCACCACCAATTTTGCGGCCACTATATGTTCGTGATTGACTACCTTCTCACACAAAAGTGAGAAGCAGATACTAATTTGCATAATATCCCTTCGCAAATCCTTGTGCTTGGAGAAACAATGCTTAAAAAATAGAGGAACCAATTTCATGATCACATGCCAATCATGGGACTTACACTTATGTAAATCATGAGTAGCAAAATTCACAATCATTTTCAAGTTGGACGAAAAATTAGATGGACCCTTCAAATTATATATTGTGTTTAAAAGAACCTTCCTTTCCCCACTCGTCAAAGTAAACACACCAGGGGGAATTATTGTCCTTCCCCTACTAATTTCTTTCAACCATAGTTGTGGCTTAAGTTTCAACGATTTAAGGTATTTTCGTGCATTTTCTCCATCCTTCGAATGACTCTCCCCAAGGCAAGTGCCCACAATATGTTCAGCGAGGTTATTCTTTGTATGCATCACATCCAATACATGGCGCATCGAGTTATTCTTCCAATAAGGCAGGTCAAATAAAATTAACCTCATAGACCATGCCTTTCTTGTCTCAGTTTCATTCCCAGTTAGGGTCTTCTTATGCTTGAAATTCTTAATTTTTGGATTCTTACCTGGCATATTAGGGACACAATCAAAAGATTTACTTTCAATTTCTGAACCTGAAAGTTTTCTCGGCAGTAGCCTATATTCAACCCCGCCCGATAAAAAATTGGAATCTTTCTAAAATCTAAAACTATGAGTCGGGGGTATAAACCTCATATGGCAATGGTATACATTTTTTTAGCTAGCGGAGAGACGAAGAGATTCATTCTCCTCTCCACAAATAGGACACCCCAAATAACCATGTACTACACAACCGGATAATGTCCCATAAGCTGGAAAATCATTAATTGCCTACGTCAACATAGCTTTCAGCGTAAACTCTTCTTTTTTAAAAGGGTCAAATTCTTGCACATCCTTTTCCCACAACTCATTTAATTCTTATACAAAAGGATCCAGTTAGACATCGATGTCATCACTTGGTGCCTTTGGCCCAGGTATCAACAAAGATAGCATCAAAAATTCAGGTCTCATACACTGTGAAGCAGGGAGGTTGAGTGGGGCTAGGATCACTGGCCATACACTCTGATTAGTTCTTAGATTTATAAATGGATTGAAACCATCTGTTGATATAGCCAAATGAATGTTACGCTGTTCTCGAGTAAAACCGGGATACTCATAATCCATCCTCCTCCAATTTGTAGAATCAATATGATGATGCATGAGATTACCCCCTAGTTCTTCTATAGCATGCCAAGTTATTGCCTTCACTATCCATGGTACTGTGAAAAATCGCTTTAATCTAGGCCCAACGGGAAAATATTTCAACACTTTTTGAGGCACTTTTGAGCTTGTGCCTTCCTTTCTAGTCGATTGGACATATCTAGGTTCTTCGCATAACGGACAATGATTGATATTTTCATACTCCTTTCGGTATAGTATGCAGTCATACACACAAGCATGAATCGATTTATACTTCATTCCCAAACCTTTCAAACTGTTCTTCATAACAAGATAACTATTTGGAAGCGTATTATCCTTGGGTAGTAAGCCATTCACCCAATTCAGAATTCATGTCACGATATTGCCAGACAAACAGTACTACGGCTTCATACTGTGCAAACCAACCATGGCATGTAAAGTTTTTATCTTTCTCACAACTAGAGTATAATGGTTGGGTCGCCTTAAATTTTAAACTTTGGTAGTCATCGCCAAGACTTATCGTGATATCATCATGAGCACCTGAACCTTGAATATCATCAGTGACCTCATTCTCTTCCGCTTCATAAACTCCGTATGCATCATCAACTAAATACTCTAACATATTATGATCTACGTCGTCCCCTTCTACATCTATCCTATGAAAAAGCGTTATTAAGGTAGTTTAATACAAGATTTAACTATTGAAGTAATTCTGAACTATTTTTGAAGAAACTCTTTTCTTTAAATCAAATCAGTTTAATCACAAGATGTGTTTAATAAAACATGAATGAGATCTATTCAAGATTTTGTTAACAGGTTTGGCAAAATAGTTTAAAACAATTAAACTCAGCACAACCACAAGAATGAGATAAGGTGATGTAGAAAGATTAAGTACAAGAGATTTTTAACGTGGTAAAATCTCACCCAATTAAGGAAACATCCACGATGACTTCTAAGTCACAAACCAAAAAAATTCACTAAAGAAAAATATTCAAGTTACAAACTATATAACACACATGCACACAAATCAGACCTATACAAGTTTAGAAATGTACCAACTGATTTTACTTCTAACTTATCCGCAGTTCTGCTTGTTGATGTGGCTTTCCTAGTTTGCTAACTTCTTCACTTTGTTCTAGTCTTTACGTTGACTGAAAGAGTGCGCGTACGTTCAAATAGAAATATTATTTAATTAAACTCAGTTTTATCAGTTAAGTCTTAAACATGAGCTATATGTGATTGAACAAGATGATGAAACATGCAAGAACATTCAAACACACATATTTGTGGAAAAATCCCCCAAAGGGGCAAAACCATTTATTTTCATTATAATATTGTAACATACAATTTCTCGAATTACAATGAAAATACAGTGACACAGAATTACCCGCAAGCGTCGGATCTTTAGTCGGCGATTGGAAGTTTCCCTTTTCAGGAGGGCAGCAATGAAGAAGAAGAACGGTCTTCTCCACAAGGGTATGAACAGACACACGATTGTGTTCTCGGGTTGCAAACAGATTCACAAAGATTTGGAACGTTGTGTGAATCAAAACATGAGTCTTGGAACTCACAAAGGTGAAGACTTAGAGTTTTTGGAATCTAAAAATTGTCTATAAAAGTCCTAGAAAATAAATCCCCGAAGTTGGTTTAAATAAGGAAATCTGGGCCTGAAAAATCTCTGCACGATCTGCACGACCTACTCGAATTTATCCCAGGCGGATCGGTCCGATACGGATGAGGATCTGTCCGGGGTCGGATCGGTTCGTTTTCTCAAGGAGCTTCTTCGGTTCGCATTCAATTTAGGGTCTAATGGTTTCTATGCAAAGAGGATCGGTCCGGATTGAGGCAGATCGGTCCAGAGGCACGGACCGGTTCTTTATCCAAAAGGGGCGGATCGGTCTGTGGCGGACCGATTCATTTTGTAAAACAGGCAGACCGGTCCGGCTGTCCAAAAAATTGATTCCTTGATTTCCTTAATATTCGGATCCATTGATGACGATGCAAGCTTGAATATCTTCAATGGTGTAAGGGCATATGACATACAATTGATAATGGATAAAAATGTCCTTACAAATCTCCCCCTATGTCTATGCCGGTACATACATAAAAAACAAACATACGAATTGTCAAATATTAAAATGCCTATACAAATCTACCCTTCCATTAACCCAAAAATGATAAGGTACAAATGAATAAGACTTCGTTGTTTGTTCTCCAACTCTTCAAGAATCTTAAGGCTTTCCTCATCAGGGTGTCCAATTCAGAGATCATCAAAGTAGTACCTACACACATTCAACAAAGCCAATACCAAGTGACGTATCGAGTTTGAAATAAGATAAACTTAGATACAAATTATGATGATAATTATTTCTCCCCTTTTTTATGATGTCCCCAAGTAGACAAAAGAGAATAATAAACTAAACAAGCAAAATCAGGGTGTGATAAGGAATACGCAACTATTTTTAAAGTTTTTCAAAAATTTTCAAACATAACAAATAAAAAATCACACCATGAACGAACACAAAACAACCAAGTCGATTAAAGCGGAAATGTAGAGGTCTGATCAAATTCGATAGGAAAATCAATGCATACAAACATGACATATGTGCACGATGAATATCGGATACTCCTAACGAATGAACTCAAAATCTTCCTTTGGTGTAAAAAAGGTGGTAATATGAGACATTGACTCAATCAAATCAACTAATCAAAGCTCAAAGTGATTTCCACACCAATAACGTCCAAAACTATTTCATGCCTTTTCAGGACTTTCAAGGAAGTGCAAACCCGTTTATATTCTCCAACCAAACTCCCTAAGATATATATTTTGAATAGAGGCGATCTAAATTCTCAAACTTTGGAGAATTGATGGAGAAACCTAGTGGCCCATATTTGGCATGAATTGCTTTTTATTTCCTTTAACTATTTTCAGGCTCTTTTAACCTCTTTGGACCTCGGATTATAAAATTCCTCAATTTTTTAGATCCTTTTTAACGGTGGTTTAGAATCGCAAAGACTAAGTGAACCTTTTACAGCCCTTCCCCATTTGTAAATAAACACGCAGTCTCACCACAACGGTTTTACATGCATCCCAATCTTGTCAAGTTCTATCGCATATGTTTCGTTGTGTAGACAAAATTGAGATGGAAACACTCAAGCCAATATGTGATAGACAAGTACAATAATCAAATAAAGTCGTGCATGTGTGCAATAAAGGAGATAGGAGTCAAACATGTAGAAAGATATCACTAATCACATCTCAAAGACTCCAAACAATGTAAAGCATGTGGATGAAATGTTGTAGTGTCTCAAATCTCTATCAAACAGTCACATGGATAAATGGAATGAAGTTGTGACTCGGCTATCTCGAATGCTCATCCATAAAAGGTGCAAAGAAAATACAAAAATCTTTTTGTGTTTTTTTTTTAAATTTTTTTATGAAACGAAATTCTTTTTGGATTTTTCAAAAGAATAAATAAATAGCTATAGAATAAAGCACAAATACATATAAAACAAACTATCAATAGGAAGCATATGATATGAACATGAAAAAGCATCCTATCCTAGTCAAAGACCAACCCCTCAGTCAACAGTGCAAATCCCCAAAGACTTCCTAAGACACTCAAATCTAAGGGCATCTAAAGGTTTTGTGAAAATATCGGCTAACTGACGGTCGGTGGGTACGAAACTCAGGGATACGACTTTCTCCTCAACTAACTAACGTATAAAGTGCTAGCGTATCCTGATGTGCTTTGTACGTGAATATTGGACTGGATTGCGCGATATGTGTATCGCGCTCGTGTTATCAAAGGAAATGGTCATGGTGTCCTATGAAATCCCATAATCCCCCATCATCTTCTTCATCCACAAGAGTTGCGTGCAATAACTCTCGACGACGATGTACTCAGCCTCTGTAGTGGATAAAGAGATGGAGTTTTGCTTCTTGCTCATCCAGGAGACAAGAGCAGAACCAAAGTAGAAACACCCACCAGAAGTGATCCTACAACCATCTACATTCCCAGCCCAATCATCATCTGAATAGGCAGACAAACGGTCATTGGTATCAAAGGAATACGAAATACCATATGAGAGAGTCCCACTTACGTATTTGATAATAGGTTTTAGAGCGAGTAAGTGTGACTCTTTTGGGGATGCCTGATATTGCGCACAGACTCCAACACTAAAGGCTATGTCGGGATGACTGACAGTCAAGTAGAGGAGACTAACTATCATACTCCGATATAAGGTTTGCTCTACGTCCTTGCCTGAAGTGTCCTTACTAAGCTTGAAATAAGTACTCATAGGTGTACGTATATGCTTAGCGGAGTCTAAACCAAATTTCTTCACTAGGTCTCTAGCATACTTGGATTAGGAGATGAGCATCCCATCTTCTAGCTGATGAACCTGGAGACCGAGGAAGAAGGTAAGCTCACCTACCATGCTCATCTCAAACTCACTTTTCATCTCCTCCTCAAAGTGATGAGCATGTTGGGAGAAAGTGGATCCAAAGACTATGTCGTCTACATAGACCTGGGAAACCAAAATAGCATCGTCATCTCTCCTGACGAACAACGTCATATCAACTCCCCCTCTCTTGAAGCCTCGGGCTAAGAGATAGGAAGTAACCCTTTCGTACCAAGCACGGGGTGCTTGCTTCAAACCATACAAGGCTTTCATCGATAATAAACGTGTTCAGGGTGCTTGGGGTCCTCAAACCCTTTTGGTTGTTCCACATACACTTCCTCCTGTAGAATTCCATTCAGAAAGGCACTCTTTACATCCATCTGATATAACTTAAAGCGCAGATGACATGCGAAGGCGAGTAGTAAGCGGACGGACTCAAGCCTCGCAACAGGAGCAAATGTCTCCCCAAATTCTACACCCTCTATCTGTGTGTAGCCTTGAGCGACCAACCTAGCCTTATTTCTTATTATGGTGCCATTTTTAGCCATTTTATTCATGAATATCCACCTGGTACCTATCACATTAGTCTCACTAGGTCGGGGAACAAGTTCCCAGACATTGTTCTTTTTAAAATAAAGTAACTCATCCTGCATAGCAGATATCCAGTGTTCATCCTTGAATTCTTCTTTGTGATTCTTAGGCTCGGCTTTGGACGTGTAGCAAAAGTGGCTAACGACGTTCTCTAGCTGAGCACGATTCTTGACCCCTATAGTGGGATCACCAAAAATGGAAGAAGGGTCATGACTCTTGCGAACCCAAGCAGGATTGTCCCCTAGAACATGAGTAGGGTCCACTAAGTGTGGGTGAGGGACAAGTGATTCACTACCAGAAAAGTCCTCATCCTCACACCGAAGGTTAGGATCAATAATCATCGGAGGTTCGTCATCTTGCACGGTGACGTTTATTGATTCCATAACCTTAGAGGTCTTCAGGTTAAAAACCCGGTACACTCTACTATTCGATGAATATCCTAACAATATTCCCTCGTCGCTTCGGGAATCAAACTTTCCTACTTGCTTTCTATCCCGAAGGATGTAGCATTTACTCCTAAAAACACGAAAATATGCAAGGTTGGGTTTCTTGCCAGTCCATAATTCATAAGGCGTCTTAAGTGTGTATGGACGCAGGTAAACCCTATTCACCGCGTGGCATGCAGTAGACACTGCCTCTACCCAAAATCTCCTAGAAACATTACAACCTAGAAGCATAGATATAGTCATTTCCTAGATTATCCTATTCTTTCTCTCAATAATCCCATTTTGCTGAGGAGTCTTCACAGCAGAAAACTCATGTTTGATCCCAAGGCTATCACAGTGGAGATCTACGGTTGCTTCCTTAAACTCTGTGCGGTTGTCACTACGGATCCTATTAATAGTAACTCCGTGTTGATTTTGTAGGACACGGAACATGGTTGTTAAAAACTCTACAACATCGGATTTCTCCCTCAGAAAACCTACAATAGAATATCTGGGGAAATCGTCGACCATCACGAGGATATACCTCATACCACCCAAACTCTTAGTACGAGTAGGACCCATAAGATCCATGTGAATCAACTCAAGTACTCGGGAGGTGGTAATAAAATGTAACTTCCTATGAGGGCTCCGAATTTTCTTTCCCAACTGACAAGGTATACAAACCGTGGAAGTTGACTTTCTAAGAGATGGTAAGCCACGTATTAGGTCCTTTTTGACTAAACGAGTGAAATCTCTAACGTTCACGTAACCTAGACGTTGGTGCCACAAATCCATAGGAGTGATCGTGGCGTTGTTGCAGACAAGTGAGGAAGTGGGCACAGTCCCATAGCAATTATCCTCGGTCCTCACCCCTTTCACTAAAAGTTTATCGGCTTGATTGTAGACATTACACGCATCCCATTCAAACTTTATTGCAAAATCAGCGTCGCACAGCTGGCTAATGCTGAGAAGGTTTGCTTTCAAACCTTTGACGTACAAAACATTTTATAGCTTAGGAAATCCTGGCAACTATATAGTACCTCATCCTACAATGCTAGACTTGCTCCCATCTCCAAAGGTGACTCTACCTTCCTTATATTCCTCTAGGTAGGTAAAAAATGAGACATCACTTGTCATGTGTCTGGAGCACCCACTATCAAAATACCACTGTGAGGTATTATGTGCTTTGAGAGCAACATGAACAACAAGGGCTTTCTTATCTTTCTTAGGCACCCAAGAAGTGATAACCTTTTGTTTACCCTTGTTGTTGTTGGTTTTAGCCAAAATGTGAAAAGCATTTACTGATGGCAAAGACATCCGTCGGAATTCCTCCATTAAACTCTGTGATGTGGCGGTTAAAAACTCAACACGCTCTCTCAGACTGGAAAACTCATCAGTATGACGAGATGGAGAAAAAGTACGTCGTGTCTGACCCACACTATAGCGAAACTCCCTCAGATGGCCTTTTCTTTTGCAATATGTACAAAAGAACACAGTCTTAGGCAGACCTTGGTTTGCTTTTCTTGGTCGAACTCTCCTTTGTGGATTTTGGCGATGAACATAAGGAGTAGTAGTAAACTCAGGGACTGGTCCTAGTGCAATTTGGGACGTGGAGGCACCATTATAATTAATTCCCTGCCAATCACCAAAACCTAAAGCGGGGCCGAGGAGCATCTTTCCCATCTTTCCAGATCTGTCCTCAATTTGAACCTTGACTTCCCGTGCTCTTTCAAGATCCTGAGTAAGCTGGGCAACAAGGGCTTCAAGTTTATTCCTAGACTCCACAGAGGAATGGATCTCACTCGTAAGACTAGCCACTTGTTTAGTCAAGTCCCCTTTCTCTTTCTCAAAACAACTCTCTCTCTCTAAACAGACTCTCTTTTTTAACACAAGCTGACTCTCTCTCTCTTAAGATAGTGCATGTGGATGACTTTCTCTCTCTCTCGCTTTCCCTAAATCTTCCTCTGAAGCGGTGATCCTAAGAACTAATTCTTTGTTATGCTTTTTAGTTTTAAAGGACTCAAAATATAACTCGGCGTAGGCGCATTGAAGATCACTCTCGCTCTCACTTGAGTCATCCTCCCCCTCACTCACATCGATCTCACTGTCGAGGTGTCCCTGTGATCCATCATCCTCATCATCGTGAGGAGTACTAAAATTGCTCACATGACTAGCCATGAATGCGTTGAAGTTAAAATCATGCGGTGACTCGTCTCCAGAATCCACCGACTCGACCTCACTATCGTCACTAACGGTAGCATTGAGGACAGCTTTGCCCTTTTCTCTGTTTATCCTAGTAGCACACTCAAAAGCTCTATGGCCCCTACCATCGCACTCAAAGAATCTCTCACTTTCTTTCTTAGGAGGGTCTTTAAAAACTTTTTCATTTTTATTTTCAAACTTATTTTTCACAAACTTCTTTTTATCTTTAAAATCACCATTTTTCTTGAATTTGAGAATTCTCTTGAAATTTTTAGCAAAAAGGGCCAAATCATCTAAGTCAAAATCACACTCAGAATCAGACGTATCTGTCTCTCTTTTTCTAGTTGACTCTCCCCTCTTTCTTGTCGACCCCTCACTCTTTCTTTCTTGGGCATTAAGTGCAATTCCCTTATCTTTAGGCTTAGCAGTTTTAGGAAACATATCAATTTCATATGTTTGTAAGTCGCCTACAAGTTCTTCCAATTTTAGCGTATTTAAATTACCCATAGAATTTAGCACAGTGACTTTAGGGATAAAACGTTTAGGCAGAGAACGAAGAATCTTTTTAACAACTCTAGCATTAGGATTATGATCACCAAGATTAAAGCTAATGTTAACAATGTCTGAAAGCCTAGCATAAAAATTATCAAAACATTCAGTTTCATGCATGGTGATGGTCTCAAATTGAGTTGTTAAATTTTGAAGTTTAGACTCTTTCAAAGAATTCGTACCTTCATGGGTAAGTTGCAAAACATCCCATGCCTCTTTTGACGTGGTGCACGTCATTATACATCGGAACTCGTCAGGTGTGACGGATCCGGAAATGGCACTTAATCCTTTAGAATTGAATGATGACCATTTAAATTCTTCTTCAGTCTAAGAATTGATAGGTTTTAAATTGATCACATTATCAACAGTGACGGAGGGAGGTGTCAACCCTCTTTCAACCAAAATCTAGGCATGTTCATCAATGGCTTTTAAAGAAGATCTCATACGGGCTTTACAGTATGCATAGTTTGTCCCGTCAAAAACTGGCATTTTATTATATAATTTCTCCATTATGAACACACTAGTTTTCAAAAGATCAATTTTTTTGAAAATATATATCTTAGAAAAAATTTGTGGAAAATTACACGGTAAAGTTGTGTAATTGGCTCTGATACCAATTTGAAAGAGTGCGCGTGCATTCAAAGAGAAATATTATTTAATTAAACTCACTTTTATCAGTTAAGTCCTAAACATGCAGCTATATGTGATTGAACAAGATGATGAAACATGCAAGAACATTCAAACACACATATTTGTGGAAAAATCCCCTAAAGGGGCAAAACCATTTATTTTCATTATAATATTATAACATACAATTTCTCGGATTACAATGAAAATACAGTGACACAGAATTACCCGCAGGCGTCGGATCTTTAGTCGGCAGTTGGAAGTTTTCCTTTCCAGGAGGGCAGTAATGAAGAAGAAGAACGGTCTTCTCCACAAGGGTATGAACAGACACACGATTATGTTCTTGGGTTGCAAACAGATTCACAAAGGTTTGGAACGTTGTGTGAATCAAAACATGAGTCTTGGAACTCACAAAGGGGAAGACTTAGAGTTTTTGGACTCTGAAAATTGTCTATAAAAGTCTTAGAAAATAACTCCCCGAAGTTGGTTTAAATAAGGAAATCTGGGCCTGAAAAATCTCTGCACGATCTGCACGACCTACTCGAATTTATCCCAGGCGGACCGGTCCGGTATGGATGCGAATCAGTCCAGGGTCGGACCGGTTCGTTTTCTCAAGGGGCTTCTTCAGTTCGTATTCGATCCGGGGTCTACTGGTTTTTAAACAAAACAGATCCGTCCGAATTGAGGCGGATCGATCCAGAGGTCGGATCGATTCTTTTTCCGAAAGGGGCGGATCGGTCCGTGGTGGACCAGTTCATTTTTTAAAACAGGTGGACCGGTCCGGCTGTGCAGAAAATTGATTCCTTGATTTCTTTGATATTCGGATCCGTTTATGACGATGCAAGATTGAATATCTTCAATGGTGTAACGGCGTACGACATACAATTGATAATGGACAAAAATGTCCTTACATTGACTCTTGTTGATTAAATATCTTACCAACACTTCTGTGTTGTAGTGTGTTAAGTGTTTGTGATGGTGCTCTAACACATGCATGTACACACACACGCTTATTTTATACAAATAGTTCTATCAAATTACAAATCAGATCTATATGCTGTGATTTTTAGTTTCTCTCTTCTTATAAAACAAAAGAACTTTATTTAACCTTTTAATCAATCTCGAAATCCAAGGTTACATTTCTTGTAAGACTGCCAAGGTCATATCCAATTTCAGAGGGTTTTGAAAATGATTGTGAAATTGGAAACCACCAATTGCGATTCCAACTAGGTCAAAAGTCATGTTTCAAAAGAACTAGAAACACAAAAAGATTTGTTGATTCTAGAGTTGAAAAACATTTACAGAAAATAAATCAACAAAATGATTTCTCAAGATGAGAAACTAAATATGTAGATCTAAGTGTAATATAACATAAAATGACTAGATCTATGATTTTTATGAAACAGAAATACAGATCTAACCTAAATATTTAAGTTGGACACAAGTTCTTAAACTCAATAGGATAAAACTCTATCAACAACCTTCAAACCCCTACCAACAACACTCTCAAACACAAGTATGGTGTTTTATATAAACTGTTTTAGGATAAGGGAGTTTAGGGTTTGAAAATGGGTTAGGGTCTCTCTCTCTCTCTCTCTCTCTCTCTCTCTCTCTCTCTCTCTCTCTCTTCTCTCTCTGGTTAGACGAAGTGGCAAAAGTTTTTAGATGCAAAGGCTAAGCCTCCTTTTATACTGAGGGATGAAGATTCGAGAAGGCTGTTCAAAATCAAGGGCTAAGATTTGGTCTTGCCAAATTGACTTTGATCCAATGTGAAATAAAAGCGATGAGTTAAATGGCTTCTGATTGGTTGAGAAGGGTTTCACAGGGATTGACCTCAAACGCATGCAGAGCGTTGATAACAATGATCCAAGGGCTGATAATGGACAACAGTTTTGTGAGTATAAACAAACACAAATCACGCTAGTAGAGTTGGGATAGATGTAGGGCTGAGGTTGAGGCTCAGAAGCGGATTTTAGAAATAATTACACATACACCCTTAAGTCTTTAGTGCATTTGGATCTTACCCAAACCAAATTTCCGGTTTAAAACCATAAAACCAAAAACTGTAAAATAACCCCAAAAGCTTTTTAATCCAAATTTTAATTTCCAAAAAATGATTTAAAAATATTTAAAAATTCCTAAAAATTATAAAAATCAATTATAAATGGGATTAAACACACACAACTCTCACACAATCAATTTATGCAATATACATGAAATTAATGCAATCATAATGTGTGTGGATGATTGTGAATATACTTTTTAATCAATCAATCAAGAGGAATGAAGAGTAGAGTCTGAGGTTTTTGGGTTTCTAGGGAATGGACTCAATTTTGTCACTATTTCCAAACTAGATGAGCATTTATATAATGTAGGCTCAAGTGAGTCAAGAGTATAAGGTGCGTCAATCTCCCCCTTTGGAAATATGAGACAAAATCTCCTTTGAGTCATCTAGGACTCGTAGGGCAACAAAGAAATAAGGAAAAACCTATTCCTAAAAAAATTCTATCTACCCATTTCCTAGAAAAGAAAATTACATAACTCAACCACATACAAACTAATACCCTAATCACATCTGTTGAAAAAAACTATACAGAATCCTGCAAATAATTACTAAGATCAAGCTTATTAGAAAATATGTACAAAGCAATGAACTCATAAGACTTAAATTTCTCCCCCATTTTGTCTCAAATGGACAAAGAGAATATTACTTATGTCATAGGAGTTTATTCAGCACAAACCATTCCTATCGATTTACGCAAAGCAATAAACCTATTGTAATCCAAAGGTTTGGTAAACATATCAGCAAGTTGAAAATTAGTAGGAAGATAATTAATTTCTAATTCCTTAGTCTCAACTAATTCGCGTATAAAGTGATGTCGAATTTTTATATGTTTAGTTCGCGAGTGTTGAACAGGATTTTTAGAGATATTGATCGCGCTTTGATTATCACAATATAGATGTAATTTTTCTTTTTAAATACCATAATCACTTAGCATTTGCTTAAGCCAAAGTAATTCAGCACAACAACTTCCAACGGCTATGTATTCAGATTCAGCTGTTGATAAGGAAGTGCAGTTTTATTTCTTACTACTCCATCCTACCAAATTATTACTGATATAGTAATAAGCTCTTGATGTGCTCTTACTATCATCAGTACACCATGCCCAATCGGCATCAGTGTATCCTATTATAGTACTAGGAGTATCATTGGTGTACCAAAGTCCTAAATTTAGATTGCCTTTTATGTATTTTATGATTCTTTTAACACAAACTAAATGGCTCTCTTTAGGATTGTTTTGATAACGGGAACACACACAAATAACGTACATAATATCAGGACGCAAGGAAGTTAGGTATAGTAAGGTTACTATCTTACTACGATATATGGTAGGATCCACGAATTTTCCACTCTCATCCTTAGATAATTTCACCATAGTACCCATGGGAGTTTTAGCGTCTTTAGCACTTTCAAGGCCGAATTTTTTAAAAATCTCTAAAGCATACTTAGATTGCGAAAGAAATAATCCTTCTGAATTCTGTTTGACTTGAAGACCCAAGAAAAATTGTAACTCCCCCATAAGAGACATTTGAAATTCGTTATGCATACTTGCAGAAAAAGATTTGACTTCTGAGGGAGAAGTGGATCCAAATATGATATCGTCTACATAAACTTGAGTTATAATAATACGTTTGTCAAAATGTTTGACAAAAAGGGTTTGATCATTTCCACCTATCTTAAACCCTTTCTCTAAGAGAAAATTGGAAAGGCGCTCATACCAAGATCTTAGCGCTTGTTTTAGGCTATACAAAGCCTTTTTAAGACGAAAAATATGATTTGGATATTGAGAGTCAATGAACCCTTTTGGTTGTTCTACATAGGTCTCCTCAGTCAATATTCCATTAAGAAAGGTAGATTTGACATCCATTTGGTAAAGCGTAAAAGAAGACGAAAAGATTCTAATCGAGTAACAGGGGCAATAGTCTCGTTAAAATCTATTTCATTAATTTGAGAGTATCCTTGAGCAACTAATCTGGCTTTATTTTTAATGATTATCCCACTTTCATCAGATTTATTTTTAAAAATCCAACGTGTGCCAATAACCTTTTTGTGATCAGGCCTAGGTACAAGATACCAAACATCATGAATGACAAATTGAAGAAGTTCTTCCGGCATGGAAGAAATCCAATGAGGATCATTCAATGCATCATTTACATTCGTTGGTTCCATAAGGGACACAAAACATGCATAATGAGCATAGTTTCTTATTTGAGATCTTGTATGTATAGGCTCACTAGGGTTACCAACAATGTTATCTATGGGATGGTCTTTATAAACCCAGTTCGGTACTTCAGGAGTCTTAATTGGTAAATAAGCATCTATTTCTGGAGAGTCATTTGTAATACCCGGTACTTTTATCGATATTTATTTATGAGATTAATTAAATTAAATGTGAATTAATGGAGAATTAATCCGGATATAATACTAACGAGATGTGAGTTGGTATTTGATTATAATGTGTATATATGGCAATATATGTATATTGAAAATATTAAAATTGTCGCGAGTCTAAAATACGGCAATTTGGGAAATTTTGTTGAGACGCGCGTGTCAGTCGCGTCAGGAATGTAATTATTTGAATTTAAAAGTGAATTTTTTTTATCAACCGTATGGTCATTTTGAGTGCGCCAACGTGTTCGGAAGGGTCGAAATAGTCAGAAAACACTAGTCGAGGGTTTAGTTTGGGTCCCGGGGCATTTTTAGGCTAAACCGGCAACTTAAAAGGGCATTTTGGTAATTTTAAAATTTTGGGAATATTAACCAACGAATTTTGGGAGTTAATTATAGGTTAATTAGTAAACCACTTAACCCATTACCAGCAAAAAGTTTAGAGAGTAGTTACGGGAGTTTTGAGAGAAGTGGGAAGAGGAGTTACAAGAGCCAAAAACCACCATCTTCAACCTTGGAAGAAAATTCGTAGAGAAAGGAGAGAATCAACCCATTCACCAACATCAAATTCTGAAGAATAATCTAAGGCAAGTGGTTTAATTACGTTAATTTCAAGCGAATGTTTCTTCCATGCTTAGAATTGATAAAATTGCATCATTTTCGGTATTTGATGAAAACCCTTGAAATTTGAAATAGAAATCCATGATATGTTATAAGGATTGCATGTAGAATCTTAGTTAATGATTGTCCTACACGAGATACAACTTTTTATGATGTAAAAATGGATTTATAAGGATAAAATTGATGACATGAAATTCTGGGTTCATACCTATAGGGTTTGGGGTAAAATTTGGGAATTGATGATAATTATATGTTATTTAGGGAGATTGTAACCCCAATAATATGTTAAGATCCGGCCTAAGAAAGTTTAGTGACGTTTAAGAACCATAAAATACTGTTTGGGATGATTTTAGGATGAGTTTAGAGAAGAGGAACATTGGGAAAAACGAATTTGAGATTTCTGGGCTCGAAACTGCCATCTCGTTAGAAGCTCTGCCCAGGTCGTTCGAACGACCTCGTTCGAACGAGCTTCTAATGAGGTGACAGTCTGCCTTCTAACGAGTTGGTAGTTCGTTCGATACTCCTCGTTCGAACGATTTCTCGTTCGAACGACCTCGTTCGAACGAGACTTCTAACGAGTTGACAGAATGGCCTTTTTGGCCTGATTTGATTTCTAGTATCCCGTAGCCTTGTTTAAATGATGAGACAACTTTCCCTTATTAACTAATAGGTATAGTTGGAAGATTTGGGATATATTGAGGAGGAAAATATAGAAGAGTGGCTTGAACCAGATGACATTTGTGGATTAGGACGCGAGTGACTAATCACTAAGTGAGGATAATTGATGACTTAAATACATATAAACCGGGGACATATGACTTGTGTAACACTAAAAGTTGGTATGAGAACGAGAAGTATACCACTAATAAAAATATGGAAATAACTAAGATGTGTGCATGCTTAGTATATATGACTTTATGTGTATGATATACCTACCATACTTGCTATCACGGGAGATTTGCGTTCGTTTAGGTCCATCTAATCTTTGTGTGCCTATGGGGGGGATATAGATTGGTACCTTGAGGACATAGGTCAGAGAAGGACTTATTGAGAAGTTAATAAGTCTGCTAATCATGGGAGCGTAGCTATGTGCGTGACCCATGTGATGTGAACTATGTTCGCCTCCATTGTTTGTGATTGACTATTATCTGAGAACGATTCCTGAGAGATTCGTAATGCGTGATCCTTATGTACGTGATGTACCGGGATGGGATAGCAGAGTATGTGTGCACCGCAGCTTAGTCTCGGGGTGCTAGTACTGTATATTTATGATGAGGATAATATATGGTCAATTGGAAAGATTTGTCAGGTTTAATTGTGAGTATAATTATAGTAACGCTTTGAAAAGATAAAAAGGGGATAACCTTTAGTAAATGGTTTTGCTAATAATTGGGAATCCGAGAATTAATGTAAGACTCTCTATTTAATTGATAACGTTGGAATTTAAAGCGCGAACCGAGTAGAAATGTTAGAATTTATTTTTGGACTAGATAGATATGAGAATCACTCGAATGGGTACGGGTACGTTAGGAGTGCACAATTAGTCGAGAGGTGAGTATTTCATGTGAGAGCACGTCCTAACATGTATTTTGCATTCATTGTTTTAATGTCATTAAATCACTTGCTATTTTTAAACTATTCTCCACAATCGGGCTCTGACCCGTTTGCTTTCAAATCTATTTTTGTAAAAACCTTTTAGGTGCCCAGCCACAAGGACACCATGCATAGAAATTCCATTCAGGTGACGAGCTGTAGCTGCTGTGGAAGTTACAGGACCTTGACAGTAGATGCCTCCTTTCCTAGTCTTGACTCCATTACCAGTTTTATCATTTGTAGGGCATGTCGCCCATTTCCTTTAGAGACATTTTATATTTCAGTTATTCAGACTTTGGTTTGTAATTAATTTAGGATACAGACTTGTTTTATATATTTCTGTATTGGGATTGTTGTGAGGAGTATTTCCTCCAGGTTCATTATTATTTGTTGGTTACTCTATTGAGACTTTATTGTGAATGGTTATGTTAACTTTTTATTTATTTATTGCATGTTAATCAGATTAAATTTAAAATTTGATAACTCACTTTTTAAATACTAGGTGGTTAGTAATTATTAAAATGATTTCGACAGTGATGCTATTAACTGAACCAACTTGACATTTTGTATTAATTTAATAAAGGAGTAGCTACCTGGTATTTAATTAGTCGGGGTGTCACAGGTGGTATCAGAGCATCAGGTTCTAGTGTCCTTAGGATCTGTACGGCTTATTATGTTTCCGCTGAGCTTTCTTTGATATAGAGCCCTATACTTTAGGACTGTTGTATTCTTTGTGTATGCTACGCTCTTCAGCTATTTTGAGTTAATAACTGCAAACTTATAAGACTTTACTCTTATTTCAGATGCCTCCACGACGTGCGCAGCGAGTTACTAGGGATGCACAGCTAGAGCCACAACCTGCTCCAGTTCCGGGCACCATGAATGCCGCCGAGGTTGCAACTATTGTAGCCCAATCGGTAAATGTTGCCCTATCCGTTGTACAGCAGGCACCACCCCAGGCGCTGGTAGCCGCGCCAGTTCAGGCACATGTATTCCCGTCTGCTTGGAAATGCGTTCGTGATGCTTTTCAGAAAGCACACCCTCTGGAGTTCGCAGGTAGCCCCGATGTTGTGGTATCCAGTCAGTGGAGGAAAGATATTCAGAGCCACTTAAGGATGTACGAGTGCACCGATGTTCAGAAGCAGATACTAGCTACTTTCAAGCTAGTAGGCTCTGCATTGCAGTGGTGGGAGTCCATTACCACCGCAGAGGAGAGGGACACTCTCACTATACAGGAGTTCTGGGTGCGGATCGACAGCAAATATTTTCCGTCAGCTGTTCACACGAAGATGAGAAGGAAACTGATGAACCTCAAGCAGGAGGGAAAGACTGTGGCCGAGTATGAGTCCGAATTCACTAATTTATTGAACATTGTTCCGGATGAGATACCGAATGAGGAAAAGAAGGTTCAGAAGTTCACAATTGGATTGACTTGGAGGATCCGTCAGCATTTATTGGGGAATCTCTCGTTGGCCACTTATTCTGACGTGGTTAACGCTGCACTGCTACACTGCCAGGATCATCGCTTTCACATGTCTGAGAGCAAGAGGTCAGGAGAGTCCAGCCATTAGGGCAGGACTGGGGGAAATGGTGCCAGTGGGGCACAATCTGCTCAGGGACAGTACAGGCAGGGTGACCAGGGTTCCCAATAGGGGGATCCTAGGAGATTCAGATCTGGGAATTTCAGAAACGGACAGGGAGGTTTCAGGCAGGGCCATCAGGGTCCGAACGGCCATCAGGGCCAACAGGGTCAGAATGGTCAGCAACAACAGTTTCAGCAGGGCCAGCATGGCCAGGGGAGAAATGGTAACGACCATCAGGGCCGAGGGCAGCAGGGATAGCGAGGGGGAAACTTCCCAGGGAAGTGTTATGTTTGTGGAAAGACTGGCCATAAATGCCAGGATTGTCCTGATAAAGGCAGGGCCCCACATCAGTAGCAGCAGGGTGCCCGACACGAGCCGCAGAGGCCTATGTTTCCCGCCGCCCTCCCAGCACCACCACTGATGGCAGCACTACCACCCGTGCCAGCGGTCCCAGTTCAGCAGGGACAACTTCAGTATGGGAGAGGGTATCAGCTCCAGCATGCCGCAGCCCCACAGGATCCACCGCCCATTGAGGGTATGTTCGCTATTCAGGGGATTATGGGGCGTATTTTATTTAACACGGGGGCCACACATTGTTTCATTGCCATGAGATTTGCACGTACCATTCGGTTGTTAGACACCGCCGAGAGCACGGTTACCTGTGTAGATTCACCGTTGAGTAGGGGTTCCGTGATTTCCCTTATATGTAGAGGCGTGGGTATAGATATCGGGAGGTTTACTTTACCCGCGGATATGCTAGTGTTAGAGATGACCGAGTATGATGCCATTATTGGTATGGATTGGCTAGTTGCGTACCGAGCCATGATTGACTGTTTTAGTAGGAGTATTATCTTTGCCATTCCCGGGCAGGAGATGTTTTTAGTGGCGATGCCTCGCCCTGAGGGAGGATCATCCACTCACTTGTATTATATAGAGGAGGAGACCTCTAAGGAAGTGGTGATACCACTCGATTCGATTCCGGTTGTTCGAGAGTTTGCCGATGTATTTCAGGATATACCTGGATTACCTCCGAGTAGGGAGATAGATTTTGTGATCGACTTGACGCCGGGCACTCGGCCTATTGCCCGCGCACCTTACCGTATCGCTCCAGCCGAGATGAGAGAGTTACGGGATCGGATTGAGCAGTTATTGGGTCAGGAGTTTATCCGGAGGAGTACTTCACCGTGGGGTGCCCCTGTGTTGTTCGTAAAGAAGAGGGATGGATCGTTGAGGTTGTGCGTGGATTACCGGGAGTTGAATAAGGTCACGATACGGAATAAGTATCCGTTGCCCCGAATCGATGACTTATTCGACCAGCTGGGAGGAGCTTCTTTCTTCTCAAAGATTGATTTGCGATCTGGATACCATCAGTTGCGTATCAGGGAAGAGGACGTCTCAAAGACTGCTTTCTTAATGAGATATGGTTCCTACGAGTTTCGAGTTATGCCTTTTGGCTTGACCAATGCTCCAGCCGTGTTTATAGACTTGATGAATAGGGTGTTCAGAGAGTTCCTAGACTAGTTCGTCATTGTCTTCATCGATGACATTCTGGTTTACTCCCAAATAGAAGAGGAGCACGTCGAGCATTTGAGGCAGGTTTTGCAGACACTACGTCAGAACGAGCTGTATGCAAAGTATGAAAAGTGCAGGTTTGGGCTGAAGGAGGTTCAGTTTTTGGGGCATATCATCTCAGACCGGGGGATATCTGTTGATCCGGGGAAGGTATCCGCGGTGAGGGAGTGGGGACAGCCCACGACACCGACTGAGATCCGTAGTTTTTTTGGCGTAGCAGGATACTACAGGAGATTTATTCGGGGTTTCTCAAAGATAGCGGGTCCTTTGACACATCTGACTCGTAAGGGTGTGCCATTCATTTGAATCGATGCCTGTCAGTTGGAATTCGATGAGTTAAAGGACAAGTTGACCTCAACACCCGTGTTAGCATTGCCGAGATCGGGAGTTGAGGATCTAGTCTACACCGATGCGTCCTTACAAGGACTTGGACGTGTATTGCAACATGAGAGTCATGCCATAGCTTATGCTTCCCGTAAGCTTAAGCCTCACGAGAAGAATTACCCCACCCATGACTTGGAGTTAGCGGCAGTTGTATTTGCCCTTCGGATTTGGAGACACTATCTCCTGGGGGAGAAGTTCCGGTTGTTCATGGACCGCAAATCTCTAAAGTACCTATTCACGCAGAAGGAGTTGAATATGCGACAACGGAGGTGGCTTGAGTTTGTAAAGGATTATCAGTTTGATATCCAATATCACCCGGGAAAGGCTAACGTGGTAGCAGACGCGTTGAGCCGTAGGCCAGTAGATGAGGTGGCCGAGGTGTGGAAGGCTAAGTGGAAGGAGTTGGGACACCAGGATGCAGTGGCCCGATCATTCATGTATGTGATGATTGTTACACCGCAGATTGTCACGAGGGTGGTAAAAGCACAAGCAAATGACTCGTTCTGTCAGGAGCAGATAGTTCGATTACTAGCAGAGGGAGCCGAATCTTATACCGTTAGCTCAGACGGGGGATTACACTTCAATGGGATACTGGTCGTGCCGGAAGGCAAAGACTTGCGACACGAGGTAATGGCAGAGTCGCGTGGCTCACGGATCGCGGTACATCCCGGTGGGGATAAAATGTACCAAGACATGAGACGTCAGTATTGGTGGAGTGGGATGAAGAGAGATATTACCGTGTTTGTTTCTAAATGCGCCACTTGTCAGCTGGTAAAAGTGGATCATCAGAGACCGGCAGGACTTCTACAGCCATTAGAGGTCCTGATGTGGATATGGGAGAGCATCTCCATGGACGTTATCACGGGGTTACCTACGTCACAGAGGGGTCATGACTCCATTTGGGTAATTGTGGACAGGTTGACCAAAGTCGCTCATTTTCTACCCGTAAGGACAGACTACACCACGGGACAGTATGCCCAGATTTTTATTGCAGAAATAGTGAGACTTCATGGTGTGCCCCTAAATATCGTGTCTCATCGAGACAAGATATTTGTTTCACGGTTTTGGGAGAGTGTTCAGGAGGCCATGGGCATGGAATTGCGGTTGAGTACGGCTTATCACCCGCAGATCGATGGGCAAACTGAGCGTACAAATCAAATGTTGGAGGACATGTTGCGTATGTGCATCATAGACTTTGGGGGTGGATGGAAGCAGTACCTTCCACTGGTGGAGTTTGCTTATAATAACTCCTACCAGTTCACCATTTGCATGGCTCCATTTGAGGCATTGTATGGTAGACCTTGTCGTTCCCCAGCATGTTGGTTAGAGGTGGGGGACAACAAACTACTTGGGTCGAAAGTGATTCAGGATACTTCGGCAAGGATAGAATTGATACGGAGTCGCATTCGGGTAGCTCAGGATCGGCAGAAGAGCTATGATGATGCGAAGAGGTTCTTCAGAGAATTCAAAGTGGGGACCAGGTTTTACTCAGAGTATCTCCTATGAAGGGGATTATGCATTTTGGAAAGAAGGGGAAACTGGCACCGAGATATGTAGCATTGGGTCCGTTGCATATAGACTTGGGTTACCAGAGCATTTGCATAGGATTCATGATGTGTTTCATATTTCCTTTCTAAGGAAATATCTTAGGGAAGATTTGGCCCATTCTCACATTGCTTTGGAGGACATCGATCTCCAGCCTGATAGCTCCTACGAGGAGGGGCCGATTGCTATTTTAGGATGAGTTTAGAGAAGAGGAACATTGGGAAAAACGAATTTGAGATTTCTGGGCTCGAAACTGCCATCTCATTAGAAGCTCTGCCCAGGTCGTTCGAACGACCTCGTTCGAACGCGCTTCTAACGAGGTGACAGTCTGCCTTCTAACGAGTTGGTAGTTCATTCCATACTCCTCGTTCGAACGAACTCTCGTTTGAATGAACTCTCATTCGAACGAGACTTCTAACGAGTGGAAAGAATGGCCTTTTTGGCCTGATTTGATTTCTAGTATCCCGTAGCCTTGTTTAAATGATGAGACAACTTTCCCTTATTAACTAATAGGTATAGTTGGAAGATTTGGGATATATTGAGGAGGAAAATATAGAATAGTGGCTTGAACCAGATGACATTTGTGGATTAGGACGCGAGTGACTAATCACTAAGTGAGGATAATTGATGACTTAAATACATATAAACCGGGGACATATGATTTGTGTAACACTAAAAGTTGGTATGAGAACGAGAAGTATACCACTAATAAAAATATGGAAATAACTAAGATGTGTGCATGCTTAGTATATATGATTTTATGTGTATGACATACCTACCATACTTGCTATCACGGGAGGTTTGCGTTCATTTAGGGACGTCTAATTTTTGTGTGCCTACGGGGGGATATAGATTGGTACCTTGAGGACATAGGTCATAGAAGGACTTATTGAGAAGTTAATAAGTCTGCTGATAATGGGAGCGTATGTATGTGCGTGACCCATGTGATGTGAACTATGTTCGCCTCCATTGTTTGTGATTTACTATTATCTGAGAACGATTCCTGAGAGATTTGGAATGCGTGATCCTTATGTACGTGATGTACCGGGATGGGATAGCAGAGTATGTGTGCACCGCAGCTTAGTCTCGGGGTGCTAGTACTGTATATTTATGATGAGGATAATATATGGTCAATTGGAAAGATTTATCATGTTTAATTGTGAGTATAATTATAGTAACGCTTTGAAAAGATAAAAAGGGGATAACCTCTAGTAAATGGTGTTGCGAATAATTGGGAATCCGAGAATTAAAGTAAGACTCTCTATTTAATTGATAACGTTGTAATTTAAAGCGCGAACCGAGTAGAAATGTTAGAATTTATTTTTGGACTAGATATATATGAGAATCACTCGAATGGGTACGGGTACGTTAGGAGTGCACAATTAGTCGAGAGGTGAGTATTTCATGTGAGAGCACGTCCTAACATGTATTTTGCATTCATTGTTTTAATGTCATTAAATCACTTGCTGTTTTTAAACGATTCTCCACAATCGGGCTCTGACCCGTTTGCTTTCAAATCTATTTTTGTAAAAACCTTTTAGGTGCCTAGCCACAAGGACACCATGCATAGAAATTCCATTCAGGCGACGAGCTGTAGCTGCTGTGGAAGTTACAGTACCTTGGCAGTAAACGCCTCATTTCCTAGTCTTGACTCCATTACCAGTTTTATCATTTGTAGGTCATGTCGCCCATTTCCTTTAGAGACATTTTATATTTCAGTTATTCAGACTTTGGTTTGTAATTAATTTAGGATGCAGACTTGTTTTATATATCTCAGTATTGGGATTGTTGTGAGGAGTATTTCCTCCAAGTTCATTATTATTTGTTGGTTACTCTATTGAGACTTTATTGTGAATGGTTATGTTTACTTTTTATTTATTTATTGCATGTTAATCAGATTAAATTTAAAATTTGACAACTCACTTTTTAAATACTAGGTGGTTAGTAATTATTAAAATTATTTCGACAGTGATGCTATTAACTGAACCAACTTGACATTTTGTATTAATTTAATAAAGGAGTAGCTACCCGGTATTTAATGAGTTGGGGTGTCACATCATTTTCAAAAACATTTTCATACTCTTCCATAATAGTTGGTTCTCTAGTCTTACGCTCAACAGTAGTGTCACTTACAATCACGTTTATAGATTCCATTATGGTCTTAGTGCGAAGATTATAGACACGGTATGCTCGACTATCAGGAGAATATCCTAGAAAGATAGCTTTATCTCCACGAGTCTCAAATTTGGATAAGTGTTCTCTATCTTTGCAGACATAACAACTACTACCAAAGGTTCTAAGGTACTTAAGATTGGCCTTTTTCCCATACCATAGTTCTTAAGGAGTTTGTTTAGAATTCTTCATAAGATAGACCCTATTGATAATGTGATAAGCAGTTCGAATACATTGTACCCAAAAGTATTTAGGTAAGCTCTTCGCATGAATCATAACATGTGCCATCTCTTGAAGAGTATGATTCTTTCTCTCAGCAATTCCGTTTTTTTAGGAGTCTTAGGGGCACTAAATTCATGTTTGTAACCATTATAGTCACAATATGCTATAATACCGGTGTTTATGAATTCTCTACCTCTATCACTATGAATTCTATGTACTTGAGTATCCTTATCATTTTCAATCCGGAGTAAAATGTTCAAAAAAGTTTGAAAAGTATCAGACTTTTATTTTAAAAGGCTACCCAAGTAAATCTACTGAAGTCATCAACCATAACATGAATGTAATTGTGTCCACAAAGACTAATTTCGAGAAGGACCCATTAGGTCCATATGGATGAGCTCCAAGGGTTTAGAGGTTAAGATATCTTTAACTTTCTTATGAGGTGCCTTAACAATTTTTCCTTCCTGACATGACCCACAAACAATATTAGAAATAGGTTTGATCTTTGGGATTCCTCTAACTATTTCTTGTGAACACAATCGACTAAGATTTTTATAATTTATGTGACCCATTCGATTATGCCATATCTCATTGCCATCCATTCTGGCAATGTTACAGACCTCAGTACTATTCTGAAAATTATAATAATTTTTAGGAGTCCTGAGTCCAGTAATTATGAACTCACCTTTATCATTTAAAATTTTACAATTATTCTTTGAAAAGGTGACAGTATGATTTGAGTCACAAAATTGCGAGATACTAAGTAGATTGGCCTTAAGACCTTTTACTAAAAGAACATTTTCAAGTAAAGGTAGTCCTTCTTCTTGGAGTGTTCCTTTAATAATGATTTGAGATGATACACCATCACCAAAAATAACTTTTCCTCTAGCAAATATGGTTTTGTTTAAAAGTTTGGTATCATCCCCAGTCATGTGCTTTGAACACCCTGAGTCTACATACCAACCAGAGGGAGTGTGTTCAACTTTTAAAGAAGTAATCACAATATTGCACTTCATCTGGGGCAATAACTCATCTTTTTAACCCAAATAGCTCTTGCTTTCATTTTGCGCTTATTTGCTCTCATTTGATAAAATTTGCGAGCATTAGATTTTTGTTGAAAAATGTTTTGCGCATAAGTTTGAATTTTATGGAAAATATGAGCATTTGGTTTAAGAAAGTGTCTAGGAATCCTTCTTGGAAATGATCTTTTAGGTTTGGTCTTTATCTTTCTATAGTTATAGTTTTTGTCTGGTTATCTAGGAAGAACATAATTGTTATGACTTCTCCTAGAACAGTTAAAGTTCTTATATATAGGAGTGTTACAAACAGGGTTAACTAAGTGCCTAGAATAGCAACCTTCGAATGAATGACCGTATAAGTCACAGTATGAGCAATACAGATTGCTTGAAGAGGGTTTCTCCTTAGGAAAGTCTCTAAACATAGGCTTGATGGAATTTTGGGGTTGAACCTTATTCCTAGGAAGTACAGTTTGAAAAGCAGAATCACTTTTCCTAATCTGGGAGCAGACATATTTAGCCTTAGGTAAAATTTCACACTTAGAGTTACCTGATTCCCCAATAGCAAACTTTTGTTATTTTTCATCAAACTCATTTTTTAGGGAATGAAAATCTGGGCAAGTTTCTATAGGTCTTTTGTCTCCTGACACAAACTTGATTGATTAAAAGTTTTTAGCTTGTGTCTTTAATTTTGGGCAAAATCCTATTCCAGTTAGATCATCAGAATTGGTTTTTGCATCAGCAACAAAACCATCAAAATAGTTGGAATTATTTTCAAATTTTGTAAATTTTTTAAAAATAGTTGTTGTCTTTTCTTTAGATTGTTCCAATTCTAATAATGTCCCTTTATATTTTTTCGCCAAAGTTTCATTTTCTTCAATCAAAATTTTCAATTTTTGATCAAAATTTTTGACTTCATTTTCATTAGTTAGACATTGGGTAGTATACTCTTCAGCATTAAGTTTAACCATTAGGCTTAGGTCTTCTAGTTTCTTGGTGATATCTTTAACTATCTTCTCTAGTTTAGTGCTTTTCTTGAGAGTTTTCGCATAAAGTGTGTGAATATCAGGGAGGTCTTCAGTATCCGAATCACTAAGTGTAGTGTGTGAAGTGACCCCTAAGGATTCATTTCTTAAACTCACACACACATTAACATCGTCATTATCTCTATCCCTTTGACTCACACACCCATTGACATCATCATTATCATTATCCCTTTGACTCACACACCCCGTAGTAGAACTAGCATTGTTCTCAGAAATAAAACATCTAAACCAGTAGCAGCATGATTCATAACAACAGAAGTAGAGCTATTATCATCATTCTCATACAAAGGCATATCATCATTATATATTATCTTAGCAAAGAAAGACATGCAAGGATCACTTGAATAAAAAAAATCAGACGACTCAGGTTCCTCGTTATCAGAATCACTTAAATCATCCCATGTCTTATAAATGTTGGCCCTAGTATGTTTATTGGTATTGTTCAAGTTAACTCTACAGTCTTGTGCTATGTGACCCAATTTACCACATCTATAACATTCAGTATTCTTATAGTCTTTGTTAGGTCTCGTATAATTGTCCTTGTGATGATTGTCTTGACCTTTCTAATGAGGTTTATGATTAAACTGTGTTGGATAATTTGTTTTGCCTTGTCTAGTTGCATTTTATTTCTAAAATTCACAATTTTCTTAAACTGTTTTGACATCAAGGCAATCTGACTATCCAAACTATCTATATCACACTCCTCATCAGAAACATTATTAGGAATGCTGAGATCGAGTTTTATGAGCTTAAAGGAGAAACTCAAATTGGGACTAGTCTGTTTACTATGGGACTGAATCAATTGTTTCTTAAATTTTAATTTCATTTCCACAGTTCTCAGTTTATTACTGAGTAATTCAGGAGTGAGATTTTGGTCACTCATTTCCTCAATAGCATATCTTTTGTTATCAAATTTATGTGGCAATGATCTTAGAATTTTAGAGACAATTTCATGTCTATCATAATTTATTCCATTAGCATGCAATTTGGTCACAATGTCAGTCAATTTCATATAAAAATCATCAAAAGATTCAGTGTCTGACATAATTAAAGAGTTATATTGCTGGATAAGCATCTGTGTTATAGCAGCCTTAAATCTAGTGTCACTTTCATGTTCAGTAACTAATGTATCCCAAGATTCCTTAGATGTGGTATAGGATGAGATCCTTTTGAACTCATGTTCATTTATAGACATAAAAATGGCATTCTTTCCTTTGTTATTGTTTCGAGAAACTTGCTTCTCTTCTTGAGTGAATTCACTTAATACTTTCTTAATCCTCTACTTCCTTCAGTGGCTGGTTTAGTAGGATAAGTGTATCCATTTTCAACAATATCTCAGACATCATCTCCCAAGGTTCCTTGTGTGAAATCAACCATTCTTACCTTCCAGTAAGAAAAGTTATTTCCATCAAAGAGAAGAGGTCTGGTCAAGTTACCAAATCTTTCATTTTTCTCGTCCATAGTTGATTTTAAAAAAACAATTTTTGAAACACAAGATCTTTTGAAAAGAAATTTCCCAAGCTCTGATACCAATTGAAAAAGTGTTACTAAGGCCGTTTAATACAAGATTAAACTATTGAAGTAACTCCGAACTATTTTTTTAAGAAACACTTTTCTTTAAATCAAATCAGTTTTATCAAAAGATGTGTTTAATAAAACATGCACGAGCTTTGGTCAAATAGTTTAAAACAATTAAACTCAGCACAACCACAAGAATAAGATGAGGTGATGTAGAAAGATTAAGTACAAGAGATTTTTAACGCGGTAAAACCTCACCTAACTGAGGAAACATCCACGGTGACTTCTAAGTCACAAACCAAAAAAAATCCACTAAAACAAAATATTCAAGATACAAACAATATAACACACATGCACACAAATCAGACCTATATAAGTTTTAAAATGTACCCACTGATTTTACTTCTAACTTCTCTGCAGTTTTGCTTGTTGATGTGGCTTTCCCAGTTTGCTAACTTCTTCATTTTGTTCTAGTCTTTACGTTGACTCTTGTTGATTCAAGATCTTATAACCAACGCTTATGTGTTGTAGTGTGTGAAGTGTTTGTGATGGTTCTCTAACACATGCATGCCCACACACACGCTTATTTTATACAAACAGTCCTATCAAATTACAAATTAGATCTATATGTTGTGATTTTCAGTTTCTCTCTTCTTAGGAAGCAAAAGAACTTTGTTTGACCTTTTAATCAATCCCGGAATCTAAGGTTACCTTTCTCGTAAGACTGTCAAGGTCATATCCAATTTCAGAGGATTTTGAAAATGATTTTGAAATTGGAAACCACCAATTGCGATTCCAACTAGGGCAAAAGTCTTGTTTCAAAAGAACTAGAAACATAAAAAGATTTGTTGATTTTAGAGTTGAAAAACATTTACAGAAAATAAATCAACAAACTGATTTCTGAAGATGAGAAACTAAATATGCAGAACTAAGTGTAATATAACATAAAATGACTAGATAATTGATTTCTATGAAACAGAAATACAGATCTAACCTAAATGTTTAAGTTGGATACAAGATCTTAAACTCAAGAGGATAAAACTCTATCAACAACCTTCAAACCCCTACCAAAAACACTCTCAAACACATGGATGGTGTTTAGTATAAACTGTTTTAGGATAAGGGATATTTAGGGTTTGAAAACGAGTTAGGGTTTATCTCTCTCCCTCTCTCTCTCTCTCTCTCTCTCTCTCTCTCTTTCTCTCTCTCTCTTCTATCTCTGGTTAGACGAAGGGGCAAAAGTTTTTAGATGCAAAGGCTAAGCCTCCTTTTATACTGAGGGACGAAGATTCGAGAAGCCTATTCAAAATCAAGGGCTGAGATTTGGTCTTGCCAAATTGACTTTTATCCAACGGTGAAATAAAAGCGGTGAGTTAAATGGCTTCTGATTGGTTGAGAAGGGTTTCATAGGGTTTAACCTCAAATGCATGCAGAGCATTGATAACAATGATCCAAGGGCTGATAATGGACAACGGTTTTGTGAGTATAAAGAAACACAAATCAGGTCGGTAGAGTTATGACAGGTGTAGGGGTGAGATTGAGGCTAAGATGCGCATTTTAGAAATAATTACACACGCACCCTCAAGTCTTTAGCGCATTTGGATCCTACCCAAACTAACTTTTAGGTTTAAAACCAGAAATTGCAGAATAACCCCAAAAGCTTTTTAATCCAAATTTTAATTTCCAAAAAAATCATTTAAAAATCATTAAAAATTCCTAGAAATTATAAAAATCAATTTTAAATGGGATTAAACACACACAACTCTCACACAATCAATTTATGCAATATACATGAAATGAATGCAATCCTAATGTGTGTGGATTATTGTGAATATACCTTTTAATCAATCAATCAAGACGAATGAAGAGCAAATTCTGAGGTTTTTGGGTTTTTAGGGAATGGACTCAATTTTGTCACTATTTCCAAACTAGATGAGAACTTATACAATGTAGACTCAAGTGAGTCAAGAGTATACGGTGCTTCATCCTACTTATTGAAGGTTGTTGTGAAGGTTGTTCGGGGAAACTTTCAATTCATCGTGAAAACTAGAAAATCAATACTTATCTTGCATACCCCATCTTAACAAATGTAGTTCAACTAGTTTCCACTCAATCACCTTACCATTCTTACACCTAGCACACGGAGATGGAAACTCTTCATCATTATGACATCTCTTTGCGTATTTCACAAATTCATTAACACCTCTGCAAAACATATCCCCCGTTCTATTTCTCTCACCCATCCACTCTTTGTATTTAGGATATCCCATCACAACTACTACAACTATCACGTATTAAAGGTAAGAAGAGTATATTCCTGGATTAGTAGAAACAAAACTTAGATTTATAGTATGTTTCATTTAATTATGTCTCATTTATATTCGATTTTTAAATTTCAAATTAAAATTCAATTTATAATAGAAATTCCTATTTCCTCCATCTCCTCTAAAGGGTGAGTGATCCTATCCCATTCAAGACCGTATATTTCTGTAATATACTTAACAGCTCATGCACATTGTTACGATTTGAGAAACATTCGGCAGAATATCCCCATAGTTCTCTAAGTACACGACGTAGATTGGCAAGTGTGAGTGTTATTGCAATTGATCAATTGAAATAACACTCACACTTGTCAATCTACTATGTACCCAGAGAACATTAGGATACGACTGCAGAACTTCCTCTAAAAGTAACAACTTTAAGCCACTAAGAATATTATTATACAGAAATTATGTAGTACCAAACTGCCCAAACAGGATAATTCGAGAGATCTCATTACAGGGGTAATGACTCTCGAATGGGTCTAAGGGATATTGAATGCGTATGCATAAGAACTAGAAGGCTAGTATATATGCGCAGCATATGTAATTTCAAGTATGTTTCATTTAATTATCATACTATATATATATATATATATATATATATATATATATATATATACACTAGGGTGTACCCGTGCCGAAGGCACGGTGACAAATTTGCTCCCGATTGTTTGTGATTACAGCACATTTACACCCGTGTAAACGTCACGGTGAAAAATTTACTCCCAATTATTCCGGCTTTCATGTCGTGTCACCATATCTTGTCTAAAGAAGTATTTAGTTTTTAAAAAATTAACTTCAAATGTGATGATTTAAGGGTTATTTAAATCAAATTTTAAATTGAACATGACGCATCTATATAAATGTCAATTTCGAATCAATTACAATGTACCGGTTAAAGCAATAGATTAAATGGCCAAAGACAATCCATTTGAATTGTCTTTATATACGGAACTTTAAATGTGAAGCCAATAAATACATAACTTTACAAATATACTAAAAGATATATAATGAGTGAAATTTTTTTATAATAAAAAATTAAATAAATTTAATAAATGCTTTGGCTATGTCCGTGTCTGAAGGCACGATGAAAATTTTCCCGAGTTTGAATCGTGTTGTCAAGTCATAAAAGTTTTGTATTATAGTATAATTTTTCAAAGAATCAATCGAGCTTCTAAATCGAGTTGGTTTGAATCCATTTTGAGGATGGGATTTTTGAATCCCCCACACCTAAAATCGCTTTTGAACAAAAATCAAAATTCAAAAGTCACCAAAACCATCAACACGATTCACGTCTGCAAAAAAACAACAAAGCGATTAAAATCAGAAACAAAAAAATGATTTAATTCAGCAAATCAGAAAACTAAATCAAACCAAAAAACCCCACCAAATCTCAAAATTGATTAAGCAAATTGAGCTCTCCGAGAACCATTCTCTGCCGCCAGGGAAATGGCAATGGTACTTCTTGATCCCTTAAGGAATTCCCCTTATTCTCTTTCTTCACCAAGAGCTTGCACCTTTTTAGAGATGCAAAGAGCATGGAGCTTCGTTAAATCTTATCTTCAAGATTAAAAAAAAAGAAACATATTGTAAAAGCATGGAATTTCCTTTAATGCGGAAGCGTTGAAAGATGGTTCACAAAAATAAAATGACAAATTTTAATTTCATAAACAAAATTAAAATAGCACCAAGTGAAGTAAAATTAATTAATTAATATATTCACTTAAACCGATTAATTAATCCAAGTCCTAGAATTTGCCTAAGTCATATTTATCAATATTAGCAAATTAGGCGAAACCAAATTTTAGCAAATGACTTGAATTAAATAAGCTTTACCCAATATTTAATTTAGTCCCAACTTAAATTGAGTGTGATAATTTAAACCGAATTTTATCTTGAATTATTCTAAACATGCGTTCTACGTTATTATGCAAGATAAAATAAACCAATCACACTACGTCGCGATGTACGAGGAAAAACCCAAGACGGGAAACAACCTCGGACGGCTCTAGCCACAAATCCACTAGATACGGAATTACAAGTACAAGACAGATAGACTTACAACGACTGACTCGATCCCTCTCAAGCCTTGATGCTTCTTCTTGTAGAAACCTCTTCCTAGCGGATAACCTCGGAACACCGCCGCAGTCTCGGAATCCACCGATAGGACTTTATATGGTCACCATCACCTGAGCATGGAGCCTTTCTCCAAGTGGGTAGAATCACAACAAAAGAACACTTCTTCTTTCTTCGTGGGTGGTGGAAGCAAAACCCAAAACTTCTCTTCAATTCGGTGTAGAGAAAATCGGTGCCATACTCCAAGCAATTGATAAGTATATGAGAACTTGGAATAAACTCATTTGGGTGTAAACACTAGAGTGATGGAAATTTTTCTCTAAAAATCTCACTCAAAACATGAACATTTTCCTAAACAATTTTTGCTCTCAAATTCTCTCTAAGAGATAAACTAGGATGGAAAAGTTATGGAAATGTTAAGATGGAAAATGTCATTCCCGCACCTATTAAAGTCTATAAAAGTTGGTTAAAAACCAAGTGGGGAAGTGGGTGAAAAACTGCCAAAAACTGCCAAAAAATTGTTCCCGCCTGACAGCTCGTTCGAACGACATTTCGCTCGAACGAAATCTCATTCGAACGAGTCTTCTAACGACGCTCCAGTATGGACTCGTTAGAAGCTCGTTGGAAATCTCGTTAGAACGACAATCTCGTTCGAACGACATTTCTAACGACGGACCAGTATGCCTTAGTGGGAACTCGTTGGTAGGTTCGTTCGAACGACATCTGGTTCGAACGAAAAAACTCGTTCGAACGACATATCTAACGAACGACCAGAAAGTTTGAAAAATTCGATTTTGGCCCAGAAAACTTTATGACTTTATTTTAAAGTTTTATATAATTTCTTTCTTAAAACAAAACGCAGTTTTTATAAAACCTAACACCCAATAAACATGTTCCAAGATCCTATATATATAATATTGCATTTATACCTTGGGAGCATGGAACTATGATTGATGACGTAGAAACGAGGCACGCAAACCGGCACATTTGATGAAGCTTTATACTTTTTGCCGCTACGTCTTCAACAAACACTTCATAGGCTTGAGAGTATTACAATTACATACTATCCTATGAATAAATGTTTTTGTCCGGAATTGAGACAAAACTATATATGGACTCAATTGGAAATTTGTGTCCTTACAAATCTCCCCCTTTGGCTATTCCGGGACAAAAACCAAACAAAAATCCTAAAGGGCCGTCAAGCTCACTAGAATCAAAACATAACCCACCCAAACTTGACTCAACCCAAGGATCAAATGCTTTGCCATTAAAAAATGCCACTTTAGAAGAAATCCTGCACACTTAAGCAAACTCATCAAATGCATAGGGAATATCAAAGTATTAAATGAAATTAATTAATTACTCCCCCTAACTTAATTCTCCCCTTTATCAAACGAATGACATACTTAGAAAGACGTCTCCCCCTAAGATAAATCTCCCCCAAACTAGGATACGATAATAATAGGATTAGATGCCATTACTCCCCCTATCATTTCTCCCCCTTTTTGTTCAGGAATAGGCAAAGGAGAAAGAACTAATAAACAGTATGTTGAAGCTTAAAGTGATAAGACATGAAAGCATATGGGCAATAAAAGCAAGGCAAAGACAAACAAATATCATATATATATATTATAAATATACCAATAGAGTACTTGCATATATATATATAGATATAAACACACATATAACACAAAATACAATAAGTTTGCACACTCGTATGGTAAAAATGTGTCATATGGAAACGGAAGTGTAGGGGTGTGAACTAGCAAAAATTAAATTTAGACCCAAACACTTAATAACCATTCACGAAGTTCTCATTTGATTGCAAACTTTATCACATTTAAATATAACCTTATGTGACAATATGAATATTGAACTCAATGAACAAACATACACAATGCATACAAGCCTAACATGATGATGATTCTACAAACCAAATAGAGTCATGACATTAAAGACAACTAGGATAAACGGACATTGTGCAAACCGTTGATATACCATCCAATTCTCCCTCAATAAGTATATATATTCTTTTGCTCTTGAATGAATATATCAAACAAACATAGGCCTTGGCAATTGTTTTCTTTTTAATGCCAAATATTCTGTTTTTAGGCCTTTGGATCACGTATTTCTTTTAGATCCAATAAACGGTGGCATACTATCGCAAAGGATTTAATTCATCCTTTCGGAGCCCTTCCCCGTGCACATTTAGATATATAATTTTTTATCTCACAAAGCTCACGTGCAACGGATTTTGACATGCACTAGTGCTCCTAGGTCATAGATATGTAGATGACTATATTGGTAGGAGAAAACCTCAAAAAGCTCAAATATAACATGTGACATTAAGATTTCAAAAGAGCTCGTGCATGTGTGAATAGAGGCATATAAAAATAGAATCCATTTAAACAACACAAAATCCAACTACTCCATATAAAGCATGGTAAAGAACATTTTAAGGATTGAAAATCTAAACCAAAAGTTCTAGCCACATGGGAGCGTTAAAGGAAGGATTCAAACACAAGTATATGCCACTTAAAGTGTGTCAAACTAAAATACACACAAAAAAGAAATCTTTTTGAGTTTTTAACATTTTTCACCAAAAATAAGTATATATACTCAAAAGGATAAACACAACTCATTTGTATTTTTCATTAAGCTTAAATGAGATGAATAAACACAAATGATAAACAAAAATCTTTTTATATTTTTCGGTTAATTCAAACACAAAATATAATACAAAAAGATAAACAAAAATCATAATTCTAGCATATGATATGAAATGAGGCAATGACTAGAAAATGACTAAACAAGCATACATTTAGCATGAGAATATAGCATGAAGTACAAACGCTAAAGTATGCAAACACTAACACATTCATCCTTTAGATTTAGCAAGGGAGGAAGCATGTGAAAGTAAATGAGAATCAAAAACCCTATTTTGCAAGGCAACCAAGTCGGATTTCCTAACCCAAATTAATGAAGAATGACTATCTTGGGGTGTAGGAACTTTAACTACCGTGGTTACTTTACTATGGGATTTTCTAGGAATTCGTTTAAGATCAAAACAAAATTTCCTAAGATGACCTTGTCGACCACAATGTGTACAAGTGACAAAATGTCGAAAAGATTTACTTAAGGAGTGATCTTTAAATGTATTCCTAGTAGATTCTCTTAAAACATTGGTTTGGGCATTATGAGTAAATTCATTACAAGTATTGAAGCCTAAACCACAAGTGTCATTTTTAATTTGGACCGTTCCTAACATTTTATCTAGTTTTTCCGAACGACACTCCCAATCAAATTTGAAATTACTAGAATCTTTTAATTTATTTTCCAATTCTACAATGTTCGATTCTAGTAAAACATTTCGCTCTTCAAAAGCAAGAAGCTCCTTTTTCAGGGATTCCATTAAACCCCTAAGGCTATCTCTTTCGCCTTCTACATATTCAAGCTTCTCTTGAAGAGTCCTCACATGTGTCCTAAGGTCTTCTTTTAAAACATTTTCATCAATGACCTTGACACTTTCTCTTAAACTAGCTTCTAACTTCAAATTAGCTCTTTTCAATTTAATAGATTCTTTGTAAAGTTTTTAAAAAGCATTTTGAAGTTCACTCACATTAACCTCTTCTTCATTTTCACTCTCTCTTTCTTCTTCACTCTCACTATCATAAAAAATAAGGAGAATCATGTACAATGACCTTGGAAGTGGCATGTGCTATCGTTTCATCAATCGATGAGTTCTCACTATCACTCACATGACTAGCCATAAAAGCCACAAATTTTTCTTAGTGGGGGAATTGGGGTTCTCTTCCTTATCACTATCACTAAGGGTCGCATTATATGAAATGGGTCGCTTACCCTCTTTCCTTAGTTTAGTGGGGCACTCAAACGCCCTATGGCCATAACCTTCACAACCAAAACACTTATCAGACTCGTCCCTATCTAAATGTTCATTACTATGTTTAGGGATCTTCTCGGCTTTAGGAATCTTTTTGCCTTTGTCATGCTTAGAAGATTCGGATTTCTTAAAATCATTTTTAAATTTATCTTTGTTAAATTTAAGAAATTTTCTAAATTTACGAGAAAATAAAGCCATGTCTTCCGAGTCACTATCACTCTCGCTCTCTACTACTTGTTTGACCTCTTTTCGGGCTTTTAAAGCAACGCCCTTTTCAATTTTCTTTTCAATTTTAGAGGGAAACCTATCTAGTTCATAGGTTTGTAAATCACCTACAAGCTCTTCTAATTTCGTAGATGCTAAAGTGGGTAAAGAATTTAAAACGGTCACTTTAGGAATAAATCTATCGGGTAGGGACCTTAAAATTTTCTTTACAACACGGTCGTCAGGTATTTTCTCTCCCAAGTTAAAAGATGAATTAACAATATCAGAAAGTCTAGCATAGAATTCATCAAAAGTTTCTTTTTCATTCATTTTGATAGTTTCGAATTGAGTAGTGAGGTTCTGGAGTTTTGAAGCTTTAACGACACTTGTTCCTTCATCAGTTAATTGTAAAATATCCCAAGCTTCTTTAGCGGTTTCACATGTCATAATACGGCGGAATTCATCCGGTGTGACAGCGCTAAACAAAGCATTTAAACCACGGGAATTGAAATTAGCAAGTTTAAACTCATTTTCAGTCCATCTATCGGCGGGTTTGATAACACGTTCGTTTTCAACTAAATAAGTTGGTGGGGACCACCCATTAACAACAGACATCCAAACTCTCTCATCGAGAGATTTTAGTGTCGATCTCATACGCGCTTTCCAATACGCGTAGTTTGAACCATCGAAAATAGGAAATTTTGAAAATGCGGAAAAATCCATTTTAGCCAAAAATATTTTAAGAATCTTTAACGAAATAATTTATCGTTTTTGGCTCTGATACCAATTTGTAAAAGCATGGAATTTCCTTTGATGCGGAAGCGTTGAAAGATGGTTCACAAAAATAAAATGAAAAATTTTAATTTCATTAACAAAATTAAAATAGCACCAAATGAAGTAAAATTAATTAATTAATATATTCACTTAAACCGATTAATTAATCCAAGTCCTAGAATTCGTCTAAGTCATATTTATCAATATTAGCAAATTAGGCGAAACCAAATTTTAGCAAATGACTTGAATTAAATAAGCTTTACCCAATATTTAATTTAGTCCCAACTTAAATTGAGTGTGATAATTTAAACCGAATTTTATCTTGAATTATTCTAAACATGCGTTCTACGTTATTATGCAAGATAAAATAAACCAATCACACTACGCCACGATGTACGAGGAAAAACCCAAGACGGGAAACAACCTCGGACGGCCCTAGCCACGAATCCACTAGATACGGAATTACAAGTACAAGACAGATAGACTTACAATGACTGACTCGATCCCTCTCAAGCCTTGATGCTTCTTCTTGTAGAAACCTCTTCCTAGAGGATAACCTCGGAACACCACCGCGGTCTCGGAATCCACCGATAGGACTTTATATGGTCACCGTCACCTGAGCATGGAGCCTTTCTCCAAGTGGGTAGAATCACAACAAAAGAACACTTCTTCTTTCTTCGTGGGTGGTGGAAGAAAAACCCAAAACTTCTCTTCAATTCGGTGTAGAGAAAACCGGTGCCATACTCCAAGCAATTGATAAGTATATGAGAACTTGGAATAAACTCATTTGGGTGTAAACACTAGAGTGATGGAAATTTTTCTCTAAAAATCTCACTCAAAACATGAACATTTTCCTAAACAATTTTTGCTCTCAAATTCTCTCTAAGAGATAAACTAGGATGGAAAAGTTATGGAAATGTTAAGTTGGAAAATGTCATTCCCGCACCTATTAAAGTCTGTAAAAGTTGGTTAAAAACCAAGTGGGGAAGTGGGTGAAAAACTGCCAAAAACTGCCAAAAAACTGTTCCCGCCTGACAGCTCGTTCGAACGACAGCTCGTTCGAACGACATTTCGTTCGAACGACATTTCGTTCGAACGAGTCTTCTAACGACGCTCCAGTATGGACTCGTTAGAACCTCGTTGGAAATCTCGTTAGAACTACAATCTCGTTCGAACGACATTTCTAACGACGGACCAGTATGCCTTAGTGGGAACTCGTTGGCAGGTTCGTTCGAACGACATCTGGTTCGAACGAAAAAAATCGTTCCAACGACATATCTAACGAACGACCAGAAAGTTTGAAAAATTCAATTTTGGCCCAGAAAACTTTATGACTTTATTTTAAAGTTTTATATAATTTCTTTCTTAAAACAAAACGCAGTTTTTATAAAACCTAACACCCAATAAACATGTTCCAAGCTCCTATATATATAATATTGCATTCATACCTTGGGAGGATGGAACTATGATTGATGACGTAGAAACGAGGCACGCAAATCGGCACATTTGATGAAGCTTTATACTTTTTGCCGCTACGTCTTCAACAAACACTTCATAGGCTTGAGAGTATTACAATTACATACTATCCTATGAATAAATGTTTTTGTCCGGAATTGAGCCAAAACTATATATGGACTCAATTGGAAATTTGTGTCCTTACACATATAATAAAAATTAATAAAAGTATAAGTAAATAAATAAATTAAATACTACGATAAACCATAACGAAACCCCATTCTCAGAAAACACTTTCTCAAATAAAACCCATTCTAAAAAAGGAAACCTATAAAACCTCAAATCTTTATAGCAAGGAAACCTAGAAAACCCATTCTCAGAAAACCCTTTGTCAAATAAAACATGCAAAGTATCCAACGCTTGACATGAGGTCTCATACATGTGAAGGTTCAAGAAAACCCTGGTGCATAAACAAAATAAAAACACATGAGGTATCGTACATGTGAAGGTTTAAGATATCAAAGTATACAACGCTTGACATTTCCATACGTCTCTTCCGTCTCTTTCATGGTCGAAGAAGAAGTGCGAGCAGATAGAAGTGGGGTGGGTGAGATTGAGAGGCTCTAGGTATAGCTAGTGGGGTGGGTGAGATTGAGAGGCTCAAGGTCTTAAGAGGCTCGGGAACTAGCTAATGGGGTGGGTGGGAGTTAAATTTGCAGATTTGCGGGCCTATATGTCTCTTCATTTCCAGATTTCACACTTGTCAAATTATAGACCCTTAGATTTTCTTTAGCATCATTTCCAATCATAAAATACACTATCATGATTCAATCTCAGTCGTGAGTTGGTAAACACCAAATTCACTATGTTTCGATCTCAACCATTAGTTCGGGGAGACCAAAAAACCCTCCTCTTTTATTTTATTTATATATATATATTGTTCGTGACACAAAGTAATTTTAAAAAAAGGTTGAAAAATCCCACCCCCCATATGAAAAATAATTCAGTGGTCATGCCACTTCTAAAATTAACCAACCGAATATCGATTCACTATAATCCAACTGCAATAGCAACAACAAATGTGTATCCCGTACTCCTTCTAATTCATCTACTCAATTAATTCATTTCATCAATTAAACTAACAATTAAAGTATACAATTATTAATTTACTAATTTACAATAAGGGGCAATCCTACTTGCATATGAAAAGGGCACTAATTATTAATTTACTAAAAAAATTAATAATCAATCAATATTTAATGAATCAATTCCTTTACAAGGGGCACTACTTGCATATGAGGTGCAATATCTAATAAACCAATCAAAATTTAATATAAAAAAATTAATAAGCCCCAACGCCCGCCCCATTTCCCCCTGCCCCACCCCCTCCCCCCACCACACACACGCGCGCACACACGCACATGCACATATAAATATACACACACACACCGCCCCACCCCCTGTCCCACCACCCAACCCCCAGCCCTACCCCCTCCCCCACTTCCACTTCCCACAACACACACCTACACACACACACACGCATATACACCCCCTACCCACCCCCAGCCCTGCCCCCTCCCCCCACTACACACACACGCGCGAGCACATTTACACACACATATATACACACACACGCACATATACACACACATATATACAAATGGAAGAGAAATAGAGAGAGAGAAAACATGCCAAAATCATAGAGAGAGAGAGAGAGCAGTCGCTTAGAGAGAGAAAGATGGAGGGAAACCAAAACGGTGGGAAAAAAAGGAGAGGCGGGTTTATTTTACTGTGAACATTATCACGGACATGTCATGGTCATTGATCGTGACAAAAAAACACGCGTTTCTTGTCACGGTCATCGACCGTGACAAGAAATGCTTGTTTTTTTGTCATGGTCAATGACCGTGACAAGGCTGACCGGTTGAAGGGTGCCAATTTGACCATTTTGGTGTAGGTTGATTGGATTTAATTGGAGTTTAGAATATGATGGATATTTTATCGCTTAGATGTAATTATTATGTGGGATTGATTCAATTATTTAGCTTGTGGATTGCTTTATATATATCTCATATCTGTTTCATGCAAAGAATGGTATTTTATTTACTCATACCCGACTTGGTTTTGGTGGCGACTGACGCTAGAATTAAGTGGCGTGTGACAACTTGAAGGGTCAAACATAATCAAGTCTTAACCTTTGATGCAAAAGTTTTTTCCAAACACGAAAAAAGCCAAAATACAAACAAAGTGACTCTATAAAACAAATTTTCTTATAAAGACCCTCTACTTTGGGTATGATCATCAAATTTTTGTTGGGGTTGCCATGAAGCCGTAAGAACCTTCTTTAAATTTTTGGCTTCCCTTTTGGAAGAAGGAGGCTTCTTAATATCCTTGACTTGCATTAATGGAGCGATTAATCATAGATATCTAAAGATTTTTTAATGTGTGGAGTTTCATCTCGGTAGAATGGTTGTGAAAAATTACATAAGTAATAAGATATAGATGTCAAAGCTTTAATGGTGGATAGAGAAACTTGGACATGCGATGAGCTTACACCATTCTTTAAAATATTTGCCAGTGAAATCTTATGCACATGGATTGATTCCCAAGAAATTAATAAGGTGGTCATTAGATTGTCATACAAATGAATACTTAGGAAAGAAAATATAAATATTATATTCGAACAATTAGTGATTATAGAGAGAAGTCAAAGCTTCTCTCCCTTCTACATTAATTCCTTGTATGATAATTTATTGTATACAACTTTATTTATACATTCTATATATACATATAATATTATAAATATATTAAAATGTATATTTATTTAATACGTTCATATATATATATATATATATATATATATATATATATATATATATATATATATATACTAGCATGTAACCCGCGCAATGCGCGGGCATATTATAATAAATGCTTAAATTATTGCTTTGGAATCATAGCAATTTAAATGAAACATGATTATAAAAGGAACAGTGCAGACTTCCCATGCCCAGTCTTACTCTGTCTTTGAGGAGATACCTCCCATGCCCTTTTTACTCACACATTTAAGGTCTTTGTGCATCATGTTCATTTACCAAGATCTATAGATGCAAACTTAAAAAAATTTGATATGTAAAGCAATAATCTTCAACATTTATTGTCTTGTTTATTGATGTTAGAGGATGCAAATTAGCAATTAACTTGATGAGGGGTTTAAACCGTACTACGTTCAAAGATTATAGTTAGAATTTTAAATATAATATTTTCCAAGAATATCATGTATCTATATACATAATGATTAGAAATAATATAAATAAATAAAACCCCTCAATCACCACAAAAAAAATTGCAAGCCAAAAAGTATGATTAATTTACAATAATGAGACGTATCAATGAAGTATGAAAAAAAATAAGATAGTAATGGGTAAGATAAAAATTTAATGGGTAAAAGAACCTAATGACAAATCATAAACGTTTGAGATTCTAAACAATGTTGAACCAAACTAAAGAAATAAACACTAAGAGGAAAAAAAGTCATATTAAAATATTGACATAGATAAGCATTGTTTAAGATAAAACCTTCATGTAAATGAAAGACCAAACATAATTGTTCAGCAAAGTAGGTTTCAAATGCCATGAATAATATGAATGATGGATGAATTATATAGAATACAAAATTTTAATAATATGAGAAATAAAAAAAAGGAATGAACATGGAATCTAAATGAGTTACTGACTAAAAGTGGGTGGACCAAGTTAATCTAAATCACTAAAGTGAACCACCCTACTCCCCGCCATGGACAAGATTCTTACTATTCAAGATAAGGATGGTAATGCTCTCTCTGGGCAAAGGGCTGTAGAGGAGGAAGCTGTGTATTTCTTTAAAAATCTGTTGGGAGCAAATTCGAATGGGAAAAGGAATGACAGGGCCAGAATTAGATCTATAAGGAAGAGGTGGATAAATGATGATCAGAGGCTTGTTCTTCAGCGTCCTATTTCTAAAGAAGAGATTAATAAGGCTTTGTTTAGTTTCAATTCTAATAAAGCACCTGGGCCTGATGGTTATAATGCGGAATTTTTTCAGAACAACTGGGATATTGTTGGAGAGGATCTTAGTAAGGCTGTTTTGCATTTCTTTAATAAAGGCAGAATGCTTAAGGAGTGGAATAACACTATTATAAGCCTAATCCCTAAGGATCCTAATCCTAGTTCCATGAAGGAATTTAGACCCATTTCTTGTTGTAATACCACCTACAAAATCATTTCTAAAGTTCTTGTTAATAGATTGGGGAAAATTATGCCTGAGATTATCAACAACAAACAATCAGCTTTCATTCAGGGGAGAAATATTAATGATAATGTCTTACTTATGCAGGAAGTAGTAAGGGGGTATCATAAAAATAATGGGCTACCTAGATGTGCAATGAAGATTGATCAAATGAAGGCCTATGACTCTGTTAATTGGGGATTTATAATGGATGTTCTTCATGCTATGGATTTTCCTAATCTCTTTATTCATTGGATCGAATAGTGTATTATGACTACACATTTTTCTTTTAGTGTTAATGGAGGAATTAATGGTATTTTTAAGGGAACAAATGGGTTTAGACAAGGGGACCCTTTATCACCCTACCTATTCCTCATTATTATGGAAGCATTTTCTTGGTTACTTGATGATGAGATTTTTAGAGGGGCTTTCAGTTTTCATCCTAAGTGTGAGGGATTGAATTTATCCCATTTAATGTTTGCTGATGATCTGTTCACTTTAGCAAAAGCTGATCAATGTTCTTTGGAAGTTGTTGATAAAGTCTTAAAGATATTCAAATTGATGTCTGGTCTTAGTGTGAGCTATCCTAAATGTGAAATTTTATTTGCTGGTATTGCTAATGAGGAGAAGAATAGACTAGCAGATCTGATGGGGATGAGAGTGGGAGAACTACCTGTTAAATACCTTAGAGTCCCTTTAATTTCAACTAGACTAAAGAATCTAGATTGCAAAATTATGGTGGAGAAGCTGATTAGTAAAGTCAAGACTTGGACAAATAGATGGCCTTCTTATACTGGGAGAGTGCAATTGGCCATTTCAGTTCTTAGGAGTATTCAAGTATACTGGATCAGTATTTTCATTATTCCCCAAAAAAATTATTAAAGAGATAGATCAAATTATTAAAAGATTTATATGGTCTGGTGTGGATTTAAAGAATAATGGTGCTAAAGTAGCTTAGGAGGATTTATGTTATCCTAAAGAGGAAGGTGTTTTGGGGATAAAGAACCTAGTGGTTTGGAATAAGGCTTGCCTGATGAAGCATATATGGGATATTGCTAGGGAGAAAGATACCTTATGGGTGAAATGGATTCATAATGTAGTTATTAAACAAGAATCTCTATGGACAGTTAATCTAGAAGTAGATGTTTCTTGGTCTTGGAGGAAGTTATGGAAATTAAGGGATAAAGAAAAAAAGTTCATAAAATACCATATTGGGAATGGAGTTAACAGTCATTTTTGGATAGACAACTGGCATGAAAATGGACCTCTTACTGATTTCTATGGTGACAGAATAGTGTATGATGCTGCTAGTTCCAAGTTAGCAAAGGCTGCTGATTTTATTGTTAATAATGGCTGGAATTTTCCTAGATTGGTTTCTAATGAATTGTTGGATATGTCGAGAACTACGTTGATTCCAACAAGTAATAGTAAAGACTGGGTTGTGTGGAATTCAAAAAATAGTGGATTTAATTGCAAGGACACCTATGAGGAAATTAGGAAAAAAAAGAGTCATGTTCAGTGGGCTAAAACGGTTTGGTTCTAAAAAAGGATTCCTAGGCATGCCTTCATTATGTGGCTTACTTGCCTTGATAGACTGAGGACTAAAGATAAATTAGCTAAATGGGGTAATACCAGTAATGATCAGTGTGTGTTGTGTGACATGGACAAAGAAACTAGAGACCATCTATTTTTAGGTGTGAAATTACCAAGAAGATTTGGGGGAGGCATTGAAGCTTAGTGGGGATAACAGAAACATTAAAAGGTTTGAGGAAGAAGTGAAAAGTCTCAATCACAATAAGAGTGATTTTAAAAGCCTTATCCTGAAAATATGTATGGCCATAACTGTCTATTCTATTTGGAAAACAAGGAATGAGATAATCTTCAAAAATTTCAATCTTTATGATGGGTGTATTTTTTCAAAAATCAAGAAATTAGTGTATGATAGTACGTATAAGTGGAAAAAGATGAAGAGAAGTGATGAAAATTCTAAAATTTGTAGAAATTGGGGAATAACTGAGAGGCTTTTTTTATTAAAGGAACTTAGCTTGATGGAAGTATCTCTGATCATGTCGGGGTTGTCTTGGTCTTGCATGTCATCTGTAGTATCCCGATTCACATGTTGTTTGGAGTTTTATTCTTCTGGGGTCATCTCTCATAAGCTGTCTCGAGATCTAATATTCTGGAGTCATCCTATGGGAGGTTTGTGACTGTATATTCAGATCTGGTCGAATGTGTTTCTGGAGCTACTGTGGAGGTATTGAATGTTGATTGAAGGATTATTTTGGTGGATTTGAAATCAGCTGTCTCATCGGTTCCACCTCTGATTCTTCCAAGTTAAAGATATAAGTTGGAATTTTTCTCTATAGATGGTTCAAAATCAAAGCTTTGGAGTTTAACTCATCAGAGAGTGGTTTGTTGCAAATGGTTTTCTTTCTTTGGAGATGGTTTCAAATTGGTGCTAATAGTGGTTTAGTGTTCGTGATTTCCTTTGGTGCTTACACGTGTATTAATCCAGATTGTTCTATAACATTCTAGTGTGTTTGAGTGGTTCCTTGGTTTGGATCGAAGGTTTTTTAGTCTAGTAGGTTGTGATCTGTTTAGTTATGTGTTGGGCCGGTTTGCCTTAGCTGGCAGTGTGTGGCCTGTTGGTGTGGTCTTTTAAATGGTTGTTTTGTTGTAAATGTCTTGTTTGTCGGCCTGTATTGGATTGTTTGTATCAGTTGGGCTTTACCTATTGTTAATTAAAATCACATTTCAGAAAAAAAAAAGTATAATATTAACTACTGTGAGAATAGCAGTAAAACACTGGCACCGTTAGAAGATCTGAAATTTGTATTCGGGTAAGATCATCATGCTACCGTAATTTTCGAAGCGAGGGCTCATGCGATTATTGGTTGTACAAGGCTTGAGATTAAGGCTATGTAGTATGTTCCTTTAAAGATGGGTATTGATGGGCTATGATTCGTTGCTGCTAATATATATATATATATATATATATATATATATATATATATATATATATATATATATATATATATATAAGTCTCTGGAACAGACTGTTGGGATCGTTTGGAAGAGCGGGAGAAATGGGTTTAGGAATAAAGAAGGTGAAAACGTGGAAGGGAGAGAGACTTACAAATTTTGGAGTTAACATACACTTCCACGTGATTAAGAGAGAAATGTAGATAGATATAGATAACTATGCTTATTTTAAAAGTGAAGTATAAATACATTAAAGACTATTCATACATTAAGTACTATCTTATTAGAGGTATATTATATATATATATATATATATATATATATATATATATATATATATATATATATATATATATTGTAAATAATAATATAGTTTTTATTTTTTCCAAAGTTTGTAATGAAACTTAAATAGAGTACTGTTGGTACCCGAAATTAAGATCATGGGACTAGACGAGTAGCTCAATTCTGGCGGCCCAAAGTCTAGACCCCCCATCTCTTATTTTGATTATGACCCGGTCTCTTCCCACGTTCCCATTAAGGGAGAATATAGGGAGAGATGAAGACGTGGGGGAACCCATCACCCCCACTTCTCTAAATCAACATGCATATATTGAACCCTAGGTCCGGGGCAAAAGGACAAGTTGTATTCTCTGTAATGACTCCCCAGAGTATATAGAAATAACACCGACTTCATCACCGTGGATGTAGGCACATCTTTGCTAAACCACGTACATCCTTTGTTGTGTGATTGTCATTTTACATTCCTTGCTCTACCTTGGTGATTGCTTTTTTCTTATCTATTTGTGTTGCATAATAATTGTTACCACAATTGGCACCGTCTGTGGGAAGAGTTCATCTTTCCCTGAGAAGAGACCACACCAAGAAAGGAGTTTAAAATGTCTGCTCACAGCAGAAATGCCCCCAGGCAGGGGATATTCAAGAACCACCTACTCCTCGCAGGATTAGGTCTGAAGTTCTACGTTCAGATCAGAGGGCTCGCTTGGAAAGGCCAGCCTCAGAAGAAAGCCAAGGACTAGCGAGGTCCACACATATATCCAGATTGATTGATGCATACGAGGCAAGGCTCCACGAGCAGAGGGAGTCTTCTCGCAGATACGAGGCTGAGAATGCTCGCTTGAAAATAAGACCAGAAAGACTGGAGAGGGAGCTTCATCCTGATAACAGGAGACGTCCATACCGCACTCCTAGCCCTCAGGCGAGCAAGTCTTGCAACCGAGGAAGGAACCCTAGGCGGGGATCTCAAAAGGTTGAAGTAGGCGAATCAGACGACGACCTCCGTGAGCAGCTGCGAAGTGCTCACCGTTACCAGAGCCCTACTCGCAGCGACGAGAACATACTGATTAGGCACATATTCTTCATATTTATCCCCTTAATTTCGGTATTTTTATGATCCCATGCAGAGTAAATAGCTTGGATTTATCTCGTATTTATGCTACTAACCTATTTTTGCAAGTATTTCGTGTTTTGTGTATTTCTCATTTGCTTTATAGGTATTTCAGGCAAGTTAGTGCGAAGGAGAACTCAAAACAGTGAAAGAAACCAAGAAATGGAGAGTTGAAGGGAATTTTCGTAATTTTTCAGCCTCAGTCCGGAGGTGGGGCCAACTAGAAAGTTGAAGATCTCTAAATTACAAGAACATTGGAAAAAATGGCACCTCAATCCGAGCTACGGTGAAGAAGTTACGATGTTTTGAAGTTGCGCGATAATGAAGAGAAATGGACCAGAAACCAAACCGATCCGGATGGAACAGGACCGATTCCGATGGAACAGGACCATTTCGGTCAGGAAAAAAAAGAACCGATCCGGTACCAAACCGATCTGGATCCGGAACGGTCCGGCTGTGCGAATTGCTGACATTAATAATGCAGATTTTGAGGTGATTAGCTGGTGAAAACTTGTGCAACAAGCGATTCTAGATGTCAAATTCGTGCAACTTGGTGCTATAAAAGACCAAGCCCTAACTCATTCCAAAGGGAGTCGAATTCTAGAGAGAGATTCAGATTTTGGTGAGTTGTTTTATCAAGTTGTAGGAGGCTAGTAGGTAGGGTTTCTTTGTAGTTAGTTTTTAGAGGATTCTTGTAACCAAGAACCCTAGTTTTTGAAGTTTGTCTACTATTCAAGATTCAAAGTTCTATTCAAGATTCATCATTCATCCATTGCAAGTAATTTTAATTTATTATTTTTACTGCTTTCCTATTTAGTTTAATTAATTGTTTATTTCTAGTTTTCCATTCCCAATTCAAGTCACGTTCTCAATTTTCTAGAGTTAGTTATGAATTCTTGCACTTTAATTTGTAAGTTTTATTTTGATTTCATCATGTTAATGTAAGTTTTTAAGGGTTGGGATGCATGAACCCATCCCAATGTAAATTACTTATGTAAAAAATAGAATTTAAATTAAAAATTTGAAAGAGTTGTGGGAGATAATTTTACAATCATTGTAGATCTTTTAATCTCTCTTGCCCTAGGTACTTCGAATTTTTAAGAATATGATGTGCGTAAAATTATTTATCATTGCTTTATATTTACCTTTGATTTCATATGGTGCGGGCTTGATTCTTCATATATGTAATGCTTAGGATCTATAAAGACTGGATTCATTCAAATTTATAATTTAAAATTCTAGGTTTCTATACGGTAAATTACTAGGGTTAGGGGGATTGTATTCCAACCTACTTTCTCATTCATCTTAATTAATTTAACTTCTTTATTTACTTATTTTTTTCTCTTTTCAACCATCATCATTTTTTTTATATTTTCTTTAGAAGTAATAAATCAATTAAATTCTATCAACCATTCCCTGTGGATTCGATACCCAGACTCGCCACTATACTCCTTAAGAAGTGCACTTACAAGTTTAGGTTTTTTTGTATTGAGGTTAGAAGCCGAGAACAACGACTAGCGTATTACACGGATTCTCTGTTTTTCCCCTCGAACACATACGAAATCTGGTCCGCAGGGAGAGAGACCAACATCCTGCCCACCACGGTACCAGATCGACTCGAGAACTCCCTAGACGAGCTCTCAAAACCCAGATGAAGTCACCTTTCACGAGAGAAATTGAAGAAGAAGAAGAAGAAGAAGAAGAAGAAGAAGAAGAAGAAAAAGAAGAAAAAGCTCCTAAGAAATTTTCCATTCCAAGGTTCCAAATTTATGACGGTAAGACTGATCCCATTGATCACGTCAGGCAGTACCGATAGGCCATGACCCTCTGGAACCACCGAGATGCGCTAATGTGCTGAATTTTTCTCTCGAGCCTGCATGACGTAGCGCAGAAGTGGTTCGAAAGGCTCCCCTATCGGTCCATCAGGACTTTCAAATCCTTGACCGAACTTTTTACGTCCCGATTCAATACCTGTAGCTCCCATCCCAAAAGGATGGATGTTTTGTTGACAATGAAGAAAACGCCTCAAGAGACCCTCCGAGACTACGCAAAAAGGTACTGGGAGTTATTCAGTGAGATCGAGGATTCCTCAGAGGAGGTGGCAGTGGCCTCTTTCAAAATTGGGCTCCCCAGTTCTTCCCTTCTATACCAGTCCCTAACGAAGAAGGAGGCTATGACTATTGACGACCTAATGGCTCGCATCGAGAAGTACGCTAAGGTGGAAGATGTCACCCGCCTCAGTACAGGAGAAAACGGTCGAGCTAAACTCACTACCAAGGGCAGTGACAAAGCTGAGAACCAGAAGAAAGGAGGAAAAAACGGGGGCAAAAATGGCTCCAAGAACAGAGGGAACAATGATGCGTCGAAAGCATTCCAGGCGATCAACACCGTCTTCAAAGAACCAATTTACAAAATTCTCGCGAAGATCAAAGATGAGCCATTCATCAAGTGGCCCAGGAAGATGGGAGGAGATCCCTCGAAGAGGAACAATGCGCTAAGATGCGCTTTTCACAAAGTGGGAGGACATAAGACTGAGCATTGCAAAGCTCTTAAGTCTCACCTCGAGGAACTAGCCCAGTCCGGGCATTTGAACGAGTTTGTGGCGAAAGGGCAGAGAAAGTGGCTGCCAATAGATAGGCGAGACCTGACAACGTGCTCGAAGATGACACTGGACATGAGTTCGCAATAATTCACAGAGCATCTGATGCCAAGCAGATACAAGGAAATTCAGCTCGAATGGAGATAAAAAAACTTACAGTGGTAATACAGGATTTTCAGATCGATCCAGCAAAGTCACAGTCAGGAAAGCGTCGACGAGCAGATGACGTCAACTATAACAAGCATATTGTCTTCACAGATGAAGATCTGGTGGGAGTGAGAACCCCACATCACGATGCTCTGATCATTACCCTCAGGATAGCCAACTTTGACTTCGACAAATTACTCGTTGATCAAGTAAGCTCATCCGAAGTAATGTATCTCGACCTATTCAGAAAACTGAAGTTAAGCGTCACCGACCTAAATAAAGCTACTGTCCCTTTAGTTGGCTTCGCTGGAAAGATAACTATGCCCCTGGGAAAGATTGTACTACCGGTGCGCGCTGGAAACGTCTCCAAGATGATCGAGTTTTTAGTAGTCGACATCGACTTGCCATACCAGGCCATTCTCGGCAGGGGATGGCTTCATGCGATGAAGGCAGTCTCCTCGACCTACCATCAGAAACTCAAGTATGTAACCGAGCGAGGAGTAATGGAGATCCACGGCGACCAAGCTATGGTAAGAAGGTGCTTCATAGCAGCCATCCGACCAAAGCCAGAAAAGAAGGTCGATCAGCCCAGCGAGAAAGTTGAAGAAGGTCTAACACCTTCTAAATAGCAATTAAAGTAAGGAAGACCTGGAGTACAGGAGACCAGGCTCTTACACTTCTACCAGGTTGTCGAGGACCTGGTAGAAGTTACTGCTGGAGATGACGATAGTAATAGAGTCTTCTTGATTGGAGCATCTCTCACTAACCAGGAACAGAGGGAACTGACAACTCTGTTAAGACGCAACATAGATGCTTTCGCATGGGAACCATATGAGCTGCCTAGAATCGATCCTAGTATGGTCTGCCATCATCTGCACGTCGATCCTATTTTTAAACCAATCACGCAAAAGGCACGGTGAACTGCACCCGATAAGGCTAAAGAGGTAGAAAAAGAGGTCAAAAAACTACTGGATGCAGGGTCCATACGGGAAGTACAATTCCCCAAGTGGTTATCCAACTCAGTAGTAGTTCCAAAAAGAAACGGGAAGTGGAGAGTTTGCATCGACTTCACCGACCTCAACAAAGTGTTCCCTAAAGATAGTTTCCCCCTCCCAAAAATAGACCAACTAGTGGACGCCACTACAGCTCACGAGCGAATGAGCTTCCTGGACGCATACTCAGGGTATCATCAGATCCCCTTGTATGCCCCATACCAGGACAAGACAGCGTTCATCACGACAGTTGGATTATATTGCTACAAGGTCATGCCTTTTGGGCTCAAGAATGCAGGGGCAACCTATCAGCGGCTGGTCACCAAAATGTTCAAGGAACAAATGGGAGACACCATGGAGGTCTATATCGATGACATGCTCGTTAAGAGCAAAAAGAAGGAAAATCACCTCTCCGACCTGTTAAACTCCTTCGAAATTCTCAGGAAGTACCGAATGAAACTTAATGCAAGCAAGTGTTCTTTCGATGTCCAGTCAGGAAAATTTCTTGGGTACTTGCTCAGTAAGAGAGGCATAGAGGCTAACCCAGACCAGATCGATGCAATTAACAGGGTGCAACCCCCTCTCACAATCCGAGACGTACAAAAGCTCACTGGTATGCTCGTTGCCTTAAATCGCTTCATCTCTAAATCCTCCGAGAAATGCAAGCCTTTTTTCTAGCTTCTAAAGGGGAACAAAACGGTCGAATGGAGCCCAGATTGCTCTTGAGCATTGGTCGAGCTCAAATCTTACTTAAGCTCTCCACCGCTGCTCATTATGCCACAGCAGACAAATTATTTGTACCTGTACCTCTCCGTTTCCAATCACACTGTTAGCTCTGCATTAATATGCGAAGTTGTATGAGTCCAGCACCCCGTTTATTACACGAGCAAGACCCTACTAGACGCCGAGGAAAGGTACCTAGCACTGGAGAAGCTCTCCTTTGCACTAGTAGTAGCCTCGAGGAAGCTGAACCATTATTTTGAAGCCCACACTATCATCATCCTTACATCGCACCCACTTAAGGCAATCCTAAGGAAAGCGGATTTATCGGGTAGACTGTCTAAATGGTCAGTCGATCTCGGGCGATTTGATATCCAATTTCAACCAAGGACAGCTATCAAGGGTCAGATCCTTACTGATTTCATAGCCGAATTCACCGGCGAGGAACCCTCCGACTAACCTCGACCAACAAGGCAAAAGGAGAACCAAGAAATAAAGGAAACCTGGAAACTATTTGTTGATGGATCCTCCAACTCAAAGGGGGCAGGGGTAGGCATTGTCCTCATTACTCCATAGAATACAATCCTTGAACAAGGAATCAGGCTTGGATTTACAGCCTCCAACAATGAAGCAGAGTACGAAGCCTTAATAGCCGGCCTCCAAAAGGCGCACACTTTAGGAGCAAAACATTTACAGGTGTTCGGCGATTCCTAACTAGTCTCCAATCAGATAAGTGGAGATTACAATGAAAAAGATGAAAGCATGGAAGCTTACCTCGCCTTAGTGAGAAAACTAATGTCAAGCTTTGAAGAGATCAACGTCCAGCAGTTTCCCAGGGGGTAAAACAGTCATGCTGATGCCTTAGCAGCACTGAGTTCGGCAGTTAACTCTAACCTAAAAAGAACCATTTCCATCGATTTCCTCATTCGCCCGAGCATTAACCGCGATAGCAAGCCACCAAACGTGGAACAGGTACTCCAGGTGGGATCAGCCCCCAGCTGGATGGACCCCCTAAGGGACTATTTAAAGGATGGCATGCTCCCGGATGACAAGAAGACTGCCCACCAGATAAGCGTCAAAGCTGTTTGCTTTCACTTATCCCCAGAAGGCAGCTTGTATAAGAGATCCTTCTCCGGTCCCTACCTCCAATGCGTTCACCTAGGGGATGTCGAGCAAGTGCTCCACGAGCTTCACGAAGGAGTCTGTAGAAGCCATATTGGAGGAATATCTCTAGCTTTTCGAGCAATGAAGGAAGGCTATTGGTGGCCATATATGCAAAGGGACTCTGCGGTGTATGTTCGCAAATGCCTGAAATGCCAACTTCATGCTCATATGGTCCACCAACCCGCCAGCGATCTAAAATCACTGTCGAGCCCATGGCCATTCGCCCAATAAGGAATGGACATCGTAGGACCACTACCTACCGCCACCGATAATCGCAAATATCTGTTGGTTGTGACTGACTACTTCACCAAATGGATCGAGGCAGAACCCCTGGTAAACATCCGAGATGCTGATATGATAAGGTTCATATGGAGGAATATAATCACTCGCTTTGGCATCCCCAGAACCATCATCATCGATAATGGAACACAGTTCGAAAGCGGCTCCTTTCAGGATTTCTGCAACGAACACGGTATCAGACACCACTTCAGTTCGGTGGCCTACCCTCAGAGCAATGGCCAAGGTGAGGCTTCCAACAAAACTGTGATCGATGGATTAAAGAAGAGATTGGAGCGAGACAAAGGCACATGGGTAAATGAGCTACCCCATATCCTATGGGCATACCGAACCACTCCTCGACGAGCAATAGGAGAAACCCCATTTTTGCTGACATGTCATATGGCATGGAAGCAGTCATCCCACTAGAAGCAAGTTTGCAAACAATGAGGTCCAACCTTGTCGACCAGGGTCATAATGATGTAGCATTACTTGCTGAGCTCGACCTAGCCAACGAGGGCTGAGAGCTAGCCCTAGTAAAACTAGCGAGCTACCAGCAACAGCTCGCGAGGCTTTACAATAAAAAGTTTAACCCAAGGACATTCCGAGTTGGGGACTACGTTCTAAGGAAAGTCCTGGGTAGCGCAGTAAAACCATCTGACGGCAAGCTAGGCCCAAACTAGGAAGGACCCTTTAAGATAACCAGAGATGATCTGTAGGGCGCCTATCACTTGGAAACGATGGAAGGCAGAGAAATACCACAAGCATGGAACGCAGCCAATCTCAAGAGATTATATTTTTAGATCTATCTTTTATTCTTTCGTTATGTAACTAGAAGTTCATTTCCCTTGTCATTAATAACAGTTATTTAAACGGTTGCATTCTAATAAGTAACAGCTATATGAGCTTTATCGCACATCTTTTCCAAATGACAGGCACATTGATCACTACGCCATAGGAGGGGAGCATCCCTCCTCAGGTCATCGTTATGAAACACGAGGGACCTCTTAGCATTGCCCCTGGCAATATATGAAGCCCTACAGGGGATCCTTAGTCAATATGGCCAAATTTTATACTGGTCGTCAAACCTTCTTGGGTTGAATAAAATCCTCATCGGATAAAGCATCCAACACCAGGTGTGTCCTCGCCAATTGCCACATTTAGGCTTAAGGGAGTGTGATGAAACGACCTAAAAGGTAAAGTGATGCACAATGGTATCTCGATATTATACTGGAATGGGGGGATACTTGCATGACAACGCGAATTTAGAAGAGCATAAAGTAGCAAGAATATGAAGAATATGATACACTTGTTTAGTCGGCAAAATTTGCCCAAAACACAAACTTTTCATTAATTCATCATATTTACAACAATGGTGATACATGTTTAGTCGGCGATCTCGCCCAAAGCATTTACACTATCAAAAATACAAAAAGCAACAACCGGTAAAATCTCAATGGGGGTGAGGCCTCTGAGCGAGATAATCAGCCACTCGAGCTCTTCGTCCGTCATCGGGAGAAGGAGCTAACTCTTCGTCAACCTCATTCACACCCGACTCCAATAATTGCCGAGGGATGGCATCGATGGGGATCCATCGATCATCCCTCCGGAAGGGGTTAGGCATCAGGGTAGAGGGAGAAATTTTATGGCGGTACTAGAGCGTCGAGTTCCTCGGGACTTGCAGCTCCTTCAAGGCACTCAGCCACCCCTTGATAAAAGAAAGTTCCTCGAACTCTGACAACCTTGTTGGAGCATCTGACCAACCCTGGTCGTAGCCATCAGCCCACAATCGTCGAGGACCTTTTTTGAATAGGTGCCGCAGCCGAGTAACATCCCTTTGAAGCCCAGGAGCAATCACATATGCTCGCTGGACATCACCACGAAGCTCTTCCATTTCCCTATCTCGAAGTTCTTCCACTTCCCTGTTTCAGCTCCTGGTGCTCCTGCCAGCTCGCGGAATGGATGGACCAGTGGGACCCCGTAGTAAAGGAGGAATAGCACTCTGACTAGCTCTAGCTCGCGATGACGAGGAACCCTGTAATACTGCTGGAGCAGTGCTTGGCGCATGCTCCCTAAGTCGTGAGACCTCTCTCCTCAGAACCTCATTCTCCTGCTGAAGAACCTCCCCAACTTGGTTGATCTCAGAGGCCTCTAATAGCTTCGTTCTTAGCGCATTAACCTCCTCTTGGACTGAAGCACCAATGTCCTCCATCTCCTAAAGCATGTCCTTCAACTTGGCGACAAGATCTATTTGCTCTATAAAGCGCTTGTTCCTCAGTCGCAGAGACTTGCAGATCCTCACAAAAGTGTGACGAACTTCAGAACTCACATTGGGACCCAACATTCTTCCTAATTAGGAAGTAGCAGGAATGTAATCATCAACATCAATCGACTACAAGCAATGAAAAGACAAGGGAGAGAAGGAGATAAATCAGTGCGATGAGGAAAAGGAGCCTTTTCATTAATAAAGGTTGAAATTACATCGAACATCAAAAAGAAATTTTACAAACAGAAAAAGAGAAAATACAAAGTAATCCTAGCAGGTAACTAGTTAGCAACCTCAAGTTGCCCAGAGGTCGATGGCCCTTTTCCCTTGTTGGCATCAGCAGGAGCACCGCCCTCGGCAGGAGTAATCTCTGTCGCCAAAACAAGGGAAGCATCAGCAGGGGTCATCTGGGGGATAGGGTCAGCACCTTCAACAGCGGGGACAGGGACTTCATCCACGGTTGGCTTCGGACCCGGGTCATGCTCGTCAAACAGGGGAGAGTTGATATCGACGCCAGCAGCCAAAAGGGCCTTGTTCCAGCCCTTCATGAAGTTCAGATGACTAATATAGCCTATATGAACTTCAGCATCCTCGTATGCTGTAGCCCAACCAGAATTGTATCAGTCCTCCTTGGCAGTGACAGCCTCAGACTCCTTCTTCTTCAGCTCTTTAGAGAGCACCCTGTTCTCCTCCACAACGGTCAGCTTGCTCGAGCAAACCAAGTCATAGGCTTATCACAGATCCTTCATATTTTTAACTGTTGCGTCCTTCTCCCGATTAGTTGTAGCAAGAATCAGGTCGGATGATATCTGAGCAGCATCAATGGCTTTAAAACTAGCCTCGAGCTCTGTACCCCTCAGCGTCAAGGCAGCGTTCTCTCTCTCCAGCTCGCTATTTTTCTTCACCAGCTCATCACGTGAACGATACAGCACGACCAAGTCAGTCACAAACTATAAAAAAAAGAAGACATTAGAAAAGGGAAATGATGAAATTCGTAAAAACATGGAAGAGAAGGGAAAAATCTTACCAAAGCTAGCCTTTGACTAGCCTGAAGGGCCAATTGCTCGGACCCTACTGCCCTTTGACGATCAGCTGGGAGGACAGCTCTCTCGAGCAGAGCGGGGGCCAACTGAGGGGAAATTACAACAGAAGCCCTCTCGGGCAGCGTGGACACTGGGACTAAGGCCTGCCCAGCCTTCGTCCTCGCTTCCACCATCCTCTGCTCCTCCTCTCTCTCATTCTATTTCTTCTTCCTCTCCTCTACCCTCTTCTTCTCCTCCATCTTCTTCTTCTCTTCTTCCTTTTTTCTCTCTTTCTCCCTTACCTGTTCTTCTTCCTTCCTCTTTCTCTCCTACTCCTGAGTAGAGGACCGAGAACCAGTAGCCACAGCCCCAGAGCTAGATTTTTGCTTCTTTGACCTATGTGAAAGAAGCATATGGTCTTCATCATCATCGTCCCAGATTAAGTTCTTCCTTGGAGGAGCCATTTCCTTGCTCGAACTGCTAGATGTGCTCGACGACTCTCAAGCTTCAGACACCTCCCCACGATCAGAGGAACTGCTACTACTAGAGCTCCCTCCACCCAAATTACTTACGGCTCCTACAATGTCACTTTCAGAGCTGCTCTCCTCCTTATCCAACTGGATAGGATCCGCAGCAGTCTCTTCGAAGGAATCAAACTCTGGGATACTGTCCACAGGCCTTGCTATAAAGCTGGAGCCAACGTTCTTGTACTCGAGAAAAAAGGCAGCAGACCTTGGATGCCCGCCGTCACCCAAAGGCTCCCTGATATTCTAAGCCTTGACCAATTTCGAGAGACGAACCTCGCTGAGATCGAGTTCTAAGTTCTTTGACCTCGCTGTAGAAGAAAAACAAAGAAGAACCAGAAAGATCACAAATCAACAAAAATTGAAACAACAGAGCGAAGTCTACCTATGTATTCTTCCCCATAAAAGGGAACACAGAACATCTCAGACCTCAAACCTTCAAATTGGGGAGGGAACTATCAGTTTCTAACAAGGAAACCTTCTTGCCAATAGTCCTTATGGGAATCAGGTAGATTTACTACCAATACCCTGTCAGGGCTCCTAGCTTTGAGGTAGAGGACACCAGAGCTAGTTCGAGAAAAGGAATAGCAAAAATAGACCTCGGCGAGCCCTAACCTAGTACCATACAACTGATTTATTCTATGTACGCCATTAACTATTTTCCACACATTGGGCAAGCATTGTGCAGGAACAATATTAAAATAGCCAAAGAAATGCAAGAACAAATCATTGGCAGGAAAAGTGAGTCCCCCTGGGAAAGCAACAAAACATGGATCTAGTGGGCGTCATCTATCTCTCTAACGTTTCTAGGAGGGGAAGCACAGCACTCAATATCTACCCACTCAGGGATGTTATAAAAATTCCTAAATTCAGAAACCGACCTATTCCCAATCTTTGCCATCGGAAAACCCTAGAAAACTACAAACTCAAAGAGAAAGTACAAAGAAAAGGCACAGGGAACTTACAAGATAGAACATCGATTCGAACGACGAAGAAGCACGGGCCCAAACGACAGGGAAATAATGAGAATGGAGATTGAGCGAAGAAGGTATGAAGTTCTAGAACTCATAGGGAATGAGAGAGTGCTGGAAAGATTGAAACGACGGTAGAAAAGTGGCTATTCCAGAAAACCTTTAAATTTTGTTAATCATAGTACACAAGATACGAAGTGGGTGCTGCTAAAATCAGCTTCACAGCTTTCAAAGAATTGCAAAAAATCCATTATGGCTAATCATTTAAATTTATTGAGCCCAAAAAATATTCCAACAAACATAGGGGCAATTGTGGGTACCCGAAATTAAGATCATGGGCCTAGACGAGTAGCCCAATTCTGGCGGCCCAAAGTCGAGACCCCCATATCTTATTTTGATTATGACCCGGTCTCTTTCCACGTTCCCATTAAGGGAGAATCTAGGGAGAGATGAATACGTGGGGGAACCCATCACCCCCACTTCTCTAAATCAACATGGATATATTGAACCCTAGGTCCGGGGCAAAAGGACAAGTTGTATTCTCTGTAATCACTCCCCGGAGTATATAGAAATAACACCGACTGCATCACCATGGACGTAGGCACATCTTTGCTAAACCACGTATAGCCTTTGTTGTGTGATTGTCATTTTACATTCCTTGCTATTACTTGGTGATTGCTTTTTTCTTTTCTATTTGTGTTGCATAATAATTGTTACCACAAGTACATAATGAATACATATATTTCCATTAATATACATTAATGTTATTTTTACAAAAAAGAAACTTATTTTTCAACTATGTGTTATTAAATTAAAAAAAGTATACTTTATCTATAAAAAAAAGTGTATGTTAAATTGTTAACTGAAATTTTCTACGCTACTTTAATTTTTAACCGTTTTTTTAAAAAAGTCACAAAATGTTTTTACCTATTTTTTGTTTTAAAAATGTATGTTATATAAAACTATGTTTTAATTTTTTTATTAAAAAAATAAATGTTGTTTTTACCTAATTTTTCATTAAAAAATTTGTAACTTAATTAAAAGTGATTTTAACTATTTTTTATAATTTTTTGTAGAAAAACTGTTTTTGAGCCTCTATTGTTTTTAACTAATCGTTAAAAAAACTCGACCGTTTTAAAACTTTTTTGAGTTTTTTTATAAAGAAAAAAGTCTAGAGTTTTTAACTATTCTTTTCAAAAATAAAAATTGGACCCTTTTAACGTATTTTTCAAACTATTATTTTAAAACTAAAGTCTTTTTTATCTGGTTTTAGGGTTATTTTAAAGTGTTTTTATTTAAAAAATTGCATTTTTTAAATACACGTACAATTTTTTTCATATAAGAACATGTTTAACACACATTTCAACTAACATAAAAAATTTATAATAAAAAGCTGGTAAATTTAACGTGTTATTTTTACTAAAAATGTTAAAAATATTTTTTAATAACATATAGTTTTGATATAAAAAATATTTAAAGTGCAACCAACAATTATTTTTTATATATAATGTATTGAGGGGAGGTTTAGCTGATTATGCCACGTGGACTGACACTTAGCATCTAGAAGTTGTGGCTGTGTAGTTGGTCGAATAATACGAAAGCACTAGCAGAGAATCGGAGGAGATCACACCATATCATGGACGAGTGAAATAGTCATGACTTTATCAATTTGGACATAAACTTTAGGGGAAGATACATAGATTTGTAGGCAATTTTTACTTATAAATAAGTATGACCCCATTTTCTTTAGGGGTAATGAATTGTACTCTAATCAGGGCGACTTGGACTTTCAACTAGCAACCTTAGCACTCCAATCGTCCTTCTTTCTTCTCAACTAGTATATACCTTTCCCCCTTTCCCCATGGATTTAGGTAGGATGATCTTCTAAACCATGTATATCATGTGTCATTTTTTATATTGCATTCATATATTAGGGTTGATTAGTAATACTGCATATATTGTGGGTTGATATCCCCTACAATTTGGAGATGTATGTTAGAAGAGCTTTAAACTCCTACCATCGTAAAAAATCAGCCTTGCAGTAATATGAGTGCTAACCAATATCTTCGCTTGCATACCAGAAGTCGTATCCATTATGACATACGAATTGTTGAGAGAAAATAGACTCCTTCGAGATCCCCTCGATCTCCTAGTTGAGCAAGGTTGAAGGGACACTCGACCCGAAGATCCGAACTTAGTCGATAATGTTATACTCCTTTCGCGGAGCAACCTGCGAGGAGAGCAATGTTACGATTATTCAGTGTTTATAAAAAGAGATTGAACGTTCATAATGAAAAGATTTTATGTCTTAAATGGAAGTTAATCCGAACGTTAAAGGATAATGATTCTGATTCTCATAACCTGAAACAAAGTAGAAGGTGAAAAATCTGTTCCCCAAGATAAAATAAGTCCAACATAACTGATGGGGTTCCCAGATCAAGTATCCATCGTTCGAAGCAATGTAATATGTAGCATATCAATCTTACGGGGGCTCATCACTTCACCAGTCACAACCATATACCCGTTCATCCAGTAGAATCTGCACACAATAATAGGTCGGCCCGTCATAGGGTGCCACCAAAGAAAGCCAAAAGAGAACATAGCAGGCACATCATCCAAAAGTAATTGGAGGGAAGGTTGAATATAAATTTATAATGAACTCTAAAAGATATTTCTAAGAGAGCATTGGGGCATGGATTAGCCTTACCTTTTTACTGTGGAGATAGAAATGTCAGAGTCACCAATGACATTTTTCATCTCCAATATCTCCACATATGATGGGAAAGAGGATCCCTCTCACCACATCAGGCACTATTAAAAAATTATGTCTATATGGAGTCACCATTGTTGATACCAAATTTAACCTACTGACATGGCTCAATTAAGTAAAGACACGTGGCAATCTGCATGGCAATAACAAACATTTCCGAACAGCACTTTGATGCCGAGGAACCATACTGCAATGAGGAACCCTGCTTCCCCGATCAACTCATACGCTCCGACCTGCTAGAGTTCTTCGAGGAACTTCAATACACCGAGCACCTTATGAGTACCGAGCAGCTTAGGCGGTCCGAGCTGCACCTCGAACAGAGCATTAATTGCAGGATAACCAACAGATCGACTGTTAATTTAATGCTTATCATTATCATACAGATGTATACGCTTAAGGGGCATTAATGAATAACCCTTTCACATGTACAGCCTAAGGGCTATAAATACATTGTATCATCCTCATTTTAGAGGGACCGAAATTTCTTGACTAAACCTGTAATCGAGAATTCCCAAACACTCAGCAATAACAAAAACATTGGACGTAGGCCATTCTTATAAGGCTGAATCACTTTAAAATCTCTTTGTCTCATTTAAATTTATCTGTGATTAAATAATTAGACACCATCTAATTTTTTACATCAACAACCATGATGCCCTTATGTGTCAATTTTCTCTTCTACTCTAGGGTAGATTGATATCAAATGGTTTGAAAACTTGACCCCCTTGTCGATTTTCTCAATCAGAGAGTTGGTTGAGGAGCTTACATCTTGCTTCATAAGCAATAGCAAAAGTAGTTAAACAGCTCGATTCATTAATCACCCAAAAACTAAAGAAAGTAAAGTCCCTCAACTAGTACACGTAGTGTTATTGGGAGGTATTCAATGAGATAGATGATTGCAATGAGAAATTATCCATTTCATTCTTTATATTGGGACTCACTAGATAAGACAACCTTTATCAGTCCTTGACTAGAAAGCCAACATCAACTACGGATAATCTCATGGAACATATTGAGAAATACGCGAAAGTAAAGGATGAGTTTTTTAATGTGGAGGCCCTAGCAGATCAGAGCTCTAAAAAACCTAGAAATAACGATCCAAATATGTCGTCTCAAGGAGGAAACCAGTCCACTCCAACGAATAAAGGATAGAAAAATGACACTTCTAAGGGATGTTCCAAGTCCCATAACAATGAAACCAATTATCAGGCAGTAGATACCTCATTCAAGGAATTAATCTACAAATTTATTCATCGGATAAAAGACAAATCATTCTTCATTAGATTAGAAAAGATGACCAGTGATTCGAGTGACAGAGTTGCCAATCTCAGGTGAACCTATCACTAGGACCATAGTCATCTCATAAAAAAACTAGAAATTATTTAGAAATTATTTAAGTGGAACTTTAAAGACCTCATTCAACCCGAACATCTTAAGGATTATATCAACACTTCAAAGACCAGGTCCTCACCCTGGTAGGCGATGATAATCCACCAACGGGAATGGTTATGGCCATTCACAACTATACTAACCCTTCATAGTGCCCGATAAGAATCTCAAGGAAATGGTGCATATTATATCTTGCATCCAAGAAGCTTTCCAGGTAGAAGAGTCTAAGCCCGCCCTAACTAAGAGGTAGTGAAAAGATTTATACTTTTATGGGCAATTATGTTCACAGGCGAGGACCTAGTCGACGTAAATATACCCTACAAAGATGTTTTGGTTCTTTCCCTATGGATACAAAATTTTAATATAAAGATAATACTAGTTAATCAGGGAATATATTTGAAGATCATGTACCTCATCTTGATTCTTAAGATCAGATACACTAGCTGATTAGGCATAAATTCTTCACATTTATCCCATTAATTTCGGTATTTGTATGATCTCGTGCGGTGTAAATAGATGGGATTTGGCTTATATTTATGATACTAACCCTTTTTGGAAAGTATTTCGTATTTTGTGTATCTCTTATGTGTTTTACAGGTATTTCATGCAAGTGAAAGAAAACTAAGAAACGAGGAGTAAAGGGCATTTTCGTAATTTCATAGCCTTATTCCGGAGGTGGGGCCAACTGGAAAGTTTAATATCTTTCAACTACAAGAACACTGGAAAAAACGACACCTCAATCAGAGTCCCAGTGTGAAAGTTATGAGCAGTCAAAGATAGAAGAAAAAGTCAAATAAAGAGAGGATCGGTCCGCCCAGAAATTAAAAGAATCGATCCGCATAGGATCGGTCCGCCCAGAAATTAGAAGAACCGTTCCGCACTGCCACATTCCAGAGAGCCCCGGATAGAAGGAAAACCGGAGAAGGAAGAAAATAAAAAGAACTGGTTCGCCAAGAAATTAAAAAAACCGGTCCGCATTCAAGGCAAACCGGTCCGGAGGAGGACAGGACCGGTCCAGATCAAGGCAAATCGGTCCGGAGGAGGAGGGGACCGGTCTGGCTGTCGCAATTTTTATTCTCTTATTTTACTCTAATGGAGAGTCCTAGTGCTGCAAAAACTCTTGGAGTCTTGTAGGGTATAAAAACCCGTTTTATTATCATTATTTGAACGAAGATTTAGGGAGAATTTTAGTGAATTTACTTTTTTTTTCCAGAAACCCTAGTTTAGATGCAATTTTCAGTTTTAATCCAAATAGAGAAGATTATTTAGAAGTTCTTTGATTACAAGTTTTATTACTTGATGTTGTTACTTCTTTGGTGAAATTAGTGAGTTATTTCTTCTCTTTAATTCTGTTCTACATCCATTCAAAAGTTGTCCTTAGATTAATCATGGTTTTCTGCAAGTTAAACACTGTTTTCCTTACTTTCAGCATGCTACGCTAGATTTTCTAAGGCCGGGATACATGAACCCAGCCTGATGTGTTAGTTGCATGTGTATAACATTAATCCTCTGAATTTAGTGATTTATACGACCGTATTGCGTAGGAAAACAACAATTGTAGATCTTTATATCTCGTTTGCCTCTGGGTAATCGGGATGATTTAGAATGCAATTCGAGTGTCACTATCGCGATACCTATTTATTCGTCCTCAGATTAAGTATGACGTGGGCTTGAACCTCGTATACATAATGCTTGGGAGTACTAAATTCTGGGTTAAATTAATCAGCTAAATTCATGATTAGTATTTTACCGGCAATACACTAGGGTTGGGGGATTGTATTCCCGTACTGTTTTTCTCATACATGGTTTAAAGTTCAAACCAGTTTTCATTTATATTTTTGGTAACTTAGTCTAATTGCATCTTTTTATAATTTCATACTTGCATTTAGTTATAATCAATTTCCAAAACCAAATCATTTCTCCATTCTTTTTAGAGTCAAAGTTAGGATTCCTTCGTCTTTTCCCGTCGTCACAACTTCGTTGTCTTACTTCCCTGAGGATCGATACCCGACTTACTGGGATTATTACTTGAGCGATAGGCTTGCACTTAAGCCTAGAGAGAACACATTTTTGAGACACATTTTCAGCCGCGTCAAGTTTTTGGCGCCGTTGCCGGGGAACTAGGTAGACTTAGGATTAGATCGAGTCAATCTAAATCTTTGACCAAAAAAATTTTCAAAATATCCAAAAACCTAAAAAAAAAATTCAAAAAGCACAAAAATATTCACCACCATCTCTCACAAGCTATTAATGTAAAATTCTGAACTCACTCCCACACCTCATAATACTCCAACCAACATTCATGAAAATCCAATAGTTGAGTACAACCCCGATAACCCCCACACGCCTAACGCCCCACAGTTCTGGATTCCACCTCCCACACCGTCACACTCAATCTCAAAAAACACTCTGTTTTCCTTATTAGGACACACTTCAGAGCATTCTTCGAGCACGCCTAGTGAGGATACCGAGTCGTTAAGAGAAAGAGAGATGTCGCAACACGGTAGTGCAGCCGCTAGTGAGGAAGAGGCCCCATACCGCCCGCTGAGAGAAATATTATATCCCGAGCGCTTTTTCACTTAGGGATGCATTATACTCCCATATAATGCCGGGAAATTTCATTTTTAAAATGGGATGATCCAAATTTTACCCCATTACCATGGTATGGATTCTGAAAAGCCATATCTTCACATCAGGGAATTTCAGGACGTGTGTGGAACTCTCAATGATCAAACTTGCACACAAGAGGTGATTCGACTCAAACTCTTCCCCTTCTCGCTAAAAGATAAAGCTAAGACCTGGTTATGGTCTTTACCTCCAAGCTCGATTCCATCTTGGAACGAATTGCAATCGAGATTTCTCGAGAAATTCTTCCCACCACATCGAACAATCTCCATAAATGCTTAAATTCAAGTGTTCAGACAATCTGAAAATGAGCCATTTCATCGATGTTACGAGCATTTCAATGAGTTAGTTACTTCATGCCCCCATCATGGATTTGATTCAGCGCAAATCATCTCTTTTCTCCATAATGGGCTGAATCTTAACTCCAAGCAACTTGTTGAAACCATGGGAAGTGGTCCCTTTGTCGACTTAGACGCCCACGATGCTGAGCTTCACCTGTGGTATGTTGCCGAGACTACCCAATCCTGGGATACATCTGACCCTAATGCTCAAAATCAAAATCGTCAAGTGACCACCACTCCATCGATGTCCGGCCTGTTTCATGTAGAAAAGAGTTCTATAGCGAAAAATCGAATCGATATACTTGAGAAAGAAGTGCGAGACCTACGTGGGATATGTGGAAGAGGACCAACTGGATCCATACCAAACCCCATTGAAAAGGTGTGTGCGATTTGTGAGGCGGGTCATTCAACTGAGGAATGCTAGACTATACCCACCTACAAAGTAATGCTTCAAGAGCAAGTCAGTGGTATAGGAGGATTCAAGGGTAATTTCGGTGCCCCGCACGGGAATTCTTACAACCCTTCATGGAAAAACCACCCTGGTTTTAGCTATGGGCAACAACATTCTGCAATGAATCCTAACTCACATGTTGACCCTCCTCCACCACCACATTTTAAACAAGCTCCACACATGCAAGGACATGTGCAAGCACCACCACCTCAAGGAGAATACTTCCCTCCACCGCGGAGAAGTCTCGAGGATACTATCAACCACTTTATCAATACCGAGACTGCAACTAATGCTAGGCATGAGCACATGATGAATAACATGAATGCGAACATTTCACAGTTGCAATCATCATGGAGTATCCAAGAGAAGGGCAAGTTTCCTGCTCAGGGCCAAAGACCTCACCAAGGTCAAACTAGTGTTAGCTCGACACTCCATGACCATCCTGAGAAATGTAGCGCAATTACCACTGTACATAGTGGGAGAGTAGTTGACTTTTCACCTCCCTCACAAGACGTACCTAAAGACAAGAAGATTTCTCCCGGCACGAAAGAAGCTGAAGATGTCCCCTTGAATGAGAGTAATAAAGACGACACTAGTGAGCCCGAGGTAGTAGTGAAACCACCCACCGCGGCACCGTTTCCTCAAAGGATAATTCCTTCCCATAAAGGAAACCCACGTGATGACATGCTAGACGTGCTAAAGCAAGTAAAGCGGAACTTACCCTTCCTCGATGCCATTATGAAAATTCCAGCTTATGCAAAAGTCATCAAAGACTTGTTGATAGTAAAGAGAAATATGACGGTAAAGAAAAATGTCTTTCTAGCACAGAATGTGAGCTCCATCCTATATAATGATCTCCCGCCAAAATTCAAAGATCCCGGTGCACCCACCATTTCCTACATCATTGGAGAAAATAAATCGAAAAAGCCGTACTTGATTTGGGAGTAAGTGTCAATATCCTCCCTTACGCCATCTATAGGCAACTTGACTTGGGTGACCTCAAGCCCACAAAGGTCACTCTCCAATTAGCAGATCGAACCGTGAAGATCCTAAGAGGCATAGTTGAGGGCATGATCGTCCAAGTTGACACTTTCTACTTCCCGGTAGACTTTGTCATTTGGGACACGGAGCCCTCATTCACCTCAAGCAACCATGTTCCCATCATTCTTGGGCGCCCTTTCTTAGCTACGGCTAATACAATCATCAATACTCGGAATGGGCGAATGCAACTCACTTTTAGGAACATGACCTTAGAGACTAACATCTTCCATATAGCCCAATATACGGGGGAAGAAGATGATCTTCACGCAGTGAGCCTAATTGATGAGATCGTAGAAGAGCACATTGAGGGAAATTTATATGGAGACGCCTTAGAATCTTTCTTAGTGTCTAGTCATGAGAGCGAGGGAACTTATACCACAATGGAAAGAGAGAGAGAGGGTTAGAAGAGAGAAAAATGGTGGAATTAGAGATCGAGCAAGTAAGAGAGGACGTAGGCACTACTCGAGAGAGAGATCTAGGGGACATGAGCATGGAAGAATTTGAAAAAGAATTTGGTCCGGTGGATGAGAGCCTTAACGACGAAGTCCAAACTCTATTGGATTCATAGAGTCACCTAGAAGAAAGCGAATGGAAAGATAAAATCGATGAATTCCTTCTTTGTGACCATCCACCCATATCACTACAGGTCCAGAAGGCGAGTGAGGAGAAAAGTTGTGGTTCATCCGACTTAGATCCCAACCCATGCATCTTAAAAATTGAAAGAAACCTAGGTGTTCCCTCCGATTCAGCGCACGCAGACTACGCTTTGAGTCAGCATCACGAGGATCCCTTTCCAATTAGTCACGATGAGTCTCCCGATCCATCCTTTATCTATGGGCGAGGTCCCAACTTGTTCCGATTATTGGATTATAATCCTAGGACGGGAGAGACGAGGAGAGCATCGAACCCTATGAGTGGGGTCGGGTGAGTTTGTGGAGAGATGGGGGTCGTTGCACCCCCGACGCGTATGGGGTGATTTTTAGTGTATTATTGAGTCATGTGCTAAGGTCATTTAGTGTCTTTATGCATTTTAAATATTTGTTTGTTTTAGTTTTACTCACTTTTCATTCGCTTTGAGTTAGATTTTAGTCCTTTTTTCTTGAGGACAATGCAAAAGTCTAAGTTAGGACAAGTGCGTATTTCTAAAACTTCACAAATTTTCCAAATGCCCAGAAATTTCTAAAAAAATCATAAAATTTTGAAAAACCCAAAAATATTTTTGTTCAAAATAAATAAAAATTGGAATTCAAAATTTTCAAACATATCATTAAAAGTCGAATTGAAGTCTCAAGTTGTAAAATCCAACATACACAAAGCCAAAATTGACCAAAGATAGAAATTGAGCGAAAATTGACGACTTAACGAATAAGTGTGGAGATTAACAAACCCGATGAGATTTGAGCCGATCACTTTTTACGAGTTTTTAAATCAATCCGAGTTAATTGTTAACTCAAAGTTCTTTTCAGCGCCTAAAAAGTCGTCGAGGATCTCAATCCTTTCATTTTGATCGGTTATGAAAGACGTGTGTGATATTACTTTGAAAAACGTGCCAAAATTGATCTCTAAAGTTAAATTCATCTCGAAACGCATATGGTAACGCAATTGGTATTTTGGACAATGAAGTAGGCCCTCATTTGTCACCAAAAAATATTGGCCAGAAAAAGTAGCGAAAAATTACCCCTTTTGTAACCCAATTTGAGACAAACAAATTGTCCCTTTCGTTTGATAACCCGGAAAACCCAAATAGCCCGGAAGTGCAAAAAATGGAAAAATCCAGAATTTAAGTCCAAAAAGTGCATATAAAGGGGTAAGAGAAAAAAATTAAATATGCTCAACAAAAATAGTGAGAAAAGAAAAGAAGTGAAAAACATAAAAAATAGAGAAAAAGAAGAAAAAAATGAGCAATAGCCCGGAAAAAGCACAAATGGACATCATAAATGACTTTTTCAATTCCAACCTTTCCTACCATTTTCTTTTTACCCCATATACCTTAAAACTCGAAAAAGTCCTAACGGAGTCTAAATTGCGAAATTGATTACCGCGTGGAGAGCTAATACAACAAAAGATAATAGAAGAGATTGAATGCGCGAAAAAGAGGCAATGTTCCGGTTTTAAAAACCGTATTCCGTTGATGAGATCCTATCACTCTAAAATTCGTCTTTCTACTTGTGTGCATGACTTTCCGTCCATTATATTTACTCTTTATATCACGCATACCGAGAGAATAGCCACATTCCGAGTGATTCATTTGAGAGAGCATTCCATGAGAATTTGAAATCAAAACGAATTTTCGGATAAGTAACGTAATGGTCAATCGGTGGAAATTCGCGGTTAAATTTTTGGTTTCGCACACATGCACTATGATTTGAGACTTGTAAATATGACTTGATGATGACTATTTTCTGGGAAGGTTTGAATTGTACAATTTTTGCGTATTTTGAATTTTCTTTGAGTTGAATTTTGTGGGTACATTCTCTGCAAAGCCTCACGAGACACCACTCGTCCTACTAGGGTGACCTAGGGGTTTAAAGGCTTGTTGCATATGCTAAATGCAATCGCTTGCCCGCGAAAAAGGTATTCTATCCCAATAAAATGTGATTTTCAACAGTTAATCTTTGCTAGAATTCTTTTACATTGCTCTGGACGTGTAAAGTTCTAAGTTAGGGGGATTTGATTAGGCATAAATTCTTCACATTTATCCCCTTAATTTCGGTATTTGTATGATCTCGCGCGGTGTAAATTGATTGGATTTGTCTTATATTTATGCTACTAACCCTTTTTGGCAAGTATTTCGTATTTTGTGTATCTCTTATGTGTTTTACAGGTATTTCATGCAAGTTAGTGCCAAAGAGAACTCAAAACAATGAAAGAAAACCAAGAAACGGGGAGTAAAGGGCATTTTTGTAATTTTGTAGCCTTATTCCGGAGGTGGGGCCAACAGGAAAGTTGAAGAGCTTTCAACTATAAGAACACTGTAAAAAACGGCACCTCAGTTGGAGTCCCAGTGTGAAAGTTATGAGCAGTCAAAGATAGAAGAAAAAGTCAAATAAAGAGAGGACCGGTCCGCCCAGAAATTAAAAGAACTGGTCCGCACAGGACTGGTCTGCCCAGAAATTAAAAGAACCGGTCCGCACTGCCACATTCCAGAGAGCCCCAGACCAAAGGCAAACAGAAGAAGGAAGAAAATAAAAAGAACCGGTCCGCCAAGAAATTAAAAGAACCGGTCCGCATTCAAGGCAAACCGGTCCGAAGGAGGACAAGACCGGTCCGGATCAAGTCAAACCGGTCCGAAGGAGGAGGGGACCGGTCCGACTGTCGCAATTTGTATTCTCTTATTTTACTCTAATGGAGAGTCCTATTACTGCAAAAACTCTTGGAGTCTTGTAGGGTATAAAAACCCATTTTATTTTCATTATTTGAACGGAGATTTAAGGAGAATTTTAGTCAATTTACTTTTTTTCCAGAAACCCTAGTTTAGATGCAATTTCCAGTTTTAATCCAAATAGATAAGATTATTCAGAAGTTCTTTGATTACAAGTTTTATTAATTGTTGTTGTTACTGCTTTGGTGAAATTAGTGAGTTATTTCCTCTCTTTAATTTTGTTCTACATCCATTCAAAAGTTCTCCTTAGATTAATCATGGTTCTCTGCAAATTAAACACTGTTTTCCTTACTTTCATCATGCTAGGCTAGAGTTTCTAAGGCCAGGATACATGAACCCAGCCTGATGTGTTAGTTGCTTGTGTATAACATTAATCCTCTGAATTTAGTGATTGATTACGACCGTATTGCGTAGGAACACAACAATTGTAGATCTTTATATCTTGTTTGCCTCTGGGTAATCGCGATGATTTAGAATGCAATTCGAGTGTCACTATCGCGATACCTATTTATTCATCCTCAGATTAAGTATGACGTGGGCTTGAACCTCGTATACGTAATGCTTGGGAGTACTAAATTCTGGGTTAAATTAATCAGTTAAATTCATGATTAGTATTTTACCGCTAATACACTAGGGTTGGGGGATTGTATTCCCGTCCTGTTTTTCTCATACATGGTTTAAAGTTCAAACCAGTTTTCATTTATATTTTAGGTAACTTAGTCTAATTGAATCTTTTTATAATTTCATACTTGCATTTAGTTGTAATCAATTCCCAAAACCAAATCATTTCCCCTTTCTTTTTAGAGTCAAAGTTAGGATTCCTTCGTCTTTTCCCGTCGTCACAACTTCGTTGTCTTAGTTCCCTAAGGATCGATACCCGACTTACTAGTATTATTACTTGAGTGACAGGATTGCACTTGAGCCTAGAGAGAACACATTTCTGAGACACATTTTCAGTTGCGTCACTATCCAAGATCTGGACACCAAGGTAGGGCCATTAATCGGTCTGAATGGAAATGTGGAGACCCAATTGGGGAAGATTAAATTTCCTATATAGGTCATTCATGTCAATTGTGAGATTTAATTTCACGTTATCCAGTTGGACTCACCCTACAATGAGATTCAAGGTAAGGTTTGGCTCCATACTATAAGGTCCATCCCTTCATCTCTTCAATAAAAGCTTAAGTTTTTGAGCGATCAGAGAGTCGTGGAGATCATAAGAGACCAAGAAATGGCCCACAGTTGTTTCATAGATTCCATCAAAACCAAGTAGATTTAATCTAATAAGATTTAGAATTATATCGATTCAGAAGACTATTATTACAAGTAGAAATTAAAGGGCATTCGGTCCGGGGTTGAAGAAACATTATTGGAGACCCTTCTAAGCGGGTAAAGGAGGAATTCAACACCATTCCTCTAGATTTATCCTAACCGGATAAGATATTTTTTATTGGATTAGAATTTCTAAGGAAGAAGCATAAAATTTTGGTCACTTTCTCACATAGAAACGAATGTTTTTACCTAGAAGCATTATGGTCTTTCAGGTATGTATCCAGACATTGCCTGTCATCAACTACATGCGGATAAAAGTTGTTGACCAATCAAGCAGAATTTGAGGAAGTCGACACTAGAGAAAGTTAGAGTCATAAAAAGTGAAGTCGAGAATATAATTTATATTTTATTCATCAGAGAAGTCCAATTTCTAGACTTAATTTCCAATACCTTTATGGTCAGAAAGAAGAGCGAAAATGGAGGGTTTGCATCAATTTCACTGATATTAACAAGCATTTTCCAAAAGAGAATTTTCAACTACCTCGAATTGATATAATCATAAATTCAACGGTAGAGCATCAACGTTTGAGTTTAGTGGGTGTCTAATACAGATACCAACATATACCTTTGATCAGCGTAGATGAGGAGAAGACTTTGTGTATCATAACATTAGGACTTTATTGTTACAAAGTAATTCCCTTTAGTCTGGAGAACACCAGAGTAACCTATAATGCCTCATCATCAAGATGTTAAAGAAAAAGACTATGGAGGTCAACATCGATGATATGCTTATCAAAATAAAATTAGCAGTCGACCACATCAAGGGTTTGAAAAATACCTTCAAGACCTAAGGAGAATATAAGATGAAGCTGAATGCCTCTAAGACATTCTATAGAGTAAAATTTGATAAGCTCTTGGGTTACTTGGTGACATAAAAAGGGATAGAAGAATATTCAGACCAGGTTAAGTCCTTGTAAGGTATAAAAAAATCCGACCACCATCAGAGGTGTTTGGGTCCTCACTAGGATGTTAGCCTCCCTCAACTAGTTTATGTCCTGATCATTGGATAAATACCATCTTTTATTTTAAGATATGAATATGAAAAGAATAATAGTTTGGACGAAGGAGTGTGATCAAGAACTGGAAGGAATTCTGTGGTACTTTGGATAATATCACTTATTATCAATTCCAACCATAGTGGAAGATCTATAGCTTGGTTGTTTCAGAGCATGCTGCCAGTGGGGCACTTGTTCGGTCATAAGACGGAGAGAAATTATTGACATACTATGTCATCCATACTCTCCTTAATGTAATAAAAGGTATATTCCTATTGAGAATATGGCCCTATCCCTAGTAATCTCTACAAGAAAGTTGCGGCATTACTTCAATGCCTATACAATAGTCGTCCAAAAAACTTATCCACTAAATGAAGTTCTCAAGGAGGTAGACATGTTCAACATAATGATGTGGTTGTCTTTGGACCTAGACTAGTTCAACATTTAGTATGAGCCATGAACAACCGAAAAGAAAAAAATTCTAGACAATTTTTTTATTAATTTCTCAACATCACCTTCGGAGAAATAGGAGATGCAACTAAGTTCGATCTTAGATATGTTGGTCGATGGTGAGGAGGATTGGTCACAGGGATGGAAATTATTCATGAATAGGGCATATAATGAGCATGTAATCGGTATTGGAGTCATCTTTTTCACACCTCAGGAATGTATAATTGAATAGGAAGTTCATCTTGGGTTTAAAGGATCAAATAATGAGGTCCAATATGCCGCTATGATTCATGTCCTTTAGCGATCGATCAGTATCAAAAATAAGAATTTGGTAGTATTTTATGATTCATGTTTGATTATGAGACAACTCAGTGGGTAATCCGAAAAGAGTAATATGATAATGCTCACCTATTAGGATAAGGTAAGAGGTTTGTTAAAGATTTTTAGGTCATCCTCAGTAGAATAGTTGTCAAGAAATAACAATAACCATGCTAACACCTTGGCCACTTTGGCATCAACCATTGATACGGATTTAAAGAGGACAATTGTTGATGAATATGTCAACTAATCAAGCATATATGAAATACAGTTGACATTAGACATCATACATATCCATCTAGTCCCCTCATGGATGGACCTGATCAAGTCCTTTTTAAATATAATTAGCAAGGTTATGCCTTAACTTAGAGTTTAAAATTTACCGATGATCATTCACGGGTCCTCTACTCAACTGTGTCCATCCATATTAAATGGAAGGGATCCTCAACAAGATGCATGAAGGCAGTTATGGAACTCACAAAAGTGGAAGATCACCCACATATAGGGTGATCTCTCATGGATACTGGTGCCTTTTCATGCAAAACGAAGCTCTTCAGTTCGTCCATAAGCATGAAAAATGCCATGACTTCTCTCTAATTAGCGAAAGGACAAAGATAAAAGAGCGCCATACAACTTGTCTCTTATCAAGAAACATGAAATAAAATTCAAGGTTTGGGAATTTCTGCTTGACGACCTAATTCTCAAAAATCTCTTGTCGGTGATGAAGAAGCCTTTGGACAAAAAGTTAGTTTCGAACTTGAAAGTCTCATATAAAGTGGCATTAAAAAAAGGATGTAGATCCTACCACCAATAGGAGTTAGATGACACAGTATTACCAAGGTCATGGAATGCCATGAACCTTAGGAGATTTTATCATTAGTTAGGTTTTTCTTTTTCAAAATGTTTCAGCAAGGAGATTCATGTTAATAAAATTTATTCCTTTATTATTGTGTACGTGACATATATCCTTAACTTAAAACCCACGTGAAAATTATGGTACAACCCAAGTTAGGTTGGTCGACCTAAAACAAGCATAACCACAATTAAAATTTTGTGTTATAACTTAAAAATAAGCTAGGTTCTACATTTGGCATAAACCCCACTTAAAAATGGCGGTATAGCCCAACATGGGCTAGTCCGCCTAGTTAATGCATAAGCCCACTTAAAAGTTATGTGGTATAACTTAAAAATAAGTTGGTGTCCTACGTTTAGCCACCTAAAAATGGTGGTACAACCCAAGATGGGTCAGTCAGCCTAGAACATTCATAAACCCACTTAATAATTAAGTAGTACAACTTGGAAATAAGTTGGGGGCTTATGTTTAGCATAAAACCCACATGAAAATTGTATTGGGTTAGTTAGAATAGAACATACATTAATGCACTTAAGAGTTAAGTGTTATAACTTATAAATAAATAGGGTCCCTATGTTTGGGACAAATCCCCACCTAAAAATGGTAGTACAACCCAAGTTGGGTTAGTCATCCTTGAATAAACATAAAACCACTTAAGAATTAAGCGGTACAACTTAGAAATAATTCGTGGGCCTACGTTTTGCATAAAACTCACATGAAATCGGTGTTATTAGACAAATTGGGATGGACGACCAAGAACATGCATCAAACAAGTTAATAATTAAATGGTACAACTTAGTAATAAGTTAGGGCATATGTTTAGCATAAAACCCACCTAAAAACGGCGGTACAACCCATGTTTTGCCGGTCGGCCTAGAACATGAATAAACCCACTTAAGAATTGAGTGGTGCAAATTGGACATATGTTGGGTCCTACGTTTGGCATAAAACACACGTGAAAATGTGGTACAAAACAAGTTAGGTTGATCGTCCCAGAATAGTATGAAGTCTTAGTAGTTAGACGATTACGTTTTATTGAGTTGTCATCGGATGATAATTTCCACTCATTGAAATCGACTATAAGCTACTAAGGTTAGGATCGACATACACGTAGTCAAAATTCAATTGGTAAATAAGTCAAATTAAATGGTCATTTTTCTAACACATCATCACATGAGGCATAATTAAGGCAAGCATTATTAATTATGTCTGAAGTAGGTTTAAAATTCAAAAGAATAAGACATGAGATAAAATGAAATAACTTTTATTTCATATATATTAAAAATGGATCAAGGCCTACAAAATTGTTTAATTGGACTACAAAAGATAACAAAAATAAAGGCTAGGGGTGAACTCCCCCATAACCTGCCAATGGGGGCATATCCTCCGAAATAGCAACATTAACCTCATCTGGTGGGGCCGTGGGATCGATAAATTCATGCTCGGCCTCGAGATAAAGGACTAAGAGGGCATCACCCTCCTATGACAAGCTACTCTAAGGGAGAATTCTCGATGTACGCTGATTCGTCATTAAGGACATTACCGATTTTAGACTAGCAACCAACCAACGGTTGAAGTAACCAACTCGTGAAAATCAAATTGAGAGGAAACCTCCCACACCACTACCTCAAAAAAATCTTCATAGGCATTCTCCATGTCGACCTCTACTTTGTTCTCAAGATTATATTTTTTCCATTTCAAAGTCCTGTGAAAGTAGTCTTTCCTAATACTGGGTAGCTCACAGTCAACCCCGATGAACTCAAGTTGAGTTATTTCGGCATCTTCAACGACCTTGTCCTCGGGGACTATCTCCAGAGAAAAACTCATAAGGGACTCTATAGTTAACGAAAATTGAGTACCCAATGTCCAGGTTGTGATAGGCCGAGTCCAAGGAAATCCTTGGCTCCTTACCTTTCATGAAGGTAATCATCCAAGGATATACCCTCAAAGTGGTCAGAGGTAGAGTCATTCGAAAACTTTGTTTATATGAATGACTGACCACAGGTCAGTTGGAAGTCACTTATGGAGGTGTGGCAGGGGCTTTACTAGAAGATTTGTTTCTTCTCCTTTTTTTTTCCAATTTCCATGTCTCTCCTCTCCCTTTTCTATTCCAGTTCGACAGGTTCTTTCTTTCTAAATGTTATCACCCCCCCCCCCCCCCCCTTTTTTTGTTGCTCGCACCTTGGGTGGCCTAGTTGGACTCGACGCCTTATTTCTTCTGGTTGGCCCGGACAATGGCCAAGTCCACTATTTGGCATAGATAATTTTTCACCTTTTCAATGTTTTTTGGAAGGGGTGGGGGGAGGTAAAGTGGTCTAGATCTTCCTAGATGTGACCTAAGATGCCGACCTTTTCATATGCGAAAAGGGGATAAAAGTTATCAAAAAAGACTATTTTACAACATTTTAATCCTCATGTTCACTATTTTCTTCTATTTCTTCTTATTACTCTTCGCAAGAATCAGTTGACACAACGTAAAGAGGGGAAGATTTACCTAATACATAGCCCTTGAAGCTTCACTTGGAACTGGGGTGGTAGTTGAAATTGATTAATAACCAATCGTAGTACAATCAGATACGTATGGGATCCTTGTAAAGTTATTGGCAGAGGCAAAAGTAAGGATGTATCCAAGTAAGACGTGGCTTACTCTAATGTGGGCTCATACCAATCGGAGTTGGCCTTTTATAAATTCACTTAAGATCGTGCAGGTTGACTTCAAAGTGTTTGGGATTTCTTTTTTAATAAGGATTTGAACATCAAATAATTGTCTCATCAATAATAAGAAGTAGATAAATCAAATTTAATCACAAAAATGATGGACGACTAACCAAGAGATTCGGCCATAGCAGACATAAAGAGACCTTTGTATCCCTCACCATATAATGACTCAAAAAATACTAAGACATCCTGGTCAGTGTCTTTTTGTGATTTGGGTAGCCACATTACAAAACTGTGAGACTTATCTTTATCTTGAAAATGGTACATGTTAGACCTAAGATAACTCCTTAGATTATATGAACCTCTAGTTTCATTCAAACCAAGACTTGTCCTACAAATTTTTGCCTGGATTAAGCGTATTCCATAAAAATGGGGTGTTTTCACCACTAATGGATGCAGGGAAAAATGGACCACCCCTCAATTATGGAAACCGTCATAAAAGAGACTTTTTCATCAATATCGAAGGTATTATCCTCCCTTGTAAAACCTAATATTGATATTGTCAGGTGTAGGGTATTTAGTACGAAATGCATCAAAGTTATTCTTTGAAGTCACTTTGTACTTTCTCAAATGGCATGACATAAAGAGAGAGCTTAACAAAGAAAAATTGAAAAAAAAGAAGAAAAAAAGATAAGCTGTGTTCTTTTAACTCTAGAGAGAAAAGAGAAGTGGGGGTTTACCTACAAATTATGATAAAATGAATAAGGTATATGGCTCCCCAAACCTCATACCTTCTGTCGACAAAGCAATGGAGCGATGACTTGTCATTAGGCAAGGAGTTTTGCACCAGTTACTCCCTAGGCCACGTGTTACGCACACAATCATTACCTAGCAGATACCACTAACGAGACACAAAACTCTAGGTGTGAGTATCGTGTGTGTCACAAATAAATAATTATTCTCCCACTTGCACAAGTGGGTGTATGTTGAGTTATTGGAGACATTTGAAGAAACCCATGTGAACAAGTGTAAAAATAGTGGTAACATTAGGCCGATCTGGTATAAAGAATGATCACTCCAATATTAGGTAAATTGAAGGAAGGTTTGACTAATAATGCCATGCTAACTTATACGTGGAACCTAAAAGTTAAGGTAGTGTAGTCGATCGAATAGTATAGAAAGGATAACGGAGAATCTATGGAGATCACATCATATCAAAGACGATTAAACCGGTCATGACTTTACCAGTTTGGAGATAAGCTTTAAGGGAAGAGACCTAGATTTGTAGGCACCTTGTACTTATAAATAAGGACAACCTCATTCTATTTGGTGGTATTGAATTGTATTCCAATCAAGGCGACTTGGAATCTCAGCTAGCAACTCTAACATTTCAATCATCCTTCCTTATTTTCAACTAATATAAAATTCTCGTCTTTTCCCTGTGGACGTAGGCATGACAATTTGTCGAACCACATATATCATGTGTCATTTTTTATATTACAGTCATATCTTGGGGTCGATTAGTAATATTGCATTTATTATGGATTCGATATCACCTACACGTACTTTTTTTAATTAGGAACAAATTTTCCTACTTTTTTCACTAAAATAGTTTTAAAAAATAAAACTCTCTTTTTCCTAAATATTAATTTATATTCGTGTATATATATATATATATATATATATATATATATATATATATATATATATATATATATTAAAGTTAAATATATTAACGTATCAAAATAAATATCCATATTAAGGTATTTATTATAATAGATGTGTATAAATATATAACATATACTTAAAGTAATGTATTATAATGTATTTAGGGGTAAAATGGTCATTTCAGTTGAACAAAATGGGTCAGCTAATGGTTTTCATCTATTTTGAACCCCAACCAACTAATACGTAAAGCAACGGACCCCAACCCCAATATAATGAAAACTATTGGTCCCCAAACAATAGAAGACCCAATAATTTAAATATATGTCAACACAAAAGTATTTTTACTTTGAAGAGTGAAATTCTTGTAAAAGAGTATTTTCGGTTCAAATGTTTAATTGAGTTTAAGTATTAGATAACGCTAACAACACTCAAAATATAAGAAACTTAGCATAGAACAATTAAATTACCTTAATCGTAATAAATAAAATAAATCAAAATACATAATAGAAATAACAATAATAATAGTAATAGTAATAATAATGACAATAATAATTGTTGTACCCTAAAACAAGAGTATTACATGGACCAACAAAACTATGATAACAATCATCATAATATGTTTAATTAATCACTATCCGTAAGACTTTATCAAGGTCGACTGACTGTTGCCTATAGGTCAGCAGTATGGCAGACCATCATCAAGAAGGCCAACCATCTACAAAGCGTAATGTCTATATTTAAGCATACGTGGGAATATCTATAGTATCTTTTGTAAATTCATGTGGATCAATTCCCAGGCTAGCTCATGACTGGTTGTCATCATGTAAAAAGGTGTAATTTCCTGGCATATAAAGGCATTCCATCTCTTTTTCTTCTTACCCCTACTATAAATTTCACTTTATATCCCCCATTTGGGACAAGGAAGAAAACGACATACACTTAACCCTAAAGAGAATCTTGGGAGCTTATACTTTGCCCTAATACAAAGTAACTTTACATCAGTGGACGTAGGAACCTCTTTTGGGGTGACCCATGTTAAAAATCATTTCTCTTTCTTTGTCTTTCATCTCTCTCAAGTTCAAATCATTTTCTTTTATATGTATTAAAGTTTATTGTTGATATTATTCAGCTAAGACATATAATTATTCTATTACAAATTTTACACCATAACAAATTGATGCCTCCTTTAGGAACGATTAGATAAGCCATATTTTATTTCTTATTCAAATCACTTTCTAAAGTCACCCGTCAGCCTTTGTGCCACTAGAAATGCGGGATAATATCGAAAGTAGTGGGGTAAATGAAATCATTTCACCATCCACCCTTGTAGGGATGGGCGACCTTCAAGGAATTTTGATGTTCATAGACAAAGGTCAAGAGTCAATGCAATAAATAGTAAAACAATTTACTCAAATTGTTCAGGCTAGCCAAAAAAGGCCAGTAGTGGACCCCATCATACTGTCTAGGCGAGAACTCTCTAACAGAAGGGGAAAAATGTTGCCTTATGTCCCTAAAGGCATAGACAACTAATAAACCTAGTTGGGATGAATGTTGGATAACAAAACGAAAGAAGAAAATCTACATATTCTAGATCCACGAAACATACATACCACCTTAGGTCCACCTCATCCCTCAGGGCCACTAATCACTATGATGAGCAATAATTTTCCAAGAAATGGTTGAGCATCTTAGAGAGGTTGAGCAAGGGCTCAACATTTGATAGGATAGGTCCCCGAGTGATGAGAGGTCATCATCATATAGAGCTTAAAGGATCTGTGGACCTTCGTAGACTTTCAAGGAAGAGAGATCAATGTAAAATAATGGACAAAAAACTAAAACTATCCCACCCAAGGGCAATCCATACAATCAGTCGTGGGAAGGCTCAATTTAATGATTGGAGGATCTTTTGGGAGAGATAGTAAAATCTAAAAATCCTTTACATTAGAGTTTCATGAAAGGATCACCATTCACACCTTCAATTATGAATTATCCTACGCCTTCCAAGTTCCAACCACCTGTGGTAACTCTAAAGTATGATTACAAAATGGATCCAATATTTCACGTGGAATATTATCAATATACCGCCGACATCTATTCGGTCCCTAATGAGATGCTTTCCCAAGTTTTTTCCAGTACTATTACTAGGTCGACACAGATCTGGTATAATAATCTGTCGCGAGGATAGATGTCCAGCTTTCTACAATTGGCTGATTTGTTCGTTAGTAATTTATTCTTTGGAGCCAAACTGACTAAAAGGGTAGCTCATCTACTAAGTTCTCGCTAGAGAGTTAGAGAGACCACTAGAAAATACATCACACGATTCATAGTGAACAAATATAATTCGTTGATTACAACAAGAAAATGGAGATCATTTCATTGATAAGAAGCTTGCTACCCAAAAAGTTTCATTATGCATTGGCCAAATAACCGCCCAAGACTATGACCAAACTACTGGCTAAGACCGGTAAATCCATGAATGTCGAGGAGGCAATGACTGCAAAAGAGACCAACAACTCTAAAACTAATGCTAATAAGAGCTCAGAGAAGAAAGAGAAAAGGATAAAAAGGTAGAGAGGCGAAAAAAGATATGACGAATGTACTCCTCTTATACTTGGAGTTCACCCTAGTTTAGAAGGAATATGGGGGAGCAGAGATCTAAAATGGCCCGAGAAGTTAAAGTACCCTCAAAATCAAAGAGATAAACATAAATACTATGAGTTCCATAAAGATTAAGAACATAACACTGACAACTGTAAAATCCTAGAGAATGAGATAGGGAACCTGATCTAAAGAGGGAAATTATCAAAATTCATGGATAAAGGAGGCCGAACGGACCATTCAAATGAGAAGGAACCCAGGAGATGATGGGATATCTTATAGAAGGGGGATGATAAGAAAAGGGATAGGGATGATGACTCTAAGGCTAATCTAGACTTTTCAAGGAGATGTAATGAACATGTATGTGATGTAAAGATGATCTCTTTTGGATGTAACTTTATTGTATTGGTAATGCCGATGGAGGACATCAAATAGTAGAGAGAACCCTACCTTCCTGAAGCTAAAGCTTATTCTCACATTAGGCAAATTAACCTGTATAATGATGTGGACACTCACCTGAGGAAAGTGAAGGATGATAGATTGGTGGTAGGATTCTCCAAACAACTCTCTAGTTCTCACGATGTTGGTCCATAAAGGAAAGGTGGCTATAGTTTTTAGCGATAATTGTAGTTCAGTAGATATCTTATTCTACAACTACTACAGAGGTCTGGGATTGCGAGATAGAAAACTTGAAGCCTATCACAGGCCCATCATTAGTTTCTCGTGAAAAAAAGCGTACCCTCTAGGAATAATTAATTTGGATATTGTAATTGGTACTTGGATGACCTGTCGAACATAGAAGATTACTTTCTTTATCATAGACAAGAATGTCAACTTGGAGCACAATAATATCCTTGACAGGGTTGAATTGAAAAATTCAAAGTAATTCCCTCTACCATGCATTAGTGTCTAAAGTTCCTCACTCATTAGGCAGTCGATGTAGTCGAAGGGAATCAAATTAAATCTAGAGAATGATACTACACCTCAATCGATTAGGAGGAATAGATGAAACTAACTACTACGTACCGAGCATAAATGATGGATTAGCGTGAAGAAGTATAATTGATCAAGGGACAAGTTGTGGATGTAATAGAATCAATTATCCTTGATGATAAACACCCTAAAAAAATACCACATATCAGATTATCACTGGAGCTTGCTATCAAGAAGGAGTTGGTGGATTTTCTTAGGCAGGGAAAGAATTTTGTTACTTGGAGAAACGAAGACATATTGGGAACTGATACAAAATTCATGTGTCATGAATTCAATATAGTTAAGTATGCCAAGTCGATCAAATAAAAGTTGTGCCTCTTCAGCCAGGAAAAGCAATAGGAAAAGATCTTAACTGAAGATGTCAAGTACCCTTAATGGTTGTCCAATGTAGTTATGGTTAGAAAGAAGAACAAAAAATAGTGTATGTGTGTTGACTTCACAGATGTAAACAATGCTTATCTAATGGAATATTATACTCTACCAAGGATTTATTAATTGGTCGATGTTATTGTCGGGCATGAACATCTTAGCTCCACGGATGCATACTCAGGCTATAATCATATCAAAATGACGATAGAAGATAAGGAAAAGACTTCATTTATAACTGGTCGAGGTACCTATTATTACAGATTTATGACTTTGGAGATTAAAAGTACTGGAGCAACATACCAAAGGCTGGTGAATAAAGTTTTCGAAGAACAGATCGAAAAAATCATGGATGTATACATCGATAACATGCTCACTAAGATAAAGATAGCCGTCGACCATATTAAAGACTTGGGTCAGATAATCGACTAGTTTGAAAAGCACAGTATGAAGCTTAACCCCACAAAATGTGTATTCAGAGTGAGGGAAGGAATATTCTTTATCTTCATAGTAAACCAAATAGGCATTAAGGAAAATTTAAAAAAGATCTAATCATTGATCAACATAGAATCTCCAATAAACAAGAAAGACGTACGAAAGCTAACAGGTAGGCTAGCAACACCAAATCGATTCATTTCGCAAGCTACTGACAGTTGCTTTCCTTTCTTTAAGGTGTTGAGAAAATCATTTGCATGGAATAAATAATGTGAAGTTGCTTTCTTGGATGTAAAGAAATATCAGGGATCTCCACCCTTGCCCTTAAAGCCCTTCATGGGAGAAAAACTCTACTTATACTTGGCATTATCAAAGTCTGCAGTTGCTCGACATTGGTTCGACTAGGAAATGGGGTGAAAAGCCCAGTTTATTATATGAGAAAAGCATTCTAAGGTGCGAAGATTCAATGCCCAAGGCTGTATAACTCACCTCTAACTCTAATTGGGGCTTCCCGATTAATGAAGCCATATTTCCAAGCTCATACCATTGTAGCCAATACAGACCTTCCATTACGACAAGATATTCATAAATGTGAGAAATCAGGTAGATTGATAGCTTGGGTCGTAGAATTAAAAGAATATAACATACATTACGAACAAATAACGATGATAAAAGGCCAACAAGTGACTGATTTCATTACTGAATTTACATATGAAGAAAAGCCTACCAAGCAGACTTCTATAAAATAGAGCTTAGTAGTAAGACCAGTAGAGAAAAATTATTTGAAAGAGAGCTCACCAGTTTAGCCTACTAAGTAGACTTCTCTAGATAATAACTCAATAATTAGCACAGTCGACCAAGTCATGGACGTACCAGAATCATTAACTAAATAAGGGGAAATCGGTTGCTACCTGGAACAATAGAAAAAAACGTTCAACTATGGGAGCCTAATAGAGGGAGATTTAAAATAAGATCGTTTTATTTTGGAATATGTATGTGGATAGCTCAGCGTGTGCCTCTGGTAGTGGAGCAGGTTTAATAATTAACACACTAGAAAACATTGACATTAAATATGCCCATAGATTCTAATTTAAGGTCTTTAATAATAAGGCAAAGTATGAAGGACTCATAGTAGGGTTTGACCTAACATTGTCTCTAGACGTCGAGCTAATACAGGAGCATAATGATTCTCAATTAATACTAAATCATGTATTAGGAGTTTATGGAGCTAGAGAGGAATATATGGCCAAATACCTAGACAAAATTGAAAATGTGATATCGAAGTTCCCAACAGTCAAGATCATCAGGATTTGCAGAGATGCTAATGCCCAAGCAAATGCACTTGCTCAGATTGCATCCACCACTATAATAGAACTAAGAAGAACAATCCCATTATAGATCCTCATACACCGGAGCACTGATGAAGAAAACACCAACATAATTGAAATGGATTTGGGATCGTCATGGATGCATCCAATACAAAATTACTTTAAAAAGGCATCCTGTCGATCGATCCTAAAGAATCCAGGAGACTCGAATACAAAGCAACGACGTGTGTCTTAAAAGGAAGTTTCTTATAAAGAAGAGGGTTCATCATTTCGTTACTCAGATGTGTCACCTGGCCGAGGTAAAAATATTGATAAAGTACATATATAAAGGTTGTGGTGGAGCACACTCGGCAAGGAGATCTTTGATAAAATGATTAGCCACACAGGGTTACTACTGGCCCACTATAAAAAAAAAGACTATGTGAACTATTCAAGGCGTTGCGATTAGTGGTAAACATACACGGTAATCTATAGAAGACCAACGGATTCACTCACACCTATGACATCCCCTTGGTCCTTTTCCATATAGGGTATTGACTTGGTTGGCCCCTACTAGAAATAAGAGGAAGGTTCAAATACATAGTTGTGGTAGTGGACTATTTCACCAAATGGGTGGAGGCTGAACCTATGGTAGAATTTTCTTATGAAAAGGTCTTTCATTTCATATGGAAAAAAATCATTTATTATTACGGGATGCCATATGCCTTCATCACCGACCACGGTACGTGGTTTGACGATCAGGAATTTGAAGACTATTATGTTCGCTCCAAAATCCAGAAGCTACATGTCGCTCCTGTCCACCCATAATACAATGAGAAAACGTAAGTTATAAACAAGACTCATCTGAACAGGATAAAGAATAGATTAGATGATGCTAAGGGAAACTAGATTAACAAACTATAATGCATACTGGGCATACAGGAAAACACCGAGAAAAGCCACATGCAAAACTCTTTACATGTTAGCCTTCGGGGAAGAAGTAGTGGTCCTAGCAGAGATTGATCTACCATGTCATAGGGTGCTTAATTTTAACTCACCAAAAAGTGACATCCTAAGGAGGCTAGATTTAGATATATTCAAAGAGGTCAGAGAGCTTACGGAACTTAGCTTGGCAGCTTATTAGCAAAGAATCTCCCAGTTATACAACAAAAGGGTGAAGCCGAGCAACCTCAAAGAGGGGGACTACTTGATAAAGAAGGTTCTCCAAAAAAAGAACAATTTAGAGCCCAATTGGCATAGTCCATATCATATTTCCACAGTCGTCCGACCAGGAACTTATCGAATTGAAACACTAGAGGGGAAACAATTAAAAAAATCCTAGAATACCAAACATTTGAGGAAGTACTATCAATAATCTTATGAAATGTAATTTCTTTTCAATTTTCGTAACTCATTTTCATTTTCATAATAAAAATTGTCAATTTTTAGTGGATATTTGTGCCCTTTTTTATGTTTTTTTAGGAGTGGGAGATGTTCTTGAATTTCAAAGAAATATCAAGTAATAATAAAAAACCAAACTTCACGTATGACCTCGTATTTGGAAAGGCCATGAAAGAGAAGTATAACTTCATATTTGACCTCACAAGGTCAAGAATAAGAAGTTACAAATAAAAAACTTCATGTATGACCCCACAGATTTAAGAACGAGAAGTTTACCAAACCGTATTAAGGAAATTCAGTGTAGTTGGTCACGTCAACAACAAAGATCAACCATAACTGACCAAGAGTGAGGAAAAATCCTACCACATTTGGTCGCCACCAGTAAATGACATTAACACTTGGTCAAAATGATAAAATCACATGTTAGTAGAACCTAAGGCATGACAACCTATGTTTGTCCAACACTGGTAACTAGTAAGGCAGATTAGTGGTGCAACTGCCGACAACATAATCATAAGACTAAACCACTAGTAGGCTATTACTAAGTAATTAATAACTAATAAACTAATCCAGCAAAGAATTATCAAAATTATCGTTAATCTTGAAGAGTTATTACAATGCAAAGAAGACAAAGGTACAATAACACATCAAAGGGGATGAGGTGGGTCGTTTGACTCTTTTTCTACACCGGTTGGAGGTACATCCAAACCATAATGAGTAACTATAGTACTCAGATATCTAAGTCTCGTCTGATTACTAGAACTCACCATATTCATCAAGGGCAACGGTCGGCTGAGTGCGCCATTACGATGCGCACCATAATCCCTAGGATATTATATTATTCAACTCATCAGAATATTATGTGGAGGAATCCAAGAAGAATCCATCTTAAAGGGAGGATTATGATGCTCCAAACATCCAGGGTCATGCCAGTATCATAACTTATTTTCCTTAGGCATTTTCATTATTATTAGAGCATTGAGCCAACCATGTTTATAACCAACCTTGCAGTATTGATTAAGTTCTTGACTCATATGTGTCAGGGCTTTATCCTAACACTCCATAAAGAGAGTGCAAGGTTATTTATGTAAGTGACATGTAAGGCGGTTAACTTTTTCACTCAACCTTTTAATTGTCGCTAATTGATTCTTTATAATGGTTGCTTGGTCGGACAAAATCTTCTTGGTCCTCTCTTCCTCCACTGATGGAGGGATCCTAGATAACTGCTGATAAGAATAACTTTTCCCCTTTACCTTTTTCAATTGTTCTAGGTCTTCCATTATGCTAACATTATCTTTCTCCAAAAAAAGAGGCACCTTCAGTCTGGTCGGTAAACTCGAAAATCTTAAGGCCCTCCCGCTCATTGTATAGTAAATTGTTCTGATGTTCAAGAAAACTTATAACCTCTCGGGTGCTTTTCAGCTCTGAGACTCAAACGTTTCCTCCTCATCATCAACCTCTTCCTCTATCTGAGCATGTGTACCAGGATTGTGCTGGAAAAAATAGCTCTAATCTCAGCAGGACCAACCTAATTGAGGGTAGCATCCCAACCTTTCTTGAGGGAAAACTTACTCAGATATTCAATCTGTATGGAAGCATTGGAGAACACCTTATCATATCCCTTAGTGAAAGCATCCTCCTTATCCTTAGCAGCATTGGCCTTAACATCAACAACTTATCTTTTTGTCTGGCCAAAAACCTTCTTAGCCTCCTCAGCGTCTCTCTTAGCATTGCTAGCGGCTTCATCTGCAAAAATTTCCCCTGCTCTAACGGTTTAATCTGATCCTCCACCCTCATCTCCCCCTCATGGTCCCGAACAATATCTCCCAAAGATTCTCGCATCGTCTTAATAGTTACTTTCACAATAGAAGATGACTCTTTTAGTTTATCGTTTATCCTCAACAATTGGTCATAATCAATCAGGAATTGCAATATAAACATCCGAGGAATGAATTTAGAAAAGAAATGGAATAATAAACAATACACTTACAATGGCCAGATTGTGATTCACCCAGTCAACCAACCTTGAGTGAGGCAGGGAGGATACATCTTCTTCACTGGCAGGAAGAACTCAAACTCCAATTAATCCTCGAGCAAGCTTAGGATTCACTATAACAGACTCATCGGTCCTCTTGCCCTTATCACGAGGATCCTTTTCATCCACCTACAGAGACGGACTTAGACCCCTCCTTAACCTCTTGTACTGAGGCCCTTGGCCTTTGGTAGGGGAAATCTCCACAAGGACAGGTTGACTAGAACCACCGACTTTCAGGTTGTTTTGCTTATAGTGGGAGGAGACCCGGGGCTAGCCAGGAGGTTAGGGATCTTTCTCTTCACTATGTCTGAGGAAGGAATGTTACTCGGCACTAAGTCAACATCTAACGATTCAAAGGAAGTTGAAGTTCTCCCTGCTAAAAAATTACCCTTTGCTTAGTAGGAAGACTCGAACTTGAACCTGGAGAGAAGAAAGCAGGGTCGTTTAACCTAATAGGGATTATCGGTATCTCCTTAGTTGGTCGTGAACAAAAAAGGTAATGGAACTTCTGTAGCCAAGCGAGGATGATCTTCAGCACCAATTCTATCCTGAATAGACTAAATAATCTCGAGGTTGGAAAAATTGATTTCAAAAACACGGGGGATCTTTTTCTTGCTTTTCCCTACAAAATGGAAAAAAGAAATATGCAGTCAACTGTAAGATAGAAGCCATAGGTCGAAAAGAAAAATATTCAAGTTGTGTGTGCATGTAACGTCCTACACCTTGACCCTCTTGAGTGCACATGGGACCACTATACACCTAACCCTCAAGAAGAGGGGCAAACTGCCAATCCTTCACCATTAATCCATTATCTCAATAATCCCTGTTGTAATAAGATAAATTCATTACAAGAGTTTTGTTAGGCTGTCTCGTCTTCAAATAATAAATGTTTTCTTTGGTGGTATCTCAGCTATGGTAATACATCAAATCTTTTATTCTGATATTTTTCTCGTATTGCTCATTAATGCGATAAACCCCATTAATAACCCTTCAAGTATTTGGGGCAACTTGGGCAGGGGTTAAAGAAAATATTAAAAAAATTCCTGAAATAAACGGTTGGGGGGGGGGGGGGGGGGAGGTAACCTTGTACTCAGCAATAAATATAATGGGCATCCAGTGACCCTCTTCTAAAGAACAAAGGTTATAAGGACCAGTTAATAATTTAGTCTTTACCCAAGATGGGATTTTGTGAGTGGACTTATAAAGCTCCAACGAACTCTCATCTATAGTATATACCATATTTTTAGCAAGAAAATACCAAAAAAATGCAAAGAAGGATAAGTTCTTACAGTGAAAAGGTAGCAAAGGGATACAACTCTCACAAATGGAGAAAAAGACTTAAAAGAGAAGAAAGATTTAAAATTCAGAGTGAAGTGAATGTAGGAGGGAATGATGCTATATTGGTTCAGTGACGTCTCTAAAGTTGCACATAATAAATATGATTAAACGTACTTGTTGTTTCGTATTTGACGGTGGTTCATTACCTAGTGAATATTGTTACCGACATACCCCTTGACGTTTCACAATTTTTACCCTTATTTACAAAATTTCCATCGCCTCAAGAAACTAAATCGAAATATGCAAACTTTAAGGATCCGCCGACCAATCACCTCAACATGAGAAAATCACTATAAAAGGTTTGCAACAAACTTTCATGTAATCAACCAACACCTAGTGGTTAATACTTCATCCTTTCAGTCGCCAGCCACTATTATCTTTAATCAAGAATGAAGTATTGGGAGCTCTTGTTGTATCCTAAAACAGGAGTATGACATGGACAAACAAAATTGTGATACCTATCATCATAATATATTCAATTAAGCACTATCCGCAAGACATTATCATGGTTGGTTGACTATTCCACACTGGTCGACAATATGGCCGATCATCATCGGGAAGTCCAACCATCAACAAGACATAATGTCTATGTTTAAGCACACGTGGGAATATCTACATTCTCGTTTGTATATTAACGTGGGTTAATCCCCAGGCTAGCTCATGATTGATTGTCAACAACAATGTAGAGAGGTGTAATTATTTGGTATATAAAAGTACTCCAACTCTTTTTCTTCTTATTCCCACTATAAATAGCTCACGATATCCCTCATCTGGGACAAGGAAGAAAACAATATACAATCAACCCTAGAGAGATCATTGAGAGCTTGTGTTTTTTCCTAATACAAAGTAACTTTGCATCCGTGAATGTAAGTACCTCTTTGGGTTAAACCACATTAAAATTCTCGTTTCTTTCTCTGTCTCTCATCTCTCTCAAGTTCAAATCATTTTCATGTTATAGTATATTATCAATACTATGCAGTTAAGACTTATAATTATCCTAGTACCAATTTTAGACTATAATAACAATAACAACAACAATAAAAATAAAAATAATAATCATAATGTCAATAATAATAATGTCATTCATTTTTCTCACCACTCTATTGTTTATCTTCACCCAATTACCCCTCTCCCTTTACGCCGGTTAAAAAACCAATATTTTTTCTTTAAAAATAATTTTATATTAAAAAAATAAAAGAAAAAAAAATAAGAAGAAGAACCAAGAACATAATTCCAAATCCACGTGAGTACAAGAAAGGAAAAGAAAAGTCAGATTGGAAGTATTACACTAAGAAACTCCCATATCCGGGTGTGATGATAATGATTGAAGAGACACCTTTAAATGATCACCATTTCTTCTCAATAATGGAACCAACTTTCCACCCCTTTGTGGAAACGGAGCATAGCCACAAACTTGTGTGGTCTTCTGTCCAACATTTATATCATAGTAATTTTTGTTACCCAAAGATTGCACAAAAAATATATTATTCGTACCGACATGCAAATAGTTTGTTTTGTTACGTAATAATTTTTAGATTTATTTTGAGTTTTCTTTCCATTTTTATAATCAGTTTTGAAATAAAACTTTACTTTTTTTTTTAAATTTGCAATACACCCATTCTATTAACTTGTCATCCAAATTGTTAGTACTATTTACATTTTGTTTTTTTTTCACTTTTTTGATCAGTTTTGCGAAAGACCTTCATTTAAAAAAAATCATTTAAGTGCCAAATTATTAGCAGTCCAATTTTTTTTTAATATAAAGATATTTCAATGGAAAATGTTTAAAAAAATCAAAAATAAAAAAAAAAACAAGAAAAGTCTTAAAAATAAAAATTTTGGAATAAAATAAAAAGGCAAAATTTCTAACGGACATCTATTAAAAAGTCGGAATAGTATAACTTTTATTTTAAAACACAACTATTTAAAAAAACTGTTTTGACTATTTTAAAAGCTGTTTTTTAAAATAAAAACTGTTTTTATACCTTTTTATTTAAAAAAAAATACTGTTTTGTCTATATAAAAAACTTTTTTTTGATTAAAAAATAACTTTTTTTTATAAGAAACTGTTTTTAAAAACAAAAAAATGTAATGGTCTTTACGATTTTTTAATTGCTTAAATAATATTTTAATAGTTTTTCCCAGTTTTTGTTTATAGAAAAGAGTTAAAAAAAGTTTTTTTTAATTGTAGTACACTTTTTTGAAGTCATAGACATTGTTTTATAGTATTTTGACTTTTTTATATAAAAAATGTATGCTTGTTATAAAACCAATCTTTATTTTTATTTAACTTTTTAACCCTTTTATATAAATAAAAATTGGGTACAATTTTTTAATAAACAGGGTACAGGTTATTAACTGTTTTTAAAAAAAAATGGTCACAGTTTTTTTTAATAAAAAACAGTTTTTCTTTTAATCAAAAAATCAGTTTTTTTTTAATAAAAATATATGAAAACAGTTTTTATTTTAAAAGGACAGCTTTTAAAATAATCATAACAGATTTTTTAAATAGTTGTGTTTTAAAATAAAAGTTATACAATTCCGACTTTTTAATAGATGTGCATTAGAAATTTTCCCTTTTTATTTGATTCCATTTTTTTTATTTTTTAGACTTTTTTCAATTTTTTTGAATAAGTTTTGAATTTTTTAAACATATTCCACTGAAGTTTCTTTATATTTAAAAAAAATTGGACTACCAATAATTTGGGACTGAAATGTTTTTTTTTTAAATGGAGTCTTTTGCAAAACCGGTGAAAAGAGTGGGGGAAAACCCAAAATGTAAATAGTAGTAACCCTTTGAATGGAAAGTTAACACAATTGGATTGTATTGCAAATTTAAAAAAATGAGAAAATATTAGAAAACTGATCATAAAAACCGGACGGAAACTCAGAATAATCCTAATTTTTTATAGGTAGCCGATTATATATATATATAAAAGATGAATGTCTAAACCCCAGAAAGCAGCCAATAAGTTATATAAAAGGCCGAGGTCTAAATTCTCTCCACACTTAAATACACAAAGAAGAAAGATGAGCGGTAGATGAAACTGACTCAAGGGAGCAGTCAATAACTTTCGAACCATTAGACCGAATGCATACTTCGTTATATATACTTGATACTGGATTAACGATATTTTTTTTGTCGAGTAATTTTAATTATTTATTTATTTTGGTAAAATCTGTGTGTAGTCCTGATGTTGATATTAAGCGGAATATTAGTTTGTGTGTATTATATTTAATTAAATCGAGCAGAACTATATATATATAGTACTAATCTTTTGCGGATTATGACGCATTTTAAAAATGCGGACCGAACATATATCACCCGACGATGACACTAAAAAAGAGATAAAGCATGTCTAATAGATAAGAAGAACTTGCTATATAAAGTTGACTGTTTCCTCAAATTCATGCTAATTATTGTCAAATGGAACAGATTCATGCTAATTATAAAGTTGATTGTTTCCTCAAATGGAATCACAACATATTGGTATCAAATCCAAACTCAGTTAGTTTAAAGTATCAAAGTCAAAACGGAACAATTGTGGGCGATTTTAACTAAAAAACCTCTTTATTTTATACTCTAAATTTAAATAATATAAGTATTCAAATATTACTCTTTGAAACGTAACCGAGGTTAATGTTAAATATTGTCGGGGTTTTTAAGAAAAATCATATAATTTCTAATTTTTATTTTTTCTATTTTTAGTTCAACATATTTTTAAAAATAACTTTTGGTTGGTAATAGCCCATTAACTTTGATATAGTGATATTAACTATGTCTTTATTCAATGTCCTATTCTTGTGTAATACCACTGTCAATGATATCAATGACTAATTTTTTGAAAGATATGTGGATCTTATGAGAGAGAGAGAGAGGGGGGGGGGGGGGGGGGGGGGGTTGAAAAGTGAACCAAAAGACCAAACTTTTTATTGAATTTATTGAAACATTAAAAAATAAGTCAAATAATTTTAATTCTTATGTTGTGGTGATGTGCCAAACAGGCGCCTATAATAGATTAAAAGAACTTGCTATATCTTACAGAAACACATTTTCCAGCTACAATTGAAGAAATTCATGCTAATTATAAAGTTGAACTACACAAATATAAGCTTGCTTCAACATCAACCATCCTATTGTCAACATACTTTCCAACTTCATCGTGGTATTTCAATCTACTAAGCACGCGAATGCGTCTAAGGACATGTATCTAATCTATTTATATGATAGTATGTAGGATAATTTTCTGCTCAGGTTACTATAGCCAATCAAATTCTTCCCACTCCCATAGAGATTCAATACCATTTATTGTGTCACAAATGGTATTACCTGCAGTATTCTCCAAGGGGTCTTTCAATGTGCAGGAACTTTGTGAGCTTGTTGTGTCCACCATTGTAGTATTTTGTGAAGATGTTAAAACCCCATTTACATTATTAGCTTGGTGAGCCACTGGCTCATTTGATGTTAACACCAATGGTCTTCGATCGAATGCTCGCATACTTCCTGATACCACATACAATCGGCACAAACTCACTTCACGCCTTAACTGCTCGAGAAACAAAATAACTAAACATATCAAAAATAGACTTACACTAGAAAAAGAATAATATTTTATAATTCTGAAGAATTTATCCCAACTCTTTAGGAATCTAAATATGTTAAACCTTATCAATTAAAACTCAACGATTATATTTCCAGTTGTTTGGTGATTCGCCTCCCATATATTTAGATGTATCAGACTTTTGAGGATATTTTATAACATTCCTTGAGGATACTATTGGTGATAAAAGTATTTCTTATTTATAGTTTTAGGATCAGCAGTTTTTCATAATGTGCTTTGATATCCAACGTTTTCACAATTTGCCTTAAAGGATCCATTTTCATTTTTAACTCAAAAACAAATCACCGAAATCATAGAAACTGTCGAAAAGAGTGAAAGTGAAATCAAAAGTATAAATGATGAAAAGTTTGGATCTTAAAGTGTTTTACGAACAAATATTACACATAACCCTTTATTTTTTTACAGCTACAACTACTAATTGTAAAGTGTATGATAATATATAATTTGTTGGAAAAACTTCAAAAGAAATATGAGAAATATGTGCACCCGTGGAATAGAAAGTGTTGTAGATTGCATGGGCAATTCTTCTGCAATAGCTAGGTACTCATTCATCTTCCACTTAGTTTTTTTTCCACAAGGAGCTTTGCCATTGTAAAATACCATTGCTTTCTTCACTCCAATCACTTTATTATTGGAATAAACATAGGTAGGTGACCCTGTTGTCTTCCAATAACCCGAACCTGTTGTTCGAGTCGGTCTCCTTCCTAGGGCTTCTCTCTCTTGTCTCGGGACAAAGAAAAACCACTGCTCAGTGTCCCCGTGGCATAACTCACCTGATAACTCTGCACCAAATAACAATTATGAAAAAAAAAACATCATTATACAATACTTATAAATTAAAACATAAATCAATAAAAATGCAAAGCATCTATTTCGGACACATTATATACATTAATTAAATGGGTAGCATTCACGAAATTTTGTACTTGGTACCTTCATAATTGTTAAACATCTTGTGTCCGGCAAATAATTGTCCCACGTTAAAAGATGTAGAGTTCAACGTACGTTACTTAAGTTTATATATAGTTCCATAAAAAAAATGATATTTAGAGGATGAAATTATAACCTGGAAGTTGCCATGGCTCTAGTTCATAAACAGCTACAACAGGAATAACCATATTAACCTGCAATATGTCTCCTTCAAGTTTTTGGAGCAGATAGAATGAAATAAGTTCTTCTTCAGTAGGGTAGAAGCGAAAGCCTAGTGGGTATTTTTCCATTGTTGTTGACATATATTCTTGTTTTGAATGACTTATTGCTTATGGATATAAGTATATAATGTGTGTTGTTTGTTATCGTGTATGGATTTGATAAAAGATATATTTATAGCAGTGAAAAGATATATGAGAAAGGGAGTTGCCGAGTGAAAGGAGAAAAAAAGTGAAAGGAGACGCGGTGGTGCAAAAGGAACAATTTGATGAAATTATACAGGATAATAGCTTTTTTGAACTGGTCAGACACAGAGATACATGCTCCAGATTAATAGTGGATCTGTCTGATGTAACCTGGATTCAATTTTGTTAAGAAATTATCAAGTCTTGTAATTGACTTTAGTGATTCTAAATTACTTTAATTTATTCTTCTATATTTAATTTTGGTTAGCTTGGAAAAGAACATTTCCCTTATTTGGCTTAAATGCTCGCATTGACTATAAAGAGAATTATCATGTACTATCAGTCCCTAATCAATTATACGACAAGGTTCAATTATTGTACTATGGAAAATGATAACACGTGTTCTAAAATATATGTTCTGAGTCTCAAAATAGTAATTACATGAGTATCTGTTTCTCATTAAATGTAAGTCTTTTAATTATTTTTGCTATCTTAATATGTACCCTTAGCGCACATATTATGAGGACCCTTATATTATTAACTCACATTTAGCCCAGTGATATATGCAAGGTTTTAAATGAAGTGAAAGTAAAGATGTGAATACAGAATTCTTTTAAAAAGTTCACCATAAATTAAAATAAAAATGCGAGAAATGGGAAAATAGTGGTTTGATAGGTGAAAAAAGAGACATATAAATGAAGGGAGAGAGCTAGTTGAAGGTAATAAAAGTAGAGAATTATAAATAAGGAGAGAGAAAGATAGAGACATAAATGAAGGAAGAGAGAAAGGTGAGACTAATAAAAGTAAAAGACTCCAAAATTGCCACATGGCACAATTCGAGAATCTAAAAGTATCGCTCGCATTTTACTATATGTAATAGAGTACTATTCAGTCGTGTGTGATTTTAAATGAATGGAACCTTGTCATATTGTTCTCTACTTTTAATGGATGGAACGTATCCATATTCAATTATACGTAATATCGTTAAATGAATTGAATTAGGTTGTAAATGGATCAGATTCGAACCAGATTAGACAGATTCAAATCCATATCTGTTTATGTTAAACGGATTCAGATTCGATCCGTTTATTAATCAGATCGGATCAGACAAATCAAAATCCATATCCATTTATGTTAAGCAGATTCGGATCCGATCCGATCCGATTATCTATTTATGTTAAACTTGATTTGCAACTTTTTATTTCTTAAATTTTATTTCATAAATTTATTTTATAAATGTTTCAAAAAAAAGATAATGAAATAAATAAATATTATAATATATATTTAAAATATTATTAAATACATTATATATATATATATATATATATATATATATATATTAAAATATATATATATATTACAAATATTAATCGGATCGGAGTATATAAATCAAAATCCGCTCCATTTAATAAAGGGATAATCGAATAAGAGAATTTTAGGCATGATCCATGCCATATATATTAAAAATATTAATCGGATCGGAGTATATGAATTCAAATCCGCTCCATTTAATAAACTAGTTGTGCCCACGTGCGTTGCACGTGTGGCCGTTTTCAGATATTAATCTTCCTTCCACTGCAAATCTGTGAAGGACAAAGTAATAAAAATACTCGCAACATATTATGTATAATATATTTTGTTAGAATATAACATAAAATACCTAGTACGATGCATCAATTATTACCCCCAAAACCAAACCTCCATCCAACTGTAAACTTTACAAGATATTCAAGTGAATACTTTAAATATATCACAAACGAAGTCAGAACTCCCTACTCAAAAGCAGGAAGAAATACACACAAACATGTATGTACATATAATCAAAATCCCTATAACTGCAACAGAGGCACTGCAAAAACTCGGGTAAAAATACCTCTTTCGAGTGTTTGAAACGATTTATGTGGCTCGGGTAAAAAATTAGGGGATGTTAATAAGGAGTATAAAATTTGTTTTTACTTAGATCTGGAAAAGGTAATTTTCTCAGGCTTAATAATGACTCTAGAATTAAGGATTTGTTAGCCAACAAAAGCCCCTAGAGATTCGAAAATAAACCAATTTATTGTTGAATTGGCCCTGTAACCCCACAAAGTCAATACAAGTAAATTTTGGCAGTTCGAAATTCCCCTAGGTTATTATCCTCTGAAATAATTTTCCGACGCGTCCAGAGTTTGTAAAGTGCAATTTTCTGTGAGTGCCACTATGCTACCTAATCTGTTCTCCGATTCTCAAAACTCTTTCATCTTCTCAAATTCAAACCCTAAATTTGTTAGCACTCAGATCAACATACTGAATATTAGAGCATACATGAAGGGAATTTTCTATCTCACCAGTTAAATTATTACTCCAAATATTCACAACAACCAAGTTATCACAAATTCTAGGAAAATGTATAGAATTCCACCATGAATTATATTAAGTGAAAGTTGTTAAGCTCAATAGTAATTCAACTTAAAAGACAACACATTATTATATTATGCATCCACTAAAGTTGATTTCACTGAAAGAATCCTATCTTTTTTAGTTAAAATTCTAGTTACAGCAGCAGGTACTGTTCTTGCTTAGTTATTCACCCGTGCTTTCTTCTTTGTGCCAGCCAGCTGACATGTATCTGTAAGCAACAGCAGCAGTTGCTGTTGTTGCTAGCCTGTCATGCATGATGACTAAATCCTATTTAGGACTCGAAGGCCTACGTGGTATGACTAAATCCACGCGCGGGACTTTGTCTTCAGATGCTTTTTTTTGTTTGACCATGTTTGTAGAGTGGTATTAAAGTTAATTATGTAATTTTAGCGTTGCACACAGGGCATTGAGGCTATTGGTGATCTTGGATTTCAATAGATACACTTGGGTAATAAATCCATTTGTAAATAAAGGGGCAACAATAGAGGTGGTTACAGGGTCTTGAACCATGTCTAGGCAGATGTTACAGTCGAAATCACTGGTCGCATTATTTTTCGTTAAGTTGGTGGATTATTTTCTAACGCTTTCGACTTGATGTTGGTTTACTTTTCTACTGTACCAAAGAAATAGGATTCTCATAATTGACTTTATTATTTGGGTACCTAACCATTTCTCTCTTTTTCTTACTACCATAAAAAATTAAAATGTTATTCACCATTTTTATAACTTACCAATCAGATGAACCCTACACTAATCACGTGGGAAAAAAAATCTTCTCTCTCATGTAGGTGAAAGGGTGTATTTTGCCAAGTGCTAAATTTTCAGGAGTAAATAAATGGGACAATATGAGTGAAATCTTCATTATACTCAACAATTTTGGTAGCAACCTATAAAACTAATGCCAAACCCATTCTCATTCTCTCTACATATGTATCCATCTAGTCTCCCATATATATGAATCTGACAATTATGACATAATGAAAATAGTTTGAAAAATGTAGGTTAAAAAAACATATATTCGACTAATATAAAAATAAATTATGTATCAATACGTAAGTTTGTGCGTGAATGCCATTTTAAACTTAGTGGACCCAAAATTTCACTCACTGAGTACCCAATCGCTACAAAAAAGCCCATTAAATAATGAATTATCAGAGTCTTTGATTATTTTGGTTCATAGGTTGTTTCATTTATCATGATATCAAAAAGTTTAATATGTATATTGCAATGACGTAATTTTGTTTATCCAAATAATTATGTCCTTCCTTATTTTATAAATAATTGGGTGTCTACTTGGTTCTACTCTATAATTTGCTATACACGCGTAGTTTGTAAGTACACCCCTTTCACAAAACTATATATATCACCTGCATTTCTTTCAGTATTAGGCACCATGTATGTATACAATTGTATTTTATAATTCGTAAATCGGATACCCAAAACAGAAAACGGAGATATATATGTTAAAAAAAAGACATAGATGAATATTATCAAATACATGATATGCAATGGATTTCATTCATGCTAACAAATTTTAATTGTCCAACACTCATAAAATAATAATAGATAATTGAATCAAAGCATATACTCCAACCATGTATATAATCATTTATTTATTTTACAAAAGGTATTTGAGATTAGAAAATTGTTAGGCAAACGTATGAATGATTATCATCACGGTTATGACGGACCTTACTTTTTCATTTTTGTCAACATAAGAGAATCTTATATAGATCAGTTTCTAAATGATAAGTAAAATAGCAATGATACATTAATCAATTGCAATTACCTCGTAAACCAAAGTGAGATTCCTTCACTATGAGATGGACAATCCAAGCTTTGACCACAAATATTGACAATATCATAAAAAGTTTCAAAGGAAATATATGACCATTTCGAATATAAATTATAAGAAATATTTTCAAAGTGGTATTAACGGGTAAAGCCAACCACGCTCCAAAAAATCCTAAAATACTCCAAATACTTTTTGAAAGACTAACTTGCCATTTGCTCTAAAGATCAAACAAATACTTTTTTATTTGTTAATTTTTTTTTTCAATAAAGAATAGTATTTTAAACTGTTTTTTAAATATTTTTTTATTTTATAAAATTATAAAATAGTTGTTTTTTTATCAAAATTGGTATGATAGTTTTAAAAACCTTTTTTTATTTAAAAAGATGTTATGATAGTTTAATTTTTTTTAAGATAGATTTAAAAACTGTTTTCTTTTTCAAAAAAATGTTTTTTACATAAAATTGGGGAAAAAATTAACAAATAAAAAACTGTTCTTTATATTGAAAACTGTTTTTTATATTGAAAACTCTTTTTTATATTTTTTAATTAATACGATCACGACCCAAATAAAACGCGATGTGACATGGAGTCGTATTTTTTTTATAACGGTGGCGAGGACCATTATTTATTATTTCAGAAATAATCTTTTTACTACTTAAAAAAATGGTCCGCATCAGCGGTAGGCATAGGCGGTCCAACCACCTATACATACCGCTGACGATGACCATTTTTTTCGTATGTTGGTACGCGTCAGCGGTATGTAAAGACGGTATTATAAAATATTTTAAATAAAATGTAAAAAAAAACAGTTTTAAACAATTTTTTAAGTGCCTAAAGATTTTATTTTAAAAAAAATTAGGATTCTAATATTTACTGTTTTGGAACTACTGACTTTTTATTTTTATAAAATAATTTTTGTAACTATTAGAATTTTTGTAACAATTTTCTTAAAACACTCCCATGCTTGGATTTTACTTAAAATATATTTTTTTAAATAAAATCTTTAGGCACTTAAAAAATTGTTTTAAACTGTTTATTTAAAACTGTTTTTTTTTTTTGTACATTTTATTTAAAATGTTTTATAATACGTGATCAAAATAAAATTAACATGACATGGCACGACACACCTCAAAATCTTAATTTTACATATAATGAATATGACACATATAAAAGTGACATGACGCGACACGACATAAAATCCATTTTTTTACGAAATGCGAACACGGACTACTTGACGTGTTGCATTTTAAACGGGTTGTGTTAGTATTTGATAAAAAAATGAGATTTCGTATTGTGTCATATTACTTTTATTGGTGAAAATAAGATTTTGAGACGTGTCCTGTCATTCTTATTTTGGTTGGGTTCCTGCTTGGTTAAAAAAATAACATATATTGTAGCGTGACACTTTTACTTGGGTCGTGTTCGTGTCTTGTAAAAAAATAATATTTCATGTTGTGTCGTATCACTTTTATTAGGATCGTGTACATGTTTGGTTAAAAAAAATTGTCGTGTCGTGTTGTGTCGAGTTGCTTTTATTTGAGTCGTGTTCGGTTATAAAAATAATTTTCAATTTAAAAAACAGTTTTTTATTTGTTAATTTTTTCCCAATTTTATGTAAAAAAACAATTTTTTTTTAAATAAAACAATTTTTAAATCTATCTAAAAAATACTTTTATAAAAGTATCATAACAGTTTTTTAAATAATAAAGGGTTTTTAAAACTATCAAAACAGTTTTTATAAAAAACAGTTATTTTTTAATTTTAAAAATTAAAAAAATGTTTTAAAAAACAATTTGAAATACTATTTTTTTTTAAATTAATAAATAAAAATGTATTTGTTTGATCTTTAGAGCAAAGGGCAAGTTTGTCTTTTAAAAAGTAAATAGAGTGTTTTAAGAATTTTTAGAATCTTTAAGAAAGAAACATGTCAAACTGAAACATACATATGAAAGCATAAAAAACAATAATCTAATAAGGTGTGAACTTGGTAATTCCTTAACTTAAAATATAAATTAACATTGAATTTAGAATTGTTATAAAATATGAATAGAACAACAATAAAATTAAAAATGAAAAATCTGAGCACAAAAGAGAGACAACATTCATGAATGAGATAGATATAATTACAAAAATTATGTATTTGCTTTCAAATTAACAAATGCATACTTTTGATGGCAAATGAAAAAGGAGTAAAAAATTAGAGAGGAAATTAGGAGTATTGGCCTTATTTTTTTGGATAAGAAACAACAACAATGAAGAAACTATACAATATGAATCTGATGGGAAGATGAATGACCTTGGGCAGCTGACTTTTGATTTCTAGGATTTCAAGATGAATGTATTTGGAAGTTTTGTTAGATTAATGTATTAGGAAAGAAAACGTATCAAGTTAAGATTCATTGAATGATTTTAATTTAATGAAAGTGTGATGTTAATATTAAGGGTATGATAGGAAATGTTAATTTAATGGGGATAGTTTAGTACTTTGAGATTTGAAGAGGAATTTCCCTCTTTTTAAGTAGTAGAGATGGGTAATTGGGTAATCGAATAATCGGATTTTAGGCATAATCCATATCCGCTTAAACGAATTGAATTCGGATTCGATTTTGAATAAAATCCGATCCATTAATAAGCCTAAATGGCATATTGTCCTATTGTTCTCCATTTTATGTTTACTCATGAACAACCTAACCCTACTGATCTCGTTCTCTCTCTCTCTCTCTCACAAACACACACACAGACATGCATACAATGGTAGTATATCTGACTTCCCATTCGTATCTATATACATGTTTCCAACTCAATGGATGAATCGGAACTAAAATTGCATAGATTTATAGTCCCCCAAATGAATACCTTGATCTTGCGGCACCAAAGTTGTTTGTTCTACACATTGAATACAAAGGGTTTTGCGGTGAAGAAGCGACGGACATCGTGTTCGACATCGTAGACGAATCAAAGTCATATTGGTGGACACCGAGACATACGCGGACGCGTGTGTTGTGGACAGGTATCGTGGAAGATAGAATTTCTGCGTGGGCACTAATAAAGAACGGTTGAAGATCAGAAGGAGCGTCAAGACCCATGGGGATCGAGTCTTAGTGTAAGGCTTATCTATCTTTGTAAAACCATTGTTCATAGTGATTGTCTAGCTTGGGCCTTCCGAGGTTGTTTTTTCGTTTTGGGTTTTTTTCTCGTACATCCGGCGTTGTGAGTATTCTTTACTTAATTTTACTTGCTTTAATCACTAGATGCATGTTTAGGATTAATCAAGATAAAATTGGTTTAAAGTAAGAATTGGGTTTTTCACAACTTGGTTTGGTGCATAATTAAAGGTTGGATAATTTTTTTGGTGAAAAATTGGTTTGAAACAAACACATATCGGCCACTCGTTTCATATAAAAAATATATGCATAACTGGAAAAAAATTCAAGAACCTACCTAAAAAGTAGGAGAACTCACCGATATGAACTTTCAACATATACTTCTCAAATTCTCCAATATAAGTTTGTTGGTTACCGGAATCTGTAAGAAAAATGATATTGTGACTCAATTTATATCAAATGCAATATTATTTGTATAATATATCAAATGCAATAGTATTTGTATAATGTATGTATTAATGCATGTATCAGTTAAGATGAAGAGAAGAGATGGCCAACAGTAGGGGATGGCGGTGAAGAGAGGAAAGGCAGGGCAGCGACGGGGGAAGTGAAGGGAGAACAGGTGGGGGGGATGGTGTTCGATGCTTGAATGTATTACGTGTTTGAGTGGGGAAGGGGGGAGGGGACGGGCAGGGGGCACGTGTGTGCATGTTTTTGTGTGTGTTTGTGTGCGCGTGTGTGCATGTGTGAGTGGGGAAGGGGGGAGGGGACGGAGCGGGGGCAGGGGGCGCATGTGTGCGTTTGCGCATGTGTGATCTGCATTTATACAGTGCATATATGCATATATGCATATTGAGGCATACATGCAGTGCGCATGTGTGCGTACATGTGTGTGTTTGTGTGCGTGTGTGAGTGGGGAAGGGGGGAGGGGACGGGCATGGGGCGCTTGTGTGAGTGTTTGTGTGTGTGTTTGATGTAGTCGAATATTGAATATTGGATATAATTTAGGTAGTGGGGAGGAGAGCTTGAAAGATTTAAGTCTTTAATGTATCTCCTCTTTCTAATAATCCAATCGCATGTGACTTAAGCCCAACACATTGTTAGCTATTAAACCCGAACTCGTCAACTGTGTGAAATACGTGGAGGATGGGGGCGCTCGTCAACTTATTAAGCATGTAAAATATTGGTCATGGAAAACTTATTAAATATATAGTTGTGTTGAAAGGTTTTGGACAAAAACATATGATGATCAAATGAATGGTTAAGAGCTCAAAGTTGTCGGAAAACTACTATAAACATAAAAACAAACCTCTCATTATTCATCCATTAATTTAATATCGGTTACTAAATAACACAATGCTGATTTAAATTGGTGTGTTTGTGGTTCGTGTCATGTATAAGTAGTGATTTAAATTCAACGCCAAATACTATGAGTACCTAATTAATGTATGGCTTCAGCATAGAGAAAGCAACTTGACTTATTTCTATGAAATCTATCAATAAGTAGTGAAGGGGGTGAAACACCTTGTTCAGAAAATGAACCTCAAAGGCTCTTTTAATTGGAAAATGGATCACCTGGTATATCTGTCGCTGAGTCAACCGAACCCCATGCTCGACCTCTATGTTCTCTTCTTCTGTTACTAAATCTCCCACAATCTCAACACCTATATAAAAGATGCAGGAGAAGGTTCAATATATAAACACCACTAAAATCATAAAATAACTAAGTTAAGCATTTTATCAAAAAATAATGAACATGGAATTACTAACTTGAATAGCTTAATTCAGAGTGCAAATGGAGCTTAGCTGGTAACTGACACTCTGCCGCATTTACCCATTCGCAAGTGTTCCATATGGCTACATTGGAGAAATTAAATTTCAGAAATTAATAACGGAATACTTGATGTATTTAATTGAAAATTAAATGATCAAATAAAAAATCAAGGTCACTTATAACTTCTTATTCTGATGTTTTAGACATATAGCGGTTAATAGGCATTTAATCAAACACATTCATAACACACCTAAACATAAAACACCATGTTGTTTTTCGTTACTCTCTCCCTCAACACACACATTCATGAACTCTCTCCCCTGATATGTAAACACATGATACACCCGAAACAACTATTGGCATTGGCAACTTGAATAAAAAATCTTTGTGTCCTCTTAGGAGTATGAACTTAATACGTGTTAGTTTTTACTACCTTTAGTCAACAACTGAATAAAGAAAAAATTACACAATGAACATGAAATAACCTTATTTCGAACCTAAAAAGAAACCCATCTAAGATGATACCTTGAATGGTGGTGGAAGAGAGAGAATCAATAAGGAAACCTGCAAATTTAATCAAATTAGAAAAAATTTGAACCAAATTTCATCCTAATAGCAGAACAAATTTGAACCAAACAAAACTCTAAAAATTGCAAATTTGGACCAAACCAAATTTCATCCTTGAACAAAACTAATTTAGTAACTTGGGTCAGCATTTCATGATTTCTAAATTTACTTTAAAAGAAAATTTAGGAATATTAGAGTGAATGTATTACCTTTATTTTAATCAAATGAAGCCATTTCTCATAAATATGGAAGTTCCCAAAAAAGTACCCGGAGGGAAAAACAATGATGTTAGAATAGAAGATAATGGTTAAAAGTAATTGAGTTCATAAACTTAGGAATGTTCAATTCAAACATCTCAACAAACATCTGATGTGTAAAACCGTGCAATCAGTAACAAATTTCATTAAATTGTTTCCATACAAATTTCAAAACGTGAAACACCAAGCAAAACTCTTCATACGCAAAAAAAAATGGATCGATACCTACATATAGACAGTCTTGCTATAAGAGTATATCAATGTTGTTCCATGCTAGAAGTATGTTCCACCAAGTTTAAATCATAAGCATACGAAACCAAGTTTGAAATTTTTTGCATAAAAGTTAAATACAACAACGAGTATTAAAACTAATTATTAATGGAATCAAAACTATTTTTTTAATTCACCAATGAACGAACAAAACTATGGAGATGAATTAAATCAAAAACTCTATGAAATAGATTGCAAATTGATCAAATATATGGAGAGATGGGAATGACCTTCATGATGTCAGGGCACCTAATATATGAAGAGATGGTATAAAAACGTAAACTTATGGTGCCAAACTTAATTATGTTTCAACTTTGTGCAAAATATAGAAGTAATATAAACTATAAAAGTACTAAAACGTGTTAAATATAAACTATAAAAAATACAAATCATATTATAGTCAATTTCATGCTTTCAAAGTGTAAGATTGTGAACATTGAAGCATTACACAAACATTCAAAACCGATTTAATGAAACAAACACCCTGATTTATGATAAACAAACACACAAGCATATATTCAACAAACTAACAAATAAAAAATTAATTAATGAAAAAAATCAATTAATGAACAATAAACAACAAAAAATCAGATCCCCAAATCGCAGAATACCTGTCGAAGAATAACATCATCCCCGAATACCTGTTGAAGAACAAACTAACAAAAAAAATAAGATCATCCCCAAATCGTTGAAGAACAAACTAACAAAAAATAAATTACAAAAACAGATCCCAAAACGATGTGTGTGTGCGTGTGTGTGCATTTGTGTGTGATAGATTGTGTGCGTGTGTGTGTGTTTCTGTGTGCGTGTGTGAGTGATTCTCTGTTCGTGTGTGCGTATGTATGTGCATGTGTGTGAGTGGGAAAGGGGGGAGGGGGAGGGGGTTTACCAGGGGAGGGAAGGGTCTCCGTCCGGCACCGGAGCCGAAGCAGGATTGCCATGTGTGTGTGTGTGTGTGTGCATGTGTGTGAGTGGGGAAGGGGGGAGGGGGAGGGGGGTTTACTAGTGGCGGGAGGGGGCGGGATCTCCGGAGTGAGAGAGAGAGAGAACCGTTTGAGGTGAGAGAGTGAGAGTGAGAGAGAACCGTTAGAGGATATTGGGGAGAAATAAAAAAGGTTAAGGGGGAAATGAAAAAAGTGGGCTTAAAATTCAAATTTTCATAAGAATTCATCTCAACCCTTAATTTTGAAAAAATGTCTTTTGATGTGGCACTCATCCTCACCCTTAAAAATGTATATATTTTCAAAAACCAACCTAACTTATTATATATTTATATATAATAAGTTAGGTTGGTTTTTGAAAATAAAAGACGAATGTCTAAACCCCAGAGAGCACCCAATAAGTTATATAAAAGGCGAAGGTCTAAATTCTCTCCATACTTAAATACACAAAGAAGAAAGATGAGCGGTAGATGAAACTGACTCAAGGGAGCACCCAATAACTTTCGAACCATTAGACCGAATGGATACTTCGTTATATATACTTGATACTAGATTAACGGTATTTTTTTGTCGAGTAATTTTCATTATTTATTTATTTTGGTAAAATTTGTGTGTAGTCCTGATGTTGATATTAAGTGGAATATTAGTTTGTGTGTGTGTGTGTGTGTATATATATATATATATAATAAAGTAAGAAACTTATGTATGTCATAAGCTTACTTGATGATGTCATCGATGGGGTTTGCAATTTATAGTTGAGATTAAATATGAAGGATTTGAATTTAATGGTTGAAAATCATTTAAAAATGAATGGCTCGGACTAAGCAATGGATTGTGACAGAGTTTACATTAAGACTCTCAATCATAGAGTAGAGTGGTTGAAGTACAACCTAAGATACCAACTTTCTCCATTTGTTCACGTGAAACCATGTACTTCAGCTGCTTGAGTTTCTTGAGTTTCTTCTATTACTTGAGTTTCTTGAGTGTCTTGAGGAAAAATATTCAGCTGCTTGAGTTTCTTCTGGTACGGTAAGTTTCTTCTCTTACTGGTTTACTAGCTTTACATTGATATTCATAATAGTTTGTATATATGCGTTGATACTGGGTTTACTTTGATATTCACACCAGCTTGTATATATGCATATATATTATGTATATTGACTTCATGATTTACTTTTTGGCTCCACATCTTCACGTGGGTTTATCTGTCAAACATATTTTTCCATTTTATTGATTCTTCATCTTCACTTGGGTTTATTTGTCAAAGGCCCCCTTCATCTTCACATATTTTTCCATTTTATTGATTCTTCATTTTCAATGATTTATTGGCTTCATAATAGCGTTGTTGATATAGTTTACAAACTGGTATGAATATCTTCATAGTGTTACATCTTGAAACACGGACAAAACTCATAATGCAAGCTAAAGCTGCCTTCTGGGTTACACGGACAAAACTCCCAGTTACAAGTTTTACATCTTGATACACGGATAATATTGTTACAAGTTACACGGACAAAACTCCCAGTTACAAGGACAATACTGTTACAAGTTACATGGACAAAACTCCCAGATACATCTTGATATTCATACAAGTTTGGCTTTTAACACGGACAATACTGTTACAAGTTTGGACAATACTTTCTCCCAGTTACAAGTTTTACATCTTGATACACGGACAAAACTCCCAGATACATCTTGATATTCATACTGTTTGGCTTTTTACACGGATAAAACTCACATTTGGAGTTTCTCTCAATGGGTTTTACAAGTTTTTTTCACGGACAATACTGTTACATCTTGATACTGTTTACACGGATAATACACGACAATCTTACTTTTTGTACAGTTTACATCTGAACTCATAAACCCAATTTTTTACACGAACGCGGCTGCAGAACTATAATTTACATCTGAACCCAGTTTTTATAGTTTACACGAACTATCAGATGTAAACATTATCAAGAAGTTTTTTACACGAACGCGGCTACTGAACTCAGTTTTTATAGTTTACACGAACTATAAGATGGACTCAGTTTTTATAGTGTAAACATTAGATAAATGTAATAGTTTACACGAACTATCAGATGGACTCAGTTTTTATAGTGTAAACATTAGATAGATGTAACAGTATCAGATGTAAACTTGGTTTATAACATTATCAAGATGTAACAATAGATGTAAACATTATCAAGATGTAACTATATCAGTTTTTTACATGAACTATCAGATGTAAACATTGTCAAGATGTGTCCGTGTTCTCATAACTATATCAGTTTTTTACGTGAACTATCAGATGGAAACATTATCAAGATGTGTCTGTGTTCTCATACAGTTTATACAGTTTACATCAAGTGAGTTTTACAATACTGTTACAATACTCATAAACCCAGTTTACATCAAGTGAGTTTTACAATACTGTTACAATACTCATAAACCCAGTTTACATCAAGTGAGTTTTACAGTTCTATACACGGATACATGTTGATAATGTTATAAACCCATTTTTATAATTTACACGTGTAACAACAGTATCAGATGTAAACTGGGTTTATAACATTATCAAGATGTAACATTAGATGCAAACATTATCAAGATGTAACAGTATCAAGATGTAACTATATCAATTTTTTACACGAACTATCAAATGTAAACATTATCAAGACGTGTCCGTGTTGTCATACAGTTTACATCTGATATAGTTTACATCTGAACTCAGTGTTTACAAAACTCAAATCTTCAACACTCACTAGTCAACTCATGGGAACATGTTCCATAAATAGTAGAGTTTTGTAAAATGAATGAGTTTACACTAACTACTGGGTTTATAGCTAGGTTCTTTGTTCATAACATTTTTGTTGGAGTAATGCTACACACACCTACTCCTAGTACCAATCCAGTACCGAATGTGCTTTAAATGTATTGTACCATAGTGGGCTCCGCACTTTGAATGGTGGGATCCACACTTTGGTACATGCATTTAAAGCACATTCGGTACTAGATCGGTACTAAGAGTAGGTGTATGTATCTTTATTCTTTTCTTTGGCCATGCCACTTATGAGATATATACACGGACAAGTAAGTTTTACATCTTGATACTGTTATAAAACTCAAATCTTCATCTTCATATTGTTATACGATTTATTTTACATCTTCATCTTGGTTCGGACGCGACTGATATATATACCGTACAAAACTCAAATCATCATTTTTCTGTCAAACATAAATGCTTCGGACGACTAATAAAGTTTACATAAATAGTTGGGACAACTGATATCCGATTAATTTTACATCTTGATACTGTTATTACGAGGATGCTTACTCCTAATCTATGATTCACTATCAAAAGGATAATTTTTTGGGATGTCGACCTTTTCGACTTTTTGTAAAGTTTAGGCTTAGAGTTACTACACGCTGTTGGATGATTGCTAAGGTTTTTTTGTATAGTCTATCTAAGCGTTTTTTGTATAGTCTAGTGAGGCTATTTTTTTTGTTGAAGTGTTTTTTATACCTTAAATTAGGAAGACCGTTATTTTGTTGTTATTATGTTAGTTTTTCCCAAATATTATCGTGATTTTTTTAAAGAAGTTTGTTTCGTTCAAGAATTTGTTTCATGAATTTGGACATTTCGAATATTGTACGATTGGTTGTTACCCCTTAACAAGGGTGGATATTCTAATACAAAGGAGACTATGCCTATTTTTTTAGAATTCACACTTTGTTAATTGGAGTGATGAATTTAAACTATCTTAATAATGTTGGACTATTTATTATTTGTTAAGCAGGGTGGTTAGTCATATAAACAAATCAAATTATGACCAATTTTTTTGAAATTGCATTTTATTTTCTTAGCAAACGATTTTTTTTGCCTTTTTACAATTATCAGCGTGCCTTCAGGCACGGGCATACCCTAGTGTGTGTGTGTGTATATATATATATATATATATATATATATATATATATATATATATATATATATTACTACTCTTCTGCGGATTAGGGCACATTTTAATAATGCGGACCGAACATATGTCATCTGACGGTGACGCTAGAAAAGAGATAGAACGTGTCTAATAGATAAAAAGAACTTGCTATATCTTACATAAACACATTTTCCACAATCGAACAAATTCATGCTAATTATAAAGTTGATTGTTTCCTCAAATAGAATCACAACAGATTGGTATCAAATCCAAACTCAGTTAGTTTAAAGTATCAAAGTCAAAACGGAACAATTGTGGGCGATTTTAACTAAAAACCCTCTTTATTTTATACTTTAAATTAAAATAATATAAGTATTCAAATATTACTCTTTGAAATGTAACCGAGGTTAATGTTAAATATTACCGGGGTTTTTAAGAAAATTCTTATAATTTCTAATTTTTATTTTTTGCATTTTTAGTTCAACATATTTTCAAAAATAACTTTTGGTTGGTAATAGCACATTAACTTTGATATAGTGATATTAACTATGTCTTTATTCAATGTCCTATTCTTGTGTAATGCCACTGTCAATGACTAATTTTTTGAAAAGATATGTGGATCTTATAATTAAATAATTTTTTTTTCAGTGACCGGAAATTAATTAAAAAAAAGATATATATATATATATATATATATATATATATATATATATATAGAGAGAGAGAGAGAGAGAGAGAGAGAGAGTAGGGGTGGCAATTTTAGAAACGACACGATATTTCGTGTTCATGTCGTGTTCGCGTCGTGTTTTTTTGACACGAAGTCGTGTCGTGTCGTGTTCGTGCCTTAATTATGAGTCGTGTCGTGTTATCGTGTTTTTTAAGCCTGAAATTTAAGAAATTATGGTTTCCGTGTCGTGTCGTGCCGTGTGATTTTTTATTCGGGTCGTGTTCGTGTCAGCTATAAAAAACACGAATTCGTGTCGTGTCGTGTTCGTGTTCGAAAAAACCTTGTCATGTCGTGTCGGGCCAAAACACGGCCCGTTGACCCGAATTTTCACCCCTAAGAGAGAGAGAGAGAGAGAGAGAGGTTGAAAAGCGAACCAAAAGATCGACTTTTTAATGAATTTATTAAGACATTAAAAAATAAGTCAAATAATTTTAATCCTTATGTTGTAATTGATCCACGTCAGAGGCAATGTGACACACAGGCGTGTCCCCTTACCCCCCCCCCCCCCCCTGCAGAGAGTGCCTATAATAGATAAAAAGAACTTGTTATATCTTACAGAAACACATTTTCCATCTACAATCGAAGAAATTCATGCTAATTATAAAGTTGAACTACACAAATATAAGCTTGCTTCAACATCAACTATCCTATTGTTAACATACTTTCCAACTTCACCGTGGTATTTCAATCTACTAAGCACGCGAATGCGTCTAATGCAAGTTAGACGTATAAAGGACATGTATCTAATCTATTTATATGATAGTATGTAGGGTAATTTTCTGCTCAGGTAACAATAGCCAATCAAATTGTTCCCACTCCCATAGAGATTCAATACCATTTATTGTGTCACAAATGGTATTTCCTGCAGTATTCTCCAAGGGGTCTTTCAATGTGCACGAACTTTGTGAGCTTGTTTTGTCCACCATTGTAGTATTTTGTGAAGATGTCAAAACCCCATTTACATTATTAGCTTGGTGAGCCATTGGCTGATTTGATGTTATCACCAATGGTCTTCGATCGAATGCTCGCATACTTCCTGATACCACATACAATCGGCACAAACTCACTTCACGCCTTAACTGCTCGAGAAACAAAATAACTAAACATATCAAAAATAGACTTACACTAGAAAAAGAATAATATTTTATAATTCAGAAGAATTTATCCCAACTCTTTAGGAATCTAAATATGTTAAACCTTATCAATTAAAACTCAACGATTATATTTCCAGTTGTTTTGTGATTCGCCTCCCATATATTTAGATGTATCAGACTTTTGAGGATATTTTATAACAAATCCTTGAGGATACTACTGGTGATAAAAGTATTTCTTATTTATAGTTTTAGAATCAGTAGTTTTTCATAATGTGCTTTGATATCCAACGTTTTCACAATTTGGCTTAAAGGATCCATTTTCATTTTTAACTCAAAAACAAATCACCGAAATCATAAAAACTGTCAAAAGAGTGAAAGTGAAATCAAAAGTATAAATGATGTAACCCTTTATTTTTTTACAGCTACAACTACTAATTGTAAAGTTTATGGTAATATATAATTTGTTGGAAAAACATCAAAAGAAATATGAGAAGTATGTGCAACCCTGGAATAGAAAGTGTTGTAGATTGCATGGGAAATTCTTCTGCAATAGCTAGGTACTCATTCATCTTCCACTTAGTTTTTTTCCCACAAGGAGCTTTGCCATTGTAAAATACCATTGCTTTCTTCATTCCAATCACTTTATTATTTGAATAAACATAGGTAGGTGACCCTGTTGTCTTCCAATAACCCGAACCTGTTGTTCGGGTCGGTCTCCTTCCTAGGGCTTCTCTCTATTGTCTCAGGACAAAGAAAAACCATTGCTCAGTGCCCCGGTGGCATAACTCACCTGATAACTCTGTACCAAATAACAATTGTGGGAAAAAAAGGATCAAATACCAAAACGTTCCTCAAACATTTTTTAACACACATTTAGTTTAAGTCTTTAATTTTGTATCAAAAAGTCCTTCACCGTGCTAAAAATTCTTTTATTATATTTAAAGGTCCGTGCTAGCAAGATGGTAAAGCCTTTTTGGTATGGTGAAACACTTTTTGGTGCAAAATAAAAAAGCTTGGACTAAACGTGTATTAAAAAAAGTTCGAAGGACTATTTGGTTTATGCCCCCAAAAAAACATCATTATACAATACCTATAAATTAAAACATAAATAAATAAAAATGCAAAGCATCTATTTCGGATACATTATATACATTAAATTAAATAGGTAGCATCCACGACATTTTGTACTTGGTACCTTCATAATTGTTAAACATCTCATGTCTAGCAAATAATTGCCTTACATTGAAAGATATAGAGTTCAAACGTATGTTACTTAAGTGAGTGTGGCCTTTGACTAAAACAAGTGGTTAAGTTACCTAAGGCACAAGTTGAAGACAATATGGATGTCTAGTTTGTTATGTCTACTATTTATAAATAACAATTGTACAGAATTATGAATTGTTAATATAATTACAGAATTAAAATAGAATTACATAAATGAAACACTAACTTGAATTTGCAGAAATAATAAAAGAATTAAAGATAAATCCGAGCCCTATTATGAACAGTCTCCTTAAGACAATTTATTTCCTCCAATGTGTGCTCCGAGGTTGATGAATATTGTCTCCTAAGATAGAACAGATTTTCCAATTAATTATGTAGCACGACAATAATTAATTACAACGAACTCTGCAAGATATGTTATGTAGGAAAAAGAATTTTGGAACAGATATGACAAGAATTTTCTGGGACAAAAATGACATCAATTCTGGAGGAACAATAACTGTCAAAAACAGTTAATCAGTTAAATGAAATTAACTATTGCCAATAACTGCCAACAGTTTATTAATTAATTAATTAATTTCATAATTAATTAATAATGAAAGCCCAAAAAGTTAAATAAATTCAGCCAAAAAATGTAAGAGATTTTTATAAGCCCAAGCCCGAACCGAATCGAGCCGAGCCGACCGGCCGAACGGACGCCCGCGCGCACGTGTGGACTTTTGACCGAAAGTCAACCCGTGCATAGCTTAGGTCATCTCCCCTTCAAAGATTGGTATACCACAAGGCATCCAAGCCTTAGTCCATACTTGGGGTGTTATTAACTCATCAAATTTCCACTACTCTTCCAATGTGGGACAAGAGTTAAAACATACCCAATTTATTAACTTTCATTGCTTTGTGAGTCACTTTGGGGACATATTTATCATTCAGAACTTATTAAAATTGGACGTATGAATATACTATGCTAATCTCCTTGCGGAGGTGAACGCGTTCGTATATGGTCCCACGATTTTCGTAGTGTGGGTCCTAACTAAATTTGAGCTCAAAGTTGCTCAAAATTCTGTCCAGAAAATTCTGGACAGCTTTCTAAAACCCAATTCAAGTCCAATTTTCCAACAATCCCCCACATAAATGATATATCACTATAAATAAAACCAAACAGATGCTAATGCAGATGCAGACACAAGTTGAGTAAAACTGAAGACTTATTGCTTCGGGAGAAGTAGCCTAGTGGACTTGAACTTTCCTTAGTGGTATACTATCGGATTTACTTGGTTAATCAGTAGAATTCACGTCCTTGAACCGTCAACCGTTTTTGTAAACCTAGACAACAGTATTCACACAACAATTCTTCAACACAGTTGGTTCTCACGTTTGTGTTTATTTTGGCCATGAACAGCACTTGGTTCCGCAAGTATTTTAGAGAATATGCCTTTCATTATTCTCATAGAAGTGGCCCCCTTCTTACTCACGTAGGTGACTTCCATTAAAAGCATAACTTATCCTAATTTCGCGGCAGATATGCACTGTCTCATCTTTGGAATGGATAGGATTAAATATCCTCCAGTGCTTACTAAATACAACGTAGTTTGGTTTGCCCATTGAACCTAGATCTTTGGATCTCCAGTCAACTAGGTTGGGTTTCCACTATATTGATTCTTATTTATTTATAGGCTTTAGACCTATTCCTCTCGATGATCTTTCAACTTGCTCTCAGTTTAAACCTTTCGTTAGAGGATCCGATATATTATCTTTTGACTTTACATACTCAATTGAGATAATTCCGTTTGAGATAAGTTGTCTAACGGTATTGTGTCGATGACGAATATTTCGTGACTTTCCATTGTACATGTGATTTTGTGCCCTTCCAATCGCTGATTGGCTCGCAATGTATACATATTGCGGGCAGAGATTTAGACTAATTTGGAACATCCTCTAAGAAATTTTAAAACCATTCAGCTTCTTCTCCAGCTTTGTCTAGTGCAATAAATTCAGATTCCATTATCAATCTGGCAATGCACATTTGTTTTGAGGATCTCCAAGATACGGCTGCACCACCGAGGGTAAACACATACCCACTCGTAGACTTAGAGTCTTTTGTATCGAATATCCAATTTGCATCGCAATGTCCTTCAAGAACAGCTGGATATTTTGAGTAGTGCAGTCCATAGTTTTGAGTATATTTTAAATAACCCAAAACTCTCAATATAGCTTTCCAGTGATCTCTTCCTGGATTACTCGTAAATCGACTTAGCTTACTTATTGAGTATGCTATGTCCGGTCGCGTACAGTTCATGATATACATTAAACTGTCGATAATACGAGAATATTCTAGTTGAGATATGCTTTCACCATTCTTTATTGCAAGATTTAAATTTACATCTACATGTGTCTTTGTAGGACTAATATCATACTTCTTGAATTTTTCAAGTACTTTCTCTATGTAATGAGATTGAGATACTATAAGTCCATCCGATGTTCTAGAAATTTTATTTCCTAATATAACATCGGCGATTCCTATATCTTTCATGTCAAATCTACTACTCAACATTTGTTTTGTAGTTTTGACAATTTCCAAGTTACTACCCATGATAAGGCTATCATCAACATAGAGGAATACAATGACATATCCATTATGAATGTATTTAAAGTAACCACATTTATCGCATTCATTAATTTTGAAACCATTTGATAACATTGCATTATCAAATTTTTCATGCCATTGCTTAGGTGCTTGTTTTAATCCATATAGTGATTTAACAAGCTTACATACTTTTCCTTCTTGTCCGGGAGCTTTGAACCCATCAGGTTGCTCCATATAAATTTCCTCGTCTAGTTCACCATTTAAGAATGCAGTTTTTACATCCATTTGATGTATTTCAAGTCCATTAATAGCAGCTATTACTATTAACATCCGAATGGACGTTATTCTTGTTACCGGTGAATATGTGTCGAAGTAATCCAACCCTTCCTTTTGCCTATATCCTTTAGCTACAAGTCTAGCTTCATATTTATTAATTGATCCATCGGCCTTCAATTTCTTTTTGAAGATCCATTTATAACCTAACGGTTTTGAACCTGGTGTAAGATCCACAAGTTCCCATGTATGATTTTGTAATATGGATTCAATTTCACTATTAATTGCTTCTTTCCAATTGGAAGCCTCGGGTAAGGATATAGCTTCTTTAGACGATTGAGGTTCATTTTCTAACAAATATGTTAGAAAATCCGGACCGAAAGAAGTCGAGGTTTTTGCTCTTTTACTAAGTCTTGGTTCATCCTCTATTGATTCGATAGGTTGATGAGTACCACTTGTACTATCCTGATTTGTCCTTTTAGAAGGACCAGATTCTCGGGTCATGTTATACGGGAATTCATTTTCAAAAAATGAAGCATCCCTCGATTCAATAACCGTATTTACATGGTTGTCCCAAATCTCAGATTTACAAACTAGAAATCTATATGCACTGATATTAGTAGCATAACCGATGAATACACAATCCACGGTTTTTGTCCCTATGTGACACCCTGCCTAATTAAATACCTGGCGATCACTCCTTTATTAAATTAAATCAAGGTGAACAGTTGGTTAATTCTCAGCATCACTGTCGAAAAATAACTTTTCCAATTTAAACACCCTAATTAATTAAGCTAAGTGTCAAAACCATTTTTAGACATAACTTTCCAAATATTATTTATAAAAAAAAACCAATATTTAAAAACTTTACATTAACTGAAATTAAAGAATCACACAACAAGTATATCGAAACCAACAATCCAATAATTAAACATTCAACAACTGGCTACCAACAATAAAACTTAAAGTAAACCATCCAGATAATAATAAATCCCAAAGGGACAATACTAGAAATAAACGAAGTACAATATCCAAATAACAACTGCATAATGAAAAGGGCGACACATGCCCCAATAATGAACAAGCTAGGAGTGGAATCAAATGAATGAAGCCGTCTAAACAAGGGGCCTGCAACTCCCACCTAAGCTGCAGCACGTTCCTTTCAAGGGATCCAATGCAAGATGCCCCTGTGGCAGGGCACCTGTAATATATACATATTTATACAAGAGAAAGAGAAATAGAAACGGGTCAGAGCCCGATAGTGTATATGATTTAAAATTCGTTTAGCAAGTATTTAAATTGTTTACAGGCCAATGCAACAACATATTAGTGCGACACTCTCTTGAGAAATTCTCACCTCTCTTCTAATGTGCACACTTATCGTACTAACCTTCCCAACGGTTTATCTTATCATATATCGCACTCAACTTCACAATGACTTAACTTATCTTAGGTTACTCGTAAGATTTTAAAACCGAACAATATAATTGTTTAAAAGGACAATTTCATTTAATAACAATGCTCTCATTTTACTTTATTTCTTAATAAAATTTCCAGGTGCCATATGATACTTTTTTTTTCAAAACAAGTATTTCCAATTTGAGTCATCAAACATATCTTACTTACCAAATCACAGTAGGCAGTTCCAAATTTCAGAATTTCATATATATATTAAATACCCGAATAATATATATATTCTAACAGCACCCCACATAAAAACTATGGTGGGGCATACTCCACTATCCAACCCCCGTATCACTCGTACTAAGGAAAATACAAATTCGGAATCACTCTTGAACTGTATTAACACATACACAAACAATATGAGGCGAAGCATAGATTCCATGTTTCTAAGAGGATGGCACATGCCTGCGTCTCTTAGGACCGTCTGAACTATCACTTCGATAGCATGTACCAAGGATATCTATCTTCTAGGGTACAAGTCAATATCTCGCATAAAGGTCCCATCGAGATAAGACTGTTCCAGCGCGGTAACCTCAGGGATAGCAAGTAGCGTGGGCATGATTTTCACACATAGATAGTATATGTAAACACACAGTCATATAACTATACTATTATCACCGTATCAAATTAGGTAGATCTCAAGTCCCATAATTACGACATTTGTATTTATTTCTCATTACTTAGTTATCACGTATAACCGTTCACATATTACTTTAATTTGAGGAACTTTTCCACTTACTACATAACGCTCATGGATTCTATCCTCCCAAGTATAAAATTCAGTAGCTATTCATCTATTTTCTGTCGTAACCATTTTTCGTAATATCTTCCTTTAATACTAAATTCCATCGTTCCTTAGGTATAAACACTCCAAAGATATGGGTTTCATCTTACATTAAAGGTCTCTTAATTCATTAATAAATCCTACTGGTCATCTTATCTCCCAATACATTTTAATAATAGTGTCCAAGAATTATTTCTTATTAAATGGAATTCTAAAGTTCTAAGAGGGAAAAATATCAGTCTGCCAGGAGGGGTCCATCGATCGAGGTCTGGGGCTCGATCGATCGAACCTTCGATCGATCGAAGCTCTGAGCTCGATCGATCGATCAAGCAGGTGTGGCGGATTCTGCAGTTACCAGTTACGGGTTTTCTCACAAAACTTCATCCAAATCCTAACTTTCCATGGCCAAACGTCCAGAAAATTATACTACTAATTATATAATTCCATTCCATACATCTTTTACGTAAAGCATACAAATTTCCATTAAAAATTATGGATTAACAAGCCCCAAATTCATATAAAACCTCAAGAACCCTAGAATTTCATTAACATGGTTCTAATCAATCTTTTCCAGAATTTTCTTCGTCTACAACATCATAAATTCGTGGTTTAATCCTCTACATGTGAAGGGTTTTCCAAATTTTCATTCAAACAAATTCTACATGCGATTTTCCTATCTCAAACATGGATTTTCTTCAACCAAATTTATCCTAATCACCCTAGACTAATATGAACGATGCATTAACGAAGATAAGCAAGATAAATACTTGCCTGGGATTTTCAGAAGTCTGATTTGTGAATGAGTTTGGTGTTGTTGTGTTCCCCGTCGCGCGATCTACGCGTTGGTGGTGGTGGCGGTGCAATCGGGTGACTTTTTGGCCTTGGATTGCCTTGAGAGCTCTCTCCTCTCTTCTCCAATGGACGTTTTAGAGTTTTGAGTTTGCTCACCCTAGATGACTAACCTAAATGGCTGATATAGATTACTAATTTTCGTGGGTTTAATTACCCAAAAATACAAAATGACTAAAATGCCCTCTCAGGGTACTAATTTAGCCTAAAAACGCCCCGATACCCAAACTAAACCCCCGGGTACACTTTTCTGACTATCTCGACCCTTTCGGATGCGTTGGCGCACTCAAAATGACCATACGAGCAACTTATAAAATATTCACTTTTATTTATCAATATTTAGTCCTGACGCGACACGGGCGCGTCCCGACTCAAATTTCCAAAATTGTCATTTTATTCACTCGTGACATTTGACAAAGCCCATTATTTATTACTATGCTCATTAGTAATATTCAACAAGTTTCCCATAATTACTAACTCTCATCGCGTTAATAATTATAACATAATTAATTTCCAAATTTATATTAAATAATTAACTCACATTGAATTTAATAAATCCCCAAATTAATATAGCATAAAAATACGGGGTATTACATACTTCCCCCCTAATAACAGAATTTAGTCCCAAAATTCGGAAAATAACGCATAACTGGTAAGAAAAAATCTTGATATCTCTCGCGAATATCTGCCTCGCGCTCCCAAGTGGATTCCTCCACATTATGATGCTCCCACTGGACCCTTACAAGTGGAACTACCTTCGACCTCAATCTCCTCTCGCTATGGTTTAGGATAGCCACCGATATCTCCTCGTAATAGATGTCAGGCTGTAAGTCTATCCCATCTATCGCGATGTGAGTATGGGTCATATCATCCCAAAGATATCGTCTCAACGACGAGATGTGGAATACATCGTGGATGCGATGTAAATGCTCTGGCAGTCCCAACCTGTATGCTACCGGCCCAATCCTCTCGATAATGGGAAATTGTCCCACGTACCTCGGGGCCAATTTCCCTTTCTTCCCAAACCTCATTACTCCTTTCATAGGAGACACACGTAGTAACACCTGGTCCCCCACATTAAACTCCCGGAAGAATCGTTTCGCATCGACGTAGTTCTTCTGCCTGTCCTGGGCTACTCTAATGCGACTCCTGATCATCTCAATCCTCGCGGAGGTTTCCTGAATCACCTCTGGTCCTAGTAACTTGTTATCCCCCACCTCGAGCCAACAAGTTGGGGAACGACAAGGCCTGCCATACAAAGCTTCAAATGGAGCCATGCCAATCGTGAGCTGATAAGAGTTATTATAAGCAAAATCTACCAGTGGAAGATGTGACGCCCAACCTCCTCTAATATTAAGAACACACATGCGTAGCATATCCTCATACATCTGATTAGTACGCTCTGTCTTCCCATCTGTCTGTGGGTGATAAGATGAACTCAACCTCAACTTAGTACCCATAGCCTCCTGAAAGTTTTCCTAAAAACGTGATACAAAAATCTTGTCTCTATCTGACACAATGTTCAGGGGCACCCCATGTAATCTGATAATATCAAGAATGAACAACTGAGCATACTGACCCGTGGTATAATCTGTTCGCACCGGCAGAAAATGAGCCACCTTGGTCAACCGATCTACAATCACTCAGATAGAGTCGTGGCCCCCCTGTAATGTAGGCAACCCTGTAATAAAATCCATGGAAATACTCTCCCACTTCCACGCGGGTACCTCCAATGGCTGAAGCAACCCTGACGGTTTCTGATGGTCCACCTTTACCAGCTGGCAGGTAGAACACTTGGACACGAACTCGGCGATGTCCTTCTCCATCCCACTCCACCAGTATTGCCTCCTCATATCCTGGTACATCTTATCCCCTCCAGGATGCACCGTAAATCGGGACCCGTGAGACTGGTTCATCACTGCATTACGTAGTTCTGCTCCTTCTGGAACCACCAATCTCCTATTAAACGTCAAACCCCCATCATAAGTAATAGAATAGGACTCAGCACCCTCGGCTAAAAGTCGTACAATCTGCTCCTGGAAAAACGGGTCTGTGGTCTGTGCCTGTATCACCCTCGTAACAATATCGGGTGTGATTGTCATAACAGATATGAAGGAACGGGCTACTGCGTCCTGGTGACCCAACTCCTTCCACTTTGCTTTCCAGACGTTCGCTACCTCCTCTACCGGTCTACGACTCAACGCATCAGCAACTACGTTGGCCTTCCCCGGATGATACTATATATCAAACTGATAGTCCTTCACAAACTCTAACCATCTACGCTGACGCATATTCAGTTCTCGCTGAGTGAACAGGTACTACAGTGACTTGTGGTCTGTGAACAAGTGGAATTTCTCCCCCAATAAATAGTGCCTCCATATCCTCAATGCAAAAATGACCGCTGCTAACTCCAGGTCGTGGGTGGGGTAATTCTTCTCATACGGCTTAAGCTTGCGGGAGGCAAAAGCTATAGCCTTCTCCTCTTGCTAAAGTACTCCCCCAAGTCCCCGTAAAGATGCATCGGTGTAAACCAGGTACTCCACACCCGGCTTCGGTAAAGCAAGGACTTGTGCTGAAGTAAGCTTGTCTTTCAGCTCATCGAAAGCCAATTGACAAGCATTATCCCAAACATATGGTACCCCTTTGCGAGTCAGATTCGTTAACAGACCCGCTATTTTGGAGAATACCGGAATGAATCTCCTGTGGTAACCGGATAACCCTAAGAAACTTCGCACTTCCATCGGCGTCGTGGGCTGTCCCCATTCCCTCACTGCTGACACTTTACTTGGGTCAACTGCTATCCCCCGCTTAGAAACAACATGCCCCAAGAACTGTACTTCTCGCAATCAAAATCTGCACTTCTCGTACTTAGCATACAACTGATGCTCTCGTAGAGTCTGAAGAACCTGTCTCAAGTGCTCGGCATGTTCCTCCTCGGAGTGTGAATATATCAAAATGTCATCTATGAAGACGATGACGAAATGATCCAAGAACTCTCTGAACACTCGGTTCATTAAGTCTATGAATACGGCTGGAGCGTTTGTGAGACCAAATGGCATCACTCTAAACTCGTAAGACCCATATCTCGTCAAGAAGGCAGTCTTTGAAACATCCTTCTCTCTAATACATGGCAGATGGTACCCCGACCTCAGATCTATCTTCGAAAAGAAAGTTACTCCCCTCAGCTAGTCGAACAGATCATCGATTTGAGGCAACGGATACTTATTCCGTATCGTGACCTTGTTCAACTCCCGGTAGTCCACACATAGCCTCAGTGAACCATCTCTCTTCTTTACAAATAAGACTGGAGCGCCCCAAGGTGAGGTACTCCTGCGAATGAAGCCCTGATCTAACAGCTGCTCTATCTGATCTCGTAGCTCTCGCATCTCTGCCGGAGCCATACGGTATGGAGCGCGTACTATCGGTCTAGTATCCAGTAATAAGTCTATGACAAAGTCTATCTCTCGACTGGGGGGTAAGCCTGATATCTCCTGAAACACATCGGAATACTCACGAACAACTGGGATCGAGTCTAAGGGAATCACAATCTCCTTAGAGGTATCCTCCTCTATGTAATACAAGTGAGCGGTCGAGCCTCCCTCTAGGCGAGGCATCGCCACTACAAACATCTCTTGCCCCAGAATGGAAAAGACAATACTCCTACCGAAGAAATCAATCATGGCTCTATAAGCTGCGAGCCAATCCATACCGATAATAACATCGTGCTCATGCATATCTAAGACTAACATGTATGCAGGCAATACCAAACTACCAATCTCTACCCCCACTCCCCGGCATATAAAGAAAATAAGCGACCCACTCCCCAGTGGTGAGTCTACACACGTCAGTGTGCTCTCTGCTATGGCTAACAACCCTAAGGCCTTTGCGAAATACGTAGCTATAAAACAATGCGTCGCCCCAGTATCAAACAAAACTCGACCCATAGTACCATGGATAGGAAACATACCCTTAATCGTGGGTGGTTCCTGTGGAGCTGCTGCCTGGTGGACGTTAGAGACACGTGCATACTGTAACTTCCCATACTGCACTGGAGCTGCTGGTAGGGCTGGTACCTGAGTTGGGGCTGGGAGGGCGGCTGGAAAAAGTGGCCTCTGTGGCTCATTACGGGCACCCTGCTGCTGTGGGGCCCTCTCTCCCTTTGGACAATCCTGGCGCCTATGGCCATGCTTACCGCACACAACACATCGGCATTTGAAGTTACCTCCCCTCTGACCCTGCTGACCACAGCCCTGCTAGCCATTACCACCCCGCCACTGGCCATGTTGGCCCTGATGAAAACGTTGTTGGCCCGGTTGGCCCTGCTGCTGTCGGTGTTGGCCTTGCTGGCCCCGCCTAAAACCCCCAAATCCCAGCCTGGAATCACCTGAACGGAATCGCTTAGCAGGGTCCCCCTGATGGGAACTCTGCTCGTGCTGACGAGTCTGTCATTGAGATGGTGCTCCACTAGCACTACTACCCCCGGTCCTGTCCTGCTCGCTGGACTCTACTTCTCTCTTTCTTCCTTTCAGGTGGAAGCGGTGATCCTAGCAATGTAGTAATGAAGCATTGAGTACATCAGTGAAAGTACTCAGAGACAAATTCCCTATAAGGTGCTAACGAATCCTCCAAGCTAACCCGTCCACAAACAACATTATCTTCTTACCCTCAGTAGGTGCCTCATCCGGCACTATGGTGAGGAGCCTCGTGAACTCCTCCTCATACTCAGCAACGGTAGAATTCTCCTATTTCAAGTTCAGTAGTTTTCGCCTCATCTCAGTTTGCACGGCGGGTGGAAAGTATTTGCGGTCAAACCGCTCCCAGAATGACTGAACAGGGATCGTGTCCCTCTCCTCCAAGGTGGTAGTGAACTCCCACCACTGCAAAGCGGCCCCCACCAGCTTAAAGGAAGCCAACAACTGCTTCTACACGTCGGTGCACTCACACATACGAAGATGACGCTGGATGTCTTTCTTCCATTGGCTGACTGTGATGATATCTGAACTACTAGAGAACTCAGGGGGGATGCGCTTTCTGAAATGCATCCCTAACTCGCTCCCATGCAGATGGAATCTGTGTAGGTAATGGTGCCACTGCCTGAATCTAGGGTGGAGCCTGCTGAACCACCGCTAGCGCAGCATTCACCGCCTGAGCAACAATGGCGGCTACCTCATTGGCATTCATAGTACCATGTGTCGGAGCTGCTGGTTGCTCGGCCTGGGCACGCCTATCCTTTGGTGCACGTCTCGGAGGCATCTGAAACGTGAAGAAGTTTATTAGTCTACAGTCATTATCAAATCTCAAATAGCTGAAGACGTAAACGTAAAAGCAGGAATACAACAATCCTAAAATACGGCTCTATAGAAAAAAATGTTAAGCTGAAAGCGAAATAAGCCGTACATATCCTAAGGACACTAGAACCTGATGCTCTGATACCACCAGTGACACCCCGCCTAATTAAATACCTGGCGATCACTCCTTTATTAAATTAAATCAAGGTGAACAGTTGGTTCATTCTCATCATCACTGTCGAAAAATAACTTTTCCAATTTAAACACCCTAATTAATTAAGCTAAGCGTCAAAACCATTTTTAGACATAACTTTCCAAATATTATTTATAAAAAAAAAAAACAATATTTAAAAACTTTACATTAACTGAAATTAAAGAATCACACAACAAGTATATCGGAACCAACAATCCAATAATTAAACATTCAACAACTGGCTACCAACAATAAAACTTAAAGTAAACCATCCAGATAATAATAAATCCCAAAGGGACAATACTAGAAATAAACGAAGTACAATATCCAAATAACAACTGCATAATGAAAAGGTCGACACATGCCCCAATAATGAACATGCTAGGAGTGGAATCAAATGAATGAAGTCGTCTAAACAAGGGGCCTGCAACTCCCACCTAAGCTGCAGCACGTTCCTTTCAAGGGATCCTATGCAAGATGCCCCTGTGGCAGGGAACCTGTAATATATACATATTTATACAAGAGAAAGAGAAATAGAAACGGGTCAGAGCCCGATAGTGTATATGATTTAAAATTCTTTTAGCAAGTATTTAAATTGTTTACAGGCCAATGCAACAACATATTAGTGCGACACTCTCTTGAGAAATTCTCACCTCTCTTCTAATGTGCACACCTATCGTACTAACCTTCCCAACGGTTTATCTAATCATATATCGCACTCAACATCCCAATGACTTAACTTATCTTAGGTTACTCGTAAGATTTTAAAACCGAACAATATAATTGTTCAAAAGGAGAATTTCATTTAATAACAATGCTCTCATTTTACTTTATTTCTTAATAAAGTTTCCAAGTGCCATATGATACTTTTTTTTTTTCAAAACAAGTATTTCCAATTTGAGTCATCAAACATATCTTACTTACCAAATCACAGTAGGCAGTTCCAAATTTCAGAATTTCATATATATATTAAATACCCGAATAATATATATATTCTAACAGCACCCCACATAAAAACTATGGTGGGGCATACTCCACTATCCAATCCCCGTATCACTCGTACTAAGGGAAATACAAATTCGGAATCACTCTCGAACTGTATTAACATATACACAAACAATATGAGGCGAAGCATAGATTCCAAGTTTCTAAGAGGATGGCACATGCCTGCGTCTCTTAGGACCGTCTGAACTATCACTTCGATAGCCTGTACCAAGGATATCTATCTTCTAGGGTACAAGTCAATATCCCCCATAAAGGTCCCATCGAGATAAGACTGTCCCAGCGCGGTAACCTCAGGGATAGCAAGTAGCGTGGGCATGATTTTCACACATAGATAGTATATGTATACACACTGTCATATAACTATACTATTATCATCGTATCAAATTAGGTACATCTCAAGTCCCATAATTACGACATTTGTATTTATTTCTCATTACTTAGTTATCACATATAACCGTTCACATCTTACTTTAATTTGAGGAACTTTTCCACTTACTACATAACGCTCATGGATTCTATCCTCCCAAGTATAAAATTCAGTAGGTATTCATCTATTTTCCGTCGTAACCATTTTTCGTAATCTCTTCCTTTAATACTAAATTCCATCGTTCCTTAGGTATAAACACTCCAAAGATATGGGTTTCGCCTTACATTAAAGGTCTCTTAATTCATTAATAAATCCTACTGGTCATCTTATCTCCCAATACATTTTAATAATAGTGTCCAAGAATTATTTCTTATTAAATGGAATTCTAAAGTTCTAAGAGAGAAAAATATAAGTCTTCCAGGAGGGGTCGATCGATCGAAGCTCTGGGCTCGATTGATCGATCAAGCAGGTGTGGCGAATTCTGCAGTTACCAGTTACGAGTTTTCTCACAAAACTTCATCCAAATCCTAACTTTCCATAACCAAACGTCCATACAATTATACTACTAATTATATAATTCCATTCCATACATCTTTTACGTAAAGCATGCAAATTTCCATTAAAAATCATGGATTAACAAGCCCCAAATTCATATAAAACCTTAAGAACCCTAGAATTTCATTAACATGGTTCTTATCAATCTTTTCCAGAATTTTCTTCGTCTACAACATCATAAATTCGTGGTTTAATCCTCTACATGTGAAGGGTTTTCCAGATTTTCATTCAAATCAATTCTACATGCGATTTTCCTATCTCAAACATGGATTTTCTTCTACCAAATTAATCCTAATCACCCTAGACTAATATGAACGATGCATTAACGAAGATAAGCAAGATAAATACTTGCCTGGGATTTTCAGAAGTCTGATTTGTGAATGAGTTTTGTGTTATTGTGTTCCCCGTCGCGCGATCTACGCGTTGGTGGTGGTGGCGGTGCAATCGGGTGACTTTTTGGCCTTGGATTGCCTTGAGAGCTCTCCCCTCTCTTCTCCAATGGACGTTCTAGAGTTTTGAGTTTGCTAACCCTAGATGACTAACCTAAATGGCTGATATAGATTACTAATTTTCGTGGGTTTAATTACCCAAAAATATAAAATGACTAAAATGCCCCCCGGGGTACTAATTTAGCCTAAAAACGCCACGAGACCCAAACTAAACCCCCGGGTACACTTTTTTGACTATCTCGACCCTTCCGGACGCGTTGGTGCACTCAAAACGACCATACGAGCAACTTATAAAATATTCACTTTTATTTATCAATATTTAGTCCTAATGCGACACGGGCGCGTCCCGACTCAAATTTTCAAAATTGTCATTTTATTCACTCGTGACATTTGACATAGCCAATTATTTATTACTACGCTCATTAGTAATATTCAACAATTTTCCCATAATTACTAACTCTCATCGCGTTAATAATTATAACATAATTAATTTCCGAATTTATATTAAACAATTAACTCACATTAAATTTAATAAATCCCCAAATTAATATAGCATAAAAATACGGGGTATTACACCCTATTCTTACCTTTTTAGGTTCAGGAACCATCACTTTGGCTAAGCACCCCCACAATCGTAAATATTTATCGGAAGGTCTTCGACCTTTCCATAATTCATAAGGTGTCTTGTGAGTCTTTTTGTGAGGTACTTTATTGAGAATGTAATTAGCAGAAAGTAAGGATTCCCCCCACAAATTTTGTGGAGATCCTGAACTTAATAACATTGAGTTCATCATTTCTTTCAAAGTACGGTTTTCGCGTTCAGCAACACCATTCGATTGAGGAGAATAAGGAGCGGTTGTTTGATGAATAATCCCATTTTCAGAACAAAATTCCTCAAATGGATATTCATATTCACCTCCTCTATCACTTCTAATAGCCTTTATTGTTTTGCTTAATTGATTCTCAACTTCATTCTTAAATTATTTAAATGCATTAATAGCCTCATCTTTACTATGTAACAAATATACATAGCAATATTTTGTGCAATCGTCAATAAAAGTAATAAAATACTTTTTCCCACCTCTAGTTTGAACAAATTTTAAATCACAAATATCGGTGTGAATTAAATCTAAAGGTTCAGTTATCCTTTCAATAGAATGGAAAGGTAATCTTGCTAATTTAGATTCCACACAAATTTCACATTTATGATTTTTATCAATATTAAATTTTGTCAAAAATTCCAAGTTAATTAATCTACTCAATGTATCAAAATTAACATGTCCTAATCTAGCATGCCAAATATTAGATGACTCAACCAACTAAGAAGAACTAGAAATTTCATTCATTGAAACATATGTTTTTGGGGTTACAGTAAGAACATTAAGTTTAAAGAGCCCCTCATTTAGGTATCCCTTTCCTACATACATGTCATTTTTAGACAACACAAAGCGATCAGACACAAACACAAGCTTGAAATCATTTTTAGTAAGGAGAGATCCAGAAATCAGATTTTTTCGGATATCAGGCACGTGAAGAACATTGTTGAGAGTGAGTTCCTTTCCAGAAGTCATTTTCAGAGTTATCTTTCCTTGTCCCACCACCTTCGAAGTGGAAGAATTTCCCATAAAGAGATTTTCTTCATTTTCCAAAGGCTTATAGGTGGTGAACATCCATTTGTTTGCACAAATGTGTCGTGTGGCTCCAGTATCCACCCACCATTCCTTGGTATTTCCAACTAAGTTACATTCAGAGACCACGGCAGAAAGATTCATATCCTCCAAATCATTGACGATATTCACACCCTCAGTTACATTTGATTGAGGATTGTTTTGATTTTGCTTCTTCGGCTTACGACACTCGCTTGAGCGGTGTCCAGGTTTACCACAATTGTAGCATTTGCCTTTGAACTTTTTCTTATTATGTTTGGAAGTGCCTTCCCCATCTTACTTTCGTTTGTTCTTCTTAGGACCTTCAACGACATGGACCTTTGTTTCCATCTGATTCTTCCCACTTTTCTTTTGAGACTCACGGTTGTCTTCTTCGATTCTTAGCCTGACCATCGACTCCTCCACATTCATCTCCTTACGCTTGTGCTTGAGATAGTTTTTGAACAAAGTCCAAGATGGTGGCAACTTTTCAACAATTGCAGCAACTTGGAAAGTTTCACTAATTGACATTCCTTCAGCATGAATGCTGTGGAGGATCACTTGGAATTCTTGCACTTGCGAGATCACAGATTTAGAATCAACCATTTTGAAGTCCAGAAAACGCCCAACGATAAATTTCTTCATCCCAGCATCTTCAGTTTTATACTTCTTTTCCAAAGAATTCTATAATTCCTTGGATGTTTTGATCGTGCAGTAGACATGGTACAATGTATTCTCCAAGTAAACCAAAATATATTTCTGGCATAGGTAGTCCGAATGCTTCCAAGCATCGACAACAGCAACCTTTTCAGCGTCATCTCTCTCTTGAATAGATGGGCAATCTTCATATACAAACCTGCCCAGTTGGCAGGTAGTGAGATAGAAGTACATTTGTCCTTGCTAACGTTTGGAGTCAGCCCCAATGAAGTTTTCCTGTTTCTCCCCGTGTGGCATAGATACGGGTGCAGTCACATTTGTGTTGGTGACAATCAGTTTCGTAGGAGTAGTGTTCGTACTTTGTGATTCCATTTCTGTTACAAAAACAGAATTTTTATTGATGATAAAATTCATATATAATGAATTACTCAGAACAGAATACAAAATTCTATACACCAATTTCCTCCAAATATAATTCACAATAAATGAATTCCAAAAGAATACCAAATAAAATTCAGAATTAAACTATAATATAAACAGAATTCCGTACAAAACAGAATTAAATTTAAAGTTTGTGTCACACTAAATTTTAATAATAAAAAGAATTCCGTATAAAACAGAATTATAATTTAAAGATTAATTTCTTTTTTTCAGAAACAGATTTTAACAAGAATACACAAATAAAATTTCATTTTGTAAAAAAGAATATAAAAACAGTATAGAAATTAATTTCTGTACCAAAACTATTTTTACTAATTTCTACGATAAAGCAATAACTTAATTCATTTTATTCTGTCAAAACAGATTTATTTTCAACAAATAAATTTTTGTAATAAAAAAAATTATGTACACTAAAAAACAGTAGAACTATAAATTGTCTTAAGATTGTTATGTCTACTATTTATAAATAACAATTGTACAGAATTATGAATTATTAATATAATTACAGAATTAAAACAGAATTACAGAAATGAAACACTTACTTGACTTTGTAGAAATAATAAAAGAATTAAAGATAAATCCGAGCCCTGTTATTTCCTTCCAATGTGTGCTCCGAGGTTGATGAATATTGTCTCCCAAGATAGAACGAATTTTCCAATTAATTATGTAGCACGACAATAATTAATTACAACGAACTCTGCAAGATATGTTATGCAGGAAAAAGAATTTTGGAACAGATATGACAGGAATTTTCTGGGACGAAAATGACAGCAATTCTGGAGGAACCATAACTATCAAAAATAGTTAATCAGTTAAACGAAATTAATTGTTGATTGTTGGCAATAACTGCCAACATTTTATTAATTAATTAATTAATTTCGAAATTCCAAGTCCAAGTCCAAGCCCAAGCCGAACCGAACCGAACCGAACTGAGCCGAGCCGGTCGGACGGACAGACGCGCACGCGCGCGCGCGTGGACTTTGGACCAAAAGTCAACCCGTGCATAGCTTAGGTCATCTCCCCTTCAAAGAGTTGGGATACCCCTAGGCATCCAAGCCTTAGTCCATACTTGGGGTGTTATTAACTCATCAAATTTCCACTACTCTTCCAATGTGGGACAAGAGTTAAAACACACCCAATTCATTAACTTTCATTGCTTTGTGAGTCACTTTGGGGACATATTTATCATTCAAAACTTACTAAAATTGGATGTATGAATATACTACGTTAATCTCCTTGCGGAGGTGAACGCGTTCGTATATGGTCCCACAATTTTCGTAGTGTGGGTCCCACATAAATTTGAGCTCAAAGTTGCTCAAAATTCTGTCCAGAAAATTCTGGACAGCTTTCTAAAACCCAATTCAAGTCCAATTTTCCAACAATCCCCCACATGAATGATATATCGCTATAAATAAAACCAAACAGATGCTAATGCAGATGCAGACAGAAGTTGAGTAAAACTGAAGACTTATTGCATCGGGAGAAGTAGCCTAGTGACCTTGAACTTTCCTTAGTGATAAACTATCGGATTTACTTGGTTAATCAGTAGACTTCACGTCCTTGAATCGTCAACCGTTTTTGTAAACCTAGATAAAAGTATTCACACAACAATTCTTCAACACAGTTGGTTCTCACGTTTGTGTTCATTTTGGGCATGAACACCACTTGGTTCCACAAGTATTTTAGAGAATATGCCTTTCATTATTCTCATAGAAGTGGCCCCCTTCTTACTCACGTAGGTGACTTCCATAAAGAGTATTCTGCAATTACCCACTTAGACGTACTAAGATATAGATGTCATTAAAAGCATAACTTATCCTAATTTCGCGGCAGATATGCACTGTCTCATCTTTGGAATTGATATGATTAAATATCCTCCAGTTCTTACTGAATACAACGTAGTTCGGTTTGCCCATTGAACCTAGATCTTGGGATCTTCAGTCAGCTAGGTTGGGTTGCCACTATATTGATTCTTATTTATTTATAGGCTTTAGACCCATTCCTCTCGATGATCTTTCAACTTGCTCTCGGTTTAAACCTTTCGTTAGTGGATCCGATATATTATCTTTTGACTTTACATACTCAATTGAGATAATTCCGTTTGAGATAAGTTGTCTAACGGTATTATGTCAACGATGAATATGTCGTGACTTTCCGTTATACATGTGATTTTGTTCCCTTCCAATCGCTGATGGGCTATCGCAATGTATACATATTGCGGGCACAGGTTTAGACCAATTTGGAACATCCTTTAAGAAATTTCGAAGCCATTCAGCTTCTTCTCCTGCTTTATCTAATGCAATGAATTCAGATTCCACTGTCGATCTAGCAATGCACGTTTGTTTTGAGGATTTTCAAGATACGGCTGCACCTCCGAGGGTAAACACATACCCACTCGTAGACTTAGAGTCTTTTGTATCGGATATCCAATTTGCATCGCAATGTCCTTCAAGAACAGCTGGATATTTTGAGTAGTGCAGTCCATAGTTTTGAGTATATTTTAAATAACCCAAAACTCTCAATATAGCTTTCCAGTGATCTCTTCCTAGATTACTCGTAAATCGACTTAGCTTACTTATTGAGTATGCTATATCCGGTCGCTTACAGTTCATGATATACATTAAACTACCGATAATACGAGAATATTCTAGTTGAGATAAGCTTTCACCATTATTTCTTGCAAGATGTAAATTTACATCTACAATTGTCTTGGTAGGACTAATATCATACTTCTTGAATTTTTCAAGTACTTTCTCTATGTAATGATTTTGAGATGATATAAGTCCATCCGATGTTCTAGAAATTTTAATTCCTAATATAACATCGGCGATTACCATATCTTTCATGACAAATCTACTACTCAACATTTGTTTTGTAGTTTTTACAATTTCCAAGTTACTACCCATGATAAGCATAAGATCAACATAGAGGCATACAATGACATATCCATTATGAATGTATTTAAAGTAAACACATATATCGCATTCTTTAATTTTGAAACCATTTGATAACATTGCATTATCAAATTTTTCATGCCATTGCTTAGGTGCTTGTTTTAATCCATATAATGATTTAACAAGCTTACATACTTTTCCTTCTTGTCCGGGAGCTTTGAACCCTTCAGGTTACTCCATATAAATTTCCTTGTCTAGTTCACCGTTTAAGAATGCAGTTTTTACATCCATTTGATGTATTTCAAGTCCATTAATAGCATCTATTGCTATTAACATCCAAATGGACGTTATTCTTGTTACCGGTAAATATGTGTCGAAGTAATCCAACCCCTCCTATTGCCTATAGCCTTTAGCTACAAGTCTATCTTTATATTTATCAATTGATCCATCGGCCTTCAATTTCTTTTTGAAGATCCATTTATAACCTAACGATTTTGAACCTGGTGGAAGATCCACTAGTTCCCATGTATGATTTTGTAATATGGATTCAATTTCACTATTAATTGCTTCTTTCCAATTATAAGCATTGGGTAAGGATATAGCTTCTTTATACGATTGAGGTTCATTTTCTAACAAATATGTTAGAAAATCCGGACCGAAAGAAGTCGAGGTTTTTGCTCTTTTACTACGTCTTGGTTCATCCTCTATTTATTCAATAGGTTGATGAGTACCACTTGTAGTAGCTTGATTTGTCCTTTTAGAAGGACCAGATTCTCGGGTCATGTTATATGGGAATTCATTTTCAAAAAATGAAGCATACCTCGATTCAATAATCGTATTTACATGAATGTCCGAAATCTCAGATTTACAAACTAGAAATCGATATGCACTGCTATTAGTAGCATAAACGATGAATACACAGTCCACGGTTTTTGGCCCTATTCTTACCTTTTTAGGTTTAGGAACCATCACTTTGGCTAAGCACCCCCACACTCGTAAATATTTATAGGAAGGTCTTCGACCTTTCCATAATTCATAAGGTGTCTTGTGAGTCTTTGTGTGAGGTACTGTATTGAGAATGTAATTAGCAGAAAGTAAGGATTCCCCCCACAAATTTTGTGGAGCTCCTTAACTTAATAACATTGAGTTCATCATTTCTTTCAAAGTACGGTTTTTGCGTTCAGCAACACCATTCTATTGAGGAGAATAAGGAGCGGTTGTTTGATGAATAATCCCATTTTCAAAACAAAATTCCTCAAATGGATATTCATATTCACCTCCTCTATCACTTCTAATAGCCTTTATCGTTTTGCTTAATTGATTCTCAACTTCATTCTTATATTGTTTAAATGCATTAATAGCCTCATCTTTATTATGTAACAAATATACGTAGCAATATTTTGTGCAATCGTCAATAAAAGTAATAAAATACTTTTTCCCACCTCTAGTTTGAACAAATTTTAAATCACAAATATCGGAGTGGATTAAATCTAAAGGTTCAGTTATCCTTTCAATAGAATGGAAAGGTAATCTTGCCAATTTAGATTCCACACAAATTTCGCATTTATGATTTTTATCAATATTAAATTTTGGCAAAAATTCCAAGTTAATTAATTTACGCAATGTATCAAAATTAACATGTCCTAATCTAGCATGCCAAATATTAGATGACTCAAGCAAGTAAGAAGAACTAGCAATTTCATTCATTGAAACATATGTTTTTGGGATTACAGTAAGAATATTAAGTTTAAAGAGCCCCTCATTTAGGTAGCCCTTTCCTACATACAAGTCATTTTTAGACAACACAAAGCGATCAGACACAAACACAAGCTTGAAACCATTTTTAGTAAGGAGAGATCCAGAAATTAGATTCTTTCGGATATCAGGCACGTGAAGAACATTGTTGAGAGTAAGTTCCTTTACAGAAGTCATTTTCAGAGTTATCTTTCCTTGTCCCACCACCTTCGAAGTGGAAGAATTTCCCATAAAGATATTTTCTTCATTTTCCAAAGGCTTATAGGTGGTGAACATCCATTTGTTTGCACAAATGTGTCGTGTGGCTCCAGTATCCACCCACCATTCCTTGGTATTTCCAACCAAGTTACATTCAGAGACCACGGCAGAAAGATTGATATCCGCCAAATCATTGATGATATTCACACCCTCAGTTACATTTGATTGAGGATTGTTTTGATTTTGCTTCTTCAGCTTACGACACTCGCTTGAGCGGTGTCCAGGTTTACCACAATTGTATCATTTGCCTTTGAACTTTTTCTTATTATGTTTGGAAGTGCCTTCCCCATCATACTTTCGTTTGTTCTTCTTAGGACCTTCAACGACATGGACCTTTATTTCCATCGGATTCTTCCCACTTTTCTTTTGAGACTCACGGTTGTCTTCTTCGATTCTTAGCCTGACCACCAACTCCTCCACATTCATCTCCTTACTCTTGTGCTTGAGATGGTTTTTCAACAAAGTCCAAGATGGTGGCAACTTTTCAACAATTGCAGCAACTTGGAAAGTTTCACTAATTGACATTCCTTCAGCATGAATGTCGTGGAGGATCACTTGGAATTCTTGCACTTGCGAGATCACAGATTTAGAATCAACCATTTTGAAGTTCAGAAAACGCCCAACGATAAATTTCTTCATCCCAGCATCTTCAGTTTTATACTTCTTTTCCAAAGAATTCCATAATTCCTTGGATGTTTTGGTCGTGCAGTAGACATGGTACAGTGTCTTGTCCAAGTAAGTCAGAATATAATTTCGGCATAGGTAGTCCGAATGCTTCCAAGCATCGACATCAGCAACCTTTTCAGCGTCATCTCTCTCTTGAATAGAGGGGCAATCTTCATATACAAACCTGCCCAGTTGGCAGGTAGTGAGATAGAAGTACATTTGTCCTTGCCATCGTTTGAAGTCAGCCCCAATGAACTTTTCATGTTTCTCCCCGTGTGGCATAGATACGGGTGCAGTCACATTTGTGTTGGTGACAATCATTTCGTAGGAGTAGCGTTCGTACTTTGTGATTCCATTTCTGTTACAAAAACAGAATTTTTATCAATGATAAAATTCATATATAATGATTTACTCAAAACAGAATACAAAATTCTGTGCACCAATTTCCTCCAAATATAATTCACAATAAAAGAATTTCAAATAAAATTCAGAATTAAACTATAATATAAACAGAATTCCGTACAAAAGAGAATTAAATTTAAAATCTGTGTCACACTAATTTTTAATAATAAAGAGATTTTCGTACAAAACAGATTATAATTTAAAGATTAATTTTTTTTTTCCTAAACAGATTTTTACAAGAATACACAAATAAAATTTCATTTTGTAAAACAGAATATAAAAACAGTATAGAAATTAATTTATGTACCAAAACTATTTTTACTAATTTCTACAATAAAGCAATAACTTAATTCATTTTATTCTGTCAAAACAGATTTATTTTCAACAAATAAATTTCTGTAATAAAAAAAATTATGTACACTAAAAAATAGTAGAACTATAAACTGTCTTAAGATTGTTATGTCTACTATTTATAAATAACAATTGTACAGAATTATGAATTATTAATATAATTACAGAATTAAAACAGAATTACAAAAATGAAACACTTACTTGACTTTGCAGAAATAATAAAAGAATTAAAGATAAATCCGAGCCCTGTTATTTCCTTCCAATGTGTGCTCCGAGGTTGATGAATATTGTCTCCCAAGATAGAACGAATTTTCCAATTAATTATGTAGAACGGCAATAATTAATTACAACGAACTCTGCAAGATATGTTATGCAGGAAAAAGAATTTTTGAACAGATATGACAGGAATTTTCTGGGACGAAAATGACAGCAATTCTGGAGGAACCATAACTGTCAAAAATAGTTAATCAGTTAAACGAAATTAACTGTTGATTGTTGGCAATAACTGCCAACATTTTATTAATTAATTAATTAATTTTGAAAGTCCAAGCCCAAGCCGAACCGAACCGAACCGAGCCGAGCCGATCGGACGGACGGACGGACGGACGGACGCGCGCCCGTGCGCATGTGGACCGTTGACCGAAAGTCAACCCGTGCATAGCTTAGGTCATCTCCTCTTTAAAGAGTTGAGATACCCCAAGGCATGCAAGCCTTAGTCCATACTTGAGGTGTTATTAACTCATCAGATTTCCATTACTCTTCAAATTTGGGACAAGAGTTAAAACAAACCCAATTCATTAACTTTCATTGCTTTGTGAGTCACTTTGGGGACATATTTATCATTCAAAACTTATTTAAAGTGGACGTATGAATATACTACGTTAATCTCCTTGCGGAGGTGAACACGTTCGTATATGGTCCCACAATTTTCGTAGTGTGGGTCCCACATAAATTTGAGCTCAAAGTTGCTTAAAATTCTGTCCAGAAAATTCTGGACAACTTTCTAAAACCCAATTCGAGTCCAATTTTCCACAATCCCCCACATGAATGATATATCTCTATAAATAAAACCAAACAGATGCTAATGCAGATACAGACACAAGTTCAATAAAATCGAAGACTTATTGCATCGGGAGAAGTAGCCAAGTGGCCTTGAACTTTCCTTAGTGATATACTATCGGATTTACTTGGTTAATCAGTAGACTTCACGTCCTTGAACCGTCAACCATTTTAGTAAACCTAGACAACAGTATTCACACAACAATTCTTCAACACAGTTGGTTCTCACGTTTGTGTTCATTTTGGCCATGAACACCACTTGGTTCCGCAAGTATTTTAGAGAATATGCCTTCCATTATTCTCATAAAAATTGCCCCCTTCTTACTCACGTAGGTGACTTCCATAAAGAGTATTCTGCAATACCCCACTTAGACGTACTAAGATATAGATGTCATTAAAAGCATAACTTATCCTAATTTCGCGGCAGATATGCACTGTCTCATCTTTGGAATGAATAGGATTAAATATCCTCTAGTGCTTACTGAATACAACGTAGTTCGGTTTTTCCATTGAACCTAGATCTTGGGATCTCCAGTCAGCTAGGTTGGGTTGCCACTATATTGATTCTTATTTATTTATAGGCTTTATACCCATTCCTCTCGATGATCTTTCAACTTGCTCTCGGTTTAAACCTTTCGTTAGTGGATACGATATATTATCTTTTGACTTTACATACTCAATTGAGATAATTCCGTTTGAGAGAAGTTGTCTAACGGTATTGTGTCGACGACGAATATGTCGTGACTTTCTGTTATACATGTGATTTTGTGCCCTTCCAATCGCTGATTGGATATCGCAATGTATATATATTGCGGGCACATGTTTAGACCAATTTGGAACATCCTCTAAGAAATTTCAAAGCCATTCAGCTTCTTCTCCAGCTTTATCTAGTGCAATGAATTCAGATTCCATTGTCAATCTAGCAATGCACGTTTGTTTTGAGGATTTCCAAGATACGGCTGCACCTCCGAGGGTAAACACATACCCACTCGTAGACTTAGAGTCTTTTGTATCGGATATCCAATTTGCATCGCAATGTACTTCAAGAACAACTGGATATTTTGAGTAGTGCAGTCCATAGTTTTGAGTATATTTTAAATAACCCAAAACTCTCAATATATCTTTCCAGTGATCTCTTCCTGGATTACTCGTAAATCGACTTAGCTTACTTATTGAGTATGTTATGTCTGGTCGCGTACAGTTCATGATATACATTAAACTGCCGATAATACGAGAATATTCTAGTTGAGATATGCTTTCACCATTATTTCTTGCAAGATGTAAATTTACATCTACAGGTGTCTTGGTAGGACTAATATCATACTTCTTGAATTTTTCAAGTACTTTCTCTATGTAATGAGATTGAGATAATATAAGTCCATCCGATGTTCTAGAAATTTTAATTCCTAATATAACATCGGCGATTCTCATATCTTTCATGTCAAATCTACTACTCAATATTTGTTTTGTAGTTTTTACAATTTCCATGTTACTACCCATGATAAGCATATCATCAACATAGAGGCATACAATCACATATCCATTATGAATGTATTTAAAGTAAACACATTTATCGCATTCATTAATTTTGAAACCATTTGATAACATTGCATTATCAAATTTTTCATGTCATTGCTTAGGTGCTTGTTTTAATCCATATAGTGATTTAACAAGCTTACATACTATTCCTTCTTGTCCGGGAGCTTTGAACCCTTCAGGTTGCTCCATATAAATTTCCTCGTCTTGTTCACCATTTAAGAATGCAGTTTTTACATCCATTTGATGTATTTCAAGTCCATTAAAAGAAGCTATTTCTATTAACATCCGAATGGACGTTATTCTTGTTACCGGTGAATATGTGTCGAAGTAATCCATCCCTTCCTTTTGCCTATAGCCTTTAGCTACAAGTTTACCTTTATATTTATCAATTGATCCATCGGCCTTCAATTTCTTTTTGAAGATCCATTTATAACCTAACGGTTTTGAACCTGGTGGAAGATCCACTAGTTCCCATGTATGATTTTGTAATATGGATTCAATTTCACTATTAATTGCTTCTTTCCAATTGGAAGCATTGGGTAAGGATATAGCTTCTTTATACGATTGAGGTTCATTTTCTAACAAATATGTTAGAAAATCCGGACCGAAAGAAGTCGAGGTTTTTTCTCTTTTACTAAGTCGTGGTTCATCCTCTATTGATTCAATAGGTTGATGAGCACCACTTGTAGTAGCTTGATTTGCCCTTTTAGAAGGACCAGATTCTCGGGTCATGTTATACGGGAATTCATTTTCAAAAAATGAAGCATCCCTCGATTCAATAATCGTATTTACATGAATGTCCGAAATCTCAGATTTACAAACTATAAATCGATATGCACTACTATTAGTAGCATAACCGATGAATACACAATCCACGGTGTTTGGCCCTGTTCTTACCTTTTTAGGTTTAGGAACCATCACTTTGGCTAAGCACCCCCACACTCGTAAATATTTATAGGAAGGTCTTCGACCTTTCCATAATTCATAAGGTGTCTTGTGAGTCTTTTTGTGAGGTACTTTATTGAGAATGTAATTAGCAGAAAGTAAGGATTCCCCCCACAAATTTTGTGGAGCTCCTGAACTAATAACATTGAGTTAATCATTTCTTTCAAAGTACGGTTTTTGCGTTCAGCAACACCATTCGATTGAGGATAATAAGGAGCGGTTGTTTGATGAATAATCCCATTTTCAGAACAAAATTCCTCAAATGGATATTCATATTCACCTCCTCTATCACTTCTAATAGCCTTTATCATTTTGCTTAATTGATTCTCAACTTCATTCTTATATTGTTTAAATGCATTAATAGCCTCATCTTTACTATGTAACAAATATACATAGCAATATTTTGTGCAATCGTCAATAAAAGTAATAAAATACTTTTTCCCACCTCTAGTTTGAACAAATTTTAAATCACAAATATCGGTGTGAATTAAATCTAAAGGTTCAATTATCCTTTCAATAGAATGGAAAGGTAATCTTGCTAATTTAGATTCCACGCAAATTTCACATTTATGTTTTTATCAATATTAAATTTTGGCAAAAATTCCAAGTTAATTAATCTACGCAATGTATCAAAATTAACATGTCCTAATCTAGCATGCCAAATATTAGATGACTCAACCAAGTAAGAAGAACTAGCAATTTCATTCATTGAAACATATATTTTTGGGGTTACAGTAAGAACATTAAGTTTAAAGATCCCCTCATTTAGGTATCCCTTTCCTACATACATATCATTTTTAGACAACACAAAGCGATTAGACACAAACACAAGCTTGAAACCATTTTTAGTAAGGAGAGATCCAGAAATCAGATTCTTTCGGATATCAGGCACGTGAAGAACATTGTTGAGAATAAGTTCCTTTCCAGAAGTCATTTTCAGAGTTATCTTTCCTTGTCCCACCACCTTCGAAGTGGAGGAATTTTTCATAAAGAGATTTTCTTCATTTTTCAAAGACTTATAGGTGGTGAACATCCATTTGTTTGCACAAATGTGTCGTGTGGCTCCAGTATCCACCCACCATTCCTTGGTATTTCCAACCAAGTTACATTCAGAGACCACGGCAGAAAGATTGATATCCGCCAAATCATTAATGATATTCACACCCTCAGTTACATTGGATTGAGGATTGTTTTGATTTTGCTTCTTCGGCTTATGACACTCGCTTGAGCGGTGTCCAGGTTTACCACAATTGTAGTATTTGCCTTTGAACTTTTTCTTGTTATGTTTGGAAGTGCCTTCCCCATCATACTTTCGTTTGTTCTTCTTAGGACCTTCAACGACATGGACCTTTGTTTCCATCGGATTCTTCCCACTTTTCTTTTGAGACTTACGGTTGTCTTCTTCGATTCTTAGCCTGATCACCAACTCCTCCACATTCATCTCCTTACGCTTGTGCTTGAGATAGTTTTTGAACAAAGTCCAAGATGGTGGCAACTTTTCAACAATTGCAGCAACTTGGAAAGTTTCACTAATTGACATTCCTTCAGCATGAATGTCGTGGAGGATCACTTGGAATTCTTTCACTTGCGAGATCACAGATTTAGAATCAACCATTTTGAAGTACAGAAAACGCCCAACGATAAATTTCTTCATCCCAGCATCTTCAGTTTTATACTTCTTTTCCAAAGAATTCCATAATTCCTTGGATGTTTTGATCGTGCAGTAGACATGGTACAATGTCTTGTCCAAGTAAGCCAGAATATTATTCAGTTGTAGTATATGTCCTATACTTCAAAAGCCCAATGAAATGAACTCGATTCAGTTTGAATCGACTTCAAGAGTCCAGATAGGTACTCCTATACCACAAATAACACAATCTAGCTTACCAAATACATGACACATGGTGTCAGACTTACTTTTTTAAACACACTGATAAATTTGTTGTGGTATAACACACTAATGGTTATATGTTTAAGATTGAGCCGTTAGTTCCCGATAAACTTTGCAGTTTACCCAATATCAGTTATTGCAAGCAAAAAGAAAGTCATTTTATTAATATCCCCATAGAACCCCAAAATACAACACACAAAAGCCAAACAAATCCCAAAAGAACCATAGAAAGATAAAAAAACAGAGAGAAAGAGATGGGTAAAGAGAGAACAAAGACCTGAGAAAGTTTCAGAGAGAGAGAGAGAGAGTGTGGGTATGCGTATTACCTGCAAAGGAAAAATAAACAATAAAATAATACCTGCAAGACAAAAAATAACATAATATTGACATCAACTTAGATATCTTGAACACTTATAATCCAAACTGAAAACAAATGTAAGATACCAACTTACTTTTCAAATCATTAAGCTAAAAAAATTGCACTCCCCACCCCTCCGTCTTCCCAGGAAACCAAAGGTCCTAAATTCCCTAACTTTTTTTCAGTAAACCCTTCAGTTTGTTTGATCTCCATCAAATGAATAAACCCGTGACAAAGAAATAGACTAAATATTAATTAAATCAAACAAATAAATCAAACCTCGCATTCATAAAATTTGCCCAACATCCACAGTGATAATAAGAAAATCAACACAACGTTTACATGAAATCAATACAATGTCTAGAGAAGCTACAACAATGATCAATATAGATAAAAATCAATATAACGTCTACATGATATTAATGATCATAAATTTAAGAAACTGCCCAATGTTATTTTTTTAATAACATACTAGACAATTTCAATTAAGACGATTAGAGAACCAAAGAACAAACAGTAAAAGAATAGAAAAACAAAAGTAAAGAAGAAAACATGAACTCTGAAAACCTTTATAGTAGTTCATGAACTTAAAGAACAACAAATACCAACCGGTGGAAAAGGTCGCAAAATAGTGAAAGGGAGCAGGAGAGAGAGAGAGGACCTTCAAGACTAAAAACCATTGGCGAGAATAAGAAATTAAACACCATAGTTACCAAATGAGAGAGAAATAGAGAATACATCGTCCTTATTATGTGGGTTTCGTCACATTTGCATTGGTTTAGATTAAAGGTTTTAGAGAGTTGTTGCTCTAGGGTTTATGGTGGGTTTCGGCACATGGAGTAGGTTGTTGTTGGAGCGGGATAACCACAGTTGATTTCAACCACCGTGAGAAAAATTTGGGACATTAATGCAGAAGGGAAACATGTTATTGTTCTTGAGTTTTTAGGGCTCAAAAGGAATTTGGGTTTTCTCAAGAAGTTTGGTAACTTCTAAGAACGTTTTGCATCGATAAGTGGGGACAGTGAAAAGATATTTGGGGTGGAGTGTTGTAATGAATTTGGTGAGATTTGAGAGATTGATAGACAGCTCTGTCGGGTGTCATAGAGGTAGGTGTGTGAATTTTCAAATTAAAGTAAAAATGTGTTGGTAGGCTTTTTACCCAAAGATTCCCAGCCACAGCTTTTTCCGTTCTATTTTTATCAAATTTGATCTCGACCCTCCATTTGGTGCATTGGTGGATAAATCAGGACCCCTAATTAAGTTATCAACTTATGGAATAGTGTCAACTATTCTACTCCTTATTATATAGATATAGTACTGCTCTTTTGCGAATTAGACCACATTTTAAGAATACGAATCAAACATGTGTCACCTCACGGTAACACTATAAAAGAGATAGAGCGTATCTATAATAGATAAAAAGAACTTGCTATATCTTACAAAAACACATTTTTCACAATCGAACAAATTCATGCTAATTATAAACTTGACCGTTACCTCAAATGGAATCACAACAGATTGGTATCAAATCCAAGCTTAGTTATTTTGAAGTATCAAAGTCAAAACGGGACAATTGTGGACGATTTTAAATTTTTAACTAAAAACCCTCTTTATTTTAAACTCTAAATTTAAATAATATAAGTATTCGAATATTACTCTTTGAGACATAACCGAGGTTAACGTTAAATATTGTCGGGGTATTTAAGAAAAATCTCATAATTTCTACTTTTTATTTTTTGCATTTTTAGTTCAACATATTTTCAAAAATAACTTTTGGTTGGTAATAGCGACATTAACTTTGATATAGTGATATTAACTATGTCTTTATTCAATGTCTTATTCTTGTGTAATGCCACTGTCAATGATATCAATGACTAATTTTTTGAAAAGATATGTGAATCTTATAATTAAATAAAAAAAAATTCAGTGACCAAAAATTAATTAATATATATATATATATATATATATAGAGAGAGAGAGAGAGAGAGAGAGATAAGTTCAAAAGTTAATCAAAAGACCGAACTTTTAAATAAATTTATTAAGATATTAAAAAATAAGTCAATTAATTTTAATTCATTTGTTGTAGTTGGTTTACGCCATAGGCAATGTGACACACACGCGTGTCCCCTTACCCCCCCCCCCCCCCCCCCCCCACGCGAGTGCTTATAATAGATAAAAAGAACTTTCTATATCTTACTGAAATACATTTTCCACTTACAAATCGAAGAAATTCATTCTAATTATAAAGTTGAACTACACAAATATAAGCTTGCTTCAACATCAACCATCCTATTGTTAACATACTTTCCAACTTCACCGTGGTATTTCAATCTACTAAGCACGCGAATGCGTCTAAAGCAAGTTAGACGTATAAAGGACAAGTATCTAATCTATTTATATGATAGTATGTAGGGTCACATAAATATAACACCTAATTTTCTGCTCAAGTAACTATAGCCAATCAAATTGTTCCCACTCCCATTGAGATTCAATACCATTTATTGAGTCACAAATGGTATTTCCTGCAGTATTCTCCAAGGGGTCTTTCAATGTGCATGAACTTTGTGAGCTTGTTTTGTCCACCATTGTAGTATTTTGTGAAGATGTTAAAACCCCATTTACATTATTAGCTTGGTGAGCCCCTGGCTCATTTGATGTTATCACCAATGGTCTTCGATCGAATGCTCGCATACTTCCAGATACCACATACAATCGGCACAAACTCACTTCACGCCTTAACTGCACAAAAAACAAAATAGCTAAACATATCAAAAATAGACTTACACTAGAAAAAGATTAATATTTTATAATTCGGCAGAATTTATCTTAGGAATCTAAATATGTTAAACCTTATCAATTAAAACTCAACGATTATATTTCCAGTTGTTTTGTGATCCGCCTCCCATATATTTAGATGTATCAGACTTTTGAGGATATTTTATAACAGTTCCATGAGTATTTATGACACTATTGGTGATAAAAGTATAAACATACATCACTAAAGCCATTTATTTACACCTAAATCTATGGAGGCTAAATGATATTTTTTTTTGTGTTTTTCTTATTTATAGTTTTAGGATCAGTAGTTTTTCATAATGTGCTTTGATATCCATCGTTTTCACAATTTGCCTTAAAGGATCCGTTTTCATTTTTAACTCAAAAACAGATCACCGAAATCATAGAAACTGTCGACGAGTGAAAATGAAATGAAAAGTATAAATGATGAATAGTTTGGATCTTAAAGTGTTTTACGAACAAATATTACAAATAACCCTTTATATTTTTACAGCTACAACTACTAATTGTAAAGTGTATTGTAATATCTAATTTATTGGAAAAACTTCAAAAGAAATATGAGAAGTATGTGCATCCCTGGAATAGAAAGTGTTGTAGATTGCATGGGCAATTCTTCTGCAATAGCTAGGTACTCATTCATCTTCCACTTAGTTTTTTTCCCACAAGGAGCTTTGCCATTGTAAAATACCATTGCTTTCTTCATTCCAATCACTTTATTATTTGAATAAACATAGGTAGGTGACCCTGTTGTCTTCCAATAACTCGAACCTGTTGTTCGTGTTGGTCTCCTTCCTAGGGCTTCTCTCTCTTGTCTCGGGACAAAGAAAAACCATTGCTCAGTGTCCCGGTGGCATAACTCACCTGATAACTCTGCACCAAATAACAATTATGAAAAAAAAGGATCAAATACCAAAACGTTTCTCAAATATTTTTTAATACACATTTAGTTCAAGTCTTTTATTTTATATCAAAAAGTCCTTCACCATGCTAAAAAGTCTTCTATTATATTTAATGGTCCGCGCTAGCAAGATGGTAAAGCATTTTTGACATGGTGAAAGACTTTTTGGTGCAAAATAAAAGAGCTTGGACTAAACGTGTATTAAAAAAAGTTCGAAGGACTATTTGATATATGCTCCCCAAAAAACATCATTATACAATACCTATAAATTAAAACATAAATAAATAAAAATGCAAAGCATCTATTTCGGATACATTATATACATTAAATTAAATAGGTAGCATCCACGAAATTTTGTACTTGGTACCTTCATAATTGTTAAACATCTCATGTCTAGCAAATAATTGTCTTACATTGAAAGATGTAGAGTTCAAACGTATGTTACTTAAGTGAGTGTGAACCTATGATTAAAATAAGTGGTTAGGTTACCTAAGGCACAAGTTGAAGACAATATGGATGGCTAGTTGTGGGTTTGTAATTCAACAGTAGGTAACATAATTAAACATGGAAGTTGCCATGGCTCTAGTTCATAAACAGCTACAACAGGAATAACCCTATTAAGCTGCAATATGTCTCCCTGAAGTTTTTTGAGCAGATAGAATGAAATAAGTTCTTCTTCAGTAGGGTAGAAGCGAAAGCCTGGTGGGTATTTATCCATTGTTGTTGACATATATTCTTGTTTTGAATGACTTACTGCTTATGGATATAAGTATATAATGTGTGTTGTTTGTTATCGTGTATGGATTTGATAACAGATATATTTATAGCAGTGAAAAGATATATGAGAAAGGGAGTTGCCGAGTGAAAGGAGAAAAAAAGTGAAAGGAGACGCGGTGGTGCAAAAGGGACAATTTGATGAAATTATACAGGATAATAGCTTTTTTGAACTGGTCAGACACGGAGATACAAGCTCCAGATTAATAATGGATCTGTCTGATGTAACCTGGATTCAATTTTGTTAAGAAATTATCAAGTCTTGTAATTGACTTTAGTGATTCTAAATTATTATATATGGACCTACATTTTTGTATAATTATTTAAAATACATGTAATACTTAATTGATACTAAAATTAGGTGTAAGTATCTTTATTCATTTAATTTTGGTTAGCTTGGAAAAGAACATTTCCCTTATTTGGCTTAAGTGCTCGCATTGACTATAAAGAGAATTATCATTGACTTTTAAAAGGTACTATCAGTCCATATTCAATTATACGACAAGGTTCAATTATTGTATTATTAACTCACATTTAGCCCAGTGATATATCCAAGGTTTTAAATGAAGTGAAAGTAAAAGATGTGAATAAAGAATTCTTCTAAAAAGTTCACCATAAATTAAAAAAAATGAAGCGGGAAATAAGAAAATAGTCTTTTGATAGGTAACAAAAGAGACATATAAATGAAGGAGAGAGATAGTTGAAAGTAATAAAAGTAAATAAGGAGAGAGAAAGATAAAGATATAAATAAAGGAACACTGAAAGCTAAGACTAATAAAAGTAAAAGACTTCAAAAGTTTTCACATGGCACAATCCAAGAATCTAAAAGTACTATTCACTCGTGTGTGATTTTCAACTAATGGAACCTTCTCATATTGTTCTCTACTTTAAATGAATGGAAGGTGTCCATATTTAATTATACGTAATACCATTAAATGAATGAAATTATATCTATAAACGGATCGGATTCGGACCGGAGCAGGTAAATTTAAATTCATATACGTTTATGTTAAACGGATCGGATCGAAAAAATACAAATTTATATCCGTTTAATGAACGGATTCGGATCCGATTATCCGTTTATGTTAAACTTGATTTGCAACATTTTTATTTTTAACTTTTATTTCATAAATTCTTTTGCAAATGTTTCAAACAAACAAATAATGAAATAAAAAACTATCATAATATGTATTTAAAATATAATAATAATAATTATTATATATATATATATATATATATATATTAAAAATATTAATCAGATCGGATTATTAATTGATCGGAGTATATGAATCCAAATCCGCTCCATTTAATAATCGGGTAATCGGATTTTAGGCATGATCCATATCCACTTAAATGGATCGGATTCGAATTTGAATAAAATTTGATCCATTGACAGGTCTAAATGGAATATTGTCTTATTGTTCTCCATTTTATGTTTATTCATGAACAACCTAACCCTATTGGTCTCTATCTCACACACACACACACACACACATGTAACACCGTGTGTTTTTATTAATTAATGGGAATATTTGAGAAAAATAAAATTATCGATTTAATGATTTTTAATAATTAAACATGTTAGTTTTTATATTTGAGAAGTACATTTTCAACCAAAAATTTAAACCGGAATTATAATAGAAGGTTATAATGTTTTAAAAAATATTTTATCAAGTAGGTACATTTTTGTTGAGTTAAAGAATATTTTTGAAGTGTAAAGGAGGATTTTTAAAGTTTTTATTTGAGTGTTTAGGTCGTTCGAACGACATCGCATCTCGTTTGAACGACATGTGCCAATCGTTCGAGCGACAGGGGAGGCGGTGGGTTAATTAGAGTCCTAATTGTATTCTAACTTTTTAACCCTTTATATACCAAAACTGATGCGGGTTTGGGACTTTCAAAACACTTTTCTCTCAAACTTTTCTCAAGTAAGGTTCTCTAAACATATTTCCTCTCACCTCCAACCCCTAGCCCCAACTTTTAGGAGTTTTAACTCTAGAATTGAAGATTCAATTGGTGTTTTTCATGAGGAATCCAACCGTCTACTCAGATTTTTATCCGACTAATTTCAGGCATGAATAGTCTATTCCTTTCCTTTAATATTATGCATTTTAAGTGTGGCCTAAATCCTTAATCATGTGTTTTTGATTAAAATCAATTAGCAACTTAATTAGAGAAAGCTGACGCTAAATTTTGGGACTGTTTTTGTAAAAAATTTAAATATGAATAAATCTTTGAAACTCTTTGGTGCATAGGTTAGATTTTTTGGATTTTTATGATTTTGGGTGTAGGTTCTCATATAGACTTTTTATGGGATTATTTATATGGTTAATGGGACTCGCTCACACTTATAAAAATTAGATGACTTATAAAAGAGAATGATTATGACGTATTGAATATTGTTGCATGTTAATAAAACTGAACATTTTTAGCGTAATGAATTATGTTGAAAACCACGACGGTGTTATTCTTTGAATTAAATTGAATTGGAGTTTTTATGATTACTTGCTATGTTATTCTTATGAATTGTGTATTGTGTGATTTATTATTATTCACTTTTACCATCGCGCAAACGGAGGGGGGGGGGGGGGATTTTGGGATGTATTTTTGCTCACTTCTATTATAGGATGTTTACTAGGTATGAGATTAGTGGATAGGCCTTAATTATAATTTATGCTTGCTAGGTATGAGACTACTTAGTTCAAATTCGTGGGGATTTTATATTCTGGTGGTGGGCTGATTTTTATGTTTTATCTTCGTCACGCTAACGTAGGTATGATACTAGGACGAGTAAATGTGAGAAATTCATCTTATACGTAGGATATGACGTATATGTACTTTGGGGATCCTTAGGTATGGGACTAAGGGACATTTTGAGGATCTCACATCAATTAAAAGGGCGGGTTAATTTGTTAATTAGGAAATTGAAAAAATTAGAATTAATGCCTAAAATAAAAACGGGTATTAAAATTGGTGGCGACAAAATGTGTCAGGGACCGACAGTTTAAACCGGTCAGCTTGGGCGATTTATGTCGCGTCGTGTGTGGGACCTTGTCATATTGTAGGGGATCAACAGTTTAAACGGATTCAGCTGGCTATTGACAAGGGGAAGTGTGACACTTTGGTGGATTACCACCCGAGGCGGGAGGACCGCCATAATAAAAAGTGAGAACACTAATAAATTTGGGTTGATTTAATTAAATTAACGCTTTGGGGCCATGGGATAATTAAAATGATATTGGTATGTTTTTATCAGAATCTTTGGGGGTGGTTAGTTATTTTTCTTTTCGCGTTTAATTATCTTCGTAAGTAAAAATACTCTTTGTAATATTTATTGCGTATAATGCTATTGTCTGGGTTCACAGACCCTATTTGAGGAGAGTAGTGTCTATTCATGCTCGAGGCCATGACCTCGTGTGTTGACTAACATTTCTAGGTATTAGTGCTGGAGTAGCTGCATAGAATTTATTGGATATCGTTTAGAGGTGAAACTGGAGTTTATGCATTTTATCGCATTATTTAGTTAGACTTTCTTTTCAGTCGTGTTTTATTATGAGGCTTCATTTAGGTTTTATTCGGTCATTCGGTTCCAAAGTTGTTATAGGATTTCAGTTGGATTGTTCACAGTTGATTATTACTCAGTTTTAATTAAATCATATTTAGAGATTGGATTTATTCAAAGTTTTAGCATGTGATGGACATTGTACTGTTCAATTGTTATTATCATTTGGTATTGATTCAATTACTTATCTTGTGGATTGATTTATTTATGTCTCATATTTGTCTCATGCTAAGAATGATATTTTATTTAGTTCATGCCTGACATAGTTTTGATGACGGCCGACGCCAGAATATCGTGGGGTGTGACAATATAATGGTAGTATATCCCCTTACCCATTCTTCTCTATATACATGTTTCCAAGTCAATAGATGAATCAGAAGTAAAATTGCATAAATATATAGCCCCAAAAATGAATACCTTGATAACTGGGAACCCGCCAAAAAATGATGCCAATTGTTGAGGATGCAATGAGTGTTCAATTATGTCAAGTCTGATCAGGAACAATAGAAGTTCATGTTCAATCTAGGCACGGGATGATATATTATAAAGTTTGTAGAAAGATTTGTAATATGGTATATTTTTTACAGTAAAGCTATACCGACACAGTAGTCGACACAGACTACATTTGACATAGTGAGTTGTCATTCTTTTATTGGATGAGAATAAATAATATATTAACCTTATTTGCTAACCTTATTCTTTACTCACTAAACACTAGTTACTCTTTATTTTAGGCGTCAAAACAAAAACCGTTGTACCCTCAATTTTATTTTGCAGTAGCTGTTCACAAAATCAAATAACATCCAAGAAATGTCTTCACTTCCATTCGGTATGATTTTTCCTTTCGTTTTTAATTGTTATATTCATTGAAAAAACAGAAAAACTAGCTTTCTTTTCATTTTCATTAGGCGTTGCAATTTTAGAAATGACACAAAAAAAATGATGAAGAACGACACAAAATTGACCCAAAATTGACACGATATTTCGTGTTCGTGTCTTAATTATGAGTCGTGTCGTGTCGTGTTATCGTGTTTTTTAGGCGTGAAATTTAAAAAATTCTGGTATTTGTGTCGTGTTATTTTTTATTCGGATCGTGTGCGTGTCAACTAAAAAAATACGAATTCGTGTCGTGTCGTGTTCGTGTCTGAAAAAACCTTATCGTGTCGTGTCATGTCGTGTCGGCCCGAAACACAACCCGTTGACCCGAATTGCTACCCCTAATTTTCATTTATTTTACTTTTCAGTTTTCTTTTTTCATTCCATGTCTACTTTTTAAATTTAACAATATTCATATTGCTAAAAAAATTAAATATGACAAATTACTTTTTAACCTCAATTTTTTTGCAGTAGCTATTCACCAAGCCAATTAAGATCCAAAAAATAATGTCTTCACTTTCATCAGTTATGATTTTTCCTTTCATTTCAAATTATTTTTTCATTGATAAAACTGAAAAGAAAAAAAATTAAATAGTTTTCTTTTCAGTTTCATTGATTTTCCTTTCTAGTTTTTTTTTTCATTCCATGTCTAGTTTTTAAATTTAACAATATTCATATTGCTAAAAAAATTAAATGTGACTATTTTCTTTAATTTAAAACTATTGTACATGTATTTTTTCGCAAAAAAAATTTATAGAAGATAAACCAAAATTATACATGTATTTGTTTTTGCAAATATCTTGTAGGAATGAAAGGTGATATTAATAGCTCTTATCAGAATGAGTATGTTGACAATGAAGAGGGTTATGGTATTGAAGTAGACTTGAATGATGAATCGGTGGATGATTCGGAGGATCGGGATATTGATTTGGATTAGAATGCTGAATTGGAGGATGAGATGGAGGGTGTAAATACAGAAGATAAACCCAAAGACCTGAAGTAGGAATGATTTTTGATTCATATGATGATTTATTTTCTTATTACCAAAACTATGGCAATGAGAAGGGGTTTTCGGTAAAAACGCGATCTTCATGTAGGGGCTCTAATGGTTGTTTACAATGGGTTTTGGTTGCATGCTCTCAGTAGGGAAAATAGGAAAGCAATGGTAGAAATGTTTAAAAAAAATATCCGGTTAGCAAAACTCAATGTAAATTGAAGGTTAGGGCTACTTTTGGTCTCGATGGGAAGTGGCATGTCACAAAAGTAATCATTGATAACAATCATGTTCTAAGTCCGACGAAATCACGATTTTATAAGAAAAATAGAGTGATTAGGCCATATGTCAAAAGGAGGCTTGAGTTGAATGATAGGGCGGGTATAAGGCCAAAGAAAAACTTCAATGCACTTGTTGTCGAAGCGGGTGGGCATGAGTGACAACCCGCCTACTAAAATAATAGGTGGCCAGCCCATTACTCTAATAATCAAAGTAATCATAGGTGGTTCATCCTCAGCATCGCTGTCGATTAAAATAATAGTACGAAATAACCACCAATCATTTTAGAAAACGTACTTTCAATTTAAAAATTTTGTAAATAAAAGAAAAACACTTAGACAATCCCAATTGAAAAAATGGTGGATATCAAAAATCAATGGATAAAGAATGACAATATAATAAATAATCACCGAATAAGTTGTCGGTGAACATACCAATACAATTAGTTACACTGAGTATTACAATTTAAATATTACATTATAATAAATGAATGCAAAGCTTGGGCAACACGCGCGAATAAATAAACTGAGCATAACCAGAGTACAAAGCATAGAGTCGTCCAAAACAAATAACCTACATCATCCGCAATATGTCGTAGCTCCATGACAACTGGAATGGAAGTGTAAATGCGGGTGTCCATGTGGTAGAGCACCTGTACGGCAAGGAGTATATGTAGAAACAAAGAAATATAGACGGGGCAGGGACCGGTTTGATATGATTACCATGTGACTAAAATGCATGACCGTTAAGTGCGTAATTCTCTCGCAGTTAACATAATATTTCTCACTTCTCAATCAAAAAGCACAACCTAGCGCAATATCAATAAAATGCTCTAGTTAACTCAAGTACTAAGGGCTAACTTCTCCCCAGTCTCAACACTATGCCCTCTTCGTGCGTGGGGTGTCTCGCGAAGCGAAATCCAAATAAGGACCCCCCCCCCCCCCCCAATACACTACTACTAGGCAAGGTTGATCGTCGAGATACATTAGACCCTAAGCACGTAATCAATATATATATATGGGAGGTATCATCTATAGCTACTCAAAGAGACCCAAATAAATCCATTCATTATCAAAAGGCACAGGTCCTATTTCTTTCTTGAGGAATATACATAAATGGTAAATTCATTTTATCAAATGTTTACTAAATCAATTTCATTTCAAAGCTTTGTTTACCAATTTCATATCCTTTTCTTCCATCTAGGAAAAATACATATTTAAAGAAAGTTTTATTAACATAAAAGTGCTTTACCTCTCCATTTCATAACTTTTCATTTTTCTTCTTCCATCCGGAAAATATATATAATTTAAAGCAAGTTTTCTTATCATAAAAATGCTTTAACCTTCTCATATCATATCATCCATTTTCCTTCTTCCATCCGAAAAATGTAATTAAAGCCATTTCATTACCATAAAATGCTTTAATACCAATAATGTCCCACATTATTGAACATAGTTATATATTATATTATATAACGCAATCTAAGACCGTCCGTCCGAGTTTCCCCACTGTGCGCCCCCTAAATGGATATCATCTTCCAGGGCCTATCATCAAGACAACTTGGGATCCTATCGAAACATCGGGAAGCGGCCATATGCCTGCGGGATAGTCATGACCACACCTAGAATCACCTAACCAGCGCAGAAAATATACAATAAATGCTCATATGGCCTAGGACTATATCCACCCTAAATTCATTCGCCAGGGGGCTTCACCATACGCACGCAACTTCCCTTATGATAGCGATTTAGAGAGGTGTGTATCCATAAATTAACATTTTTGAAAATCCTTTTTCTTTCCATTTGAAAACATCCATTTTTACATTCTCAAAAATCATTTGTACTTATTCATTTAGTACCACATTTTAGAATATACATTTCTTATTCTTAAAGCCATATTTTATTAATGACCTAAAACCCGAAGTGCCATTATCCTCAAACTAGCCTCCAAGAGTTCATATAATTTCATAAACCATCAAAGCGAGTCTCCCTCAAAGAATGTCTCCCAAAAGTCTCAACATTCATATTTTATCTCCAATTTATTTTTAGGTTAACTTCCTATATCAGTCGGATATTAACCAACACAAACTAGCCCTCGTGGTAAGCCCAATTATCCCATTTTATCCTAGGACATTAGTCTACCCAAAACAATCCCTCTAGGACTCTTAATTACTTCCCAAAGGAAGGTTCCTAAACCTCGATCCTAAAAGAAAAGGGCTAAAACAAAAATAGGAAAATCTCACCAATTCAGAAGGGGTCGATCGATCGACCCTTGGCCGTCGATCGATCGAAGGCTTCGATCGATCTATCCCTTAGGCTCGATCGATCGATCCAGGCGGACATCTTCTTCCCCGAGAAGATGTTTGGGCCATTAATGAAACCTCCAAGATTTTATCCGTAAATCCAACCAAATACAACAACAATAAATGCGACCAAATCATCGCTACACCATTAATAACCAATATTATCTCCTCAAATCAAATTGAAACTAAGATTAAGGGATTAAACACCAAAAATCCACAAAAACCCATTTATGGTTTAAATCTCCCAAAAACTAACTATACATGCAAATTATCACATTAAATCAACATCTAGCAAGTAAGAAACTTGTCTCGAGTTTGTAGTCTCGAATTCTCTTCCGGTAGCAACAGATTCCAGCTCAAATCTTCAATTTCTCTCTTTCTCTCCATTTCTCCCAACTCTCTCTTCTCTCTTTCTCTCTCTCTTGGCTTCTAACATGAAATGAGAAAAATAAAAGGGTTGGGGGACTTATACGGGTTCTAAACATAAATGCCTCTCTTAATTGCTAATATACCATTAAAATGACTCGTAACCACATAATTGAGTCATAACACCCCAAAAGTGCCCAAGACTAAAAAATACAACATGACACTTACTCTGACTATCTCTACTATTCTAAAAATAACAGCACCCACTATTTTGGCATTCGGAATAACGTGAACTATTTTTATGTTCCAAATTCATTTTATTTCATTAATTATACTCCAATTTTAAATATGAGTCATAATCGTCGCATAACATATAACGACCAAATAAAACACAATATAATGCTATTTACCTTCTCATAATGGTAAATAGACAAAACATGATAAATATTAGCCCTTAATATCACGGGAAATAATATTTACTCCAACATCCGCTATTCTATAAAATTAGCCCATCAGGCAAAATAATATAAAATAGCCACTCAAAAGCCTGAGTTGTTATAGCATGATAATGTCCCATTTTAGAGAAGGATTATTCTATTTATATCAATAAAGTTAGATGATTAAGACTTGGAGAAGGGGATGCTATCGCAATTCAAAAATATTTTATGAAGATGTAGGAAAATAATTCAAACTTGTTTTATGTAATGGATTTGGATGATGAGGGTAGGTTGAAAAATATATTTTGGGCGGATGCAAGAAGTTGTGCAGCGTATGAAGAGTTTGGAGATGCAATCTCATTTAACACGACATACTTGACTAATAAGTATGATATGCCATTTGCCCCTTTTGTCGGTGTTAATCACCACGACCAATCAATTTTATTAGGTTGTGACTTGATATCGAGTGAGGATAATGACATTTTTAAATGGCTTTTTAAGGCGTGGCTTAGTTGTATGGGTAGTCGTGCTCCTATCGCTATTATTACCGACCAAGATAAAGCTATGCGAAATTCCATTGAATATGTATTTCCCAACACGCGTCACATTTGGTGCATATGGCATATAATGAAAAAATTGCTAGAAAAGTTATGAGGTCATGGACATTATGAGTCACTCAAGTATGCAATGCAACATTCAGTTTATAACCTGTTGACTTGTGAGGAGTTTGAACATAGTTTGAACACTTTCATTGAGAAATTTAATCTTCATGATAATGCTTGGTTGAATGGATTATATGAGGAGAGGAGACGTTGGGTACCTGCATTTGTGAAAGATACGTTTAGGGCGGGGATGTCCTCAACGCAAAGAAGTGAGAGCTTGCATGCATTCTTTGATGGGCATATCAATGAAAAGACTACTTTAAAGCAATTTGTCGAACAATATGAGAATGCATTAAGAAGTAAGGTTCAAAAGGAAAATCTAGAAGGTTTCAATTCCTTCAACTCTGGGATCCCATGTGTCACTCGTTATATAATGAGGAAACAATTCCAAGATGTTTATACCACGGCCAAGTTTAAGGAGTTTCAAGAGGAAATAATAGGGAAATTATATTATAATAAGTCTTCAATTAGAGAGGGGCATGGTTTCCACATGTATAGCGTTTCGGAAGACATGGTTGGAGGTACAAATCGAAAGGCAACTTTTGATGTTTTATTTAGGGAGGATGATTGTGATATTAAGTGTAATTTTTGACTATTTGAGTTTAGAGGTATCATTTGTCGCCACGCGATTACAGTCTTAATAAACAAAAACATTCATACCGTTCCCGATAAATATATACTTCGGCGACGGAGGAAAGATGTGAAGAGGGCCCACACAAAGGTTAAAATTGTGTACTCTGACTCGACTTTAAATCCTGAAAATGAGAGATTTGATAGGATGTGTAACACATTTTACCAAGCGGCTAACTTGGCAACGAGCAACGAAGAGAAGACAAGTTTGGTTATGAAATGGATTTCATGGTTGTGTATTGAAGTGAATAAAGGTGAAGGAAAGGGTGCAAGCAATCCACCGAGTCCATTAGAGATTAGTCAAATTCACGCACCTTCATCACAAGGTGGTGACATTAATCCAACCGTGAAAGAAAGTTTCATTGTTCATGGTCCATTAGTTGTCTGCTTTAAAGGCCGACCACCGTTCAAGAGGAAACAATCCATGACGGAGAATGATATTTTGAAGGGAAAAAGGACAAAGAAGGGGAAAGGAGGAGATAAGGAGAAAGGAAAAGATTTATTTCAATCAAAAGAGAAGGTACCTACTTCTTATTAATATTTGTTGTGGTTACATCTTTAATGTTTAACATGTATTCAATTTCTTGGTTATAATATGTTTTATGAAAAAACAGGACTTTGTTGATCTATAAAAAGAAGGGGACTTCACCAATTTAGAACTTGAGATGGGTTGCACTCCTGTACCATATAATATACCACATATACGAAACTCCCCTTTTAAAATGCAGGTGTATATTGATTTTACATACAATTTTAATTTTAAATATTTATTATTTTTATGTTATTAATTTGAGATATTGTATGGTGTACAGGATTCTAAAAGCACATTTTGGCGTGACATGTACGGGATGAACACAAGTTCATTTGGTAGTAATATTATGCAACAATTTGCTGCTGAATACATGCAAAAATCATCACAAATGAAGGATAAAGAAAGCTGAGATTGGAATTGTGAACAATGTGTTTTTTTTGTTTTTTAAATCTCAGTTGGGAACAATCTGTTTTTTAGGATTTCAAACATAAGTTGCCTTTTTTTTTTTTAACTTAGCTGTGGGGAACAATCTGTTTAGTTTTTGAACTTAAGTTGCCTTTTTTTTTTCAACTTAGATGTGGGGAAAAATATGTTTAGTTTTTGAACTTAAGTTGCCTTTTTTTTTTGCTTTCTTATGTTGAATGGAATTAGTTTGTTGGCCTTTTTTTTCTTATGTTAAATATGATTTTTTTTTAACTTTCTTGTATTTATTGAAATTATTGAATGTTAACATTTATTGCAAAAATTACAGCATAAAAACAAAGTGAACAGGTATTATGTTGGTTTATTGTTGGAAAAACAATGGTGAAAGTGAGTCCAAAGACCTGCTTGTTTTCCCACAGAAATAAGGCTAGCAAATAAGTTTAATATATTATTTATTCTCATTCAATAAAAGACTGACAACTCACTGCGTTAAATGTAGTCTGTGTCGACTACTGTGTCGGCATAGCTTTACTGTATTTTTTATTTGGACAGATTGGTTCTTGATGACAAGTTAGAGATCATTTTTTCAATTCTCCAATAGAGTAGATGGACTTAAAAATGTTTTAATGAATAAAAATGTTCGGCGAGTGAAGTGTAGATTTATAAAAGGAAAGTAAACTTTTCGTCTTTTACTGTAGAGAGAGAGTAAAGGGATAATTGAGAAACAATAGGAAAGGTAAGAAGGAAATGGATAGGATGGATAGAAGTTAGCATTAGACGTGCTATCCTACTTACTATTTTTAAGAGGAAGAGTGAGAAACGAAAAGAACTTGGGAGATGGTAAATTAATGAAGAGATAATACACAAATGGTGCCACGCAGATAACTTAAGTGGGTGTGATAATTAACTATAGTAGTGAATGTCATAGTATCGTCTACGTACGTGCGTTTTAGTATTTCAGTGAAATTAAAATATGAAATGATGAAGTTCGAGTATAGAAAATTATTGGACAAAAAGATGAAATGGATTAAGTTTGACATTTCACGATCTTTCTCTGAGATGGAATTTCCCATCATTACGTATGCTTATGGCTCGAATAAATGGGGGCATCTATCTCCCTGGATGAAATGCATGTAAAAGAAATATTACAATATGTGTTCCCCATAAACAGTTAATGGTTGTTATAATATTCTTTTAAATGAAAAGTGATATGTAAACAAGAATGCATATATTGAGACTTTTTAATTGATCGTTTCAAAATGAGTGATGGGTGATCTATACATAGAATTAGAAACATAATTTCTATATAGGCACGACACTTACAAATACACATGACCTTACACTAAAGGACAAGCCCCTTCGAAATGGACACAACTTTTCACAACAATGTTTATTTTTATAAAATAATAACACATTTATGGTCCGTTTGGCAATCCAATTCCAACAATTGGAATTGGAATTGGAAGGTCAATTTCAATTCCGTGAAATTATAATTGGCCTTCGAATTCCATTTCTATGGTTTGGAATTGGGTTGCCAAACGGAACCTTAATGAAATTACACAACCTTTTATGAGAGGGATTTCTATTCAAATATAATTTGAAAACTGCTTAAGTATAAATTTTACTCAATAAATATTTAAATTGCATTAAAAATTCCAACAATATTGCCCGAGTGATAATTAGAAATAAAAGTGCACCCACTACACCAAAACAACAAATTTCAAACAATTTAGTGTCATTACTAAATTCATTTCTAACGGCGTATCGACCTTATAACTGAGGTGTGATAGTATAGGTTCGTAACGAACCTTGTCCATTAGGAAATATAATTTATTAATAACCCGAATTAGAAATGTAACTTTCTTACGAATTCAAACCATTAGAAATTTTAATTACCTTTTATTATTTCAAACTATAAACATTTATTATAACAATGATGGTCTGATAGTAGTTTATATAATCCCAACACTAATAGTTTTATTCAGTAGTACATAAAATTATATAAAACAAATTTAAAAAAATATTATTGCAAATTGAAACTAATTTGTTTGTATTATTAATGGTTTATAGTCATTATCTACTATGAATATTTAAAAAATATATATATTATTTGAACATTAACTTTTAACCTACATGGTCATTTGCCACAGGAATTTCCCATTAAAATTATCAACCCAATGGTGATAATATGATAATTGAATAATAAGTGTATTTTTATGTAACAACACAATCAACATTTATAAATATAATTTAAGGATTTGAACAATATTGCTATTCAACATTTAAAAAATAGAAATTATACATAATATAAATCTTGAATTTTGCTAACCATATATATGTTCTCCATTGTGTACTTATCAAGTATTACTCCGTGTTCAATACATATTTTTACTGACCGGAATAACAACTACACTTATATATTTCTCTAGTATTGGTCCACTTATAAATGCTTGTTTATGATTATAACGCTCTTTATTTTTCACAAATCGGGTGGTAATGACTCAACACTGAAGATAGGGCCCGTTAATACAATTTATATTATGCCAGTATCAAGACGCGACAACAACAACAACGACAACGACAACAACAACAACAACAACAACAACAACAACAACAACAACAACAACAACAATAATAATAATAATAATAATAATAATAATAATAATAATAATATTAATTGAATCTAAATAAATTTAATCCATCCATAACATGCGATGAAATAAAATAATAAACATATATTTCCATATCCCTAATAATTAAATAAACATCATCTCAAATTCCACGAATAACCTCCATTGAAATGAATATACTAGGATCAACACGATCCATACATGTCTCTAAATCAAAAGAGACTAAACAGACATAACAACCCAACCTAGGAATGGAAAATTACTGGAATGTGGAAATGACAAGTCTGATTGCTCAGTCCTGCTACTCCTGCCTAAAAAACATCCGTAAAAGATTTTGATAATATTTTGCGTTCAAAGCCCGAAAGTTGCAAGAAATACCTTACTATATAAATATAGTAATAATCATATAATTCAATAATGTAATCATATCAACTCATCGATATTCGCATGAAAAACATACCTTAACCCTCATCATAAGAAAAATAAGCTACACGAGTGTCTCAACCCAAGGCATAACACAAATTAATAAGTCTCGACTACAAGACTAGCATGTAAACTTTCACACTCTTGTAACTACACTGAAAAACAACCAATTACATAAGTAAATAATACAAACCAATACAATACCCACTCATATCACCCAAATAATAAGATGCATAAGATAATGGGGGATCACTGTGCAGGCACGCCATCCTCTGGTCACATACCTAACAGTCCAAGGGATCAAGTTATCCAAATCTTCACATCATGAGTAAGTGACCAACTTAACGTACGACTAACAATATCGAACTTCACACAACGTGGTACATCAATTAGGAGAGTAGCAACCGGTCCTAAATCCATTTAAATACACATGCCAACCGATAAATTCCCTACGAGCCAAATTCGACATGTTTGCATCCACACACACACACACACACAGTGTGTGCGTATGTATGTGTGTTTGTGGGTGGGTGTATGGAACAATATATATGTAGGATATCGTATAATCACTCGTGCACCAAAATACCACCCAAATCGTCAAAATCAAACTTTCCCATTAATTATAGGTTTATCAATCCTGATAAGCTCCAAAAAGTGTACATTTTATACTCTGAATAGACGCATTTTAGTTATTAATTCTCACCAATTTAGGTTTTATGCACTTTATTGCCTATTTTGTAGGTCGAATGCACATTGCGGTGTTCAAACGCGTATTTCAAGGCAATTGAGCGGATTATGGAGCAAATTACACTTGTCCCTTACCCTAGCCTATCCTAAACATACCTAACCCGTCCCAAACCGTGTGTGTTTAATTTGTCCCATTTTATTTAATTTGTGTTTTTTTACTTTTAGGGTTTATTTTATTATTTTATTTTATTAAGTCATGTATATATTTTCTTTTATTTTCTTCGTTTTCAGTTAGTTTATTATTTTTTCATTTTTTCATTTTTTTTATTTTATTAGTTTTTATTTTTATAGTTTTTTATATTAGTTGTATTTAGTTTTTTTTAGAGTTTGTAAAGTGTGTCGTGTCGTGTCATTTTTATTTTAGTTGATTTTTATTTTTTTAGTTTAGTTAATTTTTTATTTTTTTTATTTTTTTAGGGGTCATAAGTTAAACACACACAAAACCCTCATCATACCATACACTAACATACACACCCATACACACAAACACCCACTTCATCTTCCCCACTCAACCTTTAAACCCATTTCTCTCTCCACCTCCATTGATAAACCAAACATCTCACCTCTCACCCAACATCCCCAAACCTCCCACCTCACACCACCATCACCCACAATCAGCACCAAAACCCGAATGCTCAGCCCTGAGCCTGAATCCCAAACCCGCTCAAGCCCGGTCGCGACTCCGACCCAACCTTCAACACACTACCTCTTCCAAACCCATTTCCCATGTGCTTTCATGCCTGATTTTCTTCACGTGCTATCCCAAACACCAAAAGCCAAAACCAAAGAAATAAAAAAAAGCCCCCACTTGTGCACATGTTTAATAACAACTTTTACCCCATTTCCAAAAATACCCTCAACTAACTTAATTTCCCTTTTTCAAAAATAACCCTCACACCCCTCATCTCCATAATAAGATTCTTATGACCTCACACCTCTCAAATCTCATGTGCACACACCCCATGTTTCTCTCACCATTTTCATGCACACTCATGCTAATTTCTCAAATTACCCTTAGCTCCATGCCTACTATTTAAAGAAGAAGAAGACCTATTTAATAAGAAATCTCCAAATTAGTTTTTAAGCTTTGTGTGATAAAATGATCTTCATCCCTCTATGTTGAGTATTTGCATTTTTAGCAAATTTCTCAATATAGAGGTGTGTAGTAAAATTTATCTCTAGGATAAATTCAATCCCACCCCTCTATAATGAATTTTTGCATTTTTAGCAATTATTTCAAAATAGATTGATGTAGTTGAATTCATCCCTTATGGGAGGTAAATTCTAATCCATTCCTTTATGTTGAGATTTTTCATTTTTAGCAATTATCTCAATATAAAGTAATGATCTAGAATTTATTTCTTTGGATGAGTTCTATTGTGCAATTTTATAATGTTAGGATTTACATTTTTAGCAAATCTCTTTTATTATTTAATTGTCCATTATGAATTCATCCATTATCATTTTTTTTTATTTTGTAGTTTTTATTTTAGATTCAATAAATACATTAGTGAGAGATTGTGATTGAGATAATTTTGACTATGATTGAGAGATTTTGATGTATAATTGAAGATTCCATTTCAATTCAAGTCTTAAATGAGTTTGATCTCCTCCTCTTGTTTACTTTTAGTTTAATCCTCACATGCTCTTTTTTGTATACTTTTATTTTTATTTTTTTGGATGATGATTATTGAGGACTAATCTCCCATTTATGGGATGAAATTTTGAAGCCCTCATGAGTCCAATTTTGTTAGTTTACTTATTAGGACAATTTTCTTTATCTCACTTTTCTTAAATTAGTGTAAATTTTGTAAAGTTTACTGTTTGTGTAAATTTTTTTCTTTGAAATTTTATAGCCTTCATGGATCTTGTTTGATAGATCTCGTCGAGCAGATTTTAAAAATAGTAATTTTGCAAAAAACGAATTTGTGAATCAAAAGTTATGATCATTTAAAGATTAAAAAAAGAAATCCAACCACTAATGTAACTTCCTAAAGGAAGTTACGAATGATTAGTTATAAAATGGTAAAAATGTGAAAAAATTCTCTAAAAAGTTGGAATAGGACCTATAAGAATGTTGAAAAGTAAATAGGACTTATAAGTATGTTGACCCGACAAATGGGACCTAAATATAATTATCCCCTAATTTTAATTATTTATTTATTTTAGTAAAATTTGTGTGTAGTCATGATGTTGATATTAAGCGGAATATAAGTTTGTGTGTATTATATTTAATTGAATCCTATGTTGTTTTTTCTCTACACCACATATAAACAAATAAATATAAATGTGAATAACAAAAAATCCAGCCCTTTTGATCTAGCGTGTTTGATTGCACACGTTTTCAATAAAATAACCAAAATTACAAATTTCTCAGTTTTTAATAGCGTTTAATAGAACATATTTTTTTTGGCTATATTGTCTGCCTACCATTCGGTACAATTTAATAAAATTGCATATGTTTCATTTTCAACTTCAATCTTGCCACCACCTTATATATATATTGTGCGGAATGTCTCGTATTTTAACAGTTCGGACTGACGGTGAACCCATAATCGTATTTTAACAGTTCGGGGAGTGACGGTGAACCCATAGCCGTATTTTAACAGTTCGGGAGGGACTGACGGTGAACCCATAACCGTAGTCAGTCCGAACTGTTAAAATACGGTTATGGGTTCACCGTCAGTCCGAACTGTTAAAATACGGGACAATCCGCATAAGATTAGTATATATATATATATATATATATATATATATAATGCTCTTGTGCGGATTAATCCGTGTTTTAAAAATGCAGATCGAACATATGTCATTTGACGGTGACGTTAGAAATGAGGTAGAGCGTGTCTATTATAATAGATAAAAAGAACTTGCTATATCTTACAAAAACACATTTTCCACAATCGAACAAATTCATGCTAATTATAAAGTTGACTGTTTCCTCAAATGGAATCACAATAGATTGGTATCAAATCCAAACTCAGTTAGTTTAAAGTATCAAAGTCAAAACGGGACAATTGTGGACGATTTGAACTAAAAACCCTCTTTATTTTATACTCTAAATTTAAATAATATAAGTATTCAAATATTACTCTTTGAAATGTAACCGAGGTTAATGTTAAATATTGTCGGGGTATTTAAGAAAAATCTCATAATTTCTAATTTTTATTTTTTGTATTTTAGTTCAACATATTTTCAAGAATAACTTTTGATTGGTAATAGCAATATTAACTTGGATATAGTGATATTAACTATGTCTTTATTCAATGTCTTATTCTTGTGTATTCCCACTGTTAATGATATCAATGACTAATTTTTTGAAAAGATATGTGGATCTTATAATTAAATAATTTTTTTTCAGTGACCAAAAATTAATTAAAATATATATATATATATATATATATATATATATATATATATATATATATATATATATATATATATATATATATAGAGAGAGAGAGAGAGAGAGAGAGAGAGAGAGAGAGAGAGAGAGAGAGAGAGAGAGAGAGAGAACCAAAAGACCGAACTTTTTAATGAATTTATTAAGACATTAAAAAATAAATCAATTAATTTTAATTATTATGTTGTAATTGGTCCACGCCAAAAGCAATGTGACCCCCCCCCCCCGGTGAGTGCCTATAATAGATAAAAAGAACTTGCTATATCTTACAACAATACATTTTCCACCTACAATCGAAGAAATTCATTCTAATTATAAAGTTGAACTACACAAATATAAGCTTGCTTCAACATCAACCATCCTATTGTTAACATACTTTCCAACTTCACCGTGGTATTTCAATCTACTAAGCACGCGAATGCGTCTAATGCAAGTTAGACGTATAAAGGACATGTATCTAATATATTTATATGATAGTATGTAGGGTCACATAAATATAACACCTAATTTTCTGCTCAAGTAACTATAGCCAATCAAATTGTTCCCACTCCCATAGAGATTCATTATCATTTATTGAGTCACAAATGGTATTTCCTGCAGTATTCTCCAAGGGGTCTTTCAATGTGCATGAACTTTGTGAGCTTGTTTTGTCCACCATTGTAGTATTTTGTGAAGATGTTAAAACCCCATTTACATTATTAGCTTGGTGAGCCACTGGCTCATTTGATGTTATCACCAATGGTCTTCGATCGAATGCTCGCATACTTCCTGATACCACATACAATCGGCACAAACTGACTTCACGCCTTAACTGCTCGAGAAACAAAATTATAAAGCATATTAAACATAAATTTGAACTAAAAAAATATGACAATTTACAATTTGTCAGCCTTTGTCCAAACGTTTTAGGAATCTAAATATGTTAATCCTTATCAATTAAAACTCAACGATTATATTTCCAGTTGTTTTGTGATTCACCTCCCATATATTTAGATGTATCAGACTTTTGAGGATATTTTATAACAGTTCCTTGAGTATTTATGACACTATTGGTGATAAAAGTATAAACATACATCACTAAAGCCATTTATTTACACCTAAATCTATGGAGGCTAAATGACATTTTTTTTGTGTTTTTCTTATTTATAGTTTTAGGATCAATAGTTTTTCATAATGTGCTTTGATATCCAACGTTTTCACAATTTGCCTTAAAGGATCCATTTTCATTTTTTAACTCAAAAACAGATCACCCAAATCATAGAAACTGTCGACGAGTGAAAATGAAATCAAAAGTATAAATGATGAAAAGTTTGGATATTAAAGTGTTTTACGAACAAATATTACAAGTAACCCTTTATATTTTTACAGCTACAACTACTAATTGTAAAGTGTATGGTAATATATAATTTGTTGGAAAAACTTCAAAATAAATATGAGAAGTATGTGCACCCGTGGAATAGAAAGTGTTGTAGATTGCATGGGCAATTCTTCTTCAATAGCTAGGTACTCATTCATCTTCCACTTAGTTTTTTTTCCACAAGGAGCTTTGCCATTGTAAAATACCATTGCTTTCTTCATTCCAATCACTTTATTATTTGAATAAACATAGGTAGGTGACCCTGTTGTCTTCCAATAACCCGAACCTGTTGTTCGGGTTGGTCTCCTTCCTAGGGCTTCTCTCTCTTGTCTCGGGACAAAGAAAAACCATTGCTCAGTGTCCCGGTGGCATAACTCACCTGATAACTCTGCACCAAATAACAATTATGAAAAAAAAGGATCAAATACCAAAACATTTCTCAAATATTTTTTAATACACATTTAGTTCAAGTCTTTTATTTTGTATCAAAAAGTCCTTCACCATGCTAAAAAGTCTTCTATTATATTTAAAGGTCCGCGCTAGCAAGATGGTAAAGCCTTTTTGGCATGGTGAAAGACTTTTTGGTGCAAAATAAAAGAGCTTGGACTAAACGTGTATTAAAAAAAGTTCGAAGGACTATTTGATATATGCTCCCCAAAAAACATCATTATACAATACCTATAAATTAAAACATAAATAAATAAAAATGCAAAGCATCTATTTCGGATACATTATATACATTAAATTAAATAGGTAGCATCCACGAAATTTTGTACTTTGTACCTTCATAATTGTTAAACATCTCATGTCTAGCAAATAATTGTCTTACATTGAAAGATGTAGAGTTCAAACGTATGTTACTTAAGTGAGTGTGACTCTATGACTAAAACAACTGGTTAGGTTACCTAAGGCACAAGTTGAAGACAATATGGATGGCTAGTTGTGGGTTTGTAATTCAACCGTAGGTAACATAATTAAACTTTTGTGATTCTAGAAATATATCATTGATATTTGGGTACTTTTCATTGTTGAATGTCACTTAGAGCATTCCAAGGAAAAATGAGAAAAATAGCGATTGGTATGGTACCCATTGTTAAAAAGTCGCAGCGTTTCATGGTTTCATTTCCATATGAAACAACAGTTTTTAATATTTTAATCTCAAACGGAAGAATGAGTTCCATGCCAGAGTTAAATATCTTAATCTCAAATGGTATAAAATTCCGTGCACGTAAATTTTAACCAGTTGGTTTATTTATGAACCCTTCTTCATACCTAACTTCAACTACAACAGTTTTCATATCGAGAAGGAAATCTTTATTAGTAAATCTAGTGATTTACCTTGTGCACCTCTTATAGTGGGGAAACTTTTGTATTGATTATGGAAATACTTCAAAGTTACAAATGTAAAAATGATAAATTCATTTATACTCTTTAATTCATATATAGTTCCATAAAAAATGATATTTAGAGGATGAAATTATAACCTGGAAGCTGCCATGGCTCTAGTTCATTAACAGCTACAACAGGAATAACCCTATTAAGCTGCAATATGTCTCCCTGAAGTTTTTTGAGCAGATAGAATGAAATAAGTTCTTCTTCAGTAGGGTAGAAGCGAAAGCCTGGTGGGTATTTATCCATTGTTGTTGACATATATTCTTGTTTTGAATGACTTACTGCTTATGGATATAAGTATATAATGTGTGTTGTTTGTTATCGTGTATGGATTTGATAAAAGATATATTTATAGCAGTGAAAAGATATATGAGAAAGGGAGTTGCCGAGTGAAAGGAGAAAAAAAGTGAAAGGAGACGCGGTGGTGCAAAAGGGACAATTTGATGAAATTATACAGGATAATAGCTTTTTTGAACTGGTCAGACACGGAGATACAAGCTCCAGATTAATAATGGATCTGTCTGATGTAACCTGGATTCAATTTTGTTAAGAAATTATCAAGTCTTGTAATTGACTTTAGTGATTCTAAATTATTATATATGGACCTACATTTTTGTATAATTATTTAAAATACATGTAATACTTAATTGATACTAAAATTAGGTGTAAGTATCTTTATTCATTTAATTTTGGTTAGCTTGGAAAAGAATATTTCCCTTATTTGGCTTAAGTGCTCGCATTGACTATAAAGAGAATTATCATTGACTTTTAAAAGGTACTATCAGTCCATATTCAATTATACGACAAGGTTCAATTATTGTATTATTAACTCACATTTAGCCCAGTGATATATGCAAGGTTTTAAATGAAGTGAAAGTAAAAGATGTGAATAAAGAATTCTTTTAAAAAGTTCACCATAAATTAAAAAAAATGATGCGGGAAATGGGAAAATAGTCGTTTGATAGGTAAAAAAAGAGACGTATAAATGAAGGAGAGAGATAGTTGAAAGTAATAAAAGTGGAGAGATATAAATAAGGAGAGAGAAAGATAAAGATATAAATAAAGGAAGACTGAAAGCTAAGACTAATAAAAGTAAAAGACTTCAAAAGTTTTCACATGGCACAATCAAAGAATCTAAAAGTACCGCATTTTACTATATGTAACAGAGTACTATTCACTCGTGTGTGATTTTCAACTAATGATCTCATATTGTTCTCTACTTTATATGAATGGAAGGTGTCCATATTTAATTATACGTAATACCATTAAAAGAATGAAATTATGTCTATAAACGGATCGGATTCGGACCGGAGCAGATAAATTTAAATTCATATACGTTTATGTTAAACGAATTCGGATCCGATCCGTTTATTAATCGGATCGGATCGAAAAAATACAAATTTATATCCGTTGAATGAACGGATTCGGATCCGATTATCCGTTTATGTTAAACTTGATTTGCAACATTTTTATTTTTAACTTTTATTTCATAAATTCTTTTGCAAATGTTCCAAAAAAAACAGATAATGAAATAAAAAACTATCATAATATGTATTTAAAATATAATAATAATAATAATAATAATTAAGCATCCCTCGATTCAATAATCGTATTTACATGAATGTCCGAAATCTCAGATTTACAAACTATAAATCGATATGCACTGCTATTAGTAGCATAACCGATGAATACACAATCCACGGTTTTTGGCCCTGTTCTTACCTTTTTAGGTTTAGGAACCATCACTTTGGCTAAGCACCCCCACACTCGTAAATATTTATAGGAAGGTCTTCGACCTTTCCATAATTCATAAGGTGTCTTGTGAGTATTTTTGTGAGGTACTTTATTGAGAATGTAATTAGCAGAAAGTAAGGATTCCCCCCACAAATTTTGTGGAGCTCCTGAACTTAATAACATTGAGTTCATCATTTCTTTCAAAGTACGGTTTTTGCATTCAGCAACACCATTCGATTGAGGATAATACGGAGCGGTTGTTTGATGAATAATCCCATTTTCAGAACAAAATTCCTCAAATGGATATTCATATTCACCTCCTCTATCACTTCTAATAACCTTTATCGTTTTGCTTAATTGATTCTCAACTTCATTCTTATATTGTTTAAATGCATTAATAGCCTGATCTTTACTATGTAACAAATATACATAGCAATATTTTGTGCAATTGTCAATAAAAGTAATAAAATACTTTTTTCCACCTCTAGTTTGAACAAATTTTAAATCACAAATATCGGTGTGAATTAAATCTAAAGGTTCAATTATCCTTTCAATAGAATGGAAAGGTAATCTTGCTAATTTAGATTCCACACAAATTTCACATTTATGATTTTTATCAATATTAAATTTTGGCAAAAATTCCAAGTTAATTAATCTAAGCAATGTATCAAAATTAACATGTCCTAATCTAGCATGCCAAATATTAGATGACTCAACCAAGTAAGAAGAACTAGCAATTTCATTCATTGAAACAGATGTTTTTGGGGTTACAGTAAGAACATTAAGTTTAAAGATCCCCTCATTTAGGTATCCCTCTCCTACATACATATCATTTTTAGACAACACAAAGCGATTAGACACAAACACAAGCTTGAAACCATTTTTAGTAAGGAGAGATCGAGAAATCAGATTCTTTCGGATATCAGGCACGTGAAGAACATTGTTAAGAGTAAGTTCCTTTCCAGAAGTCATTTTCAGAGTTATCTTTCCTTGTCCCACCACCTTCGAAGTGGAAGAATTTTCCATAAAGAGATTTTCTTCATTTTCCAAAGTCTTATAGGTGGTGAACATCCATTTGTTTGCACAAATGTGTCGTGTGGCTCCAGTATCCACCCACCATTCCTTGGTATTTCCAACCAAGTTACATTCAGAGACCACGGCAGAAAGATTCATATCCGCCAAATCATTGATGATATTCACACCCTCAGTTACATTTGATTGAGGATTGTTTTGATTTTTCTTCTTCGGCTTATGACGCTCGCTTGAGCGGTGTCCAGGTTTACCACAATTGTAGTATTTGCCTTTGAACTTTTTCTTGTTATGTTTGGAAGTTCCTTCCCCATCATACTTTCGTTTGTTCTTCTTAGGACCTTCAACGACATGGACCTTTGTTTCCATCGGATTCTTCCCACTTTTCTTTTGAGACTCACGGTTGTCTTCTTCGATTCTTAGCCTGATCACAAACTCCTCCACATTCATCTCCTTACGCTTGTGCTTGAGATAGTTTTTGAACAAAGTCCAAGATGGTGGCAACTTTTCAACAATTGCAGCAACTTGGAAAGTTTCACTAATTGACATTCCTTCAGCATGAATGTCGTGGAGGATCACTTGGAATTCTTTCACTTGCGAGATCACAGATTTAGAATCAACCATTTTGAAGTACAGAAAACGCCCAACGATAAATTTCTTCATCCCAGCATCTTCAGTTTTATACTTCTTTTCCAAAGAATTCCATAATTCCTTGGATGTTTTGATCGTGCAGTAGACATGGTATAATGTCTTGTCCAAGTAAGCCAGAATATTATTCAGTTGTAATATACGTCCTATACTTCAAAAGCCCAATGAAATGAACTCGATTTAGTTTGAATCGACTTCAAGAGTCCAGACAGGTACTCCTATACCACAAATAACACAATCTAGCTTACCAAATACACGACACATGGTGTCAGACTTACTTTTTAAAACACACTGATAAATTTGTTGTGGTATAACACACTAATGGTTATGTGTTTAAGATTGAGCCGTTAGTTCCCGATAAACTTTGCTGTTTACCCAATATCAGTTATTGCAAGCAAAAAGAAAGTCATTTTATTAATATCCCCATAGAACCCCAAAATACAACACACAAAAGCCAAACAAATCCCAAAAGAACCATAGAAAGATGAAAAACAGAGAGAAAGAGATGGGTAAAGAGAGAACAAAGACCTGAGAAAGTTTCAGAGAGAGAGAGAGAGAGAGAGTGTGGTTATGCGTATTACCTGCAAAGGAAAAATAAATAATAAAATAATACCTGCAAGACAAAAAATAACATAATATTGACATCAACTTAGATATCTTGAACACTTATAATCCAAACTGAAAACAGATGTAAGATACCAACTTACTTTTCAAATCATTAAGCTAAAAAAATTGCACTCCCCACCCCTCCCTCTTCCCAGGAAACCAAAGGTCCTAAATTCCCTAACTTTTTTTCAGTAAACCCTTCAGTTTGTTTGATCTCCATCAAATGAATAAACCCGTGACAAAGAAATAGACTAAATATTAATTAAATCAAACAAATAAATCAAACCTCGCATTCATAAAATTTGCCCAACATCCACAGTGATAATAAGAAAATCAACACAACGTTTACATGAAATCAATACAATGTCTAGAGAAGCTACAACAATGATCAATATAGATAAAAATCAATATAACGTCTACATGATATTAATGATCATAAATTTAAGAAACTGCCCAATGTTATTTTTTTTAATAACATACTGGACAATTTCAATTAAGACGATTACAGAACCAAAGAACAAATAGTAAAAGAATAGAAAAACAAAAGGAAAGAAGAAAACATGAACTCTGAAAACCTTTATAGTAGTTCATGAACTTAAAGAACAACAAATACCAACCGGTGGAAAAGGTCGCAAAATAGTGAAAGGGAGCAGGAGAGAGAGAGAGGACCTTCAAGATTAAAAACCATTGGCGAGAATAAGAAATTAAACACCATAGTTACCAAATGAGAGAGAAATAGAGAATACATCGTCCTTATTATGTGGGTTTCGTCACATTTGCAGTGGTTTAGATTAAAGGTTTTAGAGAGTTGTTGCTCTAGGGTTTAGGGTGGGTTTCGGCACATGGAGTAGGTTGTTGTTGGAGCGGGATAACCACAGTTGATTTCAACCACCGTGAGCAAAATTTGGGACATTAATGCAGAAGGGAAACATGTTATTGTTCTTGAGTTTTTAGGGCTCAAAAGGAATTTGGGTTTTCTCAAGAAGTTTGGTAACTTCTAAGAACGTTTTGCATCGATAAGTGGGGACAGTGAAAAGATATTTGGGGTGGAGTGTTGTAATGAATTTGGTGAGATTTGAGAGATTGATAGACAGCTCTGTCGGGTGTCATAGAGGTAGGTGTGTGAATTTTCAAATTAAAGTAAAAATGTGTTGGTAGGCTTTTTACCCAAAGATTCTCAGCCACAGCTTTGTCCGTTCTATTTTTATCAAATTTGATCTCGACCCTCCATTTGGTGCATTGGTGGCTAAATCAGGACCCCTAATTAAGTTATCAACTTATGGAATAGTGTCAACTATTCTACTCCTTATTATATAGATATAGTACTGCTCTTTTGCGAATTAGACCACATTTTAAGAATACGGATCAAACATGTGTCACCTCACGGTAACACTATAAAAGAGATAGAGCGTATCTATAATAGATAAAAAGAACTTGCTATATCTTACAAAAACACATTTTTCATAATCGAACAAATTCATGCTAATTATAAACTTGACCGTTTCCTCAAATGGAATCACAACAGATTGGTATCAAATCCAAGCTTAGTTATTTTGAAGTATCAAAGTCAAAACGGGACAATTGTGGACGATTTTAAATTTTTAACTAAAAACCCTCTTTATTTTAAATTCTAAATTTAAATAATATAAGTATTCAAATATTACTCTTTGAAACATAATCGAGGTTAATGTTAAATATTTTCGGGGTATTTAAGAAAAATCTCATAATTTCTACTTTTTATTTTTTGCATTTTTAGTTCAACATATTTTCAAAAATAACTTTTGGTTGGTAATAGCGACATTAACTTTGATATAGTGATATTAACTATGTCTTTATTCAATGTCTTATTCTTGTGTAATGCCACTGTCAATGATATCAATGACTAATTTTTTGAAAAGATATGTGAATCTTATAATTAAATAAAAAAAAATTCAGTGACCAAAAATTAATTAAAATATATATATATATATATATATATATATATATATATATATATATATAGAAAGAGAGAGAGAGAGAGAGAGAGAGAGAGAGAGAGAGGGAGAGAAAAGTTCAAAAGTGAATCAAAAGACCGAACTTTTTAATAAATTTATTAAGATATTAAAAAATAAGTCAATTAATTTTAATTCCTTTGTTGTAGTTGGTTTACGCCATAGGCAATGTGACACACACGCGTGTCCCCTTACCCCCCCCCCCCCCCCCCCCCACCCCCCACGCGAGTGCCTATAATAGATAAAAAGAACTTTCTATATCTTATTGAAATACATTTTTCACTTACAAATCGAAGAAATTCATTCTAATTATAAAGTTGAACTACACAAATATAAGCTTGCTTCAACATCAACCATTCTATTGTTAACATACTTTCGAACTTCACCGTGGTATTTCAATCTACTAAGCACGCGAATGCGTCTAATGCAAGTTAGACGTATAAAGGACAAGTATCTAATCTATTTATATGATAGTATGTAGGGTCACATAAATATAACACCTAATTTTCCGCTCAAGTAACTATAGCCAATCAAATTGTTCCCACTCCCATTGAGATTCAATACCATTTATTGAGTCACAAATGGTATTTCCTGCAGTATTCTCCAAGGGGTCTTTCAATGTGCATGAACTTTGTGAGCTTGTTTTGTCCACCATTGTAGTGTTTTGTGAAGATGTTAAAACCCCATTTACATTATTAGCTTGGTGAGCCACTGGCTCATTTGATGTTATCACCAATGGTCTTCGATCGAATGCTCGCATACTTCCTGATACCACATACAATCGGCACAAACTCACTTCACGCCTTAACTGCTCAAAAAACAAAATAGCTAAACATATCAAAAATAGACTTACACTAGAAAAATATTAATATTTTATAATTCGGCAGAATTTATCTTAGGAATCTAAATATGTTAAACCTTATCAATTAAAACTCAACGATTATATTTCCAGTTGTTTTGTGATTCGCCTCCCATATATTTAGATGTATCAGACTTTTGAGGATATTTTATAACAGTTCCATGAGTATTTATGACACTATTGGTGATAAACGTATAAACATACATCACTAAAGCCATTTATTTACACCTAAATCTATGGAGGCTAAATGACATTTTTTTGTGTGTTTTTCTTATTTATAGTTTTAGGATAAGTAGTTTTTCATAATGTGCTTTGATATCCATCGTTTTCACAATTTGCCTTAAAGGATCCATTTTCATTTTTAACTCAAAAACAGATCACCGAAATCATAGAAACTGTCGACGAGTGAAAATGAAATGAAAAGTATAAATGATGAATAGTTTGGATCTTAAAGTGTTTTACGAACAAATATTACAAATAACCCTTCATATTTTTACAGCTACAACTACTAATTGTAAAGTGTATTGTAATATATAATTTATTGGAAAAACTTCAAAAGAAATATGAGAAGTATGTGCACCCCTGGAATAGAAAGTGTTGTAGATTGCATGGGCAATTCTTCTGCAATAGCTAGGTACTCATTCATCTTCCACTTAGTTTTTTTCCCACAAGGAGCTTTGCCATTGTAAAATACCATTGCTTTCTTCATTCCAATCACTTTATTATTTGAATAAACATAGGTAGGTGACCCTGTTGTCTTCCAATAACCCGAACCTGTTGTTCGTGTTGGTCTCCTTCCTAGGGCTTCTCTCTCTTGTCTCGGGACAAAGAAAAACCATTGCTCAGTGTCCCGGTGGCATAACTCACCTGATAACTCTGCACCAAATAACAATTATGAAAAAAAAGGATCAAATACCAAAACGTTTCTCAAATATTTTTAATACACATTTAGTTCAAGTCTTTTATTTTGTATCAAAAAGTCCGTCACCATGCTAAAAAGTCTTCTATTATATTTAAAGGTCCGCGCTAGCAAGATGGTAAAGCCTTTTTGGCATGGTGAAAGACTTTTTGGTGCAAAATAAAAGAGCTTGGACTAAACGTGTATTAAAAAAAGTTCGAAGGACTATTTGGTATATGCTCCCAAAAAAACATCATTATACAATACCTATAAATTAAAACATAAATAAATAAAAATGCAAAGCATCTATTTCGGATACATTATATACATTAAATTAAATAGGTAGCATCCACGAAATTTTGTACTTGGTACCTTCATAATTGTTAAACATCTCATGTCTAGCAAATAATTGTCTCACATTGAAAGATGTAGAGTTCAAACGTATGTTACTTAAGTGAGTGTGACCCTATGATTAAAACAAGTGGTTAGGTTACCTAAGGCACAAGTTGAAGACAATATGGATGGCTAGTTGTGGGTTTGTAATTCAACAGTAGGTAACATAATTAAACTTTTGTGATTCTAGAAATATATCATTGATATTTGGGTACTTTTCATTGTTGAATGTCACTCAGAGCATTCCAAGGAAAAATGAGAAAAATAGCGATTGGTATGGTACCCATTGTTAAAAAGTCGCAGCGTTTCATGGTTTCATTTCCATATGAAACAACAGTTTTTAATATTTTAATCTCAAACGGAAGAATGAGTTCCATGCCAGAGTAAAACATCTTAATCTCAAATGGTATAAAATTCCGTGCACGTAAATTTTAACCAGTTGGTTTATTTATGAACCCTTCTTCATACCTCACTTCAACTACAACAGTTTTCATATCGAGAAGGAAATCTTTATTAGTAAATCTAGTGATTTACCTTGTGCACCTCTTATAGTGGCGAAACTTTTGTATTGATTATGGAAATACTTCAAAGTTACAAATGTAAAAATGAAAATTAATTTATACTCTATAATTCATATATAGTTCCATAAAAAATGATATTTAGAGGATGAAATTAAAACCTGGAAGTTGCCATGGCTCTAGTTCATAAACAGCTACAACAGGAATAACCCTATTAAGCTGCAATATGTCTCCTTGAAGTTTTTTGAGCAGATAGAATGAAATAAGTTCTTCTTCAGTAGGGTAGAAGCGAAAGCCTGGTGGGTATTTATCCATTGTTGTTGACATATATTCTTGTTTTGAATGACTTACTGCTTATGGATATAAGTATATAATGTGTGTTGTTTGTTATCGTGTATGGATTTGATAACAGATATATTTATAGCTGTGAAAAGATACATGAGAAAGGGAGTTGCCGAGTCAAAGGAGAAAGAAAGTGAAAGGAGACGCGGTGGTGCAAAAGGGACAATTTGATGAAATTATACAGGATAATAGCTTTTTTGAACTGGTCAGACACGGAGATACAAGCTCCAGATTAATAATGGATCGGTCTGATGTAACCTGGATTCAATTTTGTTAAGAAATTATCAAGTCTTGTAATTGACTTTAGTGATTCTAAATTATTATATATGGACCTACATTTTTGTATAATTATTTAAAATACATTTAATACTTAATTGATACTAACATAAGGTGTAAGTATCTTTATTCATTTAATTTTGGTTAGCTTGGAAAAGAATATTTCCCTTATTTGGCTTAAGTGCTCGCATTGACTATAAAGAGAATTATCATTGACTTTTAAAAGGTACTATCACTCCATATTCAATTATACGACAAGGTTCAATTATTGTATTATTAACTCACATTTAGCCCAGTGATATGCAAGGTTTTAAATGAAGTGAAAGTAAAAGATGTGAATAAAGAATTCTTTTAAAAAGTTCACCATAAATTAAAAAAAATGAAGCGGGAAATGGGAAAATAGTCGTTTGATAGGTAAAAAAAGAGACATATAAATGAAGGAGAGAGATAGTTGAAAGTAATAAAAGTGGAGAGATATAAATAAGGAGAGAGAAAGATAAAGATATAAATAAAGGAAGACTGAAAGCTAAGACTAATAAAAGTAAAAGACTTTAAAAGTTTTCACAAGGCACGATCCAAGAATCTAAAAGTATCGCATTTTACTATATGTAATAGAGTACTATTTACTCGTGTGTGATTTTCAACTAATGATCTCATATTGTTCTCTACTTTAAATGAATGGAAGGTGTCCATATTTAATTATACGTAATACCATTAAATGAATGAAATTATGTCTATAAACGGATCGGATTCAGATCGGAGCAGATAAATTTAAATTCATATACGTTTATGTTAAACGAATTCGGATCCGATTCGTTTATTAATCGGATCGGATCGAAAAAATACATATTTATATCCGTTTAATGAACGGATTCGGATCCGATTATCCGTTTATGTTAAACTTGATTTGCAACATTTTTATTTTTAACTTTTATTTCATAAATTCTTTTGCAAATGTTCCAAAAAAAACCGATAATGAAATAAAAAACTATCATAATATGTATTTAAAATATAATAATAATAATAATATATATATATATATATATATATTAAAAATATTAATCAGATCGGATTATTAATAGATCGGAGTATATGAATCCAAATTCGCTCCATTTAATAATTGGGTAATCGAATTTTAGGCATGATCCATATCCACTTAAATGGATCGGATTCGGATTTGAATAAAATCTGATCCATTGACAGGTCTAAATGGAATATTGTCTTATTGTTCTCCATTTTATGTTTATTCATGAACAACCTAACCCTATTCGTCTCTATCTCACACACACACACACACACATATGTAACACCATGTGTTTTTATTAATTAATGAGAATATTTGAGGAAAATAAAATTATCGATTTAATGATTTTTAATAATTAAACATGTTAGTTTTTATATTTGAGAAGTACATTTTCAACCAAAAATTTAAACTGGAATTATAATAGAAGGTTATAATGTTTTAAAAAATATTTTATCAAGTAGGTACATTTTTGTTGAGTTAAAGAATATTTTTTAAGTGTAAAGGAGGATTTTTAAAGTTTGTATTTGAGTGTTTAGGTCGTTTGAACGACATGTGCCAGTCGTTCGAGCGACAGGGGAGGCGGTGGGTTAATTAGAGTCCTAATTGTATTCTAACTCTTTAACCCTTTATATACCAAAACTAACTTTCAAAACACTTTTCTCTCAAACTTTTCTCAAGTAAGGTTCTCTAAACATATTTCCTCTCACCTCCAACCCCTAACCCCAACTTTTAAGAGTTTTAACTCTAGAATTGAAGATTCAATTGGTGTTTTTCATGAGGAATCCAATCGTCTACTCAGATTTTTATCCGACTAATTTCAGGCATGAATAGTCTATTCCCTTCCTTTAATATTATGCATTTTAAGTGTCGCCTAAATCCTTAATCATGTGTTGTTGATTAAAATCAATTAGCAACTTAATTAGAGGAAGCTGACGCTAAATTTTGGGACTGTTTTTGTAAAAAAATTAAATATGAATAAATCTTTGAAACCCTTTGGTGCGTAGGTTAGATTTTTTGGATTTTTATGGTTTTGGGTGTAGGTTCTCATATAGACTTTTTATGGGATTATTTATATGGTTAATGGGACTCGCTCACACTTATAAAAATTAGATGACTTATAAAAGAGAATGATTATGACGTATTGAATATTGTTGCATGTTAATAAAACAAAACATTTTTTAGCGTAATTAATTATGTTGAAAACGACGACGGTGTTATTCTTTGAATTAAATTGAATTGGGGTTTTTATGATTACTTGCTATGTTATTCTTATGAATTGTGTATTGTGTGATTTATTATTATTCACTTTTACCATCGCGCAAATGGGGGGGATTTTGGGTTGATTTAATTAAATTAACCCTTTGGGGCCATGGGATAATTAAAATGATATTGGTATGTTTTTATCAGAATCTTTGGGGGTGGTTAGTTATTTTTCTTTTCGCGTTTAATTATCTTCGTAAGTAAAAATACTTTATTGTAATATTTATTGCGTATAATGCTATTGTCTGGGTTCACATACCCTATTTGAGGAGAGAAGTGTCTATTCATGCTCGAGGCTATGACCTCGTGTGTTGACTAACATTACTAGGTATTAGTGCTGGAGTAGCTGCATAGGATTTATTGGATATCGTTTAGAGGTGCAACTGGAGTTTATGCATTTTATCGCTTTATTTAGTTAGACTTTCTTTTCAGTCGTATTTTATTATGAGGCCTCATTTAGGTTTTATTGGGTCATTCGGTTCCAAAGTTGTTAGAGGATTTCAGTTGGACTGTTCACAGTTGATTATTACTCAGTTTTGATTAAATCATATTTAGAGATTGGATTTATTCAAAGTTTTAGCATGTGATGGACCTTTTACTGTTCAGTTGTTATTATCATTTGGTATTGATTCAATTACTTATCTTGTGGATTGATTTATTTATGTCTCATATCTGTCTCATACTAAGAATGATATTTTATTTAGTTCATGCCTGACATAGTTTTGATGACGGCCGACGCCAAAATATCGTGGGGTGTGACAATATAATGGTAGTATATCCCCTTACCCATTCTTCTCTATATACATGTTTCCAAGTCAATAGATGAATCAGAAGTAAAATTGCATAAATATATAGCCCCAAAAATGAATACCTTGATAACTGGGAACCCGCCAAAAAATGATGCCAATTGTTGAGGATGCAATGAGTGTTCAATTATGTCATGTCTGATCAGGAACAATAAAAGTTCATGTTCAATCTAGGTACGGGCTGATATATTATAAAGTTCGTAGAAAGATTTGTAATATGGTATATTTTTTACAGTAAAGCTATACCGACACAGTAGTCGACACAGACTACATTTGACACAGTGAGTTGTCATTCTTTTATTGGATGAGAATAAATAATATATTAACCTTATTTGCTAACCTTATTCTTTACTCACAAAACACTAGTTACTCTTTATTTTAGGCGCCCAAACAAAAACCGTTGTACCCTCAATTTTATTTTGCAGTAGCTGTTCACAAAATCAAATAACATCCAAGAAATGTCTTCACTTCCATTCGGTGTGATTTTTCTTTTCATTTTTAATTGTTATATTCATTGAAAAAACAGAAAAACTAGCATTCTTTTCATTTTCATTAGGGGTTGCAATTTTAGAAATGACACAAAAAAATGATACGGAACGACACGAAATTGACCCGAAATTGACACGATATTTCGTGTTCGTGTCGTGTTCGTGTCTTAATTATGAGTCGTGTCGTGTCGTGTTATCGTGTTTTTTAGGCGTGAAATTTAAAAAATTCTGGTATTTGTGTCGTGTTATTTTTTATTTGGATCGTGTGCGTGTCAACTAAAAAAATACAAATTCGTGTCGTGTCGTGTCGTGTCGTGTTCGTGTCGTGTTCGTGTCTGAAAAAACCTTATAATCACAACCCGTTGACCCGAATTGCTACCCCTAATTTTCATTTATTTTCCCTTTCAGTTTTCTTTTTTCATTCCATGTCTACTTTTTAAATTTAACAATATTCATATTGCTAAAAAAACTAAATATGACAAATTTCTTTTCAACCTCAATTTTTTTGCAATAGCTATTCACCAAGCCAATTAAGATCCAAAAAATAATGTCTTCACTTTCATCAGGTATGATTTTTCCTTTCATTTCAAATTATTTTTTTCATTGATAAAACTGAAAAGAAAAAAATTAAATAGTTTTCTTTTCAGTTTCATTGATTTTCCTTTCTATTTTTTTTTTCATACCATGTCTAGTTTTTAAATTTAACAATATTCATATTGCTAAAAAAATTAAATGTGACTATTTTCTTTAATTTAAAACTATTGTACATGTATTTTTTTCGCAAAAAAATTTATTGAAGATAAACCAAAATTATACATGTATTTGTTTTTGCAAATATCTTGTAGGAATGAAAGGTGATATTAAGAGCTCTTATCCAAATGAGTATGTTGACAATGAAGAGGGTTATGGTATTGAAGTAGACTTGAATGATGAATTGGTGGATGATTCGGAGGATCGGGATATTGATTTGGATTTGAATGCTGAATTGGAGGATGAGATTCAAGGTGTAAATATAGAAGATAAACCCAAAGACCTGAAGTAGGAATGATTTTTGATTCATATGATGATTTATTTTCTTATTACCAAAACTATGGCAATGAGAAGGGGTTTCCGGTAAAAAGGCGATCTTCATGTAGGGGCTCTAATGGTTGTTTACAATGGGTTTTGGTTGCATGCTCTCAATAGGGAAAGGAGGAAAGCAATGGTAGAAATGTTATAAAAAAATATCCGGTTAGCAAAACTCAATGTAAAGTGAAGGTTAGGGCTACTTTTGGTCTCGATGGGAAGTGGCATGTCACAAAAGTAATCATTGATAACAATCATGTTCTAAGTCCGACGAAATCACGATTTTATAAGAAAAATAGAGTGATTAGGCCATATGTCAAAAGGAGGCTTGAGTTGAATGATAGGGCGGGTATAAGGCCAAATAAAAACTTCAATGCACTTGTTGTCGAAGCGGGTGGGCATGAGTGACAACCCGCCTACTAAAATAATAGGTGGCCAGCCCATTACTCTAATAATCAAAGGAATCATAAATGGTTCATCCTCAGCATCGTTGTCGATTAAAATAATAGTACGAAATAACCACCAATCATTTTAGAAAACGTACTTTCAATTTAAAAATTTTGTAAATAAAAGAAAAACACTTAGACAATCCCATTTGAAAAAACGGTGGATATCAAAAATCAATGGATAAAGAATGACAATATAATAAATAATCACCGAATAAGTTATCGGTGAACAGACCAATACAATTAGTTACACCGAGTATTACAATTTAAATATTACATTATAATAAATGAATGCAAAGCTTGGGCAACACGCGCGAATAAATAAACTGGGCATAACTAGAGTACAAAACATAGAGTCGTCCAAAACAAATAACCTACAACATCCGCAATATGTCGTAGCTCCATGACAACTGGAATGGAAATGTAAATACGGGTGTCCATGCGGTAGAGCACCTATACGACAAGGAGTATATGTAGAAACAAAGAAATATAGACGGGTGAGGGACCGGTTTTATATGATTACCATGTGACTAAAATGCATGACGGTTAAGTGCGTAATTCTCTCGCAGTTAACATAATATTTCTCACCTCTCAATCTAAAAGCACAACCTAGCGCAATATCAATAAAATGCTCTAGTTAACCCAAGTACTAAGGGCTAACTTCTCCCCAGTCTCAACATTATGCCCTCTTCGTGCGTGGGGTGTCTCGCGAAGAGAAATCCAAACAAGGAACCCCCCCGATACACTACTACTAGGCAAGATTGATCGTCGAGATACATTAGACCCTAAGCACGTAATCAATATATATATATATATATGGGAGGTATCATCTATAGCTACTCAAAGAGACCCAAATAAATCCATTCACTATCAAAAGGCACAGTTCCTATTTCATTCTTTAGGAATATACATAAATGGTAAATTCATTTTATCAAATGTTTACCAAATCAATTTCATTTCAAAACTTTCTTTACCAATTTCATATCCTTTTCTTCCATCCAGGAAAAATACATATTTAAAGAAAGTTTTATTAACATAAAAGTGCTTTACCTCTCCATTTCATAACTTTTCATTTTCCTTCTTCCATCCGGAAAAAATATATAATTTAAAGCAAGTTTTCTTATCATAAAAATGCTTTAACCTTTTCATATCATATCATCCATTTTCCTTCTTTCATCCAAAAAATGTAATTAAAGCCATTTCATTACCATAAAATGCTTTAATACCAATAATGTCCCACATTATTGAACATAGTTATATATTATATTATATAACGCAATCTAAGACTGCCCGTCCGGGTTTCCCCACTGTGCGCGCCCCTAAATGGATATCATCTTCCAGGGCCTATCATCAAGACAACTTGGGATCCTATCGAAACATCGGGAAGCGGCCATATGCCTGCGGGATAGTCATGACCACACCCAGAATCACCTAACCAGCGCAGAAAATATACAATAAATGCTCATATGGCCTAGGACTATATCCACCCTGCATTCATTAGCCAGGGGTCTTCACCATACGCACGCAACTTCCCTTATGATAGCGATTTAGAGAGGTGTGTATCCATAAATTAACACTTTTGAAAATCCTTTTTCTTTCCATTTGAAAACATCCATTTTTACATTCTCAAAAATCATTTGTACTTATTCATTTAGTACCACATTTTAGAATATACATTTATTATTCTTAAAGCCATATTTTATTAATGACCTAAAACCCAAAGTGCCATTATCCTCAAACTAGCCTCCAAGAGTTCATATAATTTCATAAACCATCAAAGCGAGTCTCCCTCAAGGAATGTCTCCCAAAAGTCTCAACATTCATATTTTATCTCCAATTTATTTTTAGGTTAACTTCCTATATCAGTCGGATATTAACCTACACAAACTAGCCCTCGTGGTAAGCCCAATTATCCTATTTTATCCTAGGACATTAGTATACCCAAAACAATCCCTCTAGGACTCTTAATTACTTCCTAAAGGAAGGTTCCTAAACCTCGAACCTAAAATAAAAGGGCTAAAACAAAACTAGGAAAATCTCACCAATTGAAAAGGGGTCGATCGATCGACCCTTGGCCGTTGATCGATCGAAGGCTTCGATCGATCGATCCCCCAGGCTCGATCGATCGATCCTGGAGGACAGCTTCTTCCCCGAGAAGATGTTTGGGCCATTAACGAAACCTCCAAGCTTTTATCCGTAAATCCAACCAAATACAACAACAATAAATGCGACCAAATCATCTCTACACCATTAATAACCAATATTATCTCCTCAAATCAAATTGAAACTAAGATTAAGGGATTAAACACCAAAAATCCACAAAAAGCCATTTATGGTTTAAATCTCCCAAAAACTAACTATACATGCAAATTATCACATTAAATCAACATCTAGAAAGTAAGAAACTTGCCTCGAGTTTGTAGTCTCGGATTCTCTTCCGGTAGCAACGGATTCCAGCTCAAATCTTCCATTTCTCTCTTTCTCTCCATTTCTCCCAACTCTCTCTTCTCTCTCTCTCTCTCTCTCTCTTGGCTTCTAACATGAAATGAGAAAAATAAAAGGGTTGGGGGACTTATACGGGTTCTAAACATAAATGTCCCTCTTAATTGCTAATACACCATTAAAATGACTTGTAACCACATAATTGAGTCATAACACCCCAAAAGTGCCCAAGACTCAAAAATACAACATGGTACTTATTCTGACTATCTCTACTATTCTAAAAATAACCGCACCCCCTGTTTTGGCATTCGGAATAATGTGAACTATTTTTATGTTCCAAATTCATTTTATTTCATTAATTATACTCCAATTTTAAATATGAGTCATAACCATCGCATAACATATAACGACCAAATAAAACACAATATAATGCTATTTACCTTCTCATAACGGTAAATAGACAAAACATGGTAAATATTAGCCCTTAATATCACGGGAAATAATATTTACTCCAACATCCGCTATTCTATAAAATTAGCCCATCAGGCAAAATAATATAAAATAGCCGCTCAAAAGCCTGAGTTGTTTTAGCATGATAATGTCCCATTTTTAGAGAAGGATTATTCTATTTATATCAATAAAGTTAGACGATTAAGACTTGGAGAAGGGGATGCTATCGCAATTCGAAAATATTTTATGAAGATGTAGGAAAATAATTCAAACTTGTTTTATGTAATGGATTTGGATGATGAGGGTAGGTTGAAAAATATATTTTGGGCGGATGCAAGAAGTTGTGCAGCGTATGAAGAGTTTGGAGATGCAATCTCATTTAACACGACATACTTGACTAATAAGTATGATATGCCATTTGCCCCTTTTGTCGGTGTTAATCACCACGGCCAATCAATTTTATTAGGTTGTGGTTTGATATCGAGTGAGGATAATGACATTTTTAATGGCTTTTTAAGGCGTGGCTTAGTTGTATAGGTAGTCGTACTCCTATCGCTATTATTACCGACCAAGATAAAGCTATGCAAAATTCCATTGAATATGTATTTCCCAACACGCGTCACATGTGGTGCATATGGCATATAATGAAAAAGTTGCCAGAAAAGTTATGAGGTCATGGACATTATGAGTCACTCAAGTATGCAATGCAACATTCAGTTTATAACCCGTTGACTTGTGAGGAGTTTGAACATAGTTGGAACACTTTCATTGAGAAATTTAATCTTCATGATAAAACTTGGTTGAATGGATTATATGAGGAGAGGAGACGTTGGGTACGTGCATTTGTGAAAGATACGTTTTGGGCGGGGATGTCCTCGACGCAAAGAAGTGAGAGCATGCATGCATTATTTGATGGGTATATCAATGCAAAGACTACTTTAAAGAAATTTGTCGAATAATATGAGAATGCATTAAGAAGTAAGGTTCAAAAGGAAAATCTAGAAGGTTTCAATTCCTTCAACTCTGGGATCCCATGTGTCACTCGTTATATAATGAAGAAACAATTCCAAGATGTTTATACCACGACCAAGTTTAAGGAGTTTCAAGAGGAAATAATAGGAAAATTATATTATAATAAGTCTTCAATTAGAGAGGGACATGGTTTCCACATGTATAGCGTTTCAGAAGACATGGTTGGAGGTACAAATCGAAAGGCAACTTTTGATGTTTTGTTTAGGGAGGATGATTGTGATATTAAGTGTAATTTTTGACTATTTGAGTTTAGAGGTATCATTTGTCGCCACGCGATTACAGTCTTAATAAACAAAAACATTCATACCGTTCCCGATAAATATATACTTTGACGATGGAGGAAAGATGTGAAGAGGGCCCACACAAAGGTTAAAATTGTGTACTCTGACTGGACTTTAAATCCTGAAAATAAGAGATTTGATAGGATGTGTAACACATTTTACCAAGAGGCTAACTTGGCAACGAGCAACGAAGAGAAGAAAAGTTTGGTTATGAAATGGATTTCATGGTTGTGTATTGAAGTGAATAAAGGCGAAGGAAAGGGTGTAAGCAATCCACCGAGTCCATTAGAGATTAGTCAAATTCATGCACTTTCATCACAAGGTGGTGACATTAATCCAACCTGAAAGAGAGTTTCATTGTTCATGGTCCATTAGTTGTCTGCTCTAAAGGCCGACCACCGTTCAAGAGGAAACAATCCATGATGGAGAAAGCTATTTTGAAGAGAAAAAGGACAAATAAGGGGAAAGGAGGAGATAAGGAGAAAGGAAAAGATTTATTTCAATCAAAAGAGAAGGTACCTACTTTTTATTAATATTTGTTGTGGTTACATCTTTAATGTTTAACATATATTCAATTTCTTGGTTATAATATGTTTTATGAAAAAACAGGACTTTGTTGATCTATCAAAAGAAGGGGACTTCACCAATTTAGAACTTGAGATGGGTTGCACTCATGTACCATATAATATACCACATATACCAAACTCCCCTTTTAAAATGAAGGCGTATATTGATTTTACATAAAAATTTAATTTCAAATATTTATTATTTTTATGTTATTAATTAGAGATATTGTATGGTGTACAAGATTCTAAAAGCACATTTTGGCGTGACATGTACGGGATGAACACAAGTTCATTTGGTAGTAATATTATGCAACAATTTGCTGCTGAATACATGCAAAAATCATCACAAATAAAGGATAAAGAAAGCTGAGATTGGAGTTGTGAACAATGTGTTTTTTGGTTTTTTAAATATCAGTTGGGAACAATCTGTTTTTTAGGATTTCAAACTTAAGTTGTCTTTTTTTTTTTAACTTAGCTGTGGGGAACAATCTGTTTAGTTTTTGAACTTAAGTTTCCTTTTTTTTTCAACTTAGCTGTGGGGAAAAATCTGTTTAGTTTTTGAACTTAAGTTGCCTTTTTTTTTTGCTTTCTTATGTTGAATGGAATTAGTTTGTTAGCCTTTTTTTTCTTATGTTAAATATGACTTTTTTTTTTAACTTTCTTGTATTTATTGAAATTATTGAATGTTAACATTTATTGCAAAAATTACAGCATAAAAACAAAGTGAACAGGTATTATGTTGGTTTATTGTTGGAAAAACAATGGTGAAAGTGAGTTTAAAGACCTGCTTGTTTTCCCACAGAAATAAGGCTAGCAAATAAGTTTAATATATTATGCATTCTCATCCAATAAAAGACTGACAACTCACTGCGTCAAATGTAGTCTGTGTCGACTACTGTGTCGGCATAGCTTTACTGTATTTTTTATTTGGACAGATTGGTTCTTGATGACAAGTTAGAGATCATTTTTTCAATTCTCCAATAGAGTAGATGGACTTAAAAATGTTTTAATGAATAAAAATGTTGGGCGAGTGAAGTGTATATTTATAAAAGGAAAGTAAACTTTTGGTCTTTTACTGTAGAGAGAGAGTAACGGCATAATTGAGAAACAATATGAAAGGTAAGAAGGAAATGGATAGGTTGGATAGAAGTTAGCATTAGACGTGCTATCCTACTTGTTATTTTTAAGAGGAAGAGTGAGAAACGAAAAGAACTTGGGAGATGGTAAATTAATGAAGAGATAATACACAAATGGTGCCACGCAGATAACTTAAGTGGGTGTGATAATTAACTATAGTAGTGAATGTCATAGTATCGTCTACGTACGTGTGTTTTAGTATTTCAGTGAAATTAAAATATGAAATGATGAAGTTCGAGTATAGAAAATTATTGGACAAAAATATGAAATGGATTAAGTTTGACATTTCACGATCTTTCCCTGAGATGGAATTTCCCATCATTACGTATGCTTATGGCTCGAATAAATGGGAGCATCTATCTCCCTGGATGAAATGCATGTAAAAGCAATATTACAATATGTGTTCCCCATAAACAGTTAATGGTTGTTATAATATTCTTTTAAATGAAAAGTGATATGTAAACAAGAATGCAAATATTGAGACTTTTTAATTGATCCTTTCAAAATGAGTGATGGGTGATCTATACATAGAATTAGAAACATAATTTCTATATAGGCACGACACTTACAAATACACATGACCTTACACGAAAGGACAAGCCCCTTCGAAATGGACACAACTTTTCACAATAATGTTTATTTTTATGAAATAATAAGACATTTATGGTCCGTTTGGCAATCCAATTCCAACGCTTGGAATTGGAATTGGAAGGTCAATTTCAATTCCGTGAAATTATAATTGGCTTTTGAATTCCATTTCCATGGTTTGGAATTGGGTTGCCAAACGGACCCTTAATGAAATTACACAACCTTTTATGAGACGGATTTCTATTCAAATATAATTTGAAAACTGCTTAAGTATAAATTTCACTCAATAAATATTTAAATTGCATTAAAAATTCCAACAATATTGCCCGAGTGATAATTAGAAATAAAAGTGCACCCACTACACCAAAACAACAAATTTCAAACAATTTAGTGTCATTACTAAATTCATTTCTAACGGCGTATCGACCTTATAACTGAGGTGTGATAGTATAGGTTCGTAACGAACCTGGTCCATTAGGAAATATAATTGATTAATAACCCGAATTAGAAATGTAACTTTCTTACAAATTCAAACCATTAGAAATTTTAATTACCTTTTATTATTTCAAACTATAAACATTTATTATAACAATGATGGTATGTTAGTAGTTTATATAATCCCAACACTAATAGTTTTATTCAGTAGTACATAAAATTATATAAAACAAATTTAAAAAAATATTATTGCAAATTGAAACTAATTCGTTTGTATTATTAATGGTTTATAGTCGTTATCTACTATGAATATTTAAAAAATATATATATTATTTGAACATTAACTTTTAACCTAAATGGTCATTTGCCACAGGAATTTCCCATTAAAATTATCAACCCAATGGTGATAATATGATAATTGAACATTAAGTGTATTTTTATGTAAAAACACAATCAACATTTATAAATGTAGTTTAAGGATTTGAACAATATTGCTATTCAGCATTTAAAAAATAGAAATTATACATAATATAAATCTTCAATTTTGCTAACCATATATATGTTCTCCATTGTGTACTTATCAAGTATTACTCCGTGTTGAATACATATTTTTACTGACCGGAATAACAACTACACTTATATATTTCTCTAGTATTGGTCCACCTATAAATGCTTGTTTATGATTATAACGCTCTTTATTTTTCACAAATCGGGTGGTAATGACTCAACACTGAAGATAGGGCCCGATAATACAATTTATATTATGCCAGTATCAAGACGCGACAACAACAACAACAACAGCAACAGCAACAACAACAACAACAACAACAACAACAACAACAACAACAACAACAATAATAATAATAATAATAATAATAATAATAATAATAATAATAATAATAATAATAATCGAATCTAAAAAAATTTAATCCATCCATAACATGCGATGAAATAAAATAATAACACAAATATTTCCATATCCATAATAATTAAATAAACATCATCTCAAATTCCACGAATAATCTCAATTGAAATGAATATACTAGGATCAACACGATCCATACATGTCTCTAAATCAAAAGAGACTAAACAGACATAACAACCCAACCTAGGAATGGAAAATTACTGGAATGTGGAAATGACAAGTCTGATTGCTCAGTCCTGCTACTCCTGCCTAAAGAACATCCGTAAAAGATTTTGATAATATTTTGCGTTCAAAGCCCGAAAGTTGCAAGAAATATCTTACTATATAAATATAGTAATAATCATATAATTCAATAATGTAATCATATCAACTCATCAACATTCGCATGAAAAACATACCTTAACCCTCATCATAAGAAAAATAAGCTACACGAGTGTCTCAACCCAAGGCATAACACAAATTAATAAGTCTCGACTACAAGACTAGCATGTAAACTTTCACACTCTTGTAACTACACTGAAAAACAACCAACTACATAAGTAAGTAATACAAACCAATACAATACCCACTCATATCACCCAAATAATAAGATGCACAAGATAATGGGGGATCACCGTGCAGGCACGCCATCCTCTAGTCACATACCTAATAGCCCAAGGGATCAAGTTATCCAAATCTTCACATCATGAGTAAGTGACCAACTTAACGTACAACTAACAATATCGAACTTCACACAACGTGGTACATCAATTAGGAGAGTAGCAATCGGTCCTAAATCCATTTAAATACACATGCCAACCGATAAATTCCCTACGAGCCAAATTCGACATGTTTGCATCCACACACACACAGTGTGTTCGTATGTATGTGTGTTTGTGGGTGGGTGTATGGAACAATATATATGTAGGATATCGTATAATCACTCGTGCACCAAAATACCATCCAAATCGTCAAAATCGAACTTTCCCATTAATTATAGGTTTATTAATCCTGATAAGCACCAAAAAGTGTACATTTTATACTCTGAATAGACGTATTTTAGTATTAATTATCGCCAATTTAGGTTTTATGCACTTTATTGCCTATTTTGTAGGTCAAATGCACATTGCGGTGTTCAAACGCGTATTTCAAGGCAATTGAGCGGATTATGGAGCAAATTACACTTGTCCCTTACCCTAGCCTACCCTAAACATACCTAACACGTCCCAAATCGTGTGTATTTAATTTGTCCCATTTTATTTAATTTGTGTTTTTTTATTTTTAGGGTTTATTTTATTATTTTATTTTATTAAGTCATGTATATATTTTCTTTTATTTTCTTCGTTTTCAGTTAGTTTATTATTTTTCCATTTTTTCATTTTTTTATTTTATTAGTTTTTATTTTTATAGTTTTTTATTTTAGTTGTATTTAGTTTTTTTTAGAGTTTGTAAAGTGTGTCGTGTCGTGTCATTTTTATTTTTTTAGTTTAGTTAATTTTTTATTTTATTTTATTTTTTTAGGGGTCATAAGTTAAACAAACACAAAACCCTCATCATACGATACACTAACATACACACCCATACACACAAACACCCACTTCATCTTCCCCACTCAACCTTTAAACCCATTTCTCTCTCCACCTCCATTGACAAACCAAACATCTCACCTCTCACCCAACATCCCCAAACCTCCCACCTCACACCACCATCACCCACAATCAGCACCAAAACCCGAATGCTCAGCCCTGAGCCTGAATCCCAAACCCGCTCAAGCCCGGTCGCGACTCCGACCCAACCTTCAACACACTACCTCTTCCAAACCCATTTCCCATGTGTGCACATGTTTAATAACTACTTTTACCCCATTTCCAAAAATACCCTCAACTAACTTAATTTCCCTTTTTCAAAAATAACCCTCACACCCCTCATCTCCATAATAAGATTCTTATGACCTCACACCTCTCAAATCTCATGTGCACACACCCCATGCTTCTCTCACCATTTTCATGCACACTCATGCTAATTTCTCAAATTACCCTTAGCTCCATGCCTACTATTTAAAGAAGAAGAAGACCCATTTAATAAGAAATCTCCAAATTAGTTTTAAAGCTTTGTGTGATAAAATTATCTCCATCCCTCTATGTTGAGTATTTGTATTTTTAGCAAATATCTCAATATAGATGTGTGTAGTAAAATTTATCTCTAGGATAAATTAAACCCCACCCCTCTATAATGAATTTTTGCATTTTTAGCAATTATTTCAAAATAGATTGATATAGTTGAATTCATCCCTTATGGGAGGTAAATTCTAATCCATTCCTTTATGTTGAGAGTTTTCATTTTTAGCAATTATCTCAATATAAAGTAATGATCTAGAATTTATTTCTTTGGATGAGTTCTATTGTGCAATTTTATAATGTTAGGATTTGCATTTTTAGCAAATCTCTTTTATTATTTAATTGTCCATTATGAATTCATCCATTATCATTTTTTTTTTATTTTGTAGTTTTTATTTTAGATTCAATAAATACATTAGTGAGAGATTGTGATTGAGATAATTTTGACTATGATTGAGAGATTTTGATGTATAATTGAAGATTCCATTTCAATTCAAGTCTTAAATGAGTTTGATATCCTCCTCTTGTTTACTTTTAGTTTAATCCTCACATGCTCTTTTTTGTATACTTTTATTTTTATTTTTTTGGATGATGATTATTGAGGACTAATCTCCCATTTATGGGATGAAATTTTGAAGCCCTCATGAGTCCAATTTTGTTAGTTTACTTATTAGGACAATTTTTTTTATCTCACTTTTCTTAAATTAGCTTTTACTTTTTAACTAGTTGTTATAAAAATTAATGTAGTTAAAAATCCATAAAACATATTAAAAGAAATCATAAAAAATATAATAAAATGCAAATGAACTTACACATGTCTTCTCATATTTTGTGTTTCACCCTTAGATTTGGATTGACTCCCTTACTTACACTCTACACTTGTTTTGTTATTCAAGGGAATTTTAATGGAAAAGAAGTTGCCGCAATGATCGAAGAATAAAATAGAGACGCAATTTTATTTTTATCAAATGGCGCCGTTGTCGTGGACGACTTTAACAAATGTATAGTTATCAAATGGCGCCGTTGCCATTCTTGGGAGCTTGAAGCACTCGGAGCGGATTTCAACTTGTACTTCATTTATTTTTCGCACTTTATTATTTTTTGTACCATTTTTATATTTTCAGAAGGCTTATATTAGGTTTATTTTATCATTGCTTGTATTGCGGTGCATAGAGACACCTTTATTTTATTTTTCATTTAAAAAGAATTTTAATAATAATAAAAAACGTGATAGGGAAACCGGACAAGGTAGGGAGAGGGCTTCCAAAGGCGAGAAAAAGAAGCCTCTCTACCTTGGGTCGGTAGGACTCCCGGGATCGACTGAGATAGGCGTGATCTCCCCCCGGCGGACTCAAAATTTTCGGCACCCCGCGGCGTAAAAATCATGGGAGGTACATTTCTAAACCCTCGCGTCTCTCCTGTTAGCGAGTCAATTCTTTTGTGTGCGCTTACTTGATTTTATTCTCACATTTATTTTCGAACGATGTGATGAATTAATTGCCTAAGACCTACACCCGATCACTCACGAGAAGGGATGTCGTCAACCGACTCATTCGCTTACCAATTGTGTGCTACCCTAGCCATCACTAAATTTAAAATCAATTAACTAGGTAGTCCACTTGGAGAATATTTTTGTTAAGGCGATCAATTCCGTGATTTTTTATCGCCCGCAAACTTAATTAAAATTTGACTACCCTTTCACTAAATTTTGAAGATAAAAATTGGCTATGTGCTAGTTAGGATTTATCTTGACTGGTGTGTGTCCAATTTAATTTTTCAGTAGTCGATTTTAGTGAGTTCATGCAAATTCAAAGACTCCACCTATTTTCGCACTCTTTTCTTCGAAAAAAAAATCCAAAAATATTTTTTTTCCTTGGTTTCTCCAAAATAATCCAAAAAGATTTTCTTCCTTTATTTTTTTTAGAAAAATCCAAAAGTATTTTCTTTCCTTTTGAAAAAAAATTTAAAAATCCAATTTTTTTCCCACTATTTTCTTCCAAAAAATTCCCAAAATTTTTCCTTTCTTTTTCAAATTATTCAAAAACCACACAAAAAAAGAGAACATCTTGACAATAAAAAATAAGGCCGTGATCGGTGTTTCTTCACCCTCACATTTATCAAATTATCCAATAAGACTGACGCTTCAATCTTGCTTGGGGGTGATTCTCATCATCCAATTTTTCTGCCGCCTCGTGCTTTCATAGATCTTATCTTTAGGGTGAGATTCCATCGGTCTGGCTAAAGACATTAAAACTTAGCGCTATCGGGAGGCAGCCCGCGTTTTTTGTACTAATCTCGTCTTGTTTGAGGGTGGTGTTTCACATCACCCAGTGCTTTACCATATTTATAGACTTGTACAAAATTTTATCTTATCACTTATTCAGGTTTATTCTTGGCTTCATCTGTCCATTTCATTAGCGGTTGATTCTGGTAATCTCTTTCCTACCTTATGCTCTCAATTTTAAAACTCATTTTATCTAACATCGAGGACGATGTTCCTTTTTCTTTGGGGGTGGGAAATTTTATCTAAATCGTACCTCTTTTGAAAAATTATGATTTTTTGAACTTGATTTTTTTAAAACTTCGCGGAGTTTCTTTCATCTCACTCATTGATGTGAATTTTCAATCATCCATCTTTTTAAATCTAGGAATCAAGCTAGAGGATATTTTTTCTAAATCGCTTATGTAATACGTAACAAGGCATGTTGCACCATGAATTTATAGAATCAATAAAATTTGCGCACTTATCACGTCACTGTGATTTAGATTTTAAGAATACTATAATTCCCAAGAGAACCTTAAGGATCACTAGTAGAGACTTTAGCTTGTGAGATTCGTTCCCTTCACCCTTTCAGAGTGTCTTACGCAATCTTCGAGTCACAGGTTTATTTAACTTCCTTTGGGTCCGCACTTAAATCGTTGTATGATCTCATTATTCTTCACTAAAGTTTTGGCTTAATCATTGAGAATGACATCACTTTCGAGTTGTAAGAAAGATGTGTCTTTAAGTTTATCCCGATCACTAGGTTTTCATCCATACACCTACCACTTTTCCCCCATGTCACATCTTCATCCATTACATTCCAATGCTCTTCTATATTCCCTACATCATCCATATACATACCCCATTCCATTCATATAGCATCCCTTATTTTCAGAAAAAGAGTGTTGTTTCAAACGTAAAATGTCTTTAGTGTTGAGAGTAAAAAAAAAAGAAAAAAAGAAAAAAAAATAGAGAAAAATAGCAAAAATAGAGAAAATAGAAAAAAAAATATATAAAACAAAAAAAAAGAAAAAAAAGAGAGAAAAGAAAAGAAAAAGAGAGTTGTAGTTAATTTTTATGTGATAAAGACATTTGTGCCAAAAGTGTATACACTCTTCTATCACATCCATCTTTTATCCATCACACATCCATCACTCATCATGTATCCATACATAACCATCCTATCTCATATCCCATCCTTCCCATCTCATTTCCCCTCATCCAATCATCCATGTTTTCTCCTAGGTGTTTGGGCAAATGAAAGTCAACGTGGTGAATAACTCGACGTTCTCACTATAGTGATTAGCATTTCTTTCATGAGATAATTTTCCTTCTATATGTTCGTCCTTTCTTATGTGTGTGTGAGACGTTTGAACTTGCTTACATTTACTCACCTCCTCACATACAAGAGCGATACACTGATCCTAATCTCGAGAGTTCGTTTGAGAAAGCTATATCCAGTGAGATTTGAAGTTGAAGCGTTGATTCCGAAAAGGAAATCTAGGAATTACTCTTGTGATACTTGACCCGTTTTGACTGATTCATACCACACACGTTGAGTTCTAGGAAGGATGTGCCTTGTGTATTTACTTAGCTAAATTTTTATGCACTTCTAGCTTGTATTTCCCAAAATATTTTCTCTTGTAATGGATGGTACGATTATTCTATGTCTAACAAGAGATTGACTGCCTTTTAATAAATCTTTGCAAATAAGAATTTTTTTGGTATATTCCCTGCAAAGTCTCACGAGACTCAACTCGTCCTGTAGGGCAACCTATAGGTTTAAAGGCATGTTGCACATGCTAAGTGCAATCGCAAGTGTCCGCGAAAGTGGTACACTTTTGGTTTCTTATCTTTATCTTTCTCTCTATCTTATTGCTCGTAGCAACGCTCTGTTTGGGGGTGGTATGATAAGCACCAAAAAGTGTACATTTTATACCCCGAATAGACGTATTTTAGTTGCTAATTCTAGGCAATTTGGGTCTTATGCACTTTATTGTCTATTTTATAGGTCGAATGCACATTGCGATGTTCAAACGCGTATTTCAAGGCAATTGAGCGGATTATGGAGCTAATTACTCTTGTCTCGTACCCTAGCCTACCCTAAACCTACCTAAACATATCCCAAACCGTGTGTGTTTAATTTTCCCCATTTTATTTTATTTGTGTCATTTTATATTTAGGGTTTATTTTATTATTTTATTTTATTGAGTCATGTATATATTTTTAGGATTTTTATATTTTAAATGTTAGAGCGTCGTGTATTAGTTTTTATATTTTCTTTTATTTTCTTCGTTTTTAGTTAGTTTCTTATATTTTCATTTTTTTTATTTTTTCATTGTTTATTTTTATAGTTTTTATTTTAGTTGTGTTTAGTTTTTTTTAGAGTTTGTATAGTGTGTCGTGTCGTGTCATTTTTATTTTAGTTGATTTTTATTTTTTTAGTTTAGTTAATTTTGTATTATATTTTTTAGTTTTTTTTTTTTTTTTAAGGGTCATAAGTTAAACACACACAAAACCCTCATCATACCATACACTAACATGCACACCCATACACACAAACACCCACTTCATCTTCCCCACTCAACCTTTAAGCCCATTTCTCTGTCTACCTCTATTGACAAACCAAACATCTAACCTTTCACCCAATATCCCCAAACATCCCACCTCGCATCACCACCACCCACCAATCAGCACCAAAACTCGAATGCTCAACCCCGAGCCAGAATCCCAAACCCGCTCAAGCCCAGTCACGACTCCGACCCAACTTTCAACACACTACCTCTTCCAAACCCATTTTCCATGTGCTCTCATGACCGATTTTTTTCACCTGCTATCCCAAACACCAAAAGCCAAAACCAAAGAAATAAAAAAATTCCCCACTTGTGCACATGTTTAATAACAACTTTTACCCCATTTCCAAAAATACCCTCAACTAACTTAATTTCTCTTTTCCAAAAATAACCCTCACACCCCTCATCTTCATAATCAGATTTTATGACCTCACACCTCTCAAATCTCATGTGCACACCCCCCATGCTCCTCTCACCATTTTCATGCACACTCATGCTAATTCTCCAAATTACCCTTATCTCCATGCCTACTATTTAAAGAAGAAGAAGACCCATTTAATAAGAAATCTCGAAATTAGTTTTTAGGATTTGTGTGATAAAATTATCTCCATCCCTCTATATTGAGTATTTGTTTTTTTAGCAAATATCTCAATATAAAGATGTGTAGCGAAATTTATCTCTAGGATAAATTCAATCCCACCCCTCTATAATGAATTTTTGCATTTTTAGCAATTATTTCAAAATAGATTGATGTAGTTGAATTCATCCCTTATGGGAGGTAAATTCTAATTCATTCCTTTATGTTGAGATTTTCCATTTTTAGCAATTATCTCAATATAAAGTAATGATCTATAATTTATTTCTTTGGATGAGTTCTAATGTACAATTTTACAATGTTAGGATTTGCATTTTTAGCAAATCTCTTTTATTATTTAATTGTCGATTATGAATTCATCCATTATCATTTTTTATTTTTATTTTGTAGTTTTATTTTAGATTCAATAAATACATCAGTAAGGGATTGTGATTGAGAGAATTTTGACTATGATTGAGAGATTTTGATGTATAATTGAAGATTATATTTCAATTCAAGGCTTAAATGAGTTTGATCTCCTCCCCTTGTTTACTTTTAGTTTAATCCTCACATGCTCTTTTTCGTATACTTTTATTTTTATTTTTTTGGATGATGATTATTGAGGGCTAATCACTCATTTATGGGATGAAATCTTGAAGCCCTCATAAGTCCAATTTTGTTAGTTTACTTATTAGGACAATTTTGTTATCTCACTATTCTTAAATTAGCTTTTACTTCTTAATTACTAGTTAGAAAAATTAATATAGTTAGTTAGTTAAAATCCCTTGAAAAATCCATAAAAAATATTAAAAGCAATCATAAAAAAATATAATAAAATGCAAATGAACTTACACATGTCTTCTCATATTTTTTATTTCACCCTTAGATTTGGATTTACTCCCTTACTTACCCTCAACACTAGTTTTGTTATATTTTTGTAGGTTCAAGGGAATTTTGGTAGAAAAGAAGTTGCCGCAACGACCGAAAAATAAAATAGAGACGCAATTTTCTTTTTATCAAATCCTCCTGATTTCCATGTTAAGTATTACCCGGATATTTCCCAATCCCTAATTATTTATATAAAGCTTCATGTGCCCGACAATATTATTTTAATCAAATTTAATTTTTCACATAAATCCCACTAAAAAATAATCATCGAAAAATAAAATATAAAGTAAAAATCAATGCATCCCCTCACCTAGACCTAGCCTCCATAGCATCCACGTATAGCCGTTAAAATGTAATATTTTGTATTGATATATAGTTAGGTATATTCCTGCTAGAAAACATTGAGTTATCGAGTTTATTAAGTCAATTCGACATGGTTTGTAATGAGGGAGGAGTAGTCTATTTTAGGTTAAATAAACCTAGAAGATGAAGACCGCTCAATTTGAAGAATTCTGTATCCACCCATTCAATTCAAGATTGAAGAAATATCATTTTTACTTGAGTGTGTTATTACAAGTCTAATCAATCATTTGCATGTTTTTCTTAAAAGGGTTTTTCAAATTACACTTATTTTCAAAATGTGTGAGGGTTTGAAATAAAAAATGATATAAGTGACTTTTCTAAAAGTTTTAGAGTGTTTTCAATGTTTTAAAGTATTTTAAAATTTTGGCTAAGTTTCAATTTTACTTTTGAAACTATCTTGGACTGGTCTTTGGACATGACCATTCCCATGGACAAATTTTATGGTCTTGTGCACAGCTTCATTCGCACGATTCTAACTTAAGGTCGTGACTATGGCCAAGGGTCGATTTCCATACTGGACAACATTGTGCGAATGGTTGTATTTAATTGTGTACAACAAAAAATAATTTTGTAAAATCATCTACAAATAACCAATATCATTCTCATTTGAAAACCGATCTCAATACCTCCTTTCTAAAACATTTCTCTAAGATTATTTTTGAGGTATAATGCATTTTATTTTGCCTCCACATCCAAAATCACTTGTACCCTCATTTTTGTGAGAATTAGATCTCTACGTTTGATCTAATGTCTTTGTGAGTGAGATTTTTGTGAAATGGAACAAATCAAACACTATATTTGTAATTCAAATAATTTCATTGGTTAATTGCTATGATCAAGTAATCTGTAATCTAAAATTGAAAACATCTTGTTTTACTTAAGATATCTAGGTGTAGCGCGACTTCTAAGAAGACCATAATTTTTCATCAAATTCATGGATTTTAGATTGGGATTCCATTTGAAATGGGAGAGTTCATAGGTCCATAAGTGACTATGCAATCGTGTTTGTATGAGTGGTACCTCCCTGCCTATTATAAAATTTTCTTTTCAAGTAAAAATGAAAATAGTGGATGTGTAGAGTTTTTTTACCCCTAGGTATGGGTTTTTCCTCATAAAATATGTCTCATGTTAATTAGTGTTTATTTCTACACAATTGACGCCACAAATAGTTTAGTTTACATCTTAAGATTTACTTGAAAATATTATCATGTTATAGATCTAGGTTTGTTCAACTTGATTCACTTAATTTAAGTTTTTATGTGTGTTCAAATCATTTTGGGAAGGTTTACATCAAAACAAGTGTTAAGAATTTGTATTTGTGGAAACAATTTGAAAGCATGAAAATTTGGCGCTGTTTGCTAGCAAACATATTCACCCCCTTTAGGTTAGTTCTTCTGTAATTATGTTAAAACATGTATATTAGTTTTCAATTGGAATCATAGCATGCTTCTTATTAACCATTATGTTCTTGAGTAGATGGTGCTGCACATGCTAATTATTATTTTTATCTACTCAATTGCTTGCGTTTTGTTCATTTTCTTTGATGGACCAGTTCCGTGATTCAAGTTCTACTAACTGTCCTCCTTATTTTGATGGATCTAAATATGGTAATTTGAAGGTTAAAATGAGAGCGCTTCTTAGATCTAAACATGAGAAAGTGTGGATGAGTGTTAAGGATGGGTGGATTTACCCAACCATTGAAGAAGATGGGGTTAGTTATTAGAAATGAAAGTTCTTATGAACTGATGTTGAATTTGTGGATTGTAATTTCAATCGGTTTCATTGAAAGCACTCTTTGAATCAGTTTGTAATCGAGAGTTTAACCACATCTTGAATTGTGAACAATCTAGAGAAGCTTTGGATATTTTGTGTGTTAGTCATTAAGGGACTTCCAGTGTTAAGAGAGCAAAATTACAAAACATTACAATGAAATTTGAAACAATGTGAGTGGATGAGAGTGGAACATCAATGACTATTATACTAGATTAATGGAGGTGTTAAAATCATTGTTTAACCTTGGTGAGATGATTCTCGAAAATAATGTGGTTAAGAAGATCCTTAAAGAGTTAATTATATCAATCCAAATATGTGATAAAGATGAGAACATTTTGGTTGAGAAACCAAAGAAGGACTTAGCCTTTGTCGTTCAATCTAGTGAGATGGTGAATAGTGTTTAGAAACCAAAAAGCAATGTTAAAATACATGTTACTTTTTTAGTGAAGAGATTTACAAAGATTAATTAAAATAAGAAAAGATTTTTTAAAACAATCAAAAGTTAAACCTCACAAGTCTACTAAACATGTCGTATCTGGAGATAAATATGATTTAAAGAATGGAAAGAATAAAAAAAAGATAAATGTTTCAATTGTGGTGGCATTGGACATCATATCAATGTGTGTCTCACACATTTGAAGAAACTCGAGAATAACAAGAGTGGAGATAAGTAGAAGAAAGCTTACAAATCTACACTTAGTGATTCGAAAAGTGATAGTGGAGATATCTTTTCTAGTGATGAGTGTGGGAGTGAAATAGAAATCATGGTGAAGCTTTATGTGAATGTGAAAGATTATTAGGATAATATGTCCTTAAGTGGTATTGTGAAGAAATAATAGGGATAGGTCTATAGTGATAGGTCTTTAAGTGACTCGTCATCTTATAGTAGTAGGCATTCATAAAACTTGAATGAAATTTCACAGTGAGAAAGTGATTGTGAAGGCGAGGACATAAAAGAAGCCTTTGAAGAGATTTATAAAGAATTTTTGAAACTCAAGAAAAAAATATTAAGATTTTGTCTAAATTGAATTTTTTTCAATGTCAACTAGATCAGAAGGAAGACAAGCTTGAGAATTTTCAAGCAAAATGTTTTGAACTTGAAAAAGTGGTCGATGTTTTGAATAAACAATGTGAATCATTCAAATCTCAAAATACAATCAGGTTGAAAGAAAAAAAAGAGATTGAGTTTGAAGTTTCCATTTTGAAAAATGACTTTGAGAAATTGAGACTTCATCTTGAACATGCAAAAGATTTGAAAATAAAAGTATATGATAGAACAGATTTTCTTGATAGTATTTTTCTACGAATTTCTCAACCCAAGACAAATAACCATGGGATAGATTTCAATGACTCAAAGATTAAGAAGAAGCTTGAAAAAGAAAAAGTGAAATTTGAAAGTTCAAATTTTATGAAACAAGTGGATAAAGTACAAACTTCTATGTGTTACAACCCGCTTAAAATAATAACGGGTGGCCAACCCTATACTAGTTTAATTCAGGAATCTCAGAAGGCTCAGTCTCAACATCAACTGACGATACTAAATAATATAAGACTAACTATCCGAAATCATATAAGCGAGATGTTAAAAATTAAATTAAATATGCAACAAACAACAAACCAACTCTATAGAACTTCTAACAAAGGAAAGATGCATACAAGTACTAAAATAAATGAAATGCTAGAATAAAATGAAATGAGTGTATACAAAGAATATACCCGAATAAGCTGTCGGGTCACAGACAGTACAACATCCATGGGGAAGAAAAATATAAACAATTATAAACAACTCTAAAGTATGATCCCGGAGTACATAATGAATCCTATATAGATTTACAAGGAAATATGATGCAACTACAATCTAAATCCCGAAACAATCCGCGCCTGTTGTAGCTCCCACGACTTTGGATAGAAGGGCATTCAGCATCACCGCGGTAGGACACCTGTAGTACAATATATATATATATATATATATATATATATATATATATATATATATATAGAAATATATATAGAAATAACGGGTCAGAGCTGTAACAACGCTCACTTTTGAGGTCCTATTTTATATTTATTTTCTAGGTATGGTAATTAGATATAAAATGTTGGGATGTGGAGTAAGTATTAATTTAAGAACGAAAAGTTAATATTTACTATGATGTTGCATATTTACCGTAAGTATAGGTGAATATTGCCATGTTGTGTTTTAGAATGTCATAAGATTTAAAATGAAATCGGAACTTAAAATGAATTATAAAATTTTCAAATGATAATTTGGAGGGCGTAGTTAGTTCCGGAAGGTACGAGATAGTCAAATTGTGTGCCATATTGTATTTTGAGGTTTTGGGCACTTTTGACTAGTTTTAGTTTAAATGTGTAGTTGCGTATTATTTTATCATGGTATTGATCACTTAAGTTATTAATTATAGACAAAATGCACGATTTATGTCTTGATTAAGTCACTATTCCCTTAATTGAATTAGTAAACCTAGAGAGAAAGAGAGAAGAAGAAAACTTGTGGAGAAAAGAGAGATTGAAGATTTGGAGTTTGTTCTTGCATTCAACTTCATCAAATCTGAAATTTCAACCTTGAGGCAAGTTTTCTACTTGCTATTATATTATTTAAGTTGAATAATTAGTGATGATAGTTGTGGTTAATTAGGATTTAAGAAAGTTAGGGTTTTATGGGATTTATGGGCTTTGAATCTTTGGAGGTTGAATTGATTGGATATTGGTCTTTATTATGGTTGTTTGATGCATTTATAATCAGTTGGTAGCAATAAATGATAAGGGTTTGGGATGGTTGAATTTGGAGGAGATTAGGAGTCCAAGACCCTATAGCCAAACTTGGAAAATCTGCAGAACCGAATCGATTCGCCTTGAGACAGTTTCCAGGTCTGGGTCGACCGAATCGATTCGACAAATATGAAGAAAGTCATTTCCCCTGACCGAATAGATTCTGCTAGTTTGAATCGATTCGCTTTCCTGAACCCCAATCGATTCGGCTAGTCCGAATCGATTCGGAAAGCCTGCATTTTCTTTTGTTTTTCTTTTCAAATTTTGACCCTTTTTCCTTAGGAGTAGAACCTAGGAAACTTCTTGTAAGAAGTAAACATAGGATCCTAGAGTTTCAGTTGAGTTTGGTCGTCACCCTAGAGTTGAATGGGATCACTTGGGGTTAATTCATGGGTACTTAAAGTGATGTTTAGGCATCACTTCTCATTTGGTAAATTATCTGAAATTAAGAGTTCTAAGCCCATATGTGGAGATTTTAGAATCCCTATTAAGGTGTATAAAACCTTGGGACTTATGAGATTTTGGGGATTGTTTGGAGAATAATTCAGGACTTACAATATGATGAATATTAATGAATATTCAAGGATTATGGTTTCAAATAAAATGAAACATACATGTTATTAATGAAAATGATAATGAGACTAATTTGGTAAATGTTAATTTAATTAAACACATCTCTCTAAATGCTATCATAAGGGAAGCTCGCGCATGAGGTGATGTCCCCTAACTAGTGAATACAGGGAGACTATAGTCCTCGGTCATTTGCGGGATTTGTATATGTTTTTCTGCGCTAGTGAGGTAATTCCGGGTGTGGTCACTCGCAGGTATATGGCGACTTCCCGATGTGCTTTAGGTGCCCAGGTTGTCTTGTATAGATAGGCCCTGGAAGATAATAGTTATTTAGGGGCATGCCCAGTGAGGTAACTCGGAGGGGCGGTCTTAGAATCGTTATATGTATATGAATATAACCTTTCTAACTCAAGTGGGACTTAAGATATGTGAATTGCCATAAGAAAATAAGATGGTAATTATATTCCTGTTAAGGAATGGAAAAGGGAAAGATGTGATGAATAATGATGCTAAATTATATTCTCTTGCTTAAGTTAATAACTGTAGAATCATTTAAATTGCCTTATCATGCATTGAAATTTAGGTTATTAGACTTTCATTTACATCATGCATGATTAATTGACCATATCTATCATGCTTCTTATTCATCTGGGAATCATATATAAATCGGGCCCTGACCCGTTCATTTTTCATGGTGTGCATGTTATTGTATCCGTTCAGGTGCTCCTCCGCAAGGGCGCTCGATATGATAATCCTATTCCAATACTTTGGAGGAGCTGTAAGATTTTGCGGATTATTACAGGATGCTTTGTTAGACGCTTTCATCTTTGAATTCTAGATATGATCGAGTCTTTCATTCGGGCTTGTAGTCCAAACTTTTGTAATTTTAATGGATGTATTATGTAAAGTATTGAACTGTTGTAACACGTGGTATGTAACTGTTGACCGATAGATTATTCGGTCATTTTATTGTATGTCGTTTCAGTATTAACATATAAGTTTCTGTTGAATTGCACTTTCTTATCAGATTGGGTTGTTTAATTTATTTTCTTAACTTGTACTTAAACTAAAATTTTGGCAACCTGTTTTCTGATATATTGAGTGGTTTTTCCGTATACCTATTTTATTATTATGATGCTGAGAATGATCTCCATTCATGATTTCGTTATGTGGAGGTATCGGGCTGGCCACCCCTTATTTCGGATGGTGGGTTGTCATAGATGGTATCAGAGAATTAGGTTCTAGAGTCTTTAGGATCTATGTGGACTTGTCACATTCTATCGTAGCGTTCTTTGATATAGAGCCTAATGTTAGGACTGCTTTGTTGCTCATATCTATGATCTTGTGCAAAATAGAGTGTTTTATATAGTATTCTAACTCTATTATTCTCCATCTCAGATGCCGCCTAAGAGAGGTCGCCCAGTGAGACGTAATAGGGTTGTAGAAGAGGATGTTGGTCCTCCACCGCCTCCACAAGGGACAATTAATGCTGCAGATGTAGCGAACATAGTGGCCCAAGCAGTTAATGTGGCCATGACAGCAGTGGCTCAACAACGAGTGCCAGATGCCCAAGTTCCTACGGGACCTTCTCTGTGGGAGAGAGCTAGGGAGTCTTTTCTAAAGGGTCAGCCCCTGAATTTGACGGAGGCTCGGATGTCATAAAAGCGAATCAGTGGAAGAAAGATATACAACGCCATTTACGTATGGTGGAATGTTGTGAGGAAAATAAATAAGTCCTTGCTACTTTTAAACTTGTTGGAGACGCATTACATTGGTGGGAGTCTATGACTACACCGGAATAGAGAGATACGATGTCGATTTCTGAATTCAGGGTCTTGTTCGATCAAAAGTACTTTCCTCCCGCAATACAAGGGGAGATGAGAAGGAGGCTGCAGGACATTGTGCAAGGAGAGAGATCCGTGGCTGAATATGAAGAGGAGTTCACCCGGTTGGCAAGTTTTGTACCGGATGAAGTGACTCCCGAAGAAAGGAAAGTTTCGAAGTTTATGAGAGGCTTGAACTGGAGGATCCGACAACACTTGCTGGGTAATCCGACATTGCAAACTTTTGGTGAGGTAATGAATGCGGCGTTACTACATTGCCAAGAGCATAGATTATTTGTGCAAAGTGGCAAGAAGGCCTCTGTAGTGGGGCAAGTGGGAAGGCCTGGAGGTAGTGGGATTGGAGGAGGAGTTTTTCCCTCATCCCAATCTTCGGGTAGTAAGCAGAAAGAAAGGGATCCCCAGCAGGGGGACTTATCAAAGAGGCAACGTTCTAGTGAGTTTATTTTGGGGGGTAATAATAGGCACGATCAGGGTGCCCCACAACAACAAGCAGGCCGGGGTGGTCAAGGAGGTAGAGGCCATCAGGGCCAAGGTGCAAATCAGTTTAGAAATAATCGTGGTCGAAATGCCAAGAATATGTTGGGTCGGTGTTTCCAATGCGGTGAGGCGAGTCATTATAAGAAGGAGTGTCCTCAGTTGATTGGGGGATTGTTTCCTAGAGCTCCACAACATCCATATGTTCAGTTTCCTCCACAGGTACCTAACCCAGTTGTTCCTCCACAACAGGGTCAGTTACAGTATGGGAGAGTTTATCATATTCAGGACGCTATGCTTCCTCCAGCTCCGTCGGCACCGCCAACCATTGAGGGTAAGTTCCTTATTCAGGGACATATGGGTCGCGTTTTATTTGATACGGGTACGACACATTCATTCATATCTAGGAGTTTTGCTCAGACCACAGAGTTGATTAAATCCGCTGAGAGTACTTTTTCTAGCGTTGAATCCTCTATGGGAGATGGTTCACTTATTTTCCTTGTTTGTAAAATTATAGGAATTACTCTTGGTAATTTATGCTTTGAGGCCGATTTACTCGTCCTGGACATGGTCGGGTATGATGTTATTTTGGGCATGGATTGGCTTATGAAATATCATGCGATAGTTAATTATTACGGGAAGAGTATAGTCTTCGCCGTTCCGGGACAAGAAATGTTCTTGGTAGTTTTGCCTCGTTTAGAGGGAAGTACTAGTACTTATCTGTATTGTATTGCAGAGGAGACTTCTAGGGATGTAGTTATTCCCTTGGATTCTATTCTGATTGTGAGATATTTTGAGTATGTTTTATGAGAAATACCGGGTTTGCCTCCTAGCCAAGAGATTGAGTTTGTGATCGATTTAGCGCCAGGAACGAAGCCTATTGCGAGGGCTCCATATATAATGGATCCTATCAAAATGAGCGAGCTAAGAGATCAAATTAAGCAGTTGTTGGAGCAGGGATTTATTCGGCGTAGCACATCATCGTGGGGTGCTCTGGTGTCGTTTGTTAAGAAAAGGGACGGTTCTCTCCGGTTATGTGTTAACTATAGAGAGTTGAACAAAGTCACTATCTAAAATACCCTTTGCCTCGTATCGATGACTTGTTTGATCAACTTCGAGGAGCGTCGTACTTCTCAAAAATTGATTTGAGGACGGGGTATCACCAGTTGAGGATACGGGAGGAGGATGTATCTAAAACTGCTTTTCTGACAAGGTACGGGGCCTATGAATTTTTGTTTATGCCCTTTGGACTAACCAATGCCCCCGCTGTATTTATGGATCTCATGAATAGAGTATTTCGGGATTTCCTGGACCAATTTGTTATTGTGTTCATCGATGACATCTTAGTCTATTCTCGAACAAAATCTGATCATGCTATTCATTTGAGGTTGGTCCTACAAAGATTGCAGGATCACCAATTATATGCTAAGTTCGAGAAGTGTGGCTTTTGGTTACAGGAGGTACAATTTCTGGGTCATGTGGTGACGTCCTAGGATATATCGGTGGATCCGAGAAAGGTGGTTGCGGTGAGGGAGTGGGGTCAGCCCACGACACCTACCAAGGTTCGTAGTTTTCTGGGTTTGGCTGGTTATTACCGTCGGTTCATCAAGGGTTTCTCTAAAATAACTAACCCTTTGACGAATTTGACCCGGAAGGGAGTGAGATTTATTTGGGATAATGCTTGTCAGGTTGCATTTGATGAGCTCAAAGATAAGGTGACTTCGGCTCCAGTCCTTGCGTTGCCAAAACTGGGATTGGAATATCTAGTCTTCACCGATGCATCTCTTCAAGGATTAGGAGATGTACTTCAGCAAGAGAGATAGGCTATTGCTTATGCTTCTCGCAAGTTAAAGACCCATGAAAGAAACTATCCAGTGCATGACTTAGAACTTGCCTCAGTTGTATTTGCCTTGAAGATATGCAGGCATTATCTCTTAGGGGATAAGTTCAGTCTTTTCACGGACCACAAATCGCTGCAATATTTATTTTCACAAAAAGATTTGAATATACGTCAGCGCCGATGGTTGGAGTTCGTGAAAGATTATCAATTTGATATTTGTTATCATCCGGGCAAGGCGAACGTTGTAGCGGATGCTTTGAGTAGGAAGGCCGAGGGAGAGTTACCTGATGCATGGAAAGCTAAGTGGAAAGAGCTCAGTCAAGAGGATGCAATGGTCAGAGCATTTATGTTGGTTATGACCGTTACCCCTACCATTGTGGCAAGAATTGTAAAAGCCCAAGGAAGGGATAAGGGTTGTCAAGACCATATTCATTGATTACTGTCCGAGGGAGCAGAGTCCTAATCAATTAGTTCTGAGGGTGGATTACTCTTCCATGGAAGACTCATTATTCCGGAGGAAGGGGATTTGAGACGAGCGGTAATGGACGAATCTCACAGTTCTAAATTTACGGTACTTCCTGGTGGGGACAAGATGTATCAAGGCATGCGCCATCAGTATTGGTGGCTAGGTATGAAACGGGATATTTCTGAGTTCGCATCCCAATGCACTACTTGTCAATTGGTCAAGATCGAGCATCAGCGAGCGACAGGTTTGTTGCAACCGTTAGAGATTCCGATATGGAAATGGGAAAGCATATCGATGGATTTCATTACGGGCTTGCCAAGATCACAAAGTGGTTGTGATTTTATTTGGGTGATTATCGATCGCTTGACTAAGTCGGCACACTTCCTACCCGTGCAGATTGATTATGACGCTGCTCGATATGCCCATTTATTCATTGAGGAGGTGGTTAGACTCCATGGGGTGCCTTTAAATATAGTTTTCGACCGAGACAAGATCTTCGTTTCCCACTTTTGGCGGAGTTTCCAAGAAGCGATGGGACCGAATTGAGGTTAAGCACTTCTTATCATCCTCAAACAGATGGCCAAACTGAAAGAGTAAACCAAATATTGGAGGATATGCTTCGTATGTGTATGCTTGACTTCAAAGGTGGTTGGGAACAATATCTCCCATTGGTTGAGTTTGCTTATAACAACTCTTACCAATTTACTATTGGAATGGCACCTTATGAAGCTTTGTATGGAAGACCTTGTAGATCTCCTGCTTATTGGTTGGAAGTGGGAGATAATAAATTTCTTGGACCTGAAATGATCCAAGATACTTCCTCAAAAATTGAGCTCATTCGAAATCGCATTCGGATAGCCCAAGACCGCCAAAAGAGCTATGCCGATGCCGGTCGACGACACATGGAATTGGAGATTGGGGACCAAGTCTTGGTTTGAGTGTCACCAATGAAAGGTATCAAGCGTTTCAGGAAGAAGGGGAAGCTTGCGCCACGTTTTGTTGGACCTTTTCTAGTTATTGCGAAGGTGGGTCCAGTGGCATACCAACTTGCCTTACCGGAACCTTTGCAACAAATTCACGACGTATTCCATGTTTCTTCTCTAAAGAAGTATAAGAGGTGCGAGGGAGCACTTTGGCATATCCCTTTTGAGGATATTGACTTGCAACCCGACATTTCATATGAAGAACAACCTGTTGCTATCTTAGAGCATGGGGAGCATAGATTGAGGTCGCGAGTGTTGCCCTTGGTGCGAGTTCAATGGAGTCACCATAACGCCAAGGAATCAACATGGTAACGCGAGGATGATATGCGGGAAAAATATCCGCATCTCTTTACACAAGGTACGCCTGAATTTTGGGGACAAAATTCCCTCATAAGGGGGGGAGTATGTAACAACCCTCGCTTTTGAGGTCCTATTTTATATTTATTTGCTAGGTATGGTAATTAGATATAAAATGTTGGGATGTGGAGTAAGTATTAATTTAAGAAAGAAAAGTTAATATTTACTATGATGTTGCATATTTACCGTAAGTACATGTGAATATTGCCATGTTGTGTTTTAGAATGTCATAAGATTTAAAATGACATTTGACTTAAAATGAAACTGGAACTTAAAATGAATTATAAAATTTCCAAATGATAATTTGGAGGGCGTAGTTAGTTCCGGGAGGTACGAGATAGTCAAATTGTGTGCCATATTGCATTTTAAGGTTTTGGGCACTTTTGACTGGTTTTAGTTTAAATGTGTAGTTGCGTATTATTTTATCGTGGTATTGATCACTTAAGTTATTAATTCTAGACAAAAGGCACGATTTATGTCTTGATTAAGTCACTATTCCCTTAATTGAATTAGTAAACCTAGAGAGAAAGAGAGAAGAAGAAAACTAGTGGAGAAAAGAAAGATTGAAGATTTGGAGTTTGTTCTTGCATTCAACTTCATCAAATTTGAAATTTTAACCTTGAGGCAAGTTTTCTACTTGCTATCATATGATTTAAGTTGAATAATTTGTGTTGATAGTTGTGGTTAATTAGGATTTAAGAAAGTTAGGGTTTTATGGGATTTATGGGCTTTGAATCTTTGGAGGTTTAATTGATTGGATATTGGTCTTTATTATGGTTGTTTGATGCATTTGTAATCAGTTGGTAGCAATAAATGATAAGGGTTTGGGATGGTTGAATTTGGAGGAGATTAGGAGTCCAAGACCCCATATCCAAACTTGGCAAATCTGCAGAACCGAATCGATTCGGCCTAGCCGAATCGATTCGCCTTGAGACAGTTTCCAGGTCTGGGTCGACCGAATCGATTCGACAAATATGCAGAAAGTCATTTCCCCTGACCGAATCGATTCGTCTAGTCCGAATCGATTCGCTTTCCTGAACCCAAATTGATTCGGCTAGTCCGAATCGATTCGGAAATCCTGCATTTTCTTTTATTTTTCTTTTCAAATTTTGACCCTTTTTCCTTAGCAGTAGAACCTAGGAACCTTCTTGTAAGAAGTAAACATAGGATCCTAGAGTTTCAGTTGAGTTTGGTCGTCACCCTAGAGTTGAATGGGATCACTTGGGGTGAATTCATGGGTACTTAAAGTGGTTTTTAGGCATCACTTCTCATTTGGTAAATTATCTGAAATTAAGAGTTCTAAGCCCATATGTGGAGATTTTAGAAGCCCTATTAAGGTGTATAAAACCTTGGGACTTATGAGATTTTGGGGATTGTTTGGAGAATAATTCAGGACTTACAATATGATGAATATTAATGAATATTCAAGGATTATGGTTTCAAATAAAATAAAACATACATGTGATTAATGAAAATGATAATGAGACTAATTTGGTAAATGTTAATTTACTTAAACACATCTCTCTAAATTCTATCATAAGGGAAGCTCACGCATGAGGTGATGTCCCCTAACTAATGAATGCAGGGAGACTATAGTCCTCGGCTATATGCGGGATTTGTATATGTTTTTCTGCGCTAGTGAGGTAATTCCGGGTGTGGTCACTCACAGGTATATGACCACTTCCCGACATGCTTTAGGTTCCCAGGTTGTCTTGTATAGATAGGCCCTGGAAGATGATAGTTATTTAGGGGCGCGCCCAGTGGGGAAACTTGGAGAGGCGGTCTTAGAATCGTTATATGTATATGAATATAACCTTACTAACTCAAGTGGGACTTAAGATATGTGAATTGCCATAAGAAAATAAGATGGTAATTATATTCCTGTTAAGGAATGGAAAAGGGAAAGATGTGATGAATAATGATGCTAAATTATATTCTCTTGCTTAAGTTAATAACTGTAGAATCATTTAAATTGCCTTATCATGCATTGAAATTTAGGTTGTTATACTTTCAGTTACATCATTCATGATTAATTGACCATATCTATCATGATTCTTATTCATCTGGGAATCATATATAAATCGGGCCCTGACCCATTCATTTTTCATGGTGTGCATGTTATTGTATCCGTTCAGGTGCTCCTCCGCAAGGGCGCCCGATGTGATAATCCTATTCTAATACTTTTGAGGAGCTGTAAGATTTTGCGAATTATTTTAGGATGCTTTGTTAGACGCTTTCATCTTTGAATTCTAGATGTGATCGGGTCTTTCATTCGGGCGTGTAGCCCAAGCTTTTGTAATTGTAAATGGATGTATTATGTAAAGTATTGAACTGTTGTAACACGTGGTATGTAACTGTTGACCGACAGATTATTCGATCCTTTTATTGTATGTCGTTTCAGTATTAATATATAAGTTTCTGTTGAATTCCACTTTCTTATCAGATTGGGTTGTTTAATTTATTTTCTTAACTTATACTTAAACTAAAATTTTGGCAACCTGTTTTCTGATATATTGGGTGGTTTGCCCGTATATCTATTTTATTGTTATGATGCTGAGAATGATCTCCACCCATGATTCCGTTACGTCGAGGTATCGGGCTGGCCACCCCTTATTTCGGATGGCGGGTTGTCACAAGAGCCCGAGTGTAAAAAATGTTTAGCAAGTGTGTTAACCGTGCATAATAAATATAAATGCACTTATTTCATAATTTAAAGCAGAGTCGAACTCTCGTGAAACCCCAACTCACCTCTTCTCAAAATAGCGCGCGCCTATTCGCGTCCAGGAATCTTAATTAAGTTACCCCACCCATAAGGTCAACCTAACTTACGATAGGCACGACCTATACCCACAAAACCATCCATCCTAGAATAACCCAAGAATCCTTCTTATTCTAATTAAACTTAATTGTGCATCCGCAGATATGCCATGCTAGGCTTTATTGAGTCCAATTTATAACCTAAACAGTTATCGATTTTATTACTTCACATTTTAACATTTTGTTTAAAATTAAGAGTCTATACTCTAACTGACATACATAATTTAATAAAGACAAAACTTCTCTATACCCTCAACCTTGCACTGAGTTTCGTGCGTGGGGCGTCGCGCAAAGCGAAATCCAAACAAGGAACCCCCCGATACACTACTACTTGGCAAGGTTAATGGTAGAGATCCATTAGGCCCGTAGCGCAAAACTAATATATAAATACATACTGATGTACGAATATGACTATTTTACTCATTATTATATACATCTTACAATATACATCCAGATAATACCTCTCGGACTGAGGTTTATTTTATCTCATCTTTATAATACACATCCGGATCTCTCTCCCGGACTGAGGTGTATTCTATATTCATTTTATCTCTTTATTCTCATTAGAGAATTATATTACATTGTTCTCATACACAAGCAATATACCGTGCACACATGCATACAAACCATCCCAACGAGCTATAACTCGAGGATGTGGTCTCATAGTGCCGATCCAAAAATTTGTGTCTGCTCATATACCACGGTACCAGCCGTAATCCTCAACAGTCCTGGTAAAAACACAACGGTGGAGGCGGTCAAGTTCTCCCTATGAGTGGGAGAACTCACAAATCGCACTCGAACGCGGGACGTGAAATGACCTGAGGACTATACTCTCCCTGCTCCTCGAGCCACGGGATTCACCCACATCGCGCAACCTCCCTAGATCGCACTAGAGTAATATATAACCTGGTTGTTCCAACCCTATACCAAAGGAAAGCCCGTGGAAAGCAGCCAATCTAAATGCATACATATAATCACATGTATAGATATACATCCATAAGACCCCATCATATAATTAAACCATCACATCCGGTTAAGATATTCATAACATGAGTATACACTTTTATTCATATCCCTACAGATATATATATATATATATATATATATATATATATATATATATATATATATATATATATATATATATATATATATATATTTACATATCCATATATATATTCAAACTATCTCTCGCCCGTATATATGAGATTTATAAACACGGCTATAAGTATACATAATCCTCAATATACTAGCCGTCGTCCCCACACCTTTAATTTACCTCGATATGCGAGTAAAATCCATCAGTTGAAGCATATTCATCCATTACTCCTATAATATAAATAATCTTCCAACATAAATAAATATATATATATATATATATATATATATATATATATATATATATCCTACATTAAGGTTATCACTGAAAGTTTAGTGTAGGAAATCATCACTACACATTTCATCTATTTTAGAAAGTACACCTGCATCTCTCTAATACTAATTTTGACTATTGGTATGCACATAACTAATGGTCTACAAAACTCAAGTTTAAACTTAAAATTCATATCATGATATCATCACTTAGGGGAATACCATTCTGATATATAATCACTATCCCAACGACGGTTCAATTTCTCCTATGAACCCCTAAATCTTATTGCGCTTGCAATATATTCCTTAAGTTAAACATTACTAAGAATACGCGACCACTATCTCTCATTGATCCTCAATCATATCTTAAATAGAATCCTATCACTATAAGGATTCGACACAATCTCGGCCTATAATTTCACACCATACCCTCACCACTCTTCCAAAGAGTCCTAAGACTTAAAGTATATCTAAACTCACTTATGCCCTCAGGCTAAACTCCCGTTCTCATGGAGATCCCCCACTGTACCTTGGAATGTCCATTATTAATACGCACGTAGGCAAAAAGGAACTATCTCTGTACCATTTATAACCATTTCATGATAACCCACCTCTATCATAACAAAACAATTCGCCAATCACTTCAGTCCCATATTCCTTTCATTACCAAAAGAGACATCCCATCCTCCTAAATCAACTTAACATAGGCCAACAAGCCCTTATTCGACCTAGGGCCCAATTCCCTTAATCTAATATCATAACCCTCCATAACAAGCCCATTACGAAAACCCCTAAGAATAAAACCCCAAAAGAAAAGGGGGAGGAAGAAATCCAAATTTTGGGCTAAAAACAGGGGACCGATCGACCGGTCCCAGACCCCCGGTCGACCGCGGGTCCAAATTTTGCCTACGAAGGAATGCAATAGGCTTTTCCCTTAAGGCGCGATCAACCGATCCCCTGAGCGCGGTCGACCGGCCATACCAGTTGTCTTGACCGATTTCCATTTTTGAATAAATCCCCAACTCTCCAAACATCCAATCTCATCATCTAATCCCTAACTTTTAACTCGATAATATTCTTAACATGTAAACTCATCCTACATTTCCTCCCAACGATTTATATATCATCAAACCCGTGTGTAAACATCAAATTTCCATTTTAGCACCCAAAATCTAGGTTTTGATATTAATACCCAAAATCCATTTATTTATCCATAAATTCTGAAATGAAATACACAAATGAAATATTTAGCAAGATTAAACACTTGCCTCAAAATTGTAGAGGTTGGATCGTCCTCGAGATCGTATTTGGGCCGGAAATCTCCAAGCTTTCTTCCTCTCTCTCTTCTTTTCTTCTTCTTTCTTTCTTCGTTTCTCTTTCTCTAAATGAGATGGCTTGATCCGTAAGCCTTTAAATCCCTTAAAATAATAAACCCAATTTTAAATGTTAATACATACTTTAAATGACTCGTTTACTCCAATTCGAGCCAAACATACTTAAAAATAGTCCAGAACCGAAATAAAACCCAATGACAGTCATTTTGACTATCTCGACCCATCCAGAACCAATGGTACACTCAAAATCCTCATCCGAAAAACTTTAAAACGTCTTTAATTTTGGACTTCAATTTCCAAATTTTAAAATTCTCCAATTTAATTAAATTTTATTTTTCCCAAAATTTTATTTCTCAGTCCCAAAATCTTGAGGTGTTACACTATGCAACCTAAAATGAAGGTTAAACCTAAGTCCTAGATTACTAAAAATCACTTTGGCTATTCATTTTGTTGAAAAACCAATCACTTGGTGAATTTTTATTTTCATAGAAAAAGAGTAGAGAAATTGAGTTAAAAGGAGCAATTTGTAAGGAAAGATGAGAGAAGGTATGATAGAAAATTTGTGAAGAAGGACGTTGGTTTTTTAACATTTTGCAAAGTGCATGGGCATTCAAATCAAACATGTTGGTGTTTGAGGAGGATAGATGAAATATTCGTTAACAATATAAAAAACACTAAGAGTGCGTGTGTTGGGAATCGAGATGGACGAAAGAAACTAAATTAGAATCTCTTATCATGTTGTGACAAGGTTTTATTTACAAAATCAAGTTAGGATATAAAATACAAACCCTAACGTCTATGTGAAAAATTTCTTACAAATTAGATTCCACCAAAATTTTATCTTTGATATTTAAGTGACTTAATCTAAATGCAAAAAGATAAACAATATAGCACAACACCAATGCATACGATGAAAAACTCACAACAAAAAAAATTCTTGGGCCGACAGAATGACAAATGTACTAAGGTAGAGTTTTACAACTATAAGAAATAATCTTACAACCCTCACGAAGCAATAACTAACTACACACTATTTCCCATCACAGTCTTCGTTGAGTGCGCCAACAGCTGAAGAACGCTATACAATCGCGATCTATTTTGATTCACAACCAATGTTACAAAGTCCTCTGGGCAAACAAAGTCTTAATTTCGAGATTAAAGCTAACTTCCTTCATTTGTGAGTTTGAAGCAGAGAATATGTGTTCTAAGATGGAACATTGATGAGAAGCCTCCGATGAATTTAGTACCACTTTCTAAATGTGTGATGACCTAAAGTGAATGTTTTAAAAAAATGGATTAACTCACAAAATATATCTTTGAGATATATAAAATCTAAAAATAACACAAGAACCATTTATAATGAGATTTATTCAAGGTTTTGAAAAGATTTTAAAGGAAATAAGTTCACTCCAAAAATATTTTTAGTTGTCACAAATATTTAAACCTAAAATATCTTAACAATAGATAGGATAGAAAAACAAGACTTGAAACTTGGATAAATACAAGATTCAAAAATAAGTTTTTATCAAAAGATTTTTCTCTCCTCGAAAGATTATTCTTGTGGAAAGAAAGATTAGGCAAAAATATTTTGTCCATAAAGAAACGACAATATCACACTTAAAATTCTTGCATAAAATGAAGACTAAAATGCTTACTTGTACACATGAGCTTGCAAAAAAATCTTGGTTGAACAAGTAGTTAAGGAGTAGTCTTACATGAAGTGACAAAGTGTGAAAAATAGAAAAGATATGGCCAGATTTTTATTTTCACGAGTACCAAGAAAAATATGCACAATCTAGCTCAAAAAGTGACTTTTGGCACTATAAGAAGTGTGTCGTTGCAGGGTAGCTGTAGTGAGCGACTGCGTCACTACTATGAACCTAAAATGATCTAGGTCATGCAATAACCCATAATTTTTTCATGGGAAAATATTGCTGGATTTTCGTTGAAGTGAACTTTTATGTCGCTATGGTGATCCTATCGTGAGGATACAAGGCATGTCAAGGATGAAACACTCTGGAATATGACTAGAGAGACACTATCACTGCAACAAGAGAAAGCCTTATTGCAGCGAATGCCTTCTATGATAGACCTCAACAGCCTTTATGAAATGCATTTTTGTAAGATTTTCAAATATAATTTTATTGCTTTCCATAAACAAGTGCAAAGATCCATATTAACACACAAACGCACACAAATAAAAGTATGTTCTTATAAAGAGAACATGTGTGAGTAAAATGTGTATGATTCCATGTTTTCCTTTACCATCCTAATAGTGGTATAAAAGGATATGCATGAAGGCAATGATGTCCGTTGAATTATTTGCATCACGCTTTGCTTGAACGACCTTAAGGACAAGACTCAAAGTATATTTGATCAGCGGAATAAGACAATTTAGTTCTATTAGGGTACATGAGTAAAAATATATACTCTTAAAATCTCTATCTTTATCTATTCCATGATAAATGTACTAAAATAAAGATTACATATATTTTTATAGAATTCTAGAAGCCTACGACATATAGACATAATCCCGACCAAACACAAAGGCATCTGTATACAACTAATCCTCCCATTGTAAAAGGATTCCTAGAAAGTCTTACACATGTTAATCTCTCATTCAATATAGTACAATATAAAGAGAAAGAAATATGATAAAAAATTTAAAAAATTGTGATGAATAGGATATGGAAGTGATTCATCATTCTAAGGTGTCTATACAAGTTCTAGAAATGGGAATGTCATAGTGGTATATACAATATTGAGATATGTACTACATTTCTTGCTATTATACTCCATGTTAATTTAGTTTATCACGAAACAAATCATGATATGTTCTTAATTAGAACTCCCCCTTAATCTAATCTTTCTCCCCCTTTTTTCATATAATTGAGAAAGGTAAAGAAACATTAAATTAAATAAGAGTGAAAAGAATGATCATATAATGAGTTATTTTAATTAAAATTAAACAAAGATAGAATATGCAATTCAAGGAATCTAGTCCATATTTAACTAATAGAAATAGAAAAATAATATAACCTAGTTAGAGAAAGTAACACAAACATGAGTTAAAGTGCACCACAAAAATAGAAAAATGGAGACTTGTGTGCAAATTAACAAGTAAAAAGCATTGGTTACTACGTAATAAAGAAAGTGAGTGAATAGCAAGCCTAAATAATCCATAGTGTGTTAATTAAAAACACATAACATATAATGAGATAAGTATCACAAATAGATAATGATGATAATAAAGTGATATAGACAAAATCCATAATATATGTAAAATTGCGTAAAAATGTCATTAAGTGTCCAAAAGAAGCTAATAATCGCTTCACAAGAATTTTTACTCCAACCTGCTAAGTACTAAACATCCCCAAGTGATATGCAAAAGTCAACAAGAATACAACAACAACCAAGATATCCAAAAGTTACATCAAATATATCATTGAGGCTCATATCATTATCATCCATCAAAAGTCAACACTATAGTTTGAATCCTCCACTGATTTTTGAAGCATCTTTTCTTACCCTTTTGGAATGTGATGTTTTTACCTACTTAGGGTTTTCTTCTCGTTCGAGGAAATTTATGCATTTCTATAAAGTATAAAACGCTAGAAGAGTCATCCAAAGTAAAAGTTGGTTGATTCCCTTTTCCTTGGCTTCTAATATTTGATAGAAAGAACTTTTGCGTGTATATTTTTATCGTCGGTTGAAAAGATCTTCTAATCAAAACCTCAATTACCTACAAATATATAACAATCTAAAGTGTATAGGTAAGAAATGTATCAATCCACATCAAGGAGGTAAGCTAGAGACAAACTCAATTGTAATTCAATTTTATTTTCTTTTTGGGCTTTTGCATTTTCTATTTTTTTTAACTTTCTCAAATATTAAAACAATTAGGGTGAGGATGTGAAATAACACTAAACTATATGGAAGATCAAATTACAAACTAAAAAGTCACTAAAATGAAAAATAAACTCTAACACAAAAATATGATATAAATGATGTAAATAAATGTGAAAACAATCAATGAGTGGAATTACACCACAAATTTGAGCTATTCTAACTAATTAATTGAATTCTCCCAAATTAATATCAAAATTACAAATCAACTACCGTTGCAAGTGTAATTTTAATAGTAATCTTTTAGAAAATTAAGTTTAACCCCCCATAACTCTACAAAATAGATCTACACTCTTTTTAATTAATCACCCGCTAGGATCGATCGATTAAAATTTATGTAAATCTTAGAAAATAAAAATAGAGTTGAAATTCAAGTAATAATACCCCACTTAAGAAACCCCTATCTCTAGTTCGAATTTAAAATAGGTATTATAACTAGAATTTTGATTTTCTCTCGAAAATCATTTACCCTCTCTCGAGGCGTAAATTTAAGGGTGGGGGATCAAAATTAATATTCAAAGGGAATTTTCAAGTAATTAAACTAATTAAATTAAAATAACATCAAATAAGGGTTCACCCCACCCCTTGAAAGAGAATTTAGCCTAACATCATATTAAACATGATAATCAAATAATCAAAGGCTAAAAAATAAAGTAGAAGAGAAGAACATTCAAACCAAATCTCTTTGAGTGAAATTAGACTTCAATCCTTGAATTTGAAGCATACAATCCCTCTAAATGAGCATCCAAGTGATTTGCAATTAAATAACCACTCAATTAAATCTCTTACAAAATTTAACATCACAAATATATAACAAAAATAAAAATAATAAAATAAAACTATTTACAAAATGGTGTTTATCCTAATTCATTTTCTACACTATAGTATCTCCAACTCTCTATAAAATTGATATGATAAAAGTCTTCCTTTGAAATTGAGTCTTCCATTCTTTAAATAGAAGGCATGGAGCATGGGAAGTGAGGTGAGGGAATAAAATCTGATTTGGTAAAAGAGTTTTTGGGGTATTTTAGGAAAGTGTGTTAAGAGAGGATTTAAGGGTATTTGGGTAAAATGGTTTTAAGTGGGATTAATAAGACACATGTGTGATTCTGGTTTTGGTTTTGCTTTGGCATTTTGTGACACCCCGCCTAATTAAATACCGGGCGATCACTCCTTTATTTAAATTAAATAAAGGTAAACAGTTGGTTCATTCTCAGCATCACTGTCGATAAAAATAATTTTCCAATTAAACACCCTAAATAATTAAGCTAAGTGTCAAAACATTTCCCATACAAAACTTTCCAAATTTTAATTAAATAAAAAGATTTATTTTAATTAAAACAACATTTCTACAATAAAGAATCACACCACAATAAACCAAATAACATAACACATTCGTCAATCGAATGTCAACAAATGGAACTAAAACCACAAATCCATCCTGAATAAATCCCATAGAACAATACTGGAAATAAAATGAAATATAAAATCCCAACAACAAATGAAATGGTGAAAAGGGCGACACGTGCCCAATAAATGAGAATAATAGGAGTGGAGTCAATAACAGAAGCCGTCTACTCAAGTGACCTGCAACTCCCACCTAAGCTGCAGCTCGTTCTTCTCAAGGGATCCTAAGCAAGACGCCCCTGTGGCTAGGCACCTGAAAATATACATATATATATACAAGAGAGAGAGAGAGGAAAAGAAACGGGTCAGAGCCCGAAAGTGTGTTTGATTTTAAAATACGTTAAGCAAGTATTTAAATTGATACAGGCCAATGCAAATCATATTAGTGCGTCTCTCTCTTGAGAAATACTCACCTCTCTTCTAATGTGCACACCTATCGTACTAACCTTCCCAACGGTTTGTTTTAGCATCTAACATACTAGTCTTTCTAACAGCTTTAACTTAACTTAAATTACTCGTAAGATTTATAATACACGATATCCACTTTAAAAGATGTTCCAACAGTAGCCCAAAAATTCTCTATTTTTAACTTCATAAAGATAATAAAGTTCCCGTGACATTTTATACTTTCTCAAAATAAGTATTTAATAATTTGAGTCAACAACCATGTTCTACTTATCAAATCACAGTAGGCAGTTTAAAGTTTATAACCTCATATATATATTAACTACTCGTATAATATATATATATAACAGCACCCCAACTAAACTATGGTGCGGGCATACTCTGCTATCCAATCCCCGTATCGCTCACACAAAGTGAAATACAAGTTCGGAATCACTCTCGAACTGTATTACATATACAAAACAACGTTGAGGCGAAGCATAGATTCCAAGTCCAAGAGGTCAGTACATACCCACACGTCTCTTAGGACCGTCCGACTATCAATCTGATAGCCCGTACCTAGGATCTTTAACTTCTAGGGTACGAATCAATATCCCCCATAAAGCAACACAGGATAAGATCGTCCCAGCACGGTAACCTCAGGGATAGCAAGTAGCGCGGGTACGTTTTTCACATGTATATAATATATGTACACACAATCATATAAATATACCCATTCATGATATTAATATAGGTTCCTCCCGTTACCCATAGTCACAACATTTATCCTTAATTTCTCATTATTATGATTACGTATAAGGTTTCGTCTCTAACCTTAACTCGAAGGGTTTTCTCACTAGCTATGTGACACTCGTGGATTCTATCCATCCAAGTAACAAAATCAGTAGGTAAACGTCTATTCACTATCGTAAGTATTTGACGTAATCTCTCACTTGAATTACGTAGTTTCCTCGTCCTTTAAATAATTGTCCCTAAAATACAATTATCATCTCATAATAAAGTTCTCAACACTTAATCATATGTCCTACTGGTCTCTCCTATATCCCATAACATTTTATTCATAAAGCCCAAAATTATTTCACGATGAATCATGTTCAATTAATTCAACAAGGGGAAATAAGAGTCTGCCAGGAAGGGTCGATCGATCGAGGTCTGGGGCTCGATCGATCGAACCTTCGATCGATCGAAGCTCTAGGCTCGATCGATCGATCAAGCAGGTCTGCGAAATCCTGCAGAAGTGCAGTTACGGGTTTTACCAAAATTCTTCACCCAAATCAATATTTTCCAACACTAATCGTCCCAAAACTCCTACTACAAACATAATAACATATTTCCAGATGTTTTTAACGTTAAGCATGCGTATATACATCATTAAACATGGTTAAACAACCCAAAATCTCATTTAAACATCAAGAACCCTAATGTTTTCTTAACTTTTGTTCTAATCAGTTTTCTCCAGAATTTCCTTCTAACATATCATCAAAAATTCGTGGGTTAATCATCTACTTTACATAATATTTCCAGAATATGGTTATAATGTTTTCTACATGCAAATCCCTACTAAAATTGGGGTTTTCTTCCATTGATTACACTCCTAATCATTCCTACACTAATATGAATATTGCACCAACGAAAATACGCAAGTTAAACACTTGCCTGGGATTTTAGAGGTCTGGTTTCCTGCTGATATTGGTGTGGTTGCGTTCTCCTCCTCGCGATCTACGCATTGGTGGTGACGGTGGTGCAAATGGTGGTGTTTTTGGCCTTGAATCACCTTGAGAGCTCTCTCCTCTCTACTCCAAATGGCCGTTATAGGGTTCTGAATGTTCTAACCCTAAAAGGCTGACTTAAATGGCTGCTAAGGATGGCTGAAATTCGTGGGTTTAATTACCCTATTTTGTAAAATGACCAAAATGCCCTTCCGGGTCACTAATTAGGCCTAAAAACATCCCGAGACCCAAACTAAACCCCCGGGTACACTTTTCTGACTATCTCGACCCTTCCGGACGCGTTGGCGCACTCAAAACGACCATACGAACAACTTATAAAATATTTACTTTTATATCTCAATAATTAGTCCCGACGCGACACGGGCGCGTCCCGACTAAAATTCTCAAAATTGACATTTCATTCACTTGTGACCTTTAATATAGCCCATATCATATATTACTATGCTCATTAGTAATATTCGACAATTTTTATAAAATTACTAACTCTCGTCACGTTAATAATTATAACATAATTAATTTTTGGATTTTTATTAAATAATTCACTCTCATTAAATTTAATAAAACCCCCAAATTAATATAGCATAAAAATACGGGGTATTACATACTTCCCCCCTAATAACAAAATTTCGTCCCGAAATTCGGAAAATAAGGCATACCTGATAAGAACAAATCTGGATATCTCTTGCGCATATCTGCCTCACGCTCCCAAGTGGATTCCTCCACATTATGGTGTTCCCACTGGACCCGCACAAGTGGAACTATCTTCGACCTCAATCTTCTCTCACTATAGTCTAGGATAGCCACCGGTCTTTCCTCGTAGGAGCTATCAGGCTGTAAGTCGATCTCCTCTATCGCGATGTGAGTATGGGCCATATCATCTCGAAGGTATCGTCTCAACGACGAGATGTGAAATACATCGTGAATGCGATGTAGATGTTCCGGCAGTCCCAATCTGTATGCAACTGGCCCAATCCTCTCTATGATGGGAAATGGTCCCACGTACCTCGGGGCCAACTTTCCCTTCTTCCCGAACCTCATCACTCCTTTCATGGGAGACACACGCAGTAACACTTGGTCCCCCACATTAAACTCCCTGAAGAACCGTTTCGCATCGGCATAGCTCTTCTGTCTGTCCTGGGCTACTCGAATGCGACCCCTGATCATCTCAATCCTCGCAGAGGTCTCCTGAATCACCTCTGGTCCTAGCAACTTGTCATCCCCCACCTCAAGCCAACAAGTTGGGGAACGACAAGGCCTGCCATACAAAGCCTCAAAAGGAGCCATACCACTCGTGAACTGATAAGAGTTATTATAAGCAAACTCTACCAGTGGAAGGTGTGGTTCCCAACCTCCTCCAAAATCGAGAACGCACATGCGTAGCATATCCTCTAACATCTGATTAGTACGCTCTGTCTGTCCATCTGTCTGTGGGTGATAAGCTGAACTCAACCTCAACTCAGTACCCATAGCCTCCTGAAAGCTTTCCCAAAAATGCGACACGAAAATCTTGTCTCTATTGGACACAATATTCAGGGGCACCCCGTGTAATCTTACAATCTCCCCGATGAACAACTGAGCATACTGACCCGTGGTATAATCTGTCCGCACCGGCAGAAAATGAGCCACCTTGGTCAAACGGTCTACAATCACCCAGATAGAATCGTGGCCCCTCTGTGATGTAGGCAACCCTGTAATGAAGTCCATGGAAATACTCTCTCACTTCCACGCGGTTACTTCCAATGGTTGAAGCAATCCTGACGGTTTCTGGTGGTCCACCTTCACCAGCTGGCAGGTGGAACACTTGGACACAAACTCGGCGATGTCCTTCTTCATCCCACTCCACCAGTACTGTCGTCTCATGTCCTGGTACATCTTATCGCCTCCTGGATGTACTGCAAATCGGGACCCATGAGAATGAGTCATCACTTCATGTCGTAACTCCGCTCCTTCTGGAACCACTAATCTCCCATTAAACCGCAAACCTCCATCAGAACTAACAGAATAGGACTCAGCACCCTCGGCTAAAAGTCGCACAATCTGCTCCTGGCAAAACGGGTCTGTGGTCTTTGCCTGTATCACCCTCGTAACAATCTCGGGTGTGACTGACATCACGGATATGAAAGAACGTGCTACGGCATCTTGGTGACCCAGCTCTTTCCACTTTGCTTTCCAGATGTCCGCTACATCTTCTACCGGTCTACGGCTCAACGCATCAGCAACTACATTGGCCTTCCCTGGATGATACTGTATATCGAACTGGTAATCTTTCACAAACTCTAACCACCTGCGCTGACGCATATTCAGCTCTCGCTGAGTGAATAGGTACTGCAGTGATTTATGGTCTGTGAACAAACAGAATTTCTCGCCCAATAAGTAGTGCCTCCAAATTCTCAATGCAAAGACTACCGCTGCTAACTCCAGGTCGTGGGTGGGGTAATTCTTCTCATGCGGCTTAAGCTTGCGGGAAGCAAAAGCTATAGCCTTCTCCTCCTGCTGGAGTACTCCTCCAAGTCCCCGTAAAGACGCATCAGTGTAAACCAGGTACTCCACACCCGGTTTTGGTAACGCAAGGACTGACGCTGAAGTAAGTTTGTCTTTCAGCTCATCGAAAGCCAATTGACAAGCGTCATCCCAAATATATGGTACCCCTTTGCGAGTCAAATTTGTCAATGGACCCGCTATTTTGGAGAATCCCCGAATGAATCTCCTGTAGTATCCGGCTAACCCAAGAAACTACGCACTTTTGTCGGTGTCGTGGGCTGTCCCCACTCCCTCTCCGCTGACACCTTGCTCGGGTCAACTGCAATCCCCTTCTTAGAAACAACATGGCCCAAGATCTGTACCTCTCGCAACCAGAATCCACACTTCTCGTACTTAGCATACAACTGATGCTCTCGCAGAGTCTGAAGAACCTGCCTCAAGTGCTCGGCATGCTCCTCCTCGAAATGGGAATATATCAGGATGTCATCTGTGAAGACGATTACAAACTGATCCAAGAACTCTCTGAATACTCGATTCGTCAAGTCCATGAAAACGGCTGGGGCATTTGTGAGTCCGAACGGCATCACCCTGAACTCATAGGACCCATATCTCGATAAGAAGGCAGTCTTTGAAACATCCTAGTCTCTAATACGTAACTGATGGTACCCCGACCTCAGATCTATCTTCGAAAAGAAAGTTGCTCCCCTCAACTGGTCGATTAGATCATCGATTCGAGGCAACGGATACTTATTTCGTATCGTGACTTTGTTCAATTCACGGTAGTCCACACACAATCTTAGTGAACCATCTTTTTTTCTTCACAAATAAGACTGGAGCGCCCCAAGGTGAGGTACTCCTACGAATGAAGCCCTGACCTAACAGCTGCTCAATCTGATCTCGTGGCTCTCGCATCTCTGCTGGAGCCGTACGGTACGGTGCGCGTGCTATAGGTCTCGTATCTGGCAATAAATCTATAACAAAGTCTATCTCACGACTGGGCGGTAGGCCAGGTATCTCCTGAAACACATCGGAATACTCCCTGACAACTGGGATTGAATCTAAGGGAATCACAACCTCCTTAGAGGTATCCTCCTCTATGTAATACAAATGAGCGGTCGAACCTCCCTCTAGGCGAGGCATCGCCACTACAAACATCTCTTGCCCCGAAATGGCAAAAACAATACTCCATCGAAGTAGATAATAATGGCTCTATAAGCGGCGAGCCAATCCATACTGAATATAACATCAAGCTAATGTATGTCTAAGACTAACATATATACAGGTAATACTAAGCTACCAATCTCTACCCCCACTCACGGGCATATAAAGAAAAATAAAAGACCCACTCCCAAGATGGTGAGTCTACACACGTCACTGAGCTCACTTCCATGGCTAACAACCCTAAGGCTTTCGCAAAAAAAATTTTAGCTTATAAAATAGTGCGTTGCACTCGTAACAAACAAATCTCGACTCATGGTAACATGGATAGAAAAAAAAAACATACCCTCAACCGCGGGTGGCGCTTGCGGGGTTGCTGCCTGTGGGAAATTATAGACACGTTCGCCCTGTAGCTTTCTCTGCTGAACTGAGGCTGTTGGAAAAGGTGGCGGAGTTGGCTTCTGAGGTACATTGTCAGCACATTCCTGCCGTGGGGCCCTATTCTTCTCTGGACAATTTTGACGCCTATGGCCATTCCTGCCACATTGGAAACACCTCCCCCGAAACTGCTTTCCTTCCTTACGGTATTGACTAGCCTCTCTTTTTCCCTGGTCTTGTTGGCCTTGAGGGGAAATCTGCGGAAAAACTATGTCAGGGCGAGGACAATCCATCCACTTGTGACCCGGTTGTACACATTTATAGCAGAGTTTCAAAATTCTTTGCCGGTCAGGTTGTAGTTTATCCCCAGTCTGATTCAGACAAGATTTACGTTTGGGTTCCTCCATTCCACAACCGAAACACCTCTTGGTGATTTCATTCTGAACCTGGCTTCGTTGTCCCTGACACTTTTGTCTCTGTACATAAATCTCGTTACTACTGGAACTGACTCTATCTTGATTGTTTTGTTGTCGCAGATTCGGTGCCTTCGCACAGTTCCCAATGTCAGTCACATGCACTAGGTTAACCTCTCTAGGTCTTTTGCCTCCTTTAAGTTGTAGGCTGCGTTCTTGGTATTGTAGAACTGTAGTGGTAACTACTTGTGCCACGATACCTGCTAACTCGGCGGTTGATACTCTCCCTGGGGATACCTGAGGTGTGAGTCGATCTTGCTCGATGACTCCCTTAATCGTCTTAGCTAATTCTTCTTGACGATCCATCTGAAAATTTAAGTAAATTTGGATGAGTTCACCATTCAAATAACCAAATCGCAGGAGTACGAAACTCCAAAGTATAGAGATAGACACAACATTCCTAGTAGTAGGGCTCTATATCAACGAAAGCAACGCTGAAACATAATAGGCCGCACAGATCCTAAAGGACTCTAGAACCTGATGCTCTGATACCACCTGTGACACCCCGCCTAATTAAATACCGGGCGATCACTCATTTATTTAAATTAAATCAAGGTAAACAGTTGGTTCATTCTCAGCATCATTGTCGATAAAAATAATTTTTCCAATTTAACACCCTAAATAATTAAGCTAAGTGTCAAAACATTTCCCATACAAAACTTTCCAAATTTTAATTAAAGAAAAAGATTTATTTTAATTAAAACAACATTTCTACAATAAAGAATCACACCACAATAAACCAAATAACATAACACATTCGTCAATCGAATGTCAACAAATGGAACTAAAACCACAAATCCATCCTGAATAAATCCCATAGAACAATACTGGAAATAAAATGAAATATAAAATCCCAACAACAAATGAAATGATGAAAAGGGCGACACGTGCCCAATAAATGAGAATAATAGGAGTGGAGTCAATAACAGAAGCCGTCTACTCAAGTGACCTGCAACTCCCACCTAAGCTGCAGCTCGTTCTTCTCAAGGGATCCTAAGCAAGACGCCCCTGTGGCTGGGCACCTGAAAATATACATATATATATACAAGAGAGAGAGGGAGGAAAAGAAACGGGTCAGAGCCCGAAAGTGTGTTTGATTTTAAAATACGTTAAGCAAGTATTTAAATTGATACAGGCCAATGCAAATCATATTAGTGCGTCTCTCTCTTGAGAAATACTCACCTCTCTTCTAATGTGCACACCTATTGTACTAACCTTCCCAACGGTTTGTTTTAGCATCTAACATACTAGTCTTTCTAACAGCTTTAACTTAACTTAAATTACTCGTAAGATTTATAATACACGATATCCACTTTAAAAGATGTTCCAACAGTAGCCCAAAAATTCTCTATTTTTAACTTCATAAAGATAATAAAGTTACCGTGACATTTTATACTTTCTCAAAATAAGTATTTAATAATTTGAGTCAACAACCATGTTCTACTTATCAAATCACAGTAGGCAGTTTAAAGTTTATAACCTCATATATATATTAACTACTCGTATAATATATATATATAACAGCACCCCAACTAAACTATGGTGCGTGCATACTCTGCTATCCAATCCCCGTATCGCTCACACAAAGGGAAATACAAGTTCGGAATCACTCTCGAACTGTATTAACATATACAAAACAACGTTGAGGCGAAGCATAGATTCCAAGTCCAAGAGGTCAGTACATACCCACACGTCTCTTAGGACCGTCCGACTATCAATCTGATAGCCCGTACCTAGGATCTTTAACTTCTAGGGTACGAATCAATATCCCCCATAAAGCAACACAGGATAAAATCGTCCCAGCGCGGTAACCTCAGGGATAGCAAGTAGCGCGGGTACGTTTTTCACATGTATATAATATATGTACACACAATCATATAAATATACCCACTCATCATATTAATATAGGTTCCTCCCGTTACCCATAGTCACAACATTTATCCTTAATTTCTCATTATTATGATTACGTATAAGGTTTCGTCTCTAACCTTAACTCGAAGGGTTTTCTCACTAGCTATGTGACACTCGTGGATTCTATCCATCCAAGTAACAAAATCAGTAGGTAAACGTCTATTCACTATCGTAAGTATTTGACGTAATCTCTCACTTGAATTACGTAGTTTCCTCCTCCTTTAAATAATTGTCCCTAAAATACAATTATCATCTCATAATAAAGTTCTCAACACTTAATCATATGTCCTACTGGTCTCTCCTATATCCCATAACATTTTATTCATAAAGCCCAAAATTATTTCACGATGAATCATGTTCAATTAATTCAACAAGGGGAAATAAGAGTCTGCCAGGAAGGGTCGATCGATCGAGGTCTGGGGCTCGATCGATCGAACCTTCGATCGATCGAAGCTCTAGGCTCGATCGATCGATCAAGCAGGTCTGCGAAATCCTGCAGAAGTGCAGTTACGGGTTTTACCAAAATTCTTCACCCAAATCAATATTTTCCAACACTAATCGTCCCAAAACTCCTACTACAAACATAATAACATATTTCCAGATGTTTTTAACGTTAAGCATGCGTATATACATCATTAAACATGGTTAAACAACCCAAAATCTCATTTAAACATCAAGAACCCTAATGTTTTCTTAACTTTTGTTCTAATCAGTTTTCTCCAGAATTTCCTTCTAAGATATCATCAAAAATTCGTGGGTTAATCATCTACTTTACATAATATTTCCAGAATATGGTTATAATGATTTCTACATGCAAATCCCTACCAAAATTGGGGTTTTCTTCCATTGATTACACTCCTAATCATTCCTACACTAATATGAATATTGCACCAACGAAAATACGCAAGTTAAACACTTGCCTGGGATTTCAGAGGTCTGGTTTCCTGCTGATATTGGTGTGGTTGCGTTCTCCTCCTCGCGATCTACGCGTTGGTGGTGACGGTGGTGCAAATGGTGGTGTTTTTGGCCTTGAATCACCTTGAGAGCTCTCTCCTCTCTACTCCAAATGGCCGTTCTAGGGTTCTGAATGTTCTAACCCTAAAAGGCTGACTTAAATGGCTGCTAAGGATGGCTGAAATTCGTGGGTTTAATTACCCTATTTTGTAAAATGACCAAAATGCCCTCCCGGGTCACTAATTAGGCCTAAAAACATCCCGAGACCCAAACTAAACCCCCGGGTACACTTTTCTGACTATCTCGACCCTTCCGGACGCGTTGGCGCACTCAAAACGACCATACGAACAACTTATAAAATATTTACTTTATATCTCAATAATTAGTCCCGACGCGACACGGGCGCGTCCCGACTAAAATTCTCAAAATTGACATTCCATTCACTTGTGACCTTTAATATAGCCCATATCATATATTACTATGCTCATTAGTAATATTCGACAATTTTTATAAAATTACTAACTCTCGTCACGTTAATAATTATAACATAATTAATTTCCGGATTTTTATTAAATAATTCACTCTCATTAAATTTAATAAAACCCCCAAATTAATATAGCATAAAAATATGGGGTATTACACATTTGAGATCATGGCTTGGGAGGTTTACCAGAAATGGGGTTGGGCTGTGGCTTTCGGGTTTGTGGCTTAGCATTTTGAGTTGGTTGGAACCGGGTTAAGGATGGACTCGAGATGGTGGCCGGGGCAAGAGTATGAGATATAGGTTGGCAGTTTCTCGTGTTGGATGGGCACCAGATATAGCTCGCAGATCTCAGTTTGCTGCCCGGGTTACCAAGGGGGTGGTGGCTAGTGGTTTTAACGCCATCGACGGGTTGAGGGGAATGGGCACCCGGGTTCAGTTTAGGTCGGGTGGTTCGCGGGTTTTGATCAGGGGCCTTGGGTCAGGGACATGGGTCTGGTTCGCGGTTTCGGGTCGGAGCAGCCATAGGTTAGCAGGTGGAAAAGATTTCGGATTACTGGTTTGGGAACTGGGTTTTGGTTGGGATTTTATTTGAATGGGTTATTGGCTATGGAGGTTGAGAGTGTTGTTGGGTACGGTGGTGAATGTTGGTGTTAGGATAAAGATGAAAGGTGGCGGCTTAGTGTGTGTGTGAGGTGTAGGGTGTTAGGATGTGGGTGGGATGAGGGTTGGTTTAGGTGTGTGTGAGTGTGTATGTAATATGGTGGGGATGAGGGTGTGGGTGAGTGTTTGAGGTATAGGAGAGTTAAGGTGAGGGTGGGGTATTAGTTTAGGGTGTATGTGAGTGTAGGATGTTTGTGTGTGTGTTTAATTCATGACCCCTAAAAAATATCTAACTAAAACTAATAAAACTAAAAATAAAATCCTAAAAATAAAAATAAAAATAAAAGCTTAAATAAAATAAAAACTCGAGTTCTAAAAAAATAAACTAATAAAAGTAAAAAAAAAAAATCCTAAAACTTAAAAATTAAAACTAAAGACCTACAAAAATGTAAATCCAAATAAAACTAAAAAATAAATGAATTCTTAAAAAAACTAATCCTAATAAAATAAAAAAAAAAACTAAAAACTAAAAATCAAAATAAAACAACATTAAATAAAAAGAAAAAAAAATAAATCCAAAAAATAAAAACGATTCAAACTAAAAATAAAAAATATAAAAAAATACGAAAGGGAACAAATCAAACACACACGGTTCGGGACAGAGTTTAGGTTAGGGTAGGGGTTGGTAATTAGCTCCATAATTTGCACAATTGCCTTAAAATACACGTTTGGACAACGCAACGTGCATTCGATGTACAAAATACACAATAAAGCGCATAAGACCCAAATTATTGAGAATTAACAACTAAAATACGTGTATTCGGTGTATAAATTGTAGACTTTTGGATTCTTATCAATATTCTATATCATCATATTATACATAACTTCAAAGGTCCATAATATCTCCAATTCCACTGGCATATAAGAACACACGCGTGGAATGTGGAATGGAATAATGATGTGAGTTTTGATCAACGTTAGATAAAGATATGATGTGGATAAGGTGATAATATTCTTTGAGATGACCTTTAGGTAGAGCAGTTTGAGGCGATTCCATGAGTTCTCTAGCAGTAAGATCAATTACCATCTTATCCATACTAGGAGTGGTCGCTGCATTGTATGGATATTTGGGATTGTGTACGTAGGAGAGTTCGTAGGTTTTCTAAGAAAACAAAGAGAGACACTGATAAAAGTCCCATGAGCATTGGTGCTAAAATAACCCATGCCTCACACGACATTATTGTAGAACTCCGTAACAAGGTCTGGAAAAACTTACTCCTCGTCCACTCTTTGATTGCCAAAATTCAACCACATTCTTTTTCAAAATGTATAATCCTTGTTGCAAGATTGTTTCTAAGATAATTCCGGTAAATTGTGCGTTTATAATGGATAGTGTAGAGATGGAAGTTTTCAATGTTAGCTCGGTCATTTGGGGATTAAAATCTGGGTAGAGATGGAAAAGGTGGCTTTATTTGGTTTGAAGAACTTACACCCATGTGTAGTCTTCTATACATACCTAAAATAAATGAGAAGATTTAACTTTAGTTTATGAAATAAATAAGAGTTCCCTAAACTTAACACTGAAATTATATAAAGTAAATGCAAATATGACCCAAGTTCGTGAATCCAACTTTATATATATATATATATATATATATATATATATGTGTGTGTGTGTGTGTAGTATCTTTTAGATCCAAACAATAACTCTAAAGAGACAAAAGGTCGAAACATTCTTAACCCCATGAACATTATAAAGAGGACAAAAGGGATTCCAGATCTAAAAGTTAAGAGTATAATAAAATTACTGTGTGATTTCTAGAAAGGAAATAATTAAGAAATCGTTCAAAAATCTTCCAAACCTCCCAAAATAGAGTTGGGGTCGGTTTGTACTTCAAAAGGAGAGACATATTTTTAGGATAATGAATTAAAAAGAAAGTTAGGCGTACTTTAAAACATGTTGTCACTACAACGAATCTTTTCACTAGTTGCGACCTTTGATGGAGCGACGAGAAAGATCATTGCGGTGAGAACCCTTCATTGGACACTTGGATGGACAAAGAATTGCAACTCTCTTAAATGACCGTTCGACTCTAGGAACAACTCAAAAAAGATACAAAGTGGTCAACTTCAAATGATCCATAACCTAAAATGACTTGGACAAATAAAATTTAAATCATTTGCTTTTATGAATTGTCGTAGTCAAGCTATAAAAGGTTATTCCAAGTACTCTATATAGAAAACAAACTATCTAATGAAAGACTCATAACATGTTTTCAAGTTAATCTAAAAGATAACATAAGAGATAACTTGTGTAAGGACATTGTCCGTCACATTTAGTATGCCATATACCACTACAAGTTTGTTGAAGAACTGGGAAGCTTACATCTACAATCGACAATCTGAATTTCAAGACTCTTCAATAATCATGCCCAACAAGGACGAATTTGGTCAAATGTGTTTTTGTTCATTTACAATTTACATAAAAAGTGTTGGGATATTTTTATGTTTTTCCATCTATGAAAAAAATGTTTTTTTTAATGATTTTAAATAGTTTTTTATTTTTAAAAAATATTTTCTCATAAATATTTTGGATAAACTTTGCTGATCTCGTATACAGTCTTAGATTTGAGGTTTCCAAATTATTTAAAAGACTGTACTATTTTGACATGTGTACGATGTCATTCAAAGGACATCATATCTCGTTCGAACGAGATCAGTTCTCATTCAAATGACATTGTATGTCATTTGAACGAGCTGTTTAAGTTTGACACTACACCGCCTTGATTTTAATATAAAAAGGGTGTTACGCTACTGTATTTCGTGTGGAGAAAATACAAGTTTAACCAGAATACGTTTTTAAGTATTTTTGATTTATTCTCCATCACTTTAAGGGTTCAAAATTTATTTTTACAATTCACATATCCTAGTGCTTTTGTGTGAGTTGTTTCTTGTAACCCAAAACATAGTTTTGCTCGGTCTTTTGCTGATTCAACCTTTGGAGGGTGATCTCTACAATCGAAATGCTACGTGCTATTGTGGAGTGAGACTCTACGAAGTTTTATGACTGCGTGTCATTGAGGATCTTCAGTGTGTTGATTCTTTATGAAAGCTATGTGTCAGGATTGCATGTCCTTGTGGTGTTGTTGCGCGTAAACCACTGCTGATTTCTAGACCGATACTTTGAAGATTTGTTGAAGGCACTGTGCGCTACTCTTGTGGGAGATTATCAAGTGGTCTATAAGTCAAAGGTCTTGTAAATTATTTCAAAGTTCTAGAAATATAAAAGGTTTTTCCCTGTGGGGATTTTTTCCTAAAGCTTGTGTGTATTTAATTTGTTTTGACACGTAGTTGCATATTTTAGAAATGAACTAAAATTGGTTTAAAATTGAGTTTTTATTCTTTGGACTCAAATTCATTTAAAAATTTGAAAATTGTTTGGAACCACCCATAGACAATTATTCTTGGGCTAACAAAGTGGTATCAGAGCGGGTTATGCTAATTTATTGCGTTTGATCTTGTTTGCCTTGCATCTTAGGTGGTTTGTTTTAATCTCAATCGATTTGTATAGTTTTATCAAAGAAAATTTTGAGATTTTAAAACTTGCACATGATTCTTCTATTGCTATATCTTATAAATGATTGTGTCACTTTCTTTTATCATACGCTAGTTATACTTCATGATATATCTTTGCTAATGTTATGACGTGTGTACTTTTTGTATTAAATTTTATTTTTGTAAATTTTTGAAAAATACAAAAAGATTTTTTGTAGTTTGTTTACACCTTTTATGAATGCACACTTAGAATGACCAAGTCATAACTTCATGCCATATCCATGTGACTGTTTGATAGTGTTTTGAGACAATATGTTTGTGTCATTCATGTGCTTTACGAAGTTTGGAGTCTTTGAGATGATATAGTATTGCTACCTACATTTTTGACTCACTTTGTCCTTTATTTCACACATGCATGGATTTTTTTGACGTTTGTTCTTGTCAAATCACATGTTGGTTACGTGTTTTCATCTCAATTCTATATATTAAAACGAACCAAATGCGATAAAATAAGATAATAAAGGTGTTCATATTTTATCCGTTTGCCAAAAGATTGTGTGAATTTTGTAAATGGGGAAGGACTACGAAAGGTACACACTTATCCTTTGCGATTAAGACGCCGTTTAAATTGAACCTAAAAAATTGAGGTATTTAACTATCCAGGGTCCAAAGAGGTTTAAAAGAGCCCGAAAAAATTGAATGGCAATAAAAAGAAATTTATGCCAAAAAGGGGACATTAGGTTTATTCACCAATTCTCCAATGTTTGAGAATTTAGATCACCTAGAAACGAAAATATATACGAGGGATTTTGGTTGGAGAATTAAAACGGCTTTGCACGTCCTTCAAAATCTTGAAAAATCGTGAAATCATTTTGGACGTTATTGGTGTGAAAATCATGTTGACTTTGGTTTGTTGATTTTGATTTATGACGATGTCATCTAAATTCAATAATTTTACACCAAAGGACTATTTTTGATGTTCATTCGTTAGGAGTACACTTATGCATCTTGCACATATGATATGATTGAGTTGATTTTTCTATCGAATTTGTTCACACCCATTCATTCTGTTTCTATGATTTGGTCGTCTTAGTAAATATTCATGGTGAGTGATTTTGTGTAACATCATATTTCTTGAATTTTTGTATAAAAAATTTGAAAAATTCAAAAATAGTATGATTGTTTGTTTCCCGTGACACCCCGATTTGAATTGTTTTGATTTATTTCTTTCCTTGTCTATTTCGGACAAATAAAAAGGGGAAGAACGAATTATGATATTATGGGGGAGTTTAAGTATGGGGGAGATTTGATTATTCTTTCATGTTTTATGTTTATATCATTTCAAACTCGATACGTCATGAGGTTTTTGCTTTGTCTCATGCGTGTAGGTACAATTGAAGATCTATATGTTGCAAACCCTGGTGAGAAAAGCTTGCGTTTTTGTTCATTTACAATTTACATAAAAAGTGTTGGGATATTTTTATGTTTTTCCATCTATGAAAAAAATGTTTTTTTTAAATGATTTTAAATGGGTTTTTATTTTTCAAAAAATATTTTCTCATAAATATTTTGGATACACTTTGCTGATCTCGTATACATTCTTAGATTTGAGGTTTTCAAATTATTTAAAAGACTGTATTGTTTTGACATATGTACGATGTTGTTCGAACGACATCGTATCTCGTTCGAACGAGATCAGTTATCGTTCAAACGACATCGTATGTCATTCGAACGAGTTGTTTACGTTTGACACTCCACCGTCTTGATTTTAGTATAAAAAGGGTGTTAGGATACTGTATTTCATGTGGATAAAACACTGGTTTGAACATAATCCGTTTTTAAGTTTTTTTGATTTATTCTCCATCACTTTAAGGGTTCAAAATTTATTTTTACAATTCACAAATCCCAGTAATTTTGTGTGAGTTATTTCTTGGAACCCAAAATATAGTTTTTCGGTGTATTTTGCTGATTCAACCTTTGGAGGGTGATCTCTATAACTAGAAAGCTGCGTGCTATTGGGGAGGGAGACTCTACGAAGTTTTATGACTGCGTGTCATTGAGGATCTTCTTCATGTTGATTCTTTGCTGAAAGCTGTGTGTCAGGGTTGCGTGTCCTTGTGGTGTTGCTGTGTGTAAACCACTATTGATTTCTGGACTGGTAGTTTGAAGATTTGCTGAAGGCACTGTACGTTATACTTGTGGGTGATTATCAAGTGGTCTGTAAGTCAAAGGTCTTGCAAATTATTTCAAAGTTCTCGAAATATAAAAGGTTTTGCCCTACGGGAAATTTTTCCTGAAACTTGTGCATATTTAATTTGTTTTGACACGTAGTTGCATATTTTAGGGATGAACTAAAATTGGTTTAAAATTGAGTTTTATATGCTTTGGACTTACATTGATTTAAAAAATTGTAAATTATTTGAAACCACCCATAGCCAATTATTCTTGGGCTAACAACTTGTGTGAGAGAAACAAGTGTACAAACATGAGTATTTGAACGATGAAATCAAATCAAGTATCAAAAGAAAAGTTTTACTTGGTAATTTCAAATTTTAAATGATTTTTTTTTTCGAAAAAACTTCATTTTCCTTGAAAATTAAAATCTTCAACAAAACTTTTCTCTTTCTCGTTAAGTGATTTTCTATTAAAAGCTTGTTTCACATCCTTGAATATATTCAATTTTTCGGATGGATATAAAGCTTTAAAACATTATTTTAAATTTTTTTTTACATGTGGCGACTTTCACTCATTCATTACTATGATGGAATACTATTTTCAATTTTACAAGGAAGTATTGTCCAATAAAAGTTGTATCCATAACCCCATCATCTCTCACGATTTTGAAATATATATCATTTTCAATTAAAACCATGAAGATAGAAGTCTCTTACATGCAAAGGAAAAAATGACATCCTCTTATCAATTCACGTACATTTTGAAAATTCCATAAAGCATTACTAAAAAGTGTTTTGTTCTTAGTTCATAAGACAGTGCTCAAAATGTAGTCCAATGTAACTGAGAGAGTTATGACATTTATTCAAGATAAATTAAATTTTGTAAAACTATAGATTTTCAAAGATTTTGACTTATAAATATAAAGTTCATAGTCATAAACACAACCAAGATACAAGTATCATATGCAAACAACTCAGATAGATTAGTATTAGCCTTTTAGAATGGCGACCTATAAGCACACAATCGCAAAAGGTATCTAAAAACAATAATGAAAATAAAGCTTCAAAATGGTAGGATGGGATAAAGACAAGATAAGCAATATGTGAAGTCATAAGCTCGTAGCAAAATCATCTAACAAGTAGAAGTCGAGGGATCAACAAGTAATCCAGTCTAGTTTTTAAATATACTAAATTTAAATGATCCTTACTAATCAATATTCATTTATCATGAGGCGAATTGGGAGTAGGTTGGATCTTTGACATATTAATAATTGATTTTCCCCTTTTTCTTGGAACATGCCTAGGATGTTTTTTTTCATGGTGTTATTCCTACCAACACTATAACTCTTCCTATCATTATGAAAGTGAAAGGTTAATTTAAGAAAATAACAAAATTCTCCCAATTGTCCCTTTTGTTTATAACGATCACATTTATAAACCTTAGGAAGATGTATATGAGGAGATGTCTTGGGAGAAAACTTATCAGAATATTGAACCTTTTTCAAAATAAAACAAAAATCTTTACAATGACCATTTTTATGACAAAAATAACAAAAAAAAAAGGTCCTTTTGGGGTTTATTATGAGTAAGTGTATGATTATTGCTAACATAAATGGGAGGGACAGTATTATTCCCCTTCAAATGATTAACAACTTATTTCCCTTTATTTTTGGAACACTTTCAATGGGTGTTGTCTCATTTGATGATGAAGGTTTGGCAAAATTTTTCTCTCCTCTAGGAATGTCTAGTTTGTTAGAATCCAAAACTTTTTTAAGATTCTCAATGGATTTAAAAATAGTGACATTAAATTCTTCACAAATTTGATATTCCTTTTTCAAATTATCCAGTGAAATGGTCAAATCATCACTTTCTTTAATTAATGCAAACACGAATTAATTCTCTTTTTTAAGAGCCTCATTTTGGTCTTTTAAATCATTAAGAAAATCTAGGAGGTCACGAAAGTCAATATCAATGGCTTTAACCTTAGAAAAGATGTAATGTCCATGTGCTTCCGAGGCTTGAAAAAATCTTTTTTGCTTTTACAAAAATAATCTCATTGGAAATTTTAGTTTTCTAATTCCCAAGGGTTTTTATCTTTTCTAATAAAATATTTCTTTCAAAGAGCAACCAAGATGATGAATGATCTTCACTCTTCTTGACAAAATTTTCCTTTTCAAAACTTTTGGTTTTTCTATAAAGATATTGTAAAAAGTTTGGCGAACATCAATATCACAATCATCATTACAACTTTTAACATAGGACTTTTCAATAGTAGTAGTAGTGTGATTCAAAAACTCGAACAAAGTTACAAGTCCGATAAATGCATGGGAATTAGATGTACCTATTAAATTGTGAATATTATATGATATGCTAAAATCCATCTTATCATACTCTAGATTTACCTCAAGGTGATTAAACCTAATAAAAGTGAGTTCTATCCTTGAAACCACTTGAGAGTGCATGTGCTATAAATCGATATGGAGGAATGATACTCAATTGAAATCTCACGTCAAGTTGTGACAAGGTTTTGTTTACAAGATCAAGTTAGAATATCAAATTTAAGCCCTAACGTCAATGTGATAAATCGTTTACCACTTAGATTCCCCAAAAGTTTATCTTTGATATTTAGGTGACTTAATCTAAATGCAAGAAGATTAAAAAAAAATATAGCATAGAATCAAGGCGTACGAGGAAAAACTCACAATGGGAAAAAACTATGGGCCAATAGAATGAAAAATTGTAACACCCCGTGCATTATGGCGTCATCCACCGTCAAACTGCGTCGGGCGTCACTAAATAAAATACAATTCTCATCGTGTGACAGAAATATGAGACAATAAAAACTTTAGTTCCACAAGATATGATTTGATTAAATACAATGAATATGAACATCTAGGCAAATAAAATCCATCACCATGATAACTCAAAAATAAAGTCCAACTCCAACCAATAGAATAAAACTCAAAATAAATAATTCAACTATAAATCCTGACTGGAAACTATAAACAACTGTGGAACCAATTGACCCACCAAATCCATAGCATCAAGGCGTACATCATAAACATTACAATAGAGTCACACATGATAAACATTACAATAGAGTATTTTAAAATAATAAATATAATTACATGTGAATAAAGCAACATAACACTAACTACTCTCATAACCACGACACCCCATAACTCAAGTCCAATTATATTATTGCAATATAAAATTATCAATTCACAATTATTAATTGAATTAATGTAACCAATATATTTGTGTGACACCGGTATAGCCAATTCACCCTTCTATTGGTCCTGCTTGCACATACTCCTGGCACGCCAACAAATTTTATACACCACATAAATTTCCCTCACTATAGCCAGTTCGCCCAATTTCGTTATCACTGCACATACTCGTGAGGTTATGCGCACGACACTTTTGTATAGCCAATTTGCCCAATTTTGTTAGCCCTACGCATACTCGTGACGTTAACACACACCAACGTTGCTATAGCCAATTTCTCCAAATTGTTAACCCTGCACATACTCACGACGCAAACTCAATTTTAATACACGTTCTTTATCTTAGGCATTAATTATCAATTTATTATCAATTTCTCATTATTCTCTACAACCCAACCCTTTATTCGGGCATTACCTTCTAAACCATCCCTATCACATACCTAGAGATCACCAAAACCACAAGTATTTCCTAGAGTATAACTTAGGACGAATACCTACAAACAATTACAACCTAGTCTCGCACCTAGGCTATTGGAACAATTGAATGGTGTACTGCCTAGCCCCACCCAGGAAATACTCAACCGTACGAACCTACACTTGTTAGTCCCATACCTAGAAACTGTTAACAACAACGAGGCCTACCTATTATTCCCATACCAAACAAGCAACCTAAAAATGAAGGTGAAAGCATAACCACCCCAAAATCGTCACGTACCTGCGGTGTCGAAATAGTAACACAAACAACAATCACATAAAGCATATTTTAAATCTATCGTTACAATTCTTCCAATTAATTCTACGATTGCAGTATAATCCAAATTACATTCGTTTAATTATATAATTAAACCAATCTTACCAAACATCACACAAATTATCAAATTTCATAATTTCCATACAAGTGATATTTTACCGATTAGCACAAGATTCCACATTAACATGCATATTCACAATATTTCACAAATATAAATCCACTCTACAATCTCCATGTCAATAACATAATTATACGAGTCGAGTACTTTAATATTTATAATTTAAACATATGAATATCTTAAAATTCTATCGTAATTCAATCCTCTAATCTAAGAATGTGATTTCTGAATGGATTTGAATAAAAATAGACCCCTAATTATTTCCACTTTTCCTAATTAGTCTTCCTAATTTATTTTAAGAAAAATACAATTTATTAATGTTTAGGAAGTATCTAAGACTCATAACACTTAATGGGAACAATAGAAGTATTCATGCTGGTAAAGAAATCATCTTGAAAATCAGATTACAAAGTTGCAATCCTCTCCTGAAAATAGCAAAGGCGCGTTCTTGGTTGTTCTTGAGAAAACTTGATTTAGATATTTAAATCTTGGGTTGAAACTTATGTTTAAAGGAGTTTATGTTTTGTAAAAGAGAGAAGATAAAATTATGGGAGGCTACTACTCTTTCGAATGATATAAAAGTATTTTAAATTTTGTAAACCCAAGTCTAATTATAGGGAAAAGTAGGAGAGTTTAAGTTAAATGCAAAGACTAAAAAAAAGACCCACTCGCGCACCACTTTGGGCGCGAACTGATTCGCCCCCAGGGATGAACCGGTTCGGTCGACCTGATGACTCCCAACATTTTACGTGTAACTCTAAAAATTCCTAATTTTACTCCTGAATTAAATTCCACTTAAAACGTTAATATTTATATATATCAAAACTAACATTTTTACATCCAAAAATTAATTACATTCTAAAAATGAATTTTTTCAAATATTTAATTTATAACATAATTTTACGGCTTAAAATTCACGGGGTGTTACATTATCCCCACTAGTACAATAATTTCGTCCTCAAAATTCGATGAAGCGTAAATGTGAAACGCAAAATTTCACAAATAAAATTAGGCTTACATATGCCTACCCATAGAATGTTATGAATGGGCGCCCATACACCTAATCCGATATGAACTTACCCCATAAACAAAAGTACAATATATATCTTGACTACATATATATATATATATATAGGCATAACTAAGAAAAATAATAACATAACATGCACTTCCATGAATCACCACACGATTCAATCTCCAAAAGCGATCGCAATGGGTAAGTTCTCAAATTAAATCACATCACCACATCGATACTAGTGATATATAACATATGTACTAATAGTCTCCAAAAAAAATCTCGTCTCTAAAATCAACTCTAAGTATCCTCACATCAAGAGTTCTACTTCTAACTCACATGCCTACAACGGCTTTAACACATACTCCATATCTCTAAGAAATGCAACTAACACGTATGCTAGACCCAATACATTAAAAAGTATGAATCAACAAGGGGAATCAAAGATCGGTAACGCGGAAGATAAATGGACACACAACCTATAAGACCTAAGACTATGATCTGATACCACCTGTAACACCCTGCGCATTTTGGCGTAGACCACCACCAAACTACACTAGGCGTTACTAAATAAAATACCATTCTCAGCATGTGATAGAAATATGAGACAATGAAAACTTTAGTTCCACAAGATATGATTTGATTAAATCCGAAGAATATAAACATCAATGCAAATAAAATCCATCACCATGCGAACTAAAAAATATATTCCAACTCCAAACGATAGAATAAAACTCCAAATAAATAATCCCACTATAAATCCTGAACGAAAACTAGAAATAACTGTGGAACCGATTGTCCCACCAAATCCATAAATAACTGTCTCATAAATAAAAATGATGGAATATAAATATCTAAACTACAAAATCAATAAAAGTAAATCTCCAGATGCACTAGAAAGATCTCCAATCCATCCTATTAAGCTCCTACAGCAACTATACCTGAAATGTTAGTCAATGTAATGCATCAGAACCTACTGCTTGAACACTATCTACTCCTCCCACTTAGGGTTCCTGAACCTATACATAAGCATCATACATGATAAATATTATAATAGAGCATTTTAAATTAAACAATATAATTACATGCGAATTAAGCAACACGACACTAACTATTCACATAGCTACAACACCCCACTATTCAAGTCCAATTATATTATTGCGATATTAAATTATCAATTCACAATTATTAATTGAAGTAATGTAACCAATTTATTTATGCGACACCAGAATAGCCAATTCACCATTTTATGAGTCCTGTACATACTCTTAACACACCAAATTTTATTAATACTACACCAATATTACTAGTTCACCCTTCTGTGGATCATGCACATACTACTTGCGCGCCAATAAATTATACACACCACACACATTCCCCACACTATAACCAGTTTGCAAAATTTCATTAGCATTGCCAATACTCACGAAGTTCCACGCACGACATGTCATTATAACTAGTTTGCCCAATTTCATTAGCCCTGCACATACTTATGATGCCAACACACACCCACGTCACTATAGCCAGTTTGTTCAAATTGTTAGCTCTGCACATATTTGCGATGAAAATCCACTTTAATACATGTTCTCTGTGTTAGGAATTAATTATCAATTTATTATAAAATTTTCATTATTCTATATTAGGCCCACCCTTTATTTGGGTATCACCTTCTAAACCATCCCTAGTCCAATACCCAGAGATCACCAAAACCACAAGTATTTCCTAGCATATCACTTAGGAAGAATACTTACCAACAATTACTACATAGTCTCACACCTACGCTAATGGAACAACTGAACGACGTACTACCTAGCTGCACCCAGGAAATACCTAATCGTACCAACCTACACTCGCTAGTATCTGTAGAAGTGGAATCCCCGGGTTTTAATAATTTATCACGATTAAAATAAAAATTTCCTTTTTAGTTAAAACACAATAGAGATGATGCGGAAGCGTTGAGAAACAGGTGATGATTCAACTTCCAAAAATTAACAACAACACGTTTTAATTTCTCAAAACAAATTAAGACATAATTCAAGTCCTAGAATTTGCCTAAGTCATGATTATTCATTTAAACAAAGTTAGGCGAAACCAATTTTAGCAAATGACTTGAATAAACCAATTTTACCCAATATTTAATTTAAGTCCCAAATTAAATGAGTGTGATAATTAAACCAAATTTTATCTTGAAATTATCCTAAGCATGGATTCTAAATTCATGAGCAAGATAAAATAAACAATGTCACACTACGCCGAGATGTACGAGGAAAAACCCAAGACGGGAAACAACCTCGGACGGCCCTAGCCACAAGTCCACTAGATACGGAATTACAATTACAAGACAGATAGACTTACAACGACTGACTCGATCCCTCTCAAGCCTCGACGCTCCTTCTCGTAGAAACCTCTTCCTAGCGGACAACCTCGGAACACCACCGCGGTCTCGGAATCCACCGATGGGACTTTATATGGTCACCGTCATCCAAGCATGGAGCATTTCTCCGTGTGGGTAGAATCTCAACAAAAGTCTTCTTTGTGATGGGGTGTAGAAGCAAACCCGAAACGTCTCTTGAATTCGGTAGAGAAAAATCGTTGCCAAAAACTCCAAGTAAAGATATGTATATATAGAACTTTGGAATAAACAACAATGGGTGTAAACTAAGTGTTTAAAGATTTTTCTTTAAGTTGAAGAACACTCAAACATGAACATTTTCCTTTTTAAAATGATCTCTCAAACTCTCTCTAGGAGATGTATTAGGATGGAAAAGTTATCTTGGAAAATGTGTTTCCCGCACATAATAATGTATGAAAAAAGTTGGTTGAAAACCAAGTGGAGGAGTGGGGAAAAAACTGCAAAAAACTGCCAAATAACTGTTCCCGCTGGAATCTCGTTCGAACGAACTGGATTCTCGTTCGAACGAGACTTCTAACGAGTGACCAGCCTGGGCTCGTTAGAAGTTCGTTAGATACCTCGTTAGAACGAACATTCGTTCGAACGACATATCGAACGACATATCGAACGACTGACCAGTTAGGGTCGTTGGCAAAACTCGTTCGAACGAAACTGGTTCGAACGACAAAACTCGTTCGAACGAAATCTGGTTCGAACGAAAAAACTCGTTCGAACGACATTTCTAACGAACGACCAGAAAGATTGAAAAATTCGATTTTGGCCCAGAAACTTTTATATACTTATTTTAAAGTTCTATTTGATTCTTTCTGAAAATAAAATGCAGTTTTTATTACACCTAACACCCAATACAAATTGTTCCAAGCTCCTATATAAATATAATTACATTCATACCTTGGGAGCATGGAACCTTAGTTGATGACATAGAAACGAGGCACACAAACCGGCATTTTGATGAAGCTTTAAATTCTTTGCCGCTACGTCTTCAACACACACTTCATAGGCTTGAGAATATTACAATAAATCACTAACCTATGAATAAATGTTTTTGTCCGGAATTGAGCCAAAACTATATATGGACTCAATTGGAAATATGTGTCCTTACAAATCTCCCCCTTTGGCTATTCCGGGACAAAAACCAAACAAAAATCCTAAAGGGCCGTCAAGCTCTACTAGACTCAAAACATAACCCGCCCAAACTTGACTCAACCCAAGGATCAAACGCTTTGCCTTTTAAAGATGCCGCTTTAGTTGAATACCTGCACACTTAAGCAAACTCATCAAATGCATAGGGAATATCAAAATATATTAAATGCAATTAAATAATTACTCCCCCTAAAATAATTCTCCCCTTTATCAAACAAATGACATTTACTTAGAAAGACGTCTCCCCCTAAGATAAATCTCCCCCAAACGAGGATACGATAATAATAGGATTAGATACTATTTCTCCCCCTATCATCATTCTCCCCCTTTTTGGTCAGGAATAGGCAAAGGATAAAGAACTAATAAACAGCTTAAAGTGATAAGACATGAAAGCATATGGGCAATAAAAGCAAGGCAAAGACAAACAAATATCATATATATATATACTATAAATATACCAATAAGTATGTGCATATATAGATAGATATAAACACACACATGACACAAAACACAATAAGTTTGCACACTCGTATGGCAAAAATGTGTCATATGGAAACGAAAGTGTAGGGGTGTGAACTAGAAACAATTAAATTTAGACCCAAACACTTAAGAAACGTTCACGGAGTTCTCATTTGATTGCAAACTTCATCACAGTTAAATATAACCTCATGTGACAATATAAAGATTGAACTCAATGAACAAACATACACAATGCATACAAGCCTAGCATGATGATGATTCTACAAACCAAATAGAGTCATGACATTAAAGACAACTAGGATAAACGGACATTGTGCAAACCGTTGATATACCATCCAATTCTCCCTCAATAAGCATATATATTCGTTTATTTTTGAATGAATATATCAAACAAACATAGGCCTTGGCAATTGCTTTCTTTTAAATGCAAAATATTCTGTTTTTAGGCCTTTGGATCACGTATTTCTTTTAGATCCAATCAACGGTGGCTTACTATCGCAAAGGATTTAATTCATCCTTTCGGAGCCCTTCCCCGTGCGTATATTAATTTATCATGTTTTCATTTTTCACACAAATCTCACATGCAATGGATTTTGACATGCACTAGTCCTCCTAGGTCATAGATATGTAGATGACTAGATTGATAGGAGAACACCTCAAAAAGCTCAAATATAACATGTGACATTAAGATTTCAAAAGAGCTCGTGCATGTGTGAATAGAGGCATATAGAAATAGAATCCATTTAAACAATACAAAATCCAACTACTCCATATAAAACATGGTAAAGAACATTTGAAGGATTGAAAATCTAAACCAAAAGTTCTAGCTACATGGGAGCATAAACGATAGAATTCAAACACAAATATATGCCACATAAAGTGTGTCAAACAAAATACACACAAAATAAAATATTTTTGAGTTTTTAACATTTTTAATCAAAAATAAATATTTACTCAAAAGGTCAAACCAAAATCATTTGTATTTTTCATTAAGCTTAAATGAAATAAATAAAACACAAATGATAAACAAAAATCTTTTTATATTTTTCAATTAATTCAAACACAAAATATAATACAAAAAGATAAACAAGTCATAATTTCTAGCATGTGATATGATATAAGGCAATGACTAGAACATGACTAAACAAGCATACATTTAGCATATAAATATGGCATGAAGTACAAATGCTAAAGCATGCAAAACCTAACACATTTATCCTTTAGATTTAGCAAGAGAGGAAGCATGTGAAAGTAAATGAGAATCAAAATCCCTATTTTGTAAGGCAACCAAGTCGGATTTCCTAACCCAAATTAATGAAGAATTACTATCTTGGGGTGTAGGAACGTTAGATATCGTGGTTACTTTACTATGGGATTTTCTAGGAATTCGTTTAAGATCTAAACAAAATTTCCTAAGATGACCTTTTCGACCACAATGTGTACAAGTAAGAATATGTCGAAAAGATTTATCTAAGGAGTGATCATTAAATGCATTCCTAGAAGATTCTCCTAAAACATTGGTTTTGACTTTAGGGTTAAAATCATTACAAGAATTGAAGCCTAAACCAAAAGTGTCATTTTTAATTTGGACCGTTCCTAACATTTTATCTAGTTTTTCCGAACGACACTCCAAATCAAATTTGACATTACTAGAATCTTTTAATTTATTTTCCAATTCTAAAATTTTAGATTCTAGTAAAACATTTCGCTCTTCAAAAGCAAAAAGCTCCTTTTTCAAGGATTCCATTAAACCCCTAAGGCTATCTCTCTCGCCTTCTACATAGTTAAGCTTCTCTTGAAGAGTCCTCTCATGTGTCCTAAGGTTTTCTATTAAGGCACTTTCATCAATGACCTTGACACTCTCTCTTAAACTCGCTTCTAACTTCAAATTAGCTCTTTTCAATTTAATAGATTCTTTATATAATTCATGAAAAGCATTTTGAAGTTCACTCATATCAACCTCATCTTCATTTTCACTCTCTCTTTCTTCTTCACTCTGACTATCATCAAAAATAAGAGAATCATGTACAATGACCTTGGAAGTGGCATGTGCTATAATTTCATCATTCGATGAGTTCTCATTATCACTCACATGTCTAGCCATAAAAGCCACAAAATTTTTCTTAGTGGGGAATTCGGGCTTCTCTTCCTTATCACTATCACTAAGGGTCGCATTATATGAAATGGGTCGTTTACCCTCTTTCCTTAGTTTAGTGGGGCACTCATAAGCCCTATGGCCATAACCTTCACAACCAAAACATTTATTAGACTCGTCCCTATCTAAATTTTCATTACTAGGTTTAGGGATCTTCTCGGCTTTAGAAAACTTCTCGCTTTTATCATGTTTAGAAGTATCAAATTTCTTAAAATCATTTTTAACTTTATCTTTGTTAAATTTAAGAAATTTTCTAAATTTGCGAGCAAACAACGCCATGTCTTCCGAGTCACTATCACTATCGCTCTCTACTACTTGTTTGACCTCTTTTCGGGCTTTTAAAGCAAAACCCTTTTCAATTTTCTTTTCAGTTTTAGAGGGAAACATATCCAGTTCATAGGTTTGTAAATCACCTACAAGCTCTTCTAATTTCGTAGAGGCTAAAGTGGGTAAATAATTTAAAACTGTCACTTTAGGAATAAATCGATCGGGTAGGGACCTTAAAATTTTCTTTACAACACGGTCGTCAGGTATTTTCTCTCCCAAGTTAAAGGATGAATTAACAATATCAGAAAGTCTAGCATAAAATTTATCAAAAGTTTATTTTTCATCCATTTTGATAGTTTCAAATTGAGTGGTAAGGTTTTGGAGTTTAGAAGCTTTAACGACACTAGTTCCTTCATGAGTTAATGTAAAATATCCCAAGCTTCTTTAGCGGTTTCACACGTCATAATACGTCGGAATTCATCCGGTGCGACAGCGCTAAATAAGGCATTTAAACCACGGGAATTAAAATTTGCAAGCTTAAACTCATTTTCGGTCCATCTATCGATGGGTTTGGGAACACGTTCATTTTCAATTAGATGAGTTGGTGGGGAGTACCCGGTAACAACAGACATCCAAACACGTTCATCGATAGATTTAAGTGCCGATTTCATTCGCGCTTTCCAATACGCGTAGTTGGAACCATCAAAAATAGGAAATTTTGAAAATGGGGAAAAATCCATTTTAGCCAAAAATTAAAAGATCTTAACGAAATAATTTATCGTTTTTGGCTCTGATACCAATTTGTAGAAGTGGAATCCCCGGGTTTTAATAATATATCACGATTAAAATAAAAATTTCCTTTTTAGTTAAAACACAATAGAGATGATGCGGAAGCGTTGAGAAAGAGGTGATGATTCAACTTCCAAAAATTAACAACAACACGTTTTAATTTCTCAAAACAAATTAAGACATAATTCAAGTCCTAGAATTTGCCTAAGTCATGATTATTCATTTAAACAAAGTTAGGCGAAACCAATTTTAGCAAATGACTTGAATAAACCAATTTTACCCAATATTTAATTTAAGTCCCAAATTAAATGAGTGTGATAATTAAACCAAATTTTATCTTGAAATTATCCTAAGCATGGATTCTAAATTCATGAGCAAGATAAAATAAACAATGTCACACTACGCCGAGATGTACGAGGAAAAACCCAAGACGGGAAACAACCTCGGACGGCCCTAGCCACAAGTCCACTAGATACGGAATTACAATTACAAGACAGATAGACTTACAACGACTGACTCGATCCCTCTCAAGCCTCGACGCTCCTTCTCGTAGAAACCTCTTCCTAGCGGACAACCTCGGAACACCACCGCGGTCTCGGAATCCACCGATGGGACTTTATATGGTCACCGTCACCCAAGCATGGAGCATTTCTCCGTGTGGGTAGAATCTCAACAAAAGTCTTCTTTGTGATGGGGTGTAGAAGCAAACCCGAAACGTCTCTTGAATTCGGTAGAGAAAAACCGGTGCCAAAAACTCCAAGTAAAGATATGTATATATAGAACTTTGGAATAAACAACAATGGGTGTAAACTAAGTGTTTAAAGATTTTTCTTTAAGTTGAAGAACACTCAAACATGAACATTTTCCTTTTTAAAATGATCTCTCAAACTCTCTCTAGGAGATGTATTAGGATGGAAAAGTTGTCTTGGAAAATGTGTTTCCCGCACATAATAATGTATGAAAAAAGTTGGTTGAAAACCAAGTGGAGGAGTGGGGAAAAAACTGCAAAAAACTGCCAAATAACTGTTCCCGCTGGAATCTCGTTCGAACGAACTAGATTCTCGTTCGAATGAGACTTCTAACGAGTGACCAGCCTGTGCTCGTTAGAAGTTCGTTAGATACCTCGTTAGAACGAACATTCGTTCGAACGACATATCGAACGAAATATCGAACGACTGACCAGTTAGGGTCGTTGGCAAAACTCGTTCGAACGAAACTGGTTCGAACGACAAAACTCGTTCGAACGAAATCTGGTTCGAACGAAAAAACTCGTTCGAACGACATTTCTAACGAACGACCAGAAAGATTGAAAAATTCGATTTTGGCCCAGAAACTTTTATATACTTATTTTAAAGTTCTATTTGATTCTTTCTGAAAATAAAATGCAGTTTTTATTATACCTAACACCCAATACAAATTGTTCCAAGCTCCTATATAAATATAATTACATTCATACCTTGGGAGCATGGAACCTTAGTTGATGACATAGAAACGAGGCACACAAACTGGCATTTTGATGAAGCTTTAAATTCTTTGCCGCTACGTCTTCAACACACACTTCATAGGCTTGAGAATATTACAATAAATCACTAACCTATGAATAAATGTTTTTGTCCGGAATTGAGCCAAAACTATATATGGACTCAATTGGAAATTTGTGTCCTTACAGTATCATACCTGGAAAGTATTAACAACAATGAGGCCTACCTACTTAACCCATACAAAGTAAGCAACCTAAAAATAAGGGTGAAAGCATAACTAGCCCAAAATCCCCACGTACCCGCGGTGTTGAAATATTAACACAAACAACATTCACATAAAGAATATTTTAAATCTAGCGCTACAATTCTTCTAATGAATTCTATGATTACAATATAATCCAAATTACATCCGTTTAATTATATAATTAAACAAATCCTACCAGCATCACAGAAATTATAAAATTTCATAATTTCCATACAAGTGATATTTTATCAATTAACACAAGATTTCACTTTAACAAGCATATTCACAATATTTCACTAATATAAATCAATTCTACAATCAACAAGCCAGTAACGTAATTATACGAGGCAAAACATTATAATAATTTCATATTTTTTAGTTTAAACATGTGAATGTCCTAAAATTCTATCGTAACCCAATCCTTTAATCTAAGCATCCGAGTTTTTAATTCTTAAATATATTATTGGATTTGAATAAAAATAGCCTTGTAATTATTTTCACTTTTACTAATTTGTTTTTCAAATTTATTTTTAGAAAATGCAATTTATTAATGTTTAGGAAGTATCTAAAGCTCATAACACTTAAGGGGGATAACATAAGTGTTCATGCCTGTAAAGAAATTACCTTGAAAATCTTAGTACACGGTGGTGTTCCTCTCACAAAAATAGCAAATACATGTTCTTGGTTGTTCTTGAGAAAACTTCATTTAGATTTTCAAATCTTGGGTTGAAACTTGTGTTTAATGGATTTTAGGTTTTGTAAAAGAAAGGAGATAAAATTATGGGAGGCTACAGCTCTTTGGAATGATACAAAAGTGTTTTAAAAACCCTAAACCCTAGCTTAACTAATAGGTAAAAGTAGAAGAGTTAAAGTTAAACACAAACACTAAAAAAAAACAGTGCACCATTGTCGGCACGAACCGGTTCCCCCCAATGCCAAACCGGTTCGGTCGGCCCGACGAACCAAAACCCCCCACATTTTGCATATAACTCTAGAAATTCTTAATTTTACAGTGAATTAAATTCCACTTAAAACATTATTTTATATATATCCAATGAACATTTTTTCACCCTAAAATTAATTAAATTATTTTGTCAAAACATTAAATCTAAAACAAAATTTTACGGCTTAAAAATCAGGGGGTGTTACACAAATGTAGTACGGTAGAGTTTTACAACTAGACGAAATAGACTTAAAATCATCATAACGCTATAACTGACTAGACACTATTTCCCACCATATCCTCCATGGAGAGTGCTAACAAGTGGACAACTTTACACAATCATGATCAATTTTGGTCCGTAACTAATGCCTTCAAGCCCTCTGGTCAAATAAAGTATTCATTTTTTGTTGGAAGAAAACTTCTGTCATTTTGAGTTTAAGTAAGAAAACATGTGTTCCAAGATGAAACAATGATGAGAAGCCTCCGATAAATGTAGTACCACTTTCTAAGTGCGTGATGACCTATGGTGAAAGTGTTCCTAAAAATAATGTCTTAACTCACAAAATATGTATTTGAAATATATGTAACACAAGAAAAATTCGATATATAATTGTTCAAGATTTTGAAAAGTTTTTAGGGCAAATAAGTTCATTCCAAAATATTTTTAGATTTCACAAGTATTTAAACTTAAAATATCTCAAGAATATATAGAAGAGAAAAACAAGACTTGAAACTTGGATGAATAAAATATTTTAAAAAAAGTTTTTATCACAATATTTTCCTCTCTAAGAAAGATGATTCTTGTGGCAAGAAAAATTTGGAAAAAATATTTTTTCTACAAAGAAATCACAAAATCACCCTCACACTTCTTGCACAAAATTAAGCCCAAAAAGCTTACTATTGCACACAAGATTGCAGGAGAAGGTTGGGGGGGGGGGGGGGCAAGTAGTTAAGGGGTAGGATTACAGTATGTGATAAGGTATAAAAAGTAGAAAAGATATTGTCAAATCATTAGTTATCATGACTACTTTGAAAGATGTGCACAATGGACCTAAAAGTGACTTTTGGAGTTGTCGAACGTGGTGTCGTAAGGTGGCTGCAATGAGTCGTTGCATCATTGTGGAAAATCTGAACAATCCAAGTCGTGCAATAGTTTGGACTTTTTAACGGGCACATATCCTTGGAGTTTTGCGACTACGAACTTTTATGTTAATGTGGACAGACTATCACTAGGATACAAGGCAAGCCAAAGATGAAAAACTCTAGAAAAAGGTAGGGATAGTGAGACATTGTCATTACAATGAGAGAAATCCTTGCTACGATGAATATCTCTTGAGGCAGACCTCACTAGCCTTTATGAAAGGCAATTTGTAAGATTTTAAAATATGTTTTTATTTAATTTCATAAGCAAGTCCAAATATCCATATCAATGCACAAGCACACCCACATAAAAATTATTTTCATATAAAGATAACACATGTGAGTAAAATGTTAATGAGTTTACGTGTCCGTTTACCCTCCTCATAATGGTATAATAGAATACGGATGATGGTGAGGATGTTAAGTGAATGATTTGTATAACACTTTGCCAGAACGAACTCAATGATAAGACTCAAAGTATTTTTCGTCAACGAATAAGATGGTCTAGTCCTATTAGGGCACATGAGTAAAATAAATACTCTCACAAACACATTTTTTAGAAATCCTATTAAGGAAATCAAAGGAAAATAGATGTATTAATGCATATGATGGATTCGCTTGTGCGAGACAACGACGAGGATATATGTAATATTCTTAGACCTCAACACCAAACTCAATCCGAGGACTAAGCATAATAATATTAGGAGGAAATATAGATTGATACCTAGAAACATTAGAGGTATGCCTAGGTACACACCAAAAGTTAAGGTTAACTCAGGAGAGGGTTAAAAGAAAGTTGAACTGAGTGATGTCAAGTTTATTCGGCCCATTAACTTAGGTGATGAACCACCCATCTCTACTTAGGATAGTATTTTTTTTAGGATAACTAGGTTCTTATAGGTTTCAATTCCTATTCCATTCTTAATTTATGGGGAAACAAGCCTTTTTTCAGTGAGTGTACTACTTTGAGGGATTTTTTTCATGCTTTTGGTGAGATTCTTCATGCATATGTGCATCGCCTATGATTTTTCTTTCTATGCACTATTTTCTTATCTAAAACATGAAATTTTAAATATCCATGCATCATTATTATTGAAAAAGATAAAAAGATTTTATGTTTATTCATTTTGTGATGTATGTGGTTAAGTGTTCTTTTTTAGGAAAAAAACAAGATATATAACTAGATGGAGAACAACCCTCCAATAGTGGAAGATACAACAAAAGAATGAAATTAAGGAGGAAAGTTAGGCATTCCTAACTTATCCATGAAAATAAGACCTCTTAACCACCTTGTAAAAGAAGATAAATTTGAAGAATAGATATCTGAATTGAATGAAGCACCAAATTTAGCAGTGAGAAATACAACCCTGTTTCTAGAATAATGAATACCTGAAAATCTGATATCATGACTTGAGATCTAATTCTGAATATCAACAATTTTGGGATAGGACCATAATGAATGACCTTTGGATTTAATGTATTTCTCTAGCATAGGATAATTTGATTCCACTGTGATATTTTTGAGGAAGTATTCACAATGATATAGAGTGAACCATAGAGCATAAATTTGAATAAGAACTAGTTGAATCAGAGAATGGCTGCACATCCGAAAATGAACTTGCGCTCATGATCTCTAATAATGCTCCCTACACCTTGCATATGATTCTTCGAACACCAAGCAATATTATGTTTGTAATCAGGATGAATATGATGGATTTATTTAATGACTTTGTGGATGAAATTTTTTTTAAGAGCAGGTTTGGGGTATGAGGTAATAAAAGAGTCAATGTGGAAGATTACTTGGTCAACTTTGATAGAGGAATTATCATATTTTCATTTGTTCCTAGAACACCAAAGACACCAACAAACGAAACCATGGATAGAGAATCTGAGATGGGGATCAATATCACTAATCCACCGAGAAATTAGGACCACTCTAAAGGAAATACTTGAAATTGAAATACTAAATTTAGAGTTGTAGTGAATCCAAACTATGGAAGCAATTTGAACTTTAGAAAATACATGTTCTGTGTCTTCTTCTTGATAATGAGAGATATAAAGATATTTAGAGGGGCCTCTAATGCCCAATTTTTTAATTATTGAGTCAACTAGAATAATTTCTCTTAGAACTTTCCATAGAAGGGAAAAAGTTTTGAGATGGATGGATTTGTGCCAAATAAAATTACTAGTCCAAGCAATAGGTTAAGTGGCTGGTTCATTATGATTTAATGTGAGATTTAACTTGAATGATGATTGAAAAATGAGTTTTAAATCATCCTATGTTTAATACTTTATTGATTCAATTGTTGGTTGGAATTCATTTGAAAAATCATGATTGCAAACTTGTTAAGATCTATTACATTTGATTTCACGTTACTTGCACATGTTTGTCACTTGCTGCATATGATGGTTATCCGGTTGATCTTTCTTTGTGTTCTTAACTTGATCATGATCAAATCCTTATGTCATAATGGTTTTGAAAAAGTTTCATTGTCCATATGTGAGAAGTTCGAGTGGTTTTTACTTTGTTTGAGTTGAAAATGGACCTATTTTGTAAGCATTGATAATGTCTACCATTAAGAGTGATTAAACCCATTTTGGAAAAATCAAATGTTTTTGGGTAGGCATTATCTATTGTGACACCCCGCCTACTAAAATACTGGGTGGCCAACCCGTGATCAAAATAAAACATTGGTCTCATATGGCTCATTCTTAGCATCACTATCGAAAACCTTTTTAAAGTTACTAACCACCTAATAATTTAATTACTCCGGTGCCAAATTTTATCTTTCATTAAATAGCAACATGCGGAAATAAATAATAAGGAAACCATCAACACAAACTAATAACTAAATCCAACAAAGATGAATGATAAAAATACGATCACTGAATTAACTATCGGTTCAATAATAAAATCCAAGAATAAGCTGAAATCATAACATGGATACACAAGGTAACATAAATAAATTGAATACTAAATCTGGAGCGACATGACCAACTGAATACTGAAATAAAGTCCTGTAACACCCTGCCTAATTAATCTCGGGTGATTAGTCCTAAATCAAGTTAGAACAGGTTTCTCAGTTGGTCCATTCTTAGCATCACTGTCGTCTTTTTAATTACTAACCACCTAAGTGAGAAAAGTAGACTGGTGCCAATTTTTTTTATCTTTCAATTAATTAAATGAAACTCATGCGGAACATAAAATAATACACATTCACAGTTAATTGAAATAACCATCCACAAATAAAATACCTAACCGAATAAACCATCAGTCCAAATATCCAATACAAGTAAAGACAAGAAGACAATCTCAACAAGTATAAAATTAATAAATGAACTGTGAGCGACATGCTCAAATAACTACTAAAGAGTCTACACGAATGAAAGAAGAAGGCGTCTATCAAAAACCCCGCAACATCCACATGTGTTGCAGCAACAGATACCTGGAATAGAGTCAAGCCTGGCGTCCCTGTGGATGGACACCTAAAAGGTTTTTAAAAAAAAATTATAGCAAGGGTTAGTACTCAAAAACATTTGAAAACATTTAAGAAATGATTAACTTGCAGTAATAAATAAATATGCATGCTCTTCATATTTTAGTTAGTGCCGCGCTCCCTTGAGGACATCCTCACCCCTCCTCTAATGTGCACTACTAACGCCTTAAATAAATTCACCTAGTTTTTCACCTTATGACTAGATAAATTTTAAAGCCCTTTGTAAACACCCTACTCTAACCGAGTATACCTTAATTATGATTTTTATATTATTCTCGTCATTAACTTAATAAAAATAATTTCCCTTTTTAATTTCATATAAGTTTCACATCTGTAATACATATAGTACAACTCATGCTTTGTATTAATTAGCCCGTATATAATTATTTACCTAATTATATACTCAGTCACATTACAGAATTCACCACCATACTAATATAGCATTTAATAATAGAATTTTTTTTTTCCGAGTAAAGTCTCACAGGGTAAAATTCCTCTAAAGTGCTATCCTACTAGGTATATTCACCTGACCTAGTTACCCCAAGTCAGAATTTCTCCCTAACTTAGTTATTACATAAATATTGGAGGCGGTCATATTCCTTCCCCGAAAGTGAGATGCCCCTCACCCATATAAGGACGCTATGACATGGGATTATACTCGCCCTACTCCTGGAGCTAGGGGATTCATCAACTACGCGCAACCTCCCCCAATAGCACTAGAGAATCTAATAGTAATAATATCTATCACGGATATTAAAGCACACCCATATATATACATATACTATCGCACACCATATATATATATATATATATATATATATATATAAATATAAAAATATCCCTGCTATACTGTGTACCGTCCGTCACACAAGCCTATTCCATTATATAATAAGTTTGTGGCCCAACTCGAAGTATTAATTAATTGTCACATTAATTTATTTTGGTGTCACCCTAACCAATATATCCGGACTTACTTTCGTGGCCCAAATTAACACCACCCGAGTCTCAATCCCCGACTCGAAATTATTTAGCCTATGCCTAAATAAAATTTATATCTCGGTATTTCTCAATCGTTGCTCCCGGACTTGTTCACTATATCCATATTTAATCCTTTCAAACAAACTTCCCATAATTCAATCTTAGTGTGTCACAGCTAATTTATCCAAAACATTTTTTTTTGATGTCACACTAAGCCGCCTTCAAATTCTAATTAATTTTATTCACTATTAATTAGATTTTAAATCCATGTATTAAGTACTCATCAATTTAAGAAATGGAAAATATTAAAAAAAAAAATTCTCCATAAAAAGGAAAACTGGGCGAACTGCCAGAATCTGCCGACCATCGATCGATCAACCCCAGACCTTCGATCGATCGATCAACCAGGTCTTCGTCTTCTTCGTGAAGATAGATTCAGCCATGGACGAATTTATTAAAACCATAATTTCCTCTACCAGTAAACTCAAACCCTCTTAACACTAATACATGTTAGAAACCTTATTAGGGACCTCCAGAATGTCCACCAACATTATTAATTCGTCCATTAACTACAATTTCTGAATTTGGGGAAAAATTCATCTTTAACCCTTTACCCATTTACACCCCAAATTCCTTCACCAAATTCGTTTCTAATTATCCAGATATCATCCTACCAGATATGTATCAATTTATAATATCAGATTTTACATGAATCCTCATTCAAATTCGTAAATCAAATTATTATTTTCAAAACCTCATGTTTATGCCATGAACACCCAAAACGAATTTTAATCAGTCACATCACATGAATATGAATTGAAAACAGATTCAATACTATTGCAAGTTATCCACTTGCCTTTGGTTTCGTAGTGTCTGATTTGGAGATGAATTCCAAGGTTGAAGATGACCCTTGTTGGCTCTCTTGTGATCCCAAAGCTGCCTTTAACTGCTATTAGGGTTCCTTAACACACTTAGCCTTTTCTAAACTCCCCTCAGCCGTTTCCTTATTTCTTCTATTTTAATAATTAACTTAAATCCCATTTTTTGCCTAATGGGCCAAGCCCAAGTGACCCAAATGCCCCCGTGTGGGCCTGGCTATGTCTAAAAATGCCCCGTGACCCGTTTACTACCCCCGGGTACACTTTTCAGACTATCTCGGCCCATTCGGACTCAACTGTACACTCAGAATTGGTATCCGAATTAATTTATAAAAATACTTTTCCCCCACCCCTTTTTAGTCTACACTGACTCCCGGTTGAGATAAGCGCGTACTTGTCATTAATACTCGAAATGACATAATTATAGTATTACTATTCACTTAGTAAATACGTTTTCCTTAAATATTAATCATCCGCTTCCCGATTAATATTTAAATAAATTTTTCCTAATTAATTCAATTAAAATTACGACTCACAAGTAATTTTTAATTTCCGAATTAATTAAATATTTAATGCATGAAAATACGGGGTGTTACATACTCCCCCCCTTACAAAGGAATTCCGTCCCCGAAATTAGGTCATACCTGTAATGAAAAGCTCTGGATATTGTTCTTGCATATCCTCCTCCTGCTCCCAGGTAGATTAGTCAATGTTGTGATGACCCCACTGTACTCTAACTAGTGGAACAACCTTGGATCGTAACTTACGCTCGCTCCGGTCCAGAATAGCCACCAGTCTCTCCTCATATGAGATGTCTGGATGTAAATCAATTTCCTCGAGTGGAATGTGCCAGAAGGCCCTCTCGCTCCTGCGATATTTCTTCAGCGATGCCACATGGAACACGTCGTGTATCCGCTGAAGGTGCTCTGGTAATCCCAGCCTGTAGGCTACAGGCCCCACCCTCTCGATAATAGGGAAAGGTCCCACGTACCTCGGTGCTAACTTACTCTTCTTGCCTAACCTCATCACCCCTTTCATAGGGGACACCCAGACCAATACCTGATCCCTAACTTCTAACTCCACATGTCTCCGTGAAGCATCAACGTAACTTTTCTGCCTATCCTGAGCTATCCGAATCCTCCCTCGGATCAGCTCTATCTTAGGAGATGTCTCCTGAACAATTTCCGCCCCCAATAGTTTGTTATCCCCCGCCTCTAACCAACAAGCGGGTGAACGACAAGGTCTCCCGTATAGTGCTTCAAATGGTGCCATGCCGATCGTGAATTGGTAAGAGTTGTTTTACGCAAACTCTACCAGAGGAAGATATTTCTCCCAACCTCCCCCAAATTCTAATATGCACATTCTGAGCATATCTTCCAGCATCTGATTAACCCTCTCAGTATGTCCATCAGTCTGTGGGTGATAGGCTGTACTCAAACGTAACTCCGTGCCCATGGCCTCCTAAAAACTCTGCCAAAAGTGGGCCACAAAGATCTTGTCCCTATCCGAGACAATATTTATTGGTACCCCGTGAAGCTTAACAATCTCTACTGTGAATAGCTGCGCATAACGCATCATCTCAAAGTCTGTGCGAACCGACAGGAAGTGAGCTACTTTGGTCAACCGATCCACAATGACCCATATGGAATCGTGACCCTTTTGCGATATCGGCAACCCTATAATGAAGTCCATGGAGATGCTCTCCCACTTCCACACGGGAATTTCAAGTGGTTGTATCATCCCTGATGGTCTCTGATGGTCAACTTTCACAAGCTGACACGTGGCACATTTCGAAACAAATTCTACTATGTCCCGTTTCATTCCTACCCACCAATATTGTCTCCTCATATCCTGATATATTTTATCCCCACCGAGATGTACCACGAATCTCGACCCATGAGATTATGTCATAACAGCGTGCCTCAACTCCTCATCCTCTGGCACAATTAACCTCCCATTAAGGCGTACGCCTCCCTCCGAGCTGATCGAGTAACCCTCTGCTCCCTCAGCTAGCAACTGGCTCACCTTATCCCGATAGGTCTGATCCTCTGCCTGAGCCTTCACAACCCGCATAATGATCTCAGGTGTGATGGATAATGCTGAAATACAAGCCCTGGCTACATCATCCTCATATCGAAGTTCTCTCCACTTCGCCTTCCAGACTTCTGATATTTCCCCAGTCGGTCTTCAACTCAATGCATCTGCTACCACATTAGCCTTACCAGGATGATACTGAATATCAAACTGGTAACCTTTCACGAATTCTAGCCATCGACTCTGCCTCATATTCAGATCCTTCTAAGTGAAGAGATACTTAAGTGATTTGTGATCCGTGAATAGCGTGAACTGCTCCCCTAGAAGATAATGTCTCCATATCCTCAAAGCAAAAATGACTGCTGCCAACTCCAGGTCGTGAGTGGGGTAATTTCGCTCATGGGGCTTTAGCTTTCGGGACGCATAAGCTATAGCCCTTTCCTCCTGTTGAAGCACACCCCCAAGTCCCTGTAAGGATGCGTCAGTGTAAACCCGATACTCTAATCCTCCTTTCAGCAATGCAAGCACGGGTGCAGATGTCAAATTGTCCTTTAACTCGTCGAAAGCTAATTGACAATGATCATTCCAAGTGAAAGGTACCCCTTTACGGGTGAGATTCGTCAAAGGGCCCGCAATCTTTGAGAATCCTTTGATGAACCGCTTGTAATAACCGACCAATCCCAGAAAACTGCGCACTTCAGTTAGTGTCGTGGGCTGTCCCCACTCCCTCACCGCCGATACTTTACTCGGATCCATCGCAATACCCCGGTCTGACACCACGTGGCCAAGAAACTGAACCTCCCGTAACCAAAATCCACACTTACTGAATTTGGCATAGAGCTGGTGACCCCGCAATGTCTGTAACACTATACGCAGGTGCTCTGCGTGCTCCTCCTCGATGCGCGAGTAGATCAGGATGTCATCAATGAACACGATGACAAACTGATCGAGAAACTCCCTGAAAACCCTGTTCATGAGGTCCATGAACACTGCTGGTGCATTGGTGAGCCCGAATGGCATCACCCTGAACTCATAAGATCCATACCACGACAGGAAAGCGGTCTTAGGAACATCCTCCTCTCAGATACGTAGTTGATGATACCCTGACCTCAAGTAGACCTTAGAGAAGTAAGACTCCCCTCTCAACTGGTTAAATAGGTCATCAATCCTAGGCAACGGATACTTATTCCGTATCGTGGCCTTATTCAGCTCTCTATAGTCCACGCATAACCGTAGTGAGCCATCTCGCCTTTTTACAAACAACACCGGTGCACCCCACGACGATGTACTTAGTCGAAAGAAACCCTGCCCCAGAAACTGCTGAATCTGCTCCCTCAACTCTCGCATCTTTGAAGGGGCCATATGGTATGGGGACCGAGCAATTAGCCTCATCCCCGGGGCTAAATCGATTACAAATTCGATTTCCCTACTAGGTGGCAACCCTGTTATCTCCTGAAACACATCCTCAAAGTCTCTCACCACTGGGATTGAATCCAATGGAATGGTCACCTCTTGTGAGGTTTCCTCCTCAATGTAATACAAGTGTGTGCGTGATCCTCCCTCCGGTAGTGGCATTGCTATTAAGAACATCTCCTGCCCTCGAATGCAGAACACGATGGTCCTCTCGTAGCAATCTACCGTCGCCCGATAACCTGCCAGCCAATCCATACCCAAGATGACATCGTACCCCTCCATATCTAACACTAAGAGGTTCGCTACTAAACTAAGTCTCCCAATCAAAATGTCCAAACCTCGACAAATCAAGTGAATCGTAGCCTCGCTGCCTACTGGCGACTCTACACACATCCGAAGACTACTTGCGGTCTCTAGTAGTTCGACCCGTTTAGCAAAACTTAATTTAATGAATGAATGTGATACTCCCGTATAAAAAAGAATACTACCCTCATAACCATGAATGAGAAACATACCCTCAACTACTGGTGGTGCTTGCTGCACCGGGGGATTGGGAACATCCCGAACGTTATACACACGCCCGTAGTGCATCTGCCCCTGCTGAGGTGGGGCGGGTGGGGTTGGTGCTGCTGGCGGTATTTGCCCCTGTTAGGCCTCCTGCTGTTGACCTCTACCCCTCTGTGGTCACTCCCTCTTGAAATGTCCTGGCTGGTCACAGACAAAATAGCGTCTCTGACCATCCCCCTGTCGTTGGCCCTGTTGGCCCTGACGCGACTGGCACTGGCCCTGCTGGCCTCCCCCATTGTTCCCTTGGCCCTGACGGCCCTGAGGAAACTGTTGCTGCTGATTCGGGCCTAACTTTCCCTGCCTGAACCCCTGTCCTCCCGATCGGAACCCACCAGGCTTAAACTTCTTAGACTGATTCCCTTGCTGACTGCCCGTTTGCTGCTGAGCACCACTTGTGTCACTACTAGTAACTGCCTTGCTCTGTTGGCTCGATTCCCCTGTTCTCATGCTCCCCTTCGCATGGAAGCGATGATCCTGGTAGTGTACAAGTGCGGCATTAACGACGTCTGTATACGTCACTAATGCCGGATTCCCAATCAAGTGTTGTCTGATCCGCCAAGCCAAACCGTCCATAAACCTCGATTTCTTCCGCTCCTCATCGCTCACCTCATTTGGCACAAAGTTTTCCAAAAGGGTGAACTCTTCCTCTTAGTCTGCTACTGATCGGTCACCCTGAACTAAATCACTGATTTTTTTCTCATCTCAGTCTCTGCTGCTGGTGGAAAGTATTTGCAGTCGAACCGCACCCAGAACTCTACTATCGGCATCAAGTCTCGCTCCTCGGAGGTGGTAACTGACTCCCACCACTGTAAGGCTGCTCCCGACAGACGAAAGGTAGCAAGCATCTATTTCTGTACCTCGGTACACTCCAGCATGCGCAGGTGGAGCTGAATGTTCTTCTTCCAGTCACAAGCCTCTACTACATTTGTGCTACCCCAAAACTCAGGTGGGTGACCCTTCTGGAAGGTCTCCCTAACTCTCTGCCAAGATGGTGGCCCCACTGGAGCCTGAACTACTGGTGCCACTGGAGGCGGTGCCTGGGGCTGTGGAAAGTGAGTTGCCATAGCTCGCATTACTGTTTCGACCTCCTGGGTCACTATCACTGCCACCTGAGTAGTGGAAATCAACTCGGGTGGGGGTGGGGGTGGCGGTACTTGTGGCTCCTGGTGAGCCTCCCTGATCTCATCCCTAGCCACAGCCCTTTCTGCTCTCAGTCTCCTCGGTGGCATCTGAAATAGATTAAATCGCATAAGTACACAGTTTACACAAAAATATTCATAGCAAAAATACGATATCTCACAAGCGGAAAATGAATCAATAGTCCTAATAATAGGGCTCTACAACAAACGAGTGCTACGCTGAAACGTAGAAAGCCGCACAGATCCTAAGGACACTAGAACCTGACGCTCTCATACCATATGTGACACCCCGCCTAATTAATCTCGGGTGATTAGTCCTAAATCAAGTTAGAACAGGTTTCTCAGTTGGTCCATTCTTAGCATCACTGTCGTCTTTTTAATTACTAACCACCTAAGTGAGAAAAGTAGACTAGTGCCAATTTTTTTTGTATCTTTCAATTAATTAAATGAAACTCATGCGGAACATAAAATAATACACATTCACAGTTAACTGAAATAACCATCCACAAATAAAATACCTAACCGAATAAACCAACGGTCCAAATATCCGATACAAGTAAAGACAAGAAGACAATCTCAATAAGTCTAAAACTAATAAATGAACTGTGAGCGACATGCTCAAATAACTACTAGAGAGTCTACACGAATGAAAGAAGGAGGCGTCTATCAAAAACCCCGCAACATCCACATGTGTTGCAGCAACGGATACCTGGAATAGAGTCAAACCTGGCGTCCCTGTGGCTGGACACCTAAAAGGTTTTTAAATTTTTTTTATAGCAAGGGTTAGTACCCAAAAACATTTGAAAACATTTAACAAATGATTAACTTGCAGTGATAAATAAATATGCATGCTCTTCATATTTTAGTTAGTGCCGCACTCCTTTGAGGACATCCTCACCCCTCCTCTAATGTGCACTACTAACGCCTTAAATAAATTCACATAGTTTTTCACCTTATGACTAGATAAATTTTAAATCCCTTTGTAAACACCCTACTCTAACCGAGTATACCTTAATTATGATTTTTATATTATTCTCGTCATTAACTTAATAAAAATCATTTCCCTTTTTAATTTCATATAACTTTCACATCTGTTATACATATAATACAACTCATGCTTTGTATTAATTAGCCCGTATATAATTATTTACCTAATTATATACTCAGTCTTATTACATAATTCACCACCATACTAATATAGCATTTAATAATAGTATTTTTTTTTCCGAGTAAAGTCTCACAGGGTAAAATTCCTCTAAAGTGCTATCCTACTAGGTATATTCACCTGACCTAGTTACCCCAAGTCAGAATTTCTCCTTAACTTGGTTATTACATAAATATTGGAGGCGGTCATATTCCTTCCCTGAAAGTGAGATGCCCCTCACCCATATAACGGATGCTATGACTTGGGATTATACTCTCCCTACTCCTCAAGCTAGGGGATTCATCCACTACACGCAACCTCCCCCTATAGCACTAGAGAATATAATAGTAATAATATCTATCACGGATATTAAAGCACACCCATATATATATATATACTAGGATTTACCCGTGCCGAAGGCACGGCGGTAAAATTGTTCCCGGAATATTTCGTACCCGTGATGATGGTATGACGATAAATTTGTTCCCGTGATAAATTTGTTCCCGTAATATATTGTATTTTAAACGTGTCCCCAATTACACAACACTTTTTAATTTATGGTTATTTAAATTTAACCTCACTTTTGTATTTTAAACTTTTTCCACAAAATAAAAATATTTAACTTGAACCAAGTGGAACATTTACATTGAACGCACTCATAAATTCAATAGTAAAAAACTCAGTTTTCAGTATATTCATATTGCATTGAATTAGAATGTAAAACTTCCATTTATACATTGGGACCACGCATGACGATTGTGACCTATAAGCTCTACACAATTTGATATTGGTGGTACACATCTAAGACAGACTTGGAGGTGGTGTCAAAATTGCTTTGGGTCCCGTGTTGTAAGGCTTACGTTCAGTCCTACTTTTACCACCCATATGTGTAACTTTTATTTTGCTCATCTCCTACACCATACATACATAATATTATATGAATGGTGATAGGAAGACCCACTTTTGGATCCCAATTTTAAAACCCACACATAAGATAAAAATGAGTACAAATTTTTAATGCACATTTTGATGCCTTACGGAACACACAACAATAAGGTATAAACTTTTAATACAGTGGATTTCAAAATTGGGCCCAAAAGTAGATCTCCCTATCTTTATTCATATTATATATAAACATATAATAGAAATTTATATATTTTCTATATATATTTTTTTTTATGTTTTAAACTATATTTATACCTGAATGCATTTTTTTTACTATACGAACATGTTGCACGCCTGCTTAATTTCCAAACAGTTTTTTTTAATTATACGTTATTCAATAATTTGCCGGTGGTACTTGCGTCTTTTTTAAAATAAAAAATAGAGCATAGATTTTTTAAATAGTGCAAGACTTCTTTCCTTGGGACCCATGCTAGTGTATGAATTCATATATATATATCATGAATAAATATATACACGTTATATAATTATTACTATTTATATATGTTGAATATTATATATTTTAATATAATATATAGGATGTACTTTACCATAATATTTAATATATTAATCGTATACTTTCTATATAGTATTTTGGTGTGCTTATCCACTTGGGAATTAATAGTCTATGTTTACTTTAGGAATTTGAAATACAATAGTATTGGAGTCTACTTCTCTTAGCAGCTCACATCATCTCCTCTTGGGCCCTACGCCATGTCCTTACAGTCATTTTCTTACCTGATCTTTTGTCCGATCAAAATCTTTGAAGAAGGATACTTTAAACAGTACAAAATCTTTTGCAGTGAATCTTGAGCACCATGTCTTGGTCTGTCCTTGGGCCGTGCGTCTCCTTAATTATGTAGTACATATTTCTTTATTAAAGATAAAAGAATTTGTTTTATATATACTTATATCAGTTGTACAGATAATTTACTCAATCAGATATTTAAATATATTCCTTGGACAATTCTTTAAGACTCAGGCAATAATCTAAGAGTTAACTTCCCTTCAAACTAACTAAATTAGTTGATCCTATATAATACAATAACAGTGTCATACAGAAAAATAAATTACCAAAAGCAAAACACCAACCCAGCATTAAACAAAACACCAACCCAGCATTAAATAAATTAAGTAATAAAAAATTAAGCACCAACCCCAATCGGGTTCTACCCGAACCAAACGTATTATAGTGAAGAATGTTTGCTCAATTACTTACATGAATACCAGATATTATACATGTCGTACAACTATACGTATTTATTCATAACAGCTAAGAATTGAAAAACATAAACAATATACATATTGTGCAAGGCAGACTTCTTCATCTCAGCTTCTCTCCAGTTTTATTTCTCTTATCGTCGTCTCTTACTCACTCTCTCTTCACCAAGAGAGCTTGCACCTTTTATGATATGCAAAGAGCATCGTGCTCTGTTCAACTTGCTTTCAAGAAAAAAAAACTAAAATTATAAGTAGATAAACAAATGAAATACAGCAAGAAAACCCGTTCTCAGCCATGAGTTGGAAGATAAACCAGCAAGAAAACCCAGCAAAAAAATGAAATACAGCAACAAAAAAAACTCAGATCTCAAATCTTTACAGCAAGAAAACCCAGAAAACCCATTCTTAAAAAACCATTCTCAAATAAAACTTGTTTATATTTTACCTGATGCATAAACAAACCCATGAGGTCTCGTACCTGTGATGCATAAAAGAGTGTTGAATAAAGGGCTTGAGAGATGTGCGTAGCCGTGAGATGTATCCAAACCCAATTTCTTCTTCACAACTTTGTACCAGAGAGCAATTTCTTCTGCAGAGAGAATGAGAAAATAGTCATAGAACTGAAAACCAAATCTGAGCCACTGACTATGGCTGAAAACCAAATCTGAATCACCTCGACACAGAACAAATCCTTCTTCTAATGAAGAATTTTACAAAAAAAATGCAAGAGGTTTACGAACGAAACTGATCTTACCTGTTTACGAAGTTCAGAGAGCCATTAATCTTACCACTGACGAAACTGAGAGACGAACAGTATGCTCCAAGTACCCCTGTGGACGTGGAGCATCTTGGGGAGAAGCTTCCTTGGAAAAGAAACGAACCGTATGCTCTGCTTATAAAAAATAAACTATCAAACGAATCGAAGATTTCAAAACCCAGATCTAAAAAGAAAACAACTTATTTCTTACTTAAATCGCAAAAATGGAAAAAAAAAATGAATCCCAAACCAGATGTAATTTCGACGAAAAGATTTTGGGTACCCCAAAACGAACCCCTCTAAAGTCAATGAAAAGCTTCTTCCATCCCTCCCTGAATCTGGTTATGAAAGGAGCATCCAAGTGTGGTTATGAGAGAGAGAGTCGATATCTTTAACAGAGAGAGGGAGAACGATGGTTACATTTGTTGGGTTGAATGAGAAATGGAGGAAATTAGTAAAAGAGCACATGGCTCGAGGTCTGGTCTTGAGAAGCGTGTGTTTACCAACATATTTTATTGAACCCTTAAATCCTAGCCCCGGTTGATAAAGACCAAACCTAACAGATTTAAGGAGGAGGGCAAAAATTGTATGACGTGGCTATATGATGTGGCAAAATTTGTATGATATGGCAAAAACCCCTCCTCCTTTATTATATATATATATATATATATATATATATATATATATATAAATATCCAGGCTATACTATGTACCGTTCGTGACACAAGCCTATTCCATTATATAATGAGTTTATGGCCCAACTCGAAGTATTAATTAATTTTCACATTAATTTCTTTTAGTGTCACCCTAAACAATATATCCGGACTTACTTTCGTGGCCTGAATTAACACCACCCGAGTCTCAATCCACGACCTATGCCTAAATAAAATTTATATCTCGATATTACTCAACCGTTACTCTCGGACTTGTTCACTATATCCATATTTAATCCTTTCGAACAAACTTCCCATAATTCAATCTTAGTGTGTCACACCTAATTTATCCAAAACATTTTTTTTATGTCACACTAAGCCGCCTTCAAATTCTAATTAATTTTATTCACTATTAATTAGATTTTAAATCCATGTATTAAGTACTCATCAATTTAAGAAATGGAAAATATTAAAATAATTTTTTCTCCATATAAAGGAAAACTGGGAGAACTGCCAGAATCTGCCGACCATTGATGGATCGACCCTAGACCTTTGATCGATCGATCGACCCTAGACCTTTGATCGATCGATTGAGCAGTTCTTCGTCTTCTTCGCGAAGACATATTCAGCCATGGACGAATTTATTAAAACCCTAATTTCCTCTACCAGTAAACTCAAACCCTCTTAACACTAATACATGTTAGAAACCTTATTAGGGACCTCCAGAATGTCCACCAACATTATTAATTCGTCCATTAACTACAATTTCTGAATTTGGGGAAAAATTCATCTTTAACCCTTTACCCATTTACACCCCAAATTCCTTCACCAAATTCGTTTCTAATTATCCAGATATCATCCTACTAGATATGTATCAATTTATAATATCAGATTTTACATGAATCCTCAATTAAATTCGTAAATCAGATTATTATTTTCAAAACCTCATGTTTATGCCATGAACACCCAAAACGAATTTTAATCAGTCACATCACATGAATATGAATTGAAAACAAATTCAATACTATTGCAAGTTATCGACTTGCCTTAGGTTCCGTAGTGTCTAATTTGGAGATGAATTCCAAGGTTGAAGATGACCCTTGTTGGCTCTCTAGTGATCCCAAAACTGCCTTTAACTGCTATTAGAGTTCCTTAACACACTTAGCCTTTTCTAAACTCCCCTCAGCCGTTTCCTTATTTCTTCTAATTTAATAATTAACTTAAATCCCATTTTTTGCCTAATGGGCCAAGCCCAAGTGACCCAAATGCTCCCGTGTGGGCCCGGCTATGTCTAAAAATGCCCCGTGACCCGTTTACTACCCCGGGTACACTTTTTCGACTATCTCGGCCCGTCCGGACTCAACTTTACACTCAGAATTGCTATCTGAATTAATTTATAAAAATACTTTTCCCCCACCCCTTTTTAGTCTACACTGACTCCCGGTTGAGATAAGTGCGTACTTGCCATTAATACTCGAAATGACATAATTACAATATTACTATTCACTTAGTAAATACGTTTTCCTTAAATATTAATCATTCGCTTCCAAATTAATGTTTAAATAAAATTTTCCTAATTAATTCAATTAAAAATACGACTCACAAGTAATTTTCAATTCCCGAATTAATTAAATATTTAATGCATGAAAATATGGGGTGTTACAAGTCCATACACTAGGAACAAATGAATGAAGCGTTTATAGGAAAGCCCTGCAACTTTCATATGAGCTGCAGTTGCGCGTCCTTGGATAGAATCCTCAAGCTGGGCATCCCTCTGGTTGGACACCTAAAAGGTTTTGGAAAATATTTTGACACAGGTGAGAGCCCAATTAAAACATTTTAAAAAATATTTAGCAAGCAATTAAATTGCAATAATTAAATATGCATGCACACTTTTCATATTTAAGTTAGTGTCGCACTCTCTCGAGGTATAACTCACCCTTCATCTAATGTGCACACCTAATGATTGCCTGCTAAACTTCCTAGTTAAGCTACCCCACCTAACTATACATATCATACCTCTTACCACCACACTACTCTAACTCGAGTATTATTACTTTCAATATTAAGTTATCTACTCATTAACTTATCAATTTGTTCAACTATTTTAATTCATATAATGTTCTCATTAGTTATATATGAAACCACTTTTAAATTATATAACTATCACACTAGTTATATAAGCAATACATACACACTTATGTATTAAATCCCGTATATAATTATCTAATCATATTATATATGTACTAGTGTAATATAACTTTCACACATATACCAAGTATTATAACCATCCTCCGAGTAAGGACTCACCGAATGTTTTCTCTAATACTCTATCACTCCAGGTATACTCATCCAGCTGGTTACCTTAAGATGATTACATACCACCGAATCAAGTAAAAAATAAATAAGCGTAATGGAGGCGATCATATTTCCCACTGAGAGTGAGGAAAAATAATACCTAAAGCGTCTCACCTTTGAAAGAAGCATAATCTATAAATACTGGATGCCTATGACTTGGGGATTATACTCTCATTGCTCCTCAAGCCAGGGGATTCACCCATATCACGCAACCTCCTATGATAGCACTAGAGGGGTATGTATTCCTATAAATATCATTCACACCGATATCTATAAAGTACAAATATATATATATATATATATATATATATATATATATACTATCACACTACCGTATACATATATTTAAAAAAGTTCGGCTAATCCGTGCATAACACCCGCAACACTAGCCCAAAATACCCAAGTCTATATCCCAACTTGTAATTTTAATAAACCAAACACTAATTATTTTATCATTCAATAGTGTTACCCAATTATAATACCCCGACTCACCCATTCAGTTTGAATATTTATCTCTTAGTATTTGTTGCACAAAATCCCACTAGATATTTTAAAACTTCTCTTTAAATTTAATATCCAATAATTTATTATATAACTATATAATAAATTAACTCGCCTATCCCTTGCCCAACTCCTGTAACACACAACCTATAAATATCTGAGTCTGATCTACAACGTTGAATTAAATTACTTTTCTCTCAATTAATTTTGTCCCAGTGGTGTCACTCAACCATAATTTTCGAACTCCCTAATTGGTCCGTATTTAAACCTTTATGAATTTATTTCACTCAATTTGTTATTTAGGTTCCTACTTTTTCTGTCCTCTTTAGGCTCAAATACATACACCTATAATCCCTAGGTAAAAGAATCCCCAGCATCCATACCCAAATTTGATTACTGACTAAAGATTTTTATCTCGGACACCCTTCCATAGAAAATTCATAACTAATTAAAAAAATCAGAAAAATAAGAAACTAGAGGCCACGTGTTTGTATGGAAAAGATCTATATCCATGTCCAAACCTAGTGTCATTTGAATGAGGTATAAATATCATTCGAATGAGATACTAATTTGCAACGTCGCTCGAACGACTTGCCAAGTCGTTTGACGCAGCTCTGATCACTTCTTCTTCTTCCTTTTGATTCCTATATCCACACGAAATCTGCTTTCATCCATTAAAAAACCTATCCAATCTTTTGCATCTTCATACACCTTAGCCTGGTTAAAACCATCATAGCACATGCAGCTACTACTGGATTTGACCCTCATAATACCATTTAAACATCAATAATTTATAAAAATCTAAAATCTCTGACATGGGTTTTTATATACTTGTTTCTCCCGAATTCGATCCCACAATTCGAATAAATCAGCATCAGTTACTGGGATTGTAATATTATTCTAATATAATCAACATCAATTCATATATCTACATCAATTTCATCTGTAATCTACCCAATATGTTAGATTTCCTCAAAACCCATAATAACCCATCCTAAAAATAAATATGGTTTACATCCACCATGATATGATTTGCAATATCATAATTTAAATGAAAGAAATCTTAGCCACTTGCCTAGATAAATTCGTATAGTCTAATTCCATTTATAGAAGATGAATATTTGACAAAGAACACACAAATTTCTTTTTGGTTTGGCTCCCAAAAGCTCTCCCACTTGATCCCTATTTTCTCCTCTGTAACTAGGGTTTTCTTATTTGAGTTGTGATTGCAACAAACTCTCTTACTTAAGTTTTATATCACAAATCCCTAAATTAAGCTTGTGGGCTAAATTAAAATTGCCCAAACACCCCCGTGTGGGACCGATTATGCATAAAAATGCCCCGAGACCCAATTACTACCCCCGGGTACTGTTTCCTGACATCTCGACCTATTCGAAATCAACCGTGCACTAAGAATTGGCATCCGAGTTATTTAAATTAACTCTCAAATCTCAACCTCAACCTCAAATGACGGCATATGAAATTTAAACATATAATTCGAATTAATTGAATCTTAATTCACTAATTTAATTAAATCCTCCAAATAAATTTAAATCCTTAGTCACCAAATTAGTTAAATTCTAAATCCTCAGAAATACGGGGTGTTGCATCTATATGTGTGAAAAGCCAATCAATGGCAAAAAACAAAATATGTTGAAAAAGAGCCATAAGCCAAGAGATTGAACCGACATGAAAAATAACTGAGGGATAAGTATTTCCAGATGAAAATTTCTTTTGGATGGAACTCAAAATAATTTTTATCAACATATTCTTGAGGGAGTTATAATGGCTCAAAGCTATCATTTTTAGCAATTTGGATATTCATGTAATAATTATCTTTTAAACTTGTTTAGTAATGTCTTGTATGATTTTGTTATATGTATTCGGGTTGATTTCAAAGTTAATTGTTCACGATTTGATAAGAGTTTCATACTATTTATGTTGAATTGATTGAAATTAACTTGATTATCGTTTTCAAGTCATGAAATCTAATCAATATTTAATGGAAATGTCTATTTCAAATTGCATAATCAAAACCACACTTTGCAAGTTTATAGTTTGCATTTGTATATATGTGTGTATGAGTTATTGAATTTTTGTTATTTTGGAAAATTATCCCAAATTAAAGCTTTTAATGTCAACATTTAATGATTTTCATGCCTCTGCATTCATTCATACTTTTGAAAGTCTATAATTTGGGTTCTAGAACTTCATTGAGGGTTAATGCATATTTAAAAAAATTGAGATGCTTCGTATATCGTCCGCATATTATACTTTTGAGGGCGTTCGAACTACTCGTATAAACGGTTAACTTCGTCCTTTCGAATGGTGTTGGAGGTCATTAAAAAGTCAGTTGATCATTCAATCGTTTCAAATTTAAAAATAATCTAGAACCAAAACCCTAGGCAATTTTACCTTATAAACACATTTTTGACCTTGCAATCTCAGTTTGTCATCATTTTATGGATCGTTTCGTTATTTATTGATCTTCATCCCTAGGTGTTCATATTTGGGTTTTCTGCTACAATTGCTTTGTTAAGTCTTTGATTCCTAATGATTATCATTAATTTACTGTATTATTATAGTTTTTAGTTTGATTCCCTATATATTATATGGCTTAGATCAATTAATTAAAGCTTTTGGAGATTTCGAGTTGGTATTTGGGGGGGGGAGGAGGGGGGGGGGGGGGGGGGGGGTGGGCTGTGTACTTTTTTTTTGTGCTTCTACCCTAGGTACCTAGTTTTTGTGTTATTTAGTATCGTCCCATAGTTATTGTTGGTTTATCACGTTTATTCAGTATGTTGAGAGAAAATAGGAATGCGAGGAATAATACTCATCCTCTAAATGGATAGGGAGAGACTTCTGGAGCACAAGACTCCACATCCCATTCCAGACTGTTTAAGAGATCTAGATGATAGGCCCCGAGTGCCTCCCATCCTATTTGTGATGCTAAGTCAGATGCCTTTAAGATACATTTCACAAGATCTCAATTATGTCGCATGCGGTCATCATAGAGCGAGAAATTAACTTATGACATTTAGAGTGCAGTGGTTATGGAGAATTCTTATTGTCCTTAATAGATGGGATATAAGAGTCTTAGTTGGTTAAACCCTACAGTTTGACCAATTCTACCTCTGTTTATGAGTTTTATATAAACATGATTTTATCTAATAAGACTCATCTTGTTTTGATATGTGTGCAAGGGACTAAGGTATTCTTACTTATGATTGTCTTGGTATCATTTTAGGTGTAGAGACTCGCTTACGTGATCTTGACATTGATCTGTTTATCATCGATGATAATCTTGATCATCATGGTCTTACGAAATTCCTTGCTGATCATGAGGATCAGTGGGCATGACTCTCATTTAATTAGGTGGATACGAATCATCATTATTCTCTGATACACCTATTTTTTTAGTACAACCTCAAGCCAAAATGACGGACCCAGGATTTGTCATATCACATGATCTAAACCCTTACTCGTGGTGAACCCATTACCTATCTCGATCGTATTATTTTTACTATGCGAATGGCGTGCACAGATTCTACTGATACCGTATTACCTAATGGGAGATTAAGTACGCGTTTAATATACTCCTTAAAAGTTCTTATTTTGAAGATTGATTCTTATGCTCATATTATGAACATTCTATCCAGTATGAGTGGTAATCATTCAGATGCTCATAATGCACCTCGCATAACTCTTCTAGTAAGACCTACACCAGCCGAGTTATGGATGCGTAGCGGACGTCACAGTGAGTGGACATTTATTACATCCCATTTTGCATTTATTTGAGATAAATTTTGGCAGATTCATGGTGATATATCCCTTTATGCATCGATATTACATTCATTTCCAATTACCTTCGTCAATCTCATTTGGTTCCTGATGATGATCCCGCGGTTCTTTCTCCTACTCCTCCACCTATAGATGTTGATGGTTCTGCTATTAATAATGGTGCTGATGATGTTGATGGTGATAAGGATCGCAATGCCCCAGTCTGAATTTATGGGTAACATATGGTCATCCCGGTTCGACTTGAGCGTTAGGTGTGAAGTGCAATGACACAACCTATATAATGTTTGCATGATCTGGAAACCGATACATATCTCAAACCCTCGATAATTATACACACATACACAAACACACACATTAATATTTATTTGATACCCTTACGCAAGTATAAAATTCTTGAAATTAAAAACTTCTAATATTAAATACATAAACCTTAGAAAAACTTAAACTAAGTAATTATCCTAAAGTTTTAAATATTATAAAATAGGCCCTAAAGTTTTTATTTAGTTTTTAAACTTTATAAATGAGTTATAAACCCAATTATTTTACGTACCTGACTTTGAAACTATTCTAGTTTACAAAGAATCCCTTAAAAATATTAAATTAGTTTTGGAAATTACATAAAAGCCCCAAAAGTTTGAAAAATATATAGAAAATGAACTAAAAATTTCACCAAAAATCTCCCAGGACCAAAACATAACATTCTAACTTAATTGTCATCAACTAAGAGATGAAAATGCCACACAAATAGCTATTAGAGACAATAGGAACTAGGTAGAACATGTTTTTGTGTGTTACCTTAAATTCCTCCACAAATATACCCTATAAAAGTCACACAAGGATACATAGATAGTCATTGAATCAGTAGAGAAACAAACAACTCAAAAATTTTGCATTTTCGAGTATTCCCATATTTGATTAATATAGCGTAGTTTTATCAATTTAACATAATTTTTGTTGTAGTTTTGAATCAATTTATGCTTTTACATGCAACATTTAACATAGAAATACATAAGCAAGTGTCAATTTTCAGAAAACATAATGAAAGCTTGAGCTATAATGGTGAATTATGTATTCCTGACCTTGAACTAGATTAAAGGTGGGAATAATTGTCCTTAGACCTTCTGTAACTCAACCATAATGTTTAATTTAGTTATAATATACATGCATATCTCAAAATCAAGTTTTCTTATTTTGACAGTTAACTTTTAAAAGTCAAAATTATCCTTCTCTACTATGAATTAGAACCTCAAACCAAAATCAGTTTTTCCAAAGTCACACAGAAATAAAACCATATTATTGCCATAGCTCAAATTTCACTATAACTCCACAAATATGAAACTGAAATTTTTGAAATTTTACAATCCATGGAGATAAGTTTACAGTTTACCTCACTCCACTACACCAAAAAATGGTAATCTGACATGCTTGGACAAGGAGAATCTGGAACGGTTTAAAACCAATCTGGCATGGTTTAAAACCATGCGAGAATTTGACACGATTTAAAAACATGCCAAAAGTGTAGACACCCCATTCTGTTACCCTCCTAACTCTCCTTAAGTCCCTCGTACCTCCCTTCATCACTACAAAACCAGGTCATGTCCCGAGTATTGACCTAGACGCCATCGGGCACTCCCCGGCTCAGTTTGACCAAAAATTCAAACTCCTGATCTCGACCGAGACTGAATGAATCTTCGAAGAGCATTGAATACCCTTTCTAACGGACCGCCCCGTGTGCGATTCCGACTTACCATGCGGACGAACGATCCGTTTGCATCCGAAACTTGACCTAGAGGCCACCGGGCGCTCCCAGGCTCTGTTTAGCCTATGTAAACTCTTTAGCTCAATCGAGGCTGAATGAATATTCGAAGGGCACTGGATCCCCTTTCCAACGGTCCATCCCGTGCGCAATTCCGACTTTCCATGCGGACGAACGTTCCGTTTGACTTTGAGAGGTCAACGAATGCTTCCCGAGCCTGGTTGACCAAAGTCAACCCCCAAACCGGGTCAAAATCTTTGGAATGTCTAAGTACATGTCCTCAACTTTCCAACGGTCTACCCCGTGCACGATTCGGACTTACCATGCGGACGAACAATCCGTTTGCGTCCGAACGATTCCCCGTCCAATGGACCGACAAACGCTTCGGAGCCATATTTGACCCAAAGTCAACTCTCGAACTCGGGAGAAGTCCAAGGAGTTTCAAAGTTGTCTGAATTACCTTTCCAATGGTATGCCCCGTGCACGATTCTGACCAACAGTTTGCCCTCCACGACCGATTTTCCGAAAAAGCCTGAAGCGCACTGCCAAATGGCAGGTTCCAGACCCTGCTTATCGGCAGATGCCGATAGGCAGGAACAGGTATATGTTGATCGGCACTTAACTAGGCCTATAAAAAGATGCCTTCATCTCATTTGCAAAAGGAGCTCAGATCTGATCAAAATCTCTCTCAGCGAATTCCAAAAACCTCTCTCGAAGGCAGCGCGATTTCAACATCCAAATCCCTATTTTACTTCCACTTTTCATTATCCTTTTCATAAAAATTGGTGAATTAATCAGTCTCCATCATCATCCAAGTGCAAGGGCTTCTCTCCAACATTCAAGATCAAGCTCAAGGTCTCCAAGAAGTTCCATATTTCTCACCTTTCTCTTCAAATTCTCTTAAATTTGCAATAACTTGTTTTATTACTTAGCATTTTTATTATCTCATTTCACATATCCTAATATACTTTTTTATTTAGTATTATTGCACATCTCTTATTTTCCTATAAATAAAAACCCAAAAAACAAGAAAAAGAGGGTTTGCTCATAAATTCCAAATAGGGATTCTCAGCTTTTTCCTCACTTTTCTCACAACTAAAACACTTTTTCTACACACACACACACACACACACACTTACAAATAAGAGATCCCCCATTTGGATTTATGGGATAAACCCCACCCCTAGTTTTTTATGCAAACTACGTGGACTTCGATGCCTTTATAGGCTACGTAGGCATCTCGGGGTAAAACCCGAGACTTGAGTCCTTTTTTCCCACTTTTTCTCTCATTTTTATCTTCTTTAAATCCACTTTCCTTATATTCTATATACTTTCCCTTAGTGACACATTACTCCATATACGTTATCGTTCCATTATAACGATCAACGTAGGGGTAATCGGGTAAATCTTATTTTTTTAATATTATTCTTATACCTTCCGACAGATGACTCGCTTTGTCTTTTCCATGATACAAGTCAAGGATTCCTACCTCCATTCCATATATACACATGCACACATATCACGGGGGGAAACATAAAGGAAAATAACAAATATCCATAAGAGACCGAAAGGGTGGAATGGGTGCCTAACACCTTACCATTTCGTAACTAAGCCTCCGAACCCTTCTCGAATCATTTTGGTTTCGTACGCACCAGTATGTCTTTGGATGCCATCCTTCGGGGTGGCTTCCCCTTTTTCTTTTGTCTGTTTTGAGTAAAATAGACTGGAGACTCTGAATCTCTCTACATTTTTACACCACATCTGAAATGACGCCAGCCAAAGCGCTCCTGAGAGGGACGCGTGGGACCCGAAGGATCCTTCCTCCACGCACTCGCTCGCAGGGCGAGGATCGGGGATGGCCACAGTGGAGACTCTGCTGGGGATATGTGTATTTTGCGAGCTTGACTCTATTTACATGGATGCTATATTTGTTTATGTTTTCCCCCAAATCTGCATGTTCCCCTCTTCCATGTTTATCCCATGCTTATACTCATGTTCACACACTTGTAGAAAATTCTCTATGTACACTTCACACCACGTGCACCAGGATCACATATATCCCCATGTGACATGCATCACCCATCCATACTTGGTGTACCTTTTTTGGGTACTTATACTTCACTCCCTGTCTGGCATAATAAAGAAAGGCATTCTCATCATAAGATACTAAAAAGAGAATCATGCATGATTCACACAACATCAACAATGAGCATTGTTATTGACTAAATTTTACCCAGTAATTGGAGGGTCACTTCGTGATGGGCACTGGTCCGGCAGGTCGCAGTTAGCCTAAGCGATATGACTCTCACCTTCCATTGGCCAAGTACCTTCGACGTATATCGAACGGTTCCCCCGCATCGTACCGCTTGACCGAAGTTATGACGGGAGGTATATCGTAGGGAATTCATTCATGTACGCCGAGTATATCGAATTCACTATCACACGTACCATCCCCACGAGGTATATGGTTAGGCAATTCACATACACTCAGGTATATCAAATGGCTTGTCCACCCGTACCGATTGCCCGCAAGAGCAAGATGTATATCGTGGAAGTCACGCCAAAGGGGGGAACCCATGCCGATTCACCCAACTAACTGCATACTCGCATATAGGTGTCAAACCTAGGACACGCACTTTAGATTGCCAGTTTCAACCCAAAACTCTGCCAAAATTTCGGGTCGATCTTCCACCTAATTTTTCATGCATTTTTAAAACGGAACCCTGTCCGTGAGCCTGGTTTCAAGTCCAAACTGTATCTTTTCATATATTAAGAACCCCACTTTTCCAGGCTCGGGTCCTTTCCGACATTGCATTTATGAGAATTAAATACAAGTGAGAACATAATAATCATAATAATCATGTTGAGTCCCGTATCCAAAAAAAATTCTCCCTTATTTATTAAAAATCCAAAAACATTTCTCCCTTCTTAATTAAAAATCCAAAAACATTTCTCCCTTCTTTATCAAAAATCCAAAAACAATTCTTCCTTTTTTCTCAAAAATAAATCTCGTCCTAAGCCTTCTCAGCTCGATCACAAGCCCTTGACCTGGCTCCCTATTGGCTTCGGTCTTCAGTCAAATCACCCAGGAGTTTCATCCGTTTCACTACTACTTATTTTGAGTCCAGAATCCATCCACTTTCCATGGAGAATACGGATCAAGCACCAATCATACAGCCAGATCTGACGACAGTCCTAGCTCAGCTCGTCTCCAAGATCGACAACCTCCAAACCGAGGTCCGAGAGATGCAACGAAACTAGGTTCCTATTCATCAAGAGTTCGAGGCCCTATTCCCTCGTGCTATGGTTCCACTCGAGCCTGTCTGGGTTCCCAAAGAATATCATCATGCTCCACGTGCCCCTCCTACCAATGGGCCACCGCCTGCCCAGCTTCCAATGCCAAACATTCCCAGCCTAGGGCTAACCTGCCTGTGGTCGTTGATCCAAAGGAGAAAGAGTTGAATAAAGTCAAAGAGGATCTCAAGATGCTCACCAAGAAGTTTGACCAAGTCAGGATCTCTGATAATTACATGGAGTACACCCACATGTCTCCTTATCCTAAAGCGAGGTTACCCGAGAAGTTTAAGATGCCAAATATCGAGAAGTTCGGAGGGAGTGGACCCCCAATTGTTTATCTTCGCAGTTATCATCGTTCCATGACTCTATTAGGGGCTTCTGAAGAAGTGATGGCCCAATTGTTTCAGCAAACTTTAAAGTATAGTGCCCTCCGATGGTTTTTATCTCTTGAGGAATCTAGAATCCGTTGCTGGGAGGATGTAGCCCGAGAATTCATGTCGCAGTACAAATACAATGAAGAGCTTTAGGTCACCCGTCGTGATTTAGAGCTTCTCAAACAGAATCCTGGAGAATCAGTCAATAACTTCATAACTCGGTGGAGGGAGCAGGCAGCTACCATGACCAATCGACCATCCGAGGAAGAACAGGTCAACATAATGAAGAAGAACTTCTTCCCTATGTCCGAGCGACGATGGGAGGAAAATAATATCCCCACTTTCGAGCTTTCAGAGAGGCTGGAGTGGAAATCGAGGAAAGCCTCATTAAAACAAAGGTTGAACCAAAGAAGGTGTCTGAACAGTTCACCCCTAGAAAGTATGACAAGCCTTTCAGTGCCACCGTTTTGACCATCAACAACATCTCTCAACCAACCACATCATGAGAACCAGAAGGCCGCCCTGCCCCCATCCGAAGGGAATACACTGAGCTCTATGCTCCCCTGTCCAAAGTTTACCAAGCCCTATTAAGTCGAAACCTCATCAAACCCTTGGATCCACGTCCATTGCCAAATCCACTCCCAAGAAGCTTCAATACTGATGCTCATTGCGCCTTTCACCAAACTATCGACCATACCACCGACCAATGCTTTCACCTTCAGAACATAATCCAAGATTTCATTGATCGGGGTATCATTGCCCCACCAGCCAATCCTAAGACAAACACTACTCATAACCCACTCCCAAATCACACCAATGCCATCTTCTTGGAAGAAAACCCAGATTTCGATCCTTCAACTCAAATCACACCCATATACCATATTTCCTCCTATAACATACTAGCCTCGCTGATCAGGCACTGTCACTCCTTACCAGAGCATGCATCGCTGTCCGTACCCGTTCTGAAAATGGAAGTATGGAATTGTTAGAGGTGTTAAAACCAACTCCTAGAGTTCGGGTTGAAATTACCCTCACAGATGGTCATCAATTGCTAGAAATTAAGCACACTGTTATTGGTAGAACAAAAATGGGCCCGAGATTCAGACAAGTGGGTGGTACTAACCGACGAACTCAGCCTAGATGATGTTATCCAGATTATGGCAGAATTATTCGGGTAAACCAACATCATTTGCAGTTTCACCGGGTTATTTGACACTTTGAAACTACAAGGGGGCTTGGTCCCTTCAATCACACATATCCCCACAGAATGGGAGAACATGTATGAAGAAGCCGTTGAAGTTGTGGAATGCGTCGACTTTACATGGAAAGACATAATTGTTACCACCGGATGGGGGGAAGAATTCGAAGATTCGAGCAAAAAACAAGCTTCAGGAAGAGCTGGCCCAGTAGCCGACATATGTGGGATAATATCATTTGAAGAAATCCTCATAGAAATAAATAGGGTGGCAGAACAACCTGAGATTGACGAGGAAATGGGGTTCATGTTCTTTGCTTCTTCATTAAATCACATGACCAGATTAGGGAGACATTACCAGGTTCTAAACTCACTACCAGCAAATGACAAAGGGAAGGGCGTTAAAAACCTTCCTATGCCAGAGATGACCATCAAGGAGAGCAAGATCCTCAATCAACTGAAGAAAACCCAAGCTAACATCACTCTATGGGGGCTTTTCATGTCTTCGCAGCTGCACATAAATGCTTTAATCAAGCTGCTCACTGGACCCATAGTTCCCCCCTCTACCACACCAGAAGAAGTGGTAAATCTGGTCGAATCCTTGACCTCTACCCTAATGCTATCATTTTTTGAAGAAGAAATCCCCAGAATTGGGCCAAATCACAATCATGCACTGAACATCTCCGTCGAAGTTTTGGGAAAGGCCGTGCCACTCTCCCTCGTCGATAGCGGATCTGCCTTGAAGGTTTTCCCTCTGAGAACCTTCAAGTGTTTAGGAATAAAAGAAAGTGAACTCGCTCCAACCTCTGCCGCTGTACGTGCCTACGATAATACCCGCCATGAGGTGATGGGCTCTATAAAACTTGCAATAGGGATTGGCCCTATAAACCCCGTCATTGAATTCCAAGTCATAGACATCTATCTTATTTTAACCTGTTGCTCGAACGCCCCTGGCTCCACAATATCAAGGGTGTGTCTTCCTCACTCCATCAGAAATTGAAATTCTTCGCCGACGGGCGAGCCATCACCATTTTGGGCGATGATGAAAATGTCGGGGGTGCAAGCACCAACAGTCTAATTCTTGAGATATAGCACGGGTCAAATGATATGCTCCTATCAAGATTATGAGTTGAGCCACTCCTACTCTCGGCAGGGGACAATTTCAAAGAAAGGGTTTGTCCAGAATACGACCCTCATGGCAATGTCAATGTGATTCAGATGTTAAGAAACATGCACTTCATGCCCAGACTGGGGCTAGGGTAAAGGCATCAAGGGATACTTGAGCCCATCGAACTGAAGAAAGCTTTTCCTCCTTGTGGCTTGGGGTATCAACCATCAGAACAAGAGCTCAGAATGATCCATCAGTCTCGACCAAAGAGAAGATTAGACTGCATCCGAACTATCTCAGGAGACTCCTTAAATGGACGATTCATCAAAGAAGGCAAGGACTTCCCCTTTTATGATTTTCCAAAACCATGGTATGACCACACAGACAAGAAGATGAGGCCGGGAATGGAGATCTTTTTCCAAGATAGATACCTATGGGCCAAAACTTTCCCACACCGCGTACAACGGCTCATTAAAGATACCAAAGAGAGTGAGGAAAGTGATTCCGAAGATTCCTTCAACTTACAGATACTAGGGCTGGCACTCTACATGGTTCATTCAGGCACTACATCAATGGACCAATCCCGTCTGATTAAAGCTGCTGATACACCTCTCCTCAACTGGTATGCTGCGCCAGTTCTACCTTTTGAAATCTCCCCTAACCCCAATGTTTATCCTATTTCTTCTTCTGTTGTCTATCCTTGCTCAAATGTAATCGAGACGTCTTTTGATGAGGTTCTCAATGCTGTTTTTCCTATCAATGAAATAAACGAAGATTTTGAGTATCTTGCGGTTCCTTACATTAACTGCTTGGATTCTAATGAAACTTTTGATGATGATGATTTTGCAAATGAACAATTCTTAACTGATCTAAATAAGGTTAATAATAAACAACATAACCGTGTTCAAGTTAATGAAGAAGAGACTGTTGTTATTAATCTCGGTTCTAGTAGCCAACTGCGCGAGATTATAATAGGGTCCACCCTCGACGAGCATGAGTGTGCACAACTCGAAGAATTGCTGAAGGAGTTCGTGGATGTCTTTGCATGGTTGTATGATGATATGCCCGATATCGATCCTGAAATAGCTCAACACGAGATCCCCACTCTCCTAGATTATAAGTCGGTTAAACAAAAATTGAGAAAAGTCCACACCGAATGGTCGCTCAAGGTCAAAGAAGAGGTGGTCAAACAGTTAAACATGGGTTTCATTCGGGTGATCGAATATCCCACATGGCTAGCCAACATTGTACCTGTGCCAAAATCAGGAGGGAAGGTTTGAATGTGTGTGGACTACCGAGATTTAAACAAAGCTTCTCCAAAGGAGGATTATCCGCTACCTAATATCGAAATGATCGTGGACAACACTGCCCGTCATCTCTCAAGTCATTGGTCGATGGGTTTTTCGGATACAACCAAATCAAGATGCACCGTAACCACCAAGAAAAAATCTCATTCATCACCCATGGGGAACCTTTTGCTACACCGTTATGCCATTCGGTCTCAAGAATGCTGGGGGTACCTACCAAAGGGCTGCCACAACCATCCTGCACGATATCATTCATAAAGAGGGTGAGGTTTATGTGGATGATATGATTATCAAGTCCAAAACTAGAGAAGGTCATGTTCCCTCTCTCTAGAAGTTCTTCGAATGACTGCGACGATATCAGATGCGACTTAATCCATAGAAGTGTGTCTTCGGCGTTATAAAGGGAAAACTCTTGGGATTCATGGTTAGCGAAAAGGGGATAGAAGCATATCCTGCAAAGCTGAAGGCCATACTTGAGATGCCACCACCCCGAATAGAGAAAGAAGTTCGAGGTTTTCTTAGAAAATTACAATATATAAGCCAGTTCATTAGCCAGCTAACCTCCATTTGTGAACCAATCTTCAAGCTCCTCCGAAAGGATTCAACCAAAGTTTGGAACGGGTCCTGCCAAGAAGCTTTTGACCGAATCAAACAGTACCTGACCCAACCTCCAGTTCTCATGCCACCACAGTCTGGTCTCCCTTTGCTCCTATACCTAACCATAACCGATATTGAAGCTGGGGCTTGCTAGCCAGTACCTTGAGGACTCCCACAAATAAAGAGCCATATATTATGCCAGTCGCAAATTTGCCGGGTATGAGGTCAACTACACTGCTTTAGAAAAGTCATGTGTCGCACTTGTCTGGGTCACCCAAAAGTTGCGACACTATATGCTCGCCTTCCCCATCAAACTAGTATCCCGAATGGACCCCATCAAATACCTGCATGAGAAACCCGCCTTATCACATCGAATGGCCCGGTGGTTTATGCTCCTAACCAAGTTCGATATCGTGAACGTCACGTAGAAAGTTATTTAAGGAAGATCCATCTCTGACTACCTCGCCAGTTACCCTGTAGAAGAAGCAGAGGTTCGGATCTCCGAATTTCGAGATGAAAATATCCTCTGCACCACTCAAGACCGCCTTCGATGGAAAATGTTCTTTGATGGCGCTACAAACAAAAAGGGATATGGAATTGGGATACTTCTGATTGCCCCAGATGGCTCCCACACTCCCATCGCCATTAAACTGGATTTCCCTTGCACCAACAACATGACGAAATATGAGGCATGAAAAGTGGGCCTCAAGGTGGCTCTCAAGAAAGGTATTCAATACCTTGATGTCTACGGGGATTCTTCCCTTATCATCGGTCAAGTGAACAGAAAGTGGAAAGTCAAGGATGAAAATCTCCAACCCTTTCATACCCAATTAGAAGAGTTAGCCTCCCATTTCTGAGATATCACCTTTCGTTACCTACCCCGAGCAAATAATAACCTAGATGATGCTCTAGCCACCTTGGCCTCCATGGTCGACATGCTCGAAGGAATAACAATGACCCCCTTCCTAGTTCAAAAGCAAGACAAACCGACCCATTTCTACCGTATTAAGCTTGTCTCCACCGAAGATCCCGAACTAGATGATTACTGGTACTATGATATCTGGTGCCTCCTAAAACATGGTAGGTATCTCGAGGGTTCCAACAAGAAAGATTGAATGACCCTCCAAATATTAGCTGCCCAGTACATCATTTGTCGTAAAGCTCTACTCAAGAGGAACTTCGATGGAACTCATCTACACTGCATCGCATGGGATGAGATTAAGAAGATAATGCAGAAAATCCACAGCAGGGAATGCGAACCCCACATGAATGGTCACATGCTCGCTAAGAAGATCATCTGATAGGGCTACTACTAGACCACCATGATCCAGGATTGCACCGCCTATGTCCGGAGGTGCCTCAAAAGCCAATAATTCTCCAATCTTCAACACTTGCCTCCGTGAGAATTATACAACATGACCTCTCCCTGGCCGTTTGTAATACCCCGTATTTTTATGCTATATTAATTTGGGGATTTATTAAATTTAATGAGAATGTTTATTTAATAAAAATCTGGAAATTAATTATGTTATATTATTAACGTGACGAGAGTTAGTAATTATGGGAAACTTGTTGAATATTACTAATGAGCATAGTAATATACTATATTGGTTATATTGAATGTCATAAGTGAATTAAATGACTATTTCGGAAATTTAAGTTGGGACGTGCCCGTGTCACGTCGGGACTAATTATGTTGAATAAAAAGTGAATATTTTATAAGTTGTTCGTATAGTCGTTTTGAGTGCGCCAACGCGTCCGGAAGGGTCAAGATAGTCAGAAAAGTATACCCGGGGGTTTAGTTTGGGTCTCGGGGCGTTTTTAGGCCTAATTGGTGCCTCGGGAGGGCATTTTAGTCATTTTACTTAAGTGGGTAATTAAATCCACGAATTTCAGCTAACCTATATCAGCCATTAGGTTAGCCTCTTAGGGTTAGAACATTCACAAATCAAGTGACGACCATTGGAGAAGAGAGGAGAGAGCTCCAAGGAAAACCAAGGCCAAAAAGCCACCGGATTTCACCACCACCACCACCACCGCGTAGATCACGAGACAAGGAACGCAGCCATACCAAAATCATCCGCGAATCTGCATACCAAAATCCCAGGCAAGTGTTTAACTTGCGTATTTTCGTTAATGCAAATCTCCATATTAGTTTAGGATTGAATTGTGATGAAAATTATGAAAGAAAACCCAATCTTTGATAGGAAAAACCCATGTAGTATTGATGTACATGTTAATTCTGGAAAACCTTGCCATGTAGAGGTAATAATCCACGAAATTTGGTGATCATAATAAAGAAATATTGGAGAAAGATTCATTAGAAATCTGTTTAAGAAAATTTTAGGGTTCTTGATAATTGGACATGATTTTAGGTTGAAAACCCATGTTTAATGATAGTTACACGCATGCTTTACGTTATAAACACCTGGTATAATGTTATAATGATGATAGTAGGATTTTTGGGGCGATCAGAATGGAAACACATCATTTTAAATGAAGAAGTTGGATGAAACCCGTAACTGCATTCTGCAGAATTTTGCCCAGACCTGCTTGATCGATCGATCGAGCCTAGAGCTTCGATCGATCGAGCCCCAAGCTTCGATCGATCGACCCCTCCTGGTAGACTCCTAATTCCCTCTTTAAATACGTTAAATTCAAATTGTCGTGATATAATTCTTGGGCACTCTTGATAAATTGATTTGGGAGACATTGAGGACCAGTAGGGGATATGAATAAATGTTGGAGCCTTTAATATTTAACGAAAATGGTATTTATGGGATATTTACTTTAGGTTAATGGATTTATGAATTTAAAGGGTGAGGTGCGTAGGAGAGTTACGTTGGAACTTAATAAAGACACTTACTGAAATTTAGATTTGTGAGGATATGGCCACGAGTGTTAGGTAATAAGTGAGAAAACCCTTCGAGTTAAGGTTAGGAACGAAACCTTATATGTATTTCTATAAATGTGAAATTAAGGATAAATGGTATAATTACGGGTGATGAGAAGAACCTATATTAATATGATAAAGTGGTATATTTATATGATTGTGTGTACATATATTATATGCATGTGAAAATCATACCCACACTACTTACTATCCCTGAGGTTTCTGCGCTGGGACAAGTCTTATCTCGATGGGACCTTTATGGGGGATATTGACTTGTACCCTAGAAGATAGATGTCCTTGGTACAGGCTATAGACGTGATAGTTCAGACGGTCCTAAGAGACGCCGGTATGTGCCATCCTCTTAGAGACTTGGAATCTATTCTTCGCCTCAATATTGTTTGTGTATGTATGTTAATACATTTCGAGAGTGATTCCGAATGTATTCCCCTTAATATGAGTGATATGGGGCTTTGGATAGTAGAGTATGCCCGCACCATAATCTAGTTGGGGGTGCTGTTATAATATATATTATACGAGTAGTTAATATATATATATATGGAATTCTGAAATTTGGAACTACCTACCGTGATTTGATATGTAGGACATGGTTGTTGACTGAAAATTATAAATACTTGTTTTGAGAAAGAAGAATATACCTACACCATAGTTTATATGTTGGTGTTGTCAGTATATATATATATATATAAACTATACGAGTAATTTATATATATACCTGGATTGAGAAATTTAAATTATTGTTGTAACGTAGTAAGTGAGGAATAATCCTGGACTAAATTATGAATACTTATTTTGAGTAAATAATATGTCACTGGGAAACTTATGGATTTTATAAAGTTAAAATGGAGAACTTTGGTTACTAATTGGAACATTCTTTTTAGAATTGAATCGTTGTATTATAAACCTTACGAGTAACCTAAGTTAAGTAAATCTTTTAGAAAGTCAAGTGCGTTATATTGTTAAGAACAAACCAATGGGAAGGTTAGTGCGATAGGTGTGCACATTAGAAGAGAGGTGAGTATTTCTCAAGAGAGCGACGCACTAATATGTTATTGCATTGGCCTGTATCAATTTAAATACTTGCTAAACGTATTTTAAATCAAACACACTTTCGGGCTCTGACCCGTTTCTTTTTTCTCTCTCTCTCTCTTGTATATATATGTATATATTTTCAGGTGTCCATCCACAGGGGCGTCTTGCTTAGGATCCTTTGAGAGGAACGTGCTGCAGCTTAGGTGGGAGTTGCAGGTCACTTGCGTAGACGACTTCCTTTATTGACTCCATTCTAGCATTCTCATTTATTGGGCACGTGTCGCCCTTTCCATTTTTATTTATTGTTGGGACATTTATATTCCAGTTATTTCCAGTATTGTTCTTTGGGATTTATTCAGTATGGACTTGTGATTTTAGTTTTTTTTATGTTGACATTCGATTGACGAATGTATGTTATTATTTAGTTCATCGTGGTGTGATTCTTAATTGTAGAAATGTTGTTTTATATAAATAAATCCTTTTCTTTAATTAAAATTTGGAAGTTTGTATGAAAAATGTTTTTGACACTTAGCTTAATTATAAAGGGTGTTAAATTGGAAAATTTATTTTTATCGACAGTGATGCTGAGAATGAACCAACTGTTAACCTTGATTTAATTTAATAAAGGAGTGATCGCCCGGTATTTAATTAGGCGGGGTGTCACACCGTTCTCCACCTAGGGTGTCGACATCATAGGGAAGGTTACACCAAAAGCTTCAAACGGACATGAGTTTATCCTGATTGCCATTGATTACTTCACCAAATGGGTCGAAGCTGAGTCATACGCAGTACTAAATGCCAAGAAAGTGGACAAATTCCTCAAGAAAAATATCATCTACCGATATGTGGTCCCGCACGAGCTGGTATCAGATAACGAGCTGCATTTTGAAGAAGAATTCACAGAAGTAGTCAATGAGTACGGGATTCAGAGACACAAATCTTCTCCCTACCGACCTCAGACCAATGGTGCAGTTGAAGCCGCCAACAAGAACCTCAAAGCCATCATCAGCAAGATGATCGAAAGTTGTAGGGATTGGGCCGACCAAATCTCATACGCCCTCTGGGGCTATCGAACCTCAATCCGAACCTCTACTGGGGCTACCCCTTACTCCCTGGTCTACGGTATGGAAGCAGTCCTACCTGTGGAGCTGGAAATACCATCGCTACGCGTCATGTTCGAAAGCAAAGTTAGTGAAGAAGACTGGTGCCAAAGCCATCTCGATGAGCTAGCCCTCTTAGATAAAAGAAGGTTAAAAGCACTTAACCACATACAGGGGTACCATCGCCGAATAGAGCGATCATTAAACAAGAGATTCAAGGATCACGGTGTCCGGGAGGGGGATTTATCCCTCAAAGAGATAATAGAACGCATCTGGGACCCTAGAGGTAAATTCAAGCCTAATTGGAGCGGGCCCTACATTGTGAAGAAAATCTTATCCGGCGGTGTCGCCATGCTCACTGACTTGGATGGGGAGGAGATGGCTCGTCCAGTCAATCTGTATCATCTCAAAAAATTCTACCCCTAGTTCAAAATCTCAGCGCACTACGACTCTTCTCATCCCCCTTCTATTCTAAAAAAAAACTCTTCATTTCCCTCTACCCAGAACTACGTGGGCCTAATCCTCTACAAAAACTATTTTAAAACTTTTCAAAACCCCCAGAGGTACGTAGGTAGCTCATACACCTCACATGAGTGCGAACCTTTCTTTTTCACAAAATACTATTCTTTTCTTACCTCCGAGAACGGCGGTTCATACTAAAAATACATGAACAAAAGGATTATGTATGCCTTAGCGATCAGTATAGATAATTCAAAATACAAAACTCATCAAAAGGCACAACTGGATGATCAGAAACTTGTTTATTTCATTAATAAGAAATTGCAGTACGGATTACATAAAAAAGGAGCGGATAACTCCCTTCCCCCTACTACCATAAAAAGCCAAATAAAATCCCCACATCTATTCCCTATTACATAAATAAACTCTCCAAGAGTCCTACCCACAGCTACCAGAGGAGCCTGCACCCTCATCATCTACATCCTGAGGTCCCTAAGTTTCCCCTGCCTGAATAGAGTGACATAAACATTCCATGGATCTATGAGCCTTAACCATCTTCGAAAAGACCACAACACCCCCTTCCATGGTGTTAGATAAAACAAACCATCTTTGTCCAGTATCCACTGCCAACATCTTGCTGACTACTCTCCTCCACAACCACTTCATATAATCTTTGGGGACATGCCAAACCTTCCTGACAGACTGAGAGGGACGGGTCGATGGACGTCGATTTTCCCACAGAGACCCAAGCAACAGATGCAGGAGCTCAGTCAAATCTTCTACCAGAAACAAATTTGAGGTCCGAGGGGGCACGACCTGCGCCCATCCGAATTGGCGCAAAAGCCACCAAGATAAGTAAAAAGAGGTGTGCCTAAGACCAACCAGCCGCACATATAAATACTCTCCTAGATCCAGAACGGGCTGAAACAACCCCCACCAAGGCACTGACCAATACAGACCTCGAGCCCCATATTCCACAAGCCAATTCTCCCAGTTCTCAACATATAAACCAACACTGATGAAGTAGCGTGAAAAGAAGTTGGGTACGGTCGACAAGGGATACTCTGGAGGAGTCGCCAAGCGGAATCTTTCAGACAACCACATGAACAGCATCACGTGGCTACCCCTAAAAAAATTAGAACGGCCTTCTCTCCAAGCATCCAGGCCATTCAGGGTCTCCGCCAGTATCACCATCACAGGATTACGATGATATGACATCCATGAGGTAATGGCTGCAAGTTGTGGCTCCACTTGTACCCTCCAATCACCAGCAGTAATTTTGAAACCAGGCCCAGAACAACGGCTCCAGCATAACCAGTATCACCTACGTCCCACAAATATATGGACTGCAGCACTGCCGGGAGGAGATCATTCCTCCAGCAACCAATAATCTAGCCGCCGAAGGCAAAATATGAAGAAGCCCGACCAACAAATCACTAGGAGAGCAGGAAAATTCAGGCAAAGTCACAGCAACACTGGGATTTACACCCAGCATGGCAGAAAATTCCTCGTAGGTAGGACAAACTTCTTCCAACCTAAAGCGGAACACATGGTATTCGGGGTACCAAAATTGCACCGCCGCTATCAGCACATTCCACTCAAGAGGTCGATTGCGCCACAGGGAGACTCGACGCATGTTGAAAGCATCATAGTCGACATTATAAGAGCACATAGCTTTCAAGGCTTCGAGGTAGTTCTCAAAATCGGTGCTAACAGGGAGAGCCATCTTACAAGGATAAAAGATACTAGGCAACTGGGTAAGAATGCAAAGGTGTGATGAAAATACTTCACCCTCATCCCTTTTTTATACTTGAAAACCCTCACAAGGGACATAATCCCTGCAGAAATTGGAGGGAATCCTACCCCACAAGGTACTAAAGGCTGAAGAGGGTACCATTCAAAGCTTTCAATTGATGGGACTGGACTGAACTGTCGATAGGCAGGTTAGGGTGCTTGCCGATCGACAACCCCCATTTTTGGAAATTTCCCTCTTCTCCTCTTTTGTCAAATCAGAAAACTCAATAAAAATAAATTGATATTCTTAACAGAATTTCAAAATCCCTTTTCCTCCTTATATAATTTCCCTTTTTTTTTAAATTAAAAAAAACTTTCCTTCAAAAAATTCCAAAAATATTCCCTTTTACGGTCTCTGCAGCAAAGTAAAAATCGCATGTGCATGCATTCATTCATCATTAATAAGAGATAATAAAAAAATGTCATTGCATTGCATATATTTGTGTTCTGTGTTACATCAATTTTTCAGGAAATAAAAAGAAAAAGAAAAAACAACGGGACTCAGCCTGAACCCACATTCTCTCTCTCTCTCTCTCTCTCTCTCTCTCTCTCTCTCTCTCTCTCTCTCTCTCTCTCTCTCTCTCTCACTAAGAACTTCCACCCTTGCGACGTGCTCTCTTCCCCCTACGACGAGAGGACGCACCACCTCTACCCGAGCCAGAGTCCTCTCCAGACGAGGCAGACAACACCAAGCAAGAAGGAATGGTAACCACATCCCGAATATGAGCAGTCATCGAAGATATCCAGTATCTGATGTCCCTGAGCCAAGTGGTCGACACCCAGACTTGCTGCAAGAAAATGACAAATTAGTATGAAAGCAGAAATGACCAAAACAAAAAAGAAAGAAAGAGAGGAACAGAAAAGTATACCGCAGGTCAAAGGACCTCCTCTGTCAAACCCAACTCCTCCGGATCCATCGCATAAGGATGGTGCAACATAGGCACCATCCCTCCATCAGCCCGACGAATGTTGTATGAAGGGGTATGCAGCCGCACAAAAGGGACCTCCGAGGTCGTCACAGATGTCGACGGACCAGTGCCTCTGTGGGAAGATCCCGCAGCCCGAATCAAACCCGTAGGAAGGAAAGGCAACGCATCATATATGCTGGGCGCTATCATCCAACTCGTCACAAAATCCATATAGTCATACGATGCAACCGTATTAGTGTATAGCAAGTAGGACTCGCCAATCATCGTCGCGATCCACTTATCCTCCAACATCAGTCGCTCATGCCTCATAGATGTAGGGGGCTGCGCGAGTGGCACCACCACCTCCTCCTCAGCAATCTGACGAACCACCCTCTCCCCGAGATACCAGGAATGGTCGAACTCATGCGCCAGCAAGCGCCTCATCCGCGCATTCACCCCGGTCACCCCCACATCCTGAATGGCTGTGCCCCAGGGATAAAAGGTCACCTGAAAATCACTAAGAGAGCATAAATCAATACAAGATGTGAAGGAGAAAAAACTAAGATTGAAATGGAAAGAGTCTTACCCTACCACTGGTCAGGTCATTCAATACCTGACGCACCGCCTACAGAGAGAAAGATCTCTTCGACTGCCGATTGGCCTTATTCTATCGATACAATCGACATAAGTCCCCAACAGTATCATCCTTCAATGCGATCAGCGGGGTGTTGCACCCAATCACCTCATAGAACCACGTCTGAATTCGTAAACAAAAGAGACGCGTAAGGAAAATGCTAATGCATGAAAAGAAATGCACAAACTGAAGAATACCTCAATAAGGTACGTGGCTCTAGTAAAAGTCAACCGCCAGCACTGGCTGAATGCATCCAGAGCAAAGTAAAGGGTCGCCAAAGTCAGACTCCTCGAATCATAAAAAGGGATGTTCGAAAACATCCTCAGGTATGGCAGAAACCATAAATGAATGACGTCGCCGCTCGACACCACCATGAAACCTCCCAATACCAGCAAAATAAATAACCGGGCCATATATCTCACTTATATCCCATCCTCCACATCAATCACCCTACTCAGTAGAACATCCTTCAGTAGGGACATCCGGATAGAATCCCCAAAGACTATCCTCCCTACATCACCAAGTGCTGCACGCATTGCCTCCGGTCTCACCTGTAAAGAGCGATCCACCTCTATTTTCTCTCCATCGCAATCTAGCCCTAACAGCTGCTGCACGTCTATGGGAGTCACAGTCATGTCCCTTAAGCCGAACTGGAAGGTGTGGGTAGTGTCCCACCACCTCTCTCCCAAAGCACACAGGACCGCTGTCGAATGAGGCGTCTCGTCGAGCGCTGATGCCAATCGCCAAAACCCGCTGATGAGACCACCTAGTGCACCACATGTGGGAGATGCTCCCAGACATCCTTGAGCCCAGTCGTCCCGCGGGCACGCATGTTCTTTAAAGAAATATTAGACTGTTAAAAAGAAAAGTCTCATTAAAAGTCAAGAAAGAAAGAAAAATCACCAACAGAGAAGAATGCCAAAGGTCGGGTTACTTACATAACCACCGGGACTCACTCTCGAAGAGCGATGACGCGATGGCTCCCGTAGTAAGGTCCGCTCATCTGCAACAGGCTCAAATGCATCAAAGGAGTTCTCACTCCCCAAAGCAATAGGCGCCGTAACCCTCAACTTCACATTCGCCTAGGCATCAACGGTCAGCCACTCTCGGTGAACTACAGTGCTCACAAAAGCGGCCATTTCTTGAAGATCGGAATGCCAGAATGATTTGCAGAAGAATCGCAGAGAGAGAGAAAAGAAAAGAAGCTGTGAAAAAATGAGGGGATTATCCCACTTTATATAGGATGTCAAGCGCCATGCCGATCGGCACTTCCCCCTATCATACCGATCGGCACTGACCCCTTGCCTTCCCGAGATAGCCCAAAAGTCCGTGCCACTGCCGAATGGCACCCTTCATACTATGCCAACCGACACCCCTATTTAATTTCGTACAGAAATTCCCAGAACATACTAGAAAGCCTCAAAAAATCCCCGGAAAATTCCTAAAAATCCCAGAAGGTATTTAAAGCCTTTTCACCAAGAAAACTTCGCATTCCCTCGAGCGGAACCCATCTTTTCAAGCAAAATCCTCAAAAACCAAGTGAAAACTCCTCCCAGCAAAGCTCCGGAGGATCCCTAAGGATCACCTGATCACTTCCCGGGCGAAATTCTCCTACAACACCAAAATAGGTTGTTCCCCCCTGCAAGGTATCCTAAAAGCTTCCCCAGCTATTATCTCCCCAGATAAGATCAAAATCACAAAACTCTTTCTCCAGCAGAATCATAATCCAATCTTTATACACTCTTAGGTTAGAATTGACCTCGGTCTTGGATCGTCACCTGAGTTGGGTCAAAATTGACCCCAATCCTCGATCATCACCACTCTTGGGTTAGAATTGGCCCCGGTCTTGGATCGTCACCTGAGTTAGGTCAGGATTGACTTTGGTCCTCGGTTCTCACCACTCTTGGGTCAGAATTGGCCCCGGTCTTGGATCGTCAACTGAGTTAGGTTATAATTGACCTCGGTCCTTGGTCGTCACCACTCTTGGGTTAGAATTGGCCCCACTCTTGGATCGTCACCTGAGTTAGGTCAGAATTGACCTCGGTCCTCGGTCATCACCACTCTTGGGCCAGAATTGACCCCGATCTTGGATCATCACCTGATTTAGGTCGGAATTGACCTCGGTCCTTGGTCGTCACCACTCTTGTGTTAGAATTGGCCCCGATCTTGGATCGTCACCTTAGTTAGGTCAGAATTGAGCTCGATCCTCGGTCGTCACCACTCTTGTCTCAGAATTGGCCTCGATCTTGGATCGTCACCTGAGTTAGGTCAGAATTGACCTCGGTCCTCGGTCGTCACCACTCTTGGGTAAGAATTGACCCCGATCTTGGATCATCACCTGAGTTAGATCAGAATTGACCTCTGTCCTTGGTCGTCACCACTCTTGGGTCTGAATTGGCCCCGGTCTTGGATTGTCACCTGAGTTAGGTCAGAATTGACCTCAATCCTCGTTCGTCACCACTCTTAGGTCAGAATTGACCTCGATCTTGGATCGTCACCTAAGTTGGGTCAGAATTGACCTCGGTCCTCGATCGTCACCACTCTTTAGGTTAGAATTGACCTCAATCTTGTATCATCACCTGAGTTGGGTCACAATTGACCCTAGTCCTCGGTCGTCACCAGTCTCTAGGTCAGAATTGACCTCGGTCTTGGATCGTCACCTGAGTTAGGTCATAATTGACCCCGGTCCTCAGTTGTCACCACTCTATAGGTCATAATTGACCACGGTTATTAGACCTTTACCCTAAGCCCATATATTCGGCTTTGACCCATAGAATTGATCATCCCCAGCACACTCCTTAGGCCTCAGAATCGGCCTCGACCCTCTGAATCGGTCATACTCCCTCAAAACATCATGTGGTGTCTATTCGACGGTCATCATTTATTCCAAACTCACCCCTCGAGGGGCTCTGTAGACACCCCATTATGTTATGACCTAACTCTCATTAGGTCCTTAGTACCTCCTTTCATCACTACAAACCCAGGTCATGTTCCGAGTACTGACCTAGAGGCCATCGGGCACTCCCTGGCTCAGTTCGACCAAAAAGTCAAACCCCTCATCTCGACCGAGACTGAATGAATCTTCAAAGGGAACTCAATACCCTTTCTAATGGACCACCCCATGAGCGATTTTGACTTACCATGCGGACGAACGATTCGTTTGCGTCCGAAACTTGACCTAGAGGCCACCGGGTGCTCCCGGGCTCTGTTTAACCTATGTTAACTCTTTATCTCGACCGAGGCTGAATGAATCATGGAACGACACTGGATCCCCTTTCCAACGGTCCATCCCGTGCACAATTCCGGCTTTCCATGAGGACGAATGATCTGTTTGACTCTGAGAGGTCACAGAATGCTTCCCGAGCCCGATTGACCAAAGTCAACCCCCCAAAATGGGTCAAACTCTTTGGAATATCGAAGTAAATCTCCCAACCTTTCCAACGGCCTGCCCCGTGCGCGATTCGGACTTACCATGCGGATGAACGATCCGTTTGCGTCCGAACGAGATCCCGTCTAATGGACCGACAAACGCTTCTGAGCCATATTTGACCGAAATTCAACTCTCGAACCCGAGAGCGATCCAAAGGACTTTCAAAGGTATCTGATTTACCTTTCCAACGATGTGCCCCATGCATGATTCTGACGAACAGTTTGCCCTCGACGGCCAATTTTCTGAAAAAGTCTGAAGCGCACTGCCAAATGGTAGGTTCCAGACCCTGCCTATCGGCAGATGCCGATCGGCACTTACATGGGCCTATAAAAATAGGCCCTCACCTCATTTGCAAAAGGAGCCCAGATCTGATAAAAATCTCTCCCAGCGAATTCCAAAAACCTCTCTCGAAGGCAGCGCGATTTCAACATCCAAATCCCTATTTTACTTCCACTTTTCATTATCCTTTTCATCAAAATTGGTGAATTAATCACTCTCCATCATCATCCAAGTGCAAGGGCTGCTCTCCAACATTCAAGATCAAGCTCAAGGTCTCCAAGAAGGTGCATCTTTCTCACCTTTGGATTTTTATTATATCATTTCACATATCCTAATATACTTTTTTATTTAGTATTATTGCACATCTCTTATTTTCCTATAAATAAAAACCCAAAAAACAAGAAAAAGAGGGTTTGCTCATAAATTCCAAATAGGGATTCTCACCTTTTTCCACACTTTTCTCACAACTAAAACACTTTTTCTACACACACACACACACACACACTTACAAATAAGAGATCCCCCATTTGGATTTATGGGATAAACCCCACCCCTAGTTTTGTATGCAAACTACGTGGACTTCGATGCCTTTATAGGCTACGTAGGCGTCTCGGGGTAAAACTCGAGACTTGAGTCCTTTTTTCCCACTTTTTTTCTCATTTTTATCTTCTCTAAATCCACTTTCCTTATATTCTATATACTTTCCCTTAGTGACACATTACTCCATATACGTTATCGTTCCATTATAACGATCAACGTAGGGGTAATCGGGTAAATCTTATTTTTCTAATATTATTCTTATACCTTCCGACGGATGACTCGCTTTGTCTTTTCCATGATACAAGTCGAGGATTCCTACCTCCATTCTATATATACACATGCACACATATCACGGGGGTGGGGGTGGGGGGAGCATAAAGGAAAATAGCAAATATTCATGAGAGACCGAAAGGGCGGAATGGGTGCGTAACACCTTCCCATTTCGTAACTAAGCCTTTGAAACCCTTCTCGAATCATTTTGGTTTTGCGCGCACCATTATGTCTTTGGATGCCATCCTTCGGGGTGGCTTCCCCTTTTTCTTTTGTCTGTTTTGAGTAAAATAGACTGGTGACTCTGAATCTCTCTACATTTTTACACCACACCTCAAACGACGCCGGCCGAAATGCTCCCGAGAGGGATGCGCGGGACCCGAAGGATCCTTCCTCCATGCTCCCGCCCGCACGGTGAGGATCGGGGATGGCCACAAAAAGTGTGCCAGAATTTGTTACTAAAAAATCTAAAATTAATTTTAATTTTAAATTTTAGAGCCAAAACACTCTCCTCCCCCGCTCTTTCTCTCCACCAAAAGTTTCTCTCTCTCCACTTAATCCCTCTTTCTTTACCTAGGTTCCAAACTGCAGTCTTCTCTTTGAGAGTAATCCCATACAATTTTGGGATTATTTCATCTGTTGTGGTGATATCGTTGGTTAACGAAGCTAGGGTTTTTATGGAATATGATTTGGAAGGTTCTTATATCCTAGTGGCATTCATGGATTCTCTATGTATTGCATCGGTGATACATGATCAAGTTAGGGGTTTTGTGGTATATGATTGGGAAAAACAATCACAATGTGTTGATTACACCACTTTTTTGGCTTGTTTCTTCTCCATGTTGTTTTAATCTAGATAATAACTGCTTGTAAATTATTGTCATTCACATCCCTATAGGTACTGATTGGTTATTCATTGATTTCTTCAAACATTTGTTATGCTTAACGTCCCTTCAAGTACTGTTATTATTTATTTATTGAGAATAATTTATAGAATTTTAACTTGATTGGTTATTTAAATAATACTTGCACACCCATGCTGGCTTGTGTATTTATATAATTTGCTTGTATGAAATTTATTTAATAGTATATTGAGTTAATCAGGTACTGTTGTTATTTGATTTTATGAAATCAAAATTAAAACAGAGATAAAAATTTCAACTTTGTTATACCAACTATATTTTAGGATTATTTTGAATCCATTTGCCAGTTCGTCAAAACTTGTTGCGTGATAAGCTCCTAAGTCTTCTTTAATAGCTCAGGTGGTCTTTGAACTTGAGAATTTGTGGTAAATTTATGCGGTTTCATACAATTTTACTCGAATCCCTAAAAATCCTTGTCTTTAATGACTAGAATATACAAAACATCTATTGTTGGACATGCCTGCCTATATTGATTCTACCTGGTTGAATGGGATTTGTTGGAGAAAAAATTAAGCATATTCAAGAAACTAGATGATTTCACATATCTTAACAACATATTGATGTTTGTTTTTACTTCGTGTTCATATATCTTAAACTTTTATCTCATTTTATGTGATTTATCAACTTATTGTGTTTATTTAAATGCACAGATCTAAAGAATTAAGTTGAACAAAATTTAATAGATATACAACATGAATGTTTTGTTTTTATACGAAATGTTGTGTAATTGGAGTTCGTTACTAGTTTTAATGGCCATATATGTGCTCATTTTGTTAGGTTTATGAAAAATGAGGTTAAACAACATTTATTAGATATACAACATGAATGTTTCATTTTTCTATAGAATGTAATGTAATTTGAGTTTGTTATAGTTGATAATGCTAGATATGTAATAGATAAAATTATGATATGAATGGGAGTCAAGGTTGCTTTCAATGAAGGAGTTTTTTATACTAAGCATATCCTGATAAAACGTATTCATGAAGAAGACGATCTTAGATTATGGCTACATGAAATCTGGTATATTAAGTCCTATTATATGCGAGTTTTTAAGTGGTCATATGATTTCCATTCGGGCTTCAAATCATCAAATGGATTAGCCTCCCTCTTTTACCCATCCATATATACAATAAAAATCAGTATGTTTTCCATCGCTAGTGCCTTTGGCCACCCACTAAATCTAGATTGCACCTACTACAGCATAACCTAAACCTAGCTTGGATAGAGTTTGTATTCAAATTGATCTAAAAACCTTTGGTTCATAGGGTTTGGATTGGATATGGGCAAGATGGAAACGGTTTTTGGCAAAGTGTGAATTATGAAAACATCCTTCCATTTTAGTAATTTTGTGAAAAAATAAAATCGTGAATCATCTCCTTGTAAATTAATAAACAATCAAGAAAAGAATACAAAGAGTAGAAATAATGAGTCTCAATGAAAACAACAAGAAAAAGTTACAATAAAATGGACAAAAGTTTGGGTGGTTAATTCTCTTAAAGTGAAAGATTCCTTTGTCATAGATCAAAATAAAGTAGTTGGGTAGCATGGAGAAGGTTATATAGCTCCAAAATTTTCTAAAACTGCAAATCAAGAACAAATTAAAGTAGAGAACTACTTTGATCGAGCTCATGCAGGAAGAAAGTTATGGAGAATTCATAACATGTCTATTTTGGTTTTCTTAGAACCAACGGTGGATAATTCTAAGATTGTAGAATTCAGAAGAAAATTTGGTTTTGATTCGTAACTTGTCAATAATTTCGATTGTAATTTGCTTTTTATCAACTCATGGAGTCGAGTTCCCTATTAAATCTCAAATTTATCAGGTAGTGTCTCTTTATATTTCTCATCTTATTAAGTTCTAAATATTTTATTCCAAATGCACTAGAAATAATAGACTTCTTCTTTGGAACTATTTGACTAGTAAGGGTACTCAAGATCCATGGAGTGTGTGTGTGTATGGGGGGGGGGGGGGGGGGAGGCTTTAACAGAGAGATTTTAGTTGATAAGAAATTAGAAGGAAATGACTTTAATGCTCTTGCTGCTTTAGATTTTCTTGATTGTATCGATAATAATTACTGTGGCCATCCCCGATCCCCGTCGCGGAGGAAATGATCCTTTTGGCCCCGCGCGTCCCTCTAGGGAGCTCTCGAGAGCGCTTCGGCCGGCGTCGTTTGAGATGTGATGTAAAAATGTGGAGAGATTCGGAGTCTCCGTTCTATTTTACTCAAAACAGACAAAAGAAAAAAAGGGGAAGCCACCCCGAAGGATGGCATCCAAAGACATACTGGTGCGTGCGAAATCAAATGATTCGAGAAGGGTTCGAAGGCTTAGTTATGAAATTGTAAGGTGTTAGTCACCCATTCCGCCCTTTCGGTCTCTCATGGATATTTGCTATTTTCCTTTATATTTCCCCCTGTGATATGTGTGCATGTGTATATATAGAATGGAGGTAGGAATCCTCGACTTCTATCATGGAAAAGATAAAGCGAGTCATCCGTAGGAAGGTATAAGAATAATATTAGAAAGTAAGATTTACGCCATTACCCTTACGTTGATCGTTATAATGGAACGATAATGCATATGGGGTAAGACGTCACTAAGAACAAGTATATAAAATATAAGAAGATTGGATTTATAGAAGATAGAAAATAAGAGAAAAAGTGAGAAAAAGGACTCGAGTCTCGAGTTTTACCCCGAGACGCCTACGTAGCCTATAAAGGCATCAAAGTTCACGTAGTTCGCATACAAAACAAGGGGTGGGGTTTATCCCATAAATCCAAATGGGGATCTCTTATTTGTGATTGTGTGTGTGTGTGTAGAAAAAGTATTTTAGTTATGAGAAAAGTGTGGAAAAAGTGTGAGAATCCCTACTAGGAATTTATGAGCAAACCCTCTGTTTCTTGTTTTTTGGGTTTTTATTTATAGGAAAATAAGAGATGTGCAATAATACTGAATAAAAAAGTATATTAGGAGATGTGAAATGAGATAATAAAAATGCTAAGTAATAAAACAAGTTATTGCAAATTTAAGAGAATTTAAAGAGAAAGGTGAGACAGATGGACCTTCTTGGAGACCTTGAGCTTGATCTTGAATGTTGGAGAGCAGCCCTTGCACTTGGATGATGATGGAGAGTGATTAATTCACCAATTTTTATGAAAGGATAATGAAAAGTGGAAGTAAAATAGGGATTTGGATGTTGAAATCGCGCTGCCTTGTAGAGAGGTTTTTGGAATTCGCTGAGAGAGATTTTTATCAGATCTGGGCTCCTTTTGCAAATTAGGTGAAGGCCTCTTTTTATAGGCCCAGGTAAGTGCCGATCGGCATATACCTGTTCCTGCCTATCTGCATCTGCCGATAGGCAGGGTCTGGAACCTGCCATTTGGCAGTGCGCTTCAGGCTTTTTCGGAAAATTGGCCGTCGAGGGCAAACCGTTGGTCAGAATCATGCACGGGGCATACCGTTGGAAAGGTAATTCAGATACATTTGAAAGTAATTTGTACCACTCCCAGGTTCGGGAGTTGACTTCGGGTCAAATATGGCTCGAAAGCATTTGTTAGTCCATTGGACGGGGAATCGTTCGGACGCAAACGGATCGTTCGTTCGCATGGTAAGTCCGAATCGCACACGGGGCGAACCGTTGGAAAGTTTAGGAGATGTACTTCGACATTACAAAGAGTTTGACCTAGTTTGGAGAGTTAAATTTGATCAATTGGTCTCGAGAAGTGTTCGGTGACCTCTCGGAGTCAAACGGATCGTTCGTCTGCATGGAAAGTCAGAATCGTGCACGGGATGGACCGTTGGAAATGGTATTCAGTTACCTTCTAAGATTCATTCAGCCTCAATTGATTTGAAGAGTTTACTTAGGTCAAACAGAGCTCGGGAGTGCCCGATGGCCTTTGGGTCAAGTTTCGAGCGTAAATGGATCGTTCGTCCGCATGGTAAGTTGAAATCACGCACGAGGAAGTCCGTTAGAAAGGGTATTCAGTGCCTTTCGAAGATTCATTGAGTCTTGGTTGAGATGAAGAGTTTGACTTTTTGGTCAAATTGAGGCAGGGAGTGCCCGATGGCTTCTAGGTCAGTCCTCGGGACATGACCTATGTTTGTAGTGATGAGGGGAGGTACTAGGGACCTAAGGAGAGTTAGGAGGTAACAGAATGGGGTGTCTATAGATCCCCTCAATGAGTGAGTTTGGAACAAATGATGACTGTCGAATAGACACCACATGATGCTTTTGAGGGAGTATGACCGATTTAGAGGGTCGAGGCTGATTCTGAGGACCTAAGGAGTGTGCTGGGGATGATCAAATCTGCGAATCAAAGCCGAATCTGCAGTCTTAGGGTAAAGGTCTAATAACTGAGGTCAATTTTGACCTAAGATTAGTGACGATCGAGGGTCGGGGTCAATTCTGACCCAACTCAGGTGACGATCCAAGACCTAGGTCAATTCTCACCTAAAGAGTGGTGACGATCGAGGATCGGGGTCAATTCTGACCCAACTTAGGTGACGATCCAATATCGGGGCCAATTCTGACCCAAGAGTGGTGACGACCGAGGACCGAGGACCGAGGTCAATTCTGACCTAACTAAGGTGACGATCCGAGACCGGGGCCAATTTTGACCCAAGAGTGGTGACGAACAAGGACCGAGGTCAATTCTAACCTAACTCAGTTGACGATCCAAGACCGGGGCCAATTCTGACACAAGAGTGGTGACGACCGAGGATCGAGGTCAATTCCGACCTAAATCAGGTGACGATCCAAGATCGAGGTCAATTCTGACCCAAGAGTGGTGATGACCGAGGACCGAGGTCAATTCTGAGCTAACTGAGGTGAAGATCCAAGATCGGGGCCAATTCTAACCTAAGAGTGGTGATGAATGAGGACCGAGGTCAATTCTTACCTAACTCAGGTGACGATCCATGGTCGGGGGAAATTTTAACCCAAGAGTGGTGACGACCGAGGACCGAGGTCAATTCTGACCTAACTCAGGTGACGATCCAAGACCGGGGGCAATTCTAACCCAAGAGTGGTGACGACCGAGGACCGAGGTCAATTCTGAGCTAACTCTGGTGACGATCCAAGATCGGGGCCAATTCTGACCCAAGAGTGGTGATGACCGAGGACCAAGGGTAATTCTGACCTAACTCAGGTGACGATTGAAGACTGGGGCCAATTCTGAACCAAGAGTGGTGACGACTGAGGACCGAGGTCAATTCTGACCTAACTCAGGTGATGATCCAAGACCGGGATCAATTCTGACCCAAGAGTGGATAAAGATTTGATTTTGATTCTACTGAAGAAAGAGCTTTGTGATTTTGATCTGATCTGGGGAGATGATAGCTGGGGAAGCCTTTAGGAGACCTCGCATGGGGGAACAACCTATTTTGGTGATGTAAGAGAATTTCACTGGGGGAGGTGATCAGGCGATCCTTAGGGATCCTCCGGAGCTTTTCCAGGAGGAGTTTTCATTTGGTTTTGAGGATTCCGCTAGGGAAGAGGGGTTCTGCTTGAGGGAATGCGAAATTTTATTGGTGAAAATGTTCAAAATCCTTCCTCGGATTTTTAGGAATTTTCTGAGGATTTTTCGGGCTTTCTTGGATTTTTTTTTAGAATTTTTGTACGAAATTTAAGGTGTGGTGCCGGTCAGCATGGTATGAGGGGTGCCATTTGGCAGTGGCACGAACTTTTGGGCTGCCTCGGGAAGGTGAGGAGTCAGTGCCGATCGGTATGGTAGGGAAAACGGGGCTCAAGGAGGTCTGGGAGAATCTCCCACCTATAGTGCGCTGGGTGGTCTCATCAGTGGGTTTTGGGAGGTTTGCATCGGCGCTGGATGAGACGCCTCATTCGACGGAGGTCTTGTGTGCTCTAGGAGAGAAGTGGTGGGACACTACCCACACCTTTCATTTCGGCTTTAGGGAGATGATCGTGACTCCCATAGATATGCAGCAGCTGCTGGGGCTGGATTGTGATGGAGAGTAGATAGATGTGGATCGCTCTTTACGGGTGAGACCGGAGGCAGTGTATGCGGCACTTGGTGATGTAAGGAGGATAGTTTCTAGAGATTCTATCTGGCCGTCCCTGCTGAAGGACATTCTGTTGGGTAGGGAGATTGATGTAGAGGACGGGATGCAAGTGAGGCAGATGGCTCGGTTATTGATTCTTCTGGTGCTGGGAGGCTTCATGGTGGCGTCGAGCGGCGACGTCGTCCATTTTTGGTTCTTGCCGTACCTGAGGATGTTTTCGAACATCCCTTTCTATGATTAGGGGAGTCTGACTTTGGCGACCCTTTATTCTTCTCTAGATGCATTCAGCCGGTGCTGCCGGCAGACCTTTACTGGGGCCATGTACCTTCTTGAGGTATTATTTAGTTTGCACATTTCTTTTCATGCATCCGCATTTTCTTTTCATGCATTCGCATTTTCCTTATGCGTCTCTTTTGCTTTGTGAATTCAGCCGTGGTTCTACGAGGTGATTGGGTGCAATACCCCACTGATCTCTTTGAAGGATGACACTGTTGGGGACTTCTGCCGATTGTATCGATGGCGTAAGGTCAATCGGCAGTCGAAGGGATCTCTCTCCCTGGAGGCGGTGCGTCAGGTCTTGAATGACCTGACCAGTGGTAGGGTAAGACTCTTTCCATTTTAGTCTTGATTTTTGCACCTTCTGATATTTTATTAATTTATGCTCGCTTGGATATTTTCAGGTGACCTTTTATCCCTGGGGGACAGCCATTCAGGATGTGGGGGTGACCGGGGTGAATGCGCGGATGAGGCGCTTGTTGACGCATGAGTTCGGCCATTCCTGGTACCTCGGGGAGAGGGTGATTCGTCAGATTGCTGAGGAGGGGGTGGTGGTGCCACCCGCGCAGCCTCTTACGTTTATGAGGCAGGAGCGACTGCTGTCAGAGGATGAGAGGATAACGATGATGATTGGCGAGTCCTACCTTCTATACATCGATACGGCCGTGCCGTATGACTATAAGGACTTTGTGATGAGATGGTTGATGGCTCCCAGCATATACGATGACTATGTGGACTTTGTGATGAGTTTCTCTTCCTTCCTGTGGGTTCGAGTCGGGCGGTGGGTTCTTCCCACAGTGGCGATGGTCCGTCGGCATCTGCGGCAGTGGTGACCTCAGAGGTCCCTTTTGTGCGACTTCATACCCCTTCATACAACATTCGACGACTGCCCAAATTCAAGACGCGGTTCCTGTTTCTTCTTGCTTGGTGCCTTCTACCTCTTCTGGAGAGGACTCTAGCTCGGGTAGTGGTGGTGCATCATCTCACCGTAGGGTGAAGAGAGCACGTTATAGGGGTGGAAGCTCTTAGTGAGAGAGAGAGAGAGGATGTGGGTTCGGGCTGAGTCCCATTGTTTTTGCTTTTTTCTTTTTATTTCCTGCAAAATTGATGTAACACAGAACACAAATATATGCAATGCAATGGAGTTTTTTTATTATCTCTTATTAATGATGAATGAATGCATGCACATGCGCTTTTTACTTTGTTGCTGAGACCGTAAAAAGGAATATTTTTGGAATTTTTTGAAGGAAAGTTTTTTTAATTTAAAAAAAAGAGGAAATTATATAAGGAGGAAAAGGGATTTTGAAATTCTGTTAAGAATATCAATTTATTTTTATTGAGTTTTCTGATTTGACAAAAGAGGAAAAGACGGAAATTTCCAAAAATGGGGGGTTGTCGATCGACAAGCACCCTGACCTGCCTATCGACAGGTCAGTCGAGTCCCATCAATTGAAAGCTTTGAATGGTACCCTCTTCAACCTTTAGTACCTTATGGGGTAGTATTCCCTCCGATTTTTGGAGGGATTATGTACCTTGTGAGGGGTTTCAAGTATAAAAAAGGGGTGAGGGTGAAGTGTTTTCATCACACCTTTGCATTCTTACCCACTTGTCCATTATCTTTTAGCCTTGCAAGATGGCTCTCCCTGGTAGCACCGAGTTTGACAACTACCTTGAAGCCTTGGAAGCTATGTGCTCTTATAATGTAGACTATGATGCTTTCAACACGCGTCGAGTCTCCCTGTGGCTCAATCGGCCTCTTGAGGGGAACGTGCTGATGGCGGCGGTACAATTATGGTACCCTAAAGACCATGTATTCCGCTTTGGGTTGAAAGAAGTTTGTCCTACCTAGGAGGAATTTTCTTCCATGCTGGGTGTAAATCCCAAGATTGCAGCGGCTTTGATCCAAATTTTCCCGTTCTCCTAGGGATTTATTGGCCGGGCTTCTTCATATTTCGCCTTCGGCGGCTAGATCATTGGTTGCTGAAGGAATGATCTCCCTCCCGACGGTGCTACAGTCCATGCATTTATAGGAAGTAGGTGGTGCTGGCTATGCTGGAGCCATTGTTCTGGGTCCGGTTTCCAAATTACTGCTGGTGACTAGGGGGTACGAGTGGACCCACAATTTGCAGCCATTACTTCATGGATGTCATACCGTCATAATCTTGCGGAGGTGATACTAGCGGAGACCCTGAATGGACTGGACGCCTGGAGAGAAGGCCGTTCTGACTTTTTGAGGGGTAGCCTTGCGATGTTGTTCATGTGGTTGTCTGAAAGATTCCATTTGGTGACTCCTCCAGAGTATCCCTTGTCGGCCGTACCCAACTTCTTTTCACGCTACTCCATCAGAGTTGGCTTATATGTTGAGAACTGGGAGAATTGGCTTGTGGAGCATGGGGCTCGTGGGCTGTATTGGTCAGTGCCTTGGTGGGGGCCGTTGCAGCCCGTTCTGGAGCTAGGAGAGTATTCATATGTGCGGTTGGTTGGTCTCAGGCAGACCTCTTTTTATTTCCCTTGGCGGATTTTACGCCAATTTGGCTGGGCGCAGGTCGTTCCCCCTCGGACCTCAAATTTCTTTCCGGTAGAACATTTGATTGAGTGCTTACGTCTGTTACTTGGATCTCTGTGGGAAAATCGACGTCCATCGACCCGTCCCTCTCAGTCTGTCAGGGAGGTTTGGCATGTCCCCAAAGTTTATATGAAGTGGTTGTGGAGGAAAGTAGTCAGCAAGATGTTGGCAGTGGAGAGTGGACAGAGATGATTTGTTTTATCTAACACCATGGAAGGGGGTGTTGTGGTCTTTTCAAAGATGGTTAAGGCTCATCGATCCATGGAATGTTTACGGCACTCTATTCAGGCAGGGGTAACTTAGGGACCTCCAGATGTAGATGATGAGGGTGTAGGCTCCTCTGGTGGCTGTGGGTAGGACTCTTGGAGAGTTTATTTGTGTAACAGATGTGGGTATTTTATTTGTCTTTTATAGTAATGGGGAAGGGAGTTATCCGTTCCTTTTTCTTATGTAATCCGTGCTAAATTTTCTTATTAATGAAATAAACAAGTTTCTGATCATCCAGCTGTGCCTCTCGATGAATTTTGTATTTTGAATTATCTATACTGATCACTAAGGCATACATAATCCTTTTGTCCAAGTATTTTTAGAATGAACCACCATTCTCGGAGGTAAGAAAAGAATAGTATTTTATGAAAAAGAAAGGGCCGCACTCATGTGAGGTGCATGAGCTGCCTACGTACCTCTGTGGTTTTTGAAAATGTTTTTTTTAAATAGTTTTTTTTGTAGAAGATCAGGCCCACATAGTTCTGGGTTGAGGGAAATGAAGAGTTTTTTTTAGAATAGAAGGGGATGAGAAGAGTCGTAGCGCGCCGAGATTTCGAACTAGGGGTAGAATTTCTTGAGACGGTCCAAATTGACTGGACGAGCCATATCCTCCCCATTCAGGTCAGTGAGCATGGCGGCACCGCCGAATAAGATTTTCTTCACAATGTAGGGGCCTCTCCAATTGGGATTGAATTTACCTCTGGGGTCCCAGATGGGTTCTATTATCTCCTTGAGGGCTAAGTCTCCCTCTCGGACACCTCGTTCATTCACTCTCTTGTTGAATGATCGCGCTATTCGGCGATGGTACCCTTGTATGCAGTACAGTGCTTTTTACCTTCTTTCATCTAGAAGGGTTAGCTCATCAAGACGGCTTTGTCACGAGTCTTCTTCACTAACTTTGCTTTCGAGCATGACGCGTAGTGAGGGTATTTCCAGCTCCACAGGTAGGACTGCTTCCATGTCGTAGACCATGGAGTAAGGGGAAGCCCTAATAGAGGTTCGGATTGAGGTTCGATATCCCCAGAGGGCGTACAAGATCCTTCCGGCCCAATACCTATAACTTTTGGTCATCTTGCTGATGATAGCTTTGAGGTTCTTATTGACGGCTTCAACTGCACCATTAGTCTGAGGTCAGTAGGGAGAAGATATGTGTCTCTGAATCCCATACTCGTTGACTACTTCCGTGACTTCTGCTTCGAAATACAACCCGTTATCTGATACTAGCTCGTACGGGACCCCATATCGGCAAATGCTATTTTTCTTGAGGAATTTGGCCATTTTCTTAACGTTCAATACTGCGTATGACTCAGCTTCAACCAATTTGGTGAAGTAATCAATGGCGACCAGGATGAACTCATGTCCGTTTGAAGACTTTGGTGTAACCTTCCCTATGATGTCGACACACCAGGTGGAGAACGGCCAGGGAGAGGTCATGTTGTATAATTCTCGCGGAGGCAAGTGTTGAAGATTGGAGAATTGTTGGCATTTGAGGCATCTCCAGAAATAGGCAGTGCAATCCTGGATCATGGTGGTCCAGTAGTAGCCCTGTCGGATGGTCTTCTTGGCGAGCATGTGACCATTCATGTGGGGTTCTCATTCCCCACTGTGGATCTTCTGAATTATTTTCTCAATCTCAGCCCCAACAATATAGTGTAGATGAGTTCCATCAAGGTTTCGCTTGAGTAGGGCTTTATGACAGATAATGTACTGGGCGACCAGTCTTCAGAGAGTTGTTCGATCTTTCTTATTGGAACCCTCAGGATACCTACCATGTTTGAGGAGGCACTGGATATCATAGTACCAGCAATTGGCTAGTTCGGGATCTTCGATGGAAACAAGCACAATATGGTAGCAATGGGTTGGTTTGTCTTGCTTTTGAACTAGGAAGGGGGTCATTGTTATTCCCTCGGGCATGTCGACCATGGAGGCAAAGGTGGAGAGAGCATCGAATAGGTTATTCTTTGCTCGGGGTAGGTAATGGAAGGTGATATCTCAGAAATGGGAGGCTAACTCTTCTAATTGGGCATGAAAGGGTTGGAGATTTTTGTCCTTGACTTTCCACTTTCTGAGCACTTGACCGATGATAAGGGAAGAATCCCCGTAGACATCAAGGTATTTAATACCTTTCTTGAGAGCAACATGGAGGCCCATTGTGCATGCCTCGTATTCTGTCATGTTTTTGGTGCAAGGAAAATCCAATTTAATGGCGATGGGAGTGTGGGAGCGTCTGGGGAGATTAGGAGTATCCCAATGCCATATCCTTTTTTATTGGCAGCGCCATCAAATAACATTTTCCATTGAAGGCGTTCTTGAGTAGTGGAGAGGATATTTTCACCTTGGAATTAGGAGATCCGAACCTTCGCTTCTTCTATAGGGTAATCGGCGAGGTAGTCAGAGATGGCTCTTCCTTTAACATCTTTTTGTGTGATGTACACGATATCGAACTCGGTTAGGAGCATCAACCATCGGGCCATTCGACTGGATAAGGCGAGTTTTTCAAGCAGGTATTTTATGGGATCCATTCGGGATACAAGTTTGATAGGTAAGGCGAGCATAAGTGTCGTAACTTTTGGGTGACCCAGATAAGTGCGACACATGCCTTTTCTAAAGCAGTGTAGTTGACCTCGTACCCGACCAATTTGCGACTGGTATAATAGATGGCTCTTTCTTTGCGAGAGTCTTCAAGATATTGGGCTAGCAAAGCCCCAGCTACAGTCTCGATTATAGTTAGGTATAAGAGCAAATGGATACCAGACTGTGGTGGCATGAGCACAGGACGTTGGGTCAGGTATTATTTGATTCGGTCAAAAGCTTCTTGGCAGGTCTCGTTCCAAACCTTGGTTGAAGCCTTTCGGAGTAGCTTGAAGATTGGTTCACAGATGGAGGTTAGCTGGCTGATGAACCGGATGATATATTGTAATCTGCCAAGAAAGCCTCGGAATTCTTTCTCTGTTTGTGGCGGTGGCATCTAAAGTATGGCCTTCATCTTTGCAGGATCTGCTTCTATCCATTTTTTGCTGACCACGAATCCTAAGAGTTTTCCCTTTATAACGTCGAAGACACACTTCTGTGGATTAAGTCTCATCTGATACCGTCGCAGTCGTTCGAAGAACTTTCGGAGAGCGAGAACATGACCTTCTCTAGTTTTGGACTTGATAATCATATCATCCACATAAACCTCGACCTCTTTATGAATCCGATCGTGCAAGATAGTTGTGGAATCCCTTTGGTAGGTAGCCCCATCACTTTTGAGACCGAATGTCATAACGGTGTAGCAAAAGGTTCCCCATGGGGTGATGAATGCGGTTTTTTCTTAGTGGTCAGGGTACATCTTGATCTGGTTGTATCTGGCAAACCCGTCGATGAACGACTTGAGAGCATGACTGGATGTGTTGTCCATGATCATGTCGATATTGGGTAGCGGATAATCATCCTTTAGAGAATCTTTGTTTAAATCTCGGTAGTCTACACACATTCGAACCTTCCCTCTTGATTTTGGCACAGGTACAATGTTGCCTAGCCATGTGGGATATTCGATCACTCGAATGAACCCCACGTTCAACTATTTGGCCACCTCTTCTTTGACCTTGAGTGACCATTCGGTGCGGAGCTTTCATAATTTTTGTTTAGCCGGCTTGTAATCTGGAGAGTGGGGATCTGGTGCTGAGATATTTCAGGATCAATGCCGGGCATATCATCATAGGACCATGCGAAGACATCCACGAACTCCTTCAGTAATTCTTTGAATTGTGCACGCTCATGCTCGTCAAGGGTGGCCCCTATCCTAATCTCACGCAGTTGGCTACTAGAATCAAGATTAATAACAGTAGTCTCTTCTTCATTAACTTGAACGCGGTTATGTTGTTTATTATTAACCTTATTTAGATTAGTTAAGAATTGTTCATTTGTAAAATCATCATCATTAAAAGTTTGATTAGAATCCAAGCAGTTAATGTAAGGAACATCAAGATACTCAAAATCTTCATTTATTTCATTGATAAGAAAAACAGCATTGAGAACCTCATCAAAAGAGGTCTCAATTACATTTGAGCAACGATAGACAACAGAAGAAGAAATAGGGAAAACATTGGGGTTAGGGGATATTTTAAGAGGTAGAACTGGCGCAGCAAGCCAGTTGAGGAGGGTTTTATCAACAGATTTAATCAGATGTGATGGATCCATTGATGTACTGCCGGAATGAACCATGCAGAGTGCCAGCCCAAGTGTCTGCAAGTTGAAGGAATCTTCAGAATCACTTTCCTCAGTCTCTTCGGTATCTTTGATGATAGGTTGCATGCGGTGTGGGAAACTTTTAGCCCATGGGTAGCTATCTTGGAAAAAGATCTCCATTCTCGGCCTCATCTTCTTGTCTGTGTGGTCATACCATGGTTCTGGAAAACTGCAAAAGGGGAAGTCCTCGCCTTCTTTGATGAATCATCCATTTAAAGAGTCTCCTGAGATAGCTCGGATGGAGTCTAATCTTCTCTTTGGTCGAGACTGGCGAATCATTCTGAGCTCTCGTTCTGATGGTTGATACCCCAAGCCACAAGGAGGAAAAATCTTTCTTTAGTTCGACAGGCTCAAGTATCCCTTGTTGCCTTTGTCCTAGCCCCAATGCGGGTATAAAGTGCATGTTTCTGAACATCTGAATCACATTGACATTTCCATGAGGGTTATATTCTGGACAAACCCTTTCTTTGAAACCGTCCCCTGCCGGGAGTAGGAGTGGATCAACTCGAAATCCTGATAAGAGCATATCACTTGAACCGTGTTGTATCTCAAGAATTGGACTGTTGGTGCTTGCACCCTCAACATTTCTGTCATTGCCCAAAATGGTGATGACTCGCCTGTCGGTGAAGAACTTCAATTTATCTTGGAGTGAGGAAGAGACACCCTTGATATTGGGGAGCCAGGGGCATCCGAGCAATAGGTTAAAACAAGCTGGGATGTCTATGACTTGGAATTCAACCACAGGGTTTATAGTGCCAACCCCTATTACAAGTTTTATGGATCCTATCACCTCTTGGCAGGTATTATCGTAGGCACGCACAGCGGCAGAGGTTAGAGAGAGGTCACTTTCTTTCAGGCCTAAACACTTGAAGGTTCTCAGAGGGAAAATGTTTAAGGCGGATCCGTTATCGACAAGAGAGAGTGGCACGGACTTCCCCATAACTTCGACGAAGATGTTGAGTGCATGATTATGATTTGGCCCAATTCTGAGGATTTCTTCTTCAAAAAATGATAGAATTCGGGTAGAGGTCAGGGATCCGACCTGATTTACCGCTTCTTCTGGTGTGGTAGAAGGAGGAACTATGGGTTCAGTGAGTAACTTGATTAAAGCATTTATGTGCAGTTGGGAAGACATGAAAAGACCCATAGTGTGATGTTAGCTTCATTTTTCTTCATTTGATCGAGGATCTTGCTCTCCTCGATGGTCATCTCTAGCATACGAAGGTTTTCAATGCCCTTCCCTTTGTCATTGCTGGTAGTGAGCTTGGAACCTGGTAATGTCTCCCTGATCTGGTCGTGTGATTTACTGAAGAAGGAAAGAACATGAATCCTATTTCCTTGTCAACCTCAGGTTGTCCTTCCACCCTATTTATTTCTCCGAAGAGTTCTTTAAATGAGATCATCCCACAGATGTTGGCTATTGGGCCAGTTCTTCCTAAATCTTGTTCTTCACTCGAATATTTGAATTTTTCCCCCCATCTGGTGGTAACAATTATGTCTTTCACTGTAAAGTCGATGCATTCCACAACTTCAACGACTTCGTCATACAGGTCTTCCCATTTTGTGGGGATATGTGTGATTTAAGGGACCAAACGCCCTTGTAGCTTCAAAGTATTAAGTAACCCGGTGATACTGCAAATGCTGTTGATTTGCCTGAATAATTCTGCCATAATCTAAACAACATCATCTAGGCTGACTTCGTCGGTTGGTACCACCCACTTGTCTGAATCTCGGGCCCATTTTCGTGCTTCCAAGAACATTGTACTGAATCTCTGGCAATCGGTGACCATATGTGAAGGCAATTTCAGCTCGAGCTCTAGGAGTTGGTCTAACACCTTTGACAATTCCATACTTCCATTTTCAGAACGGTTACAAACAGCGATGCATGCTCTGGTAAGGAGTGACAGTGACTGATCAACGAGGCTAGTAGGGTGTAGGAGTAAATATGGGAAAATTTGAAGAGGTTTAGGAGAGTGTATAGGTGTGATTTGAGTTGAGGGGTCAAAATCTGGGTTTTCTTCCAAGAAGATGGCATTGGTGTGATTCGGGAGTTGGTTGTGAGTAGTGTTTAGCTTAGGATTGGCTGGTGGGGTAATGGTACCCCAGCCAATGAGATCTTGGATTATGTTCCGAAGGTGAAAGCATTGGTCGGTGGTATGGCCAGAAGTTTGGTGAAAGGAGCAATGAGCATCGGTCTTGAAGTTTCTTCAGAGTGGATTTGGCAATGGACGTGGATCCAAGGGTTTGATAAGGTTTCGGCTTAACAGGGCTTGGTAAAATTTGGAGATGGGATCATGGAGCTCAGTGTATTGCCTTAGGATGGGGGCATGGCGACTTTCTGGTGCCCATGATGTGGTTGGTTGAGAGATGTTGTTGATGGTCGAGACTGTAGCACTGGCAGGCTTGTCATACTTTCTAGGGGTGAATTGTCTGGACACCTTCTTCAGTTCAACCTCTATTTTAACTAGACTTTCCTTAATTTCTACTCTAGCCTCTCTGAGAGCTCAGAAGTGGGGATAGTATTATCCTCCCATCGTTGCTCGGACATGGGGAAATAAATTCTTCTTCACTATGTTGACCTGCTCTTCCTCGGATGGCCGATTGGTCATGGTAGCTTCTTGCTCCCTCCACCAGGTTATGAAGTTACTAACTGATTCTCTAGGATTCTATTTGAGCAGCTCTAAATCACGACGGGTGACCTCAAGCTCTTCGTTGTATTTGTACTGCGACATGAATTCTCGGGCTACAACCTCCCAGCTACGGATTCTGGATTCCTCAAGAGATAAAAATCATCGGAGGGGACTATCCTTCAATGTTTGCTGAAACAATTGGGCCATCACTTCTTCAGAAGCCCCTAATAGAGTCATGGAACGATGATAACAGCGAAGATGAACAATTGGGGGGCCACTCCCTCCAAACTTCTCGATATTTGGCATCTTGAACTTCTCGGGTAACCTCGCTTTAGGATAAGGAGACATGTGGGTGTAGTCCATGTAATTCCCAGAGATCCTGACTTGGTAAAACTTCTTGGTGAGCATCTTGAGATACTCTTTGACTTTATTCAACTCCTCCTCCTTTGGATCAGCGACCACAGGTAGGTTAGCCATAGGCTGGGTAATGTTTGTCATTGGAAGCTAGGAAGGCGGCGGCCCATTGGCAGGAGGGGCACGTGGAGCGTGCTGATATTGATTCAGAACCCAGATAGGCTTGGGTGGACCCATAGCACTAGGGAATAGGGCCTCGGGCTCTTAAGGAATAAGAACCTGGTTTCGTTGCATCTCTTAGACCTCGGTTTGGAGGTTGTTAATCTTGGACACGAGCTGAGCTAGGACTATCGTCATATCCGGCTGCATGACTAGTGCTTGATCTGTATTCTCCATAGAAAATGGATGGATTGTGGACTCGGAAGACGTAGTAGAGGAACGGATGAAACTCCGGGGTGATTTGACTGAAGACCGAAGCCAATAGGGAGCTAGGCCAAGGGCTTGCAATCGACCTGAGAAGGCGTAGGATGAGATTTATTTTTGAGAAAGGAAGAACTATTTTTGGATTTTTGATAAAGAAGGAGAATTGTTTTTGAATTTTTGATAAACAAGGGAGAAATGTTTTTGGATACGGGACTCAGCATGATTATTATGATTATTATGTTCTCATTTGTATTTAATTCTCCTAAATGCAATGTCGGATGGGACCCGAGCCTGGAAAAGTGGGGTTCTTAATATGTACAAAGCTACGGGTTGGACTTGTAACCAGGCTCATGAATAGGGTCCTATTTTAAAAATGCGCAAAAATTGGGTTGCAAATCGACCCAGAATTTCGGCTGAGTTTTGGGTTGAAACTGGCAATCTAAAGTGTGTGTCCTAGGTTTGATACCTATATGCGGGTATGCAGTTGGTTGGGTGAATCGACATGGGTTCCCCCCTTTGGCATGACTTCCACGATATACGTCTTGCTCTTGCGGGCAATCGGTACGTTTGGACACACCATTTGATATACCTGACTGTATGTGAATTGCCTCACCATATACCTCATGGGGACGGTACATGTGAGATTGAATTCGATATACTCGACTTACGTGAACGAATTTCTTGCGATATACCTCCCGTCATGACTTCGGTGAAGCGGTACGATGCGGGGGAACCGTTCGATATATGTCGAAGGTACTTGGCCAATGTAATGTGAGAGTCATATCGCTTAGGCTAACTGTGACCTGCCGGACCAACGCCCATCAAGAAGTGACCCTCCAGTTACTGGGTAAAATTTAGTCAATATCAATGCTCTTTGGTAATGTTGTGTGAATCATGCATGATTCCCTTATTAGTATCTTATGATGAGAATGCCTTTCTTGATTATGCCAAACTGGGAGCAAAGTACAAGTACCCCAAAAAGTACACCAAGTATGGAGGGGTGATGCGTGCAACATCGGGATATATGTGATCCTAGGTGCACGTGGTGTGAGGTGTACATGGAGAATTTTCTACAAATGTGATGTAAAAATGTAGAGAGATTCAGAGTCGCCAGTCTATTTTACTCAAAACAAATAAAAGAAAAAAGGGGAAGCCACCACGAAGGATGGCATCCAAAGACATACTGGTGCGTGCGAAACCAAATGATTCGAGAAGGGTTCGGAGGCTTAGTTACGAAATGGGAAGGTGTTAGGCACCCATTCTGCCCTTTCGGTCTCTCATGGATATTTTCTATTTTCCTTTATATTTCCCCCCGTGATATGTGTGCAGGTGTATACATAGAATGGAGGTAGGAATCCTCGACTTGTATCATGGAAAAGATAAAGCGAGTCATCCATAGGAAGGCATACGAATAATATTAGAAAGTAAGATTTACGCCACTACCCTTACGTTGATCGTTATAATGGAACGATAATGCATATGGGGTAAGACGTCACTAAGAACAAGTATATAGAATATAAGAAGATTGGATTTATAGAAGATAGAAAATAAGAGAAAAGGTGAGAAAAAGGACTCGAGTCTCGGGTTTTACCCCGAGACGCCTACGTAGCCTATAAAGGCATCAAAGTCTACATAGTTCGCATACAAAACGAGGGGTGGGGTTTATCCCATAAATCCAAATGGGGATCTTTTATTTGTGAGTGTGTGTGTGTGTGTGTAGAAAAAGTGTTTTAGTTGTGAGAAACGTGTGGAAAAAGTGTGACAATCCCTACTAGGAATTTATGAGCAAACCCACTTTTTCTTATTTTTTGGGTTTTATTTATATGAAAGTATGAGATGTGAAAGCATACTAAATAAAAAGTATATTTAGGATGTGTGAGATGAGATAATAAAAGTGCTAAGTAAGAAAACAAGTTATTGGGAATTTAAGGGAATTTAAGAGAGAGTTTGAGAAAGTTGAACCTTCTTGAAGATCTTGAGCTTGATATTGAATATTGGAGAGCAGTCCTTGAGCTTGATATTAAATATTGGAGAGCAGCCCTTGCACTTGGATGATGATGGAGAGTGGATAATTCACCAAGTTTGATGAAAGGGAGGATGAAAAGTGGAAGTAAAAAAGGGATTTGGAAGTTGAAATCACGCTGCCTTCGAGAGAGGTTTCTGGGATTCGTTGAGAGAGATTTTTATCAGATCTGGGATCTATTTGCAAAAGAGGTGAAGTCATCCTTTTATAGGCCCAAGTAAGTTCCAATCGGCATATACCTGTTCCTGCCTATCGGCAGGTGCCGATAGGCAGGGTTTGGAACCTGCCATTTGGCAGTGCGCTTTAGGCTGTTTTGGAAAATCGGCTGCCGAGGGCAAACCGTTGGTCAGAATCATGCACGGGGCATAACTTTGGAAATGTAATTCAGATACCTTTGAAAGTCCTTTGGACCGCTCCCGGGTTAGGGAGTTGACTTCGGGTCAAATATGGCTCGGAAGCATTTATCAGTCCATTGGACGGGGAATCATTCGGACGCAAATGGATCGTTCATCCGCATGGTAAGTCCGAATTGCGCATGAGGTGGACCATTAGAAAGGTAAGGAGATGTACTTCGACATTCTAAAGAGTTTGACCCGATTTGGAGAGTTGACTTTTGTCAACCGGGCTTGAGAAGCATTCGATGACCTCTCAGAGTCAAATGGATCATTCGTCCACATGAAAAGTCAAAATCGCGCACGGGACGGACCGTTGGAAAGGGTATTCAGTGCCCTTCAAAGATTCATTCAGCCTTGGTTGAGCTGAAGAGTTGACTTAGGTCAAATAGAGCTGGAGAGTGCCTGGTGGCCTCTAGGTCAGGTTTCAAATTCAAACGGATCGTTAGTCTGCATGGTAAGTCGGAATCACGCACAGGGCGGTCCATTAGAAAGGGTATTCAGTTCCCTTTGAAGATTCATTAAGTCTCGGTCGAGATGAAGAGTTTTACTTTTTTGTCAAACTGAGCTGGGGAGTGCCCGATGGATTCTAGGTCAGTACTCGGGACATAACCTAGGTTTGTATTGATGAGGGGATGTATTAGGGACCTAAGGAGAGTTACGCGGGGTAACAGAATGGGGTGTCTACAATTACCTTAAAGATCTGGGATTCTTGGGAACTAAATACACTTGGTGGAATAACATGACCTAGGTTTGTAGGTGGAAACGCCACTATTTGGGAAAGGATTGACAGATTCCTGGATAATGTTTAGTGATCTAACTTGTTCTTTTAATTTTTCTTTTAATCATCTTAACAAATACGATTCAGATCCTGACCCTCTTCTTCTATCTATCTCTAATTAGTTAGATGATTTCAATAAAAAAAATGTTTTTAAATCTGTTTGGACTAAGCAGCCCTCTTTCAGTAATTTAATTAAAGACCATTAGGAACCCTATGTGGAAGTTAATCCTATATTTTCCCTCACTAAATTTAAATAGGTTAAAACTAGTGTTTATTATATAGCATAAGCAAGTGTTTGGTAACCTAACTTAGAACTCTATTGGTGCAGAAGATGATGTCTTAAAGTTAGAAGTTGATACTGAAATAGATTCTTCAGAAGAGAAGAGGTAGTATGATTGCTTGGAGCCATGTTTGATAAATTGAATTAATATAGTAGTTGTTTGAGCTAACCTAGGACTGTTGATAAATTAATTTCATGGCAGGTTGAAATTTGGAATGTTTTCTTGACAGGTTGAAAATTTGAAGGCAAAACAACTTGAAACGTTAGAACAGTTCCTTATGGACTTTCAATTTGAGTCTAAAGATATAACGAGACATTCAGCGAATCATGGAGAAGCTCTAGCATCTGCCCACGGGGTAAGATAAAACAATAACATCTGCACGTTTACTTTTAAATAAAAATGGACACCATGGAAAATAAAATCCAGTTGAGAGGCTATTTGATTAGGAGATAGATCATTTCATTTGCTCTCCCCTCTGGTCTATTGTCTTTATCTGAACTAAAACGCTTCTATCTCTTTCAATAGAACTTGATTGATGTTGATTTTGATGAAAAGTTCTTTATTAGCTATGTTTTGTTAATGATGTTCCACCTCCTCTATCTATGCTGCTGTTGTGTATGCCTTTTCTCAAAAATTAAAATCCGACTCACAAACTGAATGGTTGGGTGTCCTTATTAGAGAAGTTGAATTTTATTTATGTGGATTATATTTTTATCAATTATATTCTTCTTGAGGATACGGAATCCCACCTAATCCTTAGTTTCTAGTTAAATTAAGTTACTATTCCATAAAAAAGCAATGAATCCAACTAATATCAATACAACGCAACAAACCTTTAGTTGGATCACCACCATTAATATTCATTGTTTTATTTGAGAATGGTAATGTTTAGGAAAAATTAAATTGCACACTTGATTAAATGGCATGACATTGATTATTTATGCGTCATATCTATTGTAGCTTGGAGACGTTATAGTGATATAAAGCATGGACTATTAGGCGATAAGCATACGATTATGATCATGATCATATCTACTTTACATCAATCATTTGTTTACGTTTTAGGTATTTGGGATGCAACTATTGTAAACCGTGTCAAAATTATTTTCAAAATCACAAGTTTCCCCGTTAAAAGACAAAATACAAAGTGCTTGTTTGGCTCGAGTATACAAAATACATGTACTTCTGCTCCACCTTTATTCGATTTAAGGTTTAAAACCGGTTGTTCACATTGTATCATGGAATTAATTTTTCCTTTATAAGAACACTTCTTCGACCAAAATGCTTGTACATTTCCTTTCTAAGCACACTCCATCTTCAGCAAAAATTTAGGTTTGAGAAGCAGAAGAAATATGACCATATAGTACTCTTGAGGCGTCCTTGTGCAAGAAGGTAAATTCCAGTTATCTTACAAGAACTCATTGTTAGATAATATAATATGAAATTATTAATGTTTTTTTTCACAATTTGTAAAACTATAAATGATTAGAGACGACACATTAAAGACATTTGAGGAATTGACTCCCTCTAAGAAAGGAAGTAGGTACAAACACATTTCGAGCGTGAAAAGAGGAAAGTTGATCGAGACATTTACAAAATGTCATTTTCCCCAACTAAGAAAGGAAGTTGTCCACTGAAACAAAACAACCTAGAGGTACTCTCAGTTTGAGAATACGATGATAATTTGAAAATATCTAGATTAGACTTTGAACATGTTGTTAGAGGGTGAAAATCCAAACCAACCCTCAAACGGTCTTGTAAGAGGCACTAACACCTGGTATGGGGCCAAATGTAAATCGTATTAATTGACCGAGTAGTCAAAGGACAATTTGAGAATATGATGATAATTTGAAAATATCTAGATTACGCTTAAAACAAGCCGTTGAAGGCTGAAAATCCAAACCAACCCCCAAACGACCTTGTAAGAGGCATAAACACCTCGCACGAGATCAATATAACTTGTAGGAACTGATCACGTGGTCACAGATTTCCTGGTTTTAGAATATGAAGTTAATTTGAAAATATCTAGATTAGGCTTAAAACATGTTGTATGAGGGTGAAAATCCAAACCAGATCTCAAATGGTCCCATAAGAGAAACTAACATCCCGCACGGAACCAATGTAACTCATAAGAACTGACCGTGTAGTCATGGATCTCCCGATTTGATAATACAATGATAATTTAAAAATATCTAGATGAGGCTTAAAAACATGCCGTTAGAGGGTGAAAGCCCAAACCAGCCCTCAAACGGTCCCATAAGAGGCATGAACACCTTGCACAAGCCTAATGTGACTCGTAGGAACTAATCGAAGCAGTCACGGGTTTCCCGATTTAAGAATATGACGATAATTTGAAAACATCTAGATTAGGCTTTAAAACAAGTCGTTAAATGGTGAAAATTCAAATCATCTCCCGAATGGCCCCGTAAAAGGCATAAACACCTCGCACGGGACCAATGTAACTTGTAGGAACTGACCGCGTAGTCAAGGGTCTCCTGGATTTAGAATATGACGATAATTTGAAAATATCTAGATTTGGCTTAAAAACGTATCATCAGAGGGTTAAAACCCAAACCAAACCTCAAATGGTTCCTTGAGAGGCACTAATGTAACACCTCATATTTTTGGGATTTATTACTTAATTAATTCGGTTAATTTTAAATTACTTGTGTGTCGTAATTTATTTGAATTAATTGTTATTTATATTTATTAAATATTCATTTGGTGAGTAAACAAATTAACATTTATGGGATTTAAATTTACTAAGTGAATAGTAATAATTTAATTACGTCATAATGAACAATAATGACATGTCATTTATTTATCCCAACCGAAAGTCGGGCATACACTATATTGGGGTCAAGATAAGAATATATAGTAAAATAATTCGGATGGAAATTTTGAGCTTGCGGTTGAGTCCGTATGGGTTTAAATAGTCGAAAACCTAGGGGTAGTAAATGGATCTCGGGCCATTTTTAGGCATAACCAAGATCACATAAGAGTGTTTTGGCCCTTTTGATAAAACCTATAAGCCAAAATAATGGGATTGAATTATTTTACCATAAAAGTGAGAGGGTGTGGCAGCTATAACCCATTTTAGAAAACTCAATTGAGAGAGAGAGAGAAGTGGGTGCAATTGGAGAAACCATGGGATCCAAAATCAAGAACAAATGTGTGTGTTCTTCATCAAATAATCATTATCTATATCAAAGAATTCAGACCCTACGAACCCTAAGGCAAGTGGTTAAACTTCCTTTTAAATTAATTGTAGATTTCTATTCATATCATAGTGGGTGTGATAAGATTATATGGTTTTTGGGTTAGTTGATATCTGAATTGGATTTTGATGGGTAGGATTGAATTATATAACAACTTCTTAAATTTGAAGAAGTCTATGAAATTGGGTAAATTAAACCGTCATTTTAGAAACTGTTTTTCAACGTTTTGGTTTCGAAAATGGCTATTCTGTTTGTGTTGCCTTGTAGAAAATCTTATTTTATGCATTTTGTTCTCTGATACGTTTTCCCAAAAACAGCTCCAAAATGCCTCAAAACGGCATTTTTAAAATCTGGACAGATTTGTGGGGCAAATATTAGGATATATTATTTTTAGTTGTTATTCCGTTGGAGGTTGACTAGATTGATTGATTGTGATTGTTGTTCTATAATAAGGACATTAGGCCTTAAGTGGAGATTAGGTTTACATAAAGTGTGAAAAGTAAGTATTGGGATAATTTAGAAAATAATCGATAAGGGAATTAAGGTTGAAATTGAGTAAATTAAAAACATTAGATTAATAAGTGTGCAAAATTCATTATGGAGAATTTGAATAATAAATTCTAAATATTGTATTTTTGGGCCAAGTGAGTGAGTCCGGATATATTGGTTGAGCGGCGCCAAGGTAATAAATTAATTAATGCGTAGTTAGTTAAAGTTTAGAGTTGGAAAAATTAACTCAAATATTTTGGGGCTAGTGCCGTGAGTGCTTAGGCATTGATTTGGCCGAATTAATTTATTATAGGGATAATTATATTTAGGTCCCATTTGTCGGGTCAATATTCTTATAAGTCCAATTGACTTTTCAACAATCCTATAGGTCCTATTCAAACTTTTTAGGGAATTTTTTCACAATTTTACCCTTTTATAACTAATCATCCGTAACTTCCTTTAGGAATTTACATAAATGGTTGGACCTTTTTTTTAATCTTTAAATGATCATAACTTTTGATTTACAAATCCGTTTTTCGCAAAATTACTATTTTTGAAATCTGCTCGACGAGATTTATCAAACAAGATCCATGAAGGCTATAAAATTTCAAAGAAAAAAATTTACACAAATAGTAAACTTTACTGTATGCACTAGAATATAAAATAGTTTTATATATGTGACATTTTCACAACAGACAGTAACATTTACTGTGGTAATACTACACAGTATATATATATATATATATCCGGTGGATCCAAACCCTCTTTTTTCAAAAATACCTTATATTTAAAGGTTCGCACTAATAGCATCCAATCCTTACCACCATTGTTGGAGCTTCAACGATCTTCGTCAGAGCTCCAATTTGGAGTGGGTAGGGGTGGCATGTGGTGCCGCTGGCGCGGACCTTTGAAAATAAGAGACTTTAGAATAAATAAGTTTTGGATCGACCGGAGTGTCATGGGGTGCCGCTGGCGCGGACCGTTGAAAAAAAGATTGGATAAATGGAATCTAGATACTCTTAAGCACCGGTTTGGGGTGACATTAGGTGCCTGTGGCGCAGAGCTTTAAAAATAAAAGCATATTGAATATATATATATATATATATATATATATATATATATATATATATATATATATATATATATAATGTGATAACACAATAAATGCTATTGTTTGTAAAAATGTCATAGATATTAAATTTTTTTGTATACACCAGAAAATAAAATAGTTGTATATTTGTGACATTTTCACAAACAATAACATTTACTGTGTTAATATATTTATGAAATAGTTTTATATATATAACATTTTCACAAACAGTAACATTTACGGAGTTAATATTACACAATATATATATAACATTTTCACAAACAGTAACATTTACTGAGTTAATATTACATAATATATACACACACACACACACACGGTAGATCCAAACCACTTCCTTTTTTTTTCAAAATTACCATATTTTTAAAGGTTTACGCTAGCGATATTCAATCCCCACCACTACCCACCCCCATTGTCGGAGCTTCAACGACTTTCATCAGAGCTATGATTTGGGTTGGTAGTAGTGGCATAGGGTGCCGCTGGCGCGGACCTCTGAAATTAAGAGAATATTAGATAAATGGGGTTTGGATCCAACAGAACTCCGATTTGAGGTGAGTATGGGTGGCATTGAGTTAGGTTTATATCTATAACATTTTCACAAACATTAACATTTACTGTGTTCATATAACACAGTATATATATATATATATATATATATATATATATATATATATATAAAGAGAATATTAGACAAATGGGGTTTGGATCCAACAGAACTCCGATTTGAGGTGAGTAGGGGTGGCATTCAGTTAGGTTTATATATATATATATATATATATATATATATATATATATAAAGAGAATATTAGATAAATGGGGTTTGGATCCAACAGAACTCCGATTTGAGGTGAGTAGGGGTGGCATTGAGTTAGGTTTATATCTATAACATTTTCACAAACATTAACATTTACTGGGTTCATATAACACAGTATATATATATATATCCAAACCTCTTTTTTCTGATATTATCTTGTTTTTAACGGTCCGTGCCAGCGGCATCCAATCCCCACCACCACCCACCCCCTTTATCGGAGCTCCAACAACCTTCATCAGAATTCTGATTTGAGGTGGCATGGGATGCCGATGTAACACTTTCACAAACAGTAACATTTATTATTTGTGAAAATATTACAGATATAAACCTAATCCAATGCTACCCCTACTCAGCTCAAACTGGAGCTTCGGTGTATCCAAACCCCATTTATCCAATATTCTCTTATTTCCTAAGGTCCGCACCAGCGACACTCCATGTCACCCCAAATTAGAACTCTGATGAAGGTTGTTGGAGCTCCGACAATTGGGGTTGGTGGTGGTCGGGATTAAATACCGCTAGCGCGAGCCGTTAAAAATAAGACAATATCAGAAAAAAGAGATTTGGATACACCGTATATATATATATATATATATATATATATATACTGTGTTATAACATAGTAAATGTTAACGTTTGTAAAAATGTTGTAGATATAAACCTAACCCAATGTCACCCTACTCACCCCAAATCGTAGTTCTAGTGGATCCAAACTCCATTTATCTAATATTCTCTTAATTTCAGAGGTCCGCACCAGCGGCACCCTATGCCATTACTACCCACCTAAATCATAGCTCTGATGAAAGCCGTTGAAGCTTCGACAATGGGGGTGGGTAGTGGTGGGGATTGAATGTCGCTAGCGTAAACCTTTAAAAATATGATAATTTAAAAAAAAAGAGGTTTGGATCTACCGTGTGTGTGTGTGTATATATATATATATATATATATATACATATATGAGAGAGGATCACAAGTCGACCAAAATAATGGACTTTTTAATGGACTCAACATAAAACACTAATAACCAATTAATTTTAATTTCTCTGATGTAATTGGTCCGCGCCAGCGGCAACGGACATACGCGTGTGAACCGAATATTTTTTTTACACACATACCTACCCCCTGCCCACCCACCCACCCACCCACCCACCCCTACCCTCTACCCCATTGACTCACACCCACTGCTCCAATTTAAACCCCGGAACAGAGAATTACAAGTATGATTACCCAGCAGATTTCATACCACGGGTTATTGAAAATTGGATGTATGTGTTTCATTTAGAGGCCTCAGGCCTGGGATTGGGATATCCTTTTATAGATATGTTCGTTTGAGTATAATAGTAGACATGGCATGAACCAAAGCTTTGACCTTCCCGACCTGTTTAAGTCAGCCGTGGCATATCCCCACATCCGGCCAGCTATATCCCCATACCCAAATCCAAACCACAGCCTGTCGACTTCCACAAAACCCAGCCATGGCCGAGTGTAGCAGCAGGCGAGTCAACCATTTAAAACCCAACTTCATTACACCCAAATGGATTGATTTCAGCTCGCCAGAGCAGTGGGGTGGGGGGGGGGGGGGGGGGTGGGTGGGGGGGCGTTAGGATGGGTAAGGGGGTAAAGGTGGGGTCTCGGGTGCCACTGGCGCGGACCAATTAAATTACATGAATTAAAATTAAAGGGTTATTAGTGTTTTTTGTCAAGTCCATTAAAAAGTCCATTCTTTTGGTCCACTTGTGATCCTCTCTGTCATATATATATATATATATATATATATATATTATGTAATATTAACTCAGTAAATGTTACTGTTTGTGAAATGTTATATATATTGTGTAATACTAACTCAGTAAATGTTACTGTTTGTGAAAAAGTTATATATATAAAACTATTTCAAAAATATATTAACACACTAAATGTTATTGTCTGTGAAAATGTCACAAATATGAAACTATTTCATTTTTTGGTGTATACAATAAAGTTTAATATCTATGACATTTTTACAAACTATATATATATATATATATATATATATATATATATATATATATATATCCAATATGCTCCTATTTTTAAAGTTCTGTGCCACCCCTACTCACCCCATATCGGTGCTCCAGATGATCCCGATCCCATTTATCCAATCTTATTTTCAAAGGTTCGTGCCAGCGACACCCCATGATACTCCGGTGGATCCAAAACCCATTTATTCAAAAGTCTCTTATTTTCAAAGGTCCGCGCCAGCGGCATGTGACACCTCGACTAATTAAATACCGGGTAGCTACACCTTTATTAAATCAATACAAAATGCCAAGTTGGTCCAGTTAATAGCATCACTGTCGAAAACATTTTTAATGATTACTAACCACCTAGTATTTAAAAGTGAGTTGACAAATTTTAAATTAAATCTGATTAACATGCAATAAATGAAATATAGAAATGTAACACAACCATTAACGATAAAGTCCAACAATACTGAATCAACAAGTAAAGATGAGTCTCGAGGAAATACTCCTCACAACAATCCCAATATGAAATGAAATAAAAGAAGTTTGCATTTGAATTAATTACAAACCAAAGTCTGAATAACTGAAATATAAAATGAAATGTCTCTAAAAGAAATGGGCGACATGCCCTACAACTGATGAAATCTGAATATAGAGTCAAGGAAAATGAAGCGTCTACTAGCAAGGCCCTGTAACTTCCACAACAGCTACAGCTCGTCACCTGACTGGAAATACTATGCATGTTGTTCTTGTGGCTGGGCACCTAAAAATGGTTTTTACAAAAAGATAGATTTGAAAGCAAACGGGTCAGAGCCCGAATGTGGAGAGTATTTTAAAAATAACAAGTGCTTTAATAACAATTAAAACAATGAATGCAAGATACATGTTAGGACATGCTCTCACATGAAATACTCACCTCTCATCTAACAGTGCACTCCTAACGTTCCTGTACCCATTCATGTGTTATTTATCTAACTAAACCATCATAAGTTCTAACCCAACTACTCGATTCACAATATGAATTCCCAATGTTATTACTTAAATAGATAGCTTTACTTGAACTCGGATTCTCAATAGTTAGCATTACCGTTTACTGGAGGTTATCCCCTTATTTATCTTCTCAAGGAGTTACTATAAATGATTCTCATAAATAAACATCACAATTCCTTTTCACTCCATCGTATAATATTCACATCATAAATATAAAATATAAGCACCCCGAGGCTAAGCTGCGGTGCACACATACTCTGCTATCCATCCCGGTACATCACGTACATAAGGATTACATATTCCGAATCTCTCAGGAATTGTTAGAATAAGCACAACACACAAAAATGGAGGCGAACATAATTCAACATATCCATGGTCACGTACATACCTATGCTCCATAGTCAGCTGGCTTAATAACTCACAATTAAGTCATTCCCTTGAACTATGTCCTCTAGGTACCAAACTATATCCGGGCACACAAGGATTAGAAGGCCCTAAGCGAACGTAAACCTCCCGTGATAGCAAGTATGGTAGGTATTGTGACACCCCGTCTAATTAAATACCGGGTAGCTACTCCTTTATTAAATTAATTCATAATGCCATGTTGGTTCAGTTAATAGCATCACTGTCGAAAACATTTTAATAATTACTAACCACCTAGTATTTAAAAAGTAAGTTGCCAAATTTTAAGTTAAGTCTGATTAACATGCAATAAAAGAATAATGGAGTAACAACATAATCCATTCACCATAATGAAGTAATAAATAACCAACGAAGTAATCAAAAGTTCGGAGGAAACTCCTCACAACAATCCCACAACTGAAAATAAAATAACAACTCTGAATCCTGAATTAATACATGCCGTAAATCTGAATAACTGAAATAAATGAAAAGTCTCTAAAGAAATGGGCGACATGCCCTACAACTGATAAATGCTGAATAGAGAGTCAATATAGAAGAAACGTCTACAAGCAAGGTCCTGTAACTTCCACAATCAGCTACAGCTCGTCACCTGAATGAGAATCCTATGCATGGTGTCCTTGTGACTGGGCACCTAAAATGGTTTTTACAAAAATAGATTTGAAATCAAATGGGTCAGAGCCCGAAAGTGTAAAATATTTTGAAAACAGCAAGTGTTTTAATAACATTAAAACATTAAATGCAAAATACATGTTAGGACGTGCACTCACATGAAATTCTCACCTCTCGACTACATGTGCACTCCTAACGTACCGTACCCATCTACATGACATACACATCTAACCAAACCGTAATATGTTCTACCCCTTACTACTCGATCCCCATATTACATTCTAGCGTTATCAAATAAATAGAGGGCTTTACTTAAACTCAGATTCTCAATATGTAATACATTTCACTATCGGTTAACCCGTTATGTTTTCTCAAAACAATACCATAATTTATATTCACAATATTAACATGAAAGTTCCCATTAATTTAATGTATATTATTCACATCATAACTATACAATACAAGCACCCCGAGAACTAGCTGCGGTGCACACATACTCTGCTATCCATCCCGTTACATCACGTACATAAGGATCACGCATTCCGAATCTCTCAGGAATCATTCAGATAACAACATCACAAATAATGGAGGCGAACACAGTCACATCACATGGGTCACGCACATACCTGCGCTCCCACGATCAGCAGACTTATTAACATCCTAATAAGTCCTTCTCTGACCTATGTTCCTCGAGGTAACCAGTCTAAATCCGGGCAACACAAGGATTAAAGGGCCCTAAGAGAACGCAAACCTCCCGTGATAGCAAGTATGGTAGGTATGTCATACACATAAAGTCAATACATATACTAAGTATTCACGCATCTTAGTAATCACCATAATATATTGGCGGTACACTTCTCATTCTCGTACCGACATATAATACTACACAATTTATATGTTCCCGGTTAATATAAATAATTAGGTCATCAATAGTTCTCGCATCGTAATCGACACTCACGTCCTACTTCACATTTACCCTTATGTTCAAACTACACTACTAGGTTTGACTCCTCATTATATCCCAAACATCCCAAATATAACAATTAATCATCAAGGGAAGGTTATCTCTACATATACCCAAGGTTACGGGACACTCGGGATCAAAACAGGCCAAAAAGCCTAAACTGTCAACTCGTTCGAAGTCTCGTTCGAATGAGGCTGTTCGAACGAGAGTTCGTTCGAACGAACTGGGCTATCTAACGAGGTCTCGTTCGAACGAGATTATCGAATGAACTTCACCCTCGTTAGAATTCAATGGTCAACTCGTTAGAAGCTCGTTCGAACGAGCTCGTTAGAAGCTCGTTCGAACGAGCTCGTTCGAACAACCTGGGCAGGTCTTCTAACGAGTGGCCAGTTTCGAGCCCAGAAATCCTTATTTCGTTTTTTCCAATTTCTCTACACCTCCAATCTCATCCAAACATTAATATAACGATTGTTTAAGGTTCCTAATCGTCCCTAAACATACTTAGGTCACATATTAACATGTTTGGGGGTGTTACTTCGTCCTAACATCATTCAAATCTCGAATCTCTACATATTTTTCCCAAATTTCAAACACATGAACCCTAGAATTTATAAATCATCAAGGAGCCTAATTAAATCCGTTTTTGGTCTCATACTAATTGTGATATCATCAGAATAATCATCAACTACAAATCTACATGCAATTTCCTCATCAAGAATGTAATTTCTATTTCCAATTTAATGGGTTTTTAATTAACTTCCAAGAACAAATCAGATTTTTATCAATTCCTACACATGGAAGAAACATTCTCTATAAAAATGAAATTAAATCACTTGCCTTAAGGGTAACTCTGGATTTGATGACAGAATGATGGATGGTTCTCTCTCTCTCTGCAGATTTCTCCTCTCCTCTCTCTCTACAAGCTTTCTTCTCCAAGCAACAATGGTGGCTAGGGTTTGTGCTAAGGGACTTTTTGGAACAATTCAATAACCTCCGTAGCCTATTTGGGTATTAGTGGGCTTAGTGGGTTAATGAAAAATCAGATATTAATTCCCAATTTTCGTAGCTTTTAATTCCCCAAAATTCAAAATTACCAAACTACCCTTATACGTTGCCGGTATAGCCTAAAAATGCCCCGAGACCCAAACCAAACCCCCGGCTAGTGTTTTCTGACTATTTCGACCCTTCCGGACGCGTTGGCGCACTCAAAATGACCATACGGATAATAGAAATAAAATTCACTTTTTAATTATCATAATTATATACCATGACGCGACTGTCACACGCGTCTCAACAAAATTTCCAAATTGCCGTATTTCAATCTCACGACAAATTTCATAATTCAAAATTCATATATAATCATATATGCACATATAATCAAATACCAACTCGCATCTCGCTAGTATTTTTAATCCGGATTAATTTCCAATTAATACGCATTTAATTTAATTAATCCCATAAAATAAATATCACAAAAATACGGGGTATTACATACTTCCTCCCTAATAACTGAATTTCGTCCCGAAATTCGGAACTAGAAAGTACCTGGTGAGAATAACTCTGGATAACGTTCGCGCATCTCATCCTCGCGCTCCCATGTGGACTCCTCGACATTATGATGTCGCCACTGAACACGTACTAACGGAACTATCTTTGACCGCAATCTCCGCTCACTTCGGTCCAAAATAGCAATCGGCCCCTCCTCGTAGGAGCTATCCGGCTGGAGATCGATGTCCTCCAAAGCAATGTGAGAATGAGCCAAATCGTCTCTAAGATATTTCCTTAGCGAGGAAATATGAAATACATCGTGAATTCGATGTAAATGCTCCGATAATCCAAGCCTATACACAACCGGTCCAATCCGCTCAATAATAGGAAATGGTCCCACATATCTCGGTTCCAACTTCCCTTTCTTCCCGAAACGCATGATCCCCTTCATAGGTGATACTCTAAGCAAAACCTGGTCCCCCACTTGGAACTCCCTGAAGAACCTCTTCGCATCAGCATAGGTCCTCTGCCGATCCTGAGCTACCCGAATGCGACTCCGAATCAATTCTATCCTTGCCGAAGTATCCTGAATCACTTCCGACCCAAGTAGTTTGTTGTCCCCTACCTCCATCCAATATGCTGGGGAATGACAAGGTCTACCGTACAACTCCTCAAATGGAGCCATGCCAATGGTGAACTGGTAGGAGTTGTTGTAAGCAAACTCCACCAGTGGAAGATACTGCTCCCATCCACCCCCAAAGTTAATGATACTCATACGTAGCATGTCCTCCAACATCTAGTTTGTACGCTCCGTTTGTCCATCCGTCTGCGGGTGATACGCCGTACTCAACCGCAATTCCGTGCCCATGGCCTCCTGAAAACTCTCCCAAAACCGTGAAACAAATATCTTGTCTCGGTCGGACACGATATTTAGGGGCACACCGTGAAGTCTCACTATCTTTGAAATGAAGAGCTGGGCATACTGTCCCGCAGTGTAGTCTGTCCTTACGGGTAGAAAATGAGCGACTTTGGTCAACCTGTCCACAATTACCCAAATGGAGTCATGACCTGTCTGTGACGTAGGCAACCCCGTGATAAAATCCATGGATATGCTCTCCCACATCCACATCGGTACCTCCAACGGCTGTAGCAGTCATGTCGGTCTCTAATGATCCACTTTTACTAGCTGACAAGTGGCGCATTTATAGACAAACTCGGCAATATCTCTCTTCATCCCGCTCCACCAATACTGTCGTCTCATGTCTTGGTACATTTTGTCCCCACCGGGATGTACCGTGAACCGTGAGCCGTGCGACTCTGCCATCACCTCGTGCCGCAATTCCTCCCCTTCCAGAACTACCAATCTCCCATTGAAGCGTAATCCCCCGTCTGAGCTAATGGTATAGGACTCGGATCCCTCTGCTAATAATCGAACTATCTGCTCCTGACAGAACGAGTCATCTGCTTGTGCCTTTACTACCTTCGTGACAATCTGCGGTGTAACGGTCATCACAGACATGAACGATCGGGCCACTGCATCCTGGTGTCCCAATTCCTTCCACTTGGCCTTCCACACCTCTGCCACTTCATCTGCTGGCCTACGGCTCAACGCGTCTGCTACCACGTTAGCCTTCCCCGGGTGATACTGAATATCAAATTGATAGTCCTTCACAAATTCAAGCCACCTTCGCTGCCGCATATTCAACTCCTTCTGCGTGAATAGGTACTGCAGGGACTTGTGGTCTGTGAATAATCGAAACTTCTCCCCCAAAAGATAATGTCTCCATATCCGAAGGGCAAATACAACTGCCGCCAACTCCAAGTCATGAGTGGGGTAATTCTTCTCATGAGGCTTTAGCTTACGGGAAGCATAAGCTATGTCCTGACTCTCCTGTTGCAATACACCTCCAAGTCCTTGTAAGGATGCATCGGTGTAAACTAAATACTCAACTCCCGGTCTCGGTAATGCTAACACAGGTGCTGAGGTCAACTTATCCTTCAATTCATCGAATGCCAACTGACAGGCATCACTCCAGATGAATGGCACACCCTTACGAGTCAGATGTGTCAAAGGACCTGCTATCTTCGAAAATCCCCGAATGAACCTCCTGTAGTATCCTGCTAGGCCCAAGAAACTACGGATCTCCGTCGGTGTCGTGGGTTGTCCCCACTCCCTCACCGCGGATACTTTCCACGGATCAACAGATATTCCCCGGTCGGAAATAATATGTCCCAAAAACTGGACCTCCTTCAGCCAAAACCCGCATTTCTCATATTTTGAGACAACTCGTTCTGACGTAGTGTCTGCAAAACTTGCCTCAAATGCTCGGCATGCTCCTCCTCTGTCTGGGAGTAAACCAGAATATCATCGATGAAGACAATGACAAACTGATCTAAGAAATCCCTGAACACTCTATTCATCAAGTCCATAAACACTACTGGAGCGTTGGTCAAACCAAAAGGCATAACCCGAAACCCGTAAGAACCATATCTCGACAAGAACGCAGTCTTCGAGACATCCTCTTTCCTGATACGCAATTGATGGTATCCCGACCTCAAATCAATCTTCGAGAAGAAAAAATCTCCTCTCAACTGGTCGAATAAGTCATCGATTTGAGGCAACGGATATTTATTCCGTATCGTGACCTTATTGAACTCTCGGTAGTCCACACACAATCTCAGTGAACCATCTCTCTTCTTCACGAACAACACAGGGGCACCCCACGGCGAAGTACTCCTCCGTATAAACCCCTGACCCAACAACTGCTCAATCAGATCCCGTAACTCCCTCATCTCAGCTGGAGCCATACGGTACGGTGCGCGTGCTATAGGTCTCGTACCTGGTAATAAGTCTATAACAAAGTCTATCTCTCGACTGGGGGGTAGGCCTGGTATCTCCTGAAACACATCAGAATACTCCCTGACAACTGGGATCGAATCTAAAGGAATCACAACCTCCTTAGAGGTATCCTCCTCTATGTAGTATAAATGAGCGGTCGAGCCTCCCTCGGGGTGAGGCATCTCCACTACAAACATATCTTTCCCCGGAATGGCAAAAATAATGCTCCCACCGAAGCAATCAATCATGGCCCTATAATCAGCGAGCCAATCCATACCGATAATCACATCATGAACATGCATATCTAATACCAACATATCTGCAGGTAATACCAGACTACCAATCTCTACCCCTACTCCCCGACATATAAAGAAAATAAGTGACCCACTCCCCAATGGTGAGTCTACACACGTCACTGTGCTCTCTGCTGTGGCTAACAACCCTAAGGCTTTCGCAAAATGTGTAGCTATAAAGCAATGGGTTGCCCCCGTATCAAACAAAACCCGACCCATAGTACCATGGATAGGAAATATACCCTCAATCGCGGGTGGTGCCTGCAGAGCTGCTGCCTGGTGGACGTTATAGACTCGTCCATACTGTAACTGTCCCTGCTGCACAGGAACCGCTGGAATGGCTGGAAGAGCTGGCACCTGGGCTGGAGCTGGGAGGGCTGGTGGAAAAAGTGGCCTCTGTGGCTCATGTCGAGCACCCTGCTGCTGCTGCGGGGCCCTGCCCCTATCAGGACAGTCCTGGCGTTTATGGCCAGTCTTGCCACAAACAAAACACTTCCCTAGGAAGTTCCCCCCTCTCTGTCCCTGCTGTCCCCGACCCTGGTGGCCGTTACCGTTCCTCCACTAGCCCTGCTGAAACTGGTGTTGACCATTCTGATCCTGCTGGTTCTGATGGCCGTTCGGACCCTGATGGCCCTGCCGGAAACCTCCCTGTCCGTGCCTGAAATTCCCCGTTCTGAACCTCTTGTGATCCCCCTGCTGGGTACCCTGATCACCCTGTCTCTGCCCCTGAATAGATTGTGCCCCACTAGCACCATTTCCCCCAGTCCTGCCCTGATGGCTGGACTCTCCTGACCTCTTGCCTTCAGTCATGTGAAAGCGATGATCCTGGCAATGGAGCAATGCAGCGTTAACCACATCAGAATAAGTGGCTAACGAGAGGTTCCCTAACAAGTGCTGACGAATCCTCCATGTCAATCCGTCCGTGAATTTCTGTATCTTCTTCTCCTCCGTCGGTATCTCATCCGGAACTATGTTCAGAAGATCAGTAAATTCGGCCTCATACTCGGCCACAGTCTTACCCTCCTGTCGAAGGCTCATCAACTTCCTCCTCATTTTCGTGTGAACAGCTGACGGAAAGTACTTGCGGTCGAACCGCACCCAGAACTCCTGAATAGTGAGAGTATCTCTCTCCTCTACGGTGGTAATAGACTCCCACCACTGCAGTGCAGACCCTACTAGCTTAAAGGTAGCTAGTATCTACTTTTGGACATCTGTGCACTCATACATCCTCAAGTGCCGCTGTATATCCTTCCTCCACTAACTCGAAACTACCACATCAGAGCTACCTGCGAACTCCGGAGGGTGTGCTTTCTGAAAAGCATCACGTACACGTTCCCGAGCAGACGGGAATGCATGAGCCTGAACTGGCGCGGCTATCGGCGCCTGAGGTGGTGCCTGTTGAACTACAGCTAGCGCGGCATTTACTGCCTGGGCCACAATGGCTGCAACCTCGGCGGCATTCATCGTGCCCTGAACTGGTGCGGGATGTGGTTCTGGCGTCGCATCCGTGGGAACCCTTTGTGCACGTCGTGGAGGCATCTGAAATAAGAATGAAGTTTATAAGTTCGCAGTTATAAACTTAAAATAGCTGAAGAACGTAGCATAAACAAGAGAATACAACAGTCCTAAAATATAGGACTCTATATCAAAGAAAGCTCAGCGGAAAACATAATAAGCCGTTCAGATCCTAAAGGACTCTAGAACCTGATGCTCTGATACCACCTGTGACACCCCGTCTACTTAAATACCGAGTAGCTACTCCTTTATTAAATTAATTCAAAATTCCAAGTTGGTTCAGTTAATAGCATCACTGTCAAAAACATTTTAATAATTACTAACCACCTAGTATTTAAAAAGTAAGTTGCCAAATTTTAAGTTAAGTCTGATTAACATGCAATAAAAGAATAATGGAGTAACAACATAATCCATTCACCATAATGAAGTAATAAATAACCAACGAAGTAATCAAAAGTCCGGAGGAAACTCCTCACAACAATCCCACAACTGAAAATAAAATAACAAGTCTGAATCCTGAATTAATACATGCCATAAATCTGAATAACTGAAATAAATGAAAAGTCTCTAAAGAAATGGGCGACATGCCCTACAACTGATAAATGCTGAATAGAGAGTCAAGATAGAAGAAACGTCTACAAGCAAGGTCCTGTAACTTCCACAATCAGCTACAGCTCGTCACCTGAATGAGAATCCTATGCATGGTGTCCTTGTGGCTGGGCACCTAAAATGGTTTTTACAAAAATAGATTTGAAAGCAAATGGGTCAGAGCCCGAAAGTGTAAAAAAATTTGAAAACAGCAAGTGTTTTAATAACATTAAAATATTAAATGCAAAATACATGTTAGGACGTGCACTCACATGAAATTCTCACCTCTCGACTACATGTGCACTCCTAACGTACCGTACCCATCTACATGACATACACATCTAACCAAATCGTAATAAGTTCTACCCCTTACTACTCGATCCCCATATTACATTCTAGCGTTATCAAATAAATAGAGGGCTTTACTTAAACTCAGATTCTCAATATGTAATACATTTCACTATCGGTTAACCCGTTATGTTTTCTCAAAACAATACCATAATTTATATTCACAATATTAACATGAAAGTTCCCATTAATTTAATGTATATTATTCACATCATAACTATACAATACAAGCACCCCGAGAACTAGCTGCGGTGCACACATACTCTGCTATCCATCCCGGTACATCACGTACATAAGGATCACGCATTCCGAATCTCTCAGGAATCGTTCAGATAACAACATCACAAATAATGGAGGCGAACACAGTCACATCACATGGGTCACGCACATACCTGCGCTCCCACGATCAGCAGACTTATTAACATCCCAATAAGTCCTTCTCTGGCCTATGTTCCTCGAGGTAACCAGTCTAAATCCGGGCAACACAAGGATTAGAGGGCCCTAAGCGAACGCAAACCTCCCGTGATAGCAAGTATGGTAGGTATGTCATATACATAAAGTCAATACATATACTAAGTATTCACGCATCTTAGTAATCACCATAATATATTGGCGGTACACTTCTCATTCTCGTACCGACATATAATACTACACAATTTATATGTTCCCGGTTAATATAAATAATTAGGTCGTCAATAGTTCTCGCATCGTAATCGATACTCACGTCCTACTTCACATTTACCCTTATGTTCAAACTACACTACTAGGTTTGACTCCTCATTATATCCCAAACATTCCAAATATAACAATTAATCATCAAGGGAAGGTTATCTCTACATATACCCAAGGTTACGGGACACTCGGGATCGAAACAGGCCAAAAAGCCTAAACTGTCAACTCGTTTGAAGTCTCGTTCGAACGAGGCTGTTCGAACGAGAGTTCGTTCGAACGAACTGGGCTATCTAACGAGGTCTCGTTCGAACGAGATTATCGAACGAACTTCACCCTCGTTATAAGTCAATGGTCAACTCGTTAGAAGCTCGTTCGAACGAGCTCGTTCGAACGACCTGGGCAGGTCTTCTAACGAGTGGCTAGTTTCGAGCCCAGAAATCCTTATTTCGTTTTTTCCAATTTCTCTACACCTCCAATCTCATCCAAACATTAATCTAACGATTGTTTAAGGTTCCTAATCGTCCCTAAACATACTTAAGTCACATATTAACATGTTTGGGGGTGTTACTTCATCCTAACATCATTCAAATCTCGAATCTCTACATATTTTTCCCAAATTTCAAACACATGAACACTAGAATTTATAAATCATCAAGGAGCCTAATTAAATCCGTTTTTGGTCTCATACTAATTGTGATATCATCAGAATAATCATCAACTACAAATCTACATGCAATTTCCTCATCAAGAATGTAATTTCTATTTCCAATTTAATGGGTTTTTTATTAACTTCCAAGAACAAATCAGATTTTTATCAATTCCTACACATGGAAGAAACATTCTCTATAAAAACGAAATTAAATCACTTGCCTTAAGGGTAACTCTGGATTTGATGACGAATTGATGGATGGTTCTCTCTCTCTCTGCATATTTCTCCTCTCCCCTCTCTCTACAAGCTTTCTTCTCCAAGCAACAATGGTGGCTAGGGTTTGTGCTAAGGGACTTTTTGAAACAATTCAATAACCTCCGTAGCCTATTTGGGTATTAGTGGGCTTAGTGGGTTAATGACAAATCAGATATTAATTCCCAATTTTCGTAGCTTTTAATTCCCCAAAATTCAAAATTACCAAACTACCCTTATACGTTGCCGGTATGGCCTAAAAATGCCCCGGGACCCAAACCAAACCCCCGGCTAGTGTTTTCGAACTATTTCGACCCTTCCGGACGCGTTGGCGCACTCAAAACGACCATACGGATAATAGAAATAAAATTCACTTTTTAATTATCATAATTATATACCATGACGCGACTGTCACACGCGTCTCAACAAAATTTCCAAATTGCCGTATTTCAATCTCACGACAAATTTCATAATTCAAAATTCATATATAATCATATATGCACATATAATCAAATACCAACTCGCATCTCGCTAGTATTTTTAATCCGGATTAATTTCCAATTAATACGCATTTAATTTAATTAATCCCATAAAATAAATATCACAAAAATACGGGGTATTACAGGTATGTCATACATATAAGATTATATGCTAAGCATGCACACATCTTAGATATCTCAATATTAATAAAGGTATTTTCTACATCCTTATACCATATTTCCAATTGTATACATTTTTAGTCTTCCGATAGTATATAATGTAGACTGTCGACACATCTCACGTCATAGATTCTTATACTTAAAACCTATCTCAAAGGGGTTATTAAGTTTCCTATTATTCCCACATATTACATCATTATTCTTAAGGTCCTTACTTCTGCCCCAAACCTCAATTCATCAACTTATTCAAAATTACTCTATTAATCCTAATATTATCTCACTCATCGAGCTTCAATAGCTTTTAGAATAATTCCTCAAATTAAATTCTAATTAAGGTCCAAACTTTATAACCATACCTACTGGTCTTCCTTAAGTCTAATGATATTCATAAGGTCTCCAATAATATTTTCCAATGGTTAACATCATTAAAATTTAACTAGGGGAAATTTTACTCTTTCTGGGAAGGTCGATCGATCGACCTTGACCTTCGATCGATCGATGGTGGTCGATCGATCGACTGATGAATGTCGATCGATCGAACGCACCAGGTAGGCTGCGGACTGCTTCGATTTGCAGTTTTCAAATCATCTCAAAACACCATTAACAAGCATGAAACTCTAAGATAACGTTATAATATCATCATACAACCATCCTACAACAGTGTTAACGTTCTAAAACCAATAATTCATCATTCAAGGGCTTTGTTTGGATCAAATCTTCATCAAGAATTCCAGTTTTCTATTTCTTTCAAGAACATTAATAAACTTCTTCTAAAATCCGTTTTTAGATCATCAATGGTTCTGTTTTGAATGCATAATTCGTCCAGAATGTTTCTACATGCAATTCCTAACATAGTTCATAGTTTTAATTCTCAAATTCATGGGTCTAATCAATCTCCCAAGATAAATTTGATGATTATCCTAAACATGGAAAAGCATAGCATTGAATCAATTATAATTAAACCACTTGCCTCTAATCTTTCTCTGAATTTGATGTTGAATCTTGAAGGCTGAGTTGTTTTCTCTCTCTCTCTCTGCAGAATTCTCTTCTCTCTCTCTCTCTACAAGTTCTTCTCTAAGGATGATGACAATGGAGGTGGGGGTTGGTTTTTGGCAAGTTAAGACTATTTCTTAACTTCTCCCGTAGCCCATTAAGTCCCTTAGTGTAGTTAGTGGGTTTAGTGGATAAAGAATAAGTCAGATTTTTATTTCTAATTTTCGTGGGTTTTAATTCCCAAATTTCCGAAATTACCAAAATGCCCTTTTAAGTTACCGGTATGGCCCAATAATGCCCCAGGACCCAAACTCAACCCCCGGCTAGTGTTTTCTGACTATTTCGACCCTTCCGGACACGGTGGGGCACTCAAAATGACCATACGATTAATAAAAATAAAATTCACTTTTTAATTAAATAATTTCTTTCCTGACGCGACTGTCACACGCGTCTTAACAAAATTTCCCGAATTGTCGTATTTCAATCCGCGACAATTTCAATAGTTACAATATTAGTATATTGCCATATATACACATTATAATCAAATACTAACTCACATCTCGTTAATATTTTATCCGGATTAATTCTCAATTAATTCACATTTAATTCAATTAATCCCATAAATAAATATCGATAAAAATGCGGGGTATTACATACTTTCCCCCTAATAACAGAATTTCGTCCCGAAATTCGGAACTAAAAAGTACCTGGTAAAAACAACTCTGGATAACGTTCGCGCATTTCATCCTCGCGCTCCCATGTGGACTCCTCGACATTATGATGTCGCCACTGAACACGCACTAACGGGACTATCTTTGACCGAAGTTTTCGCTCACTTCGGTCCAAAATAGCAATCGACCTCTCCTCGTAGGAGCTATCGGGCTGGAGATCGATGTCCTCCAAAGCAATGTGAGAATGAGCCAAACCATCTCTAAGATATTTCCCTAGCGAGGAAATATGAAACACATCATGAATCCGATGCAAATGCTCCGGTAACCCAAGTCTATACGCAACAGACCCAATCTGCTCGATGATAGGAAATGGTCCCACATATCTCGGTGCCAGCTTTACCTTCTTCCCAAATCGCATAATCCCCTTTATAGGAGATACTCTGAGTAAAACCTGGTCCCCCACTTGGAACTCCCTGAAGAACCTCTTCGCATCAGCATAGCTCTTCTGCCGATCCTGAGCTACCTGAATGCGACCCCGTATCAATTCTATCCTCGCCAAAGTATTCTGAATCACTTCCGGCCCAAGTAGTTTGTTGTCCCCCACCTCCAACCAACATGCTAGGGAACGACAAGGTCTACCGTACAACGCCTCAAATGGAGCCATACCAATGGTGAACTGGTAGGACTTGTTGTAATCAAACTCCACCAGTGGAAGATACTGGTCCCATCCACCCCCGAAGTCAATGATGCACATCCGCAACATGTCTTCCAACATCTGATTTGTACGCTCGGTTTGCCCATCGGTCTGTGGATGATAAGCCGTACTCAACCGCAATTTCGTGCCCATGGCCTCCTGAAAACTTTCCCAAAACCGTGAAACAAATATCTTGTCTCGGTCAGACACGATATTTAGGGGCACACCGTGAAGTCTCACTATCTCTGTTATAAAGAGCTAGGCATACTGTCCCGTAGTGTAGTCTGTCCTTACGGGTAAAAAATGAGCGACTTTGGTAAACCTGTCCACAATTACCCAAATGGAGTCGTGACCTCTCTGTGACGTAGGCAACCCCGTGATAAAGTCCATGGAGGTGCTCTCCCACATCCACATCGAGACCTCTAATGGCTGTAGAAGTCCTGCCGGTCTCTGATGGTCCATTTTTACCAGCTGACAAGTGGCGCATTTAGAAACAAACACGGCAATATCTCTCTTCATCCCGCTCCACCAATACTGACGTCTCATGTCCTGGTACATTTTGTCTCCACCGGGATGTACCGCGAACCGTGAGCCGTGCGACTCTGCCATCACCTCGTGTCGCAATTCCTCCCCTTCCGGAACTACCAGTCTCCTATTGAAATGTAATCCCCCGTCTGAGCTAACGGTATAGGACTCGGCTCCCTCTGTTAATAATCGAACTATCTGCTCCTGACAGAACGAGTCATCTGCCTGTGCCTTTACTACTTTCATGACAATCTGCGGTGTAACAATCATCACTGACATGAATAATCGGGTCACTGCATCCTGGTGTCCCAACTCCTTCCACTTTGCCTTCCACACCCCTGCCACCTCATCTACTGGCCTACGGCTCAACGCGTCTGCTACCACGTTAGCCTTCCCCGGGTAATATTGGATATCAAACTGATAGTCCTTCACAAACTCAAGCCACCTTCGCTGCCTCATATTCAGCTCCTTCTGCGTGAATAGGTACTGTAGGGACTTGTGGTCTGTGAACAATCGGAACTTCCCCCCCCAAAAGATAATGTCTCCAAATCCTAAGGGAAAATACCACTGCCGCTAACTCCAAGTCATGGGTAGGGTAATTCTTCTCATGAGGCTTAGGCTTACGGTAAGCATAAGCTATAGCCTGACTCTCCTGCTGAAGTACACCTCCAAGTCCTTGTAAGGACGCATCGGTGTAAACAAGATACTCAACTCCTGGTCTCGGCAATGCTAACACAGGTGATACGACGCAAATATTGCGTATTTCACCCGTTAACCTACGCCTTATTAGCCCCCTTGGGTATCTTAATCCCTACACTTATGCTCGTTAACCAGACAACCTCGGATTTCTATGTTAACATGTTTTGCAGGGGTTAATTGAGCTTTTGTAGGTATTTGGATGCTTAGTATGAAGTTCGGACGCTTTCCGGAAATGTTTCGTCGACTTTTGCAGCTTCGGGGGCATTTTATTAATTTCAGCATTCGGGTTTGAATCCCGAGCTCTTCACGGAAGTTGAATCCCTCTGATTTCTCTTCGCGTGGCCGCCGACGGTGCATGATTCCGAGTTGTATCGATGGAGTTATGGCATTTTTAGGATGGTTTTTACTTCAAATTCACACTCAAGGTCACATTCAAGGGCATTTTAGTCATTTCATATTTTGGTTTTTTAGCCTAATTTCTTCTTGGATGTTGTATTCCTTTGAGTTATCTTCGCGTAGCCTCCGACCGTGCCTCATTCCGAGCTATAACGAAGAAATGGCGGCATTTTCCGTAAAACAGGACAAAGCTGCAGAATTCAGACCTGTAGCTTACGAATCGATTCGGCCCAAAACCGAATCGATTCAGAATGCTGCAGAAATGCAGAAATGAACTTCCCCTATTTCCAAATCGATTCGGACCATTTCCGAATCGATTCGGCTACAGTAAATGTCCGAAAATCTGTATTTTTAAGTTGGTTTTTGGTTGGGTATATAAGGGTAAACATTGTATGAAGTGGGAGAACATTTTTTAGGTTAGTTTAGTTAGGGTTTTGAGCTTTTTGGATGGTTCTTCTTCATTTCTCTTTGGTTTGACACCCCATTTGTATTGTAAGTTAACTATTCATCTCCCCTACCAATTAATATAGTTGTATTTCATTATTTCCTTGCCTTCTAGATAGATTTACATGCTTTCCTAAATAGTTTATTGTGTTTATTCTTGCTTTCTAGTTTAATTAGTTGTAATTTAGTTTAATTCATTATGTACCCTTAGATAAATAGGGTCGGGATTTCATTTCCGCCATTTTCTGGTTTGGACCTCGAAAATTAGGTTTTGTGTAAAATTGCGTTTAATTGAAACCGCGTGTATTAAAGTTGGATTGTTATGCGTTTAACTTTATTTGTCATGCAACTTTAGTGTTTATAGCGACAATCCGAATTTAATCCGCGTGTGACCATTTTCAGTTAAATGTTTAATCTCGCAACTTTGGGTTAAATTCCTTCTTGTGTGATGTTTATGCTTAATTGAATATGCTCGATTAAATGTTTTCGAACCGTAATTTAATTAGTAGTTGTTTAGCCCGTGTGGTGGAATGCGATCCCGATCCTCGCTTTCCTTTAATTTAGCATTAACTTATTATTTTATTTTGTCACCATAACCACCCTATCACCTTTTCATTTGTTTATTTTACACTTTTATTCCTGAAGTAATTAAATAATTAAAATCTAAAATTTAATCACTCCCTGTGGATTTCTTACGATACCCGACTTACCGCTTTACTTGCCTCGCAAGTGTAGTAGTAGCTTAGGTTTTTGCATCGCGGCGGCGAAACACACAACGATTGTGTCCTCGTACGAACACATTTTCCGCTCGATCAAAATGGCGCCGTTGCCGGGGAGTGTGTTTTAGATTGTAATTGCTTTATTATTTCGTAGTATTTTTCCTTTTGTATTTGTATTCTTTGTTTTAACCTTTTTTGCAGGATTTGCACAAAACAACGAGGTAATCATGTCCTATTATTATAGTTATTACGGTCATTCTAATGATTCATACTTTGGGGATAGTTTTCAAGTTTTTCATTTTCAAGATTTTCTTGAAAATGAAAGACTTGAAAACATTTATCGGAATGAAAATCGTTATTGGGAGCTTGAGTTGGATTCATTATTCGAATCCAATGATGATTCTTATTTCATTACTTTCGAAGACGAGTTTCCACCAAATGAGGAGTCCGAGGCTTTTGAACCGAGGAAGCCTACTTTGGAAGAGACTTTGATTCTTTATTACCAAGGTTTGGAAATCTTAGATGATGCTGGAATGAGACTTGGTGCACTTTCCGATGAGATGAATTCTTATGCACAAAACAACGAGGAGGTGGAAACTTGTGTTTCACCTCAATTTTTCAAAGAATTTCTCATCGAATGTGAATCTTTCTCCTTCGAAATTCAATCTCCTTCCAACGATGAGTCGATTGAGATTGAATTTGTTTCATCACCATATTCGTTTTCCGTCATTGAACCATTAGAATTACCGGTTGATTCCTGTGAGTCGGTAGAAACTTTTAAAACTTCTACACTTTTTGCCGATGAGGACTCTTTACCGAACTTGTTTTCGATGGATGTTATCCTCATGTGTGCACCATCTCCCATTCCATTTGAAAAACCTTTGGGAGATGAATTGATTTTTCTTGGTCCTCTAGTGTTCTTATCCCCCTTGTTATCCAAATCCCCCATCGTCCGCCCAAAATTTCAAATTGGCGATGGTTCATTTTTTTCACCACCCACATGCCTTCCGTTGTTCAAACGGAATTCATATCTTTCGGGAGGCATGTTCACTTTGGAGGGTCCACCGTTGATCTTTCAAAGTCAAATCCCTTTTTTGGTGGACCCTCAACTATTTAAACTTCTAGTATATAGTTAGTGTGAAGCCTAAATAGTAGGTTGTAAATAGTTAGCTTTTTAATTTTCTTTCTTTCCTTTTTAATTTAGTCTAGTGTAATTAGTTAACTTTTTGTTATTTTTTTTTGCTATGCTCGGTACTAACTTGTTTTGTAGATTCCTTTGGACTTGTGCTTATGGAGATCGCTCCAATTTTGGGTAATATCGTTATTTTCCTCTCTTTGTGTTGTGTTCTTAATGCGCATTGAGGACAATGCAACATTTAAGTTAGGGGGTGTAGGATATTCTATCCATTTCATGTGTAGTCCATGGATTTGCTCACATTTGGTTACTAAGTATGCCTTTTTGTGAAAAATTTGAAAATTTTCAAAAATATTTTCCTTCTTTTTTCTCCTTTGTTGGGCATTTTGCCTTGTTTCCAGTGATAAATTTCAATAATTGCCCGATCCGATAGACAACTCAATGATGCATGTTCTCGATTTTAGAAGTTATTAGACTTTTGTCCTCAAATCATTGATATTGTGAATAACTTCATGAATTAAACTTTATCCCATGAGCATATGCACTTTCGTGGTTCTATTGATTTGGTTTAAGATTTTTATAACTCGGCAATCTTTTGTTGCATTGTATATACTTACACCGAGTAAGCTTTGTACCTTTCGTCGTTTGTGAGTGTTATACACTATTCTTTCCTCTTTGAAAACGTTGAATTCGTCGGTAATCTCTTTATTCTTTCATTGACCGTTCATTAATTGAGTTCATCCTTGAAATGTGTTACTTGAGCATGATTTTCATATGTTGTTTTGACTCGAGAATTGCGTATACTTTGTGAAATGATCATAGGCAATCTTTGTTATATCACCCATATTAGCCTTGACCTCACCATATATGTTTCCCTAGTCAACCCCTTTGAGCCTAAATAGTAGCCTTTCGTTTCATTACCCAAAATCCCATAACCAACTCCAAATTGGAGTTTTAAGCCATACATACACCTTACATACCTTAGTTTGGAATGTTACTTGGGATTGAATGTTGTTGTTGTATTGCGGTTGCAATTTTAGGCATATGAGAGTATGATAAGCAAAGAAAAGAAAGTAGTGAAAAAAGTGAAGAAAAAGAGAAAGCAAAAAGCAATAGAAAACAAAAGAGAAAAATGAGAAAAAGAAGAAAAGAAAAGAAAGAGAAAGTTGTATTTGTTGTGTATAGTTCAATAAGCTTTGATTATTCTCCAAATGATACATTTAATGCTTGTTTTGGAACTTGTTTTTCCAATTTTGTTATTGCACGCATTCTCCCATTATCCCGAGTTTTCATCCCGAACACTTTGAATCCGTACATACATTCCTTCATTTCGTACCCTAGCCTATTCTACATTACAACCTTATTACAAGTCCTATGTGATCTTAGGTTGATGTAATTCAAAAGTTTAAATAGTTTTGATAATCTGTGAAAATGCATTTCGCCTCTTTTAGTGTGCGGTATCCTTTCATTGAGATTGCAAATTTTTCAGTTTATATATAGCGTTCCTCATTTGTGACATGTGTGCGGCCTAGTTTCCATTTACATTTACTCTTTATGCCCGCATGTCCCATGTATTACCTCCCATTCCGAGTGATTTCATTTGTTGAGCGTAATGCCCGTGAGGATTGAATATATGCTTGCTTTGATTAGTATCCGGTTTATATAAGTTTTTCACCAATTCACACTCTGCATGTGCTCTCCCCCCTCCCATTTTTAAAGTTTCAATTCTATGAGGTGCATTCAACCTGTTAATAACAACAGACTTTAGCTTGAATTCGTTCAATATGCTAATAACATGTTTGAAATCTTTTTCGTTGTTGTTGAGTTTGTCGCATGTTGGGTTGGACATATTTTGAGGAAACTATATGATGTTTGTGGGTTTCATCCCTGAAAACCCTCACGAGACGACACTCGTCCACTAGGGTAACCTAGGGGTTTAACGGCTTATTGCATATGCTAAATGCAATCGTTCGCCGGCGAAAGTGGCCTTATCTTTTTATTAATTTTTCATCCCATTTTGTACTTGTATCATGTTTCTGATTTTCTTGGAGTTCTTTTTGTTTCCTATTTCATTGCTAGGGACTAGCAATGTGTAAGTTATGGGGTGTGATACGACGCAAATATTGCGTATTTCACCCGTTAACCTACGCCTTATTAGCCCCCTTGGGTATCTTAATCCCTATACTTATGCTCGTTAACCAGACAACCTCGGATTTCTATGTTAACATGTTTTGCAGGGGTTAATTGAGCTTTTGTAGGTATTTGGATGCTTAGTATGAAGTTCGGACGCTTTCCGGAAATGTTTCGTCGACTTTTGCAGCTTCGGGGGCATTTTAGTAATTTCATCATTCGGGTTTGAATCCCGAGCTCTTCATGGAAGTTGAAGCCCTCTGATTTCTCTTCGCGTGGCTGCCGACGGTGCATGATTCCGAGTTGTATCGATGGAGTTATGGCATTTTTAGGATGGTTTTTACTTCAAATTCACACTCAAGGTCACATTCAAGGGCATTTTAGTCATTTCATATTTTGGTTTTTTAGCCTAATGTCTTCTTGGATGTTGTAGTCCTTTGAGTTATCTTCGCGTAGCCTCCGACCGTGCCTCATTCCGAGCTATAACGAAGAAATGGCGGCATTTTCCGTAAAACAGGACAAAGCTGCAGAATTCAGACCTGTAGCTTGCGAATCGATTCGGCCCAAAACCGAATCGATTTGAAATGCTGCAGAAATGCAGAAATGAACTTCCCCTGTTTCCGAATCGATTCGGACCATTTCCGAATCGATTCGGCTACAGTAAATGTCCGAAAATATGTATTTTTAAGTTGGTTTTTGGTTGGGTATATAAGAGTAAACATTGTATGAAGTGGGAGAACGTTTTTTAGGTTAGTTTAGTTAGGGTTTTGAGGGTTTTGGATGGTTCTTCTTCATTTCGCTTTGGTTTGACACCCCATTTGGATTGTAAGTTAACTATTCATCTCCCCTACCAATTAATATAGTTGTATTTCATTATTTCCTTGCCTTCTAGATAGATTTACATGCTTTCCTAAATAGTTTATTGTGTTTATTCTTGCTTTCTAGTTTAATTAGTTGTAATTTAGTTTAATTCATTATGTACCCTTAGATAAATAGGGTCGGGATTTCATTTCCGCCATTTTCGGGTTTGGACCTCGAAAATTAGGTTTTGTGTAAAATTGCGTTTAATTGAAACCGCGTGTATTAAAGTTGGATTGTTATGCGTTTAACTTTATTTGTCATGCAACTTTAGTGTTTATAGCGACAATCCAAATTTAATCCGCATGTGACCATTTTCAGTTAAATGTTTAATCTCGCAACTTTGGGTTAAATTCCTTCTTGTGTGATGTTTTTGCTTAATTGAATATGCTCGATTAAATGTTTTCGAACCGTAATTCTAATTAGTAGTTGTTTAGCCAGTGTGGTGGAATGCGATCCCGATCCTCGCTTTCCTTTAATTTAGCATTAACTTATTATTTTATTTTGTCACCATAACCACCCTATCACCTTTTCATTTGTTTATTTTACACTTTTATTCCTGAAGTAATTAAACAATTAAAATCTAAAATTTAATCACTCCCTGTGGATTTCTTACGATACCCGACTTACCGCTTTACTTGCCTCGCAAGTGTAGTAGTAGCTCAGGTTTTTGCATCGCGGCGGCGAAACACACAACGATTGTGTCCTCGCACGAACACATTTTTTTCGCTCGATCAACAGGTGCTGAGGTTAACTTGTCCTTCAACTCATCGAATGCTAACTGACAGGCATCACTCCAAATGAACGGCACACCTTTACGAGTCAGATGTATCATGGGACCCGCTATCTTGGAGAAACCCCGAATAAACCTCCGGTAGTATCCTGGTAAGCCCAAGAAACTATGGATCTCAGTCGGTGTCGTGGGCTGTCCCCACTCCCTCACCGCGGATACCTTCCCCGGATCAACAGATATCCCCCGATCGGAAATAATATGCCCCAAAAACTGAACCTCTTTCAGCCAAAACCCGCACTTCTCATACTTTGCATACAACTCGTTCTGACGTAGCGTCTGCAAAACCTGCCTCAAATGCTCGGCGTGCTCCTCCTCTGTCTGGGAGTAAACCAGAATATCATCAATGAAGACAATGACGAACTGATCTAGGAACTCTCTGAACACCCTATTCATCAAGTCCATAAACATGGCTGGAGCGTTGGTCAAACCAAAAGGCATAACCCGAAACTCGTAGGAACCATATATCGTTAAGAAAGCAGTCTTCGAGACGTCCTCCTCCCTGATACGCAACTGATGGTAACCAGATCGCAAATCAATCTTCGAGGAAAAAGAAGCTCCTCTCAACTGGTCGAATAAGTCATCGATTCGGGGCAACGGATACTTATTCCGTATCGTGACCTTATTCAACTCCCGGTAATCCACACACAATCTCAACGATCCGTCCCTCTTCTTAACGAACAACACAGGGGCACCCCACGGCGAAGTACTCCTCCGGATGAACCCCTGACCCAATAACTGCTCAATCTGATCCCGTAACTCTCTCATCTCAGCTGGAGCCATACGGTAAGGTGTGCGGGCAATAGGCCGAGCTCCCGGCGTCAAATCAATCATGAAATCTATCTCTCTACTCGGAGGTAATCCAGGTATATCCTGAAATACATCGACAAACTCTCGAACAACCGGAATCGAATCAAGTGGTATCACCACTTCCTTAGAGGTCTCCTCCTATATGTAGTACAAATGAGTGGACGATCCTACCTCAGGACGAGGCATCGCCACTAAAAACATCTCCTGCCCGGGAATGGCAAAGATAATACTCCTACTAAAACAGTCAATCATGGCTCGGTACACTACTAGCCAATCCATACCAATAATGGAATCATACTCGGTCATCTCTAACACTAACATATCGGCGGGTAAAGTAAACCTCCCGATCTCTATACCCACACCTCTACACATAAGCGAAATCATGGAACCCCTACTCAACGGTGAGTCTACATAAGTAGCGGTGCTCTCTGCGGTGTCTAACAACCCAATGGTGCGTGCAAATCCCATAGCAATAAAACAGTGTGTAGCCCCCGTGTCAAATAAAATGCGCCCCAGAGTCCCCTGGATAGAGAACATACCCTCAATAGCTGGCGGATTCTGTGGGGCTGCGGCCTGCTAAAGCTGATACACTCTCCCATACTGAAGTTGTCCGTGCCGAACTGGGACCGCTGGAATGGGTGGTAATACTGCCATCTGCGGTGGTACTGGGAGGGCGGCGGGAAACATAGGCATCTGTGGCTCGTGTCGAGCACCCTGCTGCTGCTGCTGTGGGGCCCTTCCCTTATCAGGACAATCCTGACGTTTGTGGCCAATCTTACCACAAATGAAACATTTCCCCGGTAAGTTTCCCCCTCGCTGTCCCTGCTTCCCTCGGCCCTGGTGGCCATTACCATTTCTGCCCTGGCCTTGCTGGCCCTGGTGAAACTGCTGTTGTTGACCATTTTGATCCTGCTGGCCCTGATGGATGTTATGACCCTGCTGGCCATTCCGGAATCCTCCCTGACCGCTCCTGAAACCCCCTGATCGGAATCTCTTATGATCCCCCTGCTGGGAACCCTGATCACTCTGTCTATACTGACCCTGAGCTGATTGTGCCCCGTTGGCACCATTTCCCCCTGTCCTGCCCTGATGGCTGGACTCTCCTTATCGCTTCCCCTCTGTCAAGTGAAAGCGTTGGTCCTGGCAATGGAGCAATGCAGCGTTAACCACGTCAGAATAAGTGACCAACGAGAGGTTCCCCAATAAATGCTGACGGATCCTCCAAGTCAATCCATCTATGAATTTCTGAATCTTCTTCTCTTCCGTCGGTATCTCATCTGGTACAATGTTCAGCAAATTTGTGAATTCGGCCTCATACTCGCCACAGTCTTACCCTCCTATCTAAGGCTCATCAACTTCCTCCTCATTTCCATGTGAACAGCTGACGGAAAATATTTGCGGTCGAATCGCACCCAGAACTCCTATATAGTGAGAGTATCTCTCTCCTCTGCGATGGTAATAGACTCCCACCACTGCAATGAAGCTCCCACTATCTTGAAAGTAGCTAGTATCTGCCTCTGAACATCGGTGCACTCATACATCCTTAAGTGCCTCTGAATATTCTTCCTCCACTGACTAGATACCACAACATCGGAGCTACCTGCGAACTCCGGAGGGTGTGCTTTCTGAAAAGCATCTCGAACTCGTTCCCAAGCAGATGGGAATGCATATGCCTGAACTGGCGCGGCTACCGGCGCCTGGGGTGGTGCCTGCTGTAAAACGGCGAGAGCGGCATTTACCGCTTGGGCTACAATGGCTGCAACCTCGGCGGCATTCATGGTGCCCTGTACTGGAGCTGGCTGTGGCTCGGGCTGTGCATCCCTAGGAAATCGCTGCGCACGTCAAAGAGGCATCTGAAATGAGAATAAAGTTTATAAGTTCGCAGTTATAAACTTAAAATAGCTGAAGAGCGAAGCATACATAAAAGAATACAATAGTCCTAAAATATAGGGCTCTATATCAAAGAAAGCTCAGCGGAAACATAATAAGCCGTACAGATCCTAAAGGACACTAGAACCTGATGCTCTGATACCACCTGTGACACCCCGACTAATTAAATACCGGGTAGCTACTCCTTTATTAAATCAATACAAAATGCCAAGTTGGTCCAGTTAATAGCATCACTGTCGAAAACATTTTTAATGATTACTAACCACCTAGTATTTAAAAGTGAGTTGACAAATTTTAAATTAAATCTGATTAACATGCAATAAATGAAATATAGAAATGTAACACAACCATTCACGATAAAGTCCAACTATAATGAATCAACAAGTAAAGATGAGTCTCGAGGAAATACTCCTCACAACAATCCCAATATGAAATGAAATAAAACAAGTCGGCATCCTGAATTAATTACAAACCAAAGTCTGAATAACTGAAATATAAAATGAAATGTCTCTAAAAGAAATGGGCGACATGCCCTACAACTGATGAAATCTGAATATAGAGTCAAGGCAAATGAAGCATTTACTAGCAAGGCCCTGTAACTTCCACAACAGCTACAGCTCGTCACCTGACTGGAAATACTATGCATGTTGTCCTTGTGGCTGGGCACCTAAAAATGGTTTTTACAAAAAGATAGATTTGAAAGCAAACGGGTCAGAGCCCGAATGTGGAGAGTATTTTAAAAACAACAAGTGCTTTAATAACAATTAAAACAATGAATGCAAGATACATGTTAGGACATGCTCTCACATGAAATACTCACCTCTCGTCTAACAGTGCACTCCTAACGTTCCTGTAGCCATTCATGTGTTATTTATCTAACTAAACCATCATACGTTCTAACCCAACTACTCGATTCACAATATCAATTCCCAATGTTATTACTTAAATAGATAGCTTTACTTGAACTCGGATTCTCAATTGTTAGCATTACCGTTTACTGGAGGTTATCCCTTTATTTATCTTCTCAAGGAGTTACTATAAATGATTCTCATAAATAAACATCACAATTCCTTTTCATTCCACCGTATAATATTCACATCATAAATATACAATATAAGAACCCCGAGGCTAAGCTGCAGTGCACACATACTCTGCTATCCATCCCGGTACATCACGTACATAAGGATTACAAATTCCGAATCTCTCAAGAATTGTTAGAATAAGCACAACACACAAAAATGGAGGCGAACATAATTCAACATATCCATGGTCACGTACATACCTACGCTCCATAGTCAGCTGGCTTAATAACTCACAATTAAGTCATTCCCTTGAACTATGTCCTCTAGGTACCAAACTATATCCGGGCACACAAGGATTAGAAGGCCCTAAGCGAACGTAAACCTCCCGTGATAGCAAGTATGGTAGGTATGTCATACACATAAGATTATATACTAAGCATGCACACATCTTAGATATCTCAGTATTAATAAAGGTATTTTCTACATCCTTATACCATATTTCCAATTGTATACATTTTTAGTCTTCCGATAATATATAATGTAGACTGTCGACACATCTCACGTCATAGATTCTTATACTTAAAACCTATCTCAAAGGGGTTATTAAGTTTCCTATTATTCCCACATATTACATCATTATTCTTAAGGTCCTTACTTCTGCCCCAAACCTCAATTCATCAACTTATTCAAAATTACTCTATTAATCCTAATATTATCTCACTCATCGAGCTTCAATAGCGTTTAGAATAATTCCTCAAATTAAATTCTAATTAAGGTCCAAACTTTATAACCATACCTACTAGTCTTCCTTAAGTCTAATGATATTCATAAGGTCTCCAATAATATTTTCCAAGGGTTAACATCATTAAAATTTAACTAGGGGAAATTTTACTCTTTCTGGGAAGGTCGATCGATCGACATTGACCTTCGATCGATCGATGGTGGTCGATCGATCGACTGATGAATGTCGATCAATCGAACGCACCAGGTAGGCTGCGGACTGCTTCGATTTTCAGTTTTCAAATCATCTCAAAACACCATTAACAAGCATGAAACTCTAAGATAACGTTATAATATCATCATACAACCATCCTACAACAGTGTTAACGTTCTAAAACCAATAATTCATCATTCAAGGGCTTTGTTTGGATCAAATCTTCATCAAGAATTCTTGTTTTCTATTTCTTTCAAGAACATTAATAAACTTCTTCTAAAATTCGTTTTTAGATCATCAATGGTTCTGTTTTGAATGCATAATTCATCCAGAATGTTTCTACATGCAATTCCTAACATAGTTCATAGTTTTAATTCTCAAATTCATGGGTCTAATCAATCTCCCAAGATAAATTTGATGATTATCCTAAACATGGAAAAGCATAGCATTGAATCAATTATAATTAAACCACTTGCCTCTAATCTTTCTCTGAATTTGATGTTGAATCTTGAAGGCTGAGTTGTTTTCTCTGTCTCTCTCTGCAGAATTCTCTTCTCTCTCTCTCTCTACAAGTTCTTCTCTAAGGATGATGACAATGGAGGTGGGGGTTGGTTTTTGGCAAGTTAAGACTATTTCTTAACTTCTCTCGTAGCCCATTAAGTCCCTTAGTGTAGTTAGTGGGTTTAGTGGATATAGAATAACTCAGATTTTTATTTCTAATTTTCGTGGGTTTTAATTCCCAAATTTCCGAAATTACCAAAATGCCCTTTTAAGTTACCGGTATGGCCCAATAATGCCCCGGGACCCAAACTTAACCCCCGACTAGTGTTTTCTGACTATTTCGACCCTTCCGGACACGTTGGCGCACTCAAAATAACCATACGATTAATAAAAATAAAATTCACTTTTTAATTAAATAATTTCTTTCCTGACGCGACTGTCACATGCGTCTCAACAAAATTTCCCGAATTGCCGTATTTCAATCCGCGACAATTTCAATAGTTACAATATTCGTATATTGCCATATATACACATTATAATCAAATACTAACTCACATCTCGTTAATATTTTATCCGGATTAATTCTCAATTAATTCAAATTTAATTCAATTAATCCGATAAATAAATATCGATAAAAATGCGGGGTATTACACGGCACCACATTCCACCCTTACCCACCCCATGACGAAGGTCGTTGAAGCTCCAACAATGGTGGTAAGGATTGGATACCGCTAGCGTGAACCTTTAGATATAAGGTAATTTTGAAAAAAAAGGGTTTGGATCCACCAGATATATATATATATATATATATATATATATATATATATATATATATATATATATATATATATATATATATATATATATATATATATATATATATATACTGTGTAATATTACCACTGTAAATGTTACCGTCTGTTTGTGAAAATGACACATATTTAAAACTATTTCATATTCTAGTGCATACAGTAAAGTTTACTGTTTGTGTAAAATTTTTTCTTTGGAATTTTATAGCCTTCATGGATCTTGTTTGATAGATCTCGTCGAGAAGATTTCAAAAATAGTAATTTTGCGAAAAACGGATTTGTGAATCAAAAGTTATGATCATTTAAAGATTAAAAAAAAGTCCAACCACTTATGTAACTTCCTCAAGGAAGTTACGGATGGTTGATTTTAAAAGGGTAAAATTGTGAAAAAATTCCTTAAAAAGTTGGAATAAGACTTATAGGATTGTTGAAAAGTCAATAGGACTTATAAGAATATTGACCCGACAAATGGGACCTATGTGTAAAGACCCCTTTTATTATAGGGTTACATGATAAATTATGGAATATTCAAGATAAAAAAGGAGTTAACCTTAATAATTGGAATTTGAGGAATAAGTTCTACAAGATGAAATTTCGGACCGAAGGAGCAAGTTTGGGTAATTTACTTGGGTGACACAACTTGAGTAAACAAATAAATAAATGTGGGATTTATTTAAATGACAAGTCGGTACATAGAGTTGGAAATTTTAGGCTAGTGTTACGATAATTGTGCACGGAGTAGCCTGGATTAATTATATATATATATATATATATATATACACACACACTAGCAGATGCCCGTGCCGAGGGCGCAATGATAAATTTTCCCCCATGATAAAAAAATAAAAATTATAGAATAAATTAAAAATATAAATTAAAAAAATATATTTGCCCCCGTGATAAAAAAATAAAAAATAAAGAAAAAATAAAAATAAAAATAAAATTCAAAATATAAATTATAAAAATATAAAAAAATTATTTAAAATTATTTTCCCGTTTAAAAAAATAAAAACAAAACCCTTTTTATTAAAGAAAAAACACTTTAGCATGACATTTCATGCATGGGCAGGGAGAAATTATCATGCATGAAATGTCATGAATAAAAGTGGAGATATTTTACCAAAAACCATGCTCCGTTATTTTATATATATATATGTGTGTGTGTGTGTGTGTGTGTGTGTTTTATAAATATTAGTGTGATTAATATTTATAGGAATACATACTCCTCTGGTGCTATCATTGGAGTTTGCGCGATGTGGGTGAATCCCCTGGCTTGAGGAGAATGGTGAGTATAGTCTCCAGGTCATAGCGTCCGTATTTAGGGGTGAGACATATTGGGTATGATTCAATCTCATTTCTGGAGGGAACTATGACCGCCTCCACGGCGTTTAATTTGTTTCACTGATTCAGAGAGCTAACTGTGTCAAGGTGTCTGGGTGGATGAGTATACCTAGATTGATATCATTGTAGAGAAACATCCGCTGAGTGCCAACTCGGGAGGATGGTTATATATTTACCGCATGTGTGTGAATATTGTAATATGATGATACGTATATATGGTGCAGATATTTATATACGGATAAAATATATGATGTGAATTGTATTGATTATATATAACACGTGAGAATGTTATATGGTCCCAAATGAGAAATGGTTAATGAAGTTAATGTGATAAATAACTTATAAATAATATATTAAACATACTAGGGCTAGAGTAGTGTGATAGGAAGAATATTATCGAGAACTAGTTACGAGGTCGGTGACTAGGTGGATTATATAGAAAAGCGTTAGGTGTGCACAATAGTTGGGGGTGAGCCGGTCCTCAAGGGAATGTGACACTAACTTAAATATGAAGAGCATTTATGCATTTTAATTTACTACAATTTAATTCACTTGCTAAATATTTTTAAAATATTTTGGGTTCTAACCCTTGCGATAAAATATTTTCAAAACCTTTTAGGTGTCCAGCCATAGGGATGCCATGACTGTTTCTCTTCCAGGGTTACGCAGCTGCGGCATATGTGGATGCTACAACATTTAGTCTTAATCGCTTCAGTTACTTCATTACTGGAGTAGGATGCAGTCAGTATTTCATTTGGTCATGTCGCCTAGTTCTTTCATTTGTTTCAGTCAGATGATGTAATCAGTTTGTTAATTCTGGTGGTTATGTTTTCTAATTTGGATTTTATAACCTATGGTTTATTCGGCAAAGATTGTATTTATTCATTTTTATGGTTGATTTAGTGATTGTTTGAAGTGTTTAAATTATATTCATCTGCATGTTGTTGTTGTTTGATAAATAGAAAGAAATTGACAATGTTTCTTTTTGAATACTAGGTTGTTAGTAAGTTTTAAAAAAGTTTTCGACAGTGATGCTAAGAATGAACCAAATGATATTCAAGTTTAATTTGATATAAGATTGATCACACGGTATTTTATTAGGCAAGGTGTCATAGCTAACACTTCGCACGGGACTAATGTAACTCATAGGAACTTACCGTGTAATCACGGGTCTCCTGATTTGAGAATATGAAGATAATTTGAAAATATCTAGATTAGGCTTATAAACAAGCCATTAAAGGGTGAAAATCCAAAACTAGACCCCAAACGGCCCCGTGCGAGGCATGAACACCTCACATGGGACCAATGTAGCTTGTAGGAACTATACGTGTAGTCACAGGTCTTCCGGTTTGAGAATATGATGATAATTTGAAAATATCCAGATTAGGGTTAAAAATATGTCGTTAGAGGGTGAAAACTCAAACCAGCCCCCAAACGGCCTGGTAGGAGGCATGAACACCTCATATGGGACTAATATAACCCGTAGGAACTGACTACATAGTCATGAGACTTCCGGTTTGAGAATACAACGATAATTATAACTCCTATATGCAATTTTCCAACTTGAATACGATTGGTTTTTAAATTACTTGGTTACTAATATCATCTCTTTTTTGTATCCTATATATTTTTTTTTGCAGGATAACATTTTTTCTTTAGCTTTTATCCACGCGGAACACACGAAGAAGTCAATGGTTTACAATAAGGGGATTATATATTTAATGTTGTTAATATTCAAGATTCTTTTTTTTATGTGTGATGGCCGTGTCGACTTCTGGAGTTTATTATTAACTTTTATGGCCATGTGGAATTTTGTAATTTTATTGTTATATTGTGGACTTTACATTATGTATATTTTATATTAGCAGGTTTTCAAATATTCAGAAAATAGAGGAAGCTCTGTCCAATTTTTTTTGGTCTGTGAACTATTAAGACTTGTAATATTTGAAGTTTGTATGTATATTAGCTTATAAAAAACATGAGAGATTCGCAATTTGTGAATTTTCTTGATTTTTTTGCAAATAATACATATTTTTCCTACCAGATTTGGAATTTGCTAGTTTCCTAATTTGTTTTCAAATAACATTTTTTTTATTAATAAATTTTTTTAGCACAGTTTAAAACTGTACCAAAAGCGTGTCAGATTCAATATCTGGCACGGTTTAAAAGCATGTCAAAAGTGTGGCAGATTAAAGTTTGGCATGGTTTAAAAGCATGCCAAAAGCGTGTCAGATTGGGCAATCTGGCACGATTTTAAACCGTACTAGAAAATATGGCACCCCTGATTCTGGCATGGTTTAAAATCGTGCCAAATTGAGTCTAACACTGTTTTAATCCGTGCGAGATTGTTGTTTTGGGTGTAGTGCTCCAAAAAAGTTATATTTTCGGATTCCTTGTGAAAAGTTAGAAATCTTAGCCTTTGAATCATCTCAAATGGTATTTTGTACTGGATTTAATTTGAAGGTCAACGTTTGAACCCTAAAGTCAAAATTACAAGGTTTGAAGATGAAGTGGTCAACATGTACGTGAATATGGTCAAAGTGAGCACATGGTAAAATTGACTGCGCACTTGAGAGAGTGTGTCCAATTAGAAATTTTAAAAACAAATTCCAAAATTTTTATTTTTTTCTGCTAAAAATGGTATATTACAAGACCTTGTTTGATCAACCAGAAAGAAAATTCAAAGTATGACCCAAACTTTGATTTTAAAACTTCAAACTATTTTTGCACATAAACCGCTAAAGTTTTTTAACTATTGAATTGTCACGCCAAAATTTACCCACTGATTTTAGGCTCCGTTATGAACAAAAAAGTCTATTATCACTTAACCTGAAAACCTAAGGAACTATAAGAAATAAATTCAAACTTTTATTTACATATGAAACACTTATAAGTTATGTTATATGCACTTTCAAGTATACACACCTTAAACGTTTTAAAACCTGACCTTACTTAGAGCTTTTTTCACTTTTCATACTTTCTCGAACCCTCGCCTTAAATCGAATCAAACGAACTTATTTTTCAAAAATCCCTAAACACAAGTAAGTAACTTCTTATTTTACTTTATATGTGATTTCTTATTCACTATTATTTTCACGCGATGCTTTTGATTACTCATATTGTCGATATCACTATGTGATAGTCCCAGTCTATTTGATTTTCATTCATGAACTCATTTGAGTAGTTCAAAAATTTACGTACAATTGACTTTTATTTTACAAAACCTATGTTGATTTTATGCAGTGATATTATTTAATATGATTCATTTTGAACCTCTTCTACTATATCATACATTATGACCAACGAATAAAATATCATTATACCACAGTTGTATTATTTGTCCTGTAGGAATCAGATGATTAAGGGTCTAGTTATTGCTACCATACGGAATGTCTATGATTAACTTAGAACGATAACTTTATCTCTAGTTATTTGGATTGATTTTATCCAGTTTATTGGATTGATTTGTTGTATGTATGTTTATTGACATAAAGCCTCTAAACGGATAATTATGGGTTATTTACATAACCATTAACCTATTCTAGCCATGATATTTTTAATTGTTGCAATATATTATTGTGCTTATCTAACTCCGACTATTGAATCCCATTTCTTGTGACACGTCTAATATTACTAAACTTTGATTTTATTTTACAAAGTGTATTGAATGAGAATTATCTACCGGGCAATTTTTCTTATTCTAAAAATTCCAGATGGACCCCGAGCGTAAGGAAATAACCATCCCCCCTGACACTACACAATTTAATGCATCATCTTGTGTATCTCTAGCCATCATATATTCATGGAAAATTAGTAACAGTCCCGGTAAACCCTTCATAATTTCATATCTTACCACCAATATGCTGATGTAGCCTTATGTTGTACTTTTCTTTTACTTTTTATTTTCCTTTAATTTCTTTTCTTTTTATGTAACGTGGGAACAGTATTATTACCCAGTATGCGTGTAATGAATAAAGTTCCTCGTCACTATACTTATCCACTGTAATGTAATACAACCTTTATTATCTTATTTATACAATGTAATGTAATACAACCTTTATTTTATATATATATATATATCTAATACCATTACTCATATGGGGGACTTATTTAGGAAATATAGTTATCTTAATTTCGTAACTTGTTTATATTATTTCGATACTAATTAACTATCTTAAAACTATGAACACTTGGGATCATATCTATCTGAACCCTAAAGGGACCGATCAAGCTCAATTTATCCAAAACATTCGTGACGAAGTATACGATAAGCTATGTAAAAAATTCAAGATATCGACATAGACTGGTCAATCGCGACCCCTGACATCAAACGTCACTTGTTGACATGTCGGTAAATGGGAGAAGGACAAGCCATGAAACAAGCTCGTCGATTTGTGAAAGATGACGAATCCTTACAACAAGTAATTCACGTAGCCTGGAATTCAGCATCAGTAATAGATATACATGCAACTCCATTTCTGTCTCCCGATGACTATGGGCCAGATTTTCCATATCTCGATGCCATGAAGTCTTTGTCAGGATTAAGTACTGGATGCTCATAAGAGGAGGAGGAATAAGGCTCACTAGTATCGCAAGTGAGATGAGGGATGAGAACCTTGAGAATATAACAAAACCGTATATAAATAAACTCTTAAGGATCATGTGTGGTTTGTAAGGTGAAGAAAAGAGGTAAAGGGAAAGCAGCGTGTTACGTTAACATATGAAAATAGTGTGACAACCATGATAATCTAGGAATGCTAATCGTAATACTTGTGTGTTAGAAATAGAGACCCTATATTTTTTATTCTTAGAGACCGACTATACTTATTAAAAATTCTATCAATATAACTAATCTTGTTATACACAAATATTGTTATATACTTTGCCTTAATTTTTTTGATTTAATCCTATAAGACGGTAAGAACACGCAACGCCAACATGTTAGCATAAATAACACAACGATCAGAATCAACTCGAACAAATCCGCCCACATCTATGGAAAATATAGCTTAGTGTTTTCAAGAACTCACGATGTTAAATAAAGCAAGTAAAAATACATTACCTACTTTAGGGATCAAAATGACATCCGAAACTCACAGAATGAATGCCTTGAAATAATTTCTTGGTCAATGACCTCCAGCATTTCACGAACAACCCGAAGCTTCAGAAGCGGAACGATGGTTTAGGCAGACAGTAAAAGTGTTAAACGATGTAGAATAGTACCTGAACTGAAAGTAGACTTAGAAACATATTTTTTTGAAAGTCGGGCAGACCAATGGTGCCAGTCAGTAAAACGTACCCAAAATGGGGATAATTTGACATGGGTATAGTTTGAGGGAATGTTTTTCAATAAATATTTGTTTGAAACTTTACATGACAAGTTAATTGTAGAATTTTAGGGATTGCAGCAACATAATATGATAGTATCACAATACAAGGCTCGATTTAACAAATTATCTCGCTATGCTCAGGGGTATATAGATACGAACATTCAAAAGTGAAAACACTTTGAGCATGGACTAAAAGCCAATATTATGACCTCTTTTATTCCCTTACAGATCCAAAAATTCGAGAAAGCAATCGAAGTAGATAATCCCATTGAAACCCAACCCCAAGTGCAAGTTCTCAAAACATCACCCCCAATTTCACATAATAATTTCAACAATCGCTTCTTAAATGTTCCAATTAGCAATCAGCCCAATTTCAAACCGAACGAAGGCCGATCATACAGTCAAATTCATCATCGAAACAATGTCACTATAATTTGTTTCCACGAATGTAATGCTCTTAGACACATTAGACCTAATGCCCTAAGCTTCGCAAATCCAAATTTAATCCAACGCCAGACACGAATATAGGAAGGACCACTGAACTCTAATGACCTCTGAAGCACCTTATACTCTTGACTCACTTGAGTCTGTATTGTATAAGTGTTCATCTAGTTTGGAAATTGTGACAAAATTGTGTTAATCCTAGAAACCAAACAACCTCAGAGATTGGTTTGCCATTTTTTTCCTCTTGATTGATTGATCTAGATACTTTTACCAACACTCACACACATTATAATTGCATTCATACATTTCATATTTCATGTAAGTGTGTGTATAAATGTTGAGTGTGTTTAAATCCCTAAAATTGATTTTTAATATTTTTTGGGAATTTTATAAACTTTTAAAATAAGGTTTTTATTAATTAAAATTTGGTTTAAAAAGTTTTGGGGTCAACCTACTATTTTGGATTGTTGGTTTCATTAGCTGAAACTTCACTTGGGTAGAATTCGAAAGCGCTAGAGACTATAAGGAGTGCTATGTAATTATTTTAGATGCGCGTGGAACAACTAATCAATTGCCTACACCAATCGAGCTATTATCGAACCAAATTGTGTTTTCTCGGTGAGACGATTGTTGTGCGTTGTTTCCACCCTTGGATTAGTTTTAACCGATGATCTGCATGCGTTCTTTTACAATCCTGGTGAAACCAACTTGAGCCAATCAGAAGCGATTTAATCACCGCCTCTATTTAAACCATTGGATCAAAGTCAATCCTTCAAGACCAAATCCTAACCCTTGATTTTGGTCTGTTATCTTTAATCTTCTCAGCCTCCAATAAAAGGAACCCTTCTCTCAGCCATATGATACTTTTGCCACTTTGTTCATTCGAGTGAGAAAGAGAGAAGAGAGAGAAGAGAAAAGAAAGAAAAGAGAAGAGAGAGAGAGAAACCAGAGTTAGTAAATCCTAACCCTAAATTTTCCCAAACTATTTTCAAACCTTAAGCTCTTTCGAAACCAGTATATACCAAACACAACCTTGAGTGTTTGAGAGATTTTGAGTGATTGGTTTGGTAGTTTTGTTGCTGTAACCTCTTTGTTCTCAGATCTTGTTATCAACTTAAACATCTGTTCAGATTTGTGTTTCTTCTTTTATAGAAATCTTAGATCTAAGTCATTGCATGTTATATTACACATAGATCTACATTTTTAGTTTCTCATCTTGAGAAAATATTTGTTGATTTGTTTGTGTAAATGTTTTTATCTACAAAATCAACAAAAACATTTTATGTTTCTAGTTCTTTTGAAACAAGACCTTCGACCTAGTTGGAATCTCACTTGGTGATTTTCAATCTCAAAAATATTTTCAAAACTTGAGGTTGATTAAGATCTTGATACGTCTTCCGAGCAAGATAGCCGTGGATTCTGGGATCATAATAAAGGTCAAATAAGGTTAAGTTTTATAAGAAGAGAGAAATAGAAAATCACAGCATATAGATCTTATATGTAATTTGATAGGACTGTTTGTATAATATCAGTGTGAGTGTGTGCATGCATGTATTAGAAAGCACCTTCACAAACACTATCACCCTACCACACTAAAAGTGTTGGTAATAAGATCTCAAGAACAAGAGTCGACGAATAGAACTTGAACAAATTGGAAGTTAGCAAACTGGGAGAACAACATCAACAAACATAATTGCAGAGAAGTTATAAGGACACCAGTGGGTACATTCGTGAACTTGTATAGGTCTGATTTGTTGCATGTGTGTTATATAGTTTGTAACTGTTATAATTTATTTTAGTGCAATTTTTGGTTTACTCCGTAAAGGGAGTCGTGGATGTTTTCTCAGTTGGGTGAGGTTTTGCCACGTAAAAAATCCCTTGTTCTTAATCTTTCTACATCTCCTCATCTAATTCTTGGTTGTGCTGAGTTTAAAGTTTTTAAACTGATTTATTAAGCCCGTTAACAAATCTTGAAAAAATATCGTTCATATTTTTGTGAAACACGTCTTGTGATTAATTTGATTTAGTTTTAAGAAAAGAGTTTCTTCAAAAAACAGTTCGGAGTTACTTCAATAGTTTAATTTTATATTAAACGGCTTTAGTAACAGATTTTCAATTGGTATAAGAGCTTTGTAAACTTCTTTTAAAAGATCGTGTGTTTCTGAAATTATTTTCTGAAAATCAATCATGGACGAAAAAATGAAAGATTTGGTAACTTGACGAGAACTCTTATCTTTGATGGAACCAATTTTGCTTACTGGAAAGTAAGGATGATTTCTTTCATTAAAGGAACTTTGGGAGATGATGTCTGGGACATTGTTGAAAATGGATACATTTTTCCTACTAAACCAGCCACTGAAGGAAGTAATGAGAGGGTTAAGAAAGTGTTAAGTGAGTTCACTCAAGAAGAGAAGCAAGTTTCTCGCAACAATAACAAAGGAAAGAATGACATATTTATGTCCATAAATGAACATTAGTTCAAAAGAATCTCATCCTGTACCACTTCTAAGGAAGCTTGGGACACTTTAGTTACTGCTCATGAAGGTAACACTAGAGTTAAGGATGCTAAAACACAAATTCTCATTCAACAGCATAAATCTTTAATTATGTCTGACTCTGAGTCATTTGATGACTTCTATATGAATTTGACTGATATTGTCACCAAACTGCATGCTAATGGGATAACCTATGACAGACATGAAATTGTATCTAAAATTCTGAGATCATTACCACAGAAATTTGACAACAAAAGATATGTTATTGAGGAAATGTGTGACCAAAATCTCACTTTTGAATTACTCAGTAGTAAAGTAAGAATTGTGGAAATGAAATTAGAATTTAAGAAACAATTGACCCAGTCCCATAGGAAATAGACTAGTTCCAACCTGAGTTTTTCTTCTAAGTTGATTAAGCCTGAGCTTAACATCCTTAATTATGACTCTAATGAGGAATTTGGCATAGAGAGTTTGGACAATCAGATTGCCTTAATGTGAAAATAGTTTAAGAAAATTATCAAGTTTAGAAACAAAATGGCAAACAAACAAGGCAAGTCCAATTATCCAACTCACTCTAATCACAAACCTCATGAGAAAGGCCAAGACAAATATCACAAAGACTTTCACACTAGACCTAACAGAGCCCTTAAGAAAACTGAATGCTTTAGATGTGGAAAACTAGGACACATTGCACAAGATTGTAGAGTTAATTTGAACACTCAAAATAAACACACTAGGGCCAACATTTGCAAGACATGGGATGATTCAAGAGACTCTGAAAATGAGGAACCTAAGTCATCTGATGTTTTTTATCCTTGCATGTCTTTTTTTGCCAAGATTATCTATGATGATGATATGCATGTGCTTGTTAGTGAGGATGGATTTAGTAATTCTACTTCTGCTGTTATGAATCATGCTGTTGTTGGATTAGATGCTTTAATTTCTGAGAACATTCCTACTTCTACCACGGGGTGTGTGAGTAAAAGGGAAAGCGATAATGACGATGTCAATGGGTGTGTGAGTCCAAGAATTAAAGCCTTAAGGGTCACTTCACACACTACACTTAGTGACTCGGACAATGAAGACCTCCCTGATATTCACACACTTTGTGCGAAAACTTTCAAGAAAAGCACTAGACTAGAGAAGATAGTGAAAGATCTCACTAAGAAATTAGAATATCTAAGTCTGATGGTCAAACTTAATACTGAAGAGTATACTACCCAATGTCTAACTCATGAAAGTGAAATCAAAATGTTTGGTCAAAAACTGAAAAATTTGACTGAAACAAATGAAACTCTGGAGAAAAAATACAAAGGGACATTGTTAGAATTGGAACAAACAAAAGAAAAGACAGCAACTGTTTTCAAAAAAATTACAAAATTTGAAAATAACTCAAACTGTTTTGATGGATTTGTTGGTGAATCTAAGACAAACTCCGATGATAGAACTGGAATAGGGTTTTGCCCCAATTTAAATACACAAACAAAACCTTTTGAAACTATCAAGTTTATGTCAGGAGGTAAAAGACCTATTGAAACCTGCCGAGACTTTCATTCTCTAAAAACTGAGTTTGATTCAAAACCTCAAAATTTTGATATTGGGGAATCAAGTTACTCTAAACATGAAAGTTCACCTAAGGCTAAATATGTTTGCCCCTCCAATAGGAAGAGTGAATCTACATTCAAAACTGTTCTATCTAGGAATAGGGTTCAACCTCAAAATTCCTTAAAGCCTATGTTTAGAGATTTTCCTAAGGAGACTCCAATTTTGAGCAATCTTTATTGCTCCTACTGCGATATAAATGGTCATTCTTTTGATGACTGCTATGCTACAAGACTTGTTAAACCTGTCTCTAATCCTCCAATCTATCAAAACTTTAATTATTCTAGGAGAAGTCGAAACAATTATGTTCTGCCTAGATAACCAGACAAAAACTCAAATTATAGGAAGAGAAAGACCAAACCTAAAAGAACAATCCGTAGAAGGATTCCTAAACACTTTCCTAAACCAAATGATCCTGTGTTTCATAAAATTCAAAATCATGCGCAAAATAATTTTCAACATAAATCGAATGCTCGCAAATTTTATCAATTGAGAGAAAATAATCGCAAAATGAAAACAAGAGCAATTTGGGTTAGAAAAGATGATCTATTACACCAGATGAACTGTAACATTGTTATTACTTCTTTAAAAGCTGAACACACATCTTCTGGTTGGTATTTAGACTCTGGATGTTCTAAACACATGACTGGTGATGATACAAAACTCTTAAACATAACCAGCTTTGCTAGAGGAAAAGTTATTTTTGGTGATGGAGTATCATCTCAGATCATAGGTAAAGGAACACTCCAAGAGAAAGGACTTCGTGTTCTTGAAAATGTTCTTCTAGTCAAAGGTCTTAAGGCTAATCTACTTAGTATCTTGCAATTTTGTGACTTAGATCATATTGTTACCTTTTCAAAGAACAATTGCAAAATTTTAAACGAAAACGGTGAATGCATAATTACAGAATTCAGGACTCCTGACAATTGTTATACTGTCATGCCAGAATGGATGACAATAAGATATGGCATAACATAATGGATCACATAAATTACGATAATCTTAGTAGATTGACTTCTTAAGAAATAGTTAGAGGAGTTCCAAAAATCAAACCCATTTCTAATATTGTCTGTGGTTCCTGTCAGGAAAGAATAATTGTTAAGGCACCTCATAAGAAAGTCAAAGATATCCTTACCTCTAAACCCTTAGATCTCATCCATATGGACCTAATGGGTCCCTCCCAAACTTTTAGTCTATGTGGACACAGTTACATTGTTGTTATGGTTGATGACTTGGCTAGATTTACTTGGGTAGCCTTCTTAAAGAAAAAGTCTGACACTTTTCAAACCTTTTTAAAATACTTCTTCGAATTGAAAATGAGAAGGACACTCAAGTAAATATAATTCGTAGTGATAGAGGTGGAGAATTCAAAGACACCGGTATGATAGAGTATTGTGACTATTGATGATGCTAAGATTTAGCACCACCGGATAAGTGATAATGAGCTCAAACAGTAGTAACCATAGCAGCCATAGAGATGTATAAGTGTATAAGTATGTAGAAGGGGATGAGTATAAGAGGAAATAAAATAATGATGTATAGTGGTTCAGCCAATTTGGCCTACATCCACTGTGAGTGTGTGATCCACTAAGTATGGGCACTAATGGCCTTGGATACAATGCACATAAGCTCACTTTCTCTCTCTACTGTGTGTACAAGTAGAGTTTTAGCTAGGGTTACAATAAATTGATCGATCCCCTTATAGGGTTGTAGGTGACAAGTATATATAGGTCTTGGGGGGTGTAGTGTACCCCCCAAGTATGCATGGTGCATGTGAATGATGATCTAGCCAATCCCCTATTGACACCTGTAGATGCCAAATGATGACATAATATTCCCTCACGTGAGGGTGTGATTTTGTTATAACGGTCTCCCATGTGCCATGTGAGCCTCACGCTCACTGTTCCACGCGTCTCCCAAATCACGCGCTGTGATGATGTCACCCTCGGACTTTGATATGAGGCAGAGGGCAAAGTTCCTTCCGATAATGAGTCTGTCCTAATTCTAGCCTCGTACTTTCGTACCCTCGGAGGGTCGTCTGGAGCCTGATGAAGGGTCGGCCCCCTGAGGGGTCTTCCGGAGCCTGATGAAGGGTCGGCCCCCCCGAGGGGTCGTCCGGATCCTAATGAAGGGTCGGCCCCTTGAGGGGTCGTCTGGAGCCTGAAGAAGGGTCGGCCCCCTGAGGGGTCATCTGGAGCCTGATAAAGGGTCGGCCCTCTGAGGGGTCATCCGGAGCCTGATGAAGGGTCAACCCCTGAGGGGTCGTCTGGGGCCTGATGAAGGGTCGGCCCCCTGAGGTTTCATCTGGATCCTGATGAAGGGTCGGACCTCTGAGGGGTCGTCCAGAGCTTGATGAAGGGTCGCCCCTCTGAGGGGTCGTCTGGTTGGAGGGTATATATGGGTATATCAATCACCCCCCAGCCCTCAGCCATAGATGATGCTGTGATGGCTGAGGGATAATGTTGCTTTTGAGATAAGTGTACTGCCTGTTGGATGAGTGATACTTGGGTAGATACTCGTTGTTGTTCCAGTTTCCAAAGTGTGGCGGCTGCACACGACCTAGGACTTTGTGCCCTAATGATTCCCTCCTCGTGGGTTGTGCTCTGCCTTGGTTAATGGGCCCACTCATTACTAAGGTATTTAAGAGATTTTTGAAACCTTTCCTTCTCTTCTTCTTCTGCACACCCAAGCTCTCTCTCTCTAGATTTCCAACAGACAGACCTGCGCATTTCGACATTTCGAGTTTGGCACCCTCTTTCTCCTTCCTCAGGTAATCCCTCTACCCTAGTGTCCTCTTTTACTTTCATTTCTTTCTTTACTTTAGGCTTGTATGGTCGGACTTAGGCTGTTTTATATTATTTCCGGCATCTTCTCCGGCGACTGGTTTTTGAGTGTTCTTGAGCTTTCTTGAGTAAAACCCTTGATTTCTTTTGTTTTAATCCAAAAGTCTAATTTGGTCGACTGCAAACTTGTTTGTAGTTAAGTTACCCAAATTCCTCCAAGTGTAGGGTCTCCCCCTTGATGCTTAGGAGGCTTTATAGCTTAGCTGAGGAGTTCCCTTCCCTGAGAGAGAAATTATTTGTTGAGATCAGACGAATAGAGGAAGATGAGGAGAGGAGACGAGGGGCCGACCCTAATTGGGTACGACCCATCTTTCCTATTCCTCTAGACACAATAAAACCATTTAAGCCATCTGAGTCTTGTGGGTCATCCCATCGTCCAGCCGAGTGTCATTCAAGTGAGATGGACGAGAGAGCATCCTCGCCAACTGGCGCTGGACCTTCTGGTAGAATAGAGACATCTGACCTAAGCCCGGGCCGATAAGCCGAGTGTATGGTCCCCTCCGAGGCTGTCCCTGTGACAACCTTATCTCCACATGCCTTCCAGATGGCCTTTCCCCATGGTCCTCTGGCAGATGATGAGGCCGAGGGAGAGGGGACTGAGGACGAGGGCGATAATTCAGATGACCAGGTTGATACCTCCCATGCCTCGTCCTTTATCTCCTCCATTAGGGATCGCGACCTCTTATTGTGGAGACATGCCTATGGAGTGCCCCCCGGCATAACCATGAGGGTTCCCTCTGAGTCTGAGAGGGTTTTTGAGGGTGAAGAGGGTGAGGTTGCAGTGTATGAACAAATGTTCAAGGTTGGCGTCAGGTTCCCTCTGCATCATGCTATCGTAGATATCCTATCAGCCCTCGGTATTGCCCCCTCTCAGCTTTCTCCCAACTCCTGGAGGACAATACTAGGTTACATCTCCCTATGGAAGAATTCTTTCACTGATAAGCCCTCGGCTGACATATTCTTGGCCTGCTACAATATCACCTATTCGTCCAAACAGCCTGGGTACTATCATCTAGGGGCGAGGAGGTCTGAGAAAAAACTTTTCCACGTGGCACAAACCTCCAACCACGATTGGAAGAAGAGATTCTTCTTGGTCTCTGGGGAGTGGGAGTTCTCCGCCGAGGCATCTCCTATAGCCGATGGTCCGAGGGTCCCTCGACGATGGTCTAACCCGTCAATGAAGGCCAGGTCAGACCCCGGACTTAGCTTGGAAGAGAAAGATATTATTGAATATCTGAGAGGACGAGGGAGAGGGGGTGAACTTCCAAAGTTTGAAGATCTGATGATCCCTCGGTTCCTCAAGGAAGTTGGTCTGAAGGTCGGCCCCCTTACAGAACTATGTGAGTTGTACTTTTCTTTACTTTTTTCCAAGGTTCTAAAAAACGCGGGGCGTGATCGAGGCGTGGAGGCCAAGCCTTAAGCCTTAGAAGCCTAGGCGGGCCTTAGCGTAAAAAGGCGTGAAAAGACGTTTAGGTCTTTTTAATATATTTTAATATTTTTTAACCATAACAAGGCTATTAAAATACTAAAATTGTACATATCATAAAAATATGTCTGAATATTTGCAAATAAAAATACTATTTGATTATTTTGGATGAGATGATGGTCCAGTTTGCAAAAAAATCTTTAAAAGGCGATATCGTTTCACTAAAGCATTGCTGTTTTTAGAGAAAGAGTACGCCTAAGGGTTTTACCAAGCATAAGGCGTCAAAATCTTAAGGCGGGGCGTTTCTCCCAAGCCTCAAGCCTAGGCGGGTTTTTTAGAACAGTGCTTTTTTCAAGTGTTTCCTTTTTATCTCAGCATTTTTCTCACGTCTCGTACCCTTTTCAGGTCGTCCTGCTGGTGTATCAGACTATCTCTAGGAAATGACTGCTTCTAGTTTACTATTAGGCTTGGCAAAGAAGAAGGGTAAGGAGCCTCAGCAGGCTCCGAGGAAGACGAAGGCCGTGGGGCCGACGGTTGTTGAGCCGACAGTCGATAGCCACAAAAGAAAATAGCCTGAGATTCCTGTTAACCGTCGACCGGATTCTCGGACGAGGGCCAGGGTCGAAGCATCTGAAGGGACTACTTCTTCATCCAACATGGGGGGCCTTCTGGTCCCAGAAATTAGCACATCTGAGGGTCGAACCATCATCGCTCATTGCAAATTTGAGGGTAGCCAAGGCATCAATGTTTTCTGCTCCCTCGGCTGCTGATTATGACTTTCTGTCAAAGATGCCTCCAGCCAAAGTGTATGACTATGGTCTGCACGCTCTAGCCCAGGTTTTGGTCTTGATTCATTTCTTTATTTGCATTCTTTCACCAACTGTTTCCTCGGCCTCTTGACATCTGTTTATTTTTCTGTGCAGTATGTATGCGCCTTTACCTCGGCAACTAAATGGATGGCTGAGAATCAGGAGAAATTCCATGAGGTCGAGAGGGCCATCCAGCATGAGGCCGACCTGCAGGCTGACTTAGATACTGCAAAGGCTGAGCTAGAGAGTGCCAGAACTGAACATGCACGAATTATGGATGAGCTGACGAGACAGCATGATGAGGACCTGAAGGCCAAAGACTTGCTTCTGAAGGAGAAGGATGAAGCCGTGACCCATCGGGAGGCCCAGTTTAAGATTGAGCTGTCTGAGGCTGTGAAGAAAGCCGAGGCAGATGCTGTGGAAGCCTATAAACTCTCTGATGAGTTCCAAGGCTTCGGCCTTGAGTACTTGGATAGAGGGATAAGGACGGCTTGTCGGTGGGTCGTCCTCAAGTTCGGCGACGTCGTCTCTTCCGTCCGTCCCTCTCTGGAGGCCGTTCAACTGGACGACCCCCTGATTGCCGAGGCTCTAACCCAGGTGGAATCCCAAAGGCAAGTCGAGGGGGTCAGCACGTCTGAAGATCAGCGAGTTGTGGTCATTGAGGAAACCCCTCTTATGGATGTTAAGGCCCTGCCCTCTGATATTGTTCCATAGGGTGGCTGTCTGTAGCCCATACCCTCTTGATGTAATGGACATTTTCGTACTCTATCTTGTAGAACACTTGATATTTCATTTATACTATCATCTCCTTTGATGTCTTCCATATTTGCCTCTTGTATTATTTGTGTTGTCTCTTTGTTAATGCCACTAACCCCTCCCTCGTCTCTCTTGAGGGTGAATCGAGGGGTCGTCCCCTGGATTGGCCCTCATTATAGCCGAGGATTAATCACTAAATTAATGGTTTTAAACACAGTATTCACTCGTCTCTCTTGAGGACGGTGGTGGAGTCGTCCCCCCCACTGGCCCTCATCACAGCCGAGGGTTAATCACCAAATTAATGGTTTAAAACACAGTATTCTCTCGTCTTTCTTGAGGACAGTGGTGGGGTCGTCCCCTCCACTGACCCTCATTATAGCCGAGGGTTAATCACCAAATTAATGGTTTTAAACAAAGTATTCCCTCGTCTTTCTTGAGGACAGTGGTGGGGTCGTCCCCTCCACTGGCTCTCATCATAGCTGAGGGTTAATCACCAAATTAATGGTTTTAAACAAAGTATTCCCTCGTCTTTCTTGAGGACCATGGTGGGGTCGTCCCCTCCATGGGACCTCATTATAGCCGAGGGTGATAATCACCAAATTAATGGTTTTGAACAAAGTTTTCCCTCGTCTTTCTTGAGGACCATGGTGGGGTCGTCCCCTCCATGGGACCTCATTATAGCCGAGGGTGATAATCACCAAGTTAATGGTTTTGAACAAAGTTTTCCCTCGTCTTTCTTGAGGACCATGGTGGGGTCGTCCCCTCCATGGGACCTCATTATAGCCGAGGGTGATAATCACCAAATTAATGGTTTTCAACAAAGTTTTCCCTCGTCTTTCTTGAGGACCATGGTGGGGTCGTCCCCTCTATGGGACCTCATTATAGCCGAGGGTGATAATCACCAAATTAATGGTTTTCAACAAAGTTTTACCTCGTCTTTCTTGAGGACCATGGTGGGGTCGTCCCCTCCATGGGACCTCATTATAGCCGAGGGTTATAATTACCAAATTAATGGTTTTCAACAAAGTTTTCCCTCGTCTTTATTGAGGACCATGGTGGGGTCGTCCCCTCCATGGGACCTCATTATAGCCGAGGGTGATAATCACCAAATTAATGGTTTTCAACAAAGTTTTCCCTCATCTTTCTTGCGGACCATGGTGGGGTCGTCCCCTCCATGGGACCTCATTATAGACGAGGGTGATAATCACCAAATTAATGGTTTTGAACAAAGTTTTCCCTCGTCTTTCTTGAGGACCATGGTGGGGTCATCCCCTCCATGGGACCTCATTATAGCCGAGGGTTATAATTACCAAATTAATGGTTTTCAACAAAGTTTTCCCTCGTCTTTCTTGAGGACCATGGTGGGGTCGTCCCCTCCATGGGACCTCATTATAGCCGAGGGTGATAATCACCAAATTAATGGTTTTAAACAAAGTATTCCCTCGTCTTTCTTGAGGACTGTGGTGGGGTCGTCCCCTCCACTGGCCCTCATCATAGCCGAGGGTTCCAATTACCAGATTAATGGTTTTTAATAAAGTCTTCCCTCGTCTTTCTTGAGGACAATGGTGGGGTCGTCCCCTCCATTGACCCTCATTATAGCCGAGGGTAGTTCTCTAGTAGATGTTTTCACGCGTACTAGAACTGATAACCACAGGATGAGGGGAAACACTGATATTTCTCATTAATTTTCCAAGTGTTCTGTTGGAACAACTCCTATTACAACTATGGTGTATTAAGACCTTACAACACTACTGATAGTATTTTTTCAAATGATCTTCATTCCAGGGGTTGGAAAAGGGTTCACCTTCTAGGTTTTCTAGTCTATAGGTCCCAGGGACGACTTCATCGATGACCCTCTATGGGCCATGCTAATTAGGATGGAGCTTGTTGGGCTTTTGCCAAGTCTTCTTGAGGACCAAGTCCCCCACTGCGATTGGCCTCTATTTCACCCTCTGATTGTAAAACCTTGCGGTCCTCTGCTGGTAGGTGGCCTGCCTTATCTAAGCGTCCTCCCTCCTTTCCTCAATCAGGTCTAAGTCGAGTCTCCTCTCTTCTGTATTTCTCCGGGGGTCATACATTTGGACCCTATGAGTAGGAAACTCAATCTTGGTGGGGATGACGGCTTCTGAGCCATAAGTTAGCATGAATGAGGTCTCTCCGGTAGAGGTCCTCGCTGTCGTCCTGTATGCCCATAGCAAGGCATATAACTCATCGACCCATCTTCCTTTTGCCTCCTCAAGCCTCTTCTTGATTCCATCTAGGATTGTCCTGTTTGTAACTTCTGTTTGCCCATTGGCCTGAGGTCGGCCTGGGGTGGAGAAATTTTTTTTGATACTCACCATTTCACAATACTTCTGTAGAGAGGTATTCTTGAACTGAGTCCCGTTATCCGAGATGAGGGTGTTGGGGAGACCATATCTGCATATAACATTTTTCCAGATGAACTGGAAGGTCTTCTGCTCTGTAATTATCGCCATTGGTTCGGCCTCTACCCATTTTGAGAAATAGTCAATAGCTACGATGAGGAACCGATAGTTATTGACTGCTCTTGGTAAGGGTCCTACGAGGTCGATCCCCCACACTGCAAATGGCCATGGGGATGTAATGGAGGTAAGAGGCTGATGGGGTTGGTGAGGGATGGTGCCAAATCTCTGGCATTTATCGCACTCTTTTACATATGTCGCGGCGTCTTTTCCCAAGGTCGGCTACCAGTACCCTTGGGTGATCACCCTTTTCGCTAGGGATCTGCCCCCGGTGTGGCTTGATCACGATCCTTCGTGCACATGTTGCAAAAGGGATGAGACCTCAGATGGGTGCACGCACCTGAGTAAGGGGAGTAAAAATCCCTTTTTGTACAAGGTATCCCCAATGACGGTGAACTTTGCAGCCCGGTATCTCAACTTCTTCCTTTCTTGCCTTGCTTCTGGCATCTCCCCCTCTTTAATGTACCTGATCAGAGGGTCCATCCACGAAGATTCCTGAGAAACATTTAGTCAATTGCCAAGTGTTCCCTCAGCGTCTTCAATAGTTGGCTGAAGAAAAATTTCTACTGGGACCGTCCTCCTGATGTTTGTCCTAGTTGCCGAGGCCAACCTCGCAAGGGCATCCGCACGGCCATTGTCGAGCCTAGGTATCCTTTTTAATTTCACTTCTCTGAAGCCTTTTAGTAATGACCTCACCTTCTCAAGGTACCTAGCCATCCTCTCATCCTTAGCCTCGTAGGCTCCAAGTATCTGATTCACTAATAACCTCGAATCACTGTGAACCAAAATATTGCCGATATTAAGTGATCTAGCCAAGAAGAGGCCTGCTATCAAGGCCTCATACTCAGCCTCGTTGTTGGAGGCCTTAAAGTTGAACCTCAGGGCGTACTCAATGTCTCTGTCGTCGGGTGCTGATACTATTAACCCAGCTCCGCTCCCGCTTTTGCAAGAGGACCCGTCCACGAAGAGACTCCACACGGTGTGTTCTTCTAAGAAACCTCCCTCGGTGAGTGACCCCTGTCTAAAGAGATATCTTCCCTCTTCGTTTTCAACCACTTTCCTTCTAGCGGTGCTCGTCTCAGACTTATCTGTAGTCGTGTCGCTGAGCTCACCCTGTCGGGTATCTATCTTCCCGAGGCTCTCATCCTCGGCCTCATCACCTTCCCAAGTAAACTCAGCCACGAAGTCTGCCAATGCTTGTCCCTTAATGGTCGTCCTAGGCTGATACACTATGTCAAACTCCCCCAGTTCTATAGCCCAGGCCATTAACCTCCCTGATTTTTTAGGCTTGTGTAAAACCTGCCTAAGGGGAGAGTCAGTGAGGATGACCATCGTATGGGACTGGAAGTATGGCTTCATCTTTCTTGATGCATGGATCAAGGCGTAGGCCAACTTATCCATCCTTGGATATCTTTTCTCTGCCCCCTGGAGTGCCTTGCTATTAAGATACACAGGTTTTTGTATATTGTCTTCGTCTCTCACAATGGCTGCACTGATGGCTGACTCTGACACGACGAGGTACACATAAAGTCGTTCACCCTGCACGGGTCGTGACAACAGTAAGGGAGACCCCAGGTATGATTTTAACTCCTTGAAGGCCTCATCACATTCTTCACTCCATTCGAAGGCTGTTCTAAGAGTTTTGAAGAATGGTAGGCACCTGTCTGTGGCCCTAGATACGAACCTATTCAAGGAAACAACTCTCCCTATGAGCCTCTGAACATCTTTAATGGACTTGGGGGTCTTCATCTCAACAAGGGCCTTTATCTTTTCAGGATTGGCCTCGATGCCTCTTTGGTTGACAATGAACCCCAAGAACTTCCCTGATCCGACCCCGAAGACACACTTGGCCAGATTAAGCTTCATCTGGTATTTGTCCATCGTATTAAAGGTCCTCTCCAGGTCTGCCACATGATCATCTTCCTTCAAACTCTTAGTCAACATGTCATCTACATAGACCTCCATAGACTTCCCAATTTGGTCTTCGAATATTTTATTTACGAGGCGCTGGTACGTTGTCCCCGCATTTTTTAGGCCAAAGGGCATGACCCTATAGCAGTATGTCCCCTTGTCAGTGATAAAGGATGTCTTCTCCGAGTCTTTAGGGTTCATGAAGATCTGGTTATACCCTGAATAGGCATCCATGAAGCTCATGAGCTCATGGCTTGCGGTAGCGTCTACCATCTGGTCAATGTGGGGGAGAGGGAAGCTGTCTTTGGGACAGTGCTTGTTGAGGTCTGTGAAGTCCACACACATTCTCCACTTCCCATTGGCCTTTGGAACAATGACTGCATTGGACAGCCATTCGGGGTAGATGACCTCTCTGATAAACTCAGCATCTTCTAATTTTTTGACCTCATCCCTAATGACCTCATACTTTTCTCTAGAGTAAATTCTCCTCTTTTGCTTTACCGTCTTCACTCCCTCTACCACGTTGATCTTGTGGCACATGATTTCAGGGTCTATCCTCGGCATATCTGCATGACTCCATGCGAAGACGCTTCGTCTTCTCCTCAACAGTTTTATGAGGTCTTCCTTGATGTTGGACTTCAGAGACTTGTCGACTTGGATATCTTTTTTCGGGTCATCCTCATCGAGGATGATGGATTCTTCCTCTTCCGCGGCCTCTCCTTTCTTTAGCTTCGTCTCATCCCTGGGGTCTAGGGTATCAATATTGTAAGTGGTTGTAGCCCTCTTGTGTGCCTCTCTTTCTTCAGCGGAGTTGTAGTAACATTCTCGCGCTGTCGTCTGGTCTCCCTAAACTTCCCCCACCCCGTAAGGGGTAGGAAATTTAATCATCTGATGGACCATAGACGGCACAGCTTCAAACCTCTTGAGGGCTACACGCTCCAGTATGATGTTGTAGGCCGAAAACACATGTTCATCCATCACAAAGAAACTGACCTTCTTAGTAAGCCATCTCGTCCACTCGTCCCCCATCCTGACATCGGCCTCATACACTCCAAGGGGATGAACCTTTTCCCCGCTGAACCCAATCAATGGATGATGGTATGGGACGAGTCTTGCACGGTTGAGACCTAAGACTTTGAAGCACGGCCAAAACATTACATCTGCAGAACTGCCCCCGTCGACCAATATCCTCGGCACCTCACACCCATGCACCCTAGTTGTGATGACGAGTGGGTCGTCATATGGGGCTAGGAGGCCTTTAAATTACATTCTCGAGAACCCCACTATCAGGGTGTCCATATCAACCTTCTTCCTCTTTTCTGACTTGGCCTCTAGGGAGGTTGAGTGTACCGTCTTCGTCACTGCCTTGGCCTCAGCCACATGGGCCTTCCTGTCAGCGACCTCAGACCCTCCTCCTGCTAGACCCCCGGAGATCATTCCCACTCCGAGCGAGATCATATTAAGCCTCTTGACAGGACCTTGGTCGTCTCTCGGCGGGAGGTCAGGGTTGTCCTCATCGTCAGAAGGTTAGTCCCCTCTTTTTTGAGGTCCTTATCTACATGCATCGCCTCGCTACTTTCTGGGGTCGTCCCCTCGGCCCCTCTTGAAGGCACCTTTGTCGACGTACATTCTCAGCTTCCTTTATTTCAGCATCTTCTCAATCTCATCTTTCAGAGCAAAGCATTTGTCTGTTACGTGGCCGTGGTCTTGGTGAAATTCGCACCACAGGTTCTTGTTCCACTTGTTGGGGGCTTCCCTCAGCTTCTCAGGCCACTTCAGGGACCGATCACTCTTTATCTCATTGAGTATCTGCTCACAGCTGACCGTCAGAGGGGTGTAACCAGCGAATTTGTCATCCGTAGACCTCTTCTTCCCCTCTTTGTTCTTCTTAGGGTATTTACCCCCACTAGCGCCTCCTTTTTCGTCTTCATATTTTGCGGCCATCGCCTCTTCGGCGTTCATCACCTTTCCTGTTGTCGACAGCAATTCAGCCATCGTCCTCGGAGGGTCTTCAGCAAGCTTCCATAACAGCTTCCCCTTTTGGAGTCCTCCAATCAGGGCTGTCATAGCTATACTCTCCTCATAGTCTTCCACCTCCAGTTTCTCTTTATTAAATCTGGCTATGTAGTCCCTCAGACTTTCATTCTTCCCCTGCATAACATAGAGCAGGTGGGTGGTCTTCTTCTTTGGCCTCACCCCAAAGTAAAAGTTATGGATGAACCGGTCTGCCAACTTTTTAAAGTTTTCAATGGAATTTTTTGGAAGAGACGTGTACCAGACATGTGCAGCCCCTGTCAGGGTACTAGAAAAGGCACGACACCTCATCTCATCTGAGATAGAGTATATGTCTGCTGCTGATTGATACATCTCAACATGGTGGACAGGATGGGTGCTCCCGTCATATCTTTGGGTGAGCACAGGTGGCTTGAACCTTGATGGCGTAGGAAAGTTGATTATCTTTGCCACAAAAGGGTGAGCCTATGGTTTATCTCTTCTGAAGAGGGTCCCGGCTCTTTAGTATATCACCAATCTTATCCTTTAGTCACTAGATCGAGTCATTCCAGGGCCTCACAGGGTCGGCTTGGCCGATGTTATCCCCTGCCGCCTCTTTAAGGTGGACGGAGGGTTCTGCTGTGGCAGGTCTATGTTGGCTATTTACCTCCCTTTGACCGTCATCCCGTCCTTGGGGTCGGCCATCTGCTGCCTCCCTCCTGGACCTCGCAGTACTCCTTGACCTGGATAATTTTTCCCGTAAGTCATTTACTGGGCCCAGCCTCTCAAAGGTCGACCCCCTGCTCAAGGGATCAAAAGTAGAGCCTCTCGGGCGATCATCAGGATTTGGTCTCCCGCACTTTCCTCTACTATCCTGGAGAGGTTGTACAGTATTGTTGGAGACCTCATATAGTTCCCACCATTCTATAGGGGCCTCCTATCCCTCCAGATCGTCATACCTGTCCTCAGGGCAAGGGTTTCCTTGCCTCCCCAGGCATAGACGCCGGGGGTTAGCAACATCCCTATGCCGCTGAGGGGGTGGCAGGTCTTTGCGTGGTGCCTGGGGTGGTCCCCTGGCCTTATGCTATCTTGGAGCTGCTGCCAGAGTAATCATCTCAGGTGAAACCCCTGGTGGTCTTAGCATGTTTTGGCTTAGAGCTGTGAACTGCTCCTACATCATTCGCTGGCTTGCTGCCAGAGACTTTAAGGCTACCTCCACATCAGCCATCTCAGGCTGAGGTGGCGACTGACTGGAACTGGGTCTTCCCCCATCATCCGGCGGGGGAAGCGGTGGCGGTGGCATTTCAGGTGCCATGTGTTTGAGCTATGAAAAGTTGAACTGAAGAAAAGACTGGTGAGCTTGAGAACCTTAGTGGGTCTCTTTCAATGGTGAAACATCTCCTCTCAGGGGGAGAGCTGGCTCACCACCAGAGTGCCCAGTGAGGTCAAGCTGTACAAAGGAAGAGATGTCTTCTCGTTCCCACCGACGACACCAAACTGATGATGCTAAGATTTAGCACCACCGGATAAGTGATAATGAGCTCAAACAGTAGTAACCATGGCAGCCATAGAGATGTATAAGTATGTAGAAGGGGATGAATATAAGAGGAAATAAGACAATGATGTATAGTGGTTCAGCCAATTTGGCCTACATCCACTGTGAGTGTGTGATCCACTAAGTATGGGCACTATTGGCCTTGGATACAATGCACATAAGCTCACTTTCTCTCTCTACTGTGTGTACAAGCAGAGTTTTAGCTAGGGTTACAATAAATTGATCGATCCCCTTGTAGGGTTGTAGGTGACAAGTATATATAGGTCTTGGGGGGTGTAGTGTACCCCCCAAGTATGCATGGTGCATGTGAATGATGATCTAGCCAATCCCCTGTTGACACCTATAGATGCCAAATGATGACATAATATTCCCTCACGTGAGGGTGTGATTTTGTTATAACGGTCTCCCATGTGCCATGTGAGCCTCACGCGCACTGTTCCACGCGTCTCCCAAACCACGCGTTGTGATGATGTCACCCTCGGCCTTTGATATGAGGCCGAGGGCAAAGTTCCTTCCGGTAATGATTCTGGCCTAATTCTGACCTCGTACTGTCGTACCCTCTGAGGGTTGGCCCCCCTAAGGGGTCGTCCGAAGCCTGATGAAGGGTCGGCCCCTTGAGGGGTAATCTGGAGCCTGGTGAAGGGTCGGCCCCCTGAGGGGTCGTTTGGAACCTGATGAAGGGTCGGCCCCTTGAGGGGTCGTCAGGATCCTGATAAAGGGTCAGCCCCCTGAGGGGTCGTCTGGAGCCTGATGAAGGGTCGGCCCTCTGAGGGGTCGTTCGGAGCTTGATGAAGGGTCGGCCCCCTGAGGGGTCGTCTGGTTGGAGGGTATACATGAGTATATCAACTATAATGGTTATAAACATGAATTTAGTGCTCCTAAGACTCCTCAACAAAATGGTATCGCTGAGAGAAAGAATCGTAAACTTCAAGAGATGGCATGTGTTATGTTACATGCCAAGAGTTTGCCTAAATATTTTTGGGTAGAAGCTATTCGTACTGCGTGTCACATTATCAATAGGGTCTATCTTAGAAAGAATTCTAAATAAACCCCTTATGAAATTTGGTATAAGAAAAAATCCCATCTTAAGTACCTTAGAACCTTTGGTAGTACGTGTTATGTTTGCAAAGACAGAGAACACTTATCCGAATTTGAGAGTCGGAGAGATAAAGCTATTTTTTTAGGATACTCGCCTAATAGTAGAGCCTACCGTGTTTATAATCTTCGCACTAAAACCATGATGGAATCCATAAATTTGATTGTAAGTGACACTACCGTAGAGAGTAAGACTGGTGAATCAACTATTGTGGAAGAGCCTATAAACGTTTTAGAAAATGACTCTCCAGAAATAAATGATTCATTACCAATTAAGACACCTGAAGTACCTAACTGGGTTTCTAAAGATCATCCCCTAGATAACGTTGTTGGTAATCCTAGTGAGCCTGTTCGTATAAGATTTCAATTAAGAAATTATGCTCATTATGCATGTTTTATTTCCTTTGTGGAACCAAAGAATGTAAATGAGGCATTGAATGACTCTCACTGGATTTCTGCAGTGCAGGAAGAACTTCTTCAATTTGTCATTCATGATGTTTGGTATCTTGTACCTAGGCCTAATCACAAAAAGGTTATTGGCACACATTAGATTTTTAAAAATAAATCTGGTGAAAGTGGGATAATCATTAGAAATAAAGCTAGATTAGCTGCTTAAGAATATTCTCAAATTGAAGGAATAGATTTTAATGAGACCTTTTCTCTTATTACTCGTTTAGAATCTGTTCGTCTTCTCTTTGACATAGCTTGCTACCTGCATTTTACACTTTATCAAATGGATGTCAAATCTGCATTCCTTAATGGAATATTGACTGAAGAGACCTATGTAGAACAACCAAAAGGGTTCATTGACCCTTAATATCCAAATCATGTTTTTCGTCTTAAAAAGGCTTTCTATGGCCTAAAATAAGCGCCTAGAGCCTTGTATGAGCGCCTTTCCAATATTCTCTTAGAAAAAGGTTTTAAGATAGGTGGAAATGACCAAACTTTATTTGTCAAACATTTTGACAAACACATCATTATAGCTCAAGTTTATGTTGACGATATTATCTGTGGATCAACTTCTCCCTCAGAAGTTAAATCCTTTTCTGAAATTATGCATAAAGAGTTCCAAATGTCTCTTACGGGGGAGTTGCAATTTTTCTTAGGTCTCCAAGTCAAACAAAAATCAGAAGGATTATTTGTTTCGCAATCTAAATACGCATTAGAGATTGTCAAAAAATTCGGGCTTGAGAGTGCTGAAGATGCTAAAACTCCGATGAGTACTACGGTCAAACTATCTAAAGATGAAACTGAAAAATCTATAGATCCAACTCTATATTGTAGTATGATAGGAACCTTGCTATACCTTACTGCCTCGCGTCCTGATATAATGTATGTTGTTTGTGTATGCGCTCGTTATCAAAATAACCCTAAAGAGAGCCATCTTTCTTTTGTTAAAAGAATTGTTAAATATGTAAAAGGCACTCTGAACCTAGGACTTTGGTACACTAGTGATACACCTAGCACTATAATTGGGTACACTAATGCTGATTGGGCTGGGTGTAATGATGATAGTAAAAGTACATCAGGAGCATGTTATTATATAGGTAATAATTTTGTAGGATGGAGTAGTAAGAAACAAAACTACACGTCTCTCTCAACAGCTGAATCTGAATACATAACCGCTGGAAGCTGTTGTGCTCAATTACTTTGGCTTAAACAAATGCTAAGTGATTATGGTATTGAAGAAAAACAATTGCACCTATATTGTGATAATCAAAGTGCGATCAATATCTCTAAAAATCCTATTCAACACTCGCGAACAAAACACATTAAAATAAGACATCACTTTATACGCGAATTGGTTGAAACTAAGGAATAATAAATTAATTATCTTCCTACTGATTTAGAACTCGCAGATATGTTTACCAAACCTTTAAATTATAATAGATTTATTTCTTTGCGTAAATCAATAGGTATGGTGTGTACTGATTAATCTCTTTAACCTCTATATGTTTTTCCCTTTGTCTAATTGAGACAAAATGGGGGAGAAATTTGAGTCTTATGAATCTTTTTACATATGCTAAAGAGCTTGATCTTAGTGATTCACTGCAGGATTCTGTACAGTTATTCTCAACTGTTGTAATAGGGTATTCAATTTTAATTAGTTGAGTTATGTACTTTTGTTTTCTAGGAAATGGGTAGATAGAATTTTTGTAGGAACAATTTTTTCTTTTTTTTTCCCTACGAGTACTAGATGATTCAAAGGAGATTTTGTCTCATATTTCCAAAGGGGGAGTTTGAAGCACCTTATACTCTTGACTCACTTGAGTCTGTATTGTATAGGTGTTCATGTAGTTTGGAAATTGTGACAAAATTGTGTCAATCCTAGAAACCAAAGAACCTCAGAGATTGGTTTACCATTTTTTCCTCTTGATTGATTGATCTAGATACTTTTACCAACACTCACACACATTACAATTGCATTCATACATTTTATATTGCATATAAGTGTGTGTATAAATGTTGAGTGTGTTTAAATCCCTAAAATTTATTTTTAATATTTTTTGGGAATTTTATAAACTTTTAAAATAAGGTTTTTATTAATTAAAATTTGGTTTTAAAAGTTTTGGGGTCAATCTACTATTTTGGATTGTTGGTTTCATTAGCTGAAAGTTCACTTGGGTAGAATTCGAAAGAGCTAGAGACTATAAGGTGTGCGATGTAATTATTTTAGACGCGCGTGGAACAACCAATCAATTGCCGACACCTGTCGAGCTATTATCGAACCAAATTGTGTTTTCTCTATGAGACGATTGTTGTGCCTTGTCTCAACCCTTGGATTAGTCTTAATCGATAATCTGCATGCGTTCTTTTACAATCTTGGTGAAACTAACTTGAGCCAATCAGAAGCGATTTAATCATCGCCCCTATTTAAACCACAGGATCAAAGTCAATCCTTCAAGACCAGATCCTTGCCCTTGATTTTGGTCTGTTATCTCGAATCTTCTTAGCCTCCCATAAAAGGAACCCTTCTCTCAGCCATCTGAGACATTTGCCACTTTGTTCATTCGAGTGAGAAAGAGATAAGAGAGAGAAGAGAGAAGAAAGAATAGAGAAAAGAGAGAGAAACCAGAGTTAGGAAACCCTAACCCTAAATCGTCCAAAACTATTTTCAAACCTTAACCTCTTTCAAAACCAGTATATACAAAACACAACCGTGAGTGTTTGAGATATTTTGAATGATTGGTTTTTTAGTTTTGTTGTTGTAACCTCTTCTTTCTCAGATCTTGTTATCAACTTAAATATCTATTTCGATCTATGTTTCTTCTTTTATAGAAATCTTAGATCTAAGTCATTGCATGTTATATTACACATAGATCTACATGTTTAGTTTCTAATCTTGAGAAAATATTTGTTGATTTGTTTCTGTAAATGTTTTTATCTACAAAATCAACAAAAACATTTTATGTTTCTAGTTCTTTTGAAACAAGACGTTCGACCTAGTTGGAATCGGACTTGGTGATTTTCAATCTCAAAAATATTTTCAAAACATGAGATTGATTAAGATCTTGATACATCTTCCGAGCAAGATAGCCGTGGATTATGGGATCATAATAAAGGTCAAATAAGGTTAAGTTTTATAAGAAGAGAGAAATAGAAAATCACAGCATATAGATCTTATATGTAATTTGATAGGACTGTTTGTATAATATCAGTGTGAGTGTGTGCATGCATGTATTAGAAAGCACCTTCACAAACACTATCACCCTACCACACTAAAAGTGTTGGTAATAAGATCTCAAGAACAAGAGCCGACGTAAAGAACTTGAACAAATTGGAAGTTAGCAAACTGGGAGAACAACATCAACAAACAAAACTGCAGAGAAGTTATAAGGACACTAGTGGATACATTCCTAAACTTGTATAGGTCTTATTTGTGTACATGTGTGTTATATAGTTTGTAACTGTTATAATTTGTTTTAGTGGAATTTTTTGTTTACTCCGTAGAGGGAGTCGTGGATGTTTCCTCAGTTGGGTGAGGTTTTACCACGTAAAAAATCCCTTGTTCTTAATCTTTCTACATCTCATCATCTAATTCTTGGTTGTGCTGAGTTTAAAGTTTTTAAACTGATTTATTAAAACTGTTTACAAATCTTGAAAAGATCTCGTACATATTTGTGTTAAACACATCTTGTGATTAATTTGATTTGGTTTTAAGAAAAGAGTTTCTTCAAAAAATAGTTCGGAGTTACTTAAATAGTTTAATTTTATATTAAACGGCTTTAGTAATAGATTTTAAACCTCTAGGAAGAACTCCAGCGTCATGAGGAAAAAATATATATAACCAACCTCTAGGAAATTTGAAAGGACCGGTATCAGGTAAGCAAACACAAGGTCGAACTTTTGCTCTCCGAACACAATATGATAGTCACGATTTGGTGGAAGGTAATGTTGCTTTTAATAATCTTATGAATCATATACTTTTGATTCGGGATCTTCGCATTCACGATCTTGGAAAATCTTACTACTTATGCGTTAACATATCCTTTAGCAATAAATATGCCAACTAATACCATATCAAAAACATAATAAGTTTATATAAATTATGAAATAAAACTTGATGTAGGAAAAATTATCATTGATTTAGTAGTATTGGATATAGTAGGATTTGGCATCATCACTGGGATAGATACGTTAACAAGAAATAATGGTTATATCCATTGTTTCTCAAGGAAGGTTCTGACGCCCCGCCTATTCTAATCCTGTGTGATATGTCCATTATTAAATTAAACATGGATGATTTATGGTTTCATTCTTAGCATCACTGTCGAAATCCAATTATTTTACTCATACCCTAATGACCCAGTGTCAAAATTTTAATTATTGTTGTTACATGAAAGTAATTTCAACTAAATAACACACATTCACCATTCAAATAAACATAGTAATAAGGATGAAACAATGAAATGAAAAAATATGCATGGAATAACACCCCAGACGAGAATCCAAATACAATCATCCATAATATAAATCCACAACCAATACTGGAAATAAAATTAAAGTGAAATGTCTCGTCAAATAACCACTAGCTAGAGATGGGCGATACGCTCGACTAAGATAGAGAAATGATAAATAGGAACTGATAAATGTGGACGCGTCTACTACCAAAGTCCTTCAATGTCCACAGCAGCTAAGCCTGGAATCCCTATGGATGGGCACCTAAAATGTTTTTACAAAAATGGATTTGAAATGGGTCAGAGCCCAAGTACAACAGTTTGAAAATATTTAGCAATTATTTAGAATGCATTAAGATTATATACTATATATATGTTGGCTTCTTGTTCCCTCACTTGAGATCCTCACCTCTCAACTGTTGTTCACTCCTACCATATACTCCTAACCCAACTTAGTTATGCTACCCCGTCTAACAATTCTTCGTGCACAATCGTATTTCCCATATAAAACGTTACTAAATTTCCAATCCGTTTTATCCATTAGAAGTTACCAGTTAATTATTAAGTTCCCACATACTTAGATTACTTTAGGTATCACTATCCATCTTATCTACTAGTGCACACATAGTAGAATAAATTACACGTTTATATATAAACACCACACTTATAATATATACAAATACAACATCCCTAGGTGTGGACCTGCGATGTGGTCATACTCTACTATCAAGTCCTGGTACATCACATACTAATTACTGGACAGCAGATTAAAATTCACTCTTGAACCATAAATTCACAATTCACATAATCTGGAGGTCAATAAAGTCCTAAGCCTTTGGGCTATGCATACACCTAACTCACCTAAATGATCGGTCACACTCTCATTCGCACAAGTAGCTCTCAAGCCTTAAGCTCTATATTCTGAAGTACAAGTCAAAATATCCCCCCCCCCCCCCCCAATGGGCTCATCAAGATAAGACTGTCCACGACGTGGAACCTCTCGTGATAGCAAGTAGCCTAGGTATGTTCACAAAATAAAATTTACACAATGGTTATTCACATAACCTATATATTTAAAGAATAAATATAGTCATACACACAACCTGTAATATATGTCTTATAAGTAGTATATATAACTTCCGAATATCCTACGTATTATTATATTACCAATTACATTTCTCTTCGTATATTCTTGAGTATCCCCCATACTCGAAGTGTGCCAATTATTCTTCAAATTAATTTAGTAGGTAATTCACCCATACCCTACTGATCTAAGTCATAGGTTCTCTCATCGTCACCGTGACTTATACTCATTCCCAGAATTCATTACATCATAAAATTACACCGATAAGTCTTAGCTTTAACTCTTCTCATTTATGACTATGTCCCAATCCTTAGCCTACTAGTAAACCAAAATATTCCTCACAATGCTTTAAAGGTATCCCCACAGTTCACTTGTTCATCGATTTCAAGTTTAAGCCTAAAAATATGGAAAATAGTCAAATTCAGGGAAATCGAATCGATTCAGCCTTATCCCAAATCGATTCTCTATCCGAGTCGATTCGGCCAAGGGGTGAATCAATTTGCGATAGCAGGTCTCGTCTTATGCATTATTCCAGTTACGACTTTTTCGAATTTTAACTCTCCAAACCATCATAATTCAATACTAAACTCCCAACCAAGTATACTAATCCATATACTTACCATGTATGAAGGATTTCTAAGGTAATCAAAACATCAAAACATCAAAGAGGATCATCTAATTCACATTAATCCTCAAGTTAACCCCCCAAACCCTAAGTTATTTTTTTTCTTCAAGAATATCAACAGCATCTCAAATTTATTCCAAGTTTTAATGTTCCAATCCTTAATTTCATGCTATATAAATGGATTTAACATATCCATCAAGATTTTTACCCATGAACATAAATTGAGTCTTCCAAATCAAAACCAACATGTATATATTTATGAAATTATTCATCCTACACTAACATGGATGTTATATGTTCTCAAAATTACCAGGATAAATACTTGCCTCAAATTTCAGGTATGAATTTCTACAGAATAATTGTAGGATCGCTTTCCTCTCCTCCCGATCTACAGAACTGTGGGGATACCTTTCCTCTCCTCCCGATCTACACAATGGTGGCGGTGGTGGCGTAAGAATAGTGTGGAAACCCTTGAAACTACATCTATTCATCCTCTAGTGGCCTCGGTGTAATCTTTGTAACTTCTACCCTAAATCCCTCAACTTAACTGATGATATAAACTCCAAAATTCGTAGGTCTCTTTTTCCCTAAAATTCAAAGGGCCGAAAATACGCCTTCGGGGTGCTGATTTGGCCTAAAAATGCCCCGGGACCCAATCCAAACCCCCAAGAAAACGTTTTTGACTCTAAGAATCATAAAAATTATAGGGTGTTACATACTTCCCCCTAATAAAAAAATTTTATTCCAAAATTTGGAAAAAAGAGAATACTAGGTATAAATAACTCTGGATAGTTGTCACACATCTCATCCTCACGCTCCCAAGTTGACTCATAGGCATTATGATGCCCCTAATGAACGCATACAAGTGAAATTACCTTTGAACCCAATCTCATCTCCCTATGGTCTAGGATAGCAACTGGAGTCTCCTCGTATGAAATATCAGGTTCCAAATCAATATGCTCTAATTTAATGTGAGTGTGAGCCAACTCGTCCCAAAGATATTGCCTCAATGAAGAAATGTGAAATATACGATGAATCCGATGCAAGTGCTCCAACAACCCGAGTTTATATGCCAATGGCCCAATTCACTCAATGATATAGAATGGCCCCACATACCTTGGTGCCAACTTCCCTTTCTTTCGAAACCTCGTTATCCCCTTCATAGGAGATACACGTAGTAACACCTAGTCCCCCACATTAAACTCTAGGAGGAATCACTTGTCATCAACATAACTTTTCTATCTATCCTGAGCTATCCATATACGACTCCGAATCAAATCGATTTTGGCCAAAGTATCCTGAATCAACTCTAGTTTGAGTAGCTTGGTGTCCCCCACCGTCAACCAATAAGTAGGTGAATGACAAGGTCTACCGTACAATGCCTCAAATGGGGCAATGCCAATTATGAAATGATGGTAGTTATTAAACGTAAACTCGACTAGTGGAAGATAATGCTCCCAACCCCCTCTATAAATAAGAATACACATCTGTATCATATCTTCCAGCATCTGATTCGTCATGTCTATCTGTTCGTCCGTCTGCAGGTGATAAGTCGTACTCAATCGCAACTCGGTACCCATGGAATTTGGAAAAATCTCTTAGAAATGAGAGACAAAGATCTTATCCATGTCGAACACAATATCAAGTGGAACCCCATGCAATCTCACTATCTCAGCAATGAAAATCTGGGCATACTATCCCGTAGTGTAATCCGTCTGGACTGGCAGAAAATGGGCTACCCTGATCAACCGGTCCACTATCACCCAAATGGAATTGTGACCCCTCTATGAAGTAGGCAACCCAGTAATGAAATCCATGGAAATGCTCTCCCATTTTCACATCAGAATCTCTAATGGTTGTAGAATCCCTGTTGGTTTCTAATGATTCACCTTCACCAGTTAATAAGTGGTACACCTCCAAATAAACTCTGCAATGTCTCTCTTCATCCCTCTCCACCAATACTATCTTCTCATATCTTGGTACATCTCATCCCCTCCAGGATGTACCAAAAATCGTGATCCGTGCGACTCTATCATCACAGCGTGTCGCAAGTCCTTGATTTTTGGTATAATAAATCTCCTATGGAAGCATAAACCTCCCTCTGAACTCGCGGAGAAGGACTCTGCTCCCCCAGATAAAAGTTATCTGATCTGATCCTAACAAAATGAATCTGTTGCCTCGTGATAATCTAGAGGGTGACGGTCATAATTGACATAAATGATCTGGAAACTGAATCTTGATGTTCCAGCTCCTTCCATTTTGCCTTACAAACTTCAGCTATATACCCTACTGGCCTACGGATCAACGCATTTTCCACCACGTTAGCCTTCCCCGGGCGATACTAGATGTCAAATTGATAATCTTTCACAAATTCCAGCCATGTATGCTGACATATATCCATCTCTAATAAATACTGTAGTGACTTATTATCTGTGAATAGGAAAAATCTCTCCCCAGGAGATAACGTCTCCAAATTCGCAATGCAAGAACGACTGCCGCTAACTCCAAGTCGTGGTGGGGTAATTCCGCTCGTGAGGCTTGAGTTTGTAGGAAGAATAAGCTATAGCCTCATCCTCCTATTGTATCACACCCCCAAGTACTTGTAAGAATGCGTCGATAAAAACAAGATACTCCACCCCTGCCCTTGGAAGTGCAAGTACGGGTGCTGAAGTCAACTTATCCTTCAGCTCATCCAAAGCCAACTGATAAGCATCATCCCAGATAAATGGTATTCCTTTGCAAGTGAAGTTAGTAAATGAACTTGCAATATTCAAAAACCATGAATAAACAATTTGTAGTACCCGTCAAACCCTAAGAAATTGCGCACCTTTGTCGGTGTCGTCGACCATCCCCAGTCCCTCACCATCGACACCTTACTCAGATCCCTTGATATGCCACTGTAAGAGATGATATGACCCCAAAACTGTACCTTACCCAACCAACATCCAAATTTCTTAAACTTAGCATATAATTGGTGCTCGTGCAATGTATGTAAGACCCGACGCAGATGGTCGACATGATCCTCCTCAGTCTAAGAATAAACCAGGATGTCATTAATAAAGACAATGACAAACTGATCCAAAAACTCTCTGAACACCCTATTCATCAAGTCCATGAACACAAATGGCGCCTTAGTTAGCCCAAATGGCATAACCCGAAACTCGTAAGACCCATATCTCATCAGAAATGGAGTCTTAGATACATCCTGCTCCCGGATGCGCAACTAATGATACCCTTATCTCAAATATATCTTAAAGAAGTAGGCGACTCCTCTTAACTGGTCAAATAATTCAATGATTCTGGGGAACAGATACTTATTCCGTATCGTGACTTTATCAACTCCCAATAATCCACTCACAGGCATAGAGATCCATCATTCTTATCCATAAACAACACTAGGGCACCAGAAGGCGAGGTACTCCTACAGATAAAGCCCTGCCCCAAAAGCTACTTGATTAGGTCCCATAACTCCCTCATTTCCGTAGAAGTCATATGATAAGGTGTACGAGCTATCGATCAAGGACCCGATACTAAATCAATAACAAAATCTATCTCCCAGCTAGGTAGAAATCTCAGTATCCAAATACATTGGTGAACTCGCACACAACTGGGATTGAATCTAGGGAAATAGTTACTCATTTAAAGGGTCTCCTCCTCTATATAATACAAGTGGGTGTACGGTTCTCCTTCGGGATGAGGCACCGCCACTAAGAACATCTTTCGGCCAGGAATCGCAAACACATTGATCCTACTGTAATCATGGCCCCTATCATTGCTAGCCAATCCATGGCAATAATGGCATCATACTCTGACATATCTAACATAATCATATTGGTGGGCAAAACTAATCTCCCAATATTTATACTCACACCTCGACAAATAAGGAAGATAAGTGTCCCTCTACCCAGTGGTGAGTCTACACACGTGATTGTATTATCGGTCGTGTCTAAAAATCATGTGGCTCATGCAAATCTAGTGGCTATAAAAGAGTGAGAACCCCTAGTGTTAAATAAAATGTGTCCCGGAGTCCTTTATATAATAAACATACCCTAAACTATGGGTGGAGCTAGTGGATGTACGACCTGGTGGACGTTGTACACATGCCCGTACTGTAACTGCCCCTACTGTGGTGGGGCTATTGGGGTGAATGGTACTACAGGAAAGGCTGGTGCTAGGAGGGCTATGGGAAAAATAGGCCTCTGGGGCTCCTAGCGAGTGCCGTGTTGCTGCGAAACTCTACCCTTATCCGAGAAATCCTGACGATTGTGTCCATTGTTGCCATATATGAAACATCTTCCAATGAAATTTCCTCCCCTTTAGCCCTAATGGCCACTACCTCCTCTCCCTTGGCCCTGCTAAAAATGCTATTGGCTAGGCTGGCCATGCTTGAATCCACCCTGTCCCTGCCTATAATCTCCTGAATGAAAATGCTTAGCAGCATCCCCTAGTGGGAATCCTACTCACTCTGCCTCGGCTGGCTCTGAGTTGATTGTGACTCACTGGCAATGCTACCCCCTATTCTGCCCTGTTCACAGTACTCTCTTGAGCATTTGACTTCTTTCACATGGAAGTGGTGGTCCTGGAATTGAAATAAGGAAACATTTAAGACCTTCATATATGTCTTCAAAGTGGGATTACCTAACAAATGCTATCGAATTCTTTAGGTAAGACCATCCACAAACAACTATATCGTATTCTCCTTTGTGCTCACTTCCTTGGGAATAAAGTTTGTCAGCCTAGTAAATTCCTCCTCATACTCCGCTACTATCCTCCATTCCTATGAAACTTCTATGAATTTCCACCTCATCTCTATCTGAATGCCAGATGGGAAGTACTTGCGTACAAATCGCTCCGAGAACTCCTGAATCGTCAACGTACCTATCTCATGTGAGGTATTAACAGACTCCCACTATTGTAAGACTACCTCGAATAGCTTAAAGTGAGATAGTATCTATCTCTATACATCAGTGCACTTATACATGCACAATTGACGCTGGATATCCTTCTTCTATTAGCACACCGCAACTACATCGGAGCTCCCCTGAAACTAGGGAGTGTGAGCCTTCTAAAAGTAATCCCTAACTCGAGCAGAAGGAAATGAGTGATTCAGATCTAGAGCCATAATCGGAGTCTGGGGTGGCACCTGTGGTGCGTTCTAAGCAAAAGTAGTCAAAGTCTCATTAACCGCCTGTGCCATAATGATGGCAATCTCAACAGCATTTATAGTCCTTGGTGCCTGAGTTGGTTTTTGCTTAGGCTTTGCATATAGGGTGGCTTGTGGTTCAGGGTGGGGAGGCATCTGAAATGAAAAAGAATTTTGTATCAGTTCACAGTCCAATATATCTCAAAGTAGCTGAAGATGTAAATAAATAATCATGAATACAACAATCCTAATAAACATGGTTCTATATCAAAGAACGCTATGCTGGAAACGTATCAAGTACGTACATATCCTATGGACACTAGAACCTGATGCTCTGATCCTGGGTGATCAGTCCATTATTAGATTAAACAGGAATCATTAATGGTTTCATTTTCTTAGCATCACAGTAGAAATACAATTATTTTACTCATATCATAGTGGTCTAGAGTCATAATTTTAATTCTTGTTGTTAACATGCAAGTTATTTGAACTAAATAACACAAATTCACCATTCCAATAAACATAGTAATAATGATGAAACAAAGAGATCAATAAATATGCCTGGAATAACACTCCAGACAAGAATCCAAATACAACCATTCATAATATAAATCCACAACCAATAATGGAAATGAAATAAAAGTGTAATGTCTCTGAAAATAACCACTAGCTAGAGATGGGAAACATGCCCGACTGAGATGGAGAAATGATAAATACGAACTGATACATATGGAGGCGTCTAATAATAAGGTCCTGCGATGAACACAACAACTGCAGCACATCGAATATGAAGGAACTCCTAAGCTTGGTGTCGTTGTCGATAGGCACCTACAATGTTTTTACAAAAATAGATTTTAAACGGGTCAGAACCCAAGTAAAACAGTTTGAAAATATTTAGCAAGTATTTAGAATGCATTAAGAGTATATAGTATATACATATTAACTTCACATGCCCTCACTTAAGATTCTCACTTCTCAACTATTGTTCACGACTAATGTATACTCCAAACCCGCAGGTCTCCACCTAGGGATGTCATATTTGTATATATTACAAGTGTGGTGTTTATATATATATATATATATATGCGCGTGTGTGTGTGTGTGTGTGTTTGTAATTTATTTTACTACGTGTACAGTAGTAGATAATATGGATAATGATATCTAAAGTAATCTAAGTATGTGGGAACTTAAAAATTAATTGGTAACTTCTAATGGATAAAAACGGCTTGAAAATTAAGTAACGTATTGTATGGGAATATGGGTGGGCTTCCAATTTTAATTAAACCAAAAACATGCAATTAGGTGATTCAAATTAAGCATGTAAAGAAACAAATAATTTCAAGAAAAATCTAGGTAGGGCAAAACCTTTAATTTCACTAAATTTTACAAATCATAACTTACAACACTATAGAGAAATGTAGCAATGAATTCTAATGAGAACCCACAAAGATCGCATCCTTCAATCAAGAATGATTCCCTCGAGAACCATAATAATCTCAGTCCTCCTCCTTCAGTAGTGAATACACTCGAATATCACACGTCTAGTAGTGAAGCAATCTCTCCATAAGAATAACTTCGATAAAGAAGTGTTTGGGTTCCAAAGATGATTCACAAAAGTATTTCGAATTGTTGTATGAATCATAACAAGTTTTTCCTTATAAAGTGAAGATTGCTTTGCATCTGTTCTACAGTTTGTGCAAATGAAAAGTCTTAAAGAAAAATCTTCATGAAATAGGTTTGTATAGTCGAACACGAATTTCGAGGTGAAAGAATATGGTTGAACGAGTTAGAAAGGTCGTTCAAATGAGATGTTAATCTTATTAGAAGCGAATATCTAATGACCTAAGAAATGACATTCAAAAGTAAAAAAAATAATCTTTGTTGATCCAAATTAGAAGCAGACCATTAAACGATATATCTAATGACCTTATAAATTCATTCGAATGACAATGAGATGTCGTTTAAACGAATTAAACGAAATTTTTAAACTTCACCTACTGCAAACTCAGCAAATATTTTTAAGTCTAAAAATGCCTCAGTTTGATAAAAATCAATTTAGAAAAATATCCCAATACTTAGTAAAAAATATATGAAACACTAAACTAAATGGATCCAAATACTTAGTAAAAAATCTACGAAACACAAAACTAAATCCGTACCAAAATTATGTCAAGTCGTAGAACATGATGACGTATCTTGATATTCAGATCCGTCTTCTTGAATGTATGAACTTGAATTTCCTTGATGAATGTAACAAAATATGCCATACGTAATGTAAACTAAACTCTATGGATAAGTCCTAAAAGATAAGGGCAATGATGAAAAAATTTCCCTTACAAATGTCCCCCTATGGCTATTTCGGTACAAAATACAAATAACCGAATTCTCCAACAAATCCTATACAAATCCTCCTAGAAACCCAAAAATGAAAAGATACTAAATATGTAAGTCTTAAAAATCTTCAACATTCAAATCTTCAAATCTCCTTGCTTTCTCTTGATATTCTTTTAAGAGCTTTGTCAAATTGTGTACTTTTAATATGCTCCACAAAGTGTACCAACACACAATAGATAAATAAAATACCTTCGTGATGTATTGAGTTTGAAATAAGATAAAAAAATCATAAAGCAAAAGTATAAGGTGTTGTCAATAAGTGTAGATCAACCAGTGGAGCACGAATGAGATTACTATAAAGACAGAAAGCTTTGTTTTCCAAACAAACTCAGTTGAATCTTTACCCATTATTAGGCAATAATTTCCAAGCATCATAAGTTGTTCATATAATTTGGCTACTTCAATGTGAGTTGAATCATGACTTTGCTTGAGAACTTCATTTACTTCCTATGTTATTATGAATCCCAATGGTCTGTTAAAATATTCATCATGATGCATCCTCTCTTCTAAAGAAGAACCTTGGGGATTGTCTTCTAAGTGTTATGGCATCTTCCTTCTCCGTTCGAACAACGGCATCTTTTATGAAATGACTATAAGGATGCCTCCAGTTTGTTTGAGATTAAAAAATGATGCACTTAGTTAGTTGGAAGCAACATTGACACTTAGCACATTCTCTTTGTACTACTGTTGCATATTGCTACATTGTATGCTAAAAATACCCTTATTTTTAAGTTATCATATAAAGGTTAATATCAATGATCTGATAATGCTCCTTATGACTTTTCTTCAACCTTTTTTGGCTTCTTATGAGCCATTATATCTATCCAGCCATCTGCCAAGATGTTTTAATACAAACTTCGTTGCATAAGATAATTGTTCAAGATCAGTAAGTTTCATCTAACCATATCTTCTTCTAATTGTTTTCTTATAATCCCTCTCCAGTCTAAGGCAACATTTATGGGAATAAGCTGGAGCACAAAATACGAAGTTGTCATGCAATGGATCACCATAGCTGTAAATTTACCTTTTATGGCTATCTTTTGTGCTATTATGGCATATGCATTAACATGTTGGTTCATTTTTCTTGGATTCCTCTCCTCTTTCAATACATAAATCTGGTCAATCAACCTTTGTATGATTATTTGATACGAAGCTAGGCCGTGGTGCTTCAAGTTATATTACTATTCATTTATTTGTCCACTAACTTAGAATCTAATTTGATGTAAAGTGAACGAATGCCTCTTTGGAGGGCCTTAAGTAATCTTAAAATCAAAGCTTCATATTCCACCTCATTATTTGAACAAATAATTTCCAATTTAAAATACAAAAAAAATCTCCTCCCTTCTTCCAGATAAAATTACTCTAGCTCCTCTTTTTCCTTGAAAAAATGAAACATTAAATTCCATGGACCATTCCTCCAAGTTTACCTCACAAATGTTTTCTTGAAAATCATCACCATGTATATTTTCATTAGGAGACTCAAACAAACCTAGAGGAAATATATCAAATAAATCATTATAGGCTTGGCTCTTGATTACATGATGAACCACACATTTCAAGTTATATAAAAAGGAATGTGGAACCACCTTGGTCGATATACATAATTATGGTATCATCCAGATAGCACTCAGGAAGAGTGACCACCATAGACGCATCCCTCAGGGGAGACCAATGCTCTTACCCTAGCGTACATGAGTGGTCTCGTCCCATAATGGACTCGTGTGTATGGCACCCAAGAAACCTACCACACTCCCTAGTATTGTATCATATTGGAGACCAAGACCACATAAATCAATATGAGTGTCATCCTCACACGACACTGACATTACAGGACAACAACCTTATCCTAAGATGGGTGTGTTAGTCATTGACAACCACCCTGACTTGTCTCGTCTGTCAGTAGGCAAGAAGTCCTTTCTATAGTCTCGATTAGGCCGAGACTTCCTACATTCGATATATTTTTACAGGCATGGAACGCATACCAAGGGAATTTCATTAATATTTACACAAAACCATAATTTAAGATTAACAAACCACGTAGGGGAATATTCTTTATGATGATCTCACTTTATACACACACATCAGGCTCTCTCTCATTTAGCACGATAACATTATGAATGAAGAGGGTCGAAAGAGGTCTTAATTTTTTCTTAACTACATGCATCTCAGGAATTTTCTCACCTAAATTGAAACTCGAGTTTATTATATCAAACAGTCATCCGTAAAACTCATCAAAGGATTCAGACTCAAACATAGTAATAGTTTCAAATTGTGTGGTGAGATTTTGCTGCTTAGAAGCTTTAACAGCATTAGTTCCCTCGTCAATGAGCTGGAGGGTATTCCAAGATTCTTTGGACATGGTGCAAGTCATAAAGTGACATAAATCATCAGAGGTGATGACTCCTAAGATGGCACTATGATTTCATGAGTTAAAATTGCTCCACTTAAAGTCGTCCTTTATCCATGCAGAGACAAATTTTTAGCTAACCACATTATTAATTGTCGCTGTGGGTGGTGTCCACCCTCTTTCACAAACCAACTAGACACGTTCATATATGGATTTTAAAATGGACCTCATTCTTTCTTCTTAATAGGCATAGTTTGAACCATAAAAATGGGCATCCTGTTATAAATATTATCCATTAAATCCAAATTTTTAAAGAAAAACAATTTTTTGAAAAAAAATGATATAAAAAAAATTGTAAAAAGGTCACACATTATTCTTCTGTAACTGGTTCTGATACCAATTTGATAATGCAAGTGATTCAATGGATTGATTTATATCTTAGGTTCCCACACACAAATCCAATTTATTGAAAATTTTATCTTGAATTAAATTAGGTTTGCATACAAGATGTGTTCCAATTATCAAAATAAGCCGGCAATCAACACAAGAGATGAGGAAAAATCCCTAAAAAGGGCAAAACCATATATTTAGCACTATCGAATAATTTTTTAGACAACTGTCATATAAAACTTAACAAACTAAGTAAGATGCATAGAGTTTTCAAAACTTCAATAGAATACGACTCAGTCCAGAGTCATCCATAGGTAGCAGTCTACCCTCGGTATCCATCGATCAACCTTAGTCTTATTTAGCAATGAACCATCGGTTTATAAGTCAGCCACAGAGGAATCTCAACAAGGATTTTTAATGGTATTTAAAAATAGGGATTCACAAAGTTCACAAATCATATAAGAGGATGAAGGATTTATGAATAAAAAAATTTTTTTGTGAAAACAAATATGAAAACCTTGGGACTATTTACACAGAAATCGTTTTAGCCAAAGTCTTATGGAAAAAATGCTCAAAATATGTATTTATAATGTTTTCACAAATTTCTAGGCGACGCAGGTCGTTCAAACGAAAGTGGACTTCGTTCAAATGAAAATACAGGTTTCGTTCCAACGAGATTGAAACTCGTTTAACGATATGTGCTTTTTGTTCGAATGCCCATCTAACGTCCTTCCAAAGACAAATCTCTGCATAGGAAAACTAACCTCATTTGAACAAGGCTAAAAAATAATTTTTTATTTTTAAATCCTCTTCATAAAAACGCTTCGATTTTTTAAAATAAGTAACATCCCCACATATGATATATAAAGTTTATCAAAACCTATGTTTATACCTTCATATCTTATAGGTGTCTTCGATCTCGGAGATGTCAGAGTTCGATTCGATGAGTCAGTTTATAACAGGATACACCAAACATAAAATAAAGCTTAACCTATGAGAAATTATAAATATTTGCTCTTACACTCATCAATCGACTTTAGTGCCGAACTCATTTGATCTTTTTAGTATGCATAATTTAACGCATAAAAACTAGGTAGCATGTTATATAGATTATCCATATAATCCCAAAATTAAAGATCACAAAATAAATTAGTGTAACGAGCTCTAATACCAATTTGAGAAAAAGGGGTTATACAGATTTACTTGTATCTTACGCTAAACACACAAATTCACCTTTTTCCAAATTTATCTTCATTTAAATATAAATTGTGAAGCCAAAAATCCAAACCAAACATAGTAGGAAGAAGATAGAGGGTAAATTCCCTTTTGGGAAAAACCTTTAATTCAGCATTGTTAAAGAAAAGACAGACGCTTAACGACTTACCCACTACTTATAGATCCACCAAGTATAACGCGATAGAGTATTTAAATCTTCAATGAAAAATAGCACGGTCCAACACCGCCCATGGTAAGAAGATCTTTGCTCGGTATCCTAATTCTTTTCTTCTTCAGTAGTAGAACCTCGACTCAATAAATCAGTAGTTGAGAAAATCTCTACAAGAGTTTAGATCTTCAATTGTGTTGTTATTAATTTGGATAAGTGATCCTTAAAGATCTAAGGGGTTCAGATGTAAAAGTGTTAGAGTTTGATAAAAAAAAAAGAACTCTAAAAAGGCTTTATTAAAAGTCTAATCTCATATCTCTATTTATAGGAATGTTATTTCAAAGAGATAGAAATTAAAGATTTAGAAAATATTTAATGAAAAATAAATAACATGCGTACTCGTTTGAAATAATTGCCACCTCATTCGAATAATGTACCCTATCTCGTTCAAACGATTTTCAACGAAACTTTGAATGATATTCTAAAGATAACCTAAAAGGCGACGTTCCAGATCTCGTTCGAATGTGAAAACCTCATTATAATGACCAGTTGAATCTCATTTGAACGACATGTTCGTTTGTTCTAACGAGCCAGCGATATTTTCAAAAATTCTTTAAAAATTCTTTTGAAAACATTTTAATGAAAACTCTTTTAGAATTTCCCCCGGATATTTAAAGCTTTATCAAACCAAGCCATAACTCTTATCATGTAAAGTTGTGATGAACAATCATTAATCTTACAAATTTCACCAACTTTTCGTCTCTTTAAACACTTGAGAACGGTCATGAAAGTGCAGTGTGGTGTAACTGGATAAGCCAAATAAAATTAAAATTATCAATTATAAAACTTTCTCTTATAGTATGCATTGTTTTCATAAATCTTAACATTTAATGATGTCACATATTTCATTAGTTTTTGTATATATGATTTGTAATGGTGATAGGCGGGTTATGCGGAGCCAATTGGAAACTCAGATTGCCAATTGATTATTGTAGTATAACTTTTAGAACAATCTACAAGCCTATTTTTTTTATTAGTCTGTGTGATTTTAGTTAGAATTATTAACATGTTCATTTATAATTGATTATCTAATTTATGTGATTTAAAAGGACGTTATGCCATTAATTTAACAATATGTTTATTTGGTAATGTTAAGCAAAGCTTATATGCATGTGTTTTTAAGAATTCTTAGAAGGTTTAAGAACTTTTAGGGACTAACAAGGATCTATATATGTACATATAACATATTCAAAATGACGTCGAAGATTCTCAATAATATTTCAATATTCACAACTTCATAGTGAGAGTCAAGATCTAATGCCTTGAAAATACAACATTAACATAAAGAATTCAAAAATTTAAGATAGAAAATATAATAGCATACAAAAAGAATGTGTTTGTGATAAGATCAAATCAAATTTGAATACAATTCATATGAAATCAAAGCTGAACATAATAACATACAAGACCTAAATAATCAAAATATTTTCAATTATGAGGGATGGGTGAGGGACTCAATCATACAATAATCAAAAGAACAAAAAGAATCAAAAGAATACAATAGCTTCTAAGCAATTGCCCAAATCTGCAAGGGTGAATGATGATGAATTTACTCATGAACCTCCTTCTAGTAGTCTCAATCGACATCATTAAGGTAAGAATGGGTGGTTAAAATGAATGCGGGGCAACTTAATTAAGACGCAACCTTAAATTGGAGGCATAAACTATTGTTCTATGTGATGCCCAACAACATTTCTATCCTATTGTGCTTAACTTCTTATTGTTTGAGTTGTAATTTATTTCATGTTTAACATGTTTATGAGTATATATATATATATATATATATATATAGAGAGAGAGAGAGAGAGAGAGAGAGAGGAAGGATCACGTACGTCATGATATATACATCACATCTAGTTCTAGGCCCTAAAAAATCTGTTTTCCAAATTTTTTATATTTCTCTTAAAATTAACCTTGAAATCAACCCATATTCAAAAAATTAGGTCAAAATACATTTTTTAGCTATTTTTAAAAAATTCATAAAAAAACTATTGGAGCAGATACTTATAAATATGGTATTTTGAGCAGTTTTTGTGGATTTTTAAAAATCGCTACAAAATGTATGTAAGGACATTTTTTCCATTATTAAATGTTATGGCGTACGTCGTTACACCGTTGAAGAAATTCAAGATTCATATCGCCATCAACGGATCCGAATATCAAAGAAGAAGAGGAATCAAAATTCTGACAGGCCGGATCAGTCCGCCTGTTTCAAAAATGAACCGGTCCGCCTACGGACCGATCCGCCCTCAACCGAACCGATTCGTTTGTGCACTAATCCAGTAGACCCCGGACTGGTAGAGAACCGAATAGAGGCTTTGAGAAAAAGAATCGGTCCGACCCCCCAGACCGGTTCGCAGCAGAGGCAGACCGGTCTGCCTGGGATAAACTCAACCAGATCGTGCAGCGATTTTTTAGGCTGAATAATTTCTATTTCAACCCACTTTGGGGATTTGTTTAGCAAGACTTCTTCACACGATTTTCAGAGACCATAAACTCAAAGTCTTCATCTTTGTGAGTTATCAAACTCATGCTTTAATTCACATAAACATTGACAAATCTTTGTGAATCTTTTGGAACCCTAGAACACAAAATTTGTTTTGTTCAACCTTTGTGGGGACATCTTTGCAACCGAGGGCTACGTGTCATTGCCGAGGGAGTCTCTACAAAGTGTTATGACTGCGTGTCATTAAGGAGTGTTGCGGTTCTTCCTTTGATGATTGGACTGAGGTTCATGTGGGTTCGCTGCGTGTGGATTCATTGATGTATTTCATTGTAATACTTGTAAGTTACGATTTACTCTTTATAGTGAAATAAAAAGTTTTGCCCTGCGGGGATTTTTCCTTAAACCTTGTGTCGCATACTTTATCTGTTTTTGGGTTAACACACGCACGCACGTAGTTGTTTGTTTCTAAATAGACTCTAATTAAATAAGGTTTAATTGGAATCTTGCGAATTTAATTTAAATCGATATCACACCCCTTTTCAAATTGGTATCAGAGCAGGTTACGCTAATTTATCGATATTCCTATTTTCCACAAAATTGTGTGATATTAATTTTTTTTGAAAATCAATTTTTATGAAAATTCACAATTTTTCCTATGGAGCACTTAATAATCAGATGCCTATTTTTGATGGGTCTAATTATGCCTACTGGAAAGCTCGTATGAAATCGATTTTAAAGTCTCTTGACGAGCGAGTTTGCTTGCTTTGCGAAAATGGTTGGACTCATCCCACGGTCATTGTTAATAACATCACCACTTTAAAACACGTGCCAGCCTGGACCGTATATGATTATATATTGTCCAATTTTAATTCCCGTGGTCTGAGTGCTATTTCTGGAGATGAGTTTCGTCAAATTATGACGTGCACCACGTCTAAAGAGGCTTAGGATGTTTTGAAACTGACACATGAGGGTACGAACGCTGTTAAAGAGTCAAAATTACAAAATTTGGCCATCCAATTTGAGACTATCACCATGTCTGAGTCCGAATGCCTTGATGAGTTTTGTGCACATTTGTCGGACATTGTTAACACTAGTTTTAATTTGGGTGAAGTGATTGATAACACATGTGTCGTTAAAAAGATTTTGAGATCTCTCCCAAAACGCTTTATTCCTAAAGTCACTGTTTTGAACTCTTTCGGAAATTTGAAATCACTTAAGTTGGAAGAACTTGTAGGAGATCTTCAAACCTATGAGATTGACATGTTTCCCAAAACCATTAAGGCTAAGGATAATGGTATTGCTTTGAAGACTCATTTTAAGAAAAAGAAAGAAAAAGTTTGTGAGTCCGATTCTGAGGGAGATTTTGATTTTAATAATATGGCCTTATTTGCGAAAAATTTTAAGAAATTTCTCAACATGAACAAAAATAATTCTTCCAATAAAAAGATTTTTTTTGAAAAAATAAAAAGAAAGAAAAGGCCAAAGAAAGTGATGAGAGGGAAAAAGAGAATGACTTCGATGAGGAGTGTGAGGAAGATTTATAGAACATCACTTGTTTTGAATGTGGGGGTAAGGGACATAAGTCGTTTGAGTGTCCTACTTGGCTTATAAAGAAAGGGAAGAAAGTAGCCATGCTTGCCACACTTAGTGATGATGAGGGAGATGAGTCGGATAAAGGTTTAGGACATGGGAAGGTTGTCGCCTTTTCTAGTCGTGTGAGCACACCCATTTTGTCTCACAAGAGTGCACACGAGAGCGGTGATAGTGATTCATGTTCTTTAAGTGAGGGAGAAAGTGAAAGTGAAAGTGAGAGTGGAGATGAAAGTGAGCTTCAAAAATCCTTTATAGATTTGTACACCGAGACCTTGAAAATAAAGAAGTACAATCGAGATTTAGGTCGTCGGGTTTTAGATTTGGAGAGAGAAAAGGAGGTTTTGAGAAAGGAGAAGTTTGACTTGACCGACACGGTGTCTAGTCTGATGACACGTGTATCCCAACTCGAGAGTGATCTGGAACGTGCCCGGGAGGTCAAAGTCATTTTTGAGAACGCACCTAAGAAGGTTAAAAAGGTGGTTCTTAAGGGTAAAGGTGATAATTTAGGAATAAGTCATGACGATGCTTCTACTTCCCAATTAGCACCCGAGCCAGTTCCCACTTTAGTGTTGGATTCACATGAGTCTCACCCTAACCCACCTAGGCGTCCCATTCCTATTAGGAAAGTGCGCCCTAGAGTTTTTGAGAGAGGTGTTCCTAGGCCTATTTATGTTTGTTCACATTATAAGAGGAGAGGTAACCTTAACGAATTTTGTTTTAAGTTGGGTTATGTGTCACCGTTTGCTTCTACATGTGTTTCTGACACACATGCACTCACACATGATACTTTACATGCTCCCGGAGACTACATGAGAGAGTTTGCACATCTAGGTGAGCAAGTGAAGTTTTTAGTCAAAACTTCACAAGAATTGATGGAGGTTTTTCATAAGTTGTCACCACCTTTGGAAAACCCTTCCGCACCTAATGATTGAGGTTTGACTTGTTTACTAGCATATGATGTTTTTTTATGTCATTATTTTCCTATTTCTAGTATGTATCATTTGTGTATAGTTTTGCCTTTTAAAATTTTTTTAGAAAAACCCAAAAATATTTTTGTTTTGTTTTATTTGCACCGTTTATGGATGGATACTTAAGATGACCGAGTCACGACATCATTCCATTATTTTCATGTGACTATTTGATAGTCTTTTGAGACAATAGATCAATTCATCCATGTGCTTTAAAAGTTTGGAGTATATGAGTTGTTATAGTGTTGCTACCTACATGTTTGACTCACTTTGTCCTTTTTCCACACATGCAGGGATTTGTTTAATTATTGTTCTTGTCTTATCACATGTTGGTTGGGTGTTTTCACTTCAATCCTGTCTTTAAAACAAACCAAGCATGATAAATTTTGATAAGGAAATTGTGCATATAAAAACCATTGTGTGAGTTTGTGTGCTTTGTTTGAGAACGGGGAGGGGTTGCGAAAGGTAATTATCTATCCTTTGCGCAAAAGCCACCGTTATAAAGGACCTAAAAATGGACGAATTTTATTATCCGAGGTCCAAAGAGGTTTAAAAGAGCCCAAAAAGATTTAAAGGAAATAAAAAAGAAATTCATGCCAATTATGGGCCATTTAGGTGTTTGCACCAATTCTCCAAAGTTTGAGAATTTAGATCACCTGTAAAAGAAAATATATTTGAGGGAGTTTGGTTCGAGAATTAAAACGGGTTTGCACGTCCTTGAAATGCTTGAATATGCGCTAAATAGTTTTGGACGTTATTGGGGTGAAAATCATTTCACTTTGATTTGTTGATTTGCATAAGACGATGTCATCTAAATTCAACAATTTTTTCACCTAAGGATACTTTTGATGTTCATTCGTTAGGGGTACACATATGCATCGTGCACATATGATTGATTGAGTTTATTTACCTATCGAATTTGTTCACACCCATTCATTCCATTTTCATGACTTGGTTGTTTGAGTTTTAATCCATGGTGTGTTTTTTTGTAGCATTTTGTTTTCAAAAGGTATATTATTTTTTTGTATGAAAATTTTGAAAACTTTCAAAAAAAAAATAGATGTTTATTCCTTGTGACACCCCGGCTTTTCTTGTTTGATTTCTTCTTCTAATTTGTCTATTTGGGGACATCATAAAAAGGGGGAGATTGAGAATTATCATATTATGGGAGTTTTTTTTGAGTTTTTGAGATTTGATGAAGTATGCTTTCATCATTTGATATCTATGTTTATCTCATTTCAAACTCGATACATCACTTGGTATTTTGCTTTATCTCATGTGTGTAGGTACTTCGTTGATGATCTCTGAATTGCACACCCTAATGAGAAAAGCGTTGAGATTCCTGAAGATTCGAAGAGCAAACGTTGAAGTCTTATTCATTTGTATCCTTCCAGTTTTGGGTTCATGGAAGGGTAGATATGTATAGGCATTTTTGTTGTTTGATAATTCGGATGTTTGTTGCTATGTATGTACCGGCATAGACATAGGGGGAGATTTGTAAGGACATTTTGTCCATTATTAAATGTTATGTCGTACGCCATTACACCGTTGAAGAAATTCAAGATTCATATCGTCATCAACGGATCCGAATATCAAAGAAGAAGAGGAATCAAAATTCTGACAAGCCGGACCGGTCCGCCTGCTTCAAAAATGAACCGGTCCGCCTACGGACCGATCCGTCCTCAACTGAATCGATCCATTTGTGCACTAATCCAGTAGACCCCAGACTGGTAGCGAATCGAATAGGGGCTTTGAGAAAACAAACCGGTCCGACCCCCCTGACCGGTCCGCATCAGAGGCAGACCGGTCCGCCTGGGATAAACTCAGCCAGATCGTGCAGTGATTTTTTAGGCTGAAATATTTATATTTAAACCCACTTTGGGGATTTTTTTTTAGCAAGACTTCTTCACACGATTTTCAAAGTCCATAAACTCAAAGTCTTCATCTTTGTGAGTTAGCAAACTCATGTTTTGATTCACATATACATTGACAAATCTTTGTGAATCTTTTGGAACCCTAGAACACAAACTTTGTTTTGTTCAACCTTTATGGGGAGATCTTTGCAACCGAGGGTTGCGTGTCATTGCCGAGGGAGTCTCTACAAAGTGTTATAACTGCGTGTCATTAAGGAGTGATGCGGTTCTTCCTTTGATGATTGGACTGAGGTTCATGTGGGTTCGCTACGTGTGGATTCATTGTTGGATTTCATTGTAATACATGTAAGTTGCGATTTACTCTTTATAGTGAAATAAAAGGTTTTTCCCTGCGGGGATTTTTCCTTAAACCTTGTGTCGCATACTTTATCTGTTTTTAGGTTAACACACACACGCACATAGTTGTTTGTTTCTAAATAGACTCTAATTAAATAAGGTTTAATTGGAATCTTGCGAATTTAATTTAAATCGATATCACACCCCTTTTCAATGTATTTTGACCTAATTTTGAACATGGGTTTATTGGAAGGTTAATTTCAAGAGAAAAATAAAAAATTTGAATTTTTTTAGGGCCTACAACTAGGTGTGATGCATGAATGATGTATAGAGCATGATGTAGGTGATAATTCTCATATATATATACTAGGGTGTACCCGTGCCGATGGCACGTTGAAAATGAAATTCTAGTTCAAATTCATTCAAATATACGTGAATTGAAATGACAAAATTGAGTAAAAATTATTTTTTCTTTCAATCATATTAAAATGTTCACCATCTCCCCACATTAACAAAAGTCTCTTCTGATTTTCAAGAACCCCTAAAACATGTCGAGAAATAAGTCTATTGTTGACTTGTATGTATATTGTCATGCGAGGAAGGGAGACCGACTATATTTTTCATATTTTAAGTGGTTTTAGACCTTATAATAAATTTTACCTATTTTATTTTAAATTTTTTCTAATTTTTTTAATGGATTTTAATTAAGTAGTTGTAAATAAATTAACTTATCAGTAAACTGTATATATCTAATGTACCCAATAAATAATAAGATGCATTACAATATTTTGAGGATGCAAATATAACATGTATGGGGCTTTACCTTAAAGATTTGCTTAGTAACATTATAATTATCTCATACTTTGAAGGTTTAGAAATAAAGAAATGATCTTTTTATAGTAGTCGCATCACTTCTCACTTAGGGAACGTTAAAAGCATTAAATAATGGATAGATACATAAAAATTAATCATTAAAGATTTTATAAAAATAAAGATAAAACACTTCATGGCACTTATCACCAAAAATCTCAAAAGTGATTGTAAACCTATATACCCAAATGAGCAAGGACTAATAGTCAATTTTAAATGGGAAAAGCGAATAATAAAACTTTATATCCAAAAAATTATTTTTTTATATTTCAAAATAATTTGTTAATTTGCGCTAATAAATTACTTGTTATATACAAAAAAATGTACATTATTATATAAAGAAATACTTTTTAAAACAGTTTCTACAGTTTTTTGAAAAAAAAGAAGTTAAAACATTTTTTCATATATAAAGATGTCTTGTATTTGTACTTATAATAATAACAGTTTTATACATTTAAAAAATGACTGTGTTTATAAAATAAGTTTTTACGATAAGTAATTTAATAAAAAAATAATAGTTTGATAGTTATATTTATAAAAAGAATTTTTATATAACATATATTTTCTAATAAAAAAATTTCATATAAATTTTGACGTTAAAACAAAGTATTTTGTTAAACAACTTTTCTAATAACAAAATTCGATACTTTTGTTAAACAAAAATCATCATTTCAAAATAAGTAAAGTATACTTTTACTTTGAGCCTTGTGCCCCATCTGCCCAATAATGCCACCAACTTCTACTTACCTTGAGCCTTGTGCCCCATGTGCCCCAAAAAATGATAAAATTACAAATAAATGTACTAATATTATTTTTGACTTCTTTTGAGCAGTAATTCCATTTTTATGAAAAACATAACTGAGCTATGAAAAAGTTCTTATTTTACAACTAAACTTATATTATAAACTTCAAAAATGTAATGAAATGAGAATGAATAAATTGGGAGGTGAAAATACATATCCATTAAACCTAAAGCTTTAAGGAAATATAGAATAGAGCATAAAAAAAGAATACAAAGAACACAAAACATATTTGAAAGAAATGGGTTTTATTTATATTGTAAACATATTTTACAAAAATGGGCCTCCATTACCATGTCTTACCTTTTCGGGTACGCATGGACCCAATCAAACCCAACTCTCTATCAAATTCGTAAGAACGTTATGAATATTTCCTAATAGTGATTTGGTCAGGAAAAAAAAGATGCGCATTATAACATAATACAACTCACATGATGCTATAAATTGATGTGTGGGCCCATTAAATTAAATGATTAACCGATTCTCGCATAGAAAATGTTTTTTTTGTCATTTTTTTATTACTAAAATTCATTTGGAAGCCAAACTCAAAGAAGTGAAAATGCGCAATATTAAAAAAAAATTGAGAACATACTCAAAATAACCCTTTAATTTGTTTCATATTTTTAACTGAATGTTTTTAATGACACCTCTTCGGCAATTATCATTTTCAAATTTAACTAACTATTTATGTGTAACCCATTTGGTTGAACTTTAAAATTCTAAAGTTGTTGACATATTTTTAATGTTCATTCACATAATTGGTTGAAAAATTAAAATAAAAATTAAATATTTGCGTTGGACTCCACAATTTTTAATGTTGCAACCGACCTCGCTAAATCAACAAATTTGAAATATTTAATAGGAGGTCTAGACTGACAGGCCTAAGGGATCATTATTATAGACATTAGTATACTAATAATCATATTCATTATGTGTACAACCCAAAACTATTATTCTTTCAAACTAAGAAATGACATTTGCATCTTTTCTTTTCTATTTCTATCCCATGTTGGGAACCACCCAAAAATTACTTAAACCAACTCATATTCAGACATAACAAAAACACCAACATGCCATTATCAAAAAACCCTGTCTCCTTCCAAAACAACCTACAAAGCCATAATAATCCGCAAAACCCAACCTGCAGTCAACAAATTTAACCCAAATCGTTAAGACTGATAACATTATCCAAAACATTATAATAGGAGTTTTATCCAATATAAAGATAAAACCACCCAACCGTAGACATTTACCAAGTGAAAGAGAAAGCCCTGACACTCGTGGCAGTACCTGAAACCAAAAAAAAAGGAAAGAAAAAAAAAGAGTTGGATCAAATGCTTATAAAATAATTAACAAACTAACATCACAATTTAATAACCCCTTATCAAAATAAGAGGTGGCCAACCCGATACTTCAATATTTACAAGAATCATCGATGGTCCATTCTTAGCATCATCATAAATACAATAATTATACGAGGTAACCACCCAATATTTTAAAAACGGATTGTCAAAATTTATTTTGTAAGTTCAAGAAAGCATTTAAACAACCCAATTTGAAAAGAAGGTGGATAAAATAACTAAAGGAATTAAATTGAACAGTACACACACACACACACACACACACACACATATATATATATCACAATAATTGAATAAGCTATCGGGTAACAGACCCAAACAATACGGTTACACCGAGGATAAAAGTATAACATCACATCTATGATACAATTACAAAACTTGGGAAACACGCCCGAATGAGTAACCAATTATAACTAGATTACAAAAGAAAATGGAAGCGTCTACATCAAAATATCCCGTAACATCCACAAGGTGTTACAGCTCCAAGACACTGGAATAGAAAAGTCAATAGGGGCGTCCTTGCGGCGAAGAACTTGAGTGAATATCAGATTCATGCAACACAAGAAATATGAACGGGTTATATGATCACCAGATGAATAAAGAGTACCACAGTTATGAACAGTTAATCATCATTGATAATGAAAAGAATCTATCTACTCAATCTTAGAGCATAAACTAAAGCAATTATAATGACCATAAATTTAATTCAAATATATAAGAGGGTAGGAATACATATTATTAATTGAGATTCACCATCCTTTGTACCCCGTTTCATTTCATCGTTCCATATCTCATTAGGAAACGTATTCAAAGACATTTAATTCTTAGAGCACTTTATCATAAATTAAATCCCACTTGAATAAGAATAGTGATATTACACAATATAAAAGGATTCTAATACCGTCCTTTCGAGTTTCCCCACTGGACACGCCCCTAAATAGCTATCATTTTCCTGGGCCTATTGCACAAGACAACCTGGGCATCCTACAATGCAAAATCGAGAAGTGGACATATACCTTCGACAGTGAGTCATAACCACACCCAGAATTACCTCACTTCGAACAATAATCACACTCTATATAATAACCGGTCCTATGGCCAAGTAATATATTCTCCCTGCATTCACTAGCTAGTGGACTTCACCTCATGCGCGTACGTTTCCTATGATAGCATTTAGAGAGGTGTGTATACACCAATTTATCATTCATAATTTTTAAATATCATTTTAAGATATACATCACATTTTATCTGGAGCCATACGTAATTAAAACCATCGTTATAACCTCAATGATTAATAAACCCATAACTTAGTGTCCGAGAATTTATGGTGTTAATATAAAACACCAAGTCCAACATACCCCAATCACGTCTCGAAAGTTCCTCAATTATTTAATTCTACATCTCTTAATATCAAACTAACTTGTTAAGGGAAAGAAATACCTAATCATTTATTTACTAATACCCAGAATAAGCCCCAACTATTCCCTGACTAACATAAGGGAGTTACCTAACTAATATAAGACTCTAGGACACTAAGTTTACTTCATAAGAGAAGGTTGATAAGTCCTAAGCCCAAAAGAAAAGGGTTAAAATCGATTTGGGAAAATAACTCAAAATAGTAGGAATTCCGAATCGATTTGCCCTGGCCGAATCGATTCGGTCTTGAAGAGAATCGATTCGGATGGTCCGAATCGATTCGATCAAGAGAACATAATATTCTGTAAACTGTCGAATCGATTCAGATATACCTAATCGATTCGCTTATCCCAGACCTGTAGCCTACCCTTTTAGCGAATCGATGCGCTATGGGCGAATCGATTCGCTAAGCCCAAAATTCCCAATTTCGGCTATGGTGTTTAATTCCCTACTTTTCGCAATATTTATTTCTCCTCCATAATTACCCACAACAACCACCATTAATTCAACCAAAACCCTCCTATATGATTACTAACTATTATACTCAACATAATAATGATCTAAACAACATTTAAGGTTCAAACACCACAAATCCATTAAAATCCCTATTTGTTCAATTGATTCACATACACAACAATCACTACAATTTATTCACCCTAAATCATATATTAGCAAGCAAGAAACTTGCCTTTAGGTTGAAATCTCATATTTTCCTTATGGTAGCAGCAATCCCAAGTATCAATCTTCAATCTCTTCCTTTTTCTTTTCTTCTTATTCTTCTCTCTTTCTCTCTAGGTTTAGAAATACACACTTAAGAAAATAAAAAGAGTTTGCAAGACTTAAACGTGCCTTTCTGCTTAATTCCCATCTTAAATTGTTAATACCTCATTAATATGACTCGTAGCTACACATTTAAGTCATATCCAGTCAAAAGTGCCCGAAACCCAAAAATACAATTTGGCACTGATTTTGACTATCTCGCGTATTTTGGGACTAACTACTCCCTCAAAATTGGCATCCGAAATAATATATCTCATTTCCATTTTCAACTTCATTTAAGCCATAATTATTGTGTAAAGCACAACAACACCATTAATCATAACGAAATGCCATTTTCATTCACATATCATTAAATAAGCACAACTTGATAAATATTATCTTTTAATTCACATAAAACAATATTTATCCCATTTACCAATATTTTATATAATTATGCCACATAGCAAAATTTATATAAAATAAATGACTTAAAAGTAAGGGTTATTACACTCTCCCCCCTTATAAGAGAATTTTGCCGTCAAAATTCAGGCGTACCTTGTAAAAAGAGATGTAGATACTTGTCTCGCATATCATCCTCACGCTCCCACGTCGATTCCTCGGCATTGTGATGACCCCATTGAACCCGAACCAAGGGCACCACTCGAGATCTTAGCCTACGTTCCCCGTGATCTAAGATTGCAACTGGTTGTTCTTCATATGAAATATCAGGTTGTAATTTGATGTCATCTAAAGGAATATGCCAATGAGCTCCTTCACACCTCTTATAGTTTTTCAAAGATGAAACATGAAACACATCGTGAATCTGTTGTAAGTGTTCCGGTAAGTGTTCCGGTAAGACATCCACCCTGGCTTGGTCCAGTGGTAAGGATGGGCTTCACTCTGACCATAGGTCATGAGTTCGATCCCTCCCCACGGATACCTAGCCCTGTTGGAGGGCTTCCTCAGGGCTGTGTGGTTAGGCGCACGGTCGTGGGTTCGATCCCCCGCAGGGTTTACCAGTATTTAAGCGGGGCTCGTGTGTGAGGTGGACATGTGCAGTGCCCCCCCTGTTTAGCTTGCACGAGGGAGTCCAAAGGGCTCGTTCGTGTGGAGGTTCAGGGTTATCAAAAAAAAAAAAAAAAACAAAAAAAGTGTTCCGGTAAGGCAAGTTGATACTCTACTGGGCCTACCTTAGCAATAATGGGAAAAGGTCCTACGTAGCGCGGTGCAAACTTTCCTTTCTTCCCAAATCGCTTTATACCTTTCATTGGCGATACTCGCACCAAGACCTGATCTTCTACCTCCAATTCTACATGCCTCGTATTAGCATTAGCATAACTATTTTGTCGATCTTGAGCTATTCGGATGCATCTACAAATAACTTCAATCTTGGAAGAAGTGTCTTGGATCATTTCAGGTCCAAGAAATTTGTTATTCCCTACTTCCAACCAAGAAGTAAGTGGTCTACACGGTCGTCCATATAAGGCTTCATAGGGTGCCATCCCAATAGTGAATTGGTACGGATTATTATAAGAAAATTTGACCAAGGGGAGATATTTTTCCCAACCTCCTTTGAAATCGAGCACACACATTCTGAGCATGTCCTCCAACATTTGGTTGACTCTTTATGTATGCCCATATGTTTGAGGGTAATAAGAGGTACTCAACTTCAATTCAGTTCCCATAGCTTCTTGGAAACTTTGCCAAAAATGGGAAACAAAAATTTTGTCTCGATCGGAGACTATATTTATGGGTACCCCATGGAGTCTAACAACCTCCGCAATAAATAATCGAGCATAACGAGCAGCATTGTAGTCTGTGCGTATGGGTAGGAAATGTGCCGACTTGGTCAAAAGATCGACAATCACCCAAATAGAATCGTGACCGCTTTGTGATGTTGGCAACCACATGATAAAATCCAGCGAGATGCTTTCCCACTTCCATACCGGAATTTCCAAGGGTTGTAACAAACTCGTTGGCCTTTGATGATCTACCTTCACCAGTTGATAAGTAGTGCATTGGGAAACAAATTTAGAAATGTCCCATTTCATGCTTGGCCACCAATACTGACGGCGCATGTCTTGGTACATTTTGTCCCCACCAGGATGTACTGTAAACTTCTATCCATAAGATTCTGTCATCATGGCCCGTCTTAAATCCCCTTCATCCGGGATAATGAGTCTCCCGTGGAAACGCACCCCACCCTCAGAACTTATAGAGTAGGATTCTGCTCCCTCGATCAACAATTGGCATATACGGTCCTGATAACTTTTGTCCCTTCCTTGAGATTCAACAACCCTTACCACTATCGTAGGCGTAACGGTCAACACCGACATAAACGCTCTAGCAAACTCATATTCTTGGCTAAGTTCCCTCCATTTAGCTTTCCATATCTGCGCTAACTCCTCCTCGGGTTTTTGACTCAGCGCATCCGCCACCAAATCCGCCTTGCCCAGGTGATAGTGAATGTCAAATTGGTAGTCTTTCACAAACTCTAACCACCGGCACTGTCGCATATTTAAATCTTTCTGTGAAAACAAATATTGCAACGATTTGTGGTCTATGAAAAGACTAAATTTCTCCCCCAGGAGGTAATGTCTCCAAATCTTCAAGGCAAAAACTACTGCAGCAAGTTCCAAATCATGCACCGGATAATTCTTTTCATGGGGCTTTAGCTTGCGAGAAGCATAAGCAATAGCCCGATACTCTTGTTGTAGTACACCTCCCAACCCTTGTAGAGATTATTCGGTAAAGACCAAATATTCCAATCTTGGCCTTGATAACGCAAGGACTGGAGCAGAAGTCAACTTATCTTTCAACTCATCGAAAGTTAACTGACAAGAATCGTACCAAACAAACCTCACCCCTTTTTGGGTTAAATTTATCGAAGGTCTTGAAATTTCGGAAAAAGCCTTGATAAATATGCGGTAATAACCTACCAAACCCAGAAAACTACGAATCTCGGTAGGTGACGTGGGCTGACCCCATTCCCTCACCGCAATAACTTTACTCGATCCTATCGAAATACCTTGGGTTGTCACAATGTGACCTAGGATCTTTACTTCCTGTAACCAAAAACCACACTTCTCAAATTTGGCATACAATTGGTGATCCCTCAACGTCTGTAGGACCAACCGTAAATGAGTAGCATGACCGTCTTATGTTTGAGAATACACTAGGATGTCATTAATAAACACGATAACAAACTGGTCTAAGAAGTCTCGAAACACCCTATTCATAAGGTCCATAAACACTGGAGGGGCGTTGGTTAGCCCGAAAGGCATAACAAAAAATTTGTAGGACTCATATCTAGTTAGGAAAGAAGTCTTGGACACGTCTTACTCTCGTATCCGCAACTGGTGATACCCCATCCTCAAATCTATTTTAGCGAAGTACGATGCTCCCCTAAGTTGATCAAATAAATCATCAATTTCAGGTAATGGGTATTTATTTCGGATGGTGACTTTATTCAACTCCTATAGTCAACACACAATCGGAGAAAATCGTCTCTTTTCTTGCCAAATAACACAGGAGCGCCCCACGACGACGTACTTCGCCTAATAAACCCATGTTCTAACAAGTTTTGAATCTTATCTCTTAACTCCCTCATTTCAACAGGAGCCATGCGGTACGGGGCTCTAGCAATCGGTCGCGTTCCCAGTGCTAAATCAATCACAAACTCCATTTCCCTACTTGGAGGCAAACCCGGTATTTCTTGAAAAACATCTTCAAAATCTCTAACAACCGAAATCGAATCTAAGGAAATGACTACATCGCGAGAAGTCTCCTCCGCAATACAATACAAATAAGTGCTAGAACCTCCTTTTCTTTCCCCGGAATGGCAAAAATTATACTTTTCCCATAGCAATTTACTATCGCGTGATACTTCATTAGCCAATCCATTCCTAGAATTACATCATACCCAACCATATCAAGGACAAGAAAATCGGCCTCAAAACATAAGTTACCAAGATTTATTCATATTTGTTTACAACCAAAGAAAATGAGTGAACCATCACCTATTGAAGATTCAACACTAGTGAAAGTACTTTCTGCAGATTTAATTAACTCTGTAGACTGAGCAAAATTTCTAGAAATGAACGAGTGTGTCTCACCCGTATTAAATAATATACGACCCATATGCCCCTGAATGAGAAACTTAGCCTCAATAGCTGGCGGGGCTGGAGGAAGCATATCATCTTGAATGTGGTAGACACAACCATACTGTAGTTGTCCCTGTTGGGGAGGGACGACTGGATTAGGCACTTTTGGTGGTAACTGGGCCTGTGGATGCTGTGGAACCCTAAGAAATTGTCCACCAATCAACTGTGGACACGACTTCTTATAATTCCCCAACTCCCCACATTGAAAGCATCGACCCGCCATATTTTCCTGATTTCTGCCCCTGTTATTCCTAAACTGCCCAACACCTTGGCCCGGATGGTCATGACCCCCATTATTGCCCCTACCTACCAGACCCACCTACTGATGTCGTTGGGCACCTTGACCTAGACTGAAATTTTTGCCTCCAAAATTATATTCCCTGAAACGCTGCCTTTTGGACAAATCCCCTTGCTGGGTGTCCCTTTCTTTTTGTTTACCTCCTGAGGATTGGGACGAGGGTAGTGCTCCACCTCCTGAACCATTGCCGCAAGGCTTACTTTCTTGTCCCACAACGAAAGATTTCTTACTACTTTTAACATGTAACCAATGATCTTGATAATGGAGTAACGTGACATTCATTACATCCCCAAAAGTTTGTAAAGCTGGATTGCCCAACAAATGTTGTCGTATCCTCCAATGTAAACCTCCAATAAATTTAGATATTCTCCTCTCCTTGGGAGGTACCTCCTTCGGCACAAAACTAGCTAACTGAGTGAATTCGTCCTCATACTCCGCGACTGAACATTCACCTTGCACTACATCTTGAAGTCTTCTCCTCATCTCCCATTGAACTGCGAGAGGAAAATACTTTCGATCAAACAAAACCCAAAATTCAGTTATAGTCATAGTATCTCGTTGTTCTGGTGAGGTCATCGATTCCCACCAATGTAATGCTACTCCAACTAACTTAAAAGTAGCAAGGATTTTTTTCCTTTCCTCACTACACTCCACAATGCGAAGATGGCGCTGCATGTCCTTTTTCCATTGATTAGCTACTATGACGTCAGAACCTCCTTGAAATTCTGGGGGATGGCCCTTTAAAAAGGATTATCTGACCCTTTCCCATGGAGAAGGTCCCACAGGGGCTTGTACTTCCTAAGCTTGTGGTTGTTAGGCTTGGGGAAATTGCTAAACTACGGCGGTCATCACGGCATTGACTACTTGAGCCATAATATTTTTTACTTCAACAGCATTTATCGCTCCTGGCGGTGGCGGTGGAGGACCTACATCATCATCTACAACTCTGTTCCTTCTCGCAGGACGACCTCTTTTAGGCGGCATCTGAGACGAAGAAATACTAGAGTTTGAATACTATTTAAAACAATTCATTTTGCAGAAGATAACAAACATAGGCAAACAAAACAGTCCTAGCATTAAGCTCTATATCAAAGAACGCTACGGTAGAACGTGACAACTCCGCATAGATCCTAAAGACTCTAGAACCTGATACTCTGATACCATCTATGACAACCTGCTTATCAAAATAAGAGGTGGCCATCCCAATACTTCAATATTTATAGGAATCATAGATGGTCCATTCTTAGCATCATCATAAATACAATAATTATACGAGGTAACCACCTAATATTTTAAAAACGGATTGTCAAAATTTATTTTGTAAGTTGAAGAAAGAATTTAAACAACCCAATTTGAAAAGAAGGTGGATAAAAAAACTACAGGAATTAAATTGAACAGTATATATATATATATATATCACAATAACCGAATAAGCTGTCGGTTAACAAACCCAAATAGTATGGTTACACCGAGGATAAAAGTATAACATCACATATATGATACAATTACAAAACTTGGGCAACACGCCCGAATGAGTAACTAATCATAACAAGATTACAAAAGAAAATGGAAGCGTCTACATCAAAATATCTCGTAACATCCGGAAGGTGTTACAGCTCCAAGACACTGGAATAGGAAAGTCAATACGGGGGTCCTTGCGGCGGAGCACCTTAGCGAATATCAGATTCATGCAACATAAGAAATATGAACTGGTCAGGGCCCTATTTTATATGATCACCAGATGAATAAAGAGTATGACAGTTATGAACAGTTAATCATAATTGATAATGAAAAGAATCTATCTACTCAATCTTAGAGCATAAACTAAAGCAACTATAATGGCAATAAATTTAATTCAAATATACAAGAGGGTAGGAATAAATATTATTAATTGAGATTCACCATCCTTTGTACCATGTTTCATTTCATCGTTCCATATCTCATTAGGAAACGTATTCAAAGACATTTAATTCTTAGAGCACTTTATCATAAATTAAATCCCACTTGAATAAGAATAGTTATATTACACAATATTTAAGGATTCTAAGACCGTCCTTTCGAGTTTTCCCACTGGACGCACCCCTAAATAGCTATCATCTTCTAGGGCCTATCGCACAAGACAACCTGGGCATCCTACAATGCAACGTCGGGTAGTGGCCATATACCTTCGACAGTGAGTCATAACCACACCCGGAATTATCTCACTTTGAATAATAATAACACTTTATATAATAACCGGTTCTATGGTTGAGGAATATATTCTCCCTGTATTCACACTACACCAAAATGGCCAAATTGTCACCTTTCAGCCGGCCAGCCTTGTCAAGGTCATTGACCGTGACAAGACCGTGATAAATTTACTTGTCACGGACTTGTCACGGTCATTGACCGTGACAATTCTTTAAATAATTGTCACGGTCAATGACCTTGACACGACCGTGACAATGTTAACAGCAAAAACCCTTTCCCCCTTCTTTTTTCCCTCCCGCGTCGTTCCCTCCCTCTCTCTCTCTCTCGACGCTGCTCTCTCTCTCTCTCTACTTTCAGGTTTAATTTTCTCTCTCTCTCTCTCTCTCTCTCTCTCTCTCTCTCTCTCTCTCTCTCTTCCATTTATATATATGTTTGTGTGTATATATATATGTGTATGTGTGTATATATGTGCGTGTGTGTGCATGTGTGGGGGGTGGGGCAGGGTGGGGTAGGGGGTGGGGCAGGGTGGGGGCAGGGCGGGGTGTGTGCATGTGTATATGTGTGTGTATAAATGTGTGTGTGTGGTGGTGTGTGGTGGGGGAGGGGTGGTGGAGGGGGGCAGGGGGTGGGGTGGGGTGGGGTGTGTGTGTGTGTGTGGTGGTGTGTGGTGGGGGAGGGGGTGGTGGAGGGGGCAGGGGGTGGGGTGGGGTGTGTGTGTGTGTGTGTGTGTGTGGTGTGTGTGGTGGTGTGTGGTGGGGGAGGGGGTGGTGGAGGGGGCAGGGGGCAGGGGGTGGGGTGGGGTGGGGTGTGTGTGTGTGTGTGTGTGCGTAGGTGCGTAGGTGTGCGTGTGTGTGTGGCGGGGGGAGGGGGCAGGGGGTGGGGGTGGGGCACCCATTTAATAACTTTTAAAATATTTGGAAAAAACATAATATTACAAAATTGAAACGAAATGGTATTGACGGAACTTACACATACGTTATGTACTATGCTCTTACGTTGAAAATTATTAGATAGAAAAAGAAAAATATAAATTGAGATAACCTTAGAATCTAATTAGGCTAAAAATATAATGGCATCAACTAACATATATACACAACACTAAAAGTAGACATCAATTTTATAAATAATTGATAATAGTTGGATAATAATTGGATAATAAACATCGGGAGGGGGTGGGGGTGGGGGTGGGGGTGGAGGTGGGGGTGGGTGGGGTTTTGAATATTATTTACATTTATATTTTTGGATATTATATACATTCAAAATAAATAATTGATAATAGTTGGATAATAATTGGATAATAATTGAAATTTTCATTCAAAATAAATATTTCATTCAAAAATATTGGATAATAATTGATATTTTCATTTAAATTGATAATAATTTTATTCATGAAATTAATTCAATTAGGTAAAACCCTAGATAATTTTTTAACAGAATTTGATAATATTATATAAGGTTTAGTAAATTCACAAAATGTTGCCAATTGTATGTTTTTAGGAATATCATTAGTTAGAATCCATATACATGCATGTTGTTAGAAAGTCTTAAATTTAATTCTCACTTTAATTTGTAGAATCTCTGTACTTGGTTGGATTTATCCCTTTATGATAATGAAATTTATGCTCCAATTATAATTATCTCATGTCATAATTTTGTTGATAAACAATATATGTAGTTGTCACGGTCGTGGTGGGGGGAGGGGGTGGGGTGGGTGGGGGTGTGTGTGTGTGTGTGCGTAGGTGCGTAGGTGTGCGTGTGTGTGTGGCGGGGGGAGGGGGGAGGGGGGCAGGGGGTGGGGGTGGGGCACCCATTTAATAACTTTTAAAATATTTGAAAAAAACATAATATTACAAAATTGAAACGAAATGATATTGATGGAACTTACACATACGTTATGTATTGTGCTCTTACGTTGAAAATTATTAGATAGAAAAAGAAAAATATAAATATTGGATAATAATTAAAATTTTCATTCAAAATAAATATTTCATTCAAAAATATTGGATAATAATTGATATTTTCATTTAAATTGATAATAATTTTATTCATGAAATTAATTCAATTAGGTAAAACCCTAGATAATTTTTTAACCCTAGATAATTGTACTATTAACATTTTTTTTTATCTGTACTAATAACATTTTTTTTACAGCAAAAATGTCTCCTTCAGATGTTAAGGCGAAGATGATGATGCTGTTTATGATGATGTCATCTGGGTTCGGTGGTAGCGGAGGCGACGAGGGCTCCTCCGCCCCTAGGCTCCCCAAATATGGAAAATTTGGGATTACCGTCGAGAACAAGTCGGAGCTATTCGCGAGATCCCTCGAGCTGCTAAAGACGGTCATCGGCCCGGGGTTTACGAGTTGGAAGGAGGTGCCATATGAGCTCAAGTTAACTGTTTGGGCGGCACTACAGGTAATATTTATATGAATATTTCAATTTCAATTTCAATTTCATATTTATATTTATATTTATATTTATATTTATATTTATATTTATATTTATATTTATTCGTAACTAACATTGTATTTGTTGGACAGGAATAATTCAACTTGGATCCAAAGCTACGCGATTCCGTCTTGGAGCAACACAAGACGTGGAAGAAAAATATGCGAACACGGTACTTTGGAAAAACACGAGAGTCCATTTTACAATGGCGCGGATCCGTCCCGCCCAAGGAGCCGATCTCATTGGCACAATGGAAAAAGTTCATTGACAATGAGATCGAGAATCGACAATTGGCATCTCGCCAATCGGGGAGGGAAAACCGGGCTAAAAAGACGGACGTGCACTACTCCGGCCGGACCTCTTACGTTGAGGTGGAGCATAGGATGCAGGTAAGATTTAATTTATCTATAACTACAGAAATATATTATTGGATATTATTTTACTTTGCGGGGCCGATAATAATTTTACTTTACTTTATTTTATTTCAGGGGGTAGGGAGTGGGCCAGGGGGTAATCCACATAGGCTCAATACTTATGTGGCTCTTCGAACGAAGAAGGGGAAGGACAAGGAGGTGTCCCCGAGCGTCGCGGCCACGATTGTAAGTAATCCGACAGTTTAATTATTGTTAATTACGTTATAATTTTTTAGTTTACTTATTTTACTAATCATGTGTTTTTTGTCGTTTCAGGCAAAGCTTAAGGAAGTGCATGAGTCGCAGTCTGATGCCGACAAGGCATCTTTGTCCACAGACGCACTCAGCCAAGTGCTTGGCTCTGATCGCAAAGGGAGGACAAGGGGAGTGAGCTCGCGGGTGGCCAAATCTAGGATCATCGGATTGGAGACGAGCGACACCGGGTTGGCTCGAACGGTGGATTCACACGATGCGAAGCTGTCCCGTTTGGAGGCGACGGTCCAAGATATGTACGCATTCATGAAGCGTACGTTAGGTGGAGACCGTAAAGGGAAAGGGAAAGGGAAGGAGAAGGAGAAGGCAGCGGAGGAGGAGGTGCGGGAGGACGAGGCGCAGAATGACGAGGATGTGGACCTCGCTGCTTCATCACCGACACATTCGTACTTCGACGATCCACTTCCCTATTTGACGCCCTCCAACAGACCATTGTCGACAATTGGTTGGCCGAGCGTGTTCATATTGGACGTATTTGATGGCCAGCGGATAGGGCGGGGGTTGAGGGACCCGAATATCGTCGAGGGTGGAATAGTCCATGGACGTGTGCTTCAAGAGATGGAGTCCAGGGTGCTCGTCACGCATGTCATACCCGGGAAGGAGAACTCCCTATTGTGGTTGCGCGAACAATGCGACACGACGTATATTAGTGGGTGCGTCAATTCGTATGTCGTGTGGCCTACTCACCTCCTCAGTTTTATCCAAGACATGTAGTAACATTATTTTTAAGTTTGTCCATTTTAATTATATTTGGATTATATCGTCATGTATATTATTTTTACTTTGAATATTTGGATTATATCGTCATGAATATATATTTGCATTATCTTTAGTTTGTGTTGGATATATGATGTTTGGAACAGGTACAACATTGCTATAACAGATACAAATATACTGCTGGGCAGTGGCAGTGGCCATACTGCCTAGCAGATTTTTTTTAAATTCTGCCCAGAATTGTCACGGTCATTGCCCGTGACACGCCCGTGACAAAATTGTCACGGACGTGTCACGGTCAATGACCGTGACAATTATGGGTAAGAGGGGTCACGGCTTTGTCACGGTTATAAACCGTGACAAACGTGTCGCGGTCATTGACCTTGACACGACCGTGACACAAAACGCGAGTTTTGTGTCAAGGTCAATGACTGTGACACGACCGTGACAAAAAAGTTGTCTCACCTCGAAATGTCACGGTCATTGACCTTGACAAGTTGGATTTGTCAAGGTCAATGACCTTGACAAATGGGCAGATTTGGTGTAGTGTCACTAGCCAGGGGACTTCACCTCATGCGCGTACTTCCCCTATGATAGCATTTAGAGAGGTGTGTATATACCAATTTATCATTCATAATTTTTAAATCTCATTTGAAGATATACATAAAATTTTATCCGGAGCCATACATAATTAATACCATCGTTATAACCTCAATGATTAATAAACCCATAACTCAGTGTCCGAGAATTTATAGTGTTAATATAAGCCACCAAGTTTAGCATACCCAAATCACGTCTCGAAAGTTCCTCAATTATTTAATTCTACATCTCTTAATATCAAACTAACTTGTTAAGGGAAAGAAATGCCTAATCATCTATTTACTAATCCCCAGAATAAGCCCCAACTATTCCCTTACTAACATAAGGGAGTTTCCTAACTAATATAATACTCTAGGACACTAAGTTTACTTTATAAGAGAGGGTTCCTAAGCCCTAAGCCTAAAATAAAAGGTTAAAAATTGAGTTGGGAAAATGACTCAAAACAGCAGGAATTATGAATCGATTCGCCCTGGCCGAATCGATTCGGTCTTGAAGCAAATCGATTCGGATGGTCCGAATCAATTCGGTCAAGAGAACCCAACATTCTACAAACTGCCGAATCGATTCTGAGATACCGAATCGATTCGCTTATCCCAGACCTATAGCCTACCCTTTTAGCGAATCGATTCGCTTTGGGCGAATCGATTAGTCAAGCCCAGAATTCAAAATTTCGACTATTTTGGTTAATGCCCTACTTTTTCCAATATTCATTTATCCTCCATAATTACCCACAACAACGACCATTAATTCAACCAAAACCCTCCTATATGATTACTAATTACTATACTCAACATAATAATCATCTAAACAACATTTAAGGGTTCAAACACCACAAATCCATTAAAATCCCTATTTGTTCAATTGATTCACATACACAACAATCACTACTATTTATTCAACCTAAATCATATATTAGCAAGCAATAAACTTTCCTTGAAGTTGAAATCTTATATTTTTCTTATGGTAGCAACAATCACAAGCCTCAATCTTCAATCTCTTCCTTTTTCTTTTCTTCTTCTTCTTCTCTCTTTCTCTCTAGGTTTAGAAATACACACTTAAGAAAATAAAAAGGGTTTGCAAGACTTAAACGTGCCTTTCTTCTTAATTCCCATCTTAAATTGTTAATACCTCATTAATATGACTCGTAGCTACACATTTAAGTCATAGCCAGTCAAAAGTGCCCGAAACCCAAAAATACAATTTGGCACTGATTTTGACTATCTCGCATATTTTGGGACTAACTACTCCCTCAAAATTGGCATCCAGAATAATATATCTCATTTCCATTTTCAACTTCATTTAAGCCATAATTGTCGTGTAAAGCACAACGACACCATTAATCATAACGAAATGCCATTTTCATTCACATATCATTAAATAAGCACAACTTGATAAATATTATCTTTTAATTCACTTAAAACAATATTTATCCCATTTACCAATATTTTATATAATTATCCCGCATAGCCAAATTTATATAAAATAAATGACTAAAAATTAAGGGTTATTACACAAAACAAATTGCTTCAAGAGCACAAAATGATGAGTGATTTTTTAAAACCATAAACCCATAGATTAGAGCTTTGATTGCGCTCTCGGGGCACAAACCAAAGATCTGTTCGAATAAAATTTTTTGGGATTTAAGCATTGGTTGAGCACCCAGTGCACAATCGGAACTGCCAAAACCACTAGCTGATAAGTAATTAAACAACCAAAAACCTAGGTGCTCATAAACAAAACTGATAAGGAAAAGAACAACTCAAATGAGATAGAGAACAACAATAGTTAACACAAAAGATAGAGTACGAACTTGATCAACCACAAAATCTAGAGGGATCTCCAAAAAATTAACATAAATGAGTTTTGAGTAAACTCAAGTAGCACAAAAGCTGAAATAAAGATGCAATTGTTGTGTCGAAACTACCTGAGAACAATGAAAATAATTTTAGATCAAGAAAAAATAAAACAATATTTAGCAATTTACATTCTACTTTAGAGTAAGTGGAAGAAACCCTTCTAAGATCCAGAACGAATCTAAGCAAAAATATCTGATGAATAAGTGAAACATTGAGTTTGACTAACACCTATCCAATAACTACAAAAAATGTTAAAGGTGAAAAGTAAGAATCTTATTACTGAAACACAATAAATCTGTAAAGTAAGAATCTTATTAGTAGTAGATGACAATAATATGAAATAAAATCTAGCAGAATTTATAGATCGATGTAAAAAAAAGTATACCAAGAATTTGATACCTAATGATCTCTGTACTAATAAGTAAGATTTTTAAATACCCAAAGTCCGAATGAAACTCCAATACCTCTAACATATGAACCACTCCAATCGGTGCTCAGAAAAAAAAATCATAGAAGGGATTCAAGGTACGGAGGAGAGAAAAAGAACTTAAAACAAACAAAAAACACTATGGTTCGAGGGCTGGCGGTGGCATGGGCTTTGTGACACAAAGAATGGTTTCAAGGTGAGTATTTGATCGAGAGTTTTTCGACACAGTTAAACCATAAAAAAAATAGTTGAACTGAAACCCTCCTTCACCTATGCTCCAATGGAGATGGTAGCTCATTCACCTACGCTCCGACGGAGAAGGTGGATATTACGACATAGAGAAGGGTTCCAAGGTGCGTATTTGATCGAGAGTTTTGTGACACAGTTAAACCATAAAAAACAAAGTTGAATTGAAACCCTCCTTCACCTATGCTCCGATGGAGATGGTAGCTCCTTCACCTACGCTCCGATGGAGAAGGTAGAGAGAGAAGACTTGAGTTTAGTTGTAGAGGGTTTAAAATTGCTATTGTGAAACCCTCGAGCCCTGTTTTTAGGAAAAGGGAGTGTGTGTGTAAGAGTCAGACACAGTGACAAAGAAAAAATAGCGAAGTGTGCAGGACAGGGATGAGAACGGGGGGAGATGATGGGTGAGAGTGGCGGACTGAATGGGATGAATAAGGATGTGAAATGATGAGAGCTATTTTCTCGAGCCTTGTGTTCCGTCACTATCAATATGAATATCTTAGTACAAAATGTGTGCAGAGACTCTACGTAGTAGTGTATTGGTTTTACTAATTTTTCACGCAATCCTTCCCAATCGTTATATTTCTCCTTTGTGCACCGTCTCCAACCCTTACCTACATTAAATCTCAACCGTCAGTTGATAAATATCAAATTTATTAACTTTCAATCTCAACCATCAATTGGGAAAGACCAAAAGTCCCTCCGCTTTATTATTATTATTATTATTATTATTATTATTATTATTATTATTATTATTATTATTATTATTATATATATATATATATATATATATACACTAGTATATACCCGTGCCTGAAGGCACGGCGAAAAATTTCAAAGTTCATAATCGCAAAAAGACAATAAATGTCAAAGTACCTAATTGCAAAAACGACAAAAAATTTCCAAAGTACGCTACTGCAAAACGGCAAAAATTCCGTTCTCCTACGAAACATAGCGGAATCTGAAGTATACGTTAATTTTTCACAACACAAATGTGTGAACAATTTAGAAAATTTGGACAAAATTTCATTTATTTATAAGACTATCCACTCTGTTCAGAAATAAAAATAGTAACAATAAAGATAGTAATAGTCCATCTTGTACCTCGCATAAACATCATAGCCATCAAATACAAATTTAAACATCGTACAAACAAAATCATCAATTGAACACAATTCATGAAATATACAATATTCATCAACCGAGTGTGAATTCATGAAATATACAATATTCATCAATCGAATTCACATTGTACCTAAAATTAAATAAAAAATGTCAATTTTCAAAAAAAAAATGAACATAGCCTCCTTTGTTTATTGGACTATCCACCCTGCTTTAAGGAATAACAACACTTCCAACAATATTCAAAGAGCCAAAAAATATTCACAACAATAATAGTTCAAAGGTTGAGCTCAATTAAGTGCCAGTTCAAAATGGTCCTTCTAAAAATGGAGTTCTAAGTTATGGCAACTTGGTTCAAAGCATCTGCAACTTGAAATGAAACTTCTCACCTAATCCTTGGGCATCAGCAAGAAAAAATTAATTTATACTAAACAAAGACTTGAAATGAGAAAAAAATTAAGCGACCCATAACAGAGCCATGAAAAATTTATTCATTAAATTAAAACTAACATCATGAGTATATGATATTAGGAATATGCAACTTAAGCAAAAGTACTAATAAAGAAAAGTTAAAGGATTTTCATATCAAAACAATTATATAGTTTAAAAAACCCACCAAATATCAGGATTTGAAACCCAAAGCAAAATATCGATTTTGAAACAACAATAAAAAAAACAGGAAAAATAAGAGGTACAAATAGAATTTAAAAAATGAGGTAAAACCATTTAATGAAGCCTATGAAGATCGTGAACCCTCTTGTTGATCTTCATTTTTTCTGCTCTCTCTCTCTCACCCCACACTTCTGCTTGTATCTAAAACCATGAAATGAGGAGTAATTTGAGTGAAACCAAAGAGAGTAAGAGACACCCACAAAATTTGAACACACATAAAGCAATTAGACCTTCAAAACTAAACTCTGAGAAACCCCCTGAAACAAAAATATGAATCCAAAGCCATAGAAAATCGAATGAAATCATTGGGACAAATAAGAATGTGGATAATAAACTAAACAATTGATTTCTTACTAAAATCGCTAAAACCAAACAAAACATGAAACCGAAAACCATTAAAGCAGAAAAAGAGGGTACCGTGACCATGTAGCAAAAAAAATACGCCCAAATCGAAAAACAAACAGAAGAAATTTACCTCTAAACCCGGTGTTGCTAGCAGACGATGAGAAAGAGAGTCAGTAACTTGGTTGCTAGCCTTAGCTCCGTGAGGCACAACTTCTTGAGAGGCCCAAAGATATTTTAAATTCCAATTTCTCAAAGAATTCCTCTTAGAGCAATACAGATATTTCCCTTCACTAAGGCAGATGGCACACAGATTTAAAAATGACAAAACTGACAAAAAAAATACATGGCCCGGGGCTCTAGAAATAAGAAATCCCCATCTCTGTTTCTCTTATCACCGTGACTGAAGAAAGAAAATCAGAAGACATTAACGGTTATATTACGCCAGCAACTGGTATTATGAATAGAGAACACAAATGAATAGAAATATACATTAACAAAGAAATGAACACAGAAATAAGACATTTATTTGTGTTCATTTCTGTGTAAAACACCCATATATTTGACTGTTAAGTCATCAACAAAGAAATTTCTTTGTGAACATAAATTTCTTTGTGTAAAACAGCCTATCATCCGTTTACCCGAAACCCTAAAATTTGAAGAAAAAACCCATAAAATTCATGGATGATGGAGAGACTTAACAATTAAACTTACACGGGACGAAGAGAGAGAGAGAGAGAGAGAGAGAATGGAGAGAGCCAACCTCGAACCATTACCCATTTCCAAACCCAACAAAACAGGGTAGCAAATTTTGCCGCCGAAGAAAATAATAAACATCAAATCCTAACATACCTGCAAATTACAAATAATAAACATCAAATCTAAAAAAAACACAAAATGAAAATAAGAGATACATGAGATTTAGAGAGGGGGGATACCAGTGGATGGGATTCGGAAGAGTTACAAACATCAATCATTTGTAATCTCATAGCTGAAACTATTTTTTTTTATCAATCTCAACTAATAAAAGAAAACAATATCAATTATTCATAAAAAATGCAATCAAACTCAATATCCACTTGAAGAGGATATAGCTTATTCATATCCCCGCGAACATTTATATTCCGAGTTCTCTCTGAAAAAATTGATGTCTGCTCATACCCCCGGAGCACTCGAGGCTGAATAACAGACCACAATATCCGCAATAGAATTTGGACATAAAGCTTGACTAATGTTGATCAATGTTTGCTCTTAACAATCAAAATTCTCACATAGTCTCTAAGTTCAACAATTTTTTGTTTTGTTGTGTACAATGTTTGATGATGAAACTAATTTTCATGAAATTTTATTCAGCAGACTAAATGGAACAATTCTCTTCTGGGAATGTTTAGGATTGATTACATTGGAACTTCTCCATACATAAATTGTCTCCCAAATCTTTACCATCACAGAGTAGGACCAAGAGACAGGTTTTTTATACTATCATCCAATGGACTCTACCAATACTTCCCAAACGAAGAGGCTGTTTTGGAAGTTGAACTTTTCAACGCATGGTCACCCGAAGGAGATCCTGCTTAGCACCTTGTTGAAGAAATACTTTTTCGTGCAGGAATGAAAGCTGGTATAATCCACGTTTAATTGAAAATATATTACTTTTAATTGTTGAGCGACATACCATTAAGCCCTGGGGAATCAGTGAGACTTAGTTGTGCAATGTATTGGGTGGTGAGGCTTGAAAAATTGTGATCGGTACAACACCTACAATATAAAAGTAAACGTATTATTATTCACATTCATAATGATAATTCAACACCAAAAAAATCAAGTCAATCAACCTTGTGCATGCAATCAATACCAAGATTTGTTAATAAGTAAAAACTAAAAAGATCAAGATGTTCAAAAAAGTTATTGATAGTGAAAAACATTGATACGAAGTGGAAAAATATTGACATTTTTCTCTGTCACGCAGCCGAATATAACTTCAAGGGACCTCTCAAGCTGCTGCAGTTCTTCAATACTCATCCCCTGAAGCTCCTCACCCCTCATCTTCTTGTACTTAGTACGTGTTTTTTATTCCTGTAGTTGCATGTCCTAAGCAAAAGGCTTGATGTCTTCTTTTTCCTACTCCTTAAGATCTCTGAATCACAAAATTGAAAACAATGCAGTCACACAAATTGGTAAGAAAATAAGAAACAAATCACAATGTTAAATGAAAACAATGATATTTAAAAGTCTCAGGCTTCAATTCCAACAAAAAATAGTACTTCTAAATGAGGTAATGTATCAAGTCAATACAGATTTGAGCAAATTCAAATCTGTACAAATTCCAATCAGGTAAAACTTTGGAGTCCAATTAAAGTTTTACCCACAAATTGTAGTTCAGTTAAACAGCTGAAACAAAATCTAAACAGATTTGAATTTCTTCCAATACGAACCGAACTTGGGTTTTGATGATGTTGGATCATTATCACCAAAAATAACTACAGCACCAACATTGCCACCATAGAACTTCCACGACAGATCAAAGGAACATGAATAAAAGTATTAAATGTAGTCATATTCATCAATCAACTTCCCTTGCTCGCTTGCAAACAGCCTGCACCAATAAGATCCTTTCTCTGTTTTAGCCAAAAATATGGTGTAACAAAATGTAGCCTAAATTTGTTATTGTCCCATCCAGAACAAACATGGCATGGGATCTAATTCAATAAAACTGTATGCCCCTGTATTGTATTGACCACAATAGATTAAAAGGAAACCCACAATCAGTTTATTCATACTATATGTCAGTGGTTATAGAAATGAAGCCTACATAAAAGAAACAAAACAAAATTAATTCATTCATACCGTATGGCACTGGCTGTACAATGAAGCCTACACAAAAACCAACCAAACCAAAATTAATTTATCATGCAGAAAAGGATACATAACAAAATTTAAAGATATGATTGTGAATCATGTTAAAATTCAAATTGTACATTAAAAGTTACAAAGGTATGCAATTTTACAAAAACCAATCCACCCAAAAATTCCATTACCATGCGTTAACAACACTAATTATATCATCTAGGATTCATTTTGAGGCAAGTCAATCAGTAGAAAAAGGAAATAATATTTAAACCCAAACACTTGGAGTTCCCGAAAATATGTGCTCTGACTTTTGTGTTGTGAATATGTGCTGTGAATTTAAACAGAAAGTTGTGCTGCAATCAATTATATGGATGTTTGGAGACGCGTAGCATTTTATACTGTCCCCTGGAAACATTTAAGACAAACATAACAAACCAATGAGTCATGAAATAATAGTTAACCTAACGAGTCATGAAATAAGAGTTAACCTATAATTATTGAAAAATGAAACACCACCTCGATATGCTCGGACAATGGCTCACATTGATTCAATTCGAAAAGTAAAACCTAGAAAATTATTCCCCTGCTTGAACTGCTCGGATAAGAAGGGAATGCAAAATAGTAATGGCATTAGTGTATAAAAATACTAACACTAAAATCCAATAGAAAAAATTACGCCACCAAACTCTAATCACAATGAACCAAACTTTTTATTGTCTTAACCATTACATATCATAAATTTATAACATCTCATTTAAAAGTTTATTCGAATAAGAATCCAAACCAATATTTTTTCCCCCGGCTGTCAACCAGGTGGAGTGTTATCCTTCTTGGCAGCAGACCAAACTGCAGGAATTCTGTAAATATAAGGGTATTCACCTTTGGGTTCTCCCGGTACAACATGGCTCAAGAGTGATGTCCCTAAGCATCCAGTTCTACTTACAGTTACATAAAAATTAGGGAAGACTCCAGCACAGGTTGTGCTCCATTGGGGTTTGCAGATGGGTCATAGTGTGCTTCCAAATAGCACACGTGAAGCACAGATCAAAGCAAACTTTGATATTTTTGACTGGTCTATTCTTGATGATTTAAGATGGCATATAAAATCATTAACAAACAAATGAAATCAAATAATAACAAAAGAATGTCATCCACACTTAATTTCATAAATCTTTGATACTGGCATATTGATTGAATAACCGAAGAATAACCTAAAATCATATTGATTGAAGAATGTCAACCATATAGAGAAGAATAATTTTCATTAATCTTTGATACTGGCATGGAAAAGACACCAAATAACAGAAGAATAAGATCAATACATGAGAAAATGAACTGATAATCTTTAAAGTAACTGTTTGAATACCATATCAAAATGCAAGGGGGAAGATAACTCCATACGCTTAAGAATTTCATCAACAACCGTCTTTAAGCCGACAACCATTTGCACCGTGATATGCCCTTCAAAATGAGATGAATCAATTTCAATACAATTTCCACTTAATACTCGGGCAAAATAAATTATGTCAAATGCAAAGTTACATAATAGGTGTAAAAAGGCATGGGTGAAAAATCCAATGATATAAACACACAATAATGATATAACTATAAACAACCTACTTGGGAAATATAAGAAATTATATTTACCTCAATAATGATATAACATTCCTCGGTGATTAGCACCGTTTATTGAAAACAAAAATCAAGTGTGTGACCTGTAATAGTACAATCACATTTATCACAAATTATAGTCAAATAATCATATCCAATTTGTTATATGAAACCGTGTGATGAACTAAAGAACATGAAAACTAACCATAGATACCATTGACATCAGTAACAGGGAAAACTAAAGATCATGAAAACCACCTATAATTAAAGACAATGAAAACCTCATTTAAATCCAGATCGTAGAAATTCTCTAACTTTTTCAACAAAAGAACAAAATCTTAATTAAATATGTTGGGGTTTGTAAAATACAGAAGTTGGGGTTTTGAAATCAAAAACCCAAGAGTGATGTTTTGAAATCAAAAACCGCGTTTAGGGATTTGGAATAAAAAACCCAAAGATCTCTCATGGGTTAAATATTGTAATTTTTCAACTGTAACTTTCTTCAACAAAAGAACAAAATCAGAATTAAAAAAATATAGATGTTGGGGTTTTGAAATCAAAAATCCATGAGCGGTGTTTTCAAATCAAAAACCGTGTTTGGGGATTTGGAATCAAAAACCAAAAGATCTCGCAACCCATGAGTTATGATGAACCGAGTCGAGGGAAGAGTGAGTTTGTTTGGGAGACGGGGTTTGAGGAAAGAAAGGAGAGATGGGGAGTGAGCTTACCGAGGCAGGAGTAGAGAGGTGAAAACAATGATTTGGGCGGGAGAACAAAATTGAAAAGCAAATCGTGGCCCTTAATTTTCTCCCAGAGAATCACAAACGATAATGTGCTTTTACATTTTCCAAATTCAAAAACCATCCTATCTTATTATATGGATATATATATATATATATATATATATAGGGGAAATTTCATTAAAAATTTGGTATTAGTAAAGGGGCAATTTTGATGATAGATATGAGTTTCCTTAAATAAAGGGTATTTGTTTAAAGTATTTAACCGGATGTGTTAAATTAAGAAATAAAGGTCAAGTAAGAAGGGGTTCTTTATAAGATTAAGGTGGATTAATCAGAATAAGTAATATTTGGAGTAAAAACGATTTCATGCATTAAAGTGTATATATATATATATATATATATATATATATATATATATATATATATATTTGAGGTAGTGGCGTGTGCACGTAGATGTAATGTGTTAAAGTATCCAATCTACCGTTCAATTCTATATTGCATTGTTGAATTTTTCCATTGCGCATTCAGCTCATTCCCTCATCCTTGTTACGACAGGTTGGGTGTAGTTCTGTATTTTGAGAGAGTTATACAGGTAACTATCCTTTTTATTTTACGTTAGTATCTCTATATGCTTGGATCACGGGGACGCTTCCCACAAGTCCCTCATGTAATTTGATTTAAATTATAATCGCATGCTAAACAAGTGGAATATTAATTAAATAAAACTAGACTAGTGATATTATATAGGTTGTTACGTTGCTTTTCACACCAAACTCTCAGGTTGGACTGAGTTAGCCATGAGTAACTCATAAATCCAAGATAGGGAGTTACAAATGGTATCAGAGCTCTAGGTTCAAGGCTTCTTTCGGGAGTGACATTGTGAGGTCGGTAGTGGATCTTCAAGGTCGATGTTAGTTTTGGGACAGTCATACTAGATTGGTGATGGTTTCGATAAGTGTTCTCGACGGTAAGGTCAAGGAGATTAGCACAGTAGGAAATTCATTTCCAAGTAGCATGTAGCCAAGTTAGTTGCCATTAATAGCTTCCACGCTTCTAATTTAGACATGATTGTATTTTGCGAGTGTCTCTGAGAGACAATAGTAGTGACAATGCAGTTTTTAGTGTTAGGTGCTTTTGTGTTAACCCTTGTCGATGTTAGAGGCCTATTAAGACATTAATAAAGGTTAAAATCATCCATCGAATAAAGATATGAGTCATTTAAAGTCAACTATGGAGATTAGGAGACTAGTGTGCCATGTATAAACGGTATTGGTCTTATAACGAGGATGCAATAAGTTCCATGGTTAGGTACCTATGAGTAGTGAGTAACGATGATGTGATTACGCAAACTTGATCCGTGGGGTATTGTCATGTCGTAGGAATTTGATATTTTGGTGGGCATGTAGAATCGTGTGGGTTATTACTAAAGGATATGTGCTCGCCTAAGTTAATAGGACACTACCATTGTAAGAAAGTGCTTTGGTTATTGTCCATTTTAAACTTTATCTCATAAGCTATGATAAGAGTTATAGGCCATTGGTGGTAAGTGTGTTACATGTGTAACAATGATGAGTTAAAGAAACATAGGAGTGAACCCTAGATAGTTTTCTATAATGTGGCTTTAGAGAGTGTGATGCAACTTTGAGGGATAGGATACCTAGTGGCGTCAGTAGTGAGGACGTATAGTCATATAGGTTATATGTGACGTCCTATACACTGATAGAATCCTTAGTAGTGTCATTATTTGATTTGATACATGGTTTATGGTAGCACTGGTTTGGAAGGAAGTTTTTGGACCTTTACGGGATCTCAATGACTAACTCATAAGTTAGACCCTTGCAAGATTCTCAAGAAAACGTGAAATAAAGTTTGTAATCTACATATCGTGGGTCGTTCTAGCGGCCTAAGTGAAGACTAAATGTGAGGTGGTTTCGGTGTAAGTATGATTTAAGGAAGTCTTAGAGTGTCCGTGGGACTGGTTATGTGTGGCGTCATTGGGGATAGAAATCTACTTGTTGTGACACCTTGAGGTGTTCAATGGTTAGATTTCACCATGTATAAAGACTTGTAGACTAACATCTTTATAAGCACCTAATAATGATGATGTGGGTATCGAAAATTTATAGAGCATAACTACGATGAAAGAGTCATGGGTGATGATATATTATTGGTTTTTGATGAATTTTACATAGAGTATACTTGGTGACCTTGGGGAACCAGTTAAGTCAAATATTATGAAGTGTTAGTGTTTTAGTGATGATCGTATTGAAGGTCAGGTACTGATCTCAGATTATTGGTTGAACTCAAAGGAGTTAAATCGCGTAGTCCTTGGTGAGGTCATCCAATTTGATACAAGTAGGTGAGGTAACCTTCTAAGTGTAATTGAAGATTAGCTTCATGATTGAACAGATTGCCTGTTGTCATAAGATGATTAGTGTAGAAAGTAGAGCACTTGATTGTGATGTGTACCAGGAGATACATTGGGACTTGGAGTGATGTTGTCAAGTTAGGGACTTGAAAATAGCACCCCCGGGAGGGATGTCGAGTCATTATTGGGATATCTACATGTGCCGACAATGTAAATTAGAATAGCCTAGAAGGATAATGATTACTTCTTTGCATGTCTTGCCAGAGTGGTATGGACTAGGAAGCATAGACATATGTAGTACTTATTATCCTTATAGTGCTGATGGCAACGACTGTGGCCATCACATAAATTAAGTTTGGGTAGAATCTGAAGATAGGTAGAGTGATAGACTTATGTGATTAGAGGTTATTATGAGGTGAGTGTTTCTTCTAATTGGGTACTTCTTAAGGGGAGTTTAGGTATATGATCATGGTACGATAAACCAGATAGTGTCCCGGTTGTGTTAGGTTGGTCATAACGTCCTGTTAACTAGATAAAGGGACAAGGTCAGTATTGACAAAGGCATTTGGCATTCATCGCCCGGAGTGGTTCGCATTTGTCAAGCATGAAAAGAGGAAGCCTTATTCTTAAGGAGGGAAGTTCAGCGTTTGACTTCCTAAGGAATAATAAATTCATATCTTACTTTTGTATTGATAAGATGAGTGGTTCGTGATTCGATTCTTCATGGGTGGTGACTCGAGACAAGGTATTATCGTACTAGGATCGGGTGAGAACACATAGGAGGAGTCATAAACTTTTCATGTATGGCGTAGGTTTGCCCTTCGTAGATCGTAGTTGTTGCATGATGATGGGATTCCCTCATAACGGTTATTTTTTCATTTTAATTCGTTGTCTTCTTTCCATTTTGGTAGTCGAGAACTATATTCCTTCGGTTTTGATGGTTTAGGATGTATCCTTTTAATTTTGACGGTATGGTATTGTTCCTGGTTGATGATTTACTCATAGTTCGACTTATCTCAGTATAATTGCGGATGGATCTGGTATCGTGATTGCAGCTCGGCAGCTGGGCGCGCTCTTGTTTAAAGTATCCCTTTATATTGCATAAATTTTTGTGTACAGTGGATGTGCTTTTAGCCTCACAATTTTTTCATAGTATCCATTCGCCTTAGGATTAAGGACCTTGCGATTGGCCAGCATGGCAGTTAGTGGCTCTAGTTATAAAGAGTATGATAATGAGTTGGACATCGTATAGTGTTATAACTTGAGGAGACATAGCAAGAAATGTTATTTAATCATGGTGAGTGGATGGGTGTATTATCCAAGTTAGTATTCCATGGTGGTAGGCCTAGAGTGATCCTAGGTTCTTTGAAGGATCCTATGGAAAGGTATTAGTTGGATGAAGGATTTTGAACTTAGTGGCATGCTCCCCCCCCCCCCCCCCCCAATGTGAGGGACTTGCGATGCGAGATTAGTTTCAGGTTCAGGAAAATTGCGTGGTAAGGAACACCTTAAAGTTTTAGGAGACTCGGGATAGGTAGTCTAATGAATTCAAAAAAATTACGAATGAATTGGGTGATTAATCTCATGTTATTTTCTCTAGGGTGAGTGTAGATCCCTTGCGAGGGTGTATGGTAAAGGCGTCAGTATACTTCGGTGTTAGCAAAGAAGCCTTAGGACTTGATTGAGTGTGATCATTGAGTAAGGGGAGACCCGAGGACTGTTATGTATTTTTGATGGCCAACTTAATGATGAGCGTTAGAACATGTTGCATGTCGAGTTATTTAGTGACAGCCAATGGTGAAAGGGAGTATGATGACTTTTGGTGATTGAGGACCCGATGACTTATCCTTGAAAGATTCCTATGACTTAAAGTAAGTATTAATAGTCCCAGGAACTTGAGAAATTGATGGATCAATAGTTTTGAGGACGAAATTAGATAAGGAGGGAGGAATGTAACACCTGCCCCGGTGACTTTGATATTACTCATATGATTTGGTGACTATTATTATTATGATTAATATTGTTTACGGCTATGGGTCGTGACTATGTTTTCTGTTAAAATCGACCTAGTCACGGATTTGGGCCGTGATCAAACTTGTTGTATACATAACATGGTCACAGTTTTGGGGAGTGACCAACTTTTATAATAATAAAAAAAATCCTCGAATCGGGAGGCTAATTGGTCAGTTACTGCAAATGCTCCTCGGGTGACCTCGCGGGTGTCCCGTGCTCTCAAATCAGGAGTCCCGTGACCACGAGATCTTGGGACCCGTGTAGGCATTCTGAAATCTGGGATGTGCTCTCAAATTGGTGGTCCTGTGACCACGCGATCGGTTCGTTCAGCTGCTTTGGTCCCGAGCAAGGTGTTGGCACCACCAACGGGGCCGTTGTGGAGTTTCACCATCTAAGGACACGTTTTCAAGCCTAAGTGTAGGCCTTCTGAAAGCTGGGTCTTTCTCTCAAACCGAGGGTCCCATGACCACGTGGTCGATTTCTACGAGTTACATTGGTCCCGTGCGAGGTGTTGGCATCGCTCACGGGGCCGTTTGGGGGGCTCTAAGGGGTTTCACACACCAATGGCACGTTTTCAAACTTAAGTGTGGATATTCTCTATTTTTGGTTCTCTCATACCGAGGGTCCCGTGATCATGTAGTCAGTTCGTGCAAGTTACATTGGATCCGTACGAGGCATTAGCTCCGCTCATAGGGCCGTGGGGGGGTGCGCTAAGGGGTTTCACACCCCAATGACACGTTTTCAAGCCTAAGTGTGGATATTCTTTATTTTCGACAGTGCTCTCAAGTCTAGAGTCCCATGACCCCGCGATCGATTTCAATGTGTTACATTGGTCCCGTGTCAGGTGTTGGCCCCGCTCACGGGGTCATGTGGGGGAGCTAAGGGGTTTCGCACCCCAACGGCACATTTTGAAGCATAAGTGTTGATATTCTCTATTTTGGATCGTGCTCTCAAACTGAGGGTCCCATGACCACGCGGTCGGTTCGTGCGAGTTACATTGGACCCGTGCGAGGTGTTGGCGCCTCTCATGGGGCCTTGGGGGTGCGCAAAGGGGTTTTTCACCCCAATGACACGTTTTCAAGCCTAAGTATGGATATTCTCTATTTTGGGTCGTGCTCTTAAACTGAGGATACCATGACCATGCGATCATTTCCAATGACTTACACTGGTCCCATACGAGGTGTTGTCTTTGTTCACGGGTCCGTTTGAGGGGAGCTAAGGGGTTTCGCACCCCAATGGCATGTTTTCAAGCCTAAGTGTGGATATTCTCTATTTTGGGTTGTGCTCTTAAGACGAGGATCCTGTGACCACGCGGTCGGTTCCTACGAGTTACATTGGTCCCGTGCGAGGTGTTGGCACCACTCACGAGGACGTTTTGGGGCACTAAGGGGTTTGTCCCCCGTCGACAGCAATTTTTCAAGACTAAGTGTGGATATTCTCTATTTTGAGCCGTGCTCTCAAACCGAGAGTCCCGTGACCACGCGATTAGTTCGTGCGAGTTACATTGGACATGTGCAGTGTGTTGGCATCACTTACAGGGCCGTGTGGGGGGCGCTAAAGAGATTCGCACCCCAACGGCATGTTTTCAAGCCTAAATGTGGATATTATCTATTTTGGGTCGTGTTCTCAAGCCGAGGGTCCCGTGATCACGCGGTCGGTTGTTACGAGTTATATTTGTCCCGTGCGAGGTGTTGGCATCGCTCACGGGACAGTTTGGGGGGCGCTAAGAGGTTCCCCCCCCCCCCCCCCCCCCCGAAGACACGTTTTCAAGCCTAAGTGTAGATATTCTCTGTTTGGGGTCGTGGTCTCAAACCGTGGGTCCCGTGACCACGCGATCGGTTCATGCGAGTTGCACTGGACCTAGGCCTATCAATGGGTCGGGTCTGGACCCGGACCCGATCTTTATAATAGGGTCTGAGCATATTTTTTGGACCCGAGACCCGAAAACCCAAAGACCCGTTTATTAAATGGGTACAGTCTGGATCTTATACAAGACCCGGATATATATATATATAATAAATATAAATAATATATGGTTTAGTTAACTAATAATATTCTATAATACATTACAAAATATTTTAATTTAAAATTAAAAAATAAAGAAGGGGGATAAAATAAAATAAATATAAAATAAATATATATATTTGGCCAGACTCGGACCCAAACCCGAGATCCGAAGAACCGAATGGATCCGGGTCTGGATCCAATATTGTAGACCCGATGAAGACCCGGACCCGTACGTGAACCTGAACCCGATAAAAACCCGATTACACGGATCTAGATCTCCCTAAACCCGACCCGTCTCTGACCTGTTGACATGCCTAATTGGACCAGTGTGAGGTGTTGTCGCAACTCGCGGGGCCGGTATGGGGGGTGGAGCTAAGGGGTTTCGCACCCCAACAACACGTTTTCAATCCTAAGTGTGGATATTCTTTGTTTTACGCTGTACTCTCAAGTCGAGGGTCCTATGACCACGCGGTCGGTTCATACGAGTTACATTCATCCTGTGTGAGGTGTTGGCACTGCTCACGGGGCCGTTTGGGGGCGTTAAGGGGTTTCTCCTCCCGATGGCACGTTTTCAAGCCTAAGTGTGGATATTCCCTATTTTGGGTCGTGATCTTATACCGAGGGTCCCGTGACCATGTGGTCAGTTCGTGTAATTTATATTGGACCAGTGCGAGGTGTTGGCGCCGCTCACGGGGCTCTGTGGGGGGTGCTAATGGGTTTCTCACCCCAACGTCATGTTTTTAAGCCTACATATGGATATTCTCTATTTTGAGTCGTGTTGTCAAGCCGAGGGTCCCGTGACCATGCAGTCGATTTTTGTGGGTAAACTTGGCCCCGAGTTAGGTGTTAGCATCACCCATGGGGCCGTTTGGGTGGCATTGCATGGTTCTCCCTATAACGGCACTTTTTCAAGCCTATGTGTGGATAATGTTTGTTTTGGGCCATGCTCTCAAACCAAGGGTCCCGTGACTATGCTGTCGGTTCGTGCGAGTTACATTGGACCCATGCGAGGTGTTTGCGCTGCTCATGGGGCGCTAAGGGTTTTTGCACTCCCAATAGCACGTTTTCAAGCCTAAGTGTGGATCTTAATGATGTTTGATAGAGTATTCCAAATACGACTCCTCTAAAGGCATGTTTAGTGGATCTTAATGAAGGCCACAATCCCCGTAATGGTAGATATTCTTACTATGGGGAGTGTGGCCATCATCAAGATCCACCAATCCAGGACACTCCAGTCACACTCGTGTCCAAGGATGCAACGCAGAATGCAACGATCTCAAACACAGATACTAAATACACTAGAACCGAGCTCTGAATAGTCTTTGGAGTTTTGTCTAGATAGACTTTGGACCAGCGGAGCCATGTAGTCTCCCATGAGTGAATCCCTGGCTTTTTACCAATATAACAGGTGTTCCCATTATTGATTTTAGATGGTGGAGTTCGATTTTGTTGAATAGAGTGAGCGGTAATGTTTGTAAGGGATTAATTTCAGGGTGCAGGGAACTCAACATTACAAGGTGGCCTCACAGGATGATTAACAACTTGACAATTCTCAATGAGGGTTCTCAAGTTCTTAATCTTTCTGTGAGGCCACCTCTTTTGTTCATAATGGTGGGGTCGGGTTAGAACAACAAATTGTTCAAAATCTTGGGGCTATTATCGAGACAACTCACTAGTAACTGCTTCCCCATTCTTCGTCTCTTGAGTATAAGTTGAGTTCCCTGTGAGGCCACCTTTGAGTTCCCCAGATTGTCCTATATTAGTGGTTCTTGATGAAGGCCACACTCCCCATAATGAGAGGAGTTGTATTTGGAATACTCTATCAAACTCCAAATGGGAAAACAAATCATATTATCCGGGACTCATTTCTTGAACATTTTCAATGAGCTCTACAACATGCTGCATTTGGCAAGGCTAGAAAAAAGCAGTTTCTTACCAAACATGTCTTTTAAGGGAGAAAACCAAAACCACCTCCCAAACGGCCCCATGAGAGGTGCCAACAACTCGCACGGGATCGATGTAACTCGAAGGAACCGATCGCGTGGTCACGGGACCCTTGGTTTGACAAAATGATGATAATTTGAGAAAATCCACACTTAGTCTTGAAAACGTGACGTTAGAGGGAAAAACCCCTTAGTGCCCCCAAAGTGGCCCCTTTAGGGGAGCGATCGCCGCACACGGGACCAATGTAACTAGCAGGAACCGATTGTGTGGTCACGAGACCCTCGATTTGAGAATATGATGATAATTTGAGAAAATGCACACTTAGGCTTAAAAACGTGTCGTTTGAGGGGAAACCCCTTAGCGCCCATGCTACAACCCCTAAAGAAGTTTGAACTCCTCGTACGGGACCAATGTAACTCGCAAGAACTGACCATGTTGTCAAGGGACACCCAATTTGAGAATATGACAATAATTTGAAAATATCTAGAATTAGGTTTAAAAACAAGTCATTAGAGGGAAAAAAACCCAAATCATTATCCCATACTCCTTCTAACATACTATCCAACAACTAATAATTATCCAATAGCGAAACCAAATGAACCCAATAATTATCCCATACTCCTTCTAACATACTATCCAATAATAACCCAACAACTAATAATTATCCAACAACCAAACCAAACAAAACCAATAATTATCACGTACTCCTTCTAACATACTATCCAATAACAAGCCAACAACCAATAATTATCCAACAACCAAACCAAACAAAATCAATAATTATTCCATACTCCTTCTAACATACTATCCAAAAACAAGCCAATAACAAATAATTATCCAACAGCGAAACCAAACAAAACCAATAATTATTCCATACTCCTTCTATCATCTAAAAAATCTAAAAGATAATGCATATCAATTATATAACTACTTCAGTTAAACTAAAGAGTACCTGATTCTTGCGATCCAAGAAGGCCATTAATTATAATCTTCTGAATGTGTGATTGGACCAAATTGATCTTGGAACCCCCAACCTATTCTTTTACGTGTGCATTTGTTGACTAGTTTCTATAATACAATCTTCATAAAATCAAGCAAATTTAACTTCATTTTACAAACACTACATCAATGAAGCTGATCAATAAATGTATATGTATAGGAACACGTGGAAATTGTGCTGGTTTAATTTGATCCAATCACAAACTCAAATGACTCTATTCTCAAACCGAGCGTCTTGTGAGAGTAACTAAATATTCAACTGAGCATAACATATTATCGAAAGTTAACTTACATATATCATATTAAACATTCATAAAAGTAACTAAAGATTCATACATGAAAGTAAAGCACTAATACAATGTCAATATCAAAATAGGATACAAATAAGATTGACAAGGTTAACTTAATATTTTGATACTCAATATGCCTTTAAATTAACTAAAAGATTCTTGAAATTAGGGTTGTCATCAAGAACTGAGTGGAAATCTTTTGGAGCCTTCAATGCATCCACTTCAGTAGTCAAACCTTTTGGTGCATGCACAACAATAGATAAATTTCCATCATTTATGCACTTCGATTAGAATACCTTCTTTACGTTCTGAAAGGGACAAATAAAAGGCTCGTCGACTATGCAATCATTACTCTTTAACTTTGATAAATCGCCCATAATATGTTTGGAGTCAGGATCAACTTTGCAAGGATTCATAGTATCCTCCACATTTACCCAATCATAATAGAATACAGTTTCTGTGAAATCTAAGTAATCAAGTTCTACGATTTGTTGGACTATCCCATGAAAGGTTAGCATCGTATTCTATGGATTTTTATCGCTTTTTCTAGCGATACAGGTGGTCAAGGAAGAAATTGATATTTCACTATTTTGCGTCAAAGTTTTTCCTCATATGGATATGAAATGAAATCAAAACCGTTGGTGCAGAATTTCTAGAACTCTTTCACACGAATATTAGGGCGTTTTTCTAGGCGTGAAATCCTGGAAGAGACATCACCTCTTTTTAAAAGCTATATTTATTAATGAATTTGTATTAGGGCATGTTTTTATCACACACGAATAAATAACTTCACACATAAGATGTGAAATATACCTTTTTTGATACCCATGCCTTAAAATAAGTTGTCGTGCAATTTCTCCTTTGATTTTGGGCAATTTCATTCTCGTACTTCCTACGGGTAAATTTTGGATTTTTGATCATAAAATATAAAATACATACAATCAAAGAAGAAGAATTCAATAAATACTCACTCTCTCCATTCTTCGACTTCATCTTGCGATTGAAAGACATAACGAGCAACTTGCTCATATTCTATATTTGTGAGTTTCACCTCTTTAGGGTTACCAAATGGTAATTCGTCCTCAAACTCTTCAGGTTCCTCGATCACTCCTCCTCTATGAGGATTGAACCTCCTCATCCCTTGTCCTGGCATATATTCCCTAGAATATAACAATGATTCAATAGTTTCGTATTCTTCAGCAATTGATCCTCCCATATACCATGTATTCTCTACGTAATCTTTAAAGGTTTTCATCAAGCTCTCAAAAGGATACATCCCATAATACCTAATGGGACCAGATAATAAAGCTTCATCACATAATTGCACAAGAAATTGGGTGCTAATATCGAAGAACGACGCAGGAAAATATTTCTCTAATACACAAACTGCCTCTGTTAAAGTTGATTTTACAGCTCTAATGTGCCTTCTATTTACCACTTTTGCATAAACTAGGGTAAAACACAAATTGATTTTCATACTTTCCCGATGGAGATATTTGTGTTCTAAAAAGCAATGCCGAAATAACACATGAATTAATTGGATGATTACATGCTAGTCGTGAGACTTGCAATGCTTTAAGTTATTTACTTGGTAGTTTACGGCCCTACGTAAAAAACTAGAATAACCAGTTGGAGTCTTCAAGTGGAACAATGTGTCTAAGATCTTCTTCTCACTAGTAGTTAAAGTGAAAGCAGCCAGAGGGGTATAAATTCTTCCAGTTGTAGGATCATTTTTTAACTGGAGTTTCGTCTTTAGCTTCATATACTGCAAATCTCGACAAGATCGCCCTCTATCTATGGAATATGATCCACCCACACATGTTCCTATCAGATGTTCTGTAATATTTTTTTATATGTGCATCACATCAATTACATGCTTTGCATGATGATCTTTCCAATACAATAAATCAAAAGATATTGATCGCCTGGACCATGGTTTTACTTTAGTAGGGTCGTTAGGATCTCCCCTTGCTTTACGCTTCAGGTTTACAAACTTGGGTTGATTACGTACGTACCTATTCCCCATAGTCATAGCCACTGCCTTCTCCTCGATCTGCTAACCAGAAAGCCGAGCAGGTTGCATCTAGCACTCGTGACCAATAGGATAAAAGTTAGACTTGTCATTCCTAAAAGGGTAGCTGGCCGACAGAAATCACGATGACCCATGTAACCCATCTTACTACTATGTTATATCCAAATGACTTCAGTTTCCTCCCCACATATGGGACATCCATAAAAATCATGAACATTACAACCGAACAAGGTCCCATAAGTAGGAAGGTCAAGGATCACCCACATCACCATTGCTTAAAGTGTGAACTCTTCACCCTTGTGATAGTCGAATGCCGTCACGTATTTATCCCACAACTCTTTAAGTTCTTTAATTAATGGGGATAAGAATATATAAATATCATAACCAGGAGCCTTCGGCCCGAGTATCAATAAAGATAATAATGTGAACTCATTTCTCGTGAACAGTGTCGGAGGGAGACTTAATGTCATCATAAGAACTGGCCAATAACTTTGACTAGTACTTAAGTTATCAAATGGGTTAAACCCATCAGTTGATATTCAAAGACGAACATTATGTGGTTCTTTTGCAAATTCATGGTGTCATGCATTAGAAATTTTCTAGACGAGTGAATCAACTGAATAACGCATCAAATTCCCACCCACCTCGCATCGAATTTTCCATGTCATGGCCTCTGCTATCCACGGTACACTAAAAAATCATTTTAATTATGACCCAAGTGGAAAATATTTCAAAACCTTTTGTGGGACTTGCGATCTCTTTTGATGTTTTGCAGGTTTGTCATTTACCTTCTCATAAATGACATATCTAGGCTCACCGCATACTGGACATTCATCATTCTCTCTGCGTTCTTTGTGATACAATATGAAATCATACTTGCATGCATGAATATATTTGTATTTCAATCCCAAACCCTTCAAGACCTTCTTCATGGTGGGATAATTGTCTGGTAACGTGTTCTCTGTTAGGAGAATTTGTTTAACTAACTTAAGAAATTCGATTACGCTGTTCCGAGACAAGACAAATTGACTCCTCAAATTATGCAAACGAATCATTCCCTATAATACCGAATGATCTTCATCACAATATTTATACAACGATCAAGTCGCATCGACTTTCAACCGAATATATTCTTAGTCACCTGGTAGTTCAGTATCAAATTCTTCATTGTACACATTATCTGTCCCCATATGTTGGTGGTTTTGGTCGTGGTGGACTCCATAAGCATCGTCAATTAGGTCGGTTAATGGACGATGTGTTGGCGAATAATTTACCACTTCCACTCGTTGGTGTTCTGTTACATGGTCGGTTACTAGTAATTCTTTGGGAACATAAGGTGCATGTTTTTCACCATGGTATGTCCATTTGTTATAATCTTGACAAATTCCCCACATTATTAAATTTAACTCAATATCCTCTAAAGATTTATATTTTCTGTTTATACAATGGATGCATGGACACATAGTCTCCTCACTTTTAAGGTTCTTAAAAGCGTATCTAATAAATTCTTGAACGCCTTTAACATAACTATTAGCTATTCGGTCAGTCTCCCTCATCCACTCTTTGTATTGTGAAAAATCCGTTTAAGAATCTTCAAATTGCAATCCTGTGTTAACATGATAAAATAAATATCATGTTGCATAGTAAAGCACTAATATAGTATAAAAGCGAAGCACTAATATTGTCAACAACGCATCAATCAATCGAACTATGCAATAACTTAAATACAAGAACACACCAATCAAGGATACTACACAAACAATTAAAATCAAATTAAATACATTTGTCTAATGATATTATTACAACATAATAAAAATATTACTACATCTTCATCAAGCGATAAACTAGCCAAGTCGTAACAGAGTCTACATAATTTAAAAAAAATTCCCTTCTCCATTGTTGACATGCACTAGAACAGTTTCACAACCCTCATATACTGTATTAACCACTATCTGATTACCCTGCTACAAAGGTCGATTATGTACTAAAGTTCCTACGGTAGTGGACATGATAGTGGAGATCCCAACGATAAATTTATCGCTTAGGTCCTGCATATAGTATTGCTCGCAGTTACTATGGGTTATTGACGATGATCCAAGACCTCTGCCATGCTGAGGTGCTGAAAAAGGGAATATTAAAGGAGGAACCGAAATCTGTGGGGGGAATGGAGAACGAGGAAAACTTTGAGGAATCCCTGGCATATGTGGAGGGAAACTGAGATGCATTGGGTGCTGTAGGGGCATTCTACCAGTTAAAAGGGATACAATCTGTGCAAGTTTATGATTCAAACCTCCTAATTCATTTCAAAAACCCATTATATCCCCTTCAGTCCTAGATTGACTTTCATCGTTGGACACGAAATGCTTATTGATAGAAGAAAGATCGTCCACGAGAGGTGGGGTGTGTTTGAATCTTGTTTTTGACATATGCGACCCCAAACCTCTCGTCCTCCCTCGTTGGTCCTTCCTAAAGGTTTTTGCAATGGAATTATTATCCATGTCATCGAACGGGCTTGAATTTGGCTGTCTACTGATAGACTCTATTGATTATAAAGTCTTGTCCAAGTGAGGAGGGAATTAATTATCTTTTTCTCGTCTATCATGCACGTATAAGTTAGCCATATTCAACGTCTTTCCTTCATTCGGGTTGCCTTTGGCAACGATCGTCCACTAGTTCTTCAAATATTCATAAGATTTTGAGCCAAGCAGATGGACATCAATTTATTTTGGCCCTATTCTGCTTGTTTTTCTCCCTTTACAGCATTTTGGAGTCCTTCACCTCATTCTCCAAAAATTCATTCCATTGAGAGACTAGCATTTCAACGTTCAAAGGTACTTTGTCTTTGAGTGCCAAAATGTAGGAGCTCGATGCTCCCCTAGCGAAATGCTTTTGCCTAAGGTTTATTCGATATGTTTGGAGTTGTTCATCAACCCGAGAAAGAACCTTATTTTTTGAGTTGGGGGAAAATGAAAACCGTTTTCTGAGTTGCTCGTAGATCTCATATTTAATAACTTTATCTATGAGGTTCCAATTGGCAGGTCCTCCCACTCCCACATTCATTTTTTCCAAGGATAAACAGTGGGATTTAAACTATTAAACGTGATTCTTATCCCATGTGGGGTTATTTCCGAATAAAGAGAACCCAATGGGCTTCTTCTCAACTGACTCAACAGTTTCAGGAACTTTGGGCGTGTCTCTTAAATTAGTGGTAGAACCTTGCCTCCCGTAACTCAGAGTAGGGGAGTGAACAGTTTGTGGAGTTGAGTATTACTCACCAATTGGTGATGAGAATTCTCCTTGTGGTTATGATACATTGTTGGTTGGAGCATTGCTTCCATTACCACCCGACATTATCTACAAAACTAATAAAAGTTAAATGTGTATCTATGATAATAGATGCATAATTTCAAAGTTCAATATGAAAATATAACTAACAAAATAATTTTTTTTTCCATATATATAATCTATCTGTTCATGGTAAGACTTTAACAAAAGTTCAATGTGTCTGATCTCCATCAATTCTGGATTTTTTTTTAAAAAACCTATGGATTTTTGCATGTGTCCAATTAGGAGGAAGCACATCTATAATGTATGCATAGATGTCAGTGACATGAACTTGAAATCTCATCCTCTTCAGCCTATTGTCAAGATTGAGTTTGACGTGCATATTTCGTGAGACATCACAGCCTTCGTCAATGCTCTTTGTACGCAATTCTATCCACAATGGGTGATTTTTTTTTCTTCCTTCTCTAATAGTGTAAGCAAGGTCAGTGGTCTATCAGGATTATGTACGCGATATATATATATATTGTACAGCTTCATCCCAACCTTGTGGCAGGGAAAACAGAATACGATCAAACAAGTACTCTTGCTGGAGATGAACTCCATAATTTATAAGGTACTTAAATTGTCCGATCTTCCTACTCCCATACCAATAAACTGGAGTAGCCACTTTATGAGGATCATTAATGAAACAAGGACGCGTGCGGTCCAATTGCAATCTTTTCCACTCTTGTTGCCATTTATTTGCACCGTGGCTCATTTTCCTGAGAAAAATGAACGAGGTCGTAATTATAATTCCTATAAATAATGGCTCTAATGAATCATTAATAAATTATTATGTACGAGAGCGTGAATATGATTCCTATAAATTATGGCTCTAATAAATCATCAATCATTAATTTATTAGGTTTTGAATACCTACTTTTGTCATTTAAGCCAAGTATCCCTAAAATTAACCCTTACAAACATTACCCCTACAATTAATAGATTATGCATTTTTGGGACTTAATTTTAATGGAGATGTATATTTTTATATTTCAGCCCTAAAATTAACCCTAAAATTATTCCTAAAATTAATACCAAATTTAGCATCAATATTAATGGAGATGTATATTTTTATATTTCAGCCCCAAACATAAACCAACAATATCCATTAAATTAAAATTTTCCCTAGTTTGAAAATTTAACCAATATTAGTCATTTTTTTCCTATAATACACACACACACATACATACTTACAGTATACACAACTACATGCATATACACAATACACACAATGACAATGTATACACAACTACATACATATTCACAATACACAGACATATATACACACACACACATATCTACACACACGCATTTTCACATACACACATATGCACACACGTATTTACAGTATACATACACAGAGAAATATGCACACACGCGTATTTACCTTTGAGATTGAGATTGAGAGAGAGCTTGAGATTGAGAGAAGGAGAGAGCCGAAATCGCCGGAGAGAGGGGGGAAAATAAGAGTTTAAAAGGTTTTGAGGGAAATGAAAAACTGTTCTGCATTTTTTAAGTATAAGGACCATAGTCACGGCTTAGGGTCGTGAACATATGACGTGACACTATATTTTTCACACGTCAGCATGGAACTAAGGCCACGGTCATGACCCAAAGTCATGACTGAGATAACTTATTGGTCACGTACTTAAGTCATGACCGTATCCTTGTGTAATGAGGTTTGTGCTCACGGCTAACGACCGTGACTCCTTCCCTGACCAAAATTGGAGGGAAACTTGGCACCATATATAATGGTCACAGATGGGTCATGGTCTAAAGTCGTGACCTAAATGAGTCAAGGTCTAGAGCCGTGACCACACATAAAACGACCCATGACCACACATAGTCATGGATTTGGTCATGCCCATTTTTACGGTTGTCACGGTTTTAGACCTTGACCAGTTGGTCATGGCTTCCTGTCGTGATCCCTTTTCTGTGACCAATTCTTGTATTTTTTGTAGTGAAGAAAGTATGGAGTTTGAAAGGATTTTTCTTAGAGCATTCAAGGAGACAAGCTTAATGGATCTAGGAAACCTCTTTAAGTCCACCTTAAGAGGTGGGAGCTTGCCATCTTCTTTTACACATCATCCACCAGTGTTGAAGCTTCTTTTGAGGTGGCAAAACTCTACTCTTAGCTTAAACTCCACTTTTGCATATTATTGGTCTTATAGATTGAGCTTGCTAGAGTAAAATGGATGTATAATTTAGGAAGGTAATTTCTTATGGTTTTGTGTAAACAATTGAATAGGGGGATTTCAAGAATGTTTAGTAAATGATGTAATTTAAAAAAGCTTGATGTTAAACATTTTTTGGAATAAAATGTTTGGAAAATAATGTTTATCTTGTTATTATGAACAATTGTTTTAAAGTTTTCTTGTAAAATTTGGAAATTTATAAAAATGGATATTTACTTAAGTCTAAATGATCAAAAAAATCTTTAGCTTTGAAAAGCATGTTGTTGCAAGCATTACAAAATTTCTTGAATTTTTTGAACTTAAAATCCCCCTTTCTATGTATATAAACTTGTAGTATTTTGATGATAAGTATAAAAACAAGTTTAATGGATGTTTTAATGGGTGCTAACTTCAAATAAAGAAAATAAAAATTTTAGCTCTTAAAGTGTGTTAAAAGGTATAGAAAATATGATAAATGGTATTTTCTCACAAAGTAGTTTCCAAAATGCCAAAGAGGTTTCCTTAGTAAAGAAAGCAATGAAGCAAAGAGATTATCAACTTAAAAAGGGTATTAACTCCAAAGTGTGGAATTAGTGTTAATAAATGAATACATTTGAAAAGTTGGCATGGATAACTAAGTAATGTTTTTGGGAAAATAACGCTTGTGAAAATGCAAGTTTGGAAATAAATGGGTGAAATGGTAATTTTATATAAAATGGAACATTTTTATTAAATAAAAATATTGGAAATTTTGTTACACAATAATTCATAAACAAAAGTGATTTCTTTGAGAAAGTCAATGTAAGTATTTAAATGACAAGAATGACGATTTTTAAAGTGTAACACAAGGTGGGGTGAAATCCCGAATTTTGGCTTCGGCTGGTAAAAATTGTAGTAATGTGGACATTTGAAAAATGTTAATACACATTAATATGGACTCGGATGACACCAAAAATAATTAAGAAGGGCTCCGAGCCCTGGCGTGAAAGATCTAAAATCACTAGCCATAGCATATGGTAGCATAACCGGCGGTGTGGAGCCCGTTAAAGTGTGCGAATATTGGAGGGTTTGGAGAAAAAGATAATGAAAAGTGGAACATGTCAAGAAATGGTTTGTGCGGGGGATATAAGAAAAGACAACCTAACTTGAATAAAATTAATAAATGTATGATAAAGAATAATGTGGACAACTAATGCAAGAAATTAAGTAATGTCCATGAAGTAAAGAGAATGGTAAAGTGAAGTGACTAAATGGGTAATTAAATTACCTAAAGATTTTTAACTCGTAATAACTAAAAAATAGTAAGAGTGTGCTTATGAAAGGCTTTTAAAGAAAATAAGTATTTTCTAACACGATGTTTGTGTGTGTTGAAAGATGATTTTCAATGAAAATACTACGATAAATTCGGTATGAACAAAGGGTAAATTTCGGTGACGCTTTTTCTTAAATAAAGGGTTTTTGTTTAAAGTATTTAGCTAGGTGTGTCAAATATGGAAATAAAGGTCAGATCATGTAAGAAGGGAATCTTTATAATATTAAGGCGATTTAATTGGAATAAGTAACATTTCTGGAATAAAATTAAATAATCCTAAATGATTTGTTGTGCATGTTGTACAACTTATGAATCTTTGATTCTTCCTAAAATGAAATAATCCTAAATGTATGTAATTGGATTTGTATTCATCACCATTTTGGAGTATATGAATTTTATAATTATATTTCATCATAGATTCTTGAATTTAAATATATGTGAAATGGCCTAAATTTTAAAAGAGTGGAGAGAAGGGGATAAAAGGAAAGAGAGAATAAAGAAGGGCGTTGTTGTGACGACAAATTAACTATAAAAAACTTGACGAGGGTCATATGTTGTTTAATAAAGTAACACGAAGGGATTTACATACATGAGCAACAAACCGTCCACTAGCTCATCATTGATAGTTCTTCGAACTGGTGGATTCTACCATAAATACATTTGAAATATACGTTAGTTCTCAAAGAATGTGGCAACCTTCAAAGGAAATATATTTGAGGCCTTGTGTTATGGTTTGTTCAGCGACCTTGTGTTGTGATTAGTTTTTGGACCTTATCCACAATGTTGACAAAATAATACTGTATTATAAAGTCCTAAAATAGTGAGAGGATAATGATGAACTTAACGAAGGAATAAGGATAATGGTAATGGGGGCACACATAAATCCAAGATTGGAAGAAATCTTCCTATAAGTTGTTCTAATCTGTCCGCAATTCTCGATACTCCAAATTTTTTACCATGTTGTGATATCCTAATATCTAGATGGAATTTGTAGTAGTGATGGCCAATGGTGGATCCAGGGGTAGGCCCTTCAGGGCTGTCGCCAACCCCTCCCAAATTGGAAAAAAATCTAAATACACAAACTATTTCAACTAGTCAGAAGTTAATTCATCCCGCTAAGATGCTAGAATAATCAACAGAAAAATGAAGCCCACCTCTAAATATCCAATACCAACCCAAGTTCTCAAAACCTGGGTGTGAATTAAATAAGCCAAAAATTCAAAACTCTTTTTCCGCGTTCCAAACTCCCTTCTGCCCCCAACAACTCCAATAAAAATGGAGGAAGGATTTACATGAGGAGCGGGATAATGATTTCGTTTGAGCTTAATTAATCAAGTATTTATTCGGTTGTTAATATACATTAACAGTGCTTAATTACTGATTTATCTTTTGAGTTTTGAGAAATTTGAGTAAGAAGGTAATAAATAATTTCTTTTATCTCATCATGTAGTTTTGGTCTTAGAATAAATTATTGATTGGTCCTTACGTGAGGTCATAAATAAAAAAATATTTTTTGTCAAGTCTTTATTTAATTAAATTGATTATGCAATTCTTTCATATTTAGTGGGGTTTTAATTGATTTTTGAGACTCTTGCACTACATGTTATCATACTTGAAGTTAAAATGTTTTTGAAAAATAACTTCAAAATTTGTACGGGTTAAAAATTGCTGAAAAATAGAAAAATGATATATATAAATAGAAACAAAAACTTACGAAATTTATCCTCTAGGGAACTCTCCCGAACCCCCGAAATTGGCCCAGAGTTCCTCCCTATTGACAAAAATTCTCGGGTCCATTACTAATTTTAATTCACCTCTTCGAGGAATTCTATCTCCGCCCTTGATGATGGCTCTTATGATTCTTTTAACATTAGGGCCAACTCATTGAAAGCAAGAATAAAAAGAGTGTTGTAATTGGTGTTATGTTCTCTAAATTCCATTTTGGTTATATAAAATTATTAACTAATATTTATGATATTTCATATAAGTATTTTATTTGATGTCACACCCTTATCTTACTTTTTTTTGATTTTTCGAGTCTCCACGCATGTCTGTGACACCCCGTTTATTTAAAATAAGAGGTGGCCAGCCCGATACTCCAATAATTACAGGAATCATAGATGGTCCATTCATAGCATCACTGTAATACAATAAGTTTAACGAGATAACCACCAATTATTTTAGAAAACGGATTGCCAAAATTTATTTTGTAAGTTACTGTAAAACATTTAAACAATCCAATTGAAAAGGAGGTGGATAAACATAAGGATTGATAATAAATCAGCAACCATATCCAATAAAATAACCAAATAAGCGGTCGATTAATATACATATACAATTCATTTACACCGAGTATTAAAGTACACTATCACATTATATAATACACGTACAAAACTTGGGCAACACACCCGAATGTGAAACTGATCATAACTAGAATACAAAAAGGGGGAAGCGTCTATATCAAATATCCCATAACATTCGCAAAGTGTTACAGCTCTAGGACACTGGGATAGAAAAGTCAATGCGGGCGTCCTTGCGACGGAGAACCTGGGCGAATATAAGATTCATGAAAAATGAAGAGATATAAACGGGTCAGGGCCCGGTTTAATATGATCACTAAGTGAATAAAGTGCATGAAAGATATGACCAATTAGTCAACATGAATAAGCTTGTCTCGCCCTTTATAAATAATGATCAGAATTCTCACCTCTCAATCTAAAAGCACAACCTAGCGAAATATGAATGATAACAATCAATAATTATTTATGCAAGAGAAATATAAATAAAATCTTAATCAATGAGAGTCCATTCCCGTTTTACAAAATTTCACTTCACCGTTCCTTTTCTCATTAGGAAACTTATTCAAAGCAATTTATTTCATAAAGAGATTTATCATTAATAAAATACCACTTTAATACGAATAGTTATATTTCACCACATATAACGATTCTAAGACCATCCTTCTGGGTTTCCCCACTTAATGTGCCCCTAAATAGCTATCATCTTCCAGGTCCTATTACCAAGACAACCTTCGCATCCTAAATCGCGTGATGTCGAGAAGCGGCCATCTAACTTCGACAGTGAGTCATAACCACACCCGGAATAACCTCACTTCAAACAATAATCACACAATATATAATAACCGGTCATATAACCGAGGACTATATTCACCCCGCATTCACCGGCCAGGGGACTTCACCTCATACGCGTAACTTCCCCTAGCTGTGTATATGTAAATTTATCATTAACAAATTATTCCCATTTTAAAGTATGCATTACGTTGTTATCCAGAGCCATAAGCATTTCATGTCAACATTATGAACTTCAACGTTTAATAAATCCTCAATTTAGTCTCCGAAAAATAATGACGTTACTATAAGCCACCAAGTATAGTATATCTCAATCACGTATCTAAATTTTGACCATTATGTAATCCTACTATTCCCTAGTCTCAAACTAGTATACTCAAGAAAGAACTACTCTAACGTCTATTTAATAATCCCTGAGATAAGCCCAAGTTTCCCTTTTCTACTCTAGTGTGGTCACATACCTAATATAAGTCTCTAATACACTTTATTTTATCCAAAGAGAAAGTTCCTAGGTCCTGAACCTACAAGAAAAGGGTTACAAATCAAGTTAGAAAAATGTCCTAAAACAGCAGGAATTTTGAATCGATTCGCCCTTACCGAATCGATTCGGTCTTAAAAGCGAATCGATTCGGATAGTCCAAAACGATTCGGTCAAGAGAACCCAACATTCTGCATGCAGCCTAATCGATTCGGATAAGTTGAATCGATTCGCTCAACATAGACCTGTAGCCTGCCCCTTTAGCGAATCGATTCTCCTGGGCCAGAATGCCCAATTTCGGCTATGGAGTTTAAAAACCCCAATTTTTCCAAACTCATTTCTCTCCCATTCTTCCTACATCAGCCATTAAAATTCCAACCAAAACAATCCTACATAAATACTAACTACTAAAATCAACACAACATCTATCTAAAACAATGTTTAGGGGTTCAAACACTACAAATTGATTAAAACCCATACTTGTTCAATTGTTCCCAATACACACTATCACTACAATTTATTCACCTTAAATCATAGATTAGCAAGTGAGAAACTTAACTTAAGGTTGTAATCTCAGATTTTCTTCCGGTAGCAACAAATCCAATCTTCAATCTTCAATTCTCTTCCTCTCTCTTTCTCTCTAGGTTTAGTAAGAATACACTTGAGAAATAAAAGGGGTTGTAAGACTCAATCGGGTAATTAGCCTTAATTTCCATGTTTAAATGTTAATACATCATTAAAATGACTCGTAACTACAGAATTGATTCATAACCTTCCAAAAGTGCCCGGAACCCAAAAATACAATATGACACTTATTTTGACTATCACGACTATTTCGAGACTAACCGCGCCCTCTAAATTGGCATTTGGAGTAATATAAATCATTTCAAGTTCCAACTTCATTTAAACCATAAATTTCGTTTAAAGCACGACGACACCATAAATCGTAACATGATGCTATTTACATTCACATAACAGTAAATATGCAAAAATATGTAAATATTATCTTTTAAATCAGTTAAACTAATATTTACTCCATTATCCAATATTTTATATAATTACCTCACATGGAAAATTAATATAAAATAAATTACTCAAAAGTAAGGGTTATTATAATGTCATATCCTCACCTCTCACCTTCATATGCACTTCACAGCGTACAATTGCATTCCATCTACATTTTTCAAGTTCAAGGGTTAAGGTTTCATGTTGTTCAAGTATGCTTACATGACGAAAGTAAAATCCATTTCTTATACGTGGCTTTAAATAAAAGTCCTTTTCTTTTCACTACGGTTCATTAGTGGCTTCACGTGTGAATATATATTCATCACGTCATGTATTTCACAACCTTGACTAAATCCCATATTATTGTATTGTTCAACTTAATCCATGTATATCTTGGGCAGCTACTCGGTTCTTCTTGTAGAAATCACTTATCACTTTGCGTCCAACTCTAACTTCAGTGTGTATTCATTTCAATTAAAATTTGTATATGATACTTTATGTCCATAAATATGTGTGCCAGGTTAGAGAATATATCTTTGGCTAGGTTGGCATTCGATATGCAGTTACTCAGGTGCAGTCGGGTTCCTAATTGTTATTGTTCACCATAATCTTCCCCATAAGAACCAACCTTGTTTTGGAGAAATTGTTATAACTAGAAGAAGCATAAATACGACAACATTTCGGATTAGGATTTTTACATCAATCCTCACTTCGATATCTCAAAAGTGTAGTAGTGTCAATATAAGAGGTGGACAACGCTTTTATAGGCTAAGGGAATTGAACGGACAAGATTGCCCAACTAGAAAAAGAAAGCAACAATAAGGGTCCCTTTGGCAATCCAATTCCATGGCTTGCAATTGGGTTTCCAAACATACCATAAAGAAATATGCCATTACTAGTTAGTTTATTTCTAATGCCCCATTTTTTTTAACAACTAAACAGAATCGTATAAGTAATGATATTTCAGATAGTAGAGCTTTGTACGCAAATTTGGACCTCAATAAGCTCTATGACTCACGTTCTAAAGCTAATGAAGTTCTTATGGTTTCATTATGGAACATTATAGGCATATTGCAAAACAATGGCCGAGTCAGATTGAAAGGTATTAATTATTTGGATGGGAATCCCTTGTCATTTATTTTCATAATAAGTTCTAACGTGTCTGATTCACATTCAATTTCTCATGAAGAAATTATTAACATATGTTCTCTCAGTTTTGGACTTGACCATTTCCGCAAAAGGACAACAGGTATGTTATTTTATATTGGGTGTATTCTCAAATCTTGTCTCTTGATTGCTTGGCTCACTTGGTTATGTATAAAATCCATTTTTCAGTAATGTCTGTCTGATTCTTCTGTTATGTGTCAATTAATGTAATTAGCCATTATGCTCGACTGTCCTTGTGGATACTTCCTCGCCACACACCATGGGCTCGTTAATTCGTCTTGCATTCTTTATTTCCAATTAACATGTTAACTAGTATTTGACTGGTAGTGTATTACTTTTGTTTGGAATTTATTTTGACTATCTATCTACCAATTAGAATGTTTGGTCGTTTGTGTTACTTAATTTGATTTAAAGTTTTACACACACACACACACACACACACACACACATATATATATATATATATACACATTCTCTTTATAATTATACAAGAACACCTAAATTTTATTAGGACATGATTTTCTCTCCACTAAAGGTTCCCATCAACATGAAGAATGGAACTTGAATTTACTCGGTTGTCGTGATTTTTCTTAATCTTGAGTGTTGAGCTTTGAATATTTATTTGTAGGTATAACTTCATAGAGAATGATTTATTATCTTCCCTCTCACGTCATATTCATATTATATCTCCTTATAGATCAAATGGGGTGGAGAGCTACATAACTTCTTGAAAAGGACTCAAAAATAAATATTAGGAATCCTAGGAAGGACTCATCCATAAATGATATGGACACTGGAAGTTATCTCAATGGGATGTTTCCTATTTTATATATCATGGCCATTTAATATTCGATTTTCCGACAAACTATTCCGTTATATAAATCATTTTGGAAGGAGGGGCCTTACCAACGAACTTGTTGTAGAGGCTATGATGATGGATGCATTGGACAAAGTTAAGAAAGAACAAAAGAAGCCAATTATGGGGAATGATTCCAGGTATCTCCTTTTGTATCTCCATAATATGATCTTTTGTTTATGATGATTGTTCTATATTACGTTCATTAATTTCTAATATATGGTTAATTTTTAGGTTATGCTTGAAAGATGACTTAGTGAACTACCAGAAAAGAAGAGAAATGATTAGGAAGAAAGGATTAATATTTTGGGGGATGTGGTAGGACAATGGGGCATGCCTATAAAGGGAGTAGGTATCAGGATAACTCCTCAATGACCCATACAGACTAGGTAATAAGGCCTCTTTATTATTGGGAAATTGAAAACACTACTTATTATGTAAATTGAGAGATATTTTGTTGATTACACAGGTATTTTACCTTAAAATATATTTGTTTTATTTTTATATATGTATGTGAGGGAGTTTATGGTAAAATACATGTATCGAGATTTTTTTCCCTTAGGATATATTGAATATAGTTTAATATTTTTCGAGCAAAAAATTCTCGATTTTCATGTTACTTGTTTACAGTGTTATGGCTATTGTTGTAGTTATTTTTGAGTTAATTTTTATGTTTAAAGGGACTGGTTTTCATAAATAAACAAAAGGAGACTCCGTTAAATTTTTTAATAAATATTAAGTGTGTTAAAGGTAATTAACATGATGATATACAAATTGGATAACATTTTTAAATATTATCATATATAGGACCTATTAAAAAAAATCTTCTTTGTTGAAGGCAAGGTTCTAAAAGGCGCGAAGCGTGGTCGAAGCGTAGAGGTCAAGCCTCAAGCCTTAGGAGCTTAGGCGCACCTAGGCGTAAAAAGGCATTTTTATTTTTTTATTATTTTAATTATTCCAAGGCTAGTAATATAATAAAATAGTACATAACTTGAATTTTGAAAATATATCCATATGTTTGGTAGCCATCTTTCTCATATTCATGCTCCATAACCAATATTCGTCAACTAATCATTTGTTTAAAAAAAAGTGTGCCTTAAGCCTTTTACCAAGAATAAGGTGTAATAAGGTGTAGGCGATGCGTTTCTCTCAAGACTCAAGCCTAGGCAGGCCTAGGCGGAGCCTAGGCGGGCCTTTTAGAATATAGGTTGAAGGTAATCGACATTAAATAAATCTTATTGCATGTAGAAACCTTTTATAGACAAGGCATATCATTGAACTCATTTTGTTGGAGGTCGTAAGCTTCAAGATCGGGGGTTTACTTTGTTGACATCATTTTATGTTATGAGTAGATGATTTTTTATGTCTTTTTTCTAATGAGAAGGGTGAAATATTTGAAAAACTTATTATTACCATTAATATTTGATTGAAGCAATATTGATTTAGGTTGATGGGCACAATATTGAAATTGTTGAATGTGTAGAGAGATTTTACTTCTATGAACAATAATTATAGTCTAATGGAAAATTATATGTTATATACATTGAAATGGGTGACAAAATGTTATATATTATTTTTAAACTTTTTTATCATTATATTGAATATATGCTGGAATGGATGTAAATCATGAAGTGCATTCTATTTTTTAATGCATTATGGAATGTATTCTTGTTGGAATGGATGTAATTCTATATTTGGCACCAAAATTATTAAAGACAACTTTCTTTCCGTCTCAAACGAATCCAACAGATGATGAACTTTTGAGACAACTTATTTCCCATCTCAAAAAATCCTTTTGGGACTGTTAATGTCGTCTCAAAAAATAGTTATTAATGACGCTTTCCTCATCATGGCAAAAAAATCCCATAAACGATGACCTTTTGAGATGGATAAATTCGCATATCCAAAAATCCTTTTGGGACTACTCTTTTCATTTCGAATAGTATTTAAAATGAAGGTTTAAATTGACCCCCTGAGCCGACCGTCCCCAAAAGTATTTCGGATGGCAAGAGTACCTTTTGGCAAGAAAAACGTCTCTGTGACACCCCGCCTAAATAAATACCGGGTGATCAGTCCTATATCAAATTTAAAACAGGAATCTCAAGGGTTCATTCTTAGCATCACTGTCGAAAACTTTTTAAAACTTTACTAACCACCTAGTATTCAAAAAGACTGATGTTAAATTTTATCTTTTTATTAAATAATTAAATATGCATGCTGAATAACAAATAAACCATACATCCAAACCATGAGTCTAAAACAGTACTAAATGACTAAATGACCTGCCGAATAAACAATCGGCTCAAAATCCTAATAATAATAATTCAATAAATGAATACATAAACCAAATACTGAGTCTAAAAGTAAAAGGGGAAACATGAACTGAATGAATCTACAACTGAGATAAGAATCCTACTCTAGGAATAAAGAAATGATACGTCTAAATCAAATCTTGCAACCATCCACAATGTTGCAGCTGCATAACCCTGGAATAGATAAGTCAACTATGGCATCCCTGTGGCTGGACACCTATTAATATACATATACATAGACAAGAGAGAAGAAGTACAAGAAATGGGTCAGAGCCCGATTTATAAAAATGTTTAGCAAGCATTTTATTGCAAAAAATGAAATGCGTAGTATATAATGTTCATAATTGCTTTTACGGTCCCACTCTCTTGAGGACAATCTCACCTCTCTTCTATAGTGCACACCTATCGCATTCATTTATTCCGCCTAACCATCTGACACACTTCTACCTAGGAAAAAGGCTTATCCTTCTAGTTACCCCTCGTAGTAGTATATCATATTCGATCTCAACAATTATCATTTTTAAATAAGTGTTATCACACTAAAGTCAAGTATTTACTATTTACGTTTATATAAGATTTCACTATCTTAATAGTTTGTAATTATCTCATTGTAGATATACCATAAGCATACACATATATCCCTCACTATTATATATATGTATCAGCACAATCTTAATAGCCTACAATTATCACATTGTAATTATATCACAAGTATACATATATATCCACCACCATTATATATATATATATATATATACTAACACAGCACCCTAACGATACACCTATAGTGCATTGCATACTCTGTTATCATGTCCCGGTACGTCTCGTACTCAAACAAGGACTATCGGTTCGGAAATGTCCCACGAACCATATAAACAAATCACACATATTGGCGGCGAACATAGTTCACATACCTATGGGTCACGCACATACCTACGCTCCCATAATCAGCGGACTTATCAACTCACATATAAGTCTTTCACAGTCCTATGTTCTGAGATACAAGTCAAATATCCCCCCGAAGGTCACTCAGGATAAGACCGTCTCTACACAACCCCCCGCGATAGCAAGCAGCTAGGTATGTCATAAACATAATAAAACAATCAAATAGGTATTCACGCACCCTATTAAAATATTAGGTATTCACACAACCTATCATTGTTTTAGGTATTCCCGTAACCTATTATCATTTTTCTATTGGATTATGTATTCCCGTATTTATATATATAATTCACACATTCATATATATATACATATATTCCAATTATTAATAGTTCGCTCGTATTAAATACGATCCAATACCAAAATAACTACATCCCACTATTTAATATAATTTATATAATTATATACCTCACCTCATATATACTTGATTAAGTTCATATTAGTCTCACAAAGTTCCCAATAATTTTTAGTTTCAATTCGGGAAAGTTTCATCACTAATTAAAACTCCAAGGGTATTTCAGACATTTCATAATATATGCCTCAGTAATGAAATTCCTAGTACTGCGTACTACTCTCCATTTGCTATGCGTGGCCACAAACGGCACGTAAATCCGAATTCGTATGACAAAGTTATGCTCATTTAAAGTTGTGCTAAAAATCAAATAACTCGTTCCGTCTTCAAGGGTATTTTAAACCTTTCAATTGTTGTGTCTAATTAAAAATATTCCCAGGACAGCGTAATACTCTTCGCTATCTATGTGTGGCCGTGAACGGCACACTAATCCGAGTCCGTATGCCAAAAGTTAGGACATTATAAAGATTCACCTCAAAGAAGATTTAAAAAAAAACCTTTCTTAAAAATTTTCCCACATTCTGCCCAGATTAATAAATTGATGTTTTGAGGCATTTTGGAGCAGTTTTGGAGGAAGCGCGTGAGACAACAAAATGTAGAAAACGCGATTTTCTATAGGGCAAATCGGACAGAATCGCCATTAAAGCTCCAAAACCTTCGATTATACTCAGATCTTTTACCCCCAAAACCTCTCAAGATTCATCCTAAATCCACCCAAACTTCATCATTAACAATTTCTTCCAACAGTACCACTAACGGAGATTCAAAAACCAAGATCTAATCATGTTATTTACTTCTCAAATTAAGTTATAATCTCACTATTAACCCAATTTCTCACAAAGTTAAAAATTCCCTATCAATGGTTATTCTTCATCTTCTTCACCATAAACCCACAAATTTCAATTCAAATTCCTACTTCCAAATTTCCAGAATTAATTGACATAATTACAACTATTTACATCATTAACTACAACTCAAATTAAAGCAAGAAAACACCTGCCTTGGGGGATTAAATCCGACGATCCCATGTCGAAATTCTTGCCCGGATTGCTCTTGTCATCCTTCTTTCCTTCTTCTTCTTTCTCCTTTCTCTCCTCTCTCAACCCTTTGTGTTTTGGAATGACTCATGGCTGCCCAACACACTTAAACCTAGGTTAAAATTCCTCAATCCCGTAATTAAGCCTATTGGCCAATTAAAAATGACTTAAATGCCCCCGTATGGGCTCGGTCATGTCTAAAAATGCCCCGAGACCCATTTACTACCCCCGGGTACTCTTTTTCGACTATCTTGACCCTTCCGGACTCAACCGTGCACTCAGAATTGTCATCCGAGATACTTTATAAAATTTTCCAATTTCAACCTCAAAATGCGACACATGTGAAAATTTTCAATAACCCGAATTAATTTGAATTTCTAAATCCCCAAATTTAAATAATAAATTCTAAATCTCCAAATTCAATAATTTCTCCAATTTAAATAAATTAAATTTAAATCACCAAATTAAATGAATTTCTCCAAATTAAATAAATCCAACTCACTAATTTAATTAATTTATACATCCTATAAAATATGGGGTGTTACATACTTCTCCCCTTACAATGGAATTTCATCCTCGAAATTCGGATAAGACTAGTACTCAAAACTTCAGATAAATTAAATTTAAATCACCAAATTATATGAATTTCTCCAAATTAAATAAATCCAACTCACTAATTTAATTAATTTATATATCCTCTAAAATATGGGGTGTTACATACTTCTCCCCTTACAATCGAATTTCGTCCTCGAAATTCGGATAAGACTAGTACTCAAAGCTTCCGATATAATCTCGTACACCTTCATCCGCATCCTTTCCCACACAATCTAAATCGTTATGATGTTCTCATTACACTTCTCCTAGCGCTACCCCTTAGTCCAACGGTCCCTGCACTACCGTTCAATCATGTGGCCAATTTGCTTTAGTCATCTTATATTATAATGTTCCATCATATAATGTATCATCTCACATTGCTGCCTACACAACACTTTGAAGCTTCCAACTTCTGACACTACTATGAGCCTAACCACTAACGGCTATAATACTTCCTTTACTGGGGAATACTCCAACATCCCCCTGCGATAACTCCCTTATTCGTTTACTCTTTTAGCACATGTATTTCTACATCTATTGATCACGGATAATATATAAAAATTTAACTATCTAGGGTGCCCATACACCCTATATGCTGCACATAACTGCCCAATTCAACTTAACATAATAAACTTGCTATAATTAAGCTTTTCATATTTGAGCTGATTATACGGTGAGGTTATACTAAACTACCCTACCAATTGCAACTTAATTATCATTTAGGTTATCCCACCGATCTACTCGTGGTGAAAGTGTTCCACAAAGTTTTCTCACATCAACACTATACGGCTCTATAGGCCTTAAGTCGTAGTATAATTATCAACTCATAGTTATAACTATATATGTATAATAACCATAGTACCAAACCTATGTCCTATGGCCAAACAACTCCCCACTTCCAACGTTACGCTAAGTTTCATGCGTGGAATGTCTCGCAAAGCGAAATCCAAACAAGGAACCCTCTCGATACACTACTACCTAACATTGTTGGTCGTTGAGATCCGTTAGGCCCTCAGTCCATAGCACATACCCCCCAAATCCCCGTCTCTTAACATAAAAGTATATTCGTTCACTCCCATGTTACACAAGACAATATATAATACGGTTCTTTTACTATCACCAGTTTCTTAGCGCGAATAAATCACGAGCTATATGTCTCCGCTCAATAATAAGTTAGTATACCCTGAATCACATCAGTAAATGTCCCTACTCATTGGGATTACATATAACAATGCCAACATATTCTCATATGTCTATTATGAAACACAGTATCAAATATTTACACGTATATGCACACTATAATATATATATTCATCCACTGGCCCTATATTTTTAATAGCTCGCAACTTAAGGTGTTTTCCCTACACGTTCAGTAACTAAAATTTTAAAACCGATACATTAGCATCCAACTACGTCTCGTCACTGCGGACATAAATTAAGGTCCCTACGTGTATCATCCTGCAACTAAGTTTAAAGAAATTTCTCAATGCACTATTCTCTAGCATTTTCAACAAAATTCGTAGGTCCAAAGCACATAACTTAGATATCACGAATCCTGTCTCTCGACACATTATTTAATTTGCCTATGCCCACGTCTCTCAAGTCATCACACAATACGGTGTTCTAGCTATCACTTAATTCTCAGCACGTAAACAATAATGATCTAAATCTTTAAGCTTAACGGTTGGCTGATATACCTTGAATACACCGGTAAAAGTCCCCACTCACTAGGATTTAAACATAACGAGACAACTATACTCATCGAAGTCTATGGTATAATACAATATATATATATTGACTCGACCCTCCTTCGGGTGATGATTCATGAAGTAGAATGTCTTACCCTGGCACAGCGAGCATCATAGACTTCCCATACCTTTACTATTTCTCCAACGCTCGGTATACAGTCACTATGCAAGATAAAAATATGCTCTCTTTCATATCCCTCAAAAGGAGAAAAAAATTTATCACATAATATACGACACCCTCCTAGTGTCGTCACCTGCTCCCCTGCATATGGAACTAACGAGAGCCCTATTACGCGATGACAAAGATATGTATACTATTTCAATATTCACAACATCTCTACTAAACCCGTTTCACATGTGAATTTAGTATTAACAAACTACTGTCACACAGAATATATCTCAATCACCTCGAGTGGCGGTTCAAATGGTTCTGGGACATAACGCCCTCGTCCTAACTGGACCAAAATTTCTTATAACTGTTGCCCCTACTGGGCATCCCATTTCTATCCCCGATTGGCGATAAACACGGTATACACAAGTGTTCTTACTCTTTACACATAGGACACCTCTCCATGTTATCTTCCTTGCCTGATCATCGGGTCCCCGATTGCTACCCCCGTTTTCCATTTGGCTTCGCTGGCCCTCTTAGACTTGTTGTTGTACTCAATGGCCCTGACTGAATCCACCATTACTTGGTAAAAATTCAATTTAATCGAAACATTTAACTAGGTCCCTACTGGGTATACCCTCATGTGGTGCTTCACTAACACCGTTAAATTTAGTCTTTCTTTTCAGCTCAATTTTCAATTCTCAAGGTTCACTTCCCATGGAAGCGTTGATATAAACTTGTAACGCACAACCTTGATGATGTCGACACTAGTCATCTTATTCGGATTTTACACTCACGCTTTTGTATTCTACTCACGAGCCCATTAATAACTTATTTACCCTTCATATACTTCATATCCCCTTCGTCGGGTACGAAGTTCACTAACCAAGTTAACTTCTCTCTCGCGATCAGTTTCTATCTTGCTCGCTTGTGATAAGTTTCGAAACTTCATTCGCACCCCTGTCCGAACAACAGATCGAAAATCTAACGATTAAATTGTACTCAAAATTTTCATTTAATCCCATATTCTTCTTATATATAGTGACTGGCTCTTGTCACTTTACGTTGCTCCTATGAGCTTAAAATTTTATTGTCCAAAATTTACTACTGAGTATCGTTGTACTCTACCCTACATAGTTGTCGTTGGATTTCTCCTTCCATTGGTTTATCACACTTCCTCTTTTTTCTGGATTCTTATCGATGGCTCCTCGAAAGAGTCCTTTCGACTTTCCCAACCCCTTGCCGACTACGCTGGGTGAGTGTAAGATTTTCACCATTGTCATCCTTGACTGTGCTAGGGGAAACTACTGTCCCCGAGATTTTCCTATCATCACTTTTCTAAACAACAATTGTGGTGGCTTCTATCGCCATTACTATTTTCAGGTTACTCTATTGCTTCTGTCGCCTTCCTCCTGCATTCCTTCTAACGGTTCCCGTTGATTGTCCTATAATGTTCGGTGTCCGAAACCTAACCGAACTCGTACATAAATCACATCAACTATACTTGATAGCAGGAGAACGAAATCACATACGTAGATGAATTTGACAATCCTATCATAAGGCTCTACATCAAAGAACGCTAAACTGAAACGTGAAAAGCCATACAAATCCTAAGGACACTAGAACCTGATGCTCTGATACCACCTGTGACACCCCGCCTAAATAAATACCGGGTGATCAGTCCTATATCAAATTTAAAACAGGAATCTCAAGGGTTCATTCTTAGCATCACTGTCGAAAACTTTTTAAAACTTTACTAACCACCTAGTATTCAAAAAGACTGATGTTAAATTTTATCTTTTTATTAAACAATTAAATATGCATGCTGAATAACAAATAAACCATACATCCAAACCATGAGTCTAAAACAGTACTAAATGACTAAATGACCTGCCGAATAAACAATCGGCTCAAAATCCTAATAATAATAATTCAATAAATGAATACATAAACCAAATACTGAGTCTAAAAGTAAAAGGGGAAACATGAACTGAATGAATCTACAACTGAGATAAGAATCCTACTCTAGGAATAAAGAAATGATACATCTAAATCAAATCCTGCAACCATCCACAATGTTGCAGCTGCATAACCCTGGAATAGATAAGTCAACTATGGCATCCCTGTGGCTGGACACCTGTTAATATACATATACATAGACAAGAGAGAAGAAGTACAAGAATTGGGTCAGAGCCCGATTTATAAAAATGTTTAGCAAGCATTTTATTGCAAAAAATGAAATGCGTAGTATATAATGTTCATAATTGCTTTTACGGTCCCACTCTCTTGAGGACAATCTCACCTCTCTTCTATAGTGCACACCTATCGCATTCATTTATTCCGCCTAACCATCTGACACACTTCTAACTAGAAAAAAGGCTTATCCTTCTAGTTACCCCTCGTAGTAGTATATCATATTTGATCTCAACAATTATCATTTTTAAATAAGTGTTATCACACTAAAGTCAAGTATTTACTATTTACGTTTATATAAGATTTCACTATCTTAATAGTTTGTAATTATCTCATTGTAGATATACCATAAGCATACACATATATCCCTCACTATTATATATATGTATCATCACAATCTTAATAGCCTACAATTATCACATTGTAATTATATCACAAGTATACATATATATCCACCACCATTATATATACTAACACAGAACCCTAAGGATACACCTATAGTGCATTGCATACTCTGCTATCATGTCCCGGTACGTCTCGTACTCAAACAAGGACTATCGGTTCGGAAATGTCCCACGAACCATATAAATAAATCACACATATTGGCGGCGAACATAGTTCACATACCTATGGGTCACGAACATACCTACGCTCCCATAGTCAGCGGACTTATCAACTCACAAATAAGACTTTCACAGTCCTATGTTCTGAGATACAAGTCAAATATCCCCCCGAAGGTCACTCAGGATAAGACCGTCTCTACACACCCCCCCGCGATAGCAAGAAGCTAAGTATGTCATACACATAATAAAACAATCAAATAAGTATTCACGCACCCTATTAAAATATTAGGTATTCACACAACCTTTCATTGTTTTACGTATTCACACAACCTATCATTGTTTTAGGTATTCCCGTAACCTATTATCATTTTTCTATTGGATTATATATTCCCATATTTATATATATAATTCACACATTCATATATATATATACATATATTCCAATTATTACTAGTTCGCTCGTATTAAATACGATCCAATACCAAAATAGCTACATCCCACTATTTAATATAATTTATATAATTATATATCTCACCTCATATATACTTGATTAAGTTCATATTAGTCTCACAAAGTTCCCAACAATTTTTAGTTTCAATTCGGGAAAGTTTCATCACTAATTAAAACTCCAAGGGTATTTCAGACATTTCACAATATATGCCTAAGTAATGAAATTCCTAGTACTGCGTACTACTCTCCATTTGCTATGCGTGGCCACAAACGGCACGTAAATCCGAATTCGTATGACAAAGTTATGCTCATTTAAAGTTGTGCTAAAAATCAAATAACTCGTTCCGTCTTCAAGGGTATTTTAAACCTTTCAATTTTTGTGTCTAATTAAAAATATTCCCAGGACAGCGTAATACTCCTCGCTATCTATGTGTGGCCATGAACGGCACACTAATCCGAGTCTGTATGCCAAAAGTTAGGGCATTATAAAGATTCACCTCAAAGAAGATTTAAAAAAAAAACCTTTCTTAAAAAGTTTTCCCACATTCTTCCCAGATTAATAAATTGATGTTTTGAGGCATTTTGGAGCAGTTTTGGAGGAAGCGCGTGAGACAACAAAATGTAGAAAATGCGATTTTCTATAGGGCAACTCTGACAGAATCGCCATTAAAGCTCCAAAACCTTCGATTATACTCAGATCTTTTACCCCCAAAACCTCCCAAGATTCATCCTAAATCCACCCAAACTTCATCATTAACAATTTCTTCCAACAATACCACTAACGGAGATTCAAAAACCAAGATCTAATCATGTTATTTACTTCTCAAATTAAGTTATAATCTCACTATTAACCCAATTTCTCACAAAGTTAAAAATTCCCTATCAATGGTTATTCTTCATCTTCTTCACCATAAACCCACAAATTTCAATTCAAATTCCTACTTCCAAATTTCCAGAATTAATTGACATAATTACAACTATTTACATCATTAACTACAACTCAAATTAAAGCAAGAAAACACCTGCCTTGGGGGATTAAATCCGACGATCCCATGTCGAAATTCTTGCCCGGATTGCTCTTGTCATCCTTCTTTCCTTCTTCTTCTTTCTCCTTTCTCTCCTTTCTCAACCCTTTGTGTTTTGGAATGACTCATGGCTGCCCAACACACTTAAACCTAGGTTAAAATTCCTCAATCCCGTAATTAAGCCTATTAGCCAATTAAAAATGACTTAAATGCCCCTGTATGGGCTCGGTCATGTCTAAAAATGCCCCGAGACCCATTTACTACCCCCGGGTACTCTTTTTCGACTATCTTGACCCTTCCGGACTCAACCGTGCACTCAGAATTGTCATCCGAGATACTTTATAAAATTTTCCAATTTCAACCTCAAAATGCGACACATGTGAAAATTTTCAATAACCCGAATTAATTTGAATTTCTAAATCCCCAAATTTAAATAATAAATTCTAAATCTCCAAATTCAATAATTTCTCCAATTTAAATAAATTAAATTTAAATCACCAAATTAAATGAATTTCTCCAAATTAAATAAATCCAACTCACTAATTTAATTAATTTATATATCCTATAAAATATGGGGTGTTACAGTCTCATAAAGAGTTTTTTGTGTTTCCTTACTCTTCTAAAGTGAACCTAATTTTTCCAGTGGGAGTGTCCCCACTTGAGGTGGCCAAGTTTGATAGAGCTCCATTTTTGTTGGGCAGAGCATCATTTAGAAATGATGACTATTATGGAATGAGAAGACATTTGCCCCTATTTTTCCTTCAGAGGCAACTTTTTAGAAGTACAAACTTCATTCGACAATGAAGAGACTTTTTGGAAGTACGAAGGTAACGTCTCTAAAGTACGAATTTTTTTCGGACTCTTCAGAATGAGCTTGAGTATCTTTAACACTCGGGGAGAATAAAGTGAAAAAAAACTGACGGCGGTAAGGTTTTGGTGCCCTTTTGAATGTTGGTGGGGACTTTTATTTTTATGGTCTGGTCTGGGGACTTTAACGGAATGACAGAAGGCCCTAGATTATTGATCCGATATGGGCTTAAATGTGGTCAGTTAGGAGGAGATTCAATTAGATTTCGTAACCATTATCAGGGAGGGGAATGACAAAATTGCAGAAGGTCCCCTTCAACCGTTCAATTGAGGACCTTGGGGCCTTTAGCCAAACGATTAAAGGCTCCAGTGAGAGATTTTAGGGTTTTTTGAAATTTGGTCCTTTCCAGTTTTTTATATGTCTTGGTTCCTTTGATTTCCCTTTTGGGTAGCTCTCCGTTAGGATTTTAGTGGGTCCAGGTTTAAGTAATTTTATCTAGCGGGATAAAACGAGTCACACCCTAATTATAAATCGATGTGTCCACGGTGACATACATTAAATCGTTTAAATTAGGAAAAATTCTCATTCGAATGAGAAACAAAATTTCGTTTGAACAGATCATTAAAATGAATTTTCATAAAAAATAAAATTTACTTCAGAAACATTTTTATGAAAAAAGTCATCAAATAGTTTTAAAACAAACACCTAACTGAAATGCCAATGACAAAAATTTAATACGCACTCATACCTAATGAGATCCATGAACGTTGAACACGAAACATGTAACTCTGATGTAGATGTATTAACTTTGTCGATTCGGTCTTCAAAAACACATGTTATAAGCTCTGAAGGATAAACCAACGCAAGTACTAACCTATGAATCAAATAATTACATATTAAATGACTCAATTCGAAAATTTGTCCATATAAATCTCTCCCTTTTGCTATTCTAGGACAAAACCCAAAAATAAAAACCTATTGGTCATTAAGCTCTCGAAAGACTCAATCATAACCTCAAAAAGAAAAAGTAAAAACACTCAAAAGAAACAAATTAAGTAACTTTGCTCTTGTGAAACTTTGTCACATCATTGCAACCTTGCACACTTAAACACACCTTTTAAATGGAAATAGAATATATAACAATAAAAATTCGCATATGAAAAAATGCTCCCCTTTTTCTAACAATCTTAACCTAAGATAGTTTTTCTCCCCCTAAGGTAAAATTTCTCCTCTGAGTTAAAGAGATAAATAGCACTTATGAATTTTAAAACTCAATTTTAATATGGATTGTCACACACATAAATTTTTAATTTTTTCAAAATTAATTAAACTAGCACCAATTAGATTAATAGTTGCGTTAAAAGGTTTACCAAATTTATCTTCCCTTATCATGCATTTAGGTAAGAATCAAGAGTAAAATGAATGAAATCACACAAAGCCCAATGTACGTGGAAAATCCAAAAGGGAAAACCCACACACAGCCCAACCATGCAAAATTCACAATGATCTAGGAATTTACACAAGAACAAAACATGACTTAAATAATGTTTTGACTCCCTTCACGCTTTGACGTGTTTTCGTTCCTTGAAATTTCTTCATAGAGACACATAGGAGTCCACCTATGCAGTGCCACAATGTGTGCTCCATACATGCTTCGGTATCTATCGATTAATGCTCAACAAATGTCAATGGATTGAACACGAAGTCCACCACTTCATATCACAATACACAGGGAGTCCACCGTTTGAAAATAACAATTACGAAGTTTACCACATGAAACAATACTAAACAATATGAAGAGTATATAAACATTTGTTCTCAAAACTAAGATCTCAAACAAGAATATATAGACAAAAAGAGGGATCACAAAACTAGCTGGGAGAAACTAGGGTTTAAAGGCTTTTTAATACTCTTAGGAAACTAATTTTGAAAGCATTGAGAAAACAAAATTGATGTCAACATTTATTTTTGTAGATAACATGAATTTTGAGGTGGCACAATTTCCATGGAAACTCGTTCGAATGAAAACCATAGGGTCATTCAAACCAAGTTACTAACTAAAAACAAACTTGTTTAAACAAACTAGTTGATCTCGTTTGAACAGACTTCGAATATGGTTCCACTGTTAAGTAGAAAAAAATCATTTAAAATTTGGTAAAAATTCGTTTGAACGACATATGCAATTTGGTTGAACCGGTCGTTTAAATGACTTTTCACAAAAAAAAAATTTAATTAAAAATTCCTCAAACAATTTAAAGAAAACACCCAACTCAAATACGAAGGATAAAAAATAATACGCATTCGTACCTCATGAGATCTATGGATGTTGAAGAAGAAATGTGGCACGAAACATGGCACAATGATGTAGATGATTTAACTTTTCCACTACGGTCTTCAAATAAACACGACACAGGCCTTGAAGAATAAATAAATATAAGTCTAACCTATGACTCAAGCGGTTTTGTCATAACGAAAATAAGAAAATAGTTAAAAAAAATGACTCGAATAAGCTATTTTTACTTGCATAAACATAAGCTTATACATAGAATTTTGTCTAACTGAATCAAGCCAATTAACCATAGACCTTACACTTTGGTTTCTTATGCAATTGTCTCACTCTACTAATCATATTTTGTTTTAAATATTTAAAACTTTCACCCAAATTTCTATTTTTGTGGAATGAGGGATAGCAATCTCCATCTTGATATACTTTTTCAGTATATCCATAATATAATAAAAATCTCCCCCATTGAATCCAAAAATATCATTGCCAAAGAAATAGAGATACTAATGCAGAATAATGCCTATGTAAAGATATAATTAAGGCAACTGAGTCAAGAAATTAAATAAACATGAATAAACAATTGATGGTTCAATGACAAAGATGAAAGAAATGACAGATGTATTGACACCTCAAATTCATATGTTGCAGCATCAAGGAACCCCAAAACAATTTATAAAGGATTATTAAGAGACATAAATGGAGAGTTTGCAAGAGGTTTTCTTAATGTTTTTTAATTAGTCTAATTTTTCGTTCATTAAAATGTTGTGCATTGATATTAGTAGTAATTGTAACCTTGGGAGAGTAGTTGAAGAATGAGAGTTTATTAAATTATCTAAATAAATAAATCTTCCAACTTTTGTCGATAGAACAAATTATGAGAAGATAATTACTTAATTTCCTAGTAAACAAGCAATAAATAAATTATTTCAATTCGATAATGCTATCGAAAATGGAATAAGTTATAATACTCAGATCATCTCAAACGGTCCCATCATGTTCTGATGTTCTTCCATAACCCAACCCCATGTGTAATCTTAAACTAACCTAAACACCATCCTAACTCCTTTACCCCAAATCTAGCCGTCGCCACCACCATACGCCAAAACCTACCTACTCTAGTGGGATTCACTACACCCATTTTCCAACAAGGTACTTAATAAATCACGAAAATGAGAACACGTTATATGGTTGACTTACTTAAGTCTGTGCCATATAGGAGTTCCAACTAGTTTGGATATCGAGACAAAATAGGATTAGATTTTTTCGAGTTGCTCTATCTTAAAAAGGCATCAAGCTTCATTAAAAGCATCACAGTCCAAGATCTCCAATGCGACACAAAGAGGTAAGTACGACTCTTGAACCACAATTAGGACATATACACTGCATATACATGTTTATTATGTGTGCATATTTTTAATGGTGGTGATGTTGCTTCAAATATTTTTTTGGAAAAAGAAATTCATTTAAATGTTTTTTTAATCATTTAAAATGATTTTTTCATTTAATTGAAATATGATTTTAAAAATATATTTGAGGTTAACATAAGAATATTTTTTATGATAAAAATTTGATTGGTTCAATTTTTAATGGGTTAATATTTTTTTTAAGCCGAAAGATTTAATTTTTTACAAGACTTTAAAAAACACATGTGTGTTATTTTTTATAAGGCTATTTGTGTTTGTTTAGTGTCTTGTTGGTTAGACTCATTCATGACCCTAGATTGAGTGGTTATCCATGGACTAGATTTTTTAGTGGCTCAATCCTAGTGAACACCTTTTAGCCAATAAAATTTAGTTATACATCTTTTTTCTACACCCTTTGATCTTGGAGAGTTGAGCTAGACCCTTTATTTTTAACAAACCCTATTGAGCCTCATATATAACATCTTTTAGGGTTTCTTTGTCTTTGGTCATTAGAAATAAACGAGCGGCTATTAATAGAGCCAAGAGATAGAAACATTTCATCTTCCCCATTCCTTCAGAGAAAAACTCAGAAGAAGAGATAGAGAAGAGGGTTCTGCCTCTATTCATTTCCGTCACTAGCACAGTTGATGTCACATCCCTTGACTGTCGTCGGAATCATTCGAGAGAAAGGAATCGCATCGCCGAAAAATAAAAAGAGAGAGGGATCTGAGATTGAAATCGTCGTCACCACCGCCACCACTGGGACTCGGTGTTCAGTCCCTTCACCGGTCTAAGGAACAGCTACTTATCATCATCGGATCGGGTCTAACTGCTGTCCACATACCGTTGTCGCCGGAAATCAAAACCACGACCTCCGTCGTCGAAAACTGAGACCACAGAGAGAAAAGAGTAGTTCACGCCGAAAACCGAGAAAATAGAGAGAGAACGGAGTTCCCGTCGGATCTGCGTCGCGATTGCTGTCGCTGATCGAAGTCACCGCTGCTTTCTGGAACCAACGTCATCAGATCTGTTTAAAATCGAGAACACGACTGATTTGTGTACATTTCTTTCCCTATACCTCATAGGGAACATTTTTAGCACACTATTTCTAGGACCGTTGTGCGTTCATTCTTGGATATTATTGTTGTTGTAATTTTTAATCTAAGATTGTGATATCAAATACATGTTGAGAAATTATACTTGGAATATATTTTCAGATTTGAAAATAAATATTGTCTCATATTGGGATTTCACATTTGAGTGAAATAAGTTTGAATATAAATAATTTGTTAGGATAATATTTTTGAAGAAAAAAATTATTGTGTGTCAAATCTGAAAAATAGTAAAGTTTATTACTCAAGTTGGATTTGAAATCAAATTGCATATCATATAGAAGTTGAATGTAATTTGTAGGAATTGCTTGTATATTTGATTGAGAGGCGTGAGAAGCATTTTGCATGTTTAGTTAGTTCACAAACACTATCACTCTCACACGAACACATAGGATTTGTGGTTCTTGGTGAGGTATTTTCTTTATTGGGGCTGCTGAAATCCCGCATTCAAGGATAAAACAAAAGTTGCGTGGAGAAGAACAAATCAAGAAAGAATGCCTTTAAGAGTGGAGTAACTCGGGTAGGTACGTTTTCTGTTCTTGTATTTTGGTTCTTAGTTGCAAGCTTTAGGGTTGTAACTTGGTTGTGATTTTAGTGGACTTTTTCATTTTTCTCCGTAGAGGGAGCCGTGGATGTTTCACTAATTTTAGGGTTTTACGACGTTAAAAATCGCGTGTTAATTTTCTTGAATGTTCTTAATTTCTTTGGCGAACAATATCATAGTTGAGACTTAAATTGTAAGTTTTGTATTTAAAAACTGAAGGTAATCAAACTTTTAAGTCTAGATATCATATTCAGAAAAATTGTTTTAACACATCTTGTGTTCATTTTGAAAAGAGTTTCGTTCAACGAGTTTATTTTGGAGTTTACTAAACTTATAACTTTTTGTTATTAATCTTGTAAATGCAAGTTTTTTTTCAAGTGGTATCAGAGCGGGTTTATCAAAAGATATTTTGATCCTGAAATTGTTTTCGAAATCCATTTGTAAATATGGATGAAAGATTTGAGAAGTTAGGTAACCTTATGATTCAAAATGGTTATAAACATCCAATTAAGTATTTATTTGATACTGATCACACAAGGGTTAAGAAAATTCTTAGCGAATTTACTAAGGAAGAGATAAAGATGTCTCTTGATACTACTAAGGGCAAGAATGTTATTCTTATGCTAATTAACGAGCATGAATTTAAAAGAATATGTATTTGCTCCAATTTTGCTAATAATTGCCCAAATAGACCTACCAACAATACTAGGGCTAATTTGTGTAAGACATGGGACGACTTTAGTGATTCTGATGAAGATGAAATTGAGTCAATCCATAATTATGAGTCATGTATGTCACTCTATGCTAGAATTATATATAATGATGATGATGCATGCATGACTACTCATGAATCTACTATGCCTTCTAATGTTGTTGTTATACCTACTACTGTGAATGTTGCATCTTCTATAAATACTCTAAGTGTGGGTCAAAGCTTGAATGCTTCCGACGAATTAAACGTGTGCGTGAGTTACCCTGATCTAAGTAACGCTTTAGGTGACACTACACACGACACACTTAGCGAGTCCGATGATGATCTTCCAGATTTGCATAAGCTATACACGAAAATGCTTAAGAAAAGTACTCGTCTTGATAAAACGGTTAATCTACTTAATGAGCGTATTGATTTACTTAACCAGACTATTAGGAAGAACGCTGAAGAATTTACAGCACAATGTGTTGCCCACGAGACTGAAATTGAAGAATTTTCCGCTACAATAGAAGATCTTTTTGAGAAAAATAATATTTTGGAACAAAAATACAAGTCTACCTTGGTAGAACTTGAAGAATCCAAGCAAAAAGTTTCAAACGTGTTTAAAAAATGCTTACACTTTGAAACTCACGCTAAGTCCTACGAAGAAATTGTTGTAGGAAGCAAATTTGATTCTGAAGATAAATCTGGTTTTGGATTTGGAGAAAAAGTTTATACTAACAAAAATGTTTCTCCTGAAAATGTTGTTTTTGTAAAACAAGGCCAGAATTCTCAAAACACTCAGAAAGAAATTTGTTTTAAAGATGTCTCTAAGGTAAAACAAAGTGATGATTCTCAAAAGCCCAAATCTAATGGTCCAGCTAAGTACGTCAGTCCACCTGTTATAAATCATTATTAAAAATCCAAAGCCAATGACACTCGGACGATCGTTCCTATTAGAGATAAACCAATCTTTAAAGACTTTAGTAATAAAGTCAAGTCCTCCACACGTCAGTATTGTTCATATTGTGATGTCTACGACCACTCCATTGTCGAATGTTTTCAAAAGAGATAGTATACACCTACTTATTCAAACTTTAACTATTCTAGAAAGAGTAGGAATACTTATGTTCTCCCTAGACAGGCCACTCCCAACTCTAACTATAAAAAGAAGGGAGGACCTAAAACTAAGAAGAAATCATTTAAAAACACCAATCAAAACTTTTCTAAATCAAAGGCCAATCAAACTCTTAAAAATAGGCCTATTTGGATTAGAAAAGATGACTTGCTACCCCAGCTCAAGTGCAACGTTGCCATATCTTCTATTAAGGCACCAAGCACTTCGTTTGGATGGTATCTTGACTCCGTATGTTCTAAACATATGATCGGAGATGAAACTAAATTAACAAACAAAACAAACTTCCTTGGAGGTAGTGTTGTATTTGGTGATGAAGTTTCATCAAAGATCATAAGTTAGGGAACATTGCGTGAGGAAGGTCTCCCCATGATAAATGATGTCCTCCTAGTTAAAGGTCTCAAGGCTAACTTGCTTAGTATATCTCAATTTTGTGATTCCAATCATACCGTTTCCTTTTCTAAAATTGATTGCAAATTTTTTGATGAAAAGGGAAAGTGTATCTTAATAGGAAACATAAATGAGGATAACTGCTACACAATCCTTCATAAGTCTGAATCCTGTAATAGATTGGAACATATAAATTTTGATAATCTTCGTAAGAAAAGTTCCCATGAGATTGTTAGAAGATTTCCTAGAATCAAAAATTCTTTTAAACCCGTCTGTGGTCCGCGTCAGGAAGGGAAAATAAGTAACCCCTCTCATAAGAAAGTTAAAAATTTGGGTGTTACAAAATGTTGCAAAGGTAATGGATATAAAAATGAATTTAGTGTGCCTAAGACTACTCAGCAGAACGACCTTACTGAAAGGAAAGATAGAACCTTACAAGAGAGGGCTAAGGTTAAGCTACATGTGAAATCTCTACCTAAGTATTTTTGGGCCAAAGTTGTTCAAACGGCTTGTCACAAGATTGATCAAGCATACATTAGGAAGAATTTTAAATATGTTGATCATATTCGATATGAGCATCTTAGTAATGCTATTGGTATGATAGTTCTTAATTATTTCAACACATCATAAATATCCTCGGTAGTTGCATGCTAATAATTGGTTTCTGAGCAGTTAGGGCATGGTTGTTTCTCAAATGACAAAAGACGCCTCCTAATATCTATTTAATGCCCTTATTTCTGCCCTTGCATATGTTATTGCTTGTGTTGTTGCATTATATCATATTCTCCTAATTTATATCTTTTTACCCCATTGTATATTTGAGCAAAATTGGGGGAGAAGAACTTGAGTACTTGTGCTGCGATGTATATCTTATCTTGTACTAACTCAACTAATATGCCATTGAGTGTTTATCTTTTTCAGGAATTCTCCAGACCCGATTGTATAGCTTGTCCTATTTATTAGGGTATTGGTTTGTATTGTAGTTGAGTAATGTATTTTCTTACCTTATTTTCGGTTCTAGGATGGGAATGGGTAGATAGAGACTTTTGTATTGGAAACTTAGGATTTTTCATCTTCACCCACGAGTTCGGGATACTCAAGGGAATTTTGTCTCCAATATCCAAAGGGGGAGATTAAGAACACGGTATATGGTTGACTTACTTAAGTCTATGCCATATAGGAGTTCCAACTAGTTTGGATATCGAGACAAAATAAGATTAGATTTTTTTCGAGTTGCTCTATATCAAAAAGGCATTAAGCTTTATCAAAAGCATCCCAGTCCAAGATCTCCAATCCGACACAAAGAGGTAAGTACGACTCTTGAACCACAATTAGGACACATACACTGCATATACATGTTAATGATGTGTGCATATTTTTTATGGTGGTGATGTTGCTTCAAATATTTTTTTGGAAAAAGAAATTCATTTGAATATTTTTTTAATCATTTAAAATTATTTTTTCATTTAATTGAAATATGATTTTAAAAATATATTTGAGGTTAACATAAGAATATTTTTTATGATAAAAATTTGATTGGTTCAATTTTTAATGGGTTAATATTTTTTTTGAGACGAAAGATTTAATTTTTTACAAGACTTTAAAAAACACATGTCTGTTATTTTTTATAAGGCTATTTGTGTTTGTTTAGTGTCTTGTTTGTTAGACTCATTCGTGACCCTAGATTGAGTGGTTATCTATGGACTAGATTTTTTAGTGGCTCAATCCTAGTGAACACCTTTTAGCCAATCAAATTTAGTTATCCATCTTTTTTCTACACCTTTAGATCTTGGAGAGTTGAGCTAGACCCTTTATTTTTAACAAACCCTATTGAGACTCATATATAACATCTTTTAGGGTTTCTTTGTCTTTGGTCATTAGAAATAAAGGGGCGGCTATTAATCGAACCAAGAGAGAGAAACATTTCATCTTCCCCATTCCTTGAGAGAAAAACTGAGAAGAAGAGATAGAGAAGAGGGTTCTGCCTCTATTCATTTTCATCACTAGCACAGTTGATGTCACATCCCTTGACTGTCGCTGGAATCGTTCAAGAGAAAGGAATCACGTTACCGAAAAAGAAAAAGAGAGAGGGATCTGAGATTAAAACTGTCGTCGCCACCGTCGCCACTGGGACTCGTTGTTCGGTCCCTTCACCGGTCGAAGGAACAACTACTTATCGTCATCGGACCAGGTCAGACTTCTTTCCACATACTGCCGTTACCGAAAATTGAAACCGCAACATCCATCATCGGAAACCGAGACCACATAGAGAGAATAGTAGTTCATGCCGAAAATCAGGAAAATGGAGAGAGAACGGAGTTCCCGTGGGATCTACGTCGCGATTGTTGTCGCCGGTCTAAGTCACCGCTGCTGTCTGAAACCAACGTCATCGGATCTTTTTAAAATCGAGAACACGACTGATTTGTGTGCATTTCTTTCCCTATACCTCTTAGGGAACATTTTTAGCACACTATTTCTAGGACCGTTGTACGTTCATTCTTGGATATTGTTGTTGTTGTAATTTTTAATCCAAGATTGTGATATCAAATACATGTTGAGAAATTATTCTTGGAATATATTTTCAGATTTGAAAATAAAGATTGTGTCATATTGGGATTTCACATTTGAGTGAAATAAGTTTGAATATAAATAATTTGTTGGGACAATATTTTTGAAGAAAAAAATTATTGTGTGTCAAATCTGAAAAATAGTAAAGTTTATTACTCAAGTTGGATTTGAAATCAAATTGCATATCATATAGAAGTTAATTGTAATTTGTAGGAATTGCTTGTATATTTGATTGAGAGGCGGGATAAGCATTTTGCATGTTTAGTTAGTTCACAAACACTATCACTCTCACACGAACACATAGGATTTGTGGTTCTTGGTGAGGTATTTTCTTTGTTGGGGCTGCTGAAATCCGGGATTCAAGGATAAAACAAAAGATGCATGGAGAAGAACAAATCAAGAAAGAATGCCTTTAAGAGTGGAGTAACTCGGGTAGGTACAGTTTCTGTTCTTGTATTTGGTTCTTAGTTGCATGCTTTAGGGTTGTAACTTGGTTTTGATTTTAGTGGACTTTTTCATTTTGCTCCGTAGAGGGAGCCGTGGATGTTTCCCTAATTTTAGGGTTTTACCACGTTAGAAATCGCGTGTTAATTTGCTTGAATGTCCTTAATTTCTTTGGCGAACAATATCATAGTTGAGACTTAAATTGTAAGTTTTGTATTTAAAAACTTAAGGTAATCAAACTATTAAGTCTTGATATCATATTTAGAAAAATTGTTTTAACACATCTTGTGTTCATTTTGAAAAGAGTTTCGTTCAACGAGTTTATTTCGGAGTTTACTAAACTTATAACTTTTTGTTATTAATCTTGTAAACGCAAGTTTTTTTTCAGAAAAACTTACACCCCCCCCCCCCCCCATATACAGGCATGGGTTTGCGCATATGAACTTTAAGTTTCAAACATACCCTAGATTTTGCAAACTAATCCACCCGTAATGAAGTGAATGGAGGGTTGTCGCGAACATATTCATTATATTATTTCTTTCATTGAATTTATATGTTTCTTGTTTAAATTTAATTTTTGTTGTATTTGATTTTATTTAATGTCGTGTTAAGTCTGTTCTAATTATATTTTCTACGAAAAAACTTAGATATTCTTTCATTGATATATATTATACATATATTTTGAAAAATTCCCCATGTTGTAAAGTTATAAATATGATTTAGACATTAAAATTTTTCTCTTTACTAAGTAAGAGTTCACTAGTTTGGTCATGGTGTCCAAATTGAATTGATCTATGTATGAACATATTTGTTTAACTTCATTTGGTGAAAAACTAATTCCATACTTATTTGGCCCAAACTTGCTAATTTGTGGGAATATATGGGATGGGTTCAGGTTACCATTTCATCCCTAATCACAATGATACACCTCAAAACACATAAACCAAACAAAAGATATTCCGCATCCCACATAGTTATACAAAAGAAGAACTCGGAACACAATAAATATTTTAGTATTCTATCTGCTAAATTATTGTTAGTGGCTTACAAAGTGAGGGACTATTTATGAAATGGTCTATAATGGAACCTCAAAATGAAACTTTGAAAGGTCCGAGATATTAATATAAAGAACAAGCGAATTACCTTGTGAATGAATGGCACAATTTGGCTGTACAAGTCATATCCCTAAAAAGATAAATGACCACTTTTTAGTTTATAAGACTGCAATTGCATTTAGTTGTACATGATGTAATTTCTAATAATTTAATTGATGCACCAACTTAATATATCTCAGACGAGCATTAATAATTGCACTAAAATATTCTAAGAATGCATACACATCTTTTCTTTTTCTTTCAATATTCATGAGGCAATTCACCTGAATTCTTAAATACACTAGAGAAAATAGTATTAAAATTGAAAAGGTGGAAGAGGGAAAATCTTTGTTCGAAGTAATTGCAAAGATAAGTGTGTATGTATTAGACATGCTAGATTGAAGTTGTTTCTCTCAAATGTTGTGTAAGAATCGAGAATTTTCAAACCTTAATATGAAATATGATCTCGATTTTAACCCCGTAAGATGAGTAAAATCAATAGTCTTCTAAAGAAGAAATAACCTATACTTAAAATCGTAAAAGTTTGCTTTATTAACTTTCCACCCTTGAAGTTTCCATTTATTATAAAAGAGTGCCTAAAACATTCAAAATGAAATAAAACAAGATATATTGAACCCTTAAACCTCAACCCTATATCAAATCAAACCTTTTGACCTCAATTAATAAGAAATTATAGTTTTAACCTTGGAAACGTTTTGAAATTAACAAAATACCCCTAAACATTATAAATAATACACTTTTATGGATATAAATGAAATTATATCAAATACAAAGGACCAAAATCTAAACCTTAGTGTTACCCTAGGCGACACACACAATCACATCAGCAAAGGAGGTGAAAATCACATGGTAACACATGGTAAACCTTAGGAAACCATGTGATCCTATTTGAACCCAACTCAAAACTCACCCTAACTTCATTCACATCCACCTCTTCTGTACTCCAATCAAATGTCCCCTCAAAGTAGTATAAGTACCCTACATTAGATACAGTAAAAAATCATCCCACAGTTCATTCTCAAAGTTCGAATTCTCCCTCAATTCAAGTAACTCATCATTTTATGCATTAAATTCAATTCTACTAGTTTTCTGCATAGTTAATATAGTTAGAACACTAGAAACATGCAAGCTTTTACATGTAGGAATGCCTAAAACAGAAGAAATCAATAGGAACAGCATGAAAGCTTGGGCTTTAATGGTGAAATGCATTACAATAATTAAACCTTCGATTTAAAGCCATGAATAGACTCCTTATAAACTAAGGATGTCCAGTGTAATGATAAAACCCCATGAATGTTTATACAAAAGGCTAATCGATCGAAAGTATTTTTAACACTAAAAACCTGCAAATCCTAAATTCTCGAACTAGAGTCCATGAAAATCCTTGAAACAAAAACCAAGTAACTCTCACACATAGTAGAAAACCAACCCAATTCATAAGATACCTTGCCATACTATATAAATCCAAAAATGTTAAATCAAAATTTCCTGAAAGCGCACAGTTTTGCAACTCAAAATATATTGAGATTTGAACTATGAAACTTATACATTTCAAATACTCATGAAAAATTAGGTTTGGTGGGTTAAGAAATCATCTAAAATGGTATAACAGAGAAGGAAAAAACCTCAATCAAAGTTTTAAACCCTAAAAAGTCAAAGTTGAGAGGAAAAAGATTACTTTTTACATAAAGTTTGACCCCGAGCGTGAGGGCTTGTCGCCAAACAAAACGTTCTGATTTTTTTCCCAAAATTTTTATTAAATTTTTAGTTATGTAAAAAAGAGTTTTTTACTTAAAGAAATTTTATTAAAATTACAAATTCCCCCTAGTAATTTTTCCAACTTTGGAATTTGTACCCAAACTTTGATCCTACACACATCAAACTATTTTAAAACAAAAAAACTGTTGCACCAAAGTTCAAAAATGAGCTTAAGAACCTTATTTTAAAATCCCAAAATAAATTACACATGCACCCCGAAAATTTATTAATGACAGTTTTAATTACAAAATTGACTGATTAAACCCTAATACTCTTATGCCACACATTGCATAACAGAAAACCAAGTTCAAATCTTCTTAATACTCCAGTGTGATCGCAATTCAACAGAATACCCAAGCAAGTAGGTTTTTCCTACATTTTTAGTATTTGTAACACCCCGTATTTATGTGCATGCATTATTTAATTAATACGGGAAATTTTAAATTACTTATGTGTTGTAATTTAATTGAATTAATTATGGTAATATTTATTTAAATATTAATCGAACAGTGAATGGTTAATATTTAGGGAAATTTAATTACTAAGTGAATAGTAATAATTTATTTACGCCATAACGTGTATTAGTGATGTGGCATTTATTTATCTCAGTCGGGAGTCTGTATAGAATGATTTGGGTGTGAGATGAGGATTTTTATAAATTAATTCGGATGTCAATTCTGAGTGTACAGTTGAGTCCGTACAGGCCAAGATAGTAAAAAAAAAGTGTACCTGGGAGTGGTAAATGGGTCACGGGGTATTTTTGGGCATAGCCGGGCCCATACGGGGTGATTTGGGCCATTTTAATTAGGCCCGTGTGGCCTAAAACGGGATTATGGATTTTAAACCTAATTGGGGGAAAAGTTGAACGGCAGCTAGCAATTCTAAACCTAGGGTTTGAGAGAGACACGGAGGAATGAGATCTAGAAACAAATTGGGGATTTTTGGAGCCAAATTAAGGGACTAATTGGGGTGTTCTTCATCAATCAATCTCTACACCAACGGATCAGACCCTACAAACAATTCCAGGTAAGTGGCTAACTGTTGTAGCCCTTAAATTGATGATAATCAATTCATATCATAGTATGTGTATATGAAAATTCATTTTGGGTGTGTAGCCATAATTAAAGTGGGTTTTTCGGAATGTAGAGTAATGGATAGATGTAATTACTCAAAGGATGTTAGGTCATAATTTGGGAACTACTAAGATTGAATTGTAGGGTGGATTACATTAGGTATTTATGATTAAATTGAGTGAGAATGACGAGGTTGATTTCTGTAAAAATAAAACCCGGATGAAAAATCCAAATCGGATATACTTAAGGTTATGTATACATTTAATGATGGATTGAGGTCTATAGGGTGTTTAGAACCTTTTTCTTGGGTGGAAATAATGTTGGTTATGATCTGGGTAAAAGTTTGGGAAGAAATAAAAGATTTAGGGTTCATCCATGGCCAATCATAGGCTGGAGAGGACGATTACTGGAACAATCGATCGATCGACCAAGGGGGTACGATCGATCGATGATACAAAAATTTTGGCAGTGACGCCAGTTTTAATTACATGGGAGATGTTTATTGAAAAAGGGTCTTGGGATGATTTAAATGATGAAAATTTGAATAGGGGTATAACTCTTGGTAATTATAAGTAAATATAATTGGGAAATTTGGGAAAGATGAATGTGTGACACATTATGGACGATAATTTGGAAATGAAATTCTAAGATTTAAAAATGGACCAAGTGAGCGAGTCCGGGTAGGTTGGGTAAGTGATACTAAAGTATTAAATTAATTATTGAGAGAATAAATTAATTTGGAGTCAGAATATAGACTCAAAAAATATTAAGTTATGGACCAAGTGAGCGAATCCGGGTATAATGGTTGGGTGACACCAAGTATTAAATTAATTGATGTGTTAATTAATTAAATTAAAGTCAGACTGTAGACTCGGGAAGGTAATAAATTAATTGATGTGTAAATTAATTAAAAGAGAGTCGGACCATAGACTCGGGAAAACATTAGATAAATCAATGTGCAAAGTATTTATTTAAGAGTTGGACCATAGACTTGGGGATATATTATATTAATTGACGTGTGAATTAATAAGTGAGAAAATTAATTAAGTTGAGTCGGGCCACAGACTCAAGAAATTACAGGCTAGTGTTACGGGATTTTGAGTACACGGTAAAGCCGGGGTTTATATTATATATATACGGTGTAGTGATAGTATATATATATGTGTATATATTGTGTGTGCTATTAAATATCAGTGACTAGATATTTATTTAATTTATATACTCTAGTGCTATCAAGGGAGGTTGCGCTATGTGGGTGAATCCCCTTGCTTGAGGAGTAGGGTGAGTATATCCCAGGTCATAGCGTCCGGTATATGAGTGAGGGTCTTATCTCACTTTCAGGGAAGGAATATGGCTGTCTCCACTTCGTTTATGTTTCGGTCTAGGTTGGTGAGCGATTCCAACTTGGGTAATTAGGTTATGTGAGCACACCTAGTGAGATAGCACTTTAAAGGGAATCATCCAGTGAGGGTATGCTCGGAGGGATGGATATACATATGGTATATGGATGATGTTTTAGTAAAGGTACGTATATAATGGTATTAAATATTATATGCGTGTGTGATGTGTTTACTTTATATAACTTGTGTCACTGTTATATGTTATTATTTAAGAAGGAATTAATTAAGTTAATTAGTGAGGTAACTTATAATTCATGAATAATTATACTCGGGTTAGAGTAGTATGGCAAGGGGAGGTTATACCAGGACTAGTTGGACGGTGTAGTACAACTAGGCGGTGTTAAGGAAACTATTAGGTGTGCACATTAGTGGAGGGGTGAGAATGTACTCAAGGGAGTGCGACACTAACTTAAATATGAAGCGCATTGATGGATTTTAAGTTACTGCAGTTAATTCACTTGCTAAATACTTTCAAAATGTTTTGGGTTCTAACCCTTGCTATGAAACTATTTTCAAAACCTTTTAGGTGTCCAGCCACAGGGATTCCATGATTGATATTCTATTCCAGGGACACGGAGCTGCGGCATATGTGGATGCTCGCAGGAGTTTGTATTAGACGCATCGTTCATTCATTCCTAGAGTAGGAATCTTTTATCAGTTTCAATTTTATTTAGGGCATGTCGCCTAGAATTTCAGTTCAGTTTTCAGATTTATTTATTCCGGTGTTGAATATTTGTATTGGATAATTTACTTTGGTGATCGATGGTTTATTCGGCATGTAGTCATTATTTATTCATGATTTAATTCAGTTGTGTGAATGGATTATATTTATTTCCGCATGTACTGTTTGGTGTAATTAATAAGATAAAATTTGGCATGAGCTCTTTGGAATACTAGGTGGTTAGTAAGTCTTAAAAAGGTTTTCGACAGTGATGCTAAGGATGAACCAACTGGGATTCCTATTTTAATTTGGTATATGAATGATCACCCGGTATTTTATTAGGCGGGGTGTCACAATATTATACTTCGCTTATTTGAAATAATGTTATTGATATCACTCTATGATAGCCACATTGACTTTGAGTATGTGCATGTTATTATACTGTCAGACTATGTATTCTGTTAAACATCATCAGTATTTTATTTATGACTAGTGTTTAATTTTAGAATCACTTTTAGCCCTTCTCATCTAATGTCTGAGATTATGTGCCATATTGATTCAGTTTTCCCTTGCACTTGTGTTATATATTTTAATATAAGAATCGGTATTAACTAAGAAGTAGATTGAATTGTTGTCCCACAAAATTTTCTACTTGGCTTATTGATCTCAAATGATTGAGAGACCTGATTGTTGCTACAAGCGTATGAGTTCCATTTAATTGTGAGCATAACAGGCTACTTTTCCCCAAAGGTTTTGAGAGTATTTGTGATGAAGTTACACTGGTGACTTAATTACCTCTATACCCCTTCGTGAACTGGTAAGTGTGGGATTATTAGTTCAAAAATCATTGATTTTCTTTAACCCTGATTCTAATTAAACTGTTCATATGCCTTACATTATTAAATGGATTAATCATTATGGAATTATGAACCCACATTTTGATATTTATAACCTAATAAATATGGAATTATCAACTTATTATTGTCAGTCATTTTAAACATTGATTCTATACACACTCCAACTCTCTCATATATATATATATATATATATATATATATATATATATATATATATATATATATATATATATATCATTGTTGTAGAACTGGTAGAACCTACTTAGCATATTTGTGCGATTACTTCCTTCTCCAGATGCGCCAGGAGAAAGAAAATAGTATCTCTTCCTTACTAGATCCAGACACCGGTCACATGTTCGCATATGTGACCGTATGTTCATATATTAAACCAGAAGGGAGCAAGGAGTGGCACTTTTTAATTTTTTATGTTATCATCTTTACTAGAAACATGCAATTCACCCCTACAGTGGTACCACTTTATGTAACATATTAATAATGAATAAAAGGTTATGTTATTCCGCCTTAACTTTAATTCATTTTTTATGGGTACTTCTTGTTCATTCATAGAAAAAAGAAGGGTGTGACAAGTTGGTATTAGAGCATGTGTTAAAATTAAAACATATCGTCGGGTTAGCATTATATGCGGGAAATAGATAAGATATTAGTTGTTTTATAACTTCTTCTATTAATACTATTATCTGGTAATCCATTTTATAGTATGTTTCCATGGGATAAGTTCATATGCAATTTAGATATTTAGTCAGATAATCATTGGGAAACAAGGGTAAGAGAAGAGGCCTTAGCCAGACTTAGAGAAATGATCTGAGGAGTGGAAGAAGACTAGGTAGGTTCAAGAAATGAGGTTAAGAAGCTAGTATTGAATAACAGAGCACTAGGTGAGATGCGGGTGATGATAAAGGTGGATGACTATGCAAATGATCCAGTCATAATACAGGAAGCCATCAATCTAGCATTTGTCAGTGATCTACCATCTCTCGCGATGTATCTAGAAGCACTAGAAAATGATGATATACACAGAGGAGATTCCGCTAGCACTACAGTTGACTCGACGGATGATACGGATTAAGGAGATTACTTAGTTAGCCATAGGTCCACAAGCAGTGATGATGCTACCGTTTTGATTTAGAAGAAGGAAGCTATCGTTAAAAAGTTATTTATATTATATAATATAAATGTTAGCCATGGTGTGACTGATAAGTGATGTATAATAAGACTATGCACTTAATCTGGCATAAAATAGGTTTATTTCTATAATTATTGTGATACTTCTTGTTGTTTAAATTATGTTATTATAGGATGGTTAGTACTCAAACTCCCTCTGCTGGAACTCAATCTTAACAGACTCAGACTGAAGGAATTGTGTGTTATCTCCAACAACTTACTACGTTAGCTCGACAACAACAGACTACTCATTATACTCCTGAAGATGTTCTCGAGGAACTTCATAGGATGAATTCTCTTAATGAATTTTTAAGACAACAAGCCATGTCTTTTCATGGAAAGATACGTGAAAATGAAGTTGAGAAATGGATGCACCAGATTATGAAAATCCTGAACGTAGTAGGTATAGCTACTAATCTCCGAATCACTTTAGTTTCATATATGTTTGAAGGCGAAGAAGATTTCTCGTGGAAAGCTATGTCACGTAACCCAAACATTGCCAATTTTACTTAGGAACAGTTTGAAGAGACTTTTTTAAAAAAGTATTCTCCCGAGACTGAGCGAGACCAACAAACAGTTGATTTTCTAAAATTGCAACAAACTACCCTTTCAGTAGCTCAATATGAGACTATGTTTACTGAACCATATCATTATGATTTGGAATAAGTAAATACTGAAGTAAAGAGATGTAAGCAGTTTAAAATAGAACTACACCCGAGAATTAAGAACTCCATCGCTCCATTACAAATTTATGAGTACTCCGAGTTGATTGATGTTGTAGCTATTATAGACGGAATTCTTCGACATTGATTCGATCTTCACCCCCAGTTCTTGAAAACAACCATATCATCCGAACCCCATCTTATTCTAAACCCAATCCATATAAAAATTCCTGTGGACAAGCTTATTCCCAAATCTAACACCATACAACCCGTTCTGAAATTCGTTGTCATGAATGCCATGAGTTAGGACATATTCGATCTCGATGTACTAAGATAAAATCATCTTCAATCCACCCCTAATTGAACAAACCCTCACAAAATCCAAAATTTTGTTCTATTCCAAATAACTTCAAGCCAACTCAGAGAACTCAGCCAATCCTGAATCATGGGAGGAATTATGCCACATGGCTTATGCGAAATGATTAAAGGTATGACTATTTTTTAGCAAATTCTGACTTATATTTTGTTTGAAACAAGAGTTACGCATTTTTTATTAGCCTTAAACTAGATCAATTGATACGATTGACCCCCCATGTCCTTGATTAGTCCAGTGAATATTGAATTACCAACATGTGAAATCAATACGTCAACGTAAGGTTATAAGAATTGTACGATTCAACTTGGACTAGGAACTCTATCAGTGAACTTGATAATATTAGATATTCGCGGATTCGATATCATTATCTGAATGGATGAATTATCTTAACATCATGCTTATATCGATTGTCAAGCTAAGACAATTCATTTTTATGATGGAAATAATCGTTCTTTTATATTCCAAGGAATAGGTTCATCAAATCCTTCAAATTCTCAAATTCGAATTTCTTTTTTAATTTCTAATTTTCTGGAACAATTTGAAGATGTTTTTCTAAAAGAATTACTAGGATTACCCCCTTCTAGAGAAATTGAGTTTAATATCAATCTTTATCCCATTACACTTCCTATTTTGATACCCCCATATCGAATGGCTCCTACAAAACTTCAAGAACTTCATACCCAATTCGATGATATTTTATCAAAAGGGTTTATTCAATTAAGTACATCACCTTGGGAAGATCTGGCATTATTTTTTAAGAAACATGATGGAAGCTTTAGATTGTGCATAGATTATCATAAGCTAAATTTTGTACCTAACAAGAATAAGTATCCTTTACCCTGAATAGTAGATTTATCTTATCACCTTAGAGGAGCAACATCTTTTCTAAAAAAGATTTACGGTTCGGATATCATCAGTTTCGTGTCAGATAGGAAGATATTGCAAAGACTACTTTTTGAACTCGTTACGGACATTTTGAGTTTACCATAATGTCATTTGGTTTATCCAAAACACTAGTAAATTTTATGGACCTAATGCATCGAACCTTTAGACCTTTTTTAGACCAATTCGTTATTGTTTACATTGACGACATTCTTATATATTCTCAAAACATAGCAGAACATGTTCAACATCCGAAGATAATCTTAAGTACTCTTAGAACTCATCGAATATACGCAAAAAAGAGAAAATGTGTTTTCTCGATGAAAGAGATCAAATTTTTAGAGCACGTGATTTCTAAAAATGGAATCCACGTCGACCTAGCTAAAATTTAACAATTTTGGAATGGAAAAATCCTACCAACATTTCTGATATAAAAGGTTTTCTCGGATTAGTTGGATATTATCGTCGATTCTTCAAAAGGTTTTCACTTATTACTCTACCCCTTTTAAAACTAACTAGGAAGGAAGTTGAATTTTTATGGATAGAAGAATGTAACCAATCATTCCAAGTGTTGAAGGACAAGTTGAATACTTCTCATATCCTCACTATACCTTCTAGTGTTGTCAATTAGGAGGTATATACCGATGATTCGTTACAAGGATTAAGATGTGTATTAATGCATAATGAATAATTAGTAGAATATGGATCATGACAACTCAAGACACATGAGTGTAACTGTCTAGTCTATGATCTAAAACTAGAAGCCATAGTTTTTTCATTAAAGATTTGGCGTTGTTACCTTTATGGTGTAAGTTTTTAAGTCTTTTCAGATCATAAAAGTTTGAAGTATATCTTTACTCAAACAGACTTAAACTTAAGATAATGAAGATGGATAGAATTTTTGGAAGATTACCGATTTCAACTTAATTACCATCCAGGTAAAGGTAATGTAGTAGTCGACACTTTGAGTTGAAATCCGATAGGACGACTTCATACTCTAAATTCCTACAATATGTCTGCTACCATAGAGCAATATGATCTATGATTATTTACCCCTTGTACAAAAAATTTAATATTATCACTCATCCCGAATTAAGAAATAGAATCTTATTATAACAGACCCAAGATCCGTTTGTACAGAATTTTTCGAGCAAAAATCTAGACTTTTCCTATAATAGAGAAACAAGACTCAGATTTAGAAATAGATTGTATGTACCTAATAATACATCTCTACGAGACGAAGTATTGCACAAAGCTCATCATTAGAAATTCATGATACACCTTGGAAGTTAAAAAATGTACCACGCTTTGAATAAGCAATACTGGTTGCCAAACATGAGGACCGATATCGAGAACTTGATAAGGAGATGTCTTACTTGTCAACTAGTAAAGATAAAACACCAACACCTTGGTGGAATTCTTTAGCCATTACCTATTCCTGAATGGAAATGGGATCATATTACCATGGATTTTGTCAGTGGAGTACCCCGTACTTCCCAATGACATAGTTTAATTTGGGTAATAGTAGATCGACTTACTAAATCAGCCCATTTTCTGCCATTACAAACCACCGATTCATTCCAAAGGATTACTAAGTCATACATTAAAGAGGTTATTAGATTAAATGGAATACCTTCATCCATTATATCGGATAGAGATCCCCGTTTAACTAAAAAAAAATTGGCAAGCATTGCAAGCTGCAATGGATTACTGTATTCAACCCCCAAATGGATAGACAATCCGAATGTACAATTCAAACTTTAGAAGATATGTTACAAGCTTGTATGTTAGATATGAACCATTGGAATGTATATTTACCCGTTGTCAAATTTTTATATAATAACAACAAACTAGTATTAAAGCCGCCCCATTTGATGCTTTATATGGTAGACCTTGCAGATCCCTAGTATGTTGGATAGAATCAAGAGTTAGTAAACAGTTTGGTCCTTCAATAATTTAAGAAACCACCGAGGGAATACAACATATTCGAGAGAAATTGAAGACAAACCAAGATCGGGAAAAGAGTTATATTGATCATTGCCGGAAACCATTGGAATTTCAAGAAAGCGATCAAGTATTTATGAAAGTATTGGCTCTGTAGAATAATTTGGACCTTTCACAATTTCCAAGAAAATTGGCTCTGTAGCCTATCAATTAGAATTACCAGTGGAATTATCCAATATACTTAATTTATTTCATGTATCATTGTTACACGAGTATATATCAGATCCATCCCATACTATAACATGGCAAGATCTTTCGGTTGAACCCAACAATGAATTTGAGGTACGTCTTATTCAAATTCTTGATCGCCAATTGAAGTATCTCAAGAATAAAGAAATCCCCTCAGTTAAAGTACATTGGGAACACTAGAATCAACAAGAAGGTACATGGGAACTAGAAAAAGCAATGAAGGATCAATACCCCGACTTATTTTAAGGTAAAATTCAAGGACGATTTTTTTTAGGTAGGTAGATAGTAAGAACCGAGAATTTTCAAACCTTAATATGACGTGCGACCTCGATTTTAACCCCCGTAAGATGAGTAAAATCAAAATTCTTCTAAAGAAGACATAACCTATAGTTAAAATCCTACAAGTTTTTCTTCATTAAGTTTCCACCCTTGAAGTTTCCATTTATTACTAAAGAGTCCCTGAAACTTTCAAAATGAAATAAAATAAGATATATTGAACCCTTAAACCTTAACCCTATATCAAATCAAACCTTTTTACCTAAATTAACATGAAATTACAGTTTTAACCTTGGAAATGTTATAAAATTACCAGAATAACCCTAAACTTTACTAAAAAGATACTTTTATGGACATAAATGCAATTATATCACATATAAACGACCCAAATCCAAAACTTAGTGTTACCCTAGTCTACACACACAACCACATCAACAAAGGAGGTGAAAATCACAGCAGCAGCAGGGTCCTCGACATGAGCCCCACAGACCTATGTTTCCTCCCGCCCTCCCAGCACCACCACAGATGCCAACTTTGCCACCCATTCCAGCATTCCCAGTCCAGCAGGGACAGCTTCAGTACGGGTGAGTTTATCATCTCCAGCAGGCCGCAGTCCCACAGGATCAACCTGCTATTGAGGGTATTTTCTCAATTCAGGGGACTATGGGGCGTATTTTATTTGATACGGGGGCCACACACTGTTTCATTTCCACGAGATTTGCACGCACTTTGGGATTATTAGATACTGCAGAGAGCACGATTACTTACGTAGATTCACCGTTGAGTAGGGGTTCTGTGATTTCCCTTATTTGTAGAGGTGTGGGTATAGAGATCGGGAGATTTACTTTACCTGCTGATATGTTAGTATTAGAGATGACTGAGTACGATGCGATCGTTGTTATGGATTGGCTAGTTGCATATCGAGCCATGATTGACTGTTTCAGCAGGAGTATTATTTTTTCTATACTCGGGCAGGATATGTTTTTAGTGGCAATGCCTCGCCCTGAGGGAGGATCGTCCACTCACTTGTACTATATAGAGGAGGATACCTCTAAGGAAGTGGTATTACCACTCGATTCGATTCCAGTTGTTAGGGAGTTTGCTGATGTATTTCAGGATAGACATTGACTACCTCCTAGTAGAGAGATAGATTTTGTTATCGATTTGACGTCGGGCACTCGGCCAATTGCCCGCGCACCTTACCGTATGGCTCCAATGGAGATGAGAGAGCTAAGGGATCAGATAGAGCAGTTGTTGGGCCAGGGGTTTATCCGAAGTAGTACTTCATCGTGGGGTGCCCCTGTGTTGTTTGTAAAGAAGAGGGATGGATCGTTGATGTTATGTGTAGATTATCGGGAGTTGAATAAAGTCACGATACGGAATAAATATCCGTTGCCCTGAATCGATGACTTATTCGACCAGTTGAGAGGAGCTTCTTTCTTCTCAACGATTGACTTGCGATCAGGATACCATCAGTTGCGTATCAGGGAACAGGACGTCTCGAAGACTGCTTTCTTGACAAGATATGGTTACTACGAGTTTTGAGTTATGCCTTTTGGCTTGACCAATGCCCCAACCGTGTTTATGGACTTAATGAATAGGGTATTCAGAGAGTTCCTAGACCAGTTCGTCATTGTCTTTATTGATGACATTCTAGTTTACTCCCAGATAGAGGAGGAACACACTGAGCATTTGAGGCAGGTTTTGCAGATGCTGCGTCAGAACGAGCTTTATGCAAAGTACGAGAAATGTGGGTTTTGGCTGAAGGAGGTTCAGTTTTTGGGGCATATCATTTCAGACTGAGGGATATCTATTGATCCGAGGAAGGTATTCGCAGTGAGGGAGTGGGGACAGCCCATGACACCAACTGAGATTCGTAGTTTCTTGGGCCTAGCAGGATACTACAGGAGGTTTATTCGAGTTTCTCAACGATAGCGGGTCCTTTGACACATCTGACTCGCAAAGGTGTGCCATTCCTCTGGAGCGATGCCTGTCAATTGGCGTTCGATGAGTTGAATGACAAGTTGACCTCAGCGCCTGTGTTAGCATTATCGAGACCATGAGTTAAGTATATAGTCTACACCGATGCGTCCTTACAAGGACTTGGAGGTGTACTGCAACAGGAGAGTCAGGCCATAGCTTATGCTTCCCGTAAGCTTAAGCCTCACGAGAAGAATTACCCCACACATGACTTGGAGTTAGCGGTGGTTGTATTCGCTCTTCGGATTTGGAGACACTACCTCCTGGGGGAGAAATTCTATTTGTTCAAGGACAATAACTCTCTACAATACCTCTTCACACAGAAGGAACTGAATATGCGTCAACATCGGTGGCTTGAGTTTGTGAAGGATTATCAGTTTGATATCCAATATCACCCAGGGAAGGCTAACATGGTAGCAGACTCGTTGAGCCGTAGGCTAGTAGATGAAGTGGCCGAGGTGTGGAAAGCTAAGTGGAAGGATTTGGGACACCAGGATGCAGTGGCCCGATCATTCTTGTCTGTGATGACTGTTACACCTCAGATTGTTACGAGAGTGATAAAGGCCCAGGTAAAAGACTCGTTTTGTCAGGAGTAGATAATTCGGTTACTAAAAGATGGAGCCGAGTCTTATACCGTTAGTTCAGATGGGGGATTACGCTTCAATGGGAGACTGGTCATTCTGGAAGAGGAAGACTTACGATACGAGGTAATGACAGAGTCGCACGGCTCACGGTTCACGGTACACCCTGGTGGGGATAAGATGTACCAAGACATGAGACGACAGTATTAGTGGAGCGGGATGAAGAGAGATATTGCCGTGTTCATTTCTAAATGCGCCACTTGTCAGCTAGTAAAGGTGGACCACCAGAAACCGGCCGGACTTCTACAGCCGTTAGAGGTTCCGATGTAGAAATGGGAGAGAATATCCATGGACTTTATCACAGGGTTGCCTACTTCGCATAGGGGTGACGACTCTATATGGGTAATCGTGGATAGATTGACCAAAGTTGCTCATTTTTTGCCCGTGAGAACACACTACACTATGGGACAGTATGCCCGGATTTTCATTGCGGAAATAGTGAGACTTCACGGGGTGCCTCTCAATATCGTGTCTGACCAAGACAAGATATTTATTTCATGATTTTGGGAGAGTTTCCAGGAGGCAATGGGTATGGAGTTGCGGCTGAGTACGGCATATCACCCACAGACAGGTGGGAAAATCGAGAGAATGAATCAGATGTTGGAGGACATGTTGCGTATGTGCATCCTAGATTTTGGAGGTGGTTGGGAGCAGTACCTTCCACTAGTGGAGTTTGCTTATAATAACCTACCAGTTCACCATTGGCATGGCTCCATTCAAGGCATTGTATGGAAGACCTTGTCGTTCCCCAGCATGTTGGTTAGAGGTGGGGGAGAACAAACTCCTTGGGCCGAAAGTGATTCAGGATACTTCGGCAAGGATAAAGATGATACGGATCCATATTCGGGTAGCTCAAGATTGACAAAAGAGTTATGCCGATGCCAAGAGGTTCTTCAGAGAGTTCAAGGCGGGGTACCAGGTGCTACTTAGAGTATCTCCTATGAAGGGGATTATGCGTTTTGGGAAGAAGGAGAAACTGGAACCAAGATATGTGGGGCCATTTCCTATCATCGAGCAGATTGGGCCAGTTGCGTATAGACTTGGGTTACCAGAGCACTTGCATAGGATTCATGATGTGTTCCATATTTCCTCGCTAGGGAAATATCTTAGGGACTATTTGGCCCATACTCACATTACTTTAGAGGACATTTATCTTCAGCCTGATAGTTCCTACGAGGAGGGGCCGATTGCTATTATGGACCACAGCGAGAGGAAACTGAGGTCGAAGATAGTACCATTAGTACGCGTGCAGTGGCGGCATCATAATGCTGAGGAGTCCACAAAGGAGAGCGAGGATGAGATGCGCGAACGTTATCCATAGCTAATTTTACTAGGTATTCTTTAGTTCTGAATTTCGGGATGAAATTCTCTTATTAGGGGGGAAGTATGTAATACCCCGTAATTTTATTGATTTTTTTTATTTAAGGGGTTAATTGAATTAAATGAGAATTAATTGGGAATTAATCCGGATGTAAATACTAGCGAGACGTGAATTGGTATTTGAGTATGATGTTAAAGTTGATTATTTCTGAGTATATATGGTAATATATGAGTATTGGAAATATTAAAATTGTCACGATGCAGAAATACGACAATTTGGGAAATTTAGTTGGGACGCGCGTGTCAGTCGCGTTAGGAATGAATTTATTTAAATTAAAAAGTAAATTATATTTTTATCAACAGAATTATCATTTTGAGTTCCCCAGCGTGTCCGAAATGGTCGAAATAGTCAGAAAACACTAGCCGGAGGTTTAGTTTGGATCCCAGGGCATTTTTAGGGCAAACCGGCAACCTAGAAGGGTATTTTGGTAATTTTAAAAATTGAGGAATTAAAACCCACGAATTTTAGAGGTTAATTATATATTATTTGATAGGCCACTAAGGCCATTACCAGCAAAAGATAAGAGAGTGGGCTACGGGGGTTTTGAGAGAAGTTAGAAAGAGGGTAAAAGAGGTTCCAAACCAAACCATCTCCCATCACCAGAAATTTGAAAGGATTTATGACCGGAAAGAAGAGAGAGAGACAACCTTGATCATCAACAATGAACCAGAACATCGGATTTAAGGCAAGTGATTTGATGTCATTAATTGCAAATATTTCCTCCATGTTTAGTGTAGAAACCTTATATGCTTGAAAGTTTTGGTGAAAACCCAATGGGATTGTTGTAGAAACTCTTATTTTTTGTTAGAAATTTCATGTAGAATGATTATGAACGAAATTGGTACCCAAAAACTTAACTTTGATGATTTAAAAACGGATTAATGAAGAGTATTTAGGTACAATAAAATTATGGGTTCATGTTCATAGGGTTTGGGGCAAGAATTGGGGATTTATGATTATGGCATGTTGATTAGTAAGAATTGACCCCAAGAATATGTTAAGGAGTGACCTAGGGTGACTTATAATAGTTTAAAAACATTAAAACGTTATTGGTATGATCTTAGGATGGATTTAGAGAAGAGAAAAAATGAAGAAAAACGAGTTGGGAAATTTCTGGGCGTTTACTACCATCTCGTTAGAAGACCTGCCCAGGTCGTTCGAACGAGACTTCTAACGATATGATAGTACCCCTTCTAACGAGTTCGTTCGAAGCCATTCGTTCAAATGACACTCATTCAAACAACCTCGTTCGAACGAGATTTCTAACGAGTTGACAGAATGGCCTTTTTAGGCCTGATTTTATTTCGAACTTCCAGTGGACTTATTTAATTAAGTGTTAACCTTCCCTTGTTGGCTAGTAGGTATAGTTGTGAGATTCGAGTACGTTGGGGATTAAAACTTAGAAATTTGTAGTAAATCAGATGACATTTATGGGTTAGGGAATAAGTACCTAAAATTGCGACGTGAGAAGGGTTGATAACTTTTAATGTATATTATTCGGGGATTTGTAACCGTGCAACATTTAATGACGGTATAGGAATGTAAAATATACCTCTATTAATATCATAAGATATCTAAGATGTGTGAATGCTTAGTATATGTGGTTATCTGTGTATAATATACCTACCATACTTGCTATCACGGGAGGTCGGCGTTCGATCAGGGTCATCTAATCTTTGTGTGCCTACAGGGGGATTTAGATTGGTACCTCAAGGACATAGGTCAGAGAATGACTTATTGAGGAGTTAATAAGTCTGCTGATCATGGGAATGTAGGTATGTGCGTGACCCATGTGATGTGAACTGTGTTCTCCTCCATTATGTTTGTTTGTTACTTGTCAAAACGGTTCCTGAGAGATTCGGAATACGTGATCCTTATGTACGTGTTGTACCGAGATTTAATAGCAGAGTATGTGAGCACCGCAGCTTAGCCTAGGGGTGACATTATTGTATATCTATGATGAGATTAATATACTGATAATTGAGATGAATCGTTTATTAAAGTATAAGTGTGAATAATTGTAACATTTTTAGTAGAGTTAAAGATGGAGAAATTCTTATAAATTATTATAACTAATTCTGAGTAAAAACAGTAAAACTCCCAGTTTACATTAAGATGTTGGGAAGTGAACCTTGAATTGTAAAGTAATATCAGATATTGAATTAGACTAGTTAGTTCATGGAATAACTAGAATGGGTATGGGTACGTAGGAGTGCACAATTAGTTGAGAGGTGAGGAACTCATGTGAGTGCACGCGCTATCATGTATTTTATATTCATTGTTTAATGATATTAAACACTTGTTGTATTTTAAACTGTTTTCACAATCGGGCTCTGACCCGTTTGCTTTCAAATATATTTTCTTGTAAAAACCTTCTAGGTGCCCAACCACAAGGACCCCAAGCATAGGAGTTCCATTTCGGTGATGTGCTGTAGCTGTTGTGGAAGTTACAGGACCTCGATAGTAGACGCCTCCACTTTCAATCTTGATTCTATTTCAGATTTACTCATCTGCAGGGCATGTTGCCCCTTTTCTTTTAGAGACACCTTACTTAATCAGTTTTATTTCACATTTTTGGGTTGTAATTATTTAGTGATTCAGACCTTGTATTCAGTTTTTATTTAGTATTTCGGATTATTTTCGAGCAGTGTTCCTCTAGATTCATTTATTCCTTTATCATTGTAATGTGACTGTAATGTGGTTGTGGTATCATTATTTCATCATTTTATACTTATTGTATGTTAATCGGATTTAATTAAAATTGACAACTCGCTTTTTAAATATTAGGTGGCTAGTGATTGTTAAAACGTTTTTCGACAGTGATGCTGTGAACTGAACCAACTTGACATTTTGTATTAATTTGAATAAAGGAGTAGCTACCCGGTATTTAATTAGTAGGGGTGTCAGATATATGTGATTCGGTTGGAGTGAAATGAAGAGAAGATGATTAAAATGAATTTTGGAATTTTTGGCTTCATAAAAAGTAGCCATTTCCGAGCCTTCTGGTAGGCTGAATCGATTCGAACCCTTAGCCGAATCGATTCAAAAAGTTGCATGTGCCCAAGTCTGAGTGATCGAATTGATTCGGACCCCAGCCGAATTGATTCGGCCTGAGACAGAGTCCTAGGTCTGATGACCCGAATCGATTCGCCTTGGAGGGCGAATCGATTCGCAGGGTCGAATCGATTAGGATTTGGCCCGAATCGATTCAAAAACAGGACTTTTTTAGGGATGTTTTTCTAGGGAGAATTTCATTCCGTTTCGTTCAAGGTTATCGATTGGAAACCTCTATAGGAATCATATGAAGTATGTTTTGGAGATCTTAGGGAGTTTCCCTTATAAGAAATTATAGGAGTCATATTAACTTAAATTGAGGAATACCGATTAGAGAATATCGTATATACTAAGTGGGGAAGCCCACTATTATTGAAGTGTTCTGTAGGGAGAGATAATTATGGGTTTATAAGTGATAGTTAAGATGCGCTTAAAGACAATTAATTTTAGTACGAATCCCAAAGGGGATAAATTGAAAGGTTCATATGATTGATTGAACCATATTTCGGATGGAGATTATAATTGCTAATGAATGTGCATATGGCTATCGAAATATCCTTTAACGATGATTAATTTGGGAGATGTCTCACACAATGAGAAATGTTAATCGAGGTGCATTAGGATAGAGAATATCCTTAACATAAATAGAATTGAGAGACAATTCATAATTAGAAGTGATGCGAAAACTTCAAGTGAGAAATAGTATAGTGTATACTAAGTGGGGAAGATGTGTAAGAATTGACGGTTAGTATATCAAGAGAGAGAGATATACTAAATAATGATATTATTTTATCTACGCCTAAGAGCGTAATACGAATATGTAAACAATGTGATAGGTATCTCTTATAGGATGGTATATCTTTATATGATGTGATTATGTATGTATATCTTATGTGATGATATACATACTATAGTGAAACATACCCCCACCTTGCTATCAGTGGGAAGTTGCGCGATGAGGGTGAGCACCCTGGCTCGATGAGCATTGTGTGGATATTCCTCAGGTCATAGTCATCCCTTGTGTTGATATGTGATTTACATTATATTTTGGGGGTGAGAAGATGGGGGTATGTGTCATTCTCACTTGACAGGTTAGGAACTATGACCGCTTCACAAACGTTGTGTGTGTGAGTTGATCACGAGGTGGGTGTCGTTTAGCCTCACCAGTGGTCCTCGGTTTGCAACGTGGTTGGGAAACTGGAAGATAATAGCATTGAGACATGCGTCCTCGAGTTATAGCTCGCTTGGATGGTTATTATATTTCTGGTGTGATTAGTGCTTTGGGTATTGAGGGAATAATGGACCTCAACGACCAACATTGCAAAGAATTAGTGTATCGGGGGGTTCCTTGTTTGGATTTCTCTTTGCGATGTCTCACGCACGAAGCTCAGTGTAAGGTTGGAAAGTGAGGAGAAGTTAGTCCTTAATGCTCATAATTATATATATAGTATATCTCGACGATCGACACTGCCAGGAGTAGTGTATCGGGGGGGTTCCTTGTTTGGATTTCGCTTTGCGAGACATCCCACGCACCAAACGTCGTGTACTGTTGAGAATTGAGAATAATAAACAATTAAAATTGGAATAATAAGAATTTGGGTTACATGCATCATGCATTGAGGGCATAATGAATCTTGATGATCAATACTGCCAGGAGTAGTGTAACGGGAGGGGTTCCTTGTTTGGATTTCGCTTTGCGAGACGTCCCACGCACGAAACGTAGTGCATTATTGAGAATTGGGAGAAGTTCAGTCCTTAGTACTTAGATACTAATAACTCATATATAATTATATGTATATTGATGGCAGAACTAGAATATGAGAAATTCTAGTAAAAAAGGAAATGTTTATGTATTGTGTAATTGTAGTAAGAGGATGGTTATGTAAACTTTATATGTAAAGTAAGTGAACAAGTAATTGAAATTAATACCATTAAAAATTGAAGAATATGATTTAGATAGATTTTATATAAGTGTGGATCGAGAGATAAGTTTAATGGTTTTAATTGATTATGCACATTGGGATTTAATTAGATTAAATTGCCTAATTAGATTTGGGCATTTATTTGGAGATCACGTGCATGCTCTTAGTTGCGCGCTTTAGTTGAGAGGTGAGTCGGATTATTATGGAGAGTGAGACTCCATTAAATCATGTCATAATGCATTATAATTATTATGCACTTTAGTGCACTTGCTATAAAATGTTTTCACCTCGGGCTCTGACCCGTTTATATTTTCTCCTGCTATGCACATATATTGTATTATTTTAGGTGTTCCTCCGCAAGGACACCATTGAGGTTTATTCACCCAGTGTATTCGTGGAGCTGTAGAAGTAGCGGACTATTGCGGCACTTCGTTTTAGTCGATTCCTATCTTTTGTATATCTAGATTAGGATTCAGTTTGTGTATTAGGTTTATACCCTAGTGTTGTAGATTAACACTTTTATATTCTCTTTCAGATTGATGTATTGTCTGTGACCCGACAACATATTAGGGTATTATACTTTGTACATTTTGTTGTACTCTTTTGTGCATTTTGAGCATATGTGTTTCACTCATCATAGTTAGATGTTGTGTTGTTGGTTGGTTTGTTGTATGGTTGGTTTTATATTGGTGTTAAATGAAAAGTTTTAAATTTTTGACAATCCGCTTTTAATAGTTTCGGGTAGTTATCCTTATATTATTGTGTAGTGTCAGTTGATGTTGAGACTGAGCCATCTGAGATACCTGATTTAATGTAGTATAGGGCTGGCCATCTGTTATTAATTTGAGTGGGGTGTCACAGATGGTATCAGAGCATCAGGTTCTAGTGTCTTTAGGATCTGTGTGGGTTACTACGATCTTTCATAAGCATTCTTGATGTAGAGCCTTATTATTAGGACTATTGTATTCATACGTCCATATTTCTTCTGTGATGAGAAAACATGTGAAAGGCATTCTGATACAATTGTTTCTGTTTCAGATGCCACTAAAGAGAAGTGGGTCAGTCATGAAAAATAAAGGGGATGAAAATGTGGATTCCCAAATGCCTCAAAGGACCATGACTATAGATGAAGTTGCCAATATTGTGGCATAAGCAGTAACTGCTGTCATTTCTATGATAGCGCTGCAACCTACCGTTCAAACAACCCAAACCCATTTAGGACTGTCTTTGTGGGAAAGAGTGAAGGAAGATTTTAGTAAGGGGCATCCTCCAGAGTTTTCAGGGGGAGTTGATGCAATGGTTGCAGGTCGATGGAAGAATAGTATGCTGAGGCACCTTCGTATAACTAAGTGTAGTGAGGTGAAAAAGCAATTTTTAGCCACCTTTAAGTTAACAGTTCCATCTCTCCAATGGTGGGAGTCTATCACCACATCTGAACAGAGAGATACTTTGCCTATAACAGAATTTTGGGAACTTTTTGATCGAAGGTATTTTCCTTCCCCAGTTCAGAAGGAAATAAAGAGGAAATTGATGGATGTGTTTCAAGGTAATATAACGGTGGCAAAATATGAAGAAGAATTTAATCAATGGGCAAAATTAGTACCTGATGAGGTAAATACGGAAGAGAAGCGTATATCGAAGTTTATTCGAGGTTTAGATTGAGGAATTTGACAGCATTTGTTAGAGAGCCCTGTGTTAGAGACTTTCGCCGAGATAGTGAATGCGGCACTGTTACAGTGTCATGAATATCGTCTTCGTTCGCAAGAGGGTAAGAAATTTAGAGACTCAAGTTCATCAAGTAGGTTTGGCTAAGAGAATGCCAATAATGCCAGTGGGTATAAGTCGGACTATAGAGGATCACAACGGCGTTATATTCCTCTAGGTGGGCCGAGAGGATTTGCGGGTAGATGTTTCTTTTATAAAGAACTGGGTCATAGAAAGAAAGATTGTCCTAAAAGAGGTAAAGGACCATGTTTTGATGAAATTTTCGAAGTGCAGCCCCTACAATAGATTCGAGGTCATTTTAGACCAGGGGACTTTGTGTGGGAGCCCATTGATGAGGAAGGGCAATCGAACTAGAGATGGATGATGTAAGTTATTTTCCTTTGTGAATAGGAATATTAATATATGAAGTTTTGGTAATATAGTATGGGAGATAGTTATGAGAGGGTAGTGTTATAACCCTATTATGTATGGAATGACCCTAAAGGGGACTTTTGAGCAAATGAGGCTCTTATGAATCTATCTTCTAAGAGATTAGATTATTTTGTAATGAGCTCGAAGTGAGCTATGATTTAGTTGTGAATGTAAGTATTGTATTATGTATCAAGTAGTAATAATAAAGCTACTTACTTTTATATAGTCATGTTAGACTTATATAAATTATTGTATTCCAGTTATGGATGAGCCTAATAAATGACAATATATTAATATGATATAAGATATTATTTCTGAAAAGTGTTCACAATTTGTGGATTATTGGGACGCTAGAAAGTTTAGCTCATGATTATGCTAATTTTTATGAGTTGCATGCTATTGTATGTATGATGATTGTTAAGACCTTATGTTATGGGCATAAGGCATTTTATATATATTTCTATATGTGTGTGTGTATCGTAAGACATAAATTTTTTTTAAAAATAAACTATATTCAAAATCAAACTTTTTATAGGCCTTTGGGCCATCTCAAAATGATTTACACAAAATATTTTTAAACTCTAGTCCGGATTTAACAAAATCTCAATCCCCGACGTCGCTACATATTAGTGTATTGGGAAGGTTCCTTGTTTGGATTTCGCTTGCAAGACCTCCCCCGCATGAAAGTGGCGAATGTCAAAAATTGAGAGGAGTTATTTCCTTGGACCATTCAAAATTTTTACACTATTAATATGCTAGTATAATTTATATTTCTTTGGAATTATGGAACTTTGGAGGCAAATGAAGCCTCATTATGATTGGTACGAGTAAAAGCTCGAATAAAGGGTGTATGGGCACCATAGTGGTTAAAATTGGTTTTGTAAAACTTAAGATAAATTAAAATAATTTGTCGTGAGAAGTTAGAGTTTTGGGTATAGGATTAGTGAGGATGAGTATAGTAAGTACTAGTTGAGCTTTGGAGTAATAGGCTTAGCTAAATTTCGAGGGCGAAATTCTTGTAAGTGGGGAAGTTTGTAACAACCAAAGACTTTTAGGACAATAATTAATTTATTTTGGGGGAAATAAATATCATTTTATTTGGAGAATAATTAAATTGGCAATTGAGGTCAAAATTTGGAGATGTTAGAAAGTGTTTCGAATGGTAATTCTGAGGGTGTTATTTCCGGAAGGTCGAGAAAGTCGAAATGACTGTACTTGGGGTCTATTTAGGTTCCAAAATATTTTTAGGTGCGTTTGACTCGAATTAAAGTTACCGAGTCATTTAAAGTGTGTATTATCATTTAAAGTTGTGTATCTTGGGAGACAAGGCTTATTAAGCCTATGTGAGAAACAATTCTCCTTAGAGAGAAAGAGAAATAGAAAGAAAGAAAGAAAGAAAGAAAGAAAGAAAGAAAGAAGAAGAAAAGAGAAGAGAAAGAGAGAGAAAGTGGTATTTTTCGGCCAAAACGCGATCTCGAGGAGGAATCAGACCCTACGAACTTGATGCAAGTGATTAAACTTGCTAAATAATTGTTGTGTACCATTTATTTCATGATTTTTGGATTAAATCTTTGAGTTTTAGGTTTAGTTTATCGAAACCTAACTTTTGGGTAAAATCTTAGATTTGGTATGTAGAAGGTGGATTTGAGGTTAGAAATTAGTTTAAATGTGTTTTTGGATGAATATTAATGTTATATATGTGATTGGGATGGAGAGAAATGAAGAGAAGATGATTAAAATGAACTTTGAGATTTTTAGCTTAATAAAAAGTAGTCATTTTTTAGCCTTCTGGTAGGCCGAATCGATTCGGCCCCTTAGCCGAATCGATTCAGATAGTTGCAGGTGCCCAGGTCTGAGTGACTGAATCGATTCGGACCCCAGCCGAATCGATTCGGCCAGAGACAGAGTCCCAGATCTGATGACCCGAATCAATTCACCTTGGAGGCCGAATCGATTCACAGGTTCGAATCGATTCGGATTTGGCCCGAATTGATTCAGAAACAGGGCTTTTTGAGGGATGTTTTTCTAGGGAGAATTTCATTCCGTTTCGTTCGAGGTTATCTATTGGCAACCTCTATAGAAATCATATGAAGTATGTTTTGGAGATCTTAGGGAGTTTCCCTTATAAGAAATTATTGGAGTCATATTGACTTAAATTGAGGAATACCGATTAGAGAATATCGTATATACTAAGTGGGGAAGCCCATTATTATTGAAGTGTTCCGTAGGGAGAGATAATTATAGGTTGATAAGCGAGAGTTAAGATGCACTTAAAGATAATGAATTTTAGTATGAATCCCAAATGGGATAAATTGAAAGGTTCATATGATTGACTGAACCATATTTCATATGGAGATTATATATGCTAATAAATGTGCATATGGATATCGAAATATCCTTAACGATGATTAATTTGGAAGATGTCTCACACAATGAGATATGCTAATCGAGGTGCATTAGGATAGAGAATATCATTAATATAAATAGAATTGAGAGACAATTCATAATTAGAAGTGATGCGAAAACTTCAAGTGAGAAATAGTATCGTGTATACTAAGTGGGGAAGATGTGTGAGAATTGACGGTTAGTATATCAAGAGAGAGAGATATAAAATAATGATATTATTTTATCTACACCTAACAGCGTAATACGAATATGTAAATAATGTGATAGGTATACCTTATATGATGGTATATCTTTATATGATGTGATTATGTATGTATATCTTATGTGATGATATACATACTATAGTGAAGCATACCCCCTCCTTGCTATCAGTGGGAAGTTGAGCAGTGTGTGGATATTCTCCAGGTCATAGTCGTCCATTGTATTGATATGTGATTTACATTATATTTTGGGGGTGAGAATACGGGGGTATGTGTCGTTCTCACTTCACCGGTTGGGAACTAAGATCGCTTCCCGGACGTTGTGTGTGTGAGTTGATCCCGAGGTGGGTGTCGTTTAGCCCCACCAGTGGTCCCTGATTTGCTATGTGGTTGGGAAATTGGAAGATGATAGCATTGAGACCTACGTCCTCGAGTTATAGCTCGCTTGGATGGTTATTATATAACTAGTGTGATTAGTGCTTTGGGTATTGAGGGCATAATGGACCTCAACGACCAACATTGTCAATAAGTAGTGTATCGGGGGGGGGGGGGGGGTTCCTTGTTTGGATTTCACTTTGCGTGACGTCCCACGAACGAAGCTCAGTGTAAAGTTGGAAAGTGAGGAGAAGTTAGTCCTTAATGCTCATAATTATAAATATATATAGTATATCTCGACGATCGACAGTGCCAGTAGTAGTGTATCGGGGGGGTTCCTTGTTTGGATTTCGCTATGCGAGACGTCCTACTCACGAAACGCCATGTACTGTTGAGAATTGGGAATAATAAATAATTAAAATTGAAATAATAAGAATTTTGGTTAAATGCATCATGCATTGAGGGCATACTGAATCTTAATGATCAATACTGCCAGGAGTAGTGTAACGGGGGGGCCCTTGTTTGGATTTCGCTTTGCGAGACGTCCCATGCACGAAACGTAATGCAGTATTGAGAATTGGGAGAAGTTTAGTCCTTAGCACTTAGATGCTAATAACTCATATATAATTATATGTATATTGATGGCATAACTAGAATATGAGAAATTCTATTTAAAGAGGAAATGTTTATGTATTGTGTAATTGTAGTAACAGGATGGTTATGTAAACTTTATATGTAAAGTAAGTGAACAAGTAATTGAAATTAATAACATTAGAAATTGAAGAATATGATTTAGATAGATTTTAGATAAGTGTGGATCGAGAGATAAGTTTAATGATTTTAATTGATTATGCATATTGGGATTTAGTTAGATTTAATTGCCTAATTAGATTTGGGCATTTATTTGAAGATCACGTGCATACGCTTATTTGCGCGCTTTAGTTGAGAGGTGAGTCGGATTATTATGGAGAGTGCGACTTCATTAAATCATGTCATAATGCATTATAATTATTATGCATTTTAATGCACTTGCTATAAAATGTTTTCACCTCGGGCTCTGACCCGTTTATATTTTCTCCTGCTATGCACATATATTGTATTATTTTAGGTGTTCCTCCGCAAGGACGCCATTGAGGTTTATTCACCCAGTGTATTCGTGGAGCTGTAGCAGTAGCGGACTATTGCGGCACTTCGTTTTAGTCGATTCCTATCTTTTGTATATCTAGATTAGGATTCAGTTTGTGTATTAGGTTTATACCCTAGTGTTGTAGATTAACACTTTTATATTCTCTTTCAGATTGATGTATTATCTGTGACCCGACAACATATTAGGGTATTATCTTTTGTACATTTTGTTGTACTCTTTTGTGCATTTTGAGCATATGTGTTTCACTCATCATAGTTAGATGTTGTGTTGTTGGTTGGTTTGTTGTATGGTTGGTTTTATATTGGTGTTAAATGAAAAGTTTTAAATTTTTGACAATACGCTTTTAATAGTTTCGGGTAGTTATCCTTATATTATTGTGTAGTGTCAGTTGATGTTGAGACTGAGCCATCTGAGATACCTGATTTAATGTAGTATAGGGTTGGCCACCCGTTATTAATTTGAGCGGGTTGTCACACTAAGCTACTTGCTATCATTGGAGGTTGTGAAAGAGGACAATCTCATCCTGATGAGCCCATTGGGGGGATTTTTTATTGGTACCTCAGAACATAGAACTTAGGTTGGATACCATCCATGAGAATAATGGAGTGAACAGTCATTTGGGTGTGTAGGTATGTGCTAATCCCAAAGACTTAGGGTTATGTTCACCTCCAATATTTGTGATGTGTATTTTTATGGTTCGAGAAAGATACCAAACCGATTGTCCTTATTTAGTACGAGATGTAATAGGACTTGATAGAAGAGTATGCACGCACCGCGGCTGATTCTAGGGGTGACGTATTAGTATATATAAAATAGTGATGAATATGTATATATACTTGTGATATTATCCACTACGTGAAAACTATAGTTAAGGAAGATAATGAATTTTTAAATAACTTAAGTATGAGAACACTTAATCTTATTGTGAAACTCTTACTCAGGATAGTAAATGCAGGAATATGGGGAATTACGGGTTATTACTAAGAGTGGTAGTTAGAGGATTTATGTCTACAATCTAGTTAGGTGTGATGACAATGACTAGAATGGTTTAGCAATACGTTAGGCGTGCATAATAGTTGAGAGGTGATCATATCAAGTGCGTGCTCGAAAAGTTAACATGCATATAATATTTTCTTTACTGTAATTTTTAAATACTTGCTAAATTATTTTAAAATATTTTACACTCGGGCTCTGACCCATCTCTTGCAAAATCTCTTGTCACTTGTAAAACTATTTTAGGTGTCTAGCCATAGGGACGCCAAGCTTAGACTGTCGGACTATTTAACATGCTGCAGCTAGTGTGGGAGTTTCAAGTTCTCATGATTAGACGCCCCCACTATCATTTCATCCAGTTCATGTTTGGTCATTCCATTAAGGGCATGTGTCGCCCACCCTTAGTTCTTATTTATGTCAGAGATATTGCACTCATTATACTTAAGTATTTCATTTAAGTCGGATTGAGTATTATTAGGGTTTATTAGTTTTGAGACTTTGAACTGGAGCGTTTACTCCAGTCTTATTCATTTTAGCTGTTGGTTTACTATTCAGTATTATTTTAATTCATGTGTACGGTGAATGATTTAGTAATTTAAAATTCATGGAATTAATTAATAGTTTAAATGGTTACAAGTTAATTAATGTTTTAGACACTAGCTTAATTAATTACTAGGTGATTATTATAGTATATATTTTTCGACAGTGAATCTAAGAATGAACCAACCAAACATTATGTTATTAATTTAATAAATGACTAATCACCCAGTATTTAATTGAGTGGGGTGTAACATATCAGTAATGGGAAAAAAAGAAATCCATGTTAATACACAATTTTTTAGAGGATTATATGTGAATTAAAAAGGGTCAGAACTATCATCTCGTGGCATAATGTGTGCAATACTCCCTTAGTCACAAATTAAGAGTCCACTATTCCTTATCGGGTTATCCCAAATTAAGGTTTCACTTTCATTTTTAAACATAATCAATGAACCAAGTTCCATGACGGTGAACTCGAGTTAATTTTGGATGTGGATTTAGTGTATCCTTAATTTATACCAAAACGAAGACATGGACTCTTAATCTGGCATGGAGGTAGTAATACCCTAGTTAGGTTTTTAATCCTTATATAAAATATTATCAACAAACATGATCAAGTGTTGAGTAATTTTTAAAATAAAGTCGCGTGGACACAAATGAAAGTGAAGGGCGTAAGGATGTGTTAAATCATTATCATGATAAAAGTACCACATTAAGCGCATAAAGACATGGAAAATATCCATAATGTTTAATATTTTCCATATATTTATGGGTGAAATTGTGTTCCAAGTAACATACATTATTTAATAATAAATATTTTCCATGTATTTTCTATGGAAATGGAATAATATCAATAATAAGAAACAAAGAGTGCTCAAATATAGTGGACAAGAAGTCCATAAAGGTAAAATGACAAAGTTAAAACATAAAGCATACAATAGAAAAACAAAAACTTAAGACAACTTTCAACTTTCATGATTTCCTATTTATTTTGCATCACCGAACTCTGCAACTCATCAGCTGAAACATGTTCCTTATCTCGGCCCAAGAGATAACACATATTCAAAGGTTATAGGTTCAGAGATATATTTTCTAATCTAAAGAAACATAAAAAATCACTAATATCAAAGAAAATGAAATTCAAGATCCCTAAAATTTTAGACACTAAAAGATTTGTTTTATAAATTTAAAAATACCCAATTTTCAAAACACGCATGTGGGTATGTGTATACAACACGTACGATTCAAGCATTAGACAATTGATATTAACAATGTAGATCCAGTTGAAGAAGAAGAATAAACCCGTATGTACACAATATAAATATAAAATGAGGGCTTACAAGTAAAGCAAAAAGGCAAGAGGGTGGAATTTCCCTTTAGGAGATCGTTAATGTGGCATAAAGGATAGTGATATAAAAGATAGTGGTGGTGGGAACCATCTCAGTGTCGGCGTCAGAGATACTTGTAAGAGAAAGGGAGAGAGAGTTTATTTTTACTGAATCAAGGGAGAGAGAGAGAGAGAGAGAGAGAGAGAGTCCCAAATTGGAGCGCCAATCGAGAAGTCCATTGTGCTTTTTTTTATTGTGTAATACAAATTGGCTCACTTTTTTTAGAAGAGAGTATATTTTTTTAACAAACTAGGATATAAAGTATTTGGGTATTTTAAGAGAAAAATGTTTTACTTATTTTAATCATGGTTCATAAAACTAATCGTGATAAAAAAAACATCAATATCTCATAAAACATGATATAAAATATGTGAGTATAATATTTATGTCATCTCGATTCTTCTTCACATGTGTGTATGTTTGCAGTGATGGAACAAAATTAGATTTTTGTGAAAATGTTTTGTTTTGTTTTTTTTGCTAACGCCTTTTTACATCATTGTGAAGAATGAATGTCAATTTTAATCATCCATTGGTTTTTGCCATATTTTATGAGCTTGAAAAAATTGATTTTACATGAATATTGAGTTTGTCGATAATAAATATTTATTACATATACAATATATTTTATTTATGGATAAGTATTTTAAAACAGTCGCTATTCAGAAGATTTAATTATATAATATTGATGTTGATTTTCTAGAACACGAACATGACATGTTTTGTGTCGTGTCTAGGAGGTCGATTAAGTATCATTCAAAACATGAACGTTACATGTTTTTTGTAACACAAAATAATTCATAATTTCGAGTTAGTTTAGAATTTCTTGATCACTAAAACAAACCTAATCAATCAATTCAAACGAAGATACAGTTTTATTCCAATACTACAAGAAAAATCAGTAAGAACTAATTACAATACCATACCTTCAAAATCCGAACTTTGTAAATAAAAGTTGTTTCTCGACTGGAATATCATAACTCTCCGCAAGAACCGATTGAAATGATCCAACAGTAGAATTAAGGGCAACCTTAACAAAAAAAATTGAATTACTGGAGCATCAATTCATGTTTGGAATGAGGAAGAAGATAATTTTTATCTTTGTTATGCACATCAATTAAAAAACATCAAACTAAAACCAAAAATATAAATAATTAGAGTTAAAGTTTATTAACCATACAAAAAATGGTGACCTGAGTGATTACCTCAAAGTGTTTATTCACGGAGCTTCGACAGCGGTGACTATATCTAACCAAAAAATGGGAGAAAAAAACTTTAGTAGAAGTATCATTAAAGTTAACTCATTAATAACACATATATGGATAAAAAGATATTTCTTCTTGGAAATAGAGAATGGGGAAACAAACCAAACTAATTATCAAATAAAAAACCTAGTTAAATAATCTAATCAAAAAGTCAAATAGAAAATTCAAATCATCAATTATCAAATCGAAAGCCAAGTTTTATTAATTAATCCTTAATTTCAATGAACAAAACTTTTTTTTTCGATTCTATTATTTATTATAAAAAAATCTAGATCAAAATTATTTTCACTAAAGCTTAAACACCTAAAATTTCTCAACTTTACACTATTAAATTTTTTAAAAAGAACATACTGTAAATCTTAATGTGTTCAGAGTCTCTAGTAAATGAAAAGAACTCGTGAATTTCGGTTTTTGTAGCTAGATCTCAAACATGGCCCTCTTCAACTGTTCTAATGCAATAAAAAATAATAAACACCAATAAAATCAGATCTTGAAAGATCTTAACAATTTAAAATCTGAAATATTAAATGGGTATGAATACTGAAATCTAAAACCCCTGTGCATTTTATTTTGATCTTCAAAACCTCTCTCTCTCTCTCTCTCTCTCTCTCTCTCTATATATATATATATATATATATATATATATATATATATATATATATATATGTAAAGTCAATTAAGAATCCATGTCATGATAACTCTCGCATAAATATCCCTGAGGATTGCTTGAAGAGATAAGAAATAGGTTCGAATTGTTAGGAATAGATGTTAATTAATCTAGGACTCTCTTGAGTTCCTCAATAAATGTAAATCCGGCACTCTTGGTGACGAGTATGTGAAATTATAATTTTCGAGTAGTACTCCAACTCTGTCGACCTATTCTCTAAGTTAATATGAGAGAAACCCCAAACCCCGTGGACGTAAACACATTTCCAAGACACTTATATTCATGTATTGCGTGCTTTTTTATCTTCCCTCTTAAATGTTTTCCCTTATTTATCTTGTGTTCATTGAATACGAACATAAAAAGAAATTACCACCTACACTTGGAGTTGTCTGTGGGAAACGATCTATGTTCTTTGTCACTAGATAAATTCCTTAGATGTCTGAATCACCCAATAATTATCACATGAACATGAATGACTAGGGGGGTTATCAAAATATTGGTTATCATGTCCCAAAGTGTTATCCCCTCAAACACGAAGATTAGAAGGACAATGATGGTCGTCAGCTTATCCCTCCCTCTTAAAGGGTTAAATATGATATTGGTAAGTATCCTCAGTCCTCAATTGCTTGTTATCATCCTCTAGAGGATAGGGAAGTATAAATGAACTTGAGTGATCCAACTAGATCTTAAGTCTTACTGAAATCTATGAGAAGCATCACCGGGATGAGAGGACTAACAAAAGTCTTCAATAAAAGAAAAACATTAAACTCAAGTGATACCTATACATACTAGAGAAGAAATACCACAAAGAGAAGTGCAAGAATGGTTATCATTCACGAACTCCTTATGATAACCCGAAATCCGAAATAAGGGGTGGCCAGCCCGATACCTCAACATAACGGAATCATGGATGGAAATCATTCTCAACATCCTAACAATAAAATATATATACAGGAAAACCACCCAATAAATCAAAAAACGGGTTGCCAAAAATTTTAATTGATTTCAAGTTAAGGGAAATAAATTAAACAACCCATTCTAATAAGAAAGTGGAATTCCAAAAGAGCTTATATTAATACGAAAACAACCATGCAATAAGAGGACCGAAGAAGATATCGGTCAACAGTACATTCAACATATTACATTGGTTCAGTAATTTAGAATAACACATCCATTAAACAATTACAAACTTTGGGCCACACGCCCGAATGAAAGACCCGATCATATCTAGAATTCAAAATTGAAGGCGTCTAACAAAGCATCATGTAATATCCGCAAAGTCTTACAGCTCCTCAAAATCATTGGAATAGAAATATCACATTGGGCGCCCTTGCGGAGGAGCACCGGTGCGGATACAATAACATGCACAACACGGAAAATGAACGGGTCAGGGCCCGATTTATATATGATTACTAGATGAACAATAAGCATGATAGGTATGGATAGTTAATCATGAATGAAGTAAATGAAAATCTAACAACCTAAATTACAAGGCATGATAAAACAATTGAAATGATTCTAACAGTGTTAACTTTTACAAGAGAATAAAATTTAACATCATTATTCCTCATATCTTTTCATTTCCCATTCCTTAACAGGAATATAATTACCATCGTATTTTCTTATGGCAATTCACATTTGTTAAGTCCCACTTGATTTAGAAAGTTTATATTCATATACATATAACGATTCTAAGACCGTCCCTCCGAGTTTCCCTACTGGGCGCGCCCCTAAATGACTATGATCTTCCAGGGCCTATCTATACAAGACAACCTGGGCACCTAACGCACGTCGGGAAGTGGCCACATACCTACGAGTGAGTCATAACCACACCCGGAATTACCTAACTAGCACAGAAAAACATATAAAATCCCGCATATGGCCGAGGACTATAGTCTCCCTGCATTCACTAGTCAGGGGACATCACCTCATGCGCGAGCTTCCCTTATGACAGCATTTAGAGAGGTGTGTTTAAGTAAATTAACATTTACCAATTAAATCTCATTATCATATTCATTAATCACATGTATGTTTCATTTTGTTTGTAGCCATAATCCTTGAATATTCTCATTAATATTCATCATATTTTAAGTCCCGAATTAGTCTCTAAATGATCACCAACATCTTACGAGTCCTAAGGTGTTATATACCTCGATAGGGCTTCTAAAATCTCCAAATTATGGGCCTATAACTCTTTATTCCTAATAATTTATGAAACGTAAAGTAGTGCCTAAACAACACTTTTTGTACCCATGGAATAAACCCCAAGTGAACCCATTCAACTCTAGGGTACCAACCAAACTCAACTAGAACTCAAGGACCCTACGTTTACTTCCTACAAGAAGGTTCCTAGTCCCTATTAGAAAGAAGAAACTAGGAAACAAAAATAAAGTTTATAAGTGGAAAACAGGGGACCGGTCGACCGGTCTTGTGACCGTGGGCGACCGCGTCTCAAACTTTGGCCTGCGAAGAAAAGCAGAAAGTCCAGGTAGAAGGGCCCGGTCGACCGGTCAACGGGGGGCGGTCGACCGCACACTAAAATTTGACTTTGGTAGGAAAGTAGTGTGCCCTCCCCCAAAGGCCCGGTCGACCGGTCCTGGAACCGCGGTCGATCGGTTATAGCAGACCATGGACTTCTTTCTTCTTCTCACAATAAAACCCTTATCATTTAATACCTCCAACTGATTTTAAATGCATCCAACAATCATAAGTTATACCAATATCAAATAAATTCAACCTCCAAAGAGTTAAATCCCATAAATCCAATAAAAACCCTAACTTTCTTAAACCATAATTAACCCACAACTATCAACACTAATTATTCAACTTAAATCATATAATAGCAAGTAGAAAACTTTCCTCAAGCTTGCAAATTCATATTTGATGAAGATGTAGGCAAGATCAATCTTCAAACCTTCAATCTCTCTTTTTCTCCGTAAGTGTTCTTCTTCTTCTCTCTCTCTCTAGGTCAATAAATACACTAAAGAGGAATAAATGAATTTTCAAGACATAAATTGTGCCTTAGTCTATAATTACCAACTTAAGAGATCAATACCACGATAAAATAACCCGCAACTACACATTTAAACTAAAACGAGTCAAAAGTGCCCGAAATCTCAAAATACGATATGGCACATAATTTGACTATCTCACACCTTCCAAAACTAACTACGCCCTCCAAATTATCATTTGGAAATTTTATAATTCATTTTAAGTTTCGGTTTCATTTTAGGCCAAAATGTCATTTTAAATCTTATGACACTATAAAACACAACATAGTGATGTTCACCTACACTTAAGGTAAATATGCAACATCTTAGTAAATATTAACTTTTCTTCACTAAATTAGTACTTACTCCATATTCCAACATTTTATATTTAATTACTATACCTAGCAAATAAATATAAAATGGGTTCTCAAAAGCGAGGGTTATTACATACTCCCCCTTATGAGGGAATTTTGTCCCCAAAATTCAAGCGTACCTTGTATAAAGAGATGCGGATATTTTTCCAGCATATCATCTTCTCATTCCCATGTTGATTCCTTGGCGTTATGGTGACTCCATTGGACTCGCACCAAGGGCAACACTCGAGACCTCAACCTATGCTCTCCATGCTCTAAGATAGCAATCGATTGTTCTTCGTAGGAAATGTCGGGTTGCAAGTCATTATCCTCGAAAGGGATATGCCAAAGTGCACCTTCACTCCTCCTATACTTCTTTAGAGAGGAAACATGAAATACATCGTGAAATTATTGCAATGGTTCCGGTAAAGCTAGTTGATATGCCACTGGACCCACCTTTGCAATAACTGGAAAAGGTCCAACAAAACGTGCCGCAAGCTTCCCTTTCTTCCCGAAATGCTTGATGCCTTTCATTGGTGACACTCGAACCAAAACTTGGTCCTAATCTCCAACTCCATGTGTCTTCTACCCGCATCGGCATATCTCTTTTGGCGGTCTTGGGCTATTCGAATGCGATTCCGAATAAGTTCAATTTTTGAAGAAGTATGTTGGATCATTTCAGGTCCAAGGAATTTATTATCGCCCACTTCCAACCAACAAGCGGGTGATCTACAAGGTCTTCCATACAAAGCTTCATAAGGTGCCATTCCAATTGTAAATTGGTACGAGTTGTTATAAGAAAACTCAACCAATGGAAGATATTGTTCCCAACCACCTTTTAAGTCAAGCATACACATACGAAGCATATCCTCCAACATTTGGTTTACTCTTTTAGTTTGGCCATCTATTTGAGGATGATAAGAAGTTCTTAACTTCAATTCGGTTCCCATAGCCTCTTGGAAACTTCGCCAAAAGTGGGAAACAAAGATCTTATCTCGGTCGAAAACTATATTTAAAGGCACCCCATGTAGTCTAACAACCTCCTCGATGAATAATCGGGCATAGCGAGGAGTGTCAAAATCAGTCTGCACGGGTAGGAAATGTGCCTACTTAGTCAAACGGTCGACAATCACCCAAATAGAATCACAACCACTTTGTGATCTTGGTAAGCCCATAATAAAATCCATCGATATTCTTTCCCATTTCCATACCGGAATCTCTAATGGTTGCAACAAACCTGTCGGTCGCTGATGATCGATCTTGACCAATTGACAAGTAGTGTATTGGACACGGACTCAGAAATATCTCGCTTCATGCCTGGCCACCAATACTGACGGCGCATGTCTTGATACATCTTGTCCCCGCCAGGATGTATCGTAAATTTATATCCGTGAGATTCGGCCATCACCGCCCGTCTCAAATCCCCCTCCTTCGAAACCATGAGTCTTCCATGAAAGTGTAATCCACCCCAAAACTAATTGAGTAGGACTCCGCTCCCTCAGACATTAATTGGCGTATATGATCTTGACAACCCTTATCCCTTCCTTGGGGTTCTACAATCCTTGCCACAATGGTAGGGGTAACGGTCATTACTGACATGAACGCTCTCACCGCCGCATCCTCCTGACTGAGTTCTTTCCATTTATTTTTCCAAACATCAGCTAACTCTCCCTCGGGTTCCTACTCAAGGCTTCCACCACAACATTCACCTTGACCGAATGATAATATATATCAAACTGATAATCTTTCACGAACTCCAACCATCGGCGCTGTCGCATATTCAAATCTTTCTGTGAAAATAAATATTACAGCGATTTATGGTCCGTGAAAAGACTAAACTTTTCCCCCAAGAGATAATGCCTCCATATTTTCAAGGCAAAAATAACTACGGCAAGTTCTAAGTCATGCACCGGATAGTTCCTTTCATAGGGCTTTAACTTGCGAGAAGCATAAGCAATAGCCCCTCTTTCTTGCTGAAGCACACCCCCTAATCCTTGAAGAGATGCATCAGTGAATACTAGAAATTCCAATCCCTGCTTTGGCAATGCAAGGACTGGATCCAAAGTCAACTTATCTTTGAGCTCATCAAAAGCATCCTGACAAGAATTATCCCAAACAAATCTTACCCCCTTCCGGGTCAAATTTGTCAATGGGCTAGCGATTTTAGAAAAGCCCTTAATAAACCGATGGTAATAACCCGCCAAACCTAGAAAACTTCGAACTACGGTAGGTGTCATGGGCTAACCCCACTCCCTCACCGCAACCACCTTGCTCGGATCCACCGATATACCCTGGGACGTAACCACATGCCCAAGAAATTGTACCTCCTGTAACTAAAAGCCACATTTCTTGAACTTAGCATATAATTGGTGATCCCTCAATCTTTGTAGGACCAACCTCAAATGAATAGCATGATCAGATTCCGTTCGAGAATAGACTAAGATGTCATCGATGAATACAATAACAGATTGGTTTAGGAAATCTCAAAATACCCTATTCACGAGATCCATAAATACAGCGGGGGCATTGGTTAGTCCAAAGGGCATAACCAAAAATTCATAGGACTCGTATCTTGTCAGAAAAGTGGTCTTGGATACATCCTCCTCCCGTATCCTCAACTGGTGATATCACGTCCTCAAATTTATTTTTGAGAAGTAAGAAGCTCCTCGAAGTTGATCAAACAAGTCATCGATACGATGCAAAGGGTATTTATTTCGTATGGTGACCTTATTCAACTCTTTATAGTCCACACATAACCGGAGAGAACCGTCTCTTTTCTTTACAAACAACACTGGAGCACCCCATGGAAACGTACTACGCCTAATGAATCCCTATTCCAACCACTACTGGATCTGATCTCTCAACTCCCTCATTTCAATAGGAGCCATTCGATATGGAGACCTCACAATAGGCCTCATTCCCGGCGCTAAATCAATCACAAACTCAATCTCTCGGCTAGGAGGCAAACCCGGTATTTCCCGGAAGACATCCTCAAAATCTCTCATGACTGGAATAGAATCCAAGGAAACAACTACATCCCTAGAAGTCTCCTCTGCAATATAATACAGATAAGTACTAGTACTTCCCTCTGAATGAGGTAAAACTACCAAGAAAATTTCTTGTCCCGAAACGGCGAAGACTATACTCTTCCCGTAATAATTAACTATCGCATGATATTTCATAAGCCAATCCATGCCCAAAATCACATCATACCCGACCATATCCAGGACGAGTAAATCGGCCACAAAACATAAATTATCAAGAGAAATTTCCATATGTTTACAAATAAGGAAAATGAGTGAACCATCACCCATAGAGGACTCGACGCTAGTAAAAGTACTCTCGGCAGATTTTATCAACTCTGTGGTTTGAGCAAAGCTCCTAGAAATGAATGAATGTATCGTACCCATATCAAATAAAACGCGACCCAAATGTTCCTGAATAAGGAACTTACCCTCAATGGCTGGCGGTGCTGGCGGAGATGGAGGAAGCATCGCGTCCTAAATATGATAAACTCTCCCGTACTGTAGTTGACCCTGCTGTGGAGGAACAACCGGGTTAGGTACCTATGGAGGAAGCTGGACATATGGCTGATGTGGAGCTTTAGGAAATTGACCCCCACTCAATTGAGGACACTCCTTCTTATAATGACCCGCCTCACCGCATTGAAAGCACCGACCCAACATATTCTCCGCATTACGACCCCGATTATTTCTAAACTGACTAACACCTTGGCCCTACTGGCCTCTACCTCCTTGACCACCTCGACCTGCTTGTTGTTGTGGGGCACACTGATCGTGCCTGTTATTATGGCTCCCTGAATTGAACCCACTAGAACGTTGCCTCTTTGAAAAGTCCCCCTGCTGGGTATCCCTTTCTTTCTGCTTACTACCCGAAGATTAGGACGAGGGAAAGACTCCTCCTTTGCCCCCATTACCTCAAGGCCTTCCCATTTGCCCCGCCACGATGGCTTTCTTGCCACTTTGCACAAACAATCTATGTTATTGGCAATGTAGTAATGCCGCATTCATTACGTCACCAAAAGTTTGCAATGCTGGATTACCCACCAAGTGTTGCTGGATCCTCCAGTTCAGACCTCCCATAAACTTTAAAACCTTCCTCTCTTTGGGAGTCACCTCATCCGATACAAAACTTACCAACCGGGTGAACTCCTCTTCATATTCCGCCACGGACCTCTCACCTTGTACAACGTCTTGAATCCTCCTTCTCATCTCCCTTTGAATTACGGGAGGAAAATAATTTTGATCAAATAAGTCCCAGAACTCAGTAATTATCATGGTATCTCTCTGTGCTGGTGTAGTCATAGACTCCCACCAATGCAATGCGGCCCCAACAAGTTTAAAAGTAGCAAGGACTTGCTTCTTCTCCTCACTACATTCCACCATACGTAGATGGCATCGTATATCTTTCTTCCATTGATTTTCCCTTATAACATCCGAGCCTCCATCAAATTCTGGGGACTGGCCCTTTAGAAAGGATTCCCTAACTCTCTCCCACGAAGAAGGTCCCGTAGGAGCTTGGGCATCTTGCGCTCGCTGTTGAGCTTGTGGTATTTGCTGAACCACTGTTGTCATAGCCGTATTAACCGCTTGGTCCACGATGTTCACTACATCAGCAGCATTAATTGTTCCTTGTGGTGGCGGTGGAGGGCCAACCTCCTCTTCTACAACCCTATTACGTCTCACTGGGCGACCTCTCTTAGGCGGTATCTGAGATGGAGAATCAATAGAGTTGAAATACTATATAAAACAATCTATCTTGCAGAAGATCGTAGACATAAGCAACAAAGCAGTCCTAACATCAGGCACTACATCAAAGAACGTTGCGATAAAACGTGACGAGTCCACATAGATCTTAAAGACTCTAGAACCTGAGGCTCTGATACCATCTGTGACAACTAGAAATCCCAAATAAGGGGTGGCCAGCCTGATACCTCAACATAACGGAATCATGGATGGAAATCATTCTCAACATTCTAACAATAAAATAGGTATACGGGAAAACCACCCAATAAATCAGAAAACGGGTTGCCAAAATTTTTAATTGATTTCAAGTTAAGGGAAATAAATTAAACAACCTATTCTGATAAGAAAGTGGAATTCCAAAATAGCTTATATTAATAAGAAAACAACCATGCAATAAGAGGACCGAAGAAGACATCGGTCAACAGTACATTCAACATATTACAACGGTTCAGTAATTTACAATAACACATCCATTAAACAATTACAAAGTTTGGTCCACACGCCCGAATGAAAGACCCGATCATATACATAATTCAAAAATAAAGGCGTCTAACAAAGCATCCTGTAATATCCGCAAAGTCTTACAGCTCCTCAAAAGCTTTGGAATAGGAATATCACATCGGGCGCCCTTGCGGAGGAGCACCTGAGCGGATACAATAACATGCACAACACGGAAAATGAACGGGTCAGGGCTCGATTTATATATGATTACCAGATGAACAAGAAGCATGATAGGTATGGACAGTTAATCATGAATGAAGTAAATGAAAATCTAACAACCTCAATTACAAGGCATGATAAAACAATTGAAATGATTCTAACAGTGTTAACTTTTACAAGAGAATAAAATTTAACATCATTATTCCTCATATCTTTTCATTTCCCATTCCTTAACAAGAATATAATTACCATCGTATTTTCTTATGGAAATTCACATTTGTTAAGTCCCACTTGATTTAGAAAGGTTATATTTATATACATGTACCGATTCTAAGACCGCCCCTCCGAGTTTCCCCACTGGGCGCGCCCCTAAATGACTATCATCTTCCAGGGCTTATCTATACAAGACAACCTGGGAACCTAACGCACATCGGGAAGTGGCCACATACCTACGAGTGAGTCATAACCACACCCGGAATTACCTCACTAGTGCAGAAAAACATATAAAATCCCGCATATGGCCGAGGACTATAGTCTCCCTGCATTCACTAGTCAGGGGACATCACCTCATGCGCGAGCTTCCCTTATGATAGCATTTAGAGAGGTGTGTTTAAGTAAATTAACATTTTCCAATTAAATCTCATTATCATATTCAGTAATCACATGTATGTTTCATTTTGTTTGTATCCATAATCCTTGAATATTCTCATTAATATTCATCATATTTTAAGTCCCGAATTAGTCTCCAAATGATCACCAACATCTTATGAGTCCCAATGTGTTATATACCTTGATAGGGCTTCTAAAATCTCCAAATTATGGGCCTATAACTTTTATTCCTAATAATTTATGAAATGTAAAGTAGTGCCTAAACATCACTTTTTGTACCCATGGAATAAACCCCAAGTGAACCCATTCAACTCTAGGGTACCAACCAAACTCAACTAGAACTCTAGGACCCTACGTTTACTTCCTACAAGAAGGTTCCTAGTCCCTATTAGAAAGAAGAAACTAGGAAACAAAAATAAAGTTTATAAGTGGAAAACAGGGGACCGGTCGACCGGTCTTGAGACCGCGGTCGACCGTGTCTCAAACTTTAGCCTGCGAAGAAAAGCAGAAAGTCCAGGTAGAAGGGCCCGGTCGACCGGTCAATGGGGGGCGGTCGACCGCACACTAAAATTTGACTTTGGTAGGAAAGCAGTGTGCCCTCCCCCGAAGGCCCGGTTGACCGGTACTGGAACCGCGGTCGATCGGTTATAGCAGACCATGGACTCCTTTCTTCTTCTAACAACAAAACCTTTATCATTTAATACCTCCAGCTAATTTTAAATGCATCCAACAACCATACCAATATCAAATCAAATCAACCTCCAAATAGTTAAAGCCCTTAAATCCAATAAAAACCCTAACTTTCTTAAACCATAATTAACCCACAACTATCAACACTAATTATTCAACTTAAATCATATAATAGCAAGTAGAAAACTTGCCTTAAGCTTGCAAATTTATATTTGATGAAGATGTAGGCAAGATCAATCTTCAAACCTTCAATCTCTCTTTTTCTCCTTAAGTGTTCTTCTTCTCTCTCTCTCTCTAGGTCACTAAATACACTTAGGAGGAATAAATGAATTTTCAAGACATAAATCGTGCCTTAGTCTATAATTACCATCTTAAGTGATCAATACCGCGATAAAATAACCCCGACTACACATTTAAACTAAAACCAGTCAAAAGTGTCCGAAATCTCGAAATACGATATGGCACATAATTTGACTATCTCACATCTTCTGGAACTAACTACGCCCTCCAAATTATCATTTGGAAATTTTATAATTCATTTTAAGTTCCGTCTTCATTTAAGGCCAAAATGTCATTTTAAATCTTATGACACTATAAAACACAACATAGTGATGTTCACCTACACTTAAGGTAAATATGCAACATCTTAGTAAATATTAACTTTTCTTCACTAAATTAATACTTACTCCATATTCCAACATTTTATATTTAATTACTATACCTAGCAAATAAATATAAAATAGGTTCTCAAAAGCGAGGGTTATTACACTCATATCCCTAAAAAAGGAGAGCTCACATCCGAGGATGGAGTAACCAGTAATAGTAGGAATGTTCTCCTCATTGACAGTCCCTAAAGGGGGGACCACGCCTCGATGACGAGAGAGGAGATATGGAGCTCTGTGACTTTATTCAAATGGAGGTAGAGAGATACCCATCCCATTAAGGATCTTGTACTACCAAGGAGCTCACCAAAAGAGCACTCGTCTGCCAAATGATATCACTATTTAGTCGATCTATAATAGAGTTTGAGCCACCCACGAAGTTCGCCCTAAGATTCAAAATTTATGATGGGAAGGCAAATCCTACAAGCTATATTAGGAAATATCACCAGGTGATGACTCTATGGAACACTAACGAAGGGTTGATATTCTATATTCTCCCCTCCATATGTGGGGACACTTATAAAATGTGTTTTGATAAGCTGCCTCACCGATTAATACCTTCTTTCAAGAAATTGGATGAATCCTTCCTAACTAGATTCGTTACTAGCAACATTAATTCCAAGAAAATTGTCTCACTTCTAATGATGAAGAAAATTCCCCAGAAGACACTCCACGAGTAAGAGAGGTGGTATTTGGAGGTGTGCAATAAATTGGAGGACTAGAAGCAAAATTTTCATTATAACAACTTTACAAATTATAATTGTTTGGAAAACTATTATTATAATAATTTTCACTACAGTTATTGTGAAAATTTTGTGATCTATTATATAATAATTATTTTCATAAGTTCTCGAATGCGTATTTTTAGAATTTTGTAAATATTCATCGAAAGACATTGGTGGTGGGGAACTTTGTAAATATTATCATAATAATATTGCGAACCATTATCAAAACTATTAGAACTATAGTGAAACATACTTACTTGTAGTGATTCATAAATGTAAACTCCAAAAAGTCATACGCAATTGGGAGATTGACAGTGCTTGAAAATCAATTGTGCATGTCCGGTACAAAGTTGAAAAAATGTATATACAAATATATGTAGAAAGCAATAAAAATTCAAATTATAAAGTAAAACTCTCTCTGGCAATGACGCCATTTTAACAGAGTGCAATGGGGATAGAAATATTAATTCAATTAAGTTTTTAAGAAAATCTCCAACAACAACATCATTTTGATAGGCCAAAAGTTCATCATCATGTAAATACGCTTGTCATTGTCATCATTTTTTCAAATCAAAATAAAAATCTAAACTTTAACTATACAAGTTTTATATGTATAACATCGAGTTCAGATATCAAATCCATAGGGAATGTCGATTAAAATTTAATTCATTTAAAACTTCTAAAATAAAATGTAAAAGATGATTTTTTGTAGATATTTTTATACCACAATTATTCGAAGTAAATATTTAAACTAAATTAATTTAATATTATAATAATCATATGCATAGAATTAAATATGTTTCTTCGAAATACGCGGCATAAATGATTATGTGGTTAGACGCATTTTAAAACATGATTAATACTTATTTGGACAAATATTTTAACATGGAGTGTCACTCCCCAAATTTTCATAAAAGTCCAAATACGAGTTTGGCATCAATAATAATCCTAAAAGTACACACGTAATGTCGTAAATATGGTGCATACATGATATACTCCATCAAGGTACCTTGGTGTATTTTTGAAAATAATCATCCCATAAAAAATTGGTATATCCCGTCTTGTCATAGCGAAGCAACTACACACTAAAAATGAGTTCATTAATCTCAACATAATAAAAGTTACCTAGAAAGCATTCATTGTGAGAGAAGAATTATTTTCAAAAGGAAAAAAATATTTTTTTAGTGAATAACTAATTATGAAAGAAATTAAAAAAAACAAAAGAACAATTTATTAAAACTGAAATTTTATTACAAACTATAACTAAAAATAAACTAACTAAGATATTTTATGCCTAAAATCATGCCCGTAAAACTTTCCCAAGAGACCCCTTATATATGTAAAGAATTGTGGTTTGAGGATAAAAATGGATATATAAAAAATGAAGTAGGGATTTGAATAAAGTGGTCGGGGATGGATAATATAAATAACCCACTCCTCAAATTCTGACTGTGTGCTCTCTTTAAATCTTTTCCTGATTTGCTAATTTATTTGGAACAAAATGACAAAACTAGATGGAAAGAGGAACCTCCACATTGCTGAAGGATTGTAAATTCAGTTAGATGTCTTCGTGGGGAAAAAATGAGGGCATTGATTTTAAAAGTTTATCATTATTTAATGATAGTGGGGGAACATTAATGGGAAAAAGATGGTAAAAAAATGGAGAAAAGAAGAGAACTGGAGATAATCTTGGAACAAGCTATGTTTGAAAAATGGAAAGGGGAATGGACTACACGCGTGTGGAAAAAAGGGGGTAGGTTTTTTTGCTTTAGTCCCATCTACAAAGATGTATTTAGGCTCCACTCCCATGTGTTTTTAAAATTGTAAAAAGTCCCATAACCACCCAAAACCGCCTATAACCTCCCTGTAACCACCCATCCTTCTTTTTGTAGACAATGACACTTGTCCCATATAAGACCAACAACTAAAAAAACCTGGAAGTGGCGACAAATAAATCATTATAAATGGAACTAAATACTTAAGATCCCAAAGGAAGGAGGCAGGGAGGGGGGACACGCATGCGTAGCGTGTGGTTGGCTGACTAGAGGCACGCTTTGCACGAACAACAATTTCAAAAAATTGTTCAAGACTCGAACCCACGACAGACCATACAAATTGCAATTTCCTCAACTACTTAATCAACATAGACATCCATGACTAAAAATGCATTCAATTATATTTAGCCCATAGTTTTGACACAGTTTCCAATAATTACAATTTAGACTCCCAAACTCCATAACTTTCACAAACGACCTCGCATTGATACAAAGCAAATACTGATGTGAATCTGATTTCAGGCCTAGAAATATTTTAGCAGTGTTCGATCATTTTTAGAGTTTGATTTGGGGTATTAAATTTGACTCTCTTTCAGTTTCGAATATTGTATAGTCATAATTTCTACATTTTAGGTCAGATTGACAAGCCATTTGAACCCAGGTGTTCCTTAATTCGAGGCCTACAATTTCGTCATTTGTGCGGGTCCAAAATTGGTCATTTTAATTTTGATTTTGACCTAAAAGCGCATTTCTGATTATTCTTTGCTCAAATTGCATCTAGACATCGTCCTTAACATCGTAAACCCTGTAAATACTCAAACAGTCCTTACACAAGAGATTAATAATTAATAACTAAGGCTATACAATAAATGAGTATAAAACGTGAGTTTAATGATTATGGGAATTCATTATCACACTTCAAAAAAGGGGAATAAAATGACATATTTGACATAAATCACTTCCCATGGATCCTTCGTTTCAAATGCTTAACTCAACTGAATTTTTAGTATGTCAATCTCCACCTTGCTCTTAGAAGCAATCAACATGTCATCAACATATAAGAGAAAATAGATGAAGGAACCATCTCAAAAATTCCAAAAATAAACATAATGATCATAATGAATCCTTATATTCTCTTGCCTAAATATAAATTGATTAAATCGCCTGTACCACTCGCTTGGACTTTGTTTCAAACTATATAGAAATTTTCTCAATTTACAAGCCCAATTCTCTTTACTAGCAACCTTGTACCCTTTTGGCTGAGTTAAATAAATTTTCTCCTTCAAATTTCGATGTAAAAATTTTGTTTTGATGTCAAGTTAGCCAACTCGAGATCAAAATATGCAATTAATGCTAAAAAATATGAATGCAAGGGTGCTTCACAACCAGAGAAAATCCCTTGTTATAATCGATCACTTCCTTCTGCTTAGCTTTTTGCCACCAACCTAGCTTTGAATCTTACATTATATTTTCATGAATATGCTTCCTTCTTAGCGTATATCCACTTTCACCCAAAGGCTTTCCTCTCCTTTGAAACTTTGATTAACTCCTAAGTTTTGTTCGTATAAAATGATTGCATATTCTCATCCATCCCCTTCTTCCAATATACACTTTCTGAGCTTTTTTTGGCTTCTCTTCTTCAACCATGGGCAGTGCATAAGCCACCATGTCACTAGTAAGCCATGCACATTTCTTTTTTTAACTTTCTTGTCTGCTAGATGTAATAGAATTTGGTTGACGAGGAGACTCATCGGAAGGAGACTCCACCTCATACGTACTTATCTTATCATCTTTTGAATTTGTGACAAGTCTAGATCGAATAGTTAGAGCCTCAAGCTCCACATGTTGTGAAAATTCTTTAATCTTGTTCTCCAAGTAGAATTATTTAACATTATAGATTCAATCGAATGTAATATCCCAATTATTTATGATCTTTTTCGTCTTGGGGAACCAAAGTTTATACCCCTTACTCCATCATTAAATCCCAAGAATATGGCTTTCGTGGCCTTAGGATATAACTTTCTTTCCCTAACGTGAAAATATGTAGGGGATCCGAAAATAATTAAATAATCATAATTTGTACCTAATTTTCCCGACCATATCTTCGTGGGAATTTTACCCTCATTTGTAGTTACATGTAACTTATTAATGAGACGACATGCATATGTAATGGACTCACCCCCTAAATGCTTTGCATAATAAAAAATTAGAGCTCATAAAACACACCTTCAAGATACGATTTATGCATTCGGCCACCCCATTTTGGTACGGCATTGTGACACCCCGCCCAATTAAATACTGGGGGTGGTCAGCCCTTTGTAAAATTTAAAACAGGATATCCGGTTGGTTCATTCTTAGCATCACTACTGAAAAACATTTTTTTCTTTATTAATCACCTAATAATTAATTAATCTAGTGTCAAAACGGCTAACCAAATAATTAATGTCAATTAAATTAAATCATTTAATACATTCACCAATCTCATGAATAGATAAACAATGAATAAAACACCATTTAACTGAATATAATAAAAGTGTAATAGTCATCCTAGTTAAAAGAATCCCAAACCATCTAACATAATAATGATAGCTCTAATGGAATACTGAAATACTGAAATAAATGAGTACAATGTCTCTCCAACATAACTTAAATGAGAATGGGCGACACATGCCCTGACGGGAAAGCCTAAATCATAGAACTGAGATGTTAGACATGGAGGCGTCTAAATGCGAGGACTTGCAACTCCCACAATAGCTGCAGCACATCAAGAGGTTCGAAAATTTAAGCTTGGCATCCCGGTGGCTTGACACCTAAAAATAATTTCACAAGAAAAAGAGATTTTGCAAGAGACGGGTCAGAGCCCGAGTGTCAAATATTTTTAAAAAGTTTAGAAAGTATTTAAAATGCGGTAAAACAAATATAATACACATGTTAGATTTTCAAGCACTCACTTGATATTATCATCCCTCAACTATTGTGCACGCCTAACGCACCCCTAAACCGTTCTTGTCATTGTCATCACCTAGATGGATTATAGACATAAACCTTATAACTAACACCCATAGTAATAACTCGTATTTCTGACATACTATCATTATTAAACGTTCTTGCATTTGATATTACCGTAAGAGTTTCACAATGAGGTTAAGTGTTCACATACTTAAGTTATTTAAGAATTCATAATCTTCCTTATATACAAATTTCACGCAGTAGATAATATCACAAGTATATATACATAATCATCACTATATTATATATATTAATATGGCACCCTTAGACTCAGCTGCGGTGCATGCACATTCTGCTATCAAGTTCTGGTACGTCTCGTACTAAATAAGTACTGATGATTCAGACTCACTCACGAACCATAAAAATAAAAATAACACATATTTAGAGGCGAATATAGTCCAAAGACTTTGGGTTACGCACATGCCTACGCACCCAAACAACCATTCAATATCATTGTTCACACAAATGCCAATCCAAACTAAGTCCGATGTTCTGAAGAACAAGTTTAAATCTCCCTGAAGGCTCCTCAAGATAAGACTGTCCCCTTCACAACCTCCCACTATAGTAAGCAGCGTAGGTATGTCATACAAAGAATAAATCAATCATATAATATATTCGTCTCACCTAGTTTCACCCTTCATCGTAAGCTCTCGGGTATTCCTTCAGCACTCAAAGTCTACACATTGTTCTACCCCAGAATATCAGTAGGTACTCACTTTGTCCCACTAGTCTTAACCATTATGTTCCTCGAATTCCCGTAACCCGAATTAATCACAAAATTAGGTAATTCCCTCACGTTAAACTAATTACATTTGTCCCTAATTACACCATTATGTGATCAAGCCTAATAACCAACCTAGGTCTATTGGTCCTCTAACATATTCCCAAGTAATTTAAAATAATTCCCAAGAATATATTCTAAATGAATTTCTAAACATAATTAGCAAAAGGAGAAAATTAGGCAGAACTAGACAACCAAATGGATGCGACGTAGAACGAATCGATTCGCCCCCATAGGTATGGAAAATTCACAATTATGTTCTTACGGGTTTCATCTATTTCCAACTCCAAATCTTGATTCTAATCATCCCAAACACAAATGCAACATTACCAAATGTTATACTAACATATATAAACAAGTTCTAATGATTACCTATCACAATTTCATCAAAGACATCAATTTATTTGGGTTTAATTCAAGAATAATCATTATGAACCCTAGGTTGTGATCTTCTTCAATCACTTCCATAAAAACTCAGATTTGTTCATCAATTTAAATCCAATTTCATGGGTAATCATCTACCTATCATGGGGAATCAATCCTACTTAATTTTTAGTCTTCAATTATGATTTAATTTCTCCAATTTCATCAACTTCACATATGATTCACAATCAATTGCAACCTACACTAGCATGGGTTATATTATTTCTCGAATTAAGCAAGATATATATATATATATATATATATATATATATATATATATATATATATATATATATATATATATATATATATATATAGAGAGAGAGAGAGAGAGAGAGAGAGAGAGAGAGAGAGAGAAAGAGAGGCACACACACACACACATATATATATTATTTCTCTCTCTCTCTCTCTCTCTCTATATATATATATATATATATATATATATATATATATATATATATATATATATATATATAACAAATATAGGTATACTCACGTCCCATATCATAATTCTCACACGTTGTATATTATTATCCCGAATATCCTATGTTTACTTGGATACCAGTTTCACTCTTTAGCGTACGCTCTCGAGTATCCCTTCACCACTCAAAGTGTACACATTATTCTACCCCAAAATATCAATAGGAACTCAGTTTGTCCTACTGGTCTTAATCATCGTTGTCCTCGATTTCCCATAACCCGAATTAATCCCTAAATTATGTAATTCCCTTATGGTAGCCTAATTACGTTTGATCCCAAATACATCATTATGAGATCAACCATAATATCCAACCTAGGCCTATTAATCCTCTAACATATTCCCAAGTAATTTTAAAATAATTCCCAAGAATAAATTCTAAATGAATTTCTAACCATAATTAATAAAAGGAGAAAATTGGACAAAACTGGACAGCCGAATCGATTCACCTCTACAGGTGTGGAAAATTTGCACTTATGTCTTACGGGTTTCATTAATTTCCAACTCCAAATCTTGGTTCTAATCATCCCAAACAGCAATTCAACGTTACCAAATGTTATACTAACATATGTAAACAAGTTTTAATGATTACCGATCACAATTTCATCAAAGACATCAATTTATTTAGGTTTAATTCAAGAATAATCATTATGAACAGTAGGTTATCATCTTCTTCAATCACTTCCATAAAAACTCAGATTTTTTCATCAATTTAAATCCAATTTTGTGGGTAATCATCTACCTATCATGGGAAATCAATCCTACATAATTTTCAGTCTCTAATTATGATTTAATTTCTCCAATTTCATCAACTTCACACATTATTCATAATCAATTTCAACCTACACTAAAATGGGTTATATTATTGCTCTAATTAAGAAAGATTTAAGCGCTTGCCTTTTATAAGTAGGTCTAATCCATTGAAGAAGATGCTGGATTAGTGTTCCTCCTCCTCCGATCTATAATCCGGTGGCGGCGGTGGTGTTAAGTGGTGGTTCTAGCCTTAGACTTTCCTTCCTCTTCCTCCTATGGCCCCTCTGTGGCTTTCTTTTAATTCTCACACAACCCTATGGAATTTTGTAGGTACTATTCACCCAAAAATGCAAATTACAAAAACGCCCTCTCGAGATGCCAGTTTGGCCTAAAACTGCCCCGGGACCCAAACTAAACCCTTTAGGTAGACTTTTTGGACTATTTCGACCCTTACGGACACATCATCACACTTGAAATGACCATATGGGTGACTTATAAATAATTTACTTTTTATTCTATTAATTTAATCCCGAAACGACTGACACGCACGTCCTATCTTAATTACCGTAATTGCCATATTTCTTACTCGTGACAATTCTCATAAATTCACAATCATATTTACAACCATATATTACTTTATTCACTCAGTAATATTCGATATAATTCTCACTAATAAATACTAAAAATTATCTTTCTAGTTAATATTTATTTAATACGGATTAATTACCAATTAATTTTCATATATTTAATTTAATTAATCCCTTATTTAAAAAGAATTAAAAATACGGGTTGTTACAAGAGTGCCTCTAATTGTGAAGTGTCGCACAAACCCCTCATCATGGCATACTTACAAGAATAGGTCTCACTTGTATTCACTACTAATGTCTCACCTCGGTCTTCTAATTTTTGTGCCAATCTGGTTCTCTATCTGTGAAAGTGGATGTGCAACACCAATTTGTGAATGCAAAATATTTCAATGGATTAAATTTATTTAAATAGATGCCAATCTCACAAATTCCAATTTTAATTAAACCCTAGACATGCAATTATATGATTCAATAAATAAAACAATAAAGCATGCAATCGTAGATTCTGTGAGAATCCCCGTAGGGCAAAACCATTGTTTCACTAAAGTTTGGAAATCGCAGTCTAAAACACTTTAGAGGAATACTACAATGAATTACCGCAAGAGCTCACAAAAATCGCGGCCTTTAGTCAGCAATGATTCCATCGAGATTCACAAGAACCACGATCCTCCTCTTCAAAAGTGAATACCCTCGAGTATCCCCACGATTAGCAGTGAAGACTGCTCTCCACAAGAATAACTTCGTTAGAGAAGTGTTTGGGTTATAAAGATGATTCATAAAAGTATTTGGTATTGTTTGTGTGAATGAAAAACAAGTTTTAGCCCTAAAAATTGGAGACTATTTTGCAGTTGTTCTGCAGTTTGCGTAAATGAAAAGTCATAATGAAAATCTTCATGAAAACAGGTTTTTATAGGCAAACAAAATATTTGAGGTGGGGGAAAGTCGTTCAAACGATATCTTGATGTCGTTTGAACTAGATTGACATCTCGTTAGAAGTGGCTTCGAACGACCCTTTCAAACGACCTTTAAAAAATAAAACAATATTCCTTTATTTGAGCCACATTATAAACTACGCTTCAAAGGAGGTATCGAATGGCATGTCAATGTCGTTTGAATGATATGACTAAGTCGTTAGAACGATTAAAGAGATTTTTAAAGCACCGCCTACAGTTATCTCAGAAAACATTTTAAGTTTGAAAAATGCCTCATTTTGTAAAAAAATAGTTTAGAAAAGTTATCCCAATACTTAGTAAAAAATCTAAGTAACACAAAACTAAATCCATACAAAATTATGTCTCATCGTAGAACATGTTGAAGATTCTTCATAATTGGATTCGTCTACTTGAACATGTGAACTTGAATTGCCTTGACAAATGTAACGGGATACACCACACACGATGTAAACTAGGAACTATGGACAATGATGGAAAATATGTCCTTACAAATCTCCCCCTATGACTATTCTGGTACAAAATAAGAACATTCGAGTTATCAACAAATATCCTATACAAATCTAAAAGCCTACCATGAACCCAAAAGTGGAAAGGTACTAAATATGTAAGTCTTCAAAAATCTTCAACTTTCAATCTTTAAAACTTCTTGCTTTCTCTTTCTCTTCTTTTTATGTTCTTTTCAAGTGCTCATGAAAGTGTACCTACACACAATAGACAAAGAAAGTACCTTCGTGACATATCGATTTTGAAATAAGATAATTGTGACACCCCGCCTAATAAAATACCGGGCGATCAATCATGTACCAAATTAAAACAGGAGTCTTATATGGTGCATTCTTATCATCACTGTCGAAAACCAATTTAGTTACTAATAACCTATTAAGATGGCGTCAAAATTTTATTTAACTAATCTTTTTAAACAAACCATTCAAATAAAACATCCATACAATTTATATATATATGAAACTGAAATGAAATAGCCGAACACTCGATTTAACAATATACAACCAAATCAAAAGCCGCACTAAAAGGCGGTAAAAGAATAAACAAATCCAATTGGGCTTTCAGCCCGAAAATTACTACAATGCTTCCTATCTAGATCAAAAAAATAAAAGAATCTAAAGACAAACCTACATAAATCCACTGCTACTGCAGCAACATCTGACTCGAAAGAATCATCATCCAGGCATCCCTGTGTCAGGACACCTATATATATAATATATAGCAAGAGAGAGGAAAAATTGAGAAACAGGATAGAGCCCGAGTTTTGAAAATATTTTGCAAGTGGATAATTGCTTTATTTATGAAAAATAAGTTTTATCTCATATTTAAATTGATATCGCACTCCCATGAGATAACCCTCACCCCTCTTCTAATAGTGCACAGCTATCGCATTCCTATTAAATAACCTAGTCCAATACCCTACCTAACTATTCTGTTCCAACCATTCTCAAATCCTAATTAACCTGAGTACTAAGGGCTAAACTTCTCTCCAGTCTCAACACTGTGCCATGTTCGTGCGTGGGGTGTCTCGCGAAGCGAAATCCAAACAAGGAACCCCCCGATTCACTACTACTTGGCAATGTCGATCGTCGAGATCCATTAGGCCCTCTTTACATAACGTATATATATATACATACCCATATAAAGACATATACATAAGATAGTCATTTACTATACATATCACAATTTATGTTTGGATGAAATCTCCCGAAATGAGAATAAATCCTTATTCAGTTTATATCTTTACTCTCTTTAGAGATATATATAAATTCCTGTTCTCATACACAGGTAATATACTATACACACAAGTATAATAACCATCCCATCGAGCTATAACTTGAGGATGCAGTCTCATAGTGCCTATCCAAAATCCGACTTTACTCACTATACCACGGTACCAAGCCAGACTCTCTCATGGTCATGGTAAACCAATACACAACGGTGGAGGCGGTTATGTTCCCCTTGCGAGTGGAGTACACACATTGCACTCGAACGTGGGACGAGATGACCTGGGGATATACTCACCCTGCTCCTCAAGCCAGGGGATTCACCCACATCGCACAACCTCCCAGGATCGCACTAGAGAAAAATATATAATCTGGCTGTTCTAACCCTACGCGAAAGGAAAGCTCGTGGAATCAGCCTCTAAATACACATATACCAAGCACACATAGGTATATATGTATTCGTATCATATAATATATACTATATTCACATCGTGTGTATATATATATATATATATATATATATATATATATATATATATATATATATATATATATATATATATACATTTATCACTTCTCAATAGTATACATGGTTATAATTGCCAATCTTATATTGATATTTAAGTATTCTGTTACATAAATATAACTCACACCTTGATCGCTGCTAGGGATTTATATACTCTCCAAATATCCCATTTCATAACCCTTATATAAGTATACCCTCAACTTATCTTTAGCCTATAACCCAAATTCCATCCTAGTCGCCTCATAGGATTTACTCAATATCGTCGGCATATAATTACATTATCTACACACACAATTATCTATATGGAATCGCCCGCCGAAATAATCCCTCTAGTGTTACTCGTCCCGAACACCTTTAAACTAGTAAGCCCTTGGATTTTACCTTTTTATAACCCAAGGTATACACCTCACTCCAATAATAATTTAGAGGTCCTTTCACTACATTAAGGAACCCCACATATCTAATTCCTCAATTTATTTATGGTCTCAAACACCCTCCAGTAATAAAATAATATCAAATAAAAAAAATCAGAAAAATACGCGGTCGGCGCCAACACGACCGTATCGGAAATATCTACAACTTTCAATTTTTGAAAATTAGTAAAAATTGGACCAATCCGGTCCTGGGAGGGTAGACCGATCCAGTCCTGGGAAAATTTCAACACGAGACCGCCATGACTATTTTGGATTCTCTCCCAATTTCTTCACCAAAACCACTCCTAAAGATCATCCCAACATCATCCACAATCAATATAATCATCTACCAACTATGATATGCTAAACAAATCAATTATTTATGGTATTAAACCATTTCTCTTTTTTTTAAACCCTAAAATCATTAAATCCCTAGTTTTATCATTTCTCCCATTTTTTTAACCATTTCTATATTCCATTATCATGGATTTAACACTAGAAGTCATCAAGAGTTACAATACATCAATTTATAAACTTAAACTCAAATTTCCCAAATTTATTTTAAGGGTTCTAACCCAAAATTATATAGTTTACCAACTATAATATGAGATACACACACTCAATTAAATAAAGCAAGTAAACACTTTCCTCATGGATAAAATTCGGCGACCTCGAGTTGAATCTCGTGGAGTTTGGCCAGGAAATCCCTTTCTCCCTTCCTTTCTCCTCTTTTCTTTCTTTTCTTTATCGCTCACCCGTGTCTTTATAAGGGAGAAATAAGGGTTTATCCCTTTAAACCCAAAAATGACTCGTTTACTCAATTGCGAGGTCCTTTTAATTCAAAATTTCTCGGAGCTCAATTACGACCCCCATCTGAGGTACTTAACTACAATTCACTAATTAAACCCAACACATCTTAATACGGATTTTCTAGTTAAAATATTATCCTTTATCGCTTTACCCAACTGCGACATATAATAAAATAATCCGACTTATTTACTTAATCCCAAAAGTAAATATAGCACATGTCGGTAAATATCTAACACTTGTAAACTCCAAAACTTATTATTCACAGTAATTCCTCAAATTTCCAAATTACACTCACTTATGTAATTTTAAATATCCATAGAAATATGGGGTATTACAATAATAAATCAGATTAATTCAATTAATTCTCCCCCAAAATTCAAACTCTCACTCACCCACAATTCATAATTCGTTCTCCCATTTCTTTGTCCAAAATACACGAGGAAAAAAATATAACATAATAAGCCGGGGTGGGTCACAACAACCATAGCAAATAATCACAAACATATATCAATTAAGCTCACGCAAGGATAAACTCAAAAGGTTCCACAAACTATTTTTGATTTTTCAAGAGAAAATACAAAAACAACACACCATGAATTAACACTACGATAACCAAATCATGAATGCGTAATGAACGAGTGTAAACAAATTCGAAAGGAAAATTAACTCAAACACTTATAATATATGTGCACGATGAATTTTGGATACTCCCAACGAATGAACTCAAAGTCATCCTTAAGTTTAAAAATGTTGAATTCAAATGATATCGACTCAATCTAATCAAGAAATTAAAGTCTAAAATGATTGTTACACTAATAACGTCTAAAACTATGTGATGCTTTTTCAAGACTTTGTCAGGACATCCAAACTCGGTGATTACCGTCCAAACTCGGTGATTACCGTCCAAACTTCATCAAATGATAAACATGATCTTAATTTCTATTTTTTTCTTTTGAAAGATCAATCAAAATAAACTATTTGGCCCTTTTTTGGCATAGTTTCTTTTTATTTCCTATTTTTTTTCTTGGGCTCTTTTCACAGCTCTTTCTTGTGTACACTCATAATTTTTTGGGTTCCAAAGATGGTTCACAAAAGTATTTGTGATTGTTTGTGTGAATCGAAAACAAGTTTATCCATAAAAAGAGAAGACTATTTTGTAGTTATTACATAGTTTGTATAAACGAAAAGTCTTAATGAAAATCTTCCTGAAAATAGGTTTTTATAGGCAAATAAAATATTAAATGCGACAGAAAGTCATTCGAATAATATCTTGATGTCGTTTGAACGAGATTGACATCTCATTAGAACTGTCTTTGAATGATTTTCAAATAACCTTTTAAAAACAAAACAATATGCCATCGTTTGAGCCATATGAGAAAGTGGGCTTCAAACAAGGTATCGAATGACATGCCATTGTCGTTTGAATGACATGACTAAGTCGTTAGAATGAAAAATATTTTAAGTTTGAAAAATGCCTTGTTTTGTAAAAATAGTTAAAAATGATAACCCAATACTTAGTAAAAAATCTAAGTAACACAAAACTAAACCATACAAAAATTATGTCTCGTCATAGAATATGTTGAAGATGCTTGATAATCTAATTCGTTTACTTGAACTCGCGAACCTGAATTGCCTTGATAGATGTAGTGGGATACGCCATACACAATGAAAACTAGGAACTAAGGACAATGATGGAAAATATGTCTTGTGAATGCGTAATGATCCCTCTATGTGTGTCCTTTAGGTGAAAATAATTTTCCTTTTCAAAAACTTTTTCCATTTTTATTTAGCACCAATTTTGTGAACTAAATAAATTAAGCAAGTTTTATTTATTTAAACCAAATCATTCATCTAGTGTGATTAAGCAAGATAACGTACAAAATACTAATAAAACACGCTGATGTACGAGGAAACCACGGTGGAAAAAAACCTCGAAGGACGTAGGCCAGTCAATCACTATGATAGGATTTTACAAAGGAAAATTTCTGTATTACACAATGACTCAATTCCCACAAGTCTTGACACATATTCTTCTCTTCAATCTCTCCTCCAAAGTGAAACGCGGGAGTCCACCTATGCCAAGTTCATAGCACACGAGTCCATGCATGCCTCGGTATCCACTGATACAGCGAACAACCATCAATCAACAGGTACGCTGTCCACAACACGAAACATGTTCTTAGAATGATGAAGAATGAACTACGGTGAAAACACAAGATCTCTATGACATATGTTATGTAAACTCTGATCTTGTAAACACAAAGGATGTTTTTAGCCTTGGAAACCTTTGGTAAACAAATGCAGAAAACGTATGGGTTATGTATAATTCTCTATATTCTGCACACTATTTTTCTAAGGAAAATTCACCTTAAATAAACAACTTTGAGGCAACGAGTTGTTAGAACGAAATTAGCATATCGTTAGAATGAATAAGGCATATCGTTAGAATGAGAAAGCCATGTCGTTAGAACGACAATCCAACGTCATTAGAACAACGCACACCCCGCAAAATCCAATAGACGGGGTGGCCAGCCACCGCCGCCGAACTACACCGGGCATGAACAAAATAAATACCATTCTTAGCATAAGACAGATATGAGACATAAATAAATCAATCCATAAGAGAAATAATTGAATCAATCCCAAATGATAATAAACAACTGAGCGATAAAAGATTCATCACATGCTAAAACTCCGAATAAATCTAATCTCCAATAATGATTTAATAAAATATTAATAATAAACCAACTGAATAATCCAACTGAAATTCTCTAAACAACTTTGGAACCTAATGGCCCAATAAAACTCAAATGAAGTCTCATAATTAAATATGATTGAAAAGAAAGTCTATTTAAATAAAGCAATAAAACGAATAAACTCCAGCTGCACCTCCAAATCATAAACTTTGATAATCCTATGGAGCTTATCCAAAACTTATCCTAAAAAAGTTAGTCAACGCACGAGGTCAGAGCCCCGAGCATGAATACACACTACTCCCCTCAAATAGGATCCTTGAATCCAGACAGTAGCATTATATGCAATAAATAGCATGATAGAATATTTTAAATTAAACGCGATAAATATAAATCACTAACTACCCGCAGAAATCCCAATTTAAAAATGCACACCAATATGATTTTAAATTCCGAAATTCCACGATGTTAATTTAATTTAAATTAACCAAATTTTATTATTGTTAACACTTTTTATTATGGCGGGCCTCCCGCCCCGGGTGGTAATCCACCAAAGTGTCACACCTCCCCTTGTCAAATGGCCTCTGATCCATTTAAACTGTCGACCTCGCCCCATGACAAAATTCCGCACACGACACGACATAAATCGTCCGTTGACACATTTAAATTGTCGGCCCCTGACACATTATGTTGCCATAAATTTTAATACCCGTTTTTATCTTAGGCATTAATTCTAAATTTCTCAATTTCACAAATTATAAATTACCCCACCCTTTTAATCAATTTGAGATCCTCAAAATACTCCTTAGTCCCATACCTAAGGGTCCCAAAGTTATCAATACGTCCTACGCTATGTATAGGATGAATTTCTAACATAAACCTTGACCTAGTCTCATGTTTAGGCTAGCGTAACGACGATAAAGTACCAAAAGTCAGCCCACCCCTGATATGATAAAATCGCGATAATCTACCCTCACTAGTCCCATACCTAGATGGCGTAAATCATCAAAAGGCCTACCCACTAGTCCTATACCTAGAAGGCATCCTAAAATATAGGGAGAGAAAAAATACCCAACAACCCATTGTCCCAAATGACAATTAAATAATACCAACAAATCACACAAAATATCATAATTAATCAATATATAAATCTACGCATGATAGTCCAATTCGATTAAATCTTAATTTAATTATCACATCGTCAAAATACCCAATTAATCCCATTTATTTACTTTAATTTAAATACACCAAGATTTCATCATTTATACAAAATAATTCTAATTTCATTATCTCTACATAAATTACGTGAGTTGTACGCCCCCAAATTCATTTATTTCCAAACTAGGGTTTTTCTACATGCAACTTACACCAATAAAATTCAAAATCCACTCATAAATCCTAGGTACTCAAGAGTTATGAATATTAATCATATTAAAAGATTTCATAAAAACAACCCCATGTTTTAAATGTCCACTTTCTCGAATTAGATTACTAATTGATTTTAAGAAAACATGTAATTAAGTGTTCAGGTGACACTTAAAACGCATAATACTAAAGGAAAAGAATAGAGTATTCTGCCAAAAATTAGTTGGATAAAAATCTGAGTAGAAGGTTGAACTCCTCTTGAGAAAACACCAATTGAATCTTCAAAACTTGTTAAAAGTTGAGGCTAGGGGGTTGAAGATGAGAGAAATATGTTTTGAGAACCTTACTGGAGAAAGTTTGAGAGAAAAAATGCTTTTCGAAGTCCTTGTCCTGTATCAGTTTAGTATATAAAGGGTTTAAGAGTTAAAACCATACTATGACTCTATAATCCATCCACCACTCCTATCATTCGAACGAAGTACGATGTCATTCAAACGAGATGCTACGTCGTTCGAACGACATACACTGTCGTTTGAACGACCCCACATCCAAAAATGCAATATTTTAAAATCCAACTGATAAATATTCTTAAAAACGCACCTGTCAGTTAAACGATAAAAATCCTTATAACCTTTTTATAAAAGACCTGAATTAATTCCCAATTGAAAATTTTACTAATAAAACCAAGTTAAATTCTTAAAGGCCATTAAATCTAAAATTTTATTTTTCTCCAAATTAATTAAAGTCAATTAATTAAAACACGGGGTGTTACAAACAACTGTTAAGGTCCTTTTAACCATCAAAACTCAAGAAAAAGTTCCATACGACTCTAAATAAGAATTATCTCACGAAAAAAAAAGTAAACTCGGATTTAAATAAAATAATCCTTAGAAAATATTTACCGAGTATCCATAAACCAATATGCATACATAGCTGAGAGAATCTTAAAAAACCAAAGTGAAGACAAGAAACGTGCACCAAAACTACGACATGATCTATTTTTGAAGCTTGATCGCTAAGTCTTCAACACAACATCATAGACTAAATGGGAATCGTGATAAGTAATATCTATCCTATGAATCAAATTGGCTTTTGTCCAGAATAATGCCAATACATATAAATTGACACTATTTCAAAATGTGTCCTTACAAATCCCCCCATTTGGCTATTTCGGGACAAAACCTAAAAAGTGAAATGTTTAAGCCATATGACCTAAATCCCATCTCATAAACCCAAAAATAATATATAGGACATGGACTATCAAATGTATCTATTAAATGTAGGCCGACCGATGAGCATGAATTGTCTTCATGTGATGTAATCGTAAAATCTCAAACTGTTGAAGAATCACTGCACAGATGAAACAAACGAATACCATGTGATGTATGGAGGAACAAATGATATATAGTCAATATGATACCAATATAAAAATACTAGAAAAATCTCCCCCTACATCATATATCCATCTCTCCCCCTTTTTATCTCGAATAGACAACTAGCGAGAAAAAATAAACATACAGACAAAAATTTAGCATGAGAAATCATGAACAGAATATCTAGATAAACATGGTAACCTAGATAATAATAATCAGAATATGTCAAATCATAGCGAGCAAAATTCACCCGAATTAAATCATTAATATCAAATGATGTGACTAGATAAAGTCAATACAGGGAAGGAATCAAAGCATGAATAATCAATATCAACTACATATAACATGTCCAAAATAACTTAGATGTACCAAATCAGTGTAATATCATAATATAGATCAAGCAGGTACTGAAATAGAACGAAAAGTTAAAAAATCAGACAGGCTGTTAAAACGACAATGCAAGGTCGTTCAAACGACTGAAGCAAGTCGAAAATCCATGTATCTAACGACCCAAAAGAGTGTGATGTCGTTTGAAAGGTCCATCTAACGACCATACCTGACGTTGATTGTAGCTCATTTGAAGGGGTTTTTGATCGATTCATCTTATGATAGTGACTTATCGTTCAAACGATAGTCCAAATTCATTCTAACGACTTCAAAAACTCTTAATTCTAGCTCAAATTTTACGCAACATCTGCCAGTGTAAAAATTATCTAATAAAATCAATTGGAAGTTTGAAAATAGTGACAAAACAAACTAAAAAATAAACATGTGAGTGATGCGTTAACATAGTATCAATGTGCTCAAACATGGAATGGAATGCAATGAAGGCTTGTAACGAACACAACTGAATCACAATCCAAATACAAAGATACGTTCAGGAAGATATAATTGATTGCTAAATATCATCAAACTACGTTTTAGCCATATGTGATAATTAAACTTGAACTTAATGAACAAAACAAACATCACACACACGAGTCTAGAAATTTTGAAGATTCTACAAATAATAGCGTCATGACACGACTTTTTCAACAAAGGACTTATTTGTGCAAACCCGTTGATCTTCAACTAAAACTCCCTCATATATAAATGATAATTCTTTTCAATTAAATTTTCTTATAAAGATCTATTTTCTCTTTTTAAGAGATTTCCTATTGGCCCCATTTTTTTACACATGTTTATTTTTATTGACTCAATTTTTGGGTGTGCTCTTTTAAATGATGACTTTCATGATGAGTTCACATGCCTCTTGCATCCATTTCCCGTGCACACTCATCATTTTTTCAAATGCAATATAAATCCTCACGGGAAAATGTTCTTACATGCACAACTCTTCCTAAGTCTAATATGTGCGTAGAAGACAAAATTGAGAGGAGAAAATCTCACAAAACTCTAATATGCATGAGAAGTTAAACATTGAATTAAGCTCGTGCCTGTGTGTAGTGGCATATGTATAGTCGAATCTAAATTTATTTCAACTTTGAAATAACCCCATTAAACAAATGGTTATGATCAATCTATGTATCCGAAATCACGACCAAATGTATTAGCTAAGTGAAAAGATGAAATTATGGGGGTCCAAGAACACTAATATGCCATATCAAGTGTAAACTCACAACAAAAAAATAAATCGAAAATATTTTTGTGTTTTCTTAAAAAAAATTGTTTGACCCAAAAACATAATCTTTTTTGTATTTTTTAAAAATATATGAAACCAAAAATATTTTTGTGTTTTTCCAATAAGAGTCAAATAAAAGAAAAATATAATACAAAGAGATAAACATATCATATCACTAGCAAATATATATCATGGAGCAAACTAGCGAATAACAAACATGATAACACAATCATCCTTAAGAAATATCATGTGCAAGCAAACGAGATTCGTGAAGTTTAGTTTCTAAAGCCTCGAAGTCAAATTTTCTAACCCAAGTAGGTGTATAACGATGCATGGGGATTTTGGGAACCGAAACGACTTTATTCTTAAACTTCCTAGGAGCATTTTTAAGGTCATAACAATAATGCCTAAGGTGACCCTTTCTACCACAATGAGTGCAAGTGTAAACATGGCGAGGAATGTTACTTAATGTGGACCTCTACTAACGTTCATAGTTGTCTCTCCCACGTGATTGATGTTATCTTTGAGAATGGGAACAATACGATCATCGAATCCTATACCACATATATCATCCTTGATTTGGACGGTGCCTAAAATCCTATCCGACTTTTTCGACCTAGCCGATAAATGAAACTTAACCTTACTCGAATCTCTCAATCTCTCCTCAAGCTCACTAATCTAAACTATCAAAGTCTAGAATCTTCTTCTTTATAGCCTCCATCAAACCACGAAGACTATCTCTCTAACCCTCAATGTACTCTAGTTTCTCCCAAAGAGTCCTATCTCATGCCCTAAGATCCTCAATCAATGAATTGTTATTTTCTACGGTATACTATTTCAACTTGGCCTCCAATTTCAAGTTTTCCTTATACACCTTCATCATTTACTCATACAATTCATGGATGAAAAATTGTAAATCGCTTTCCTCCACATCCGTATCCGCACTCTCTTCACCCTCACTCACTTAGGACTCACAAATTATGGTCTCGGAACTGTCATTCACAAGAGAATCTTCACGGGAAGATTTATCATCTTTGCTCACATGACAAACTATGAACGCAGTGTAGTTACACTCCAGCCTCTTCCGGTTATCACTAAGGGTGGCGATAAATGCAATTAAATTCTTTCCCTCCTTTCTTAATTCTAGTGGGGAACTCCTCTACCCTATGGTCGTAACCCTCACAACCAAAACACGTATCCGACTTATCCCTTTTTATTATTATCACTTATATTCTTTGGGACGTGATCAACCTTATTGTTCTTGAATTTCTCAAGTCTTTTGGCATCTTTCGATTTCTTTTGTAACTTTAGAAACATTTTGAATTACTTAGCCAACAGGGTTTCATCTTCAAAATAGGTTTTGAATTCATCATCCTATGAAACATTTTTTTTCTCCTTCCGTTCTTTCAATGCGATGCCCTTTTCTTTCTTTGGCACTTGATTGGAGGTAAACATGTCAGGATCATAAGTTTGTAGGTCCCCTAAAAGATCTTCTAGTTTCGTTGAGTCAAGTAAACCCAAGGAGTTCAAAACGGTTACCTTTGGATCAAATCTACTAGGCAACGACCTTAAGATTTTCTTTATGACTCGATTGTTGGGTATTTTCTCTCCCAAATTAAACAACGAGTTGACAATATGGGATAACCAAACGTAAAACTCATCAAACATCTCACTCTTTAATATCTTAATTGTCTCAAATTGGGTAGTGAAATTTTGAAGTTTAAACGCCCTAACAGTCCTAGTTCTCCCGTGACCAAGTGTAAGGACATCCCATGCCTCTTTATATGTTCCACACATCATAATACAATTATAATCTTCCAGTGTGACAGATAAGAAAATTACATTTAAACATTTGGAATTGTATTGTGCAAGTTTGTGTTCGGCTTCTGTCCATGACTCAACAGGTTTTAAGTGTGTGGTCTCACCCTCTCTCAGGACTAATAGTGTCCACCCTTTTTCTACCTCTAACCAAACACACTCATCTATAACCTTAAATGTACTCTTTCTTAGCATCTTCCAATAATCATAATTTGACCCATAAAAAATAGGTACTCTTAAACCTTCATAATATTTCGGACACGTATATCAATTTAAGAATGCGCAACGGTCCCTCTATCTGTGTCATTTATGTTAACATAATTTTCTTTTTTAAAACCTTTTTCCAATTTTATTTATCACCAATTTTATGAACTAAACTAATTAAGACAATTTTATCTTCTTAACCCTAAGCATGCATCTAGTGTGATTAAGCAAGATAAAATAAACCATGGTCACAAAACAATTATATACGAGGAAACCACAATGGGAAAAAACCGCAGATGTCCTAGGCCAGACAACTACTATGATACGGTTTTACAAAGGAAGATTTCAGTCTTACACAATGAATCGATCCCCATTAGTCTTGATGCCTATTCTTCTCTTCAGCCACTCCTCTACGGTGTAATGCAGGAATCCACCTATGCCAGCTCCATAATACATGAGTCCATGCATGCCTCGACCACCGATACAGCCAGTAACCGTCAATTAACAAGTGCGGAGTTCACCACACGAAACATGTTCTTCAACTGATGAAGAATGAACTATGGTGCAAATAGAAGATCTATATGACATACGGTATGTAAACTCGGATCTTGTAAACACTAATGTTTTTAGATTTGGAAACCTTTGGTAAAAAAAAAGCAAAAAAGGTATGGGTTCTGTGTAATTCTGCATATTCTGTACACTATTTTTCGGTGGAAAGTTTGCCTTAAATAAAAAACTTTGAGGCAGTGAGTCGTTAGAACGAAATTTGCATATCGTTAGAACGAACAAGGCATCTCATTAGAACGAGAAATCCATGTAATTAGAATGACAAGCCAGTGTCGCTTGAATGACTGTTAAAGTCACTTGAACCATTAAAACTCAAGAGAAAGTTCCATACAACTCTAAACAAGAATTATCTCTAAAAACTATTTTAAAACCATTTTAAACTTAGATTTAAAGAAAATAACATCCTTAGAAAATATTTGTCAAGTATCCACAAATCAATATGTATCCATACCTGAGAGAATCTCGAAAAACCAAAGTGAAGACGTGAACCATGCACCAAAACTATGGCATTATCTGTCTTTGAGGAATGGCTACTACGTCTTCGACACAATGTCATAGAATAAATAGGAATCATGACAAGTAAAATCTATCCTATGACTCAAAGTGTTTTTGTTCGTAATAATTCTACTACATAAAAATTGACGCTATTTGGAAATTTGCCCTTACATGTCCTTACATTATCATCTTCTTCCACTTCAAAAAAAATTCAAGACTTCATCCTTATGTCGCATGGTATTCACCCAAACTATTATGTGGAAGTCATCCATAAAAGACACAAAATAATGCTAACCTCCCAAAGTTGTAACTTTGGTAGGTCCCCAAACACCCGTGCGAACATACTCAAGATTTTCCTTCGTACTTTGTATTGTTGTGACAAACTTAACTCTTGTCTGCTCGCCCAAAACACAATGTTCACAAAATTCAATCTTGAAACTCTTGGCACCTTTCAATATACCTTGATTTACTACTCCATGAAAATACTTCCCCCTACATGTCCCAAACATAAATACCATAATTTTGTTGCATCAGGTGAAACCTTATTTGAGTTTTTTAAGATAGTTACTACACCTGCAACTGTATTCTCAAGGAGAAAATACAAGTTACCTGCGACACCCTGCCCAATAAAATACGGGGTGATCAGTCCTAAATCAAATTAAAACATGAATCTCATCTGGTTCATTCTTAGCATCATTGTCAAAAAAAATTTAAAACTTACTAACCACTAGTATTCAAAAGTTGATGTCAAAATTTTAATCTTTTTATTTAACAACAACAACCATATAAATATCAATACGAACCATTCACACAAACCATGAATCTAAAGCAATACTGAATAAATCAATAAATGACCGGTCGAATAAACCATCGGCAAAAAACCAACATCCACTAATATAATCCAACAAAGAATAGTAACCAGTACAAAGTCCGACTGAAACGAAAATAGCTGGGGTAACATGTCTGAAAGAAATACCAAGCTGCATCCTACTCTAGGAATAAAATGACTGAAGCGTCTACATCCAAATCCTGCAACATCCACACCTGATGCAGCTACGCATACCTAGAACATATCTTCAAGTTTGGCATCCCTGTGGTTGGATACCTAAAAGGTTTTGAAAATATTTTGTAAGTACGGGTCAGAGCCCAAAGTCCTTTTGAAAATATTTTGCAAGTGAATTAAAATGCAACAATTAAAATGTATGAATGCTCTTCATATTCAAGTTAGTGTCGCACTAACTTGAGATACATCTCACCCCTCCTCTAAAGTGCACACCTAACGCTTTCTTCCTGACCCTCCTAGTTACACTACCCCATCTAACTAGCCTTGTCATGAAACTCCTTGCACTCTACTCTAACTCGACTAATTTGTATCTTTACTTCATAAGTTATTTATCGCATTAACTTAATTAATCATTTTCTTAAAATCCATATAACATTTACTAGTTATATAAGTAGTACAAATTCTCTTCACGTATTTAATTACCCGTATATAATTATCTACTCCATTATATACGTAGAACTATATTCCACAATTATACATATGTTTAATATAAATAAAACTGCTCTTAAAATCCATATAATATTCACTAGGTATATAAGTAATATATATTCTCTTCATTTATTTAATTACCCGTATATAATTATCTAATCCATTATATACGTAGAACTATATTCCACAATCACACATATGTTGAATATAATTAAAACCATCCTTCCGAGTAATACCTCGCCGGATGCATTCTCTAAAGTGCTATCATCCCAATTCTACTCAGTCCCACCTGGATTTCTGAGACAGCTAGCCACCACCGAATTAGAACATAGAAATATAAACGTATTGGAGGCGGTCTTATTCCCCGAAGTGTGAAGACAATCATCTCAATGCCCACCTCTATTTGGACGTTATGACGTGGGGATATATTCGCCCTACTCCTTAAGCTAGGGGATTCACCCACATCGCGCAACCTCCCCCGATAGGACTAGAGTATATATATATATATATATATATATATATATATATATATATATATATATATATTGTCCCCAACATATTCTCGAGTCTATGGTCTGTCTCTAATTTAATTAATTTACCCATTAATTAATTTAGTATCTCCCCAATTCTATGGTCCCACTATAATTTAATTAATATGCCCATCAATTAACTTATTATCTCCCGAGTCTATGGTCTGACTCTATTTTAATTAATATATTCATCAATTAATTTAATATCTCCCTGGTGTCACACAACCAATGTACCCGGACTTGCTCACCTAGCCAAAATTTCTATCTCTTAGAAAGTACTCCTCAAAATTCCATTATAAAGAGAACGCTCCTAATTAAATAATATTTAACAATTTATTATTTCATCCTATAATAAATTATTCCAGCTATAAGCTTTAATTAATTAATCCCCCATTAATTAATCTATTATCATGGCGTCACTCAACCAAAATATCCGAACACCCCCTTGGTCCATAATATAATATCCCCAATTAATTATTCAAAATTCTCCTCAATAAATTTTGCACAATTATTAATCTGAGGTTTTCAATTTACTCAATCTGCCCAGATTTTTAAAATGCCGTTTTGGGGCATTTTGGGGCCGTTTTGGAAAAAACGTATTAGAGAACAAAAGTTAGAAAACGCCATTTTCTACAAGTTTCTGCGAACAGAATTGTTATTAACAGCTTTTGTGAAGCTTTTTACACATAATTTACACAGTAATTCTTACGAATCAAAGCAAGTCCCAATATCTTAATTCCCAATTTTTATCTCCAATTGATAATAAAGATACGAATACATACGATTGTTTCGCAACTTGCAATCAATAAATTTCTCTAATTAACTTATATTTCTTCACAGCATAGAATTCATAAGCCCTTATCATAACTGTCCCAAAAACTTGATTCGTAACTTCCCCAAATAAAAACCCAATTTGTATTAATCAAATCCAAAAATTATTTGTATAACACCTACTATGATATGAATTGAATATCACCAATTTACATTGAATCAATTTAAACACTTGTCTTATAAATTCATAGAGTCTGAATTCTTTGATGACGATGATAGGTTTAACACAAGTACCAAATTCTTCCTCTAAATTGGCTCCCCAAAAGCTCCTCAAATTATCCATTTTCTCCCCTCTACAGGTTTAGGTATTCAAAAATAAGTTATGGTTGCTCCCAACTCTCACTTTTAGATTATAAAGTGCTAATCTCGTGTTTCCTCTTATGAACCTAATTAAAATATCCCAAATTAAAATAGCCCGGTCATGCATAAAAATACCCCGTGGCCCATTTACCACCCCGAGTACACTTTTCTGATTATCTCGACCTATCCGGACTCAACCATGGACTCATAATTGACATCTGAAATACTTTATAACATTCTCTAATTTAAACCTCAAAATGCGACACATGCAAAATCCAAAGATGCTCCGAATTAATTAAATGTCAATTCACCAATTTAAATAATTCCTATAACTTAAATAAATTCTCCAATTCATAAATTTTAATTCTCCAAATTAATTAAGTTATATTTCTCCCAAAAATAATTAAATTCTAAGTACTCATCTCACTATTCCACTATGCAACTACTATTGGATTTTTTCTATCCCTTTTACTTGGCAAATATGATCATTGCCCATCAAAATAGCTCCACCTTCTAGCTCCTTAAAGCTATAAAATCATTCCCTATTGGGACACATACGTTAGGAATAACCTGAATCCAAAATTCATTCCTTAGAACTAGATCAAAATGCTGAAATAGATAAAGAAAATTCAGAATCTTCATCGTCACTAGTCGCAATATTTTCACTGGGAATAATCTTTCTTCCAATACCCTTTATGGTGATAAAATGTACATTAATCTTTAGTAGGAATTCTCCTACCTGAAATTGATGCTCCACCTCTCCATTTACATCAAGATTTTCCATGGATACCTTTCTTCCTTTCATCTATTCTTTCACAAACAGTCAGTGCTTCAGATGTTGAGTCTCTATAAATATCCTTATCCTTTTTACGAACCTCATTATTTATTAAGGGATTTGAGACGTCAACATATTTTATTTTCTTATTTTCGTATAATAGCATGGTAATGAGATGTTCATACGATTCCGGTAGAGAATTTAACACTCATAATGCTTTATCCTAATCGTCAATTTCAACACCCAAATTTTGTATATCAACAATAATGTTGTTAAAATTTTCTAAATGCTCAGAAACAGAAATACCTTATGGGTAATGGAACCTAAAGAGTTTCTTCTTCATATAGAGCCAAATTCCAACGCTCATTGTCATCTACTTATCCTCCAGTTCTTCTTTAATTTTTGTGTTGCCGAGATAAAGACGGATGACCACAAGCCTCGCGAATGATTTTGTTCCAGTCATCCTCCTTCATGCTTTCAGGCATATCTTAAAGACAAATTTTTAGCTCTTATTGGAATAAGACGCCGATAACTTCACATTGCCACATGCTGAAATTTCTTTGCCAATCAAATTTTTTGACATCAAATTTTATGGTTTCCATTTTTCAAATGATCACAGTCATAAAAAAATGCAAACTAAAAAGTTCCAAATTAAAAAAAATGGGGTTATGAACAGTAATCGTATAAACACTACCGTGTGAATAGTACTATACATATAGTTATTTCTCCAACAAAAAAAATCCAAATGTCTAGATCAGAGGACTTTCGCTCTAATACCAATTTGTTTTACCAAAGTGTGTCAACAAATGATAGTAAGTGTGATCCAAAATAATAATATGACACACACAGACAATAAAAAAATAATTAATAGAAAGACACACACGGAGGAAGACACAATATTTAAGTGGCTCATCAATTTAGCGTCCAATAATAAGTCAGATTAATTAACAAATGAGTTGTAAAAAAGGACTCTCACAAATACACTTCAAATAAAAAATACAATGTATATTTTTCTATACAAACGTGTATACCCAAATTTGCTCTTTAGACTTAGCTCTAATGTTGGTGTTTTCTGGATCTAAAGATGACTGGAAATATTTCCTTTTTGGAGAAATTTGGAGAGATATATTGTATCTTATATATTTTTTATTTATGCTTACTTATATTTGTATCTTGCTTCCAAAGTAAGAGATAATATACATAAATAAATTTGATAATTTTTAACTTGAGACTTAAGTTCACAATTTTGTTTGCAAAGAAGTTGGTTTACGATAAACTTTTTTCATGCATAGCAAGGAACTTGTCACGCACTCGACAAGTTCGTGCACCACAAATTACTTGTCACATGTGTATTATTTTCTCATTTACGTTTGTTAAATGATTAAGTTACTCATTTAATTTGCTATCAAACGACAACATCCAAATTACTTTTCACTCATTTAATTTGGTATCACGTGATATGTTAAGCATGTGACAAGTTTCCCTGCCACAAATCACTCGTCATATGTGTCAATTTTGTTTGTTCGTTGTGTTTGTTAAATTATCAAGCTAGCCACTAATTTAATCCCATATAAATTCCACACCATTTCTAGATGAAAAGACAATGTAAATCTATTTGTGCCTGACATTGTGAATGGGTTGGCTCGCTCTAATTGGTTTTTAGTTCGGTGGGTTCAACTTAATGTTGTACGCGTGGTCTAGTTGATTGTGTGGCAGTTTTTGATTAGTTTATCTAATAGTGGTTTGGTTTCTTGTCATAGACATGAGTTCTAGATTTGTACGAGTGTTTTTACTATGTGGGACTGGCTTTTATTTTTGTCTAGATAGGTTTTGTTTCGGTCTTTTGTTTTGCCCTTTTCGTTTGGACATGATACTACTATTGTCATCTCTCGGTCCTAAATTCATAGTCCACTAATCATTTTTCAGTCATTCCAAATTAGTATTCCATTTTATTTTTTGGGATGCAATGAACAAACCACATTTTACGATAGTGAAAGAGTTATTGTAGTATTTTTAATATTCTCATGTGGGATAACATATTGAATAGAAATTGTATTTGAGCTTTTATTCTAACTCAGATAATTAATTGATTTAATTAGTAGAGTCCAATAAGACATCTAAAATAATTATGGGCTTTGTAACATGTGGTTACTAAAGAGTCATCTATTGATTACGCAATAGTCACTTAATTAGAATTTATGAGGTTATAATTAGAAGCCTGTATAATGAAGGGTTATGGTCCCGAAGGCTAATACACTCATATACTCTCCTCCTCTTTTCCCATCATTGAGACATAATTCATAGAGAGAATGATTAGTTTGTAGAAGATCTCTAACCTCCGAGTCTCAATCACCACTGTGGATTTAGGTACACAGTTCTAACAATTTTATTATGTAATCTTGATACTCTAATATATTGATATCAAGAATTTCGTCCCAATGAGTGGTATCAAAACAACCTCATAATAAATTATTGGGTTTAATATTGTGATTGTGATTTAGGAATTTTTTTTTGTTTTATCATACATACAATCTGGAAAGAACCCATATGGCTTTTAGGATTTTATATAGAATTTTATGTATACTTTCTGATGTTTTTCATAATCATAATCCCAAAATTGATTAAAGTATTATTGATTTTAGATCCACAATGTTTTTATTATTTCTCTCAAAAGGGTTTAATTCATGATGGATTAATTTAGTTTTGTTCAAGATAAATTGAAAATAATTTTGAGGGACATTTTCAACGACATATTTCATTTTCTTGCTTAGAATTTCATGAAATTTTGATGGTCACCTGGGACCGTCGAAATAAACAAACATATTATAACAATGCGCACCACCCTATCTCGACGATTTGGCATCGTTTAGATCCCTAAAAATATTTTTTTTCGTTTTTGGTAATAATGTCAACGCTAATAACTCTTGCTTAAAAATTTATTTTACGATCCCGCGAATTGGAGAGTGATCCTAAAGAGATTGTTGATATTACTGTGATGATAACTCTATAATTTCCATTTTTGGAAAAATAAATTATTTTTCCATATTTGATGGTATAAATTACTACATATATTTTTTAATCATTAAATATTTGTTCTAATATTCATGTTATTTACTATTTGGTGTTGACCAAAGGTTTAATATAAAAATTTGAATATTAGATATATGATAAGGTGTTCATATGGTTGATGGGAGGAAAAAGAATCCCATCAGGGGAACATATGTTTTCTGAATGATTTGGATCCAAGGTGTTTTTTTGGAACCAAAACCATGCTCCCATTTTTGGTATTTTATTAATACCATTTTGTCTTATATCTTAAAATAAATTAAATGAAGTAATACGCTGCGAAAGTAACATCTATTGTGTAGATTAATCTATTTTGAGTTGTTAAGATGTGTGTGTCTTTTATTTTATGTGATTAGTGATAGACCCAAAGGAAAGTTGTTAATTGATCAAATAATAAATATATATACTGGAATAAATGTGTGACGATTATAAAGATTCCATGTGAACAATAAACCGGCCCAAAGGAAGGTTTTTGTTTAACTGGATTTATCATCAACATTTGACTTCTACGCTAAGAGTATCACTTGCAAGTTTATATTTCTGTCCAAAGACTAAATATTAATGTTATGTTGCGTATCTTAAATAGGGACCACAATTACAGTTGCATAAAACTTATAGCTTGGATTTATTATTTTAACATATCTTAACATAAATTTTAATTTGAGCTTATGTTATTCATTTGTTATCTGAATTGAGTTACTGCTTGTGCTACTAATATTGTTGTTAACATGAACACAATTCTTGTGCTTAATGGTATAAACTTCAAGAACTAGAAAGAAAATATTCTGATAGTTCTCGGCTAAATGGATTTAGACTATACACTAAGGAAAGAACAACCCACGCCTCTTACGGAGAAAAGTTCCATTGAGAATAAAGAGAACTTTGAGAAGTGGGATCGTTGTAATCACTTAAGTCTAATGATATTAAACTGCCACATTCTAGAAGCATTAAGGGGCGGTATGTACGATGAGGTAACTGCTAAGGGTTTCATGCTAGATATTGAAAATCATTTTGCTAAGAACCAAATGGATGAAACAAGTACACTTCTAGCTAAACTTGTTCAAATGAGGTATAAAGGTAAATGAAGCATAAGGGAGTATATTATGGAGATGTCTAACATCACTTCAAAACATAAAGCACTAAAGTTAGAGTTGTCTGATGACTTTCTCGTGCATCTGATATTGATTAACCTTCCTGCACACTACGACCAGTTTATAATTAGCTATAATACTCAAAAGGATAAATGGACTTGTAATGAGATGATATCTAATTGTGCGCAAGAAGAGACTGATTAAAGCAAGAAAAGATAATTGAAAGTGCTCATATTTCATCTACCTCAAAGAATAATAAGCGAAAAATGAATGATGATAAGAAAATTGCAGTAGGAACATTACAACCCAAAATTCCACAAAAGAAGCAGGATCCATAATTTAGCTATTACTTTTGCAAGAAACCTGAAGAAGGAGTGTTCCATGTGTACCACATAACGTGTAAAGAAAGGTACACTTTTCACTATGGCTTGTTCCGAAGTTAATTTGGATTTTATACCTATTGATACTTGGTTTACTCATGTAAGTGTGTCTATGCATGGTTGCCTGTGAAGCCGACCACGAAGTGATGCTGAAAGATTCATATATTTGGGCGGTGGAAAAACAGTTCCAATTGAAGCAATTGGAGCCTTTAGATTATCTTTTAAGACTAGTTATTTTAATGAATTAAGAGACACTTACGTAGTATCGTCTTTTAGACGGAATTTGGTTTTTATTTATGTCTTGGATAAATATGATTTTTATTATTCATTAGGAAATAATAAAGTCAACATTTTCTTAATTCTACACTTGTTGTGACTTGTTATTTAATTGATAAATTATATATATTGAATACCAATACTTCATTTAATGAAACCTTGCAAACAACTATACGAGGCATAAAACGCAAATTGACTAATAAGAATTCTGCCACCTTTTGGCATAAACGTTTGGGTCATCTCTCCCAAAGGAGAATCGAAAGGATCGTGTTTGATGGAATACTTGAACCCGTTGATTTAACAGACTTTGATGCTTGTATTGAGTGTATAAATGGGAAACAAACAAACATCAAGAAATTAAGTGCCAAAAGGAGTTCTGGCATCTTATAACTGTCACATACTGATATATGCGGTCCATTCCCTACAGCTTATTGGAATGGTTAACAATACTTTAGATGAATAATCTCGTCATGGGTACTTATATTTAATTAATGAGAAGTCATAATCCTTGGACATTTTTAAGGCATTCAAAGTTGAAGTTAAATATAAACTGTAAGGACATATTTTTATAAATGTCCGTCACAATTAATTATGTCGTATACCGTTACAACCGTTGAAGAAGTTCAAGAGCAATCTACATCAAGACGGATCCGAATATATCAAGGTTCTTCATCAAAAAGCCTCTGCAAAGTTTACTTTGGTAAGGTTATGTTTTAAATACCTTAACTTTCCACTTAGAGCTTTGGGATATTTTTTAAAAATATTTTCTAAGTGTTGGAGCGGACTTTTTTCATCAAAATTTGAGAATGAGTAAATTTTCTAAGTCCTGTAGCGTTCCTCGATTTTGACACTCAGGTCGTTCAAGAGAGATCGCATCTCGTTCGAGCAACATTAGATGTCGTGCGATGTCGTTCAAACGACACGTGTACTTCGTTCGAGCGAGATCCCCTTTTCGTTCTAACAACTGAGGTGGCACATTTTTCTATAAATACTCATTAAATGGTTTCGTTTTCATTAATAAGTCCCAACGTTTTGAAAGACAGAAAACTGCGAATCTGCAAAAAAAAAATTGACTTCTTCTTTTAGGGTTTTTATTCCTTTTGTTTTCAATTCACAAAAATCTCATATGCTTTGGTGAATTATTTTGCTATTCAAGAACACTCTTTACTTTTGTTCATTCTTTGTGGGGAGAACTCTATAACCGGAGAACTGCATGCTATTGTGGAGGAAGTCTCTATGAAGTTACTCTTATGAGGAGGATAACATACACCGTGAATACTACGTCTATGGACTGCGCGTCCTTGTGGTATAGCTGCGTGTGAACCATAACTGATTTCTGGCCGTTACTTTGAAGGTTTGACGAAGACATCGTGCGTTACTCTTATGGGCGAAAGCAAGATGGTATGCAAGTCAATGGTCTTGTAAACTTGTCAGAGTTCTAGATATAAAAGGTTTTGCCCTTCGGGGATTTTTCCTGAAATTTGTGTCGCGTGTTTTATTTATTTATCGTTTGACACATCACACACATAATTGCATGTTTAGGGGTTAAATTAATTTGGTTTAAAAATAGACTCTGATTAAATAAGTGTGCCAAATTATAAATTTACGAATTTAATCAATTATCACACCGTCATATTTTACATATTGGTATCAGAGAAGGTTACAATATTTTATCGTGTATTCCTATTTCCCTCAAAATTTGTGTGATATTGATTTTTTTTTTAAAAATTACTTTTGTGAAAAATCACAATTTTTTCGATGGAGCACTCATGTAATATGATGCCTATTTTTTCACGGGTCTAATTATGCCTATTGGAAAGCTCGTATGAAATCACAATTAAAGGCTATTGATGAACGAGTTTGGTTCTTGTGTGAAAGAGGGTGGACTCCTCCCACTGTCACCGTTGAAAATATCACCTTTTTAAAAACCCATGTCGGCCGGGACTGAAGATGATTTGAAAATGTCTAATTTTAATTCACGTGGTTTGAGTGATATTTGTGGAGCCATTACTCCCGACGAGTTCCGCCGAATTATGATGTGCACCACATCTAAAGATGTATGGGATGTACTCTAATTGACACATGAGGGTACGAATGCGGTTAAAGAATCAAAATTGCAAAATCTTGCCACCTAATTTGAGACCATTACTATGTTAGAGTCTGAAACTTTTGATGAATTTTATGCACGTTTGTCGGTCATTGTCAACACTAGTTTTAATTTGGGTGAGGCGATTGATAACACGCGTGTTGTTAAAAAGATTTTGAGATCTCTCCAAAAACGCTTTATTCCTCAAGTCACTATCTTAAACTCTTTGGGAAATTTAAAATCATTTAAGTTGGAAGAACTTGTAGGAGATCTTCAAACCTATGAGATTGACATGTTTCCCCAAACCATTAAGGCTAAGGATAACGGTGTTGCTTTAAAGATAAATTTTAAGAAAAATAAAGAAAAAGTTTGTAAGTCCGATTCCGAGGGAGATTTTGATTTAATGATATGGCCTTATTTGTAAAAAAAAATTAAAAGTTTCTCAAAATTCTAAAGAAAAATCTTCCAATAAAAAGAGATTTTTTGAGAAAAATAAAAAGAAAGGAAAGGCCAAAGAAAGTGGTGAGAGGGAAAAAGAGAATGACTCAGATGAGGAGTGTGAGGAGGATTTTGAGCACGTGACTTGTTTTGAATGTGGGGGTAAGGGTCATAAGTCGTTTGAGTGTCCTACATGGCTTAGAAAGAAAGGGAAGTGTAGAAACCCCATTTTAATACCCCCTAACCTCTCCTTAGGTCCCTAGCATCTCCCTTCATCATTGCAAACCCAAGTCATACCCCGAGTATTGACCTAAAGGCCATCGGGCATTCTCAGGATCCATTTGACCAAAAGTAAAACTCTTCAGCTCGAACGATACTGAATGAATCTTCTAAGGGCACTAAATCCCCTTTCCAACGGTTCATCCTGTGCGCAATTATGACTTACGGTGCGGACGACCGACTCATTTTCTCCCGAAACTCGATCAGGAGGTCACCGGATTCTCCCAGGCTCCGTTTGACCAAAGTCAACTCTTTAGCTCGACCAAGACTGAATGAATCTTTGAAGGGCACTGAAACCCCTTTCCAATTGTCCACCCCGTGCATGATTCTGACTTCCAGTGCGGACGAACGATCCTTTTTACTCTGAAAGATAACCGAATGCTTCCAGGCCCCGATTGACCAAAGTTAACTCCCCGAACCGGGTCAAACTCTTTGGAATGTTGAAGTAAAACTCCTCACCTTTCTAATGGTCTGCCTCGTGCACGATTCTGACTTACCATGCGGATGAGCGATCCGTTTGCGTCCGATAATTCCCCATTCAAAGGACCAATGAATGCTTTCAAGCCACATTTGATCGAAATTCAACTCTCGGACCCGGGAGAAGCCCAAAAGACTTTTGACGGTCTCTGAATTACCTTTCCAACGGTTCACCACGTATGCAATTTGGATTAACAGTTTGCGTTCTATAATCGATTATCCTAAGGAACCTGAAAGAGGCTGTCAAACGGCAAGTTCCAAACCCTGCCTATCGGGAGTGTGCCTAAACACACCTGTCGATTGGCAGGACCAGGGCTATGCCGATCGGCAATGCACTGGGCCTATAAAAAGGAGAGCCTAACCTCATTCCAAGGGGGAAAAGAAAAATCCTATACCCATTACTCTTAGCAAGCTCAGAAAACCCCTCTCGAAGTCAGCGTGATTTCCACATCTAAATCCCTTTACATCCTTCACCTTTCATCACCTTTTTCATCAAACTTGGTGAATTAAGTACCCTCCATCATCATCCAGGTGCAAGGGATGCTCTCCAACATCCAAGATCAACCTCAAGATCTCCAAGAAGGTCAAACTCTTTCAACTCTCTCTTTAAATTCTCCTAAATTTGCATTAACTTGTTTTATTCCTTAACACTTTTATTCTCTCATATCACACATCTCAATATGCTTTTTATCTAGTATTATTGCACATCTCTTATTTTAATATAAGTAAAACCCAAAAAATAATAAAAAGATGATTTGCTCATAAATTCCAAACGAAAATTCTAACACTTTTCTCACAACTAAAACACTTTTTCACACACACACACACACACACACATATAAGAGAAGTCCCTGATTGAATTTGTGGGATAAATCCCACCCCTCATTTTTCATGCGAACTATGTGGACTTTGATGCCCCTATAGGCTAAGTAGGCGTCTTGGGGTAAAACCCTTGACTCGAGTCATACTCCTACTTTTCTCTCATTTTCTATTTTCTCTATATTCTTTAAACTCAATTCTCTTAAATTCTACATATACATATATTTGTTCTTAGTGGAGTATTATTCCATGTGCGCTATCGTTCCGTTATAACGATCAACGTGAGGATAATCCCGTAAATCCTATTTTCTAATATTAATCTTAGGAACATTCATACGGCTGACTCTCTTTATCTCTTCCATGATACAAGTCTATGATTCCTATCTCCACTAAATATACACATGCACAAATATCACGGGGAAATAAAGGAAAATAGCAAACAAATCACGAGAGACCGTAAGGGTGGAATGGGTGCCTAATACCTTCCTATTTCGTAACTTAGCCTCCGGACTCTTTTCGAATCATTTTGGTTTCGTATGTATCAATATGTATTTGGATGCTGTCCTTCGGGATGGCTCCATTTTCTTTTGTCTGTTTTGAATAAAATAGACTGGCGACTACATCTCTCTACATTTTTCACCTCATCAATGACGCTTGCCGAAGCGCTCCCGAGAGGGACACGCGGGACCAAAGGGATCCTCTCCCGCCACGAGGATCGGGGATGGCCACAGTGGCGACTCCGCTGGGGATTTTCATTTTTAGGGCTAGACTCTATTTACATGGGTGTTTTATTTTCTTATATATTCCCCTATTTGCATGTTCCCCTTTTACTACTCATGTATACCTCATGCTTATGATTCTATTCACACACTTGTAGAAAATTCTTCGTGTACACTTCACACCACGTGCACCTAGGATCACATATATCCCCATGTTGCACGCATCACCCGTACTTGGCATACCATTGGTACTCATACTTTGCTCCTTGTTGGGCATGATCAAGAAAGATACTCTCATTATAAGATACTAATAAGACAATCATGCATGATTCACACAATATCACCAAAGAGCACTGTGATTGACCAAATTTTGTCCACTAACTGGAGGGTCACTTAGTGATGGGCGCTGGTCCGACAGGGCGTAGTTAGCCTAAGCGATATGACTCTCACCTTCCATTGGCCAAGTACCTTCGACGTATATCGAACGGTTCCCCTACATCGTACCACTTGACTGAAGTCACGACGGGAGGTCTATCACAATGAACTCATTCATATACGCCGAGTATATTGAATTCGCTCTCACACGTACTGTCCCCATGAGGTATATGGTGAGACAATTCACGTACACTCAGGTATATCAAAGTGCTTGTCAACACATACTGATTTCCCTCAAAAAGTAAAACGTATATCGTGGAAGCCACGCCGAAGGGGGGAACCCTTTCCGATTCACCCAACCAACTGCATACCCGCATATAGGTGTCAAGCCTAGGACACACATATTAGATTACCGATTACGACCCGAAAATCTATCTAAATTATGGGTCGGCATGCCGCCCAAATTTTTGCACATCTTCAAAATGGGACCCTACCTGTGAGCCTGGTTACAAGTCTACCCATACCTTTACATATGTTATCAACCCAACTTTTTCGGGCTTGGGTCCCGTCTGGCATTTCATTTTGCATTTAGGATAATTTAATAAAAGTGAGAACATAATAATAATAATAATAATAATCATGCTGAGACCCATCTTCCAAAAATAATTTTTCCTTCTTTATCAAAATCCCAAAAACATTGTTTCCTTTCTTTATCAAAAATCCAAAAACATTTCTCTCTTCTTTATCAAAAATCTAAAAATATTTTTCCCTTCGATATCAAAAGAGAAACAAAAAATGTCAAAAATATTTTCCTTCTTTTTCTCAAAATAAATCCCATTTTGCGCCTTTTCAGGTCGATCGCACGCCCTTGGCCTGGCTCCTTATTGGCTTCGATATGCAGTCAAATCACCCCGAAGTTTCGTCTGTTCCCCTATATATTCTTTTGAGTATGGTATCCATCCATTTTTCATGGAGAACACAGATCAAGTACCAGTTGTGCAGCCAGATCTGATGGCAGTCTTAGCTCAACTCGTGTCCAAGATTGACAACCTTCAGACTGAAATTCGAGAGATGCAACAAAACTAGGTTCCTGTTCCTCAAGAGCTCGAGGTCTTATACCCTTGCTCTATGGGTCCACCGGAGACTATCTGGGTTCCTGAAGAGTATCAACATGCTCCACGTGCCCCTCCTATTAATGGGTCGTCGCCTGCCCAGCTTCCTAAGCCAAACACTACTCACAACCCACTCCCAAATCATACCAATGCTGTCTTTCTAGAAATGAACCCAGAATTTGATCCCTCAACTAAAATCACATCCATACACTTTCCCAAACCTCTCCAAACTTGCCCATATTTCCTCCTACACCCTGTTAGCCTCACTGATCAGGCAGTGTCAATCCTTACCAGAGCATGCATCGCTATTTATACCCGTTCTGAAAATAGAGATATGGAATTATTAAAAGAGTTAAACCAACTACTAGAGTTCGGGTTGAAATTTCCCTCACAGATGATCATTAATTACTAGAGGTTCAGTACGCTGTTCTTAGAAGCACAAAAATGGGCTTGAGAGTCAGACAATTGGGTGGTACCAGCCGATGAAGTCAGCCTAGATGATGTTATCCAGATCATAGCAGGATTATTCATGCAAAATAACAATATCTGCAGTGTAACCGAGTTACTTGATACTCTGAAGTTACAAGGACGCCTAGTCCTTTCACCCTTACATATCCCCACAGAATGGGATGACCTGTATGAAGAAGCTATTGAAGGTGTAGAATGCATTGACTTTTTATGAAAAGACATAATTATTGCCATCGGATGGGGAGAAGAATTTGAAAATTCAAGTGAAGAGCAATCTTAAAAAAAAACTGGCCCCGTATACGACATGTGTGGGATGATATCATTTGAAGAACACCTCGGAGAAATAAACAAGATGGCAGAAAAACTCGAGATTAATGAAAAAATAGGACTCATGTTTTTCCCTTCTTTAGTAAATCACATGACCAGATTAGGGAGGCATTACCAGATCCCAAGCTCACTACCTGCAAATAATAAGGGGAAGGCCATTAAAAATCTTCCTATGCCAGAGATGACCCTCGAAGAGAGAAAAATCCTCGATCAAGTGAAGAAAACTCAAGCTAACATCACCATATGGGGACTTTTCATGTCTTCTCAGCTGCACATAAATGCTTTGATCAAGTTTCTCACTGAACCCACAGTTCCTCCTTCTACTACACCAGAAGAAGTGGTAAATCTAGTCTGATCCATGACCTCTACCCAAATGCTATCCTCTTTCAAAAAAGAAATCCCCAAAATGAGGCCAAACCACAATCATGCACTCAACATCTCCGTCGAAGTTATGGGGAAGATCCTACAACTATCTCTTGTCGATAATGGATCCACCTTAAATGTCTACCCATTAAGAACCTTCAAATGCTTAGTATTAAAGGAAAGTGACCTCGTTCCAACCTCCGTTGTTGTACGTACCTACGATAATACCCATTGGGAGGTGATGAGATCCATAAAACTTGTAATAGGGGTTGTTCCTATAAACCCCATCGTTGAATTCTAAGTTATTGACATCCTAGCTTGTTTCAACCTATTTCTCGGACAACCTTGGCTCCACAATATCAAGGGTGTGTCTTCATCACTCCATCAGAAATTGAAGTTCTTTGTCGATGGATGAGTCATCACCATTTTGGGAGATGAAGACAATGTCGAGGGTGCAAGTACCAGCAATCCATTCCTTGAGATAGAGCATGGGTCAAATGACATGCTCCTATCAGGATTCTGAGTTGAACCACTCTTACTCCCGGCAGGGGATGATTTCAAAGAAAGGGTTCGTAAAGAATATGACCCTCATGGCAACATCAATGTGATTCAGATGTTCAGAAATATGCACTTCATGCCCGAACTGGGGCTAGGATAAAGACAACAATGGATACCTGAGCCCATTGAACTGAAGAAAGCTTTCCCTCCTTATGGTTTGGGGTATCAACCATCAGAACAAGAACTCAAAATGATTCGCCAATCTCGACTAAAGAGAATATTAGACTACATCCAGACTATCCTAGGTGACTCCTTGAATGGAAGATTCATCAAAGAGGGTAAGGACTTCCCCTTTTACGGCTTTCAGGAACCATGGTATGACCATACAGATAAGAAGATGAAACCCAAAATAGAGATCTTTTTCCAAGATATCTACCCATGGGCCGAAAGTTACCAACACCATGAACAACCCCTCATCAGAGATATCGAAGAGATTGAGGAAAGTGACTTCAAGGACTCATTCAAATTGCAAACACTGGGTCTAACACTCTGCATGGTTCATTCAAGCACTACATCACTTGATCCATCCCAGATGATTAAAGTTGTTGATACACCTCTCCTCAGCTGGCATGTTGCGCCGGTTTTACCTTTTAAAATCCCACTTAACCCTAATGTTTACCCCCATTGCTTCTTCTGTTGTCTATCCTTGCTCAAATGTAATCGAGACCTCCTTTGATGAGGTTCTCAATGCTATTTTTCCTATAAATGAAATAAACGATGATTTTGAGTATCTTTTTGTAACTTACATTAATTGTTTATATTCTAATCAAACTTTTAATGATGATGATTTTACAAATGAACAATTCTTAACTGATCTAAATACGGTTAATAACAAATAACATAATCGCGTTCAAATTAATAAAGAAGAGACTATTATTATTAACCGCGGTTCCAGTAGCCAACTGCATGAGATTAGGATATGGGCTACCCTTAGCGAGCATGAGCATGCACAACTTGAAGAATTATTGAAGCAATTTGTGGATGTCTTAACATAGTCCTATGAAGATATGCCCGGCATTGATCCTGAAATTTCTCAACAGGAGATCCCCACTCTTCCAGATTACAAGTCGATTAAACAAAAGCTAAGAAAGCTCCGCACCGAATGATCACTGAAAGTCAAAGAAGAGAAATAGCTGAACGTGGGTTTCATTCATGTGATCGAATATCCCACATGGCTAGCTAATATAGTGACTATGCCGAAATCAGGAGGAAAAGTTCGGATGTGCATAGACTACCAGGACTTGAACAAATCCAAAGGATGATTACCCGCTACCCAATATCGATATGAACATGGACAATACGGCCAGTCATGCTCTCAAGTCATTTGTCGACGGGTTTGCCGGATACAACCAAATCAAAATTCACCCAGATCATCAAGAAAAAACCGCATTCAAAACCCCATGGGGAACCTTTTGCTACACTATTATGCCATTAGGTCTCAAGAATGCTAGGGCTACCTACTTGACGGCTGCCATAACCATCCTGCACGATTTGATTCACAAAGAAGTCGAGGTTTATGTGGATGATATGATTATCAAATCCAAAACTAGAGAAGGTCATGTTACCTCTCTCCAAAAGTTCTTCGAACGATTGCGACGATATCAGATGAGACTCAATCCACAAAAATGTGTCTTTGGCATTACAAAGGGAAAACTCTTGGGATTCATGGTCAGTGAGAAAAGGATAGAAGTATATCCTACCAAGATAAAAGCCATACTTGAGATGCCGCCTCCCCGAACGAAGAAAGAAGTTCGAAGTTTCGTTGGGAAATTTTAATACATCATCTGGTTCATCAGCCATCTCACCTTCATTTGCAAACTAATTTTTAAACTCCTCCAAAAGGATTCAACCAAAGTTTGGAATGAGGCCTGCCAAGAACCATTCAATCGAATCAAACAATACCTGACTCAAACTCTGGTACTCATGCCACCACAGCTTCGTCTCCCCTTGCTCCTATACCTAACCATAACCGACACTGCAGTTGGGGCTTTACTAGCTCAGTATCTTGAAGATTACCACAATGAAAGAGACATGGCTGATTACAAAGTTAACTACATTGCTTTGGAAAAATCATGCGGCGTGCTTGTTTGGGTCACCTAAAAGTTGAGACACTACATGATCGCCTTCCCCATTAAGCTTATATCCTAAATGGACCCCATGAAGTACCTGCTTGAGAAAATCGCCTTATCCAATTGCATGGCTCGATGGTTTATGCTCTTAGTCAAGTTTGATATCATGTATGTCACACAGAAATCCATGAAAGGGAGAGCCATCTCTGACTACCTCGCTAACTACCCCATGGAAGAGGTTGATGACTGGATCTTCGAATTCGCATCTTATCTGATGCTCGAGGAGACCTCCGATGGCACATTCTCTTCGACGGTACTGCCAACAAAAAGGGATATGGCATTGGGATACTTCTGATCACCCCAGATAACTTCTACACTCCCATCGCCAATAAATTGGATTTCCTTTTCACCAATAACATGACTGAATACGAGGCATGTACGGTAGGCCTCAAAGTTCCTCTCAAGAAAGGTATCCAATGCCTAGATGTCTATGGGGATTCTTCCCTCATCATTGGTCAAGTGCTCAGAAAATGGAAAGTCAAGGACGAGAAACTTCAACCCTTCCATGCCCACTTATAAGAACTAGCCTTCCAGTTCCAAGACATCACCTTCCACTACCTACCTCGAGCAAAGAATAATCTAGTCGATGCCCTTGCTACCTTAGCCTCCATGGTCGACATGCCCGAAGGAATAACAATGGCCCCCTTCCTGATCAACCCACTACTACCACATTGGGCTCATCACCAAAGAAAATCCAGAGCCAGCCAATTATTGGTATTATGATATCTGGCACCTCCTCAAGCATGGTAGGTATCCTTAGGGTTCCAATAAGAAAGATCGGGTAACCCTCCGAAGACTGGCCACCCAGTACAGTATCTGTCACAAAGCATTATTCAAGAGAAACTTTGATGGAACCCATCTACACTGCATCGCAGGGGCTGATATTGAAGAGGTAGTGTAAAGAATCCACAGCGGGGAATGCGGACCCCACATGAATGATCACATGCTTGCTAAGAAGATCATACGATAAGGCTACTACTGAACCACCATGATCCAGGATTGCACCGCCTATGTCCAAAGATGCCTCAAATGCCAATAGTTTTCCAACCTTCAACACCTGCCTCCACGTGAATTATACAATATGACTTCTCCCTGGCCGTTCTCCACCCGGGGCATCGACATTATAGGAAAGGTTACACCCAAGGCCTCTAACACACATGAGTTCATCCTAGTTGCCATTGATTACTTCACCACTTGGATCGAATATGAGTCATACGCAGTTCTGAATGCTAAGAAAGTGGCCAAATTCATCAAGAAAAGCATCATCTGCCGATATGGGGTCCCACACGAGCTAGTGTCAGAAAACGGGTTGCATTTCAAAGCAGAAGTCATAGAAGTGGTCAATGAGTATGGGATCCAGAGACACAAATCTTCTCCCTACCGACCTCAAATCAATAGTGCAGTCGAAGCTGCCAATAAGAACCTCAAAGCCATCATCAGCAAGATGACCAAAAGCTATCGAGATTGGGCTTATCGAATCCTATGCGCCCTATGGGGCTAAAGAGCCTTAATCCGAACCTCTATTGGGGCTACCCCTTACTCTCTAGTCTATGGCATGGAAGCAGTCCTACCTATGGAGCTAGAAATACCCTCCTTACACATCATGCGTGAAAGCAAGGTCAGTGAGGAAGATTGGCATCAAAGCCGCCTTAACGAGCTGCCACTCCTGGATGAAAAGAGACTGAAGGCATTGTATCACATATAAGGGTACCATCGCCGAATAACGCATTCATTCAATAAGAGAGTCAAGGACCGCAGTGTCCGAGAAGCGAATTTATCCCTCAAAGAAATAATAGGACCCATTTGGGACCCAGAGGGAAATTCAAGCCCAATTGGAGCAGCCCATACATTGTCAAAAAGATCTTATCCAGCGGTGCCGCCATGCTCACCGACTTAGATGGAGAAGAGATGGATCGTCCAGTCAACTTGGACCCTCTCAAGAAATTTTACCCCTAGTTCGAAATCTCGGCGCGTTACGACTCTTCTCATCTCCCTTCTATTCTAAAAAAAATTAAAAATATCTTCATTTCCCTATACCCAGAACTACGTGGTCCTGATCCTCCGCAAAAATTATTCCAAAAAAATTGAAAATTTTCAAAAACCCCCAAAAGTACGTAAGCAGCTCATACATCTCACATGAGCACGACCCTTTCTTTTTAACAAAAAATTATTCTTTTCTTATCTCTGAAAACAAAATTTTATTCTAACATATACTTGAACAAAAGGATTATGTATGCCTTAGCGATCGGCATAAATAATTCAAAATACAAAATTCATCAAAAGCACAACTGGATGATCAAAAGATTATTTATTTCACAAATAAGAAATTACAGTGCAATTACATAAAGGAACAGATGACTCCCTTCCCCCTACCTTCCTAAAAATCCAAATAAATTCCCAAATTTATTTCCCAGTACAAAATAAACTCCCCCCAAGAGCCCTACCCACAACTACTAGAGGAGCCCGCTCCATCATCACCATCTACATCCTGGGGTCCCCAACCTTCCCCTGCCTAAATAGAGTGCCGCAAATGTTCCATGAACCAATAAGCTCGAACTAACCTAGAAAAACTACCACACCTCCCTTCATGGTATCAGATAAGGCAAGCCACATTTGTCCAGTTTCCACTTCGAACATCTTGCTAACTACTCTCCTCCACAACCACTTCATATAATCCCCAGGGACGTGCCAAACTCTCCCAGTAGACTAAGAGGGACGGGAGGACAGACGTCGACTCTCCCATAAAGAGCCAAGCCGCATCTGCAGATGATTTGTCAAATCTTCTACCAAAAAGAAGTCTAGTGTCCGAGGTGGCACGGTCTGCTCCCAGCCAAATTAGCGCAGAAGCCGCCAAGGAAAATAGAAAGAGGTCTGTCTAAGACCAACCAACCGAACATACGTGTATTCTCCCAGCTCCAGAATAGGTAGCAGCTGTCCTCATCAAGGTACTGACCAGTACAAATGTAGAGTCCCATGATCCATGAACCAGTTCTCCCAGCTCTCGATATCTCGGACAACACTGGTGAAATGGTGCGAAAAGAAATTGGGTACAGCCGACAAAGGGTATTCCGGAGGAGTCACCAGGCGGAATCTTTCAAACAACCACATGAACAGCATCGTAGGGCTACCCCTCAGAAAGTCATAACGAACTTCTCGCTAGGAATCTAGGCCATTTAGAGTCTCCGCCAGTATCACCGCCACAAAGGATTACGATGGTAGGACATCCATAAAGTAATAGTTGTAAGTTATTGGTCCACTAGAAGCTTCCCGGTCATCAGCAATAATTTCAAAACCAAGCCTATAACCAAAACTCCAACATATCCAGAATCACCAACCTCCAGAAAATGAACGGACCGTAATTATTGCCAGAAGAGAAATCATACCTCCAGCCACCAGTGATCCGGCCGCCGAGGACAAAATACAAAGAAACCCGGGCAACAACTCTCGGCGAGAACGGAAAAACTCAAGCAGAGCCACGAAAATGTTGAGATTTATCCCCAACATGGAAACAAATTCCTCATAAGTTGGACAGACTTATTCCATGCCAAAGAGGAATACATGATCTTCAGGGTACCAGAATTGTACCGCTGCCATCAGCATGTTCCACTCTATGGGTCGATTGTGCCATAAAGAAACTCGATGCATGTTGTAAGCATCGTAGTCGACGTTATAGGAACACATCGCCTCCAAAGTCTTAAGGTAGTTGGAAAACTCAACACTACCAGGGAGAGCCATCTCAGATAATAAGAAAGCCAGAATGTGAGGGTGTGACGAAAACACTCCACTCTTACCCCTCTTTTATACTTGAAAACCGCCCACAAAGGACATAACCCCTGCATAAAGTGGAGGAAATCCTGCCCCACAAGGTACCAAAGGCTGAAGAGGGTACCAATCAAAGCTTTGAATTGATGGGACTAGACTGACCTGTCGATAGGCAGGACAAGGTGCTTGTCGATCGGCAACCCCCTACTTTTGGAATTTTTCTTTTTCCTCTTTTATCAAAATTCATTAAACTCAAAATAAATTTATGTTCTCAACAGAATTTAAAAAATCCCCTTTTCATCTTTATATAAATTCTCATTTTGAATAAAACTTTCTTTCAAAATCCCAAAAATATTTCTTTTTATGATCTCAGCAACAAAGTAAAAAAGCGCATGTGCATGCATTCATTCATCATCAATAGACGATAATAAAAAAAACTTCATTGCATTGCATAGATATGTTTATGTGTTACATCATTTTTGCTGGAAAATAAAGAAAAGAAAAAAACAAACGGGACTCAGCCCGAACCCACATTCTCTCTCTCTCTCTCTCTCTCTCTCTCTCACCTAATCTTCACCTATCTCTCCTAAGAGCTTCCTCCCCTGCGGTGCGCTCTCTTTCCCCAACGACGAGATGACGTACCACCACTACCCGAACCAGACTCCTCCCCGAATGTGGCAAACGGCACCAAGCAAGAAGGAACAAGAACTGCGTCCTGAATATGGGCAGCCGCCGAAGATATCGAGTCTCTAATGTCCCTCAGCCAAGTGGTGGACACCCGGATGTACTGCAAGAAAAGGAAGAATCAGTGTCAATCAGAAAATATCAAAAGAAACCAAAAGGAAGGAAAAGAAAAGAGCAGAAAAGATATACCAAAGGACGAAGAACCTCCTCTGTCAAACCCAACTCCTCCGGATCCATCGTATGAGGACGATGCAGTATAGGAACCATCCCTTCATCAGCCCGCTAGATATTGTATAAAGGACTATACAAACGCATAAAGGGAACTTCCAAAGTCGCTACCACCGCAGATGTCGAAGGACCACCACCGCTGTGGGAGGACCCCACTGGCTGACTCGAACCTGTAGAAGGGAAGGGCAGTTCATCATATATGCTCGGTGCCATCAACCAGCTCGTCATAAAGTCCATATAATCATAAGGCACATCCGTATCGGTGTATAACAGGTAAGACTCGCCAATCATCATCACGATCCTCGCATCCTCCAGCAGTAGCCTCTCCCGCCTCATAAACATAGAGGTCCTCACAGGTGGCACCACCACCTCCCCCTCAGCAATCTGTCAGACCACGCTCTCCTCAAGATACTAAGAGTGTCCAAACTCATGCGCCAGCAAATGCCTCACCTGCGCATTTACTCCAGTCAACCTTGTGTCCTGAACGATTGTCCCCCGAGGGTAAAAGGTCACCTGAAAAATTCCCAGCAAAATATAAGGAAACATAGAACCAGATCACCCAAAGGTCTTAGACTGAAGAAGAAAAAAGTCTCACCCTATCACTGGTCAGGCCATTCAAGACCTGACGCATCGCCTCTAGAGAGAGATACCTCATCGACTGCCGATTGGCCTTACACCATCAATGCAACTGGAAAAAATCCACAATGGTTTCGTCCTTTAAAGCAATCAACTAGGTATTACACCCGATCACCTCATAGAACCACATCTGCCAAAGATAAAAATTTCGCAATAAATAGGAGATGCATATGGAAAATGAGAATGCACGAAAGGAAAATGCACGAAAGGAAAATGAACAAAATTAAAGAATACCTCAAGAAGATACATATCTCCAGTGAAAGACTGTCGGCAGCACCAACTAAATGAATCTAAGGAAAAATAAAGGGTCGCCAAAGTCAGGCTCCCCCAGTCATATAGAGGGATGTTCGAAAACATCCTCAGATATGGTAAAAACCATAAGTTGACAACATCGCCGCTCGACGCCAGAAGAAATCCCCCCAACACCAGTAAAATAAATAACCGGGCCATCTGCCTCACCTACAGCCCATCCTCCACATCAATCACCCTGCCCAACAAAACATCCTTCAATAGCGACAGACGGATGGAGTCCCTAGACACTATCCTCCCCACATCACCAAGAGTCGCACGCACCTCCTCTGGCCTCTCCCGCAAAGAACGATCCACCTCTATCTGCTCTCCATCACAATCCAGCCCCAGCAGCTGCTGCACATCTATGGGAGTCACATTCATCTCCCCAAAATCAAAATGAAAGGTGTGGGTAGTGTCCCACCACCTCTCCCCCAAAGAGCATAAGACTGCTGTCGAAGGAGGTGTCTCAACTAGCATAGACGCCAGCCTCCCAAAACCTGCTGAGGATACCACCCAACGCACCATAGGAGGAAGATACTCCCAGACATCCTTAAGCCCCATTGTCCACGGGCACGCATATTCGACAAAGAAACATCAGACTGCCAAAAGATAAAAACCTTGTCAGATTCCCAAAAAAAGGAAAATCACCAGAAAAGAATCCCAAAAGTCATTTTACTTACATAACCACCAGGACTCACCACCCTCTAAGATGGATGACACAACGGCTCCCGCAGCAAGGTCCGCTCATCCGCAACCGCCTCGAATGCGTCAAAAGAGTTCTCGCTCCCCATAGAAAGAGGAACCATGGTCGTCCACTCCATATTTGCCTAGTCATCAACAGCCAACCATTCCTGATGTACTGCAGTGCTCACAAAAGCGGTCATTTTTTAGAGATCAGAATGCTAGAATGATTCGCAGAAGAAAATTGCAGAATGAGAGAAGACAAAAAGTTGTGAAAAATGAGGGGAACTCGGCCCCTTTATATAGGATGCCAAGGGTCATGCCGATCGGCATAGCACCCCCACCTACCGATCGACACTGACCTTTTATCTTCTCGAGGTAGCCCAAAAGTCCATGCCACTACCGAATGGAACCCTCTACACCATGCCGACTGATACCTCCCTTATATTTTCGTACATAAATTCCTAAAAAATACCAAAAAACCCTGAAAAATCCTCAGAAAATTCCTAAAAATCCCGAAAAGGATTTAGAACATTTTCACCAAAAATATTTCGTAATTCCTCAACCAGAACCCCTATTTCCCCAATGAAACTCTTAAAAGACAAGTGAATCTCTCCCCAGCAACATCCAAAACTTTAGGATCATCTCCTATTCCCCAAAGGCCTCAATTTTCCTCGAGAAATACGTCCAAACCCTGGACCACCTAATCACTTCCCCAGCATCAAATTGGTTGTTCCCCTGGTAAAGTCTTCAGAAGACACATAAGGATTTCCCCTATAATCAACTCCCCAGCTTAAATCAAAATCACGAGGTAATTTCCCGAGCACAGTTCCCCGTGGTCATTTCAAACTTAAGCCCGCAAAATTGGCTTTGACTCGCAGAATTGGTCATCTCACCTTAAGCCCGCAGAATTAACTTCGACTCGCAGAATTGGTCATCTCACCTTAAGCCAGCAGAATTGGCTTCGACCCGCAGAATTGGTCACCTCACCTTAAGCCAGCAGAATTGGCTTCGACCCGCTGAATTGGTCATCTCACCTTAAGCCCGCAGAATTAGTCATCTCACCTTAATCCCGTAGAATTGGCTTGGACCCGCAGAATTGGTCATCTCACCTTAAGCCCGTAGATTTGGTCATATCACCTTAAGCCCGCATAATTGGCTTCGACCTGCAGAATTGGTCACCTCACCTTAAGCCCGTAGAATTGGCATCGACCCGCAGACCCGCAGAATTGGTCATCTCACCTTAAGCCCGTAGAATTGGTCATCTCACCTTAAGCCCGCAGAATCGGTCATCTCACCTTAAGCCCGCAGAATTGGTCGCCTCAGCTTAAGCCCACAGAATTGGCTTCGACCCGGAGAATCGGTCACCTCACCTTAAGCCCGCAGAATTGGCTTCGACCTGCAGAATTGGTGATCTCACCTTAAGCCCGTAAAATTGGCTTCGACCCACAGAATTGGTCAACTCACCTTAAGTCCGCAGAATTGGCTTCGACCAGCAAAATTGGTCATCTCGCCTTAAGCCCGCAGAATTGGCTTCGACCCGCAGAATCGGTCATCACAACCTAAGCCCTTAGAATTGGCATTAACTCGCAGAATTAGTCACCCCCATCATTATTGTAGGTCCTCGAAATTGACCTAAATCTTTAAGTGTGTCGCGTGTCACACTTACGTGTGTCCTGCGTCGTGATTGGTGGTGCTTAAGCACCACCGCAATGCGTAGGATCATAGCCTCTTATTTGACTACTTAACTAAGAATCTTAGTTGTCCTTTAGTTGACATACCACTACTTTTTGTAGTAATCTTTCAATGTGGGACAATGTGAACCTTTGAGCACTCCCATATCTTTCACACTCATTTGCTCATGTTTCTTCCTTCTAAAAATAAAAGCCAAACTAAGTTTAAAATAAAGCACCAATTAATATAATAAAATTAACAACTAAATATTATAGAATAATATATAAATGTTGAAATTTATCCAACATAGTGCACCCGTTGATTGGTTAAAAGGTGGCTAATACGATGGCTTTAATGCCAATTCTAGCCGATGCCATAGCCGAGTGTCTTGGCTCGACCCGGATGAATAAAAGGAAGGCACTTTATGATAGATTGTGGTATGGGTTGTGGTCCGAAGAGAAAAGCGTGTGAGGGAATATTATTTTTTGGAATAGAAATTTTGTTGAGGCTTGATTTGAATGGGACTTGGAGGTTTTTTTATCCCTTTTTTGATTTAGATCTGTATTATTAGTATAGGTTTCTCTCATTAAGGTTGTCTCTAGGAGAGCTTGCTATGTTGAGTTTGTCTCTATTTGGTCATGCTTCAAATCCATCCAAAGTTGATAATATTACAAAGTGCCCTGTTCCCTTGGTTAAATTAGTTGGTAATTTGGCCATCGAAACCATTCAATTTTCGAAGGTTAGAAAAAAATGTTGAGCGTAATCGTTTGGAGATACCATAGTTGTATTGGAAAATACATGTTTGTAACAAGAAATTTCATGGCAGGCTGTGAAAAATAATACATAAGAAAAAACTATCAGTGGAAAATAAAATTCATTCATTCCTTATTGGTGTAAAAATCCTCTATGATAGATAAAGGTCGGAGATTTCACTCATAATATCAAATACCCAAAAGATTTATATCAACGTATTATATGAGTAGATTCATATTCCAGGCTATAGCCTCACATAGTCAACTGGGTTGTTGATGACCATTGTTGTTGGTTTCAGCAACTACCACGACACAGTTTTGAACTATAACACTAGAGACATTAACAAATAAACTTTAAGATAAACTTGGCTTGCTTCATTTGAATTCTTCACACCACTCATGACAAGTGTATAATAACTTGAAAAGGATGTTTGAACTAAATGAAGAGATTTGGCATATTCAGTAATTCCAATGGGACTGAGAATCGTATGATAATGATTATTTGAACAATAAATATTGAAGCTAAATTAGTTTATTTATTTATTATTATAATTTTTTTGTGATAGCGAAGGAAGGTCTTTAAGAAGAAAAGTTTGTTGCATTGGCCTGAGCAAGACACTAGTGGTTTAATGAATATGGTGCCATGCAACGAACTTATACTTTTGCATCTACTTGAATTTAATTCTTTTAGTTGTACATTACAATTATTATTAATCTAGGTTTTTGTGCGAGAAATCACATGAACCTTGTTCATGCAATAAATCCATATAAATAATGAATTTTGTTACAAATAATGAAGTTATAGTGAGTCTCCCCTCTAATATGTTCTCTCTGCCTCATATTCTTTAAAATTTTATTAGGGGAAATCTCAATTCCACAAAGCTTACAACGGTAGTTGCAAAAGCAATTAGACTTGAGGCCAGGTAATCCTCATTCACGTTCTCAATTCAATATTGTCGAAAAGGGAAAGAAATTAGAGAAATTAGAGAAAAAAGTTACATAAATTTATGTGGCACTGCATTAGAGTGCTGGAGTGAGTGATACGCAATGCTCTAATGCAATGCCACATTAGTTTACGTTACTTTTTTTGTAATTTGGTCATACCCATATATGATTACTCTGAAGGTTATGCTAGAGCGATGGATATACTCTCTTTTTGTCGAATGCTAGCAATCCAAGTCAAAACTTGTTTGATGGACATAATCTTTTTATCTTTAATTTATACTAAAATACCTTAATATTTAATGGGAACTAAAGAAAATATTATAATGATTCTAAATGGGTATATTTTTGCCTTGAATGTGTATGAATTGAATTATTTAGTTTTCTATTTTCTATACCAAAATTGGACCGAGCAAATTGGTCCATATTTTTTTTGGCTTGGTCGAGGTTAAATTAATGTCATTATCATCATCCTGACTTAATCCTATCACATGGGGTTGGCAACATGGATTCTCCTTTTCCATTCTAATTTATTATAAACAATATTTTCATTCAAGCTTAAATTCTTAAGATCTCTCCTAATAATTTCCTCCCACGATATCTTAGGGATAACCCTTCCTCTTTTACCCTCTATTTTCAATAATCTTCCTCTTGTTATAGGTGCATCTACGTAAACTATTTCTGTACCACCTAAGTATACTTTCTCTCTATCTATTGTTAATGGAAGCAACTACTAACGTTTCTCTCACATACTGATTTTTAATCTTGTCTTTTCTAGTAATTTCTATCCTCCATCGGAGCATCCTCATTTCACTAATATGGAGAGTTTGTTCATGTTTTTTCTGTAATTCCCAACATTTTTCTCCATATACGGTCGTTCCCTTAACAACTGCTCTATAAAAAAATCTTTTTATTAATTTGTTATCTTCTAATTGCATAACACTTCACTTGATTGTTTTCATTTCATCCAACCATTTAATATTCTACTCGTAACATCCTTATCAATATCCTCACTACTTTGTGTCACTGAAAGTAAATAACGAAATTTATTAATTTGGTTTATCATTTTTTCTTCAGTTTTTAACATTATGCTATCAGACGCCTCATTATTAAATTTACATTCCATAAATCCAGTTTTATTTCTACTGATTTTTAGTTCTTTAGATTGTAAGACATTTCTCCAAGTATCTACTCTCATTTCTAAGGCCTCCTTTGAAGTGTCTACTAAAATTATATCTTCCACAAACAACATACATCATGTGGCATCTTCTTGTATGTAATGTCATCCAAAACTACAACAAATAAATAAGCAGTTAAAGTTGATCCTTGATGTAGGCAACTTAAATCATAAGATCATTAGTTTCTCCACACATAATTCTTACTCTAGTCTTTGTGTTATCATACATATCTTCAATAACTCTAATCGTTACTGTTAACGCAAAAATTCTCCATCTATGAGGACCAATCAGAAAAGGACACATGTCATCATACGTGGCAATATTCGACATCCGAGGAGAGTTGGTCGGCACCCGAGAAGTATTAGTTGGCACCCGAGGAGTATTAGTCGGCACCCAAGGAGAGTTGGTCGGCACCCGAGGAGAGTTAGTCGGCACCCGAGGAGAGTTGGTCGGCATACCAACCAGAAAGATCAAAGGATAACTATGCATTTAATGTGCATTAATGAAGATGGCAACGCATTTAATGAGCCTTAATGTACATTTATACTGTATTAATAGATGACAACACATAGCATACCAAGTAATTCAACAATTAGATTCGTTGAATGTAGACATAAATATCTACATACAATGAATCTATTTATCTCCCATCACTATAAATACATGTATCCCTTTAGCCAAAAGGGGAGAGATCCATGAGATCCAAGAGAACCTAGAAACCCCATACACAAGATACACATCCTTTCTCTCTCTACACCATATGGTGCTATTGTAAACCCCTGGGAATAAAATAACAGTGGACGTAGGCTTTATTCATAGCCGAACCACTTTAAAAACCTTTGTCTCTTATATATTTCATGTGAATGTTTATATTCATCTTCAATCTCATCCTCATCATTTATCTGCTATTGACGCCACTAAAATGGCAGAGGCCATTTTCTGTCTTCAACAGATTGGTGCCGTCTGTGGGAACGTGTTACAAGCATTGTTCTCCATCAAAAGCTAAGTTTTTTCTCTACGTATAATCAATTATACATACATCTTTTGATTCAATCATGATTTTTATGTTTATATACATTTATTAATTGTCCAATTTTTATCTGCAAAATATTGCATATCATGATTTTTAAATCATAATTGCTAGATTAATTCTTATTTAGAAATCTGAAAAATGGTGGATTTCATAAATCAAAACTTTTGGCTTGATTCTCAAGTTAAAATTTTATCTCATGAAATCAATATTTTAAATGATTACATATACCAATATATACAACGATGATAAGATTTGATAATTTTCATTGTTGATTTTGAAATAATTTTTGAAAGATTTTTTATGACTATTCAAATTCCCATTACATTTTTAATCAGAGAATGGGAAAAGGTTAAAGACAATAAAAAATTTTCTCATGGAAATCATGACCCAGATCTACTTTCTCTCTCTTCAAGTTTGAGTCTCTTTGCATTCATTTTTATGAACTATATACTTAATTTGGTTCATCTTCCATCTATGTCAAAAAAGTCTCATTGATTGATTTTTGATATAAATTTGGTAATAACTTCGATCATTCAGCATATTTTTATCTCTTCAAATAGGGAATAGGAAGGGATCAATATAAAAAATAATTTTCTCTCACTAGAAAAATCATTACCCACCTCTTGTAAAAAAGGATCAGTAAAACAATCATGATCATATCAAGATTCTGGGCACAAATTTGATATGTTGGCCCCTCGTTCATCACATCACAGGGTTTCTTTGTCGAAATCACACGATCTAGTGGATTAGATGAGTATTCATTTAATTAACATTCTTAATGCTTAGATTTTACATCGAATGTTATTTTTCTTATCTAAGGATTCGAGATATTCTGGTCAGCCATCCATATTGTTGGTCGGCATCATCTTGGGCCATCTTTTATTAAAGGGAAGCTTAACCAGGCCATTTTTATTTGTCGAAGAAAAGATGTGAAGATCCATCAGCAACGTTGAAATAATTTTATCCAACTACGAGGTATCTTATTGTTGGTCAGAGACTCTTATTGTAGATCGATGGAACCAATTGCAGGTCGATGATCATCTACTTCTTGATCGGCGACATCTCAGTCTTATTCGGAGGGTTCAATTTACTGGTCAGCAACTATCCAACCATCCACTTTTTGGTCGGTGACATATAATGTGGTTCGGTGCTGTCAATGCACCATTTTTGTTGATCGGCGAAATTGCTCAGCTGGTCAGGGACCATTTGCTTCTTGGTCGACACCATATATTCTATAACTTGAGATATCCTTAAATGTTGGTCGACAACATCCATGCCGTTTCTCGGCAGCAGTAGAATCTTGGCGTATTAAAAAATGTGAAGCACCCCAGATATTTCTTTAAACACGAGTTCAACTCGGGGACAAACATGGGCTTAAGTCTTTTTTAACTTGTGATCACCCCAAAAATATTTATAAAACATAGGGATAAATAATTTTCAGACAATAACTTATACCTGATTAGTTGTTGGAGATTAAATAACTTTACAAAAAACTCTACGTCTTATTTATGGCACATATCTAATAAAAATTTGTCCATCTCACACACATTTGGCACAAAACATATTATTTCATATTTTGAAATTTTTATTATTTTATGTTGATACACATCACATATTGTTTGGCTGAATAATTATTCTCATGATAATAATTATTTTCTCTAGTCTCGACTGGTGCTCGGGAAGCTTATTAAAATTTCATAGGAACGAGATTCAATCCCGATGAAAGCTCTCGTAAACCTCTGGAAAAGTAGTATTGCTCGACATCAGGCAATTGTGCCTCGACATAGCAGCCAACATATATTATTTCATTTTTTGAAATTAATATTTTTATTTCTCAAGCATATACATATCATATATTGATTGGATGAGTAAATTATTCTCACGACTAATCAATTCAGCCTACACAAATGGTAGAGCAAGATATTAATTTTTACAGGTACAAGACTCAACGCCGACGAATGCTCGAAAACAATCTGGAAACTATTATCATTGCTCAGCATTATGAAATTTCACCTCCGGAAGGAACTATATATTTTATTATTGCTTTGATTTGTGCTCAAGCACGAATTATTCTATATATCCGTTCGGATTCTTATTCTATATTCATCTCTTCATGGAGCTCGGCGAAATACTTATTATCATATTCAACTCCGAGGAAAAGCTACAACAGTTATTATATTTCACCCCCAACGGATAGTTGGTCGGGGCAATTCTTATTTATATTCAGGCCCAGATATCGTCTCAAGCACAAATTATTCTATATATCCCTTGGGATTCATATTCTATATTCATCTCGACATGGAACTCGGCGAGATACTTATTATCATATTCAGCTCCGAGGAGAACTATAACATTTATTATATGTCACCCCCAACGGATAGTTGGTCGGGGTAATTCTTAATTATATGCAGGCCCAGCAAAGTTCTCGGCCATATTCTTATGTTATGGAAAATATTATTCTTATTCGGCATTATGCAATTGTGCCTCGACAAGATACTTATTCAGCTTTGAGGAGAATTACAACATTCATTGTATTTCACCCCCAACGGATAGTTGTCGGATAATTCTTATTTATATTCAGGACTGACAACATTCTCGGCCATATTCTTATGTTCTGGAAGATCTTATTCTTGTTCGGCATTATATAATTCTACCTCGACAGATCAACGAGGCACTTTATTATTCTTTATATCTATTTGGATGCATATTTTATTCTTATTTCAGCATGGAGCTCGACAAATATTTATAATCATCTATTCATCTCCAAGGAGTTCTTCAACATTTATATTATCTTATTCCCAACAATCTGTTGGTCAGCTCCAAGGATGTCTCCAACATTTATTATATTTTATTCCCAACAATCTGTTGGTCAGCGCCGAGGAGGTCTCCAGCATTTATTATATTTTATTTCCAACAATCTGTTGGTCAGCGCCGAGGAGGTCTCCAGCATTTATTATATTTTATTCCCAATAATCTGTTGGTCAGCGCCGAGGAGGTCTCCAGCATTTATTATATTTTATTCCCAACAATATGTTGGTCATCTCCGAGGAAGTCTCTATCATTTATTATCAAAAATGTATTCCTCCGGGAAATAAAACTTGTATTCCTCCGGGAAGTAAATCTACTTGTATTCCTCCGGGAAGTAAAGCTACTTGTCTTCCTCCGGGAAGTAAAACTTGTATGCCTCCGGGAAGTAAAACTTGTATGTTCCTCGGGAAGTAAAAATATTCCTAAAAATGCCAACTTATGTTGGTTAGGAAGTAAATGTATTCCTACGGGAAGTAAAACTATATATTCCTAAAAATGCCAACTTATGTTGGTTAGGAAGTAAATCTATTCCCAAAAATGTCAACTCAGGTTGGTCGGAAATAAGAAGCTGTCAACTAATGTTGGTCGGAAACATTTTATGAGTATGTGAAAGCGATCAAGCAAAAAGCATTCAAAGTTCACATTCCACACTTGGGGGCTTCTATTACAGATATATTTATTCATTCGGTGGCACATTCTCATAACATCATGCAGTCGAGCATCAGATTCAGCCCCAACTAATTATCATTCAGAAGTTATTTTTCTTGCTCAGGAGCTAATTTTTCTTATGAAGTTCAGGAGGCATATTCAGGAGTTATTATGCACATGCTATTGAAGTTGAGGAGGCTATTGAAGTTCAGGAGGCATACTCAGGAGTTATTATGCACATGCTATTGAAGTTATGGAGGCATATTGAAGTTCAGGAGGCATTCAGAAGTTCAGGAGACATATTTCGGAGTTATTATGCACATACTATTGAAGTTCAGAAGTCAAATTCATCATCTACAGCACTGAGATCTTTACTACTACTGCCCGACCAACATTGAAGAAGAAGTTGTATGAAAATGTTTCGAAGTCCACCACTAGCTTGGTACTAATCAGATTGAAGAGTTGGGTTCAAAAGCTAGTATGTTACTCGACAAAGTATTCAGAGGAGCATAAATCAGAAGAATCAAGCACGTGAAGTTAGCACTCAGTTGCTCGGCACATGAGGCAGTTGGTCGGCTAGCAAACCAATAAACATACTTGAAGATTATGACAAGCTACAAGCTGCATACTATGGCATGGCTGCATCCAAATTCTCAGGGGTGATACATAGCACATGGAGTTTCTCAAAAGAAAGATTAGGAACCATCGATCATCCTGTATCATATGTCATCCAGGAGATAATGAACTTTATGTTGAACAAATCAAGAAGGTAGATCAAGAATTTCATGAGCACCGAGCAACACTGTAGAATAAATACTCCATCCTTTCAAGTAAACCATCAAGCATGGAGCATTGGGGGCTTTTGTTAACGCACAAATTCTCCATCTACGAGGACTAATCAAAAAAGGACACATGTCATCCTACGTGGCAATATTCGTCATCCGAGGAGAGTTGGTCGGCTCTCGAGGAGTATTAGTTGGCACCCGAGGAGTATTAGTCGTCACCCAAGGAGAGTTAGTCGGCACTCGAGGAGAGTTAGTCGGCACCCGAGGAGAGTTGGTCGGCATACCAACCAGGAAGATCAAAGGATAACTATGCATTTAATGTGCATTAATGAAGATGACAGCGCATTTAATGAGCCTTAATGTACATTTATACTGTATTAATAGATGACAACACATAGCATACCAAGCAATTCAACAATTAGATTCGTTGAATGTAGACATAAATGTCTACATACAATGAATCTCTTTATCTCCCATCACTATAAATACATGTATCCCCTTAGCCAAAAGGGGAGAGATCCCAGAGATCCAAGAGAACCTAGAAACCCCATACACAAGATACACATCCTTTCTCTCTCTACACCCTATGGTGCTATTGTAAACCCCTGGGAATAAAATAACAGTGGATGTAGGCTTTATTCATAGCCGAACCACTTTAAAAAGCTTTGTCTCTTATATATTTGATTTGAATGTTTATATTCATCTTCAATATCATCCTCATCATTTATCTGCGGTCAATCTCTCGGATGCCAATAGGGACTATTTTGAGCACAGGGTTGTTATAAAAAATTGGCAACATGCTCCTTTATCTGGAGACGAAGTTTATCAGGGTCCCAGATGCCCTTCCTATAGCAATGGGATAGGTTATTTTTATTTCATTTTACTTATTTTGAAATCATGCTTCTTCTATGTTTGACAAAATGTGCCACTGATATTGCTATTTTGATTTATTTGCAGTTGACAGCAAAAGAAAGTGTCCAAAAGAGGCAGACGTTAACATAATGCACTTGAAACTTATCTGGAGTTTGCATCAGACTATTGCCGACGAGCACATTAAGTCATCTTCATATCTGCTTCAGTATAAGAGTTACACAACTTCTTTTACTGCTCGTCCGATGATAAGTGACGCAGAGCCAGTACCAGCTTCCACCAGTTCTTCGCCTGAGTCACACGTTCCTTTAAGTGAAAGTATGAAGAAAAGACGACCTCCCACCCTGTTCGAGAAACCTGCCTCTGGTGCTGGAGAGGCAAAAAGAAGTAAGATTGACGTCCCAGGAGAGGGGACGAAGAAAATTGATGCACCTTCCTCGACTGCTCCTGTGAAGGTTGCCGAGAAGCTCCCAGTGGTCCCGAGCAAGTCTGCTACTCTAGGAGAAGTGATTGTAATATCATCGACTAAGAGTTCTTCCTTGGTCGAAACTATTCCTGTTCCCCCGAGAAAGATGAAGAAGAGCTCCTCGGTCAATTTGGCTGACACCGTCTCTCAGCCCCCGACTAGTGGAGTTCCCATTTTCGTTCCCCCGAGCTCTGCCATGAGCTCGGTGAAGACTTGGATCATTCTTGAGATCCAAGGCATTAAAGAAAACCTTTCTCGGGACACAGTTACCACATTGGCAGCTCGCCACATTGCTTCTGTAAGTCCTATTATTTTGAACTTTTCATCTTTCCCTTGTTATATCTGTCTCGGACTTGCTTTTATTTACTTTTCTCAGTTGGTGAGCTGCTTTAACACAATTTTGAAGAAGGATGAAGCTATTAAATCTTCAAGCTCCTCGTCAGGTGTAGAGGAAGCTTTGATAGGTTTGGGGCAGTCTCTGAAAGAGTCTTGCCAGAAATATGCTAATGATAAGGCAACTTGGGAGAAGAAACTTGCCTCCACCGAGCAGGAGAAGGCTCGAGTTATTGAAGTCAATTTAAAGGACTTGGAGGAGAAAAATAAAGAGCTCGACAAGAAGCTCAAAGATGCTGGAGAGTTTGAGAATAAACTCAAGGTTGCTGAGGAAGAATTAATCCAACTTCACGAAGTAAGTCGCCAGAAGGAAGAAGTTGAGAATAAACTGAAGACTGCTGAAAATATTCTGTTCGAGAAGCTTTCCTCGGAGAAGTTAAAGAGAAAAATGGCTATGAAGAAGTCTTTCAGCACCGGCCATTTTCTGTCTTCAACAGTTACATTAATGTGATGATGTAAAAGTCTACAACAGTTACGAATTCTGCAATATACAATATAAATTGATATATTTTTGCCAATTTCAAAATGTTATATACTTCAGGCATCTATTACTCAAATGTTGTTTTATATTAAATTATGAAGCATTTACAACTTCAAAATGCATTTTCCACAATAAGTCTAAAAATAATTACTAGAGTATAAAACATTAATGTATGGTTATAATATAACATTTATTTTATACATAAAGTTTAAACTAAAACTTTACCCTGTAGACACCCCGAGGGAGGAGGCTTAAAAAGTAAAGTTTTTTTTCTAAACTACCTCGTGGATAATTGTTTTGAGTTAAGGACACATTCAGTGTATATTTGATTTTTTTTAATAATGTGTGCATTAAATTTTGTATGTATGCAAGGATTTTTTGAAAAAAAAATATAATTTTGTACATAAAATTATATATTGTATGCACATTTTTTTGTATTACTTACGTATTAAGTTTGCGTATACCTTAAATTATAAGGTACATATTTGTGGGTGAGAGACCTTAGTGCGCTAAAAATATGTATGCTTTTTTTAATTATCCCCTCATTCTTAGTGATGTTGTTTACTTTAACCCCACTATCCTAATCCCTTTAATGTAACCCCTATATTTTAATACCATTACAACTCTGTTAAAAAAATCCTCATATCTTAATTAGATGACCAAATTATCGTCACTTCATTTTCTTACCCATATTTAAACCCTAATTTTTCATTAAACCCTAAAACCACCCCACCACCTCCTCCTCCTCCTCCAATTATATCTCAAATTGTATGGAGAATATCAACTTGAGATTGAAGGGATCCATGATGTGATTTCTCAGTCTCCAACTCAGTAAGACAAGTATGCTTCTGCTTTCTCATTATCTCAAATAAATGCATAACTATACAAAAAATAATGTTAAGAATGAAAATAAGTTAAATTACATAACGAATTGAATTTGGCATGTTTGGATCAATGGTAGGTATTGATTTCTCAAAGGGATTTGGCACCTCTCTCTCTCTAACAATTTAGGATTGAAGGTTCCTTTTGGAACCTCAATTTCAAGTTTTGAATCTGAATTGGAAGAATCATTTTATGGGGTTTGATATGGGGTTGGGTAAGAGGAGAATGTCTTGAAGTGAAAGGAAGAGTCGGCATCGGTGCTATTAAAGAGAGTGGTCACGGTAGCCATTATTGCTAATGAAGATATCTTTAAAGTGACATTGAAGGACCTTTAAGGATGGAATGTGTAGTTGTGACACCCCGCCTAATTAAATACCGGGCGATCACTCCTTTATTAAATTAAAATCAAGGTGAACAGTTGGTTCATTCTTAGCATCACTGTCGTTAAAATACTTTTCCAATTTAAACACCCTAAATAATTAAGCTAAGTGTCAAAACCATTTAAAACCGTATTCCCATTCTATTAAATCCAATTATAAAACCTTTAATCACTTACATTTTAAAGAGTCACACATTAAGAATAAAAATAGAATTTAACATACACGAATTTAATCATCAATAATAAATCCCAACATTTAGAACACTAAAGGAAAACATCCTGACAGTAATAAATCCCGAAGTAAAGGTACTGAAAGTAAAAATTACAATCTCTGACAATACCAACTAAATAATAGAAAGAGGGCGACACATGCCCCTGTTGGATAAAACTGAACTAGGAGTAGAATCGAATGGATGAAGTCGTCTAAACAACAGGCCTGCAACTCCCACCTAAGCTGCAGCACGTTCCTTCCAAAGGATCCTAAGTAAGACGCCCCTGTGGCTGGGCACCTGTAATACATACATATATATACAAGAGAGAGAGAGAGAAACGGGTCAGAGCCCGATAGTGTATATGATTTTAAAAATTGTTTAGCAAGTATTGAAATTGATACAGGCCAATGCAACAACATATTAGTGCGACACTCTCTTGAGAAATTCTCACCTCTCTTCTAATGTGCACACCTATCGTACTAACCTTCCCAACGGGTTGTCTTATCATTTATCGCACTAATCTTCCCAATGATTTAACTTATCTTAGATTACTCGTAAGATTCAAAATTTAAAGATTCCATTGTTTGAAAAGAATATTTCAATTAGTAACCAAAGTTCTCATTTTGACTTTATTAATCAATAAAGTTTTCCAATTTCATATTATACTTTCTCAAAACAAGTATTTACAATTTGAGTCATCAACCATGTCCTACATATCAAATCACAGTAGGCAGTTCCATATTTCAGAATTTCATATATATATATTAACTACTCGGAAATATATATATATCACAACAGCACCCCAAATAATAACTATGGTGCGGGCATACTCTACTATCCAAACCCCATATCACTCACATTAAGGGGAATACAAATTCGGAATCACTTTCGAATTGTATTAACACATACTCAAACAATATTGAGGCGAAGTATAGATTCTAAGTCCCTTAGGACCGTCTGAACTATCACTGCGATAGCCTGTACCAAGGATATCTATACACAAACAAGATGAGGCGAAGAATAGATTCCAAGTCTCTAAGAGGATGGAACATGACTGCGTCTCTTAGGACCGTCTGAACTATTACATCGATAGCCTGTACCAAGGATATCTATCTTCTAGGGTACAAGTCAATATCCCCCATAAAGGTCCCATCGAGATAAGACTGTCCCAGCGCGGAAACCTCAGGGATAGCAAGTAGCGTGGGCATGATTTTCACACATAGATAGTATATGCATACACAATCATATAACTATACTAATATTACCATATCAATATTGGGTATATTCTTAATTCCCATAATTACGACATTATCCATATTATCATATTTTAGTAAATACTTATAACGGTTCGTTACTAAACTTTGATTCGGTATTATTCCAACGTACCACACAACTCTCATGGCTTTATTTTCCAAATTATAGAATTCAGTAGGTATACACATTTGTCCCAAAGTAACTCTCTTACGTGTCTCTCTCTTTAAGTCATAAATTTACCGACCCTTATGTAATTATCCTAAAATACAATCTTTGCCCGTCATCAAGGGTCCCAAAATTTATTCACATGTCCTACTGGTCTTCCCTATCTCCCAAAACATTTTATTAAGGATGCTCAAGAATTTTCTCACAATAAATTGAATTTAACTCATTTAAAAAAAAGGAAATAGGAGTCTTCCAGGAGGGGTCAATCGATCGAGGTCTGGGGCTCGATCGATCGAACCTTCGATCGATCGAAGCTCCGAGCTCGATCGATCGATCAAGCAGGTCTGTGAAAACTGAAATTCTGCAGTTACGGGTTTCATCTCCAAACTTCAACAATTTCCATACTTTCTAATCCCAATCATCCCAGAATTGATACTACTAACCTTATATCATCATATTAGGTATTTTCAACGTAAAGCATGTCAATTTACGTCACTAAACATGGATTAATCATGCCATAATTCATCTAAATGTACAAGAACCCTAGAAATCTCTAAATCATGGTTCCAATCTTTTTTTCCAGAAATTCCTTCTTATACTACATTAAAATTTCGTGGATTATTCTCCTACATCACCAACAATTTCCAGAATAAGGTTTAGGTCATCACTACATGCAAATTCCTATCACAATTTAGGTTTTCTTCAATGAAATTCATCCCTAATCATCCCTAAACTAATATGAAGGATGCACTAACGAAATAAGCAAGATAAACACTTGCCTGGGATTTTCGATGTTCTGATTTGGTGTCGAATTCGCTATGGTTGCGTTCCCCGTCTCGCGATCTACGCGTTGGCGGTGGCGGCGGTGCAAAAGGTTGAGTTTCGGGCCTTGAATTAGCCTTGAGAGCTCTCTCCTTCCTCTCCTATGGCCGTCACTTGTGTTTAGAGTTTCTAACCCTAGATGATAACCCAGATATCTGATATAGCCCCTTTAATTTTCGTGGGTTTAATTACCCAAAAATACAAAATGACTAAAATGCCCTCCCGGGGTACTAATTAGGCCTAAAAACGCCCCGAGGCCCGAACTAAACCCCCGGGTATACTTTTCTGACTATCTCGACCCTTTCGGACGCGTTGGCGCACTCAAAACGACCATTCGAACAACTTATAAAATATTCACTTTTATTTATCAATATTTAGTCCAGACGCGACACGGGCGCGTCCCGACTCAAATTTCCAAAATTGCCATTTTATTCACTCGTGACATTCAATATAATCAATATTATATATTAATTTGCTCAATAGTAATATGCAACAAGTTTCCCATAATTACTAACTCTCGTCACGTTAATAATTATAACATAATTAAATTTCTGGATTTTTATTAAATAATTAACTCACATTAAATTTAATAAATCCCCAAATTAATATAGCATAAAAATACGAGGTATTACAGTAGTTTGTCGAGAATGATGTGAAAACATAGAGTTGGGGTGGTGTCACTATAGGAGAAATGGGTTTGAGTTTTGGTGGTATGCTAATGGGAGAAAGATTTTAAGGAAGAGGAGGAGGGGGAGGAGGAGGAGGAGGCGGTGGTGGTGGTGCTGGACGAGATGGAGGAGGAAGTTTTAGGCTTGGATAAAAAATTAAGGTTTTGATTTGGGAAACAAGATGAAGTGAGAGTTTATTTTGGTCAAAAATCTGATTTAGAGGTTAATTCTAATTAGGATGTAAGGAATTTTTAACAAACTTGTAACGGTGTTAAAACTCTGGGGCTATATAAAATGGATTAAGAAAGTGGGAGTAAGTAAGAAAACCTAAATATCGAAATTAATTAGAGTAAAATAATATTATTGGCCAACTAGTACAATGGTGAGCTATAAAATAGGAAACCAAATGCGAATATATATATGTGGAAAAATAAGGAATTATGATAGCTATTGTTATGGAAAATGAAGTTACTCATACCCAAGACTGTAAATTGAGTTGAATAGGTCTGAATCCCTCTCATTCGAGAGAGAGGGACACATAGATCCTATTTACAATGTTAGTGAGACACTCTTTGACGCCAAACAACATAACCTTCCACTTGAGAAATTTCCCTTCTATTTGTTCATTACTTCGCAAAAATTATAGCATTACTTTGAAGCTTACTTAGTCATAGTCATCACTTATTTTCAACTTAAAGCAATCCTCAGGAAAGCCAACCTATCTAGACAGATGTCCAAATGGTAAATGGAACATGGCAGGTTCAATATCCACTATCAACCAAGGACCACGATAAAATGCCAAGATTTTATAGACTTTATTACTGAGTTAACAGAGGAAGAAAGGCCCAACGACAAAGACTTCACTAACTAGTCAATCACCTAAGAGTTCGACCAATATAAAAGGTTGACTCTCTATGGAGGCAGAGCCTCTAATTTAAGAGGGGCGAAAGTGGGAGTTGTACTTATTTCTCAAGAGAAGACTATGATTGAACAGAGGATCAGACTTCGCTTCAAAGCCTCCGACAATGAAGCCTAATACGAAGTAGTCGTCGTCGGGTTGTGCAAAGTCTTCTCGTTGGGAGCGAGCCACCTCGACAGCTATTGCGACTCAATAATAATATACAACCAAGTGTCAAGATATTACAATGCCAAAGGTAAGCGAACGTCAGCATATCTACAGGTTGCCTAAGAATTAGTTGCTAAGTTTGAAAGATTCCATATTCAATAATTTCCCCAGGGCAACAATAATCATGTCGAAGCCTTAACAACTCCGGGGTCGATAGTAGAATCTGATCTTAAAAGATTCATTGAGGTGGAGTTCCTATCTCAACCTAGTATTGTAAAACCAAAGGTTTTCGAATAAGTACTCATCATTCAAAAATCTCCTAGCTAGATGGATCCGTTCACAACTTATTTGCAAGAAGACGTCCTACCGCCGATAAGAAACAAGACCATCAGATCAGGGAAAATGTTTCCTAGTTTTACCTATCACCTGAAGGAAAATTCGATAGGAGTTGTTTCATGAGTCCCTACGTTTGCAGCATGCTCCCAAATAAAATTGATTATGTCCTATATGAACTTCACGATGGTATCTTTAGAAGCCATGCAGGTGGGGGGGATCTTTGGCTTTTTAAGCGATCAAGGAAGGATAGTGTTGGCTGTACATGTAGAAAGCTGAAGTCTCTTAAGTCATAATATTTGAGAAGTTTCAAAATTTCTCACCCGTGCTTCACCACTAGCCAATGGCTTAAAGTCATTAACTAGCCCATGGACATTTTCTTAATGGAGTTTAGACATCATGGTCCCACCACCTACAGCACTATAAAATTGGAAGTATTTCCTGAAGAGCACAAACTATTTCATAAAGTGGATTGAAACGGAGTCATTGGCGAACATCAGATATACTGATATGATTGGATTCATTTACAGGAACATCATGAATCATTTTGGCATGCCAAGAATAATTATCATAGACAATGGAATGTAATTAAAAAGTGGGGCATTCCAAAACTTCTGTGGTAATCACAGAATTAAGCATCACTTCAGCTCAGTGGCCTACCCTCAATGGAATGGGCTGACCGAGGCTTCAAACAAGACAACTCTCGACGGCATGAAGAAGATATTGGAAAAGGCAAAAGGTTCTTAGGTGGATGAACTTTCCCATTTCCTTTAGTCATATTATACTATGCTTGAGAAATTAACTTGGGAAAATCCCTTCGCTTTAGCGTATAAAATAGAAGCCATCATCTCTCAAGAGGTAGGATTGCCAACTATGAAGAACACAGTTTTCGACCAAGACTTAAATGAACAAATCATAAGGATTTAGCTCGACGTAGGCGGTGAATGAAGGGAACAAAACTTAATCAAGTTATATTACTACCAACAAAAGTTTACCAAGTAATAAAAAAATGCGTCAAACCAAGAAGGTTTCAAATTCGATATTACATCCTCAGAAAAGTGTTCGATGATTCTAAAAACCCTTCAGATATCTATTTAAGTCCTAAATAGGAAAGACCATTCAAAATAATTAGAGGTAATCTTCAAGGAGCCTACCATTTGGAAACAATGGGTGTAGGGAGATCTCGAGGTCCCAGAATGTGGCAAATCTTAGGAAATTTTATTTCTAGCAAATTCATTTCTCATAAATTTTATCTTTATTGCTTGTGTTTCCCGAAATACTTTAAGATCAATTTATTCAATAAACTTTATTATTGTTCCATCATTATTCCAAATGGCAGACCAATTATTTCTACTTATAAATGCCTTAATATGATTAAACTTAATCAAAATCTCAAGGTTACATGTTTTCGTCATAAAAACATGAAAGCATCAAGAATTTCCTAGGCAAGCAAAAAAGTTAAAGGGGATCCCTACGCACTAAGCTTCTCGACTTTGGTCGGATAAAATCGTGAACGGGTGGATAGCCATATAACCAGGTGTATTTTCACCAGAATTTAGCCTAGGCCTAATGTTATGTAATGATCCAATCTAAAAGGTCAAACAAATAATAAAAATATGCCCGTCATAAAAAATGGAAACATTTTAAACATGGAGTTAACTAAAAATTTCATAAAGTGTTTATTTTACAAAACGCTTGTACCAATAGAATTACAAAATGAATAAAAAAAATCATAGTACACAATGTTCATCTTTGATGAGCTATTATCTCTGCAATTGTGACTCTTTGTTTATCATTAGGGTTTGGCCTAAACTCATCATCACTATCATGTGCCGAAAATAATCCTTCATCACTTCCAAATGGAGGGTGATTGTAAGTGGCGCACTCCACTTGTACTAGCACCAAAGCTCGGAGTCTTTAGGGATTTTCATAATAGATAGGGCATTCATCCAATCATTATCATAAGACACTTTCCTAGCTTCATCCATCTTAAGGAGGCATCCAACCAATTATCATCATAACCAGCAGCCCAAAATGCATGAGGGCCTTTTCTAAAGAGATACTTTAGCTTCATTATGTCGTGACCAAGACCTAACTTGATCACATCATCTCTCTTTGAGTTGTATCCGATTTTATCAGGCTTCTCTCTTAGAGAATTATTTTTTTCTGTAATAGCTCCGCAATATCAATGGCATCCATAACTTCACTCTTCATACCAGTGGAAAATGAGATTGTTCATTAAAAGAACTTGTCATTTTTTAAGAGCTTGCCAAACAGAGATAATACCATTGCACATCTAGCTACCAGCATCCCGACTAAGTACTATATACATATCATACGTCTCTGAAAAGGGTGGGACTTATACAATCCTATTTTCAAACTACTAGAATAAAAAGAAAAGGAATTCAGGCATAAAAGAGATGTTTTCAAAGATTGGATATTTTTCATTAGATCAAAGAGTGGGGAATGCCCTTACAAACACTAAAAAACATAATAAAACAAGGTTTTTTTTAGCTAATCTAATCCGAATTAGTTTTGACCCTTTTTTTCCTTCACTTGCTCTTAGGGTTTCGGGGCTTTGCCTTGATCAACATTCTCCATCTCTTCATTGACCACATATTATGCTTGGTCATTCCCTATGTATTTGTCACCTTCTTCCTCCCTTGGTGGAGAGCCTGGATCATGCTCCCCAAATAGCTCAGATTATAAAGGGACATTGGTCTTGTCTAAGGTCACTTCCTAACCTTTCTTAAATTTATAATTTTAAATGAAAGATAATTATTTCTTGTCCTGGATGAAGGACTTTACATACCTACGATCAAAGGCCTCATCTTTGGTTGTTACCAAGACACATGGATGATCTTTAGTATCCTTGTTTAGGTTATCACACTTCATCTTTAACTTATAAAGCTTCATCTTCAACTCAGATACCTTTAGGTTAGTGGACTTCTTCTCATTATCATACGCTTTTTTGGCAGTGACTAGAGTTGCATAAGGATTGCCCAGTGATTTCATCAGGTCATGGTTAGTCTTGACTTATTTGGCACCCCGTTGAGCATGGAAACAAATTCTTCCATAGACTACAAAGATAAAACAACCATAAGTCAATGCAATAACAAAAATAGGGAAGAAATTAAACCAAAAGTTAATTAACTTACTAAAAATAAAGCATGCATGGCGTGAGAACAAAGATAATCAAAGGTCATCATGTCAACCTACTCTAAGTCTAATGCCAGAATGAACCCCCTCAGCAGGCCAGAGGCTAAAGACATAATCTTGACCACCGACATGGTTTGTTGGCCCTTCCCAACGTTAGGGGAATCCACTTTCTTAGTGGGAATAACAATAGTAGAAGAAGGAATGTATTTATACTTCTTCTCCTTCTCCTTTTTTCAGAGAATATATAAGAGTAACAAGTTTGGAATAACCTTTGACCTCACTCATTTGGGTTACCTTTTGCTTATGGGAAGGTCAAAATATTCCTCGAGGGTAAGGTTTCTATTTCTCGGTGCAGTGTCATCCTCCTCAGTAGTAGGGATGGTATTCACATTCACAGACTAAAAAGAGGATGAGGTGATGTATTTAAAGGATTTCTCACTTACTAAAGGTATTGGTATCTCGAGATGGAATATACAAGCCTAACTATGAAGCTGGACGTAGAGTTGGTATACCCAAGTAGAAAGGACATCGACCTAGAGTGCTCTCCACATGGAACCAAAGGCCCCCTTAGCTTCCAAACTTTGATAAGCTACTCATGATTGAAATGATAAGGTTCCTTTTTATTTGACCCAGCTAAACAAAGCAAATGAGAAAGAAAATATTAGTATTTATTTCATTTGACCATTAACCAACAATAGATAGGATTGTAGTTGTTAATCTTCCTGATTCCAACAAGGTATCTAATACCTTTTTTACAACGAATAACGATATCTAATTTCTATAATCCTTATTTAAGTGTCATACAGTTCATTTATTCTATGGATACCATTCACGATCCTCCATATGTTTAGGAAACACAGAGCAAAATCACATGGTAGAATTCATAAAAGTCTAAGAAGAAATGGTTAGCGGGGAGGACATTATACACTCCTCAGCCACCGATATCGTATGAATCCAATGGTCGCCTTCAACATTATTACAATCAACTGTAATATCAGCACACTCTATAGTCACCCAATTAGGAATGGAGTATTTAAACATAAATTACCCCAAAGTTCTATTGTTCACATTATAAACCATTTTCTTCAAATACAGAAGGCAAAAAAGCATAAATGAAGAAATTTAGAGGATCATTACAAGAAAAATTAGATATGAGAAACAGAGAAAATTTACAAGTAAAGAAAATTTGCAGAAACCTCCCGGGCTTTGAATAGTTGATGTGGTGGAGAAAAATGGCGGTTGGAAACTTTTGATAGCTTGGTTTAAATTTAAAGTAATCTCATCATTTAAAACAGAACCCAATGCCATAACTGGCAGAGGCACTTCAGTTTTTAAGAAGGATTTTTTCCAATGTACCCCCAATTAATGTGAGAAATTACAAGTATGCCCTTCGAGAACCTAATGGTCAAAATAGCGCAAAATCTTCTTCTAAGAATTTTTTCTAAAAAGTGACCATCTTAAATTTCGACCAATCACCTCAGCCAACCATCTTACTTATCAATCTTTTCACCATATACAAGCCACAAATCTTCAAGAGCAAGTATGTGGGAATTATTCGAACACCCTAAATAGCCCAGGTCATATAAACATCGGCCCATCATGAGCAGATAAAGGAGGAAAACTAAAGATAACAACGAACAAGATTTACACCCGCGTTGATTTTGAGGGAATATGAGTATAATCAAAGGGCGACTTCATTAACAAATTCTGGATTCCTTCACATCACAATATATTCTTTGCCTATAAATGTAACCCTCGCCCTCGGGAAATGGGTTATGTAATTCTTTTTATTATAAGAGAGGAATAATAAGAAAGAAAAAACACCCTGTGGATGTAGGCCATTACCAAACCTCGTGAATAATTGTGTCATGTGACTGGTTTTATTTTTTTTTGGTATTAATTGTTTGGGATCATTTATTGGGGGATTTTTGCACCTACAAATAATGAGATTGATTAGAGTCAAATATTAAAAGTTGTAGACTTGTCGGATGGGATAAAACCTCTAGGGTAAAAGTAGATCTACGAGTGGAAGAGAATGATAGAAGGGAAGGTGGAAACATTTAAGGCACAACTTGTTGCAAAAGGGTTCACTAGAAAATAGGGGATTAATTATGAGGAGACCTTTTCATAGGTAGCTATGATTAAGTCTATCCAAATTCTCTTATCCATTATTGCGCATCTCGATTTTGAGATTTGGAAAATGGATGTCAAAACATCATCCTTTAACTGTAATCTTAATGAGTGCATCCATATGATGCAACCCATGGGATTCATGGAAATAGGCCAAAAAATCAAAGTGTGCAAGCTTAAGAGAGCCATTTATGGACTTAAGCAAGCATCGATGTTTAGGAATATTCGATTTGATTAGGAAATCAAATATTTTGGTTTTGATTAATGTTTGGATGAGACTTATGTGTATAAAAATAATGGCGAAAGCTTGGTGGTATTTTTAGTACTATACGTAGATGATATTCTCTTAATCGGGAATGGTGTAGGTGTATGGTCCAGTATAAGAGTGTGGTTTTTTATTCAGTTAGATATAAAGTACTTTAGACATGCCAATCACATCCTTTTGATCGATCTTTTGGGTGATCAGAAAAATAAGATGTTAGTCTTATCTCAAGACACTTATATCGACATAGTTCTCACAAGGTTTAGCATGTAGGATTCCAAAAAAGGGTTTTTCCCTTTTAGGAATGGAATTTCTTTATCGAAGGTTTAGTGTCCTAGGACACCTGATGAGATAAAGAGGATGAGGAATATCCTTATGCTTCGATAGTGGAAAACATCATGTATGCTATGGTCTGTATCAGACCGGATATCTCTTATGTCATTAGTATGGTTAGCATATTCCAGTCTAATCCAGGTGACGAGTGTGGACACCCTTATTTGTAATCCGGGTGTGCATCATTTTATCTCATTCGATAAACTTCACCAAACCTGAGCGCACTAAAATCAAAATGTAAGATACCTTAATGGGAAGTCAAAAGTACTAAACCCTCAATAAATAAAACTTGCAAGGACCCATTTATAAAATGTTAAATTATAAAAATAGCCCCGATAAATCTTACTGGGACCTTTAACCATTCGGTTAAAATCCCCAATGTCCTTCAACCTTTTAGTGGAAAAGAAGTTTAACCGTTCGATTAAATTCCCCTCTAGTAATGATTATGACATCCAACAAAATATGTTCCCAACCATCCATGTGCCACCCCACCCCGGAGTCCACCATCGAAGACCTTTGAAAAAACAATGAAACGCCACGAATCAGGCCCTATTAATAGAGGTCCTCACCAACCTTCAAAATCACCCCCAAAACCAACATTGATTCGATTTTCTAACTTTCTTATTTCGAACTCCCTATATACTCGAGCTCTTTCAAAAAATTCAAAAAAGAAGTTCCTACCTTTGAAAAGTCGCTTCAGTCATAAAAGAGGTTCTTACTTATTAAAAGTTCCTCTAAAATTAAAATAGAGTAAAACCTCTATGCCCATTCCACAAAAGTTGGTACTTCTAAACTAAGCGCTACCGACTAAATGAATCTCTGCTCACCTCGGACACCTCAAGTGGGGAAACTCCCCCATGAAACATTTAGTTCATTCTACATGGTAAAAGAAACTGTTTATGAATCTCGAGGCCATTCCCTATATATATTATGATAAACTATACATATATGTTTATCTCTTTTCGCTCGGCCCCCATTTAGAGTATCAGACATGCACTTTATAATGTTTATATTTTAAATCCTAATTTTTAATCCAACACCTTTATTAGTTGACTTAACAGTCTCATATGTTAAATAAATGCTAATAAAATGCCATAACAACTATATAAAAACATGAAAATGTACTTTTCGAAATCAATCTTAGGAAAGTATGAGTGAGCAGAGTTAGTCTGAAACTTTTCACAAGACAAAATCTAAAATTCGACTACTACCACCTCTTGTCCAACGAATAAAACCCATCCCCGCGATGGCAACCCAAATATGTGTTTTTACATCAATTGCTTATCAAATGTTAGCCTTTGATTAACGTATCTTTGGAATATAAATATCTCAATCCAATACAATGGATATGTTATATTAAAGACTAGGATCCATGAATACCGTAATGTTCCCATAAATATGTCCCACTTATTGGCACTACGTTGGCTTTTATTGCAAGTCTCCTTTGATATGTAGGCTCTATACCAAAATAAATTCATGAATCCCATGCCTCATCATACGTCTCTCACCATATTATATCACGGGGATTCATCTGTTCACAGTCAAAACCCCTTTCTCCAATGCATAGCAAAGGATTATAGAACATGACATCCTTAGCGTTACACCTCTAAACTAGTTTGAAGGTTCAATAATACTTTCGAGCCAGTGATTTCCAGTAAGTGATGAATGTTTTTATCGACAACATCAGGTCAAATCCCATTCTGAACCTACACTAAAGATACCCATTGTCCTACAAATAGATTATCTCCCTCCCAAGACAAGTCCTATACTTTCACACATATCACATTGGAACACGTGAATAACCGAACTACGTAGGCTTTGATATCATGGCTACGCGAGTATGTAGGTGCAATATCAAGTCCTTATCATGAGCACAATTCGCGATAATATATCTCTTGATGTATTATCATCATCGAGATGCACCCATCTCTCACCCCCATCCCTCATCTCTCTCACACAACATATGAAATATCAAACTATCTTAAAGACACGATCTCTCAGGCACCCTATGTAAACGTAGAAACATGTATACATTCAACGTAATTGGACTACATAGGCTTTGATCATAATTCTTCTTGGGTACATAAGTGTAATATTGAGACCTACTCATGAGCATGATCTTCAATAATGTATCTCTCGATATGTTATCATAACGAAGATGTACTTATCACTCATATTACCTTTCTATCTCTCCTTACACCTTGAAAGAGATATCAAACTACCTCGAAACTAATATCTCTCACAAACTTACATGCATAACACAATCATGGAGTCATATATAATTTCCCTTATATACCTTTATCGATTGAAGTGATCTTCTAACACCCCTCGCTAATACCATTTCATAGCTAATAGCCTATCGACATTTAAGGTATTCTCAATCTACGATCTTTAAACAAGTTCTAAAAAAAACTAAAAAGTAATCAATTAATGTTAATAGCTATAATAAGCATATAACCAAGGAGGTATAAATAACAAGTGGGGTTCATAACACCCTCCCCACTCATAATCTAGTTCTCGAACCCACGCAATAAGAATCTTCGGGTTAATCGTAGACTTAAATCTTCCATAGAATTAGACCAAAAGGGTTAACTTGAATCTTTTATTTGTTTTTATATGACACAAACTCGCAACTCTAAACAACTAATAAGCCCCTACTCGCACGGATCACACTTATTCCTAGGCCTAAAACTAGGGGCATGTGACTCAAACTGGACATGGCTTCAAATATCTTCCAGGGAAAAATTCCACCGCTCGACCCACATCAAACCAATAACTCAACCTCGGTGGAACGCAACAGATCGAGAGATAAGCACTGCTGAACATCCATCGTCAATGCACAAGATCCCACCAACATGCATGCTATTTGAGGCCCACACTGCCACAAGGAGCACTGGACTGGTGTGAAGCACATTCTCAAGTACCTGAAGATGACTAAGGACTATATGTTAATTAACTCAGTAGAGAGTCTAGTACACATTGGGTACACTGACTATAATTTTCATTCAGATGGGTACTTAGGGAAATTGAGCTCAATATATGTTTTACCCTAGTAGGTGGAGTCTTAATTTAGAGCAGTATCAATTTGTATTTATTATTGATTCCCCCATGGAAGTCGAGTATGTTACCTCTTTAAAGGTAGCAAAGGCAGTTGCTTGATCTGAAACTTCCTAAGTGATTTGGGTGTGGTTCTTTGAGTGTAGTCAGTTATTACACTTTACTGTGATGATAGAGATACGGTAGAGAATTCAAAAAAAATCAAGGACTCATAAGAGGGTGGAGCATATTGAGGTCAGGTATTACCCGAGAGATAGTGCAAAGGGGATATGTTATAGTGACTAAGATTTCACCTGAGGACAACATGGCGGATCCTTTTACAAATGGCTTACCAACTAGGACTTTTGACAATTACATAGAAGAAATGGGAGTCAAGTTCATGGCCACGTGGATTTATGACTAAATGGGAGATTGTGGTTTTTTTTCTTAAAAAACGTGTAAAATATTTTATTATTGATTACTAAAGGTTTGTTTTATTCATTTTGAAATGAAAGTCATGTTTATGAGAATCATTTATATTTGTTTAAGTATATTATTTCACACTAATGCCAATCAATAGAGTTAATAGGAATTTCAATGATGCGACTTAGGGTTAATCACATGGAGATTATAATTATTCTTCTATAATAGTATTTAAGAATCAATTCGGGTTTATTCCTGGGAAGGTATATGGAGAAAAAGAAGGTTCTTCATATGTTTTTTTATAGATTTGGAGAAGGCATATGGTATGATACCAATAAATATAATATGCCTTCTCCAAATCTATAAAAAAACATATGAAGAACCTTCTTTATTGGTATCATAAAAAAGGAGTGACTTGTAGATATATTGATGTGATCAATTACATGTATGATGGGGCCTTGACTATAGTATGAACATCAGTTGGAGAAAGTAGTGATTCCCAATTATCGTAAGTCTGCACCATGGTTTGGCACTAAATCCTTATCTCTTTGCCCTTATTATAGATGAGTTAATTGGGAAAATACAAGATTAGGTTCCATGGTGTATGATATTTGCAAATGATATTGTTTTAGTGGATTAGACTAAGATGGGGATTAATGATATATTGAAATTATGGAGAGAAACTCTAGAAGCAAGAGGATTTAAAATAAATAGGACTAAAAAAAATATGTGGAGTGCAATTATAGTACTTATAGGAGGGAAAATGGGGATGTGGTAATATTAGAAGGTCAAGAAATACTTAGAAATGATCATTTTCATTATTTAGGCTCGATTATAAAAAAATGTGAACATATTAGTACTGATGTTGCTCATAGGATCAAAGCAGGCTGGGTTGAGTTGACAAGTTCTACCAACATATTGTATGATAAGTGTATACTTTTGAAGTTAACAGAGATATTTTATAGGACGACCATCAGACCCGACATATTATATAGGACAGAGTGTTGGGCAACCAAAAAATAAAATGTGAAGAAAATAAGTGAGACAGAGATGCGAATGCTAAGATGGATTTGTGGTATACTCGATAGGATAAAATTAGAAATGAAAAATTTCTGAAACGATAAAATTAGATCATATAGAAGATAAATTGAGAGAAAAAAGTCTTAGATGGGTTGGACACATCAAGCGTAGATCAATGGATTCGTCTTTATGGAAGAGTGATTTAGTTTATACTGATTATAATGCAAGGGGTAATTGTAAGCCTAAATTGACTTGGTGGGATATTGTCAAAAGGACATGATATCATGTGTTTCAACTGAAGATATTACAATGAATAACATTTAATTGAAGAATAGGATTCATGTAGCTGACCCTATATAATTAGGAAAATGTATTGTTGAGTTTAGTTTAGTTCAGCTTTTGGGAGTCCTCTTACAAGATCTTTATTATATAATTTATGAATGAGTTCCATATTAGCATGGTCGTGTTTTCTATGCCATTACCATGAAAAATCGTCCATAGCGGTGAGATATTTAAGTTTTTGATAGGTTAGGTCATCTATATGTAATGTGTATACATTTGAGGTTCTAGAGGATATAAAGAATATTTCATTATCGAAGGAACTTTTAACTAGGCGGTGTTTTGAGTCGAAAATAACTGGGTATTCTTTACCACATAGTTGACTAGTGCTAATTAAGTTATGTTTAAGACCAACCATAATTAAGACATTATCAATAAAGTTATAATTTGACGTGTAAATTTTCCCTTCACTGATAATTCTACATTTTGATTTGTCACCGAAGGTTACTTTTCCTCCTTTATGAGGAACTGAGTTTGTGAATTTTGATTTGTCACCGGTCATTTATCGAGATCATCCAGTTAAAAGGTATTACTTTTATTTATTTGTGGATGTCTTCATGCATACATTCACGAGTTAATAAAATTGTTTTTCTTTTGATCCCCTTAAATATTTGGGTCCATAGAAGTTAGTATGTGATGATAAGGAACTAGGATCTCAAAATAGACGTTCATTATAAGAGGGGTTTAAGTATTTTATGGGATCTTGTATTATGGTGATAGTGGCGTGATTTGAAACTTTTCTTTTTATGACAAAATTATTTCCGACATGCTGTGTTTTTAGAAAAATATCATTATTTTTTATTGGTGCATTGAGAGAAGTCATTAAGGATTTCATGTCATCTTTTAGATTATTTGGTTCCATTTTAAGAAGAGGTATCTTATGATACTTTGATATTTTAGTGTGAGGGATCTTTTTTATGTTTGATAAAGAAGTCGTGATTTTGTTGTTAAAATTCATTTTCCATAGTTTTACAATTTTGACAAAGATTTCAAAAAGGTATTCATAATCACAAAAAGGGTTTTGATATGAATATAACTAATTGTCTAAACCCACAAGATGTAGTTTTGTTCCATTGGATTCACTTGATTCACTACTCGAATGAGAATCATCGGAGTCACTACATAATGCTTTCATAGATTTCTTACCATGGCATTCCTTATTTTCACTTCTCCTTTCCGTTCGCCTTTATGGAAATTCCATGATGAAATGGATGTATTCATTGCATCCAAAGAATTTGGTTTTTTCTTTGGATTAATGCGTCAGAGGGTTGTCTATTATAATTTGACATTTTGTGGCCATCTTTTCATCGATATTTGAGGAAACTAAAGATTTTTGTAATAAGATCCATTATTTTATTTATGGAAAGATCTCATTTTTCTTAATTTTCGAGGATGGCAGATTTTTCTTTTGTTAATTTAATCATTGTCTTATCTATCCTTGATCTTTATTTCGTATGTGAGGGGAGATAAAATGATTTTTTTCTAAAGTTATGTCTCCTATTTATATTTGAGATGGGAGAACTATCTTCTTGGAATCCCACTTCTTTGGTATGGACTTCAGGAGCTTTATACTTTTCACCGTTAGAAAATTTTCTACCAAGATTACAAAGTTTGTTTTTAATTGTACGAAATCTATCATACATATTGTAAGGACATTTTTGTCCATTATCAATTTGTTATGTCGCACGCCGTTACACCGTTGAAGAAATTCAAGATTCATGCAGTCATCAACGGATCCGAATATCAAAAGAAGAAGAGGAATCAAAGTCTAACAGGCCGGATCGGTCCGCCCAGAATAAAAGAACCGATCCGCCTGCGGACCGGTCCGCCTCATAACCGGACCGATCCGCCTGCTGAAAGACAGTGTACCCCGGACCGCAAGCGAACCGAAGAAGCCTAAAATAAAAAGAACCGATCCGCCTACCCGGACCGATCCGCCTCAGACCCGGACCGGTCCGCCTGGGATAATCTCAAACAGATCGTACAGAGATTTTTTAGGCCATGTTATTCCTTTATAAACCGACTACGGGAAGTGGTTTTCAAAGACTTCTACACACGATTTTTAGAGTACAAAAAACTCTAAGTCTTCACCTATTGAGCCTAAGACTCTAGGTTTTTTTATTCACACAAATTTCAAAACATTTGTGAATCTCTTTGGAACCCAGGAACGAACTTTTGCTGTTCATACCGTTGTGGAGAAGACCGTTCTTCTTCTTCATTGCAGCCCTACTCGAAAGGGATAACTCCAGCCGCCGACTACAGAATCCGACACCTGAGGGTAATTCTTAGTCACTTGTATTTTCATTGTAATCCGAAAATTGTACACTTACAATATTATAATGGAAATAAATGGTTTTGCCCCTTTGGGGGATTTTTCCTCACAAGCATGTGTTTGAATGTTCTTGCTTAGTTCATTATCTTATTCAATCACATACTGTTGCATGTTTGGGGTTTGTTTGAGTTAAAAGGTGTTTAATATATAATTTTATCATTTGAACGCAAGCATATACGTTCTCAAATTGGTATCAGAGCAGGTTACGCTAATCTATCACGTATTCCTATTTTTCGCAAAAATTTTCTAAGATATCAATTTTAAAAAAAAAAATTGATTTTTGAAAAAGTGTGTGTTCAAATGGAGAAGTTATATAATAAAATGACAGTTTTTGACGGGACAAACTATGCCTATTGGAAAGCCCGTTTGAGATCTGCATTAAAAGCCATTGATTAGCGTGTCGAGATTTTGGTTGAAAGAGGGTGGACACCTCCCTCCGTGACTGTTGATAATGTAATCAACTTGAAACCTGTCACTTCTTGGACTGAAGAAGAATTTAAATGGTCATCTTTTAATTCTAAGGGTCTAAGTGCTATTTCTGGGTCTGTCACACTTGATGAGTTCAAACGAATAATGACGTGCACCACGTCAAAAGAGGCATGGGATGTTTTACAACTCACCTATGAAGGAACAAATGCTGTGAAAGAGTCTAAATTGCAAAATTTAACAACTCAATTTGAAACCATCACCATGCATGAATTTGAATGCTTTGATGAATTTTATGCTAGACTTTCTGACATTGTGAATACTAGCTTTAATCTTGGTGAACATATTCCTAATGCTAGAGTTGTTAAAAAGATTCTTCGTTCTTTGCCTAAGCGTTTTATCCCTAAAGTCACTGTGCTAAATTCTATGGGTAATTTAAATACGCTAAAATTGGAAGAACTTGTAGGAGATTTGCAAACATATGAAATTGATATGTTCCCTAAAACTGCTAAATCTAAATATAAGGGAATTGCACTTAAGGCCCAAGAGAGAAGGAGTGAGGGGTCGGCTAGAAAGATGGTAGAGTCATCTAGAAAGAGAGAGACTGACACGTCTGATTCTGAGTGCGATTTTGACTTAGATGATTTGGCTCTTTTTGCAAAAAAAATCAAAAGGATTCTCAAATTTAAGAAAAATGGCAATTTTAAAGATAAAAAGAAATTTGAGCAAAATAAGTTTGAAAAGAAAAATGAAAAAGTTTTAAAGATCCTCCTAAGAAAGATAGTGAGAAATGCTTTGAGTGCGATGGTAGGGGTAATAGAGCCTTTGAGTGTGCCACTCGTCTTAACAGAGAGAAAGGGAAAGCTGTCCTTTATGCTACCCTTAGCGACGACAGTGAGGTCGAGACGGTGGATTCAGGAGATGAGTCACCACATGAGTGTAACTTCACCGCATTCATGGCCAGTCAAGTGAGCACTCCTAGTTCTCTTCACGACGATGAGGATGATGCTTCACAGGGACACCTCGATAGTGAGATCGATGTGAGTGAGGGGGAGGATGACTCAAGTGAGAGCGAGAGTGATATTCAACGCGCCTACGCTGAGTTATATTCTGAGTCTTTTAAAACTAAAAAATGTAACAAAGCGCTAGTTCTTAAGATCACCGGCTTAGAGGAAGATTTAAGAAAGGCAGAGAGAGAGAGTCTTCCACCTTCACCGTCCTGAGAGAGAGAGAGTTTTCCACCTTCACCGCCCTGAGAGAGAGAGAATCTGGTTGTGTCGAGAAAGAGAGTTTGTTTAGAGAGAGAGAGAGAGTGTTTTAGAGAAAGAGAGAGGGGACTTGACTAAACAAGTGGCTAGTCTTACGAGTCAGCTCCATTCCTCCGTGGAGACTCGGAAGAAACTTGAAGCCCTGGTTGCCCAGCTGACTCATGATCTTGAGAAAGCACGGGAAGTCAAGGTACAAATCGAGGACAAATCTGGGAAGATGGGAAAGATGCTCCTCGGCCCCGCTTTAGGTTTTGGTGATCGGCAAGGAATTGGTTATGATGGTGCCTCCACGTCCCAAATTGCACCTGGACCAGTTCCTGAATTTACTACGACTCCTTATGGCCACCATCAAAAACCTCGAAGGAGAGTTCGACCAAGAAAGGCAAACCAAGGTCCGCCTTTGACTGTGTCCTTTTGTACTTATTGCAAAAGAAAAGGCCACCTTAGGGAGTTTTGCTATAACATAGGTAGGACACGACGTACTAATGCTCCACCACGTCATACTGATGAGTTTTCGAGTCTGAGAGAGCAAGTTGAGTTCTTAGCTACCACATCCCAGAGTTTAATGGAAGAATTCCGACGAATGTCTTTGGCGTTAGTGAATGCTTCTCACTTTCCAGCTAAAACCAACAACAAAAAAGGCAAACTAAAGGTCATCTCGACTTGGGTACCTAAGAAAGATAAAAAGGCTTTCGTTGTTTATGTTGCTCTCAAAGCACACAATACCTCACAGTGGTATTTTGATAGTGGGTGCTCCAGACATATGACAGGTGATGCCTCATTTTCTACGACTCTTGAGGATTATCAGGATGGCAGAGTCACCTTTGGAGATGGGAGCAAGTCTAGCATTATAGGACGTGATACTGTCGAGTTACCTAGGTTACCTAAGCTAGAAAATGTTTTATATGTAAAAGGTTTGAAAGCAAACCTTCTCAGCATTAGCCAGTTGTTAGACACTGACTTTGCAGTAAAGTTTGACCGGGACACGTGTAAAGTCTACAATCAAGCCGATAAACTTTTGATGCAAGGGGTAAGGACCGATGATAATTGCTATGGGACTGAGCCCACGTCCTCACTTGTCTGCAACAGCGCCACGATCACTCCTATGGATCTGTGGCACCAACGTCTAGGTCACATGAACGTTAGAGATCTCAACCTCTTAGCTAAAAAGGACCTAGTACGTGGCTTACCATCTCTTGGAAAGTCAACTTCGATCGTTTTTGGACCCTGTCAGATGGGAAAACAAATTCGTAGTCCCCATAGGAAGTTGCATTCCATTACCACCTCTCGTGTTCTTGAGTTGATTCACATGGATCTTATGGGTCCCACTCGCACTGAGAGTCTAGGTGGTAAGAGGTACATCCTCGTGATGGTAGATGATTTCTCCAGGTACTCCATTGTAGGTTTTCTGAGAGAGAAATCTCATGCTGTAGAATTTTTAACGACCAAGTGCCGTGTCCTACAAAATCAACACGGTGTCACTATTAATAGGATGCGTAGTGACAATGACACTGAATTCACAGAAGCAAAGGTAGATCTTTACTGTGATAGCCTCGGGATCAAACATGAGTTTTCTGCTATGAGAACTCCTCAGCAAAATGGGATTATTGAGAGAAAGAATAAAACGATCTAAGAAATGGCTAGATCTATGCTTCTAGGTCATAAAGTTTCTAGGAGATTTTGGGCAGAGGCAGTGTCTACTGCATGCCACACGGTGAATAGGGTTTATTTGCATCCACACACACTTCAGACTCCTTATGAGTTGTGGACTGTTAAGAAGCCCAACTTGACATATTTCCGTATTTTTGGGAGTAAATGCTACATCCTACGGGATAGAGAGCAATTAGGAAAGTTCGACTCCCGGAGCGACGAGGGAATATTTCTAGGATATTCATCAAATAGCAGAGCATACCGAGTTTTTAACCTGAAGAGCTCTAAGGTTATGGAATCAATAAACATCATCGTGCAAGATGACGAACCTCCGACGGTTATTGATCCTAACCTTCAGTGTGAGGATGAGAATTGTTCTGATAGCGATTTACCTGTTCCTCTCTCACACTCTGTAGATCCTACTCCTGCGCTAGGGGACACACCTGCTTGGGTTCGCAAGAGTCATGACCTTTCTGCCATTGTTGGTGATCCCACTCTAGGGGTCATGACTCGTGCTCAGCTAGATAACGTTGTTAGCCATCTTTGCTACACGTCCAAAGTCGAGCCCAAGAACCATAAAGAAGCACTCAAGGATGAACACTGGATATCTGCTATGCAGGATGAGTTGCTTCAGTTTAAAAAGAATAATGTCTGGGAACTAGTCCCCCGACCTAGTGAGACTAATGTGATAGGTACCCGGTGGATTTTTAAGAATAAAATGGATGAAAATGGTACCATAATCAGAAATAAGGCTAGGTTGGTCGCTCAAGGCTACACACAGATAGAGGGTGTAGACTTTGGGGATACATTTGCTCTTGTAGCGAGGCTTGAGTCCGTCAGTCTTCTGCTCGCCATCGCATGTCATCTGGGCTTCAAGTTATATCAGATGGATGTCAAGAGTGCCTTTCTGAATGGCATTCTACAGGAGGAGGTATATGTGGAACAACCAAAAGGGTTTGAAGACCCTCAGCACCCGGAGCACATCTACTATCTGAGGAAAGCCTTGTATGGATTGAAGCAAGCACCCCGTGCTTGGTACGAGAGGCTTACTCCCTATCTCTTAGCTCGTGGCTTCAAGAGAGGGGGAGTAGATATGACGTTGTTCGTCGGGAGAGATGATGGTGCTATTTTGGTTGCCCAGGTCTATGTGGACGACATAGTCTTTGGATCCACATGCTCCCAGCATGCTCACCACTTTGAGGAGGAGATGGAAAGTGAGTTTGAGATGAGCATGGTTGGTGAGCTTACATTCTTCCTTGGTCTCAAGGTTCGTCAGCCAGAGGATGGGATGTTCATCTCCCAATCCATGTATGATAGAGACCTAGTGAAGAAATTTGGTTTAGACTCCGCTAAGCATGCACGTACACCTATGAGTACCACTACCAAGCTTAGTAAGGACACGTCAGACAAGGACGTAGAGCAAACCTTATATCGGAGTATGATCGGTAGTCTTCTCTACTTGACTGCCAGTCGTCCCGACATCGCCTTTAGTGTTGGAGTCTGTGCGCGATATCAGGCATCCCCGAAAGAGTCACATTTACTTGCTCTAAAACGTATTATTAAATATGTAAGTGGGACTCTTTCACACGGTATTTGGTATTCCTTTGATACCAATGACCATTTGGTCGCCTATTCGGATGACGATTGGGCCAGGGATGTAGATGGTTGTAGGAGAACTTCTGGTGGGTATTTCTATTTTGGTTCTGCTCTTGTCTCCTAGCTAATAAAGAAGCAAAATTCCATCTCTTTGTCCACTGCGGAGGCTGAGTACATAGCCGCCGGGAGTTGTTGCACACAACTCTTGTGGATGAAGCAAATGCTGGAGGATTATTGGATTTCACAGGACACCATGACCATTTCCTGTGACAACACGAGCACGATACACATATCCCGCAATCCAGTTCAGCATTCGCGCACCAAGCACATCAGGATATGTGAGCACTTTATTCGTCAGTTAGTTGAGGAGAACACTGTATCCCTGATTTTGTTCCTACCGACCGTCAGTTAGCCTACATTTTCACGAAACCTTTAGATGCCCTTAGATTTGAGAGTCTTAGGAAGTCTTTGGGGATTTGCACAGTTGACTGAGGGGTTGGTCTACGTCTAGAATAGGATGTTTCTTCATGTTCATATCATATGCTTCCTATTGCTAGTCTATTTTATATGTACCATTGCTTGTTGTACATCTATTTATTTATTCTTTTTGCTTTTTATATTTCTTTTGAAAAATACAAAAAGATTTTATTTTTACTAATGTTTTTGAAAAAACCAAAAAGATTTCTGCTTTTGCTCCTTTTATGGATGAGCATTTAAGATAGCCAAGTCACAACTTCTTTCCATATATCCATGTGACTGTTTGATAGAGATTTGAGAGGCTACATCATTTCATCCATGTGCTTTACATTGTTTGGAGTCTTTGAGATGTAATTAGTGATATCTTCCTACATGTTTGACTCCTATATCCTTTATTGCACACATGCACGGCTATATTTGATTATTACACTTGTCTATGTCATATTGGCTTGAGTGTTTCCATCTCAATTCTGTCTATACAACTTACAATATGCAATAATTCTTGACAAGACTTGACTGCATGTAAAAACCGTTTTGGTGAGACTGTGTATTTTTGTATAATGGGGAGGGGCTGCGAAAGGTAATCATCTATCCTTTGCGCAAAATCCACCGTTAAAAAGGACCTAAAAATGAAGGAATTTTACTATCCGAGGTCTAAAGAGGTTAAAAGAGCCCGAAAAAATTTAAAGGCAATAACAATCACTTTATGCCAAATATGGGCCACTTAAGTTTCACCATCAATTCTCCAAAGTTTGAGAATTTAGAATACCTCTATTCAAAATATATATCTGAGGGAGTTTGGTTGGAGAATCTTTAAACGGGTTTGCACTTCCTTGAAAGTCCTGAAAAAGCATAAATCGTTTTGGATGTTATTGGTGTGAAAATCACTTTGGGCTTTGATTTGTTGATTTGATTGAGTCAATATCTTATATTGTCATTCTTTTACACCAAAGGACGCATTTGAGTTCATTCGCTAGGAGTATCCAATATTCATCGTGCACATATGTCATGTTTGTATGCATTGATTTTCCTATCGAATTTGATCACACCACTTCATTTATGCTATCATCGACTTGGTTGTTTTGTGTTCATTCATGGTGTGATTTTATTCTAGTGACACCCCGCACTTGCTTATTTTGCTGTATTTCTCTCATTTGTCTATTTGGGGACATCATAAAAAGGGGGAGAAAGAATTACCATATTTTAGGGGGAGTTTTGTGTTTTTGAGATTTGATACAACATGCTTTCTTCATTTGATATCTCATTTCAAACTCGATACGTCACTTGGTATTTTGTCTTTTCTCATGTGTGTAGGTACTACATGGATTATCATTGGATTGCACACCCTGATGAGAAAAGTGTTGAGATTCCTGAAGAGCTGAAGAGCAAACGTTGAAGTCTTATTCAATTGTATCTTTCCAGTTTTGGGTTCATGGAAGGGTAGATTTGTATAGGAATTTTTAGTTGTTTGGTAATTCGGATGTTTGTTTTTATGTATGTACCGGCATAGACATAGGGGGAGATTTGTAAGGACATTTTTGTCCATTATCAATTTTTTATGTCGCACGCCGTTACACCGTTGAAGAAATTCAAGATTCATACAGTCATCAATGGATCCGAATATCAAAATAAGAATAGGAATCAAAGTCTGACAGGCCGGACCGGTTCGCCCAGAATAAAAGAACCGATCCGCCTGCGGACCGGTCCGCCTCATAACCGGACCGATCCGCCTACTGAAATCCAGTGTACCCTGGACCGCAAGCGAACCTAAGAAGCCTAAAATAAAAAGAACCGATCCGCCTACCCAGACCGATCCGCCTCAGACCCGGACCGGTCCGCCTGGGATAATCTCAAACAGATCGTGCAGAGATTTTTTAGGCCATGTTATTCCTTTATAAACCCACTATGGGAAGTGGTTTTCAAAGACTTCTACACACGATTTTCAGAGTATAAAAAACTCTAAGTCTTCACCTATTGAGCCTAAGACTCTAGGTTTTTTTATTGACACAAATTTCCAAACATTTATGAATCTCTTTGCAACCCAGGAACGCACTTTTGTTGTTCATACCATTGTGGAGAAGACCGTTCTTCTTCTTCATTGCAGCCCTACTGGAAAGGGATAACTCCAGCCGCCGACTACAGAATCTGACACCTGAGGGTAATTCTTAGTCACTTGTATTTTCATTGTAATTCGAAAATTGTACAGTTACAATATTATAATGGAAATAAATGGTTTTGCCCCTTTGGGGGATTTTTCCTCACAAGCATGTGTTTGAATGTTCTTGCTTAGTTCATTATCTTATTCAATCACATACTGTTGCATGTTTGGGGTTTGTTTGAGTTAAAAGGTGTTTAATATATAATTTTATCATTTGAACGCAAGCACATACGTTCTCACATATCATTAACTAATTAGTCTTCCTTTATTTGAAATAATTCATAACTATGTATGAGTATGATAATTTTATCATCTCTAACAATTTATGTTCCTTCATGTGTGATTTTAAGAGTTTTCGACATATGTTTAATGGATGTGCAATAAGAGACTTTATTACATTCATTCAAATAAAATAAACATATAAGAGTGTTTAGTGCCTTAGAATTGACTTAAAGTTTTCTAAAATCTTCTTTTATGAATTTCGAGTCATTTTTAGGAATGGAAACACTATTTATAATTTTCATAGGCATGTAAGCACCGTTAACTACGGATCTCCGTGTTTCATAGTCTTGGTCTTGAATAAACCATTTCATTCTATTTTTTTTTCCAAAAAGTATAGTTAATTCTATAAAAAAAATAGAGGCCGATTGGTTTATTATCCTTTCGCGATGGAAAGATTGGTTAAAATGACAATTTGATCTTTATACTCAGAAATATACTTTAAAAAAATAATTATCTATGAGGTAGGATCTAATAAAAATTGTTGCCCCAAAAATATCCCAAGAAGGGGAATAATTAGGATGAGGTAGGAGAAAGCCAAAATGGGCAAAAAGGTTGGTAGATTGTTGAGAAAGGATAGGGTTTTAGGATATAATTTAGAGGATTTTTCCAAAGCAAAAGTTTTGAAATATGGAACTTTGAGTAAATTGAAAGTGGACGTTTAGTTGAGTGAAACTTCTTCAGTTGGGTAGTTTCAAAGCTTTAGCTGGCCGAAAAAGTTTAGCTTTCTAAAAATTTTCTTGGGACTTTTAGTTGACTTATCCTTATGTTTAGTCGACTACAACCCTTGGGTTTTAGGCAAAAGATTTTTTGGTTCAGGTACAAGCATTGGGTAAGATTTAGGGTGTTCTACGCTGAGTTTTAAGCTTAAACATATTGAAAAAAGTTACTTTACGTTTGTTAAATGGTTCCTAAAGTACAAAAAAATAATGTAATATGGGTAAGGGCTTTTGATCAATTCTATGACTTTCTTGAAACATCATTCGATGTCCTGTAGGACCTTATTGATGTGCTGGCATGAGTAGGATCATGAGTAGGATCATCATAGGTTGTGTTGGAACAAGCTTTTTTGAACTCGTTGATGTTTGAAAATTTTATGAGCCCTATGATATATGGTTTTGATGCAAGTTTTAATTCAATCTCGTGATCTTCATTGTCTTGGTTGAGGGCTTCATTGTCTTGTATGGGATGATTTCGTGGTTACTTGGATGAAGTGTTCCTAGTTACATTTCTCCTAATGTATTAAGTGCCTGTTTTAATCTTAAGTAGTGAAGTGTGTTCTTATATTAATTATGTTTTCATAAAAAAAATACTCTTTTAAATACATACTTATTTCACAAATTAAACACATTCTCGCATATCTAATTGCAATATTGAAGCTTGGTTTATTTGAGCAAGAACTTTCTTCTACAAGGTTTTACGTTCTCTTTCTTCAAACTACAAATCAACATAAAAGATCCTAATTAAGATCACTTCCTTATTTGATATATAGGAAAATTAAAATGAAATCATATTTTGTTAAAGACTAAAATGAAAACTAAGCTTAGCTAAATGATTCTTTTAACAAGCAAATAGTAAAAACTAGAACAAAATAGATACTTAATTAGATAAGTTCACACTTTAATGTCGTTGAGTCTACATAAGTTTCATAGTAGAAAGGATAATTTTTAGATTGAAAATAGGCGAATTGTGTACATTACCTCCTTGAATTAATTCACGAATTACCACATAATTCGAGCCAAATTAAAAAATTAGTGATTTCGAGCGGGGACAACAACCTCTTTAAGTGAATCAAGGCATTAGGGTTCAGTCCTCTATAGAGCCCCCTAGGGCTGTTATTTATGGCTAAATATTAATAAGTGCGTGCTAGCACAATCATATAAGAACTAACATAGAGGGGGTTGAATAGGTTAGCTAGAAAACATGACCAATTTTTCCTGCTTTCAAAATTGTTTCCATAAATAAAAATCCCTAACACTTTTGGTTTAAACCTTCCTAAAAATTATTTAATAACACATAAAAACTCCAATTAAGTGAACTTAGTTAAACAAACCCAAATCTACATCATTGAAGCAATATTTAAGAAAATCTCAAGATGTAAACTAAATTATGTGGGGTGTGTGAGATCAATTGTGTAGAAATAAACATAATTCATCATGAGACATATTTAACGAGGAAAAACATCCACTTAGGGGAAATAAAACCTTAACACACTCACTATTTATACAATAGGCAGGAAGACACAAACGTAATTGTGTAATCACCTATGAACCTATCAACTCTCCACCATAGTAAATCCAATCTAAGCTCCATAAATTGGTTGAATAAATTCGGCCTTCCTAGAAGTCGCACCACACCTCGATGATCCCAGAAGAATAAGATGTATCTTAGTTTAGCTCTCAAAGTACTTAATCATAGCAATTCACTTATGAAATGATTTGAATAACAAAGATATTATTTGATTTGATCCATTTAATAAAAATCTCACTCACAAAGACATTAGATCAAAGTAGTAGAGATATAATTCTCACGAAAATGAGGGAATAACTGACTTTGGATTTAGAGGAAAAATAAAAAGCACTTTACCAAAAAATAATCCTAGACAAGTGATTTGTAACACCCCGCCTAATAAGATACCGGGCGATCACTCCAATATTAAATTAAAACAGGAGTCTCATATGGATCATTCTTAGCATCACTGTCGAAAATCCATTTAATTACTAATAACCTATTAGGCCGGTGTCAAAATTTCAACTTTACTACTCTTTTTAACAACAATAAATAAAACATCCACACAGTTTATGCGTAAATGAAACTGAAGTGAAATAAAATAACCGAACACTCGGTCAAAATATACAACCATATCGAATGCTGTACTGAAAGAATAACTAAATGCAATTGAGCCATTGGCTCGAATGTTTGTACAATACCTCCTATCTAGAGTACAAGGATGTAAGCGTCTACTGAAAATCCTGCACGCATCCACAGCTGCTGCAGCTGACGTCTGACTCGAAAGAATTTCCATCCAGGCGTCCCTGTGTCTGGACACCTATATATATATAGTATATAGAAAGAAAGGAGCGTAGATAAACGGGTCAGAGCCCGAGTTTTGAAAATATTTTGCAAGTGTATAAATGCCTTATTATTTTGAAAAAGGTTTTACCTCATATTTAAATTGGTATCGCGCTCCCATGAGATACCCCTCACCTCTCCACTAACAGTGCACTCCTAGCGCATCCCTCTAGACATCCTAGTCAAGCTATCCTGCTAAACTAGTCTATCACTAACCCACTATCAATCCTAGATAGTCCAAGCAATGTACTAAGGGCTAAACTTCACCCCAGTCTCAACGCTATGCCATGTTCGTGCGTGGGGTGTCTCGCAAAGCGAAATCCAAACAAGGAACCCCCCAATACACTACTATGCGACAAGGTCGATCGTCGGGATTCGCCAGTCCCTCAGTACAGAAAGATATATATAAATATATATATAACATAAACATTTATAATATTAGAGCACTAAGGATTAAACTTCTCCCCAGTCTCAACACAATGCCATATTCGTGCGTGGGGTGTCTCGCAAAGAGAAATCCAAACAAGGAATCCCCCCGATACACTACAATGCGGCAAGGTCGATCGTCGGGATCCATTAGACCCTCGGCACTCGATTTATCCATTTATATATACATATACATATTTTACCATAACCATCCGGATCTATCTCCCGGAATGAGAATCCATATACAAAGTATTTATCAATACTTATCATTTTTATCTCAAAACCTTCCATTTCCCTTCTCATATCCAGGAAATGTATTTAAAAGCCAATTCATTATCATGAATTGCTTTAACAAATCATATCTCTTTTTAAATCCAGTTTTATTATCATAAAAATGTTTTACATTTTTAAATCATCCCATTTCCCTTTTTATATTCAGGAAATGTATTCAAAGCCATTTTCATTATCATAAAAATGCTTTGATCATAACATATGCTTCCACATCCCTTCTTCCATCCGGGAAGTGTTACCGAAGCCAAACCTTTATCCCATTTCCCTTCCTATATCCAGGAAATGTAATTAAAGCCAATCCATTATCATGAATTGCTTTAATATAACGCGTTCTAAGACAGCCCGTCCGGATTTCTCCACTGTGAGCGCCCCTAAATGGCTATCATCTTCCAGGGCCTATCATAAGACAACCTGGGATCCTACATCGCAAGACGTCGGGAAGCGGCCATGTGCCTGCGGGATAGTCAAGACCACACCCGGAATCTCCTAACCAGCGCAGAAAAATATATATCAACAAACGCTCACATGGCCTAAAGGACTATATCCACCCTGCGTTAATTTGTCAGGGGGCTTCACCATACGCGCGCAACTTCCCTTATGATAGCGATTTAGAGAGGTGTGTAATCCATATTTTATTAATTATGAAAAACATTTCTCTTTCCATTTTGAAAATATTCATTTTTATATTTTCAAAATCATTTCCATCATAAGATATATATATATACCTAAATCACACAGTATATACATATCCTATATATTCTTCCTAGAATATATATAAATGGCCATAGTGGCCTATAGCATCTAGCGATGACCAATGATCCCAAAGATTCTGTAATACCCCGTATTTTTGTGATATTTATTTATGGGATTAATTTAATTAAATGCGTATTAATTGGAAATTAATCCGGGTTAAAATACTAGCGAGATGCGAGTTGGTATTTGATTATATGTGCATATATGATTATATATGAATTTTGAATTATGAAATTTGTCGTGAGATTGAAATACGGCAATTTGGAAATTTTGTTGAGACGCGTGTGACAGTCGTGTCATGGTATATAATTATGATAATTAAAAAGTGAATTTTATTTCTATTACCCGTATGGTCATTTTGAGTGCGCCAACGCATCCGGAAGGGTCGAAATAGTCAGAAAACACTAGCCGGGGGTTGGGTTTGGGTCCCGTGGCATTTTTAGGCCATACCGGCAACGTATAAGGGTAGTTTGGTAATTTGGAATTTTGAGGAATTAAAAGCTACGAAAATTGGGAATTAATATCTGATTAGGAATTAACCCAATAAGCCCACTAATACCCAAATAGACTACGAAGGTTATTGAAAGTTGTTCCTAAGAATTCCTAAGACAAAACCCTAGCCTCCATAGCCACCATTAGAGAAGAGCTTGTAGAGGGAGAGATAGAAGGATTCTGCAGAGAGAGAAGGAATACTTCATCAAATTCGTCATCAAATCCAGAGTTACCATTAAGGCAAGTGATTTAATTTCGTTTTTATAGAGAATGTTTCTTCCATGTGTAGGAATTGATAAAAATCTGATTTGTTCTTGGGAGTTAATGAAAACCCATTAAATTTGGAAATAGAAATTACATTCTTGATGAGGAAACTGCATGTAGATTGGTAGTTGATGATTATTCTGATGATATTACAATTAGTATGAAACCAAAAACGGATTTAATTAGACTTCTAGATGATTTATAAATTCTAGGGTTCATGTGTTTGAAATTGAGGAAAATATGTAGAGATTTGATATTTGAATGATGTTAGGATGAATTAACACCCCCAAACATGTTAATATGTGACCTAAGGATGTTTAGGGACGATTAGGAACCTTAAACAATTGTTAGATTGATGTTTGGATGAGATTTGAGGTGTAGAGAGATGGGAAAAACGAAAGTAAGGAATCTGGGCTCGCATCTGGTCGCTCGTTAGAAGACCTGCCCAGGTCGTTCGAACGACCTCGTTCGAACGAGCTTCTAACGAGTTGACCATTGACCTCTAACGAGGGTGAAGTTTGTTCGATGAGATCGTTCGAACGATATTTCGTTAGAAAGCCCACTTCGTTCGAACGAGATCTCATTAGAGGACTCAGTTCGTTCGAACAAAGTCTCGTTCGAACAGCCTCGTTCGAACGAGACTTCGAACGAGTTGACAGTTTAGGCTTTTTAGCCTGTTTTGATCCCGAGTGCCCCGTAACCTTGTGTATAGGTAGATATAGCCTTTCCTTGATAAGTAATTGATATTTGGGATGTTTGGGATATTATGAGGAGTCAAACCTAAAAGTGTAGTTTGAACCTAAAGGAAAATATGAGTAGGACGTGAGTGTCTATTACGATGCGAGAACTATTGACGGCCTAGCTTATTATATTAACCAGGAACATATAAATGGTTTAGTATTATATGTCAGTACGAGAAGAGATATGTACCAATATATTATGGTGATTACTAAGACGTGTGCATACTTAGTATATATGTATTGATTTTATGTGTATGACATACCTACCATACTTGCTATCACGGGAGGTTCGCGTTCGCTTAGGGCCCTCTAATCCTTGTGTTGCCCGGATTTAGACTGGTTACCTCGATGAACATAGGTCAGAGAAGGACTTATTGGGATGTTAATAAGTCTGCTGATCGTGGGAGCGCAGGTATGGGCGTGACCCATGTGATGTGACTGTGTTCGCCTCCATTATTTGTGATGTTGTTATCTGTGAACTATTCCTGAGAGATTCGGAATATGTGATCCTTATGTACGTGATGTACCGGGATGGGTAGCAGAGTATGTGTGCACCGCAGCTAGTTCTCGGGGTGCTTGTATTGTATTGTATATTTATGACGTGAATAATATACACTTAATTAATGGGAACTTTCATGTTAATATTGTGAATAAAATTATGGTATTGTTTTGAGAAAACATAACGGGTTAACCAATAGTGAAATGTATTACATATTGAGAATCTGAGTTTAAGTAAAGCCCTCTATTTATTTGGTAACATTAGAATGTAATATGGGAATCGAGTAGTAAGAGGTAGAACTTATTACGTTTTGGTTAGTTATATGTGTCATTTAGATGGGTAATGTACGTTAGGAGTGCACACGTAGTCGAGAGGTGAGAATTTCATGTGAGTGCACGTCCTAACATGTATTTTGCATTTAATGTTTTAATGTTATTAAAACACTTGCTGTTTTCAAAATGTTTTCCACTTTCGGGCTCTGACCCATTTGCTTTCAAATCTATTTTTTTGTAAAAATCATTTTAGGTGCCCAGCCACAAGGACACCATGCATAGGATTCTCATTCAGGTGACGATCTGTAGCTGTTTGTGGAAGTTACAGGACTTTTCTTGTAGACGCTTCATCGATCTTGACTCGATATTTATCAGTTATCAGTTGTAGGGCATGTCGCCCATTTCTTTTAGAGACATTTCATTTATTTCAGTTATTCAGTCTTTTGGCATGTAATTATTCAGGATTCAGACTTGTAGTATTATTTCCATGTGTTGGGATTGTTGTGAGGAGTTTTCCTCCGGATTTATTAGTATTATTGTTGGTTATTTCATTACTTCATTATGGTGAATGGATTATGTTGACTCTTCCATTATTCTTTTACTGCATGTTAATCAGACTTAACTTAAAATTTGGCACTTACTTTTTAAATACTAGGTTGTTAGTACTTATTAAAATGTTTTCGACAGTGATGCTATTAACTGAACCAACTTGGCATTTTGAATTAATTTAATAAAGGAGTTGATACCCGGTATTTAATTAGTCGGGGTATCACAGGTGGTATCAGAGCATCAGGTTCTAGTGTCCTTTAGGATCTGAACGGCTTATTATGTTTTTCCGCTGAGCTTCCTTTGATGTAGAGCCCTATACTTTAGGACTGTTGTATTCTTTTGTATATGCTACGTTCTTCAGCTATTTCAAGTTTATAACTGTGAACTTATAAACTTCATTCTTATTTCAGATGCCTCCACGACGTGCACGAAGGGTTCCCAGAGATGCGACGCCAGAACCACAGCCCGCACCAGCTCAGGGCACGATGAATGCCGCCGAGGTTGCAGCCATTGTGGCTCAGGCGGTATATGCCGCACTAGCTGTAGTTCAGCAGGCACCACCTCAGGCACCGATAGCCGCGCCAGTTCAGGCTCATGCATTCTCGTCTGCTTGGGAACGTGTACGTGATGCTTTTCAGAAAGCACACCCTCCGGAGTTCGCAGGTAGCTCCGATGTGGTAGTTTCGAGTCAGTGGAGGAAGGATATACAGCGGCACTTGAGGATGTATGAGTGCACAGATGTCCAGAAGCAGATACTAGCTACTTTTAAGCTAGTGGGGTCAGCACTGCAGTGGTGGGAGTCTATTACCACCGTAGAGGAGAGGGATACTCTCACTATTCAGGAGTTCTGGGTGCGGTTCGACCGCAAGTACTTTCCGTCAGCTGTTCACACGGAAATGAGGAGGAAGCTGATGAGCCTTCGACAGGAGGGTAAGACTGTGGCCGAGTATGAGGCCGAATTTACTGATCTTCTGAACATTGTTCCGGATGAGATACCGACTGAGGAAAAGAAGATACAGAAATTCACGGATGGGTTGACCTGGAGGATTCGTCAGCACTTGTTAGGGAACCTCTTGTTAGCCACTTATTCTGATGTGGTTAACGCTGCATTGCTCCATTGCCAGGATCACCGTTTTCACATGGCTGAGGGCAAGCGATCGGGAGAGTCTAGCCATCAGGGCAGGACTGGAGGAAATGGTGCCAGTGGGGCACAATATGTTCAGGGGCAGAGGCAGGGTGATCAGGCTACCCAGCAGGGGGATCACAAGACGTTCAGGTCAGGAAATTTCAGGCACGGACAGGGAGGTTTCCGGCAGGGCCATCAGGGTCCGAACGGCCATCAGAACCAGCGGGGTCAGAATGGTCAACATCAGTTTCAGCAGGGCCAGTGGAGGAATGGTAACGGCCACCAGGGCCGGGGGCAGCAGGGACAGAGAGGGGGAAACTTCCCGGGGAAGTGTTTTGTTTGTGGCAAGACTGGCCATAAACGCCAGGACTGTCCTGATAGGGGCAGGGCCCCGCAGCAGAAGCAGGGTGCTCGACATGAGCCACAGAGGCCACTTTTTCCTCCAGCCCTCCCAGCTCCAGCCCAGGTGCCAGCTCTTCCAGCCATTCCAGCAGCTCCTGTGCAGCAGGGACAGTTACAGTATGGACGTGTCTATAATGTCCACCAGGCAGCAGCTCCGCAGGCACCACCCGCAATTGAGGGTATGTTTCCTATCCATGGTACTATGGGTCGGGTTTTGTTTGATATGGGGGCAACACATTGCTTTATAGCTACACATTTTGCGAAAGCCTTAGGGTTGTTAGCTACGGCAGAGAGCACAGTGACGTGTCTAGATTCACCATTGGGGAGTGGGTCACTTATTTTCTTTATATGCCGGGGAGTAGGGGTAGAGATTGGTAGTCTGGTATTACCTGCAGTTATGTTGGTATTAGATATGCATGTTCACGATGTGATTATCGGTATGGATTGGCTCGCTGATTATAGAGCCATGATTGATTGCTTCGGTGGGAGCATTGTTTTTGCCATTCCAGGGCAAGATATGTTTGTAGTGGCGATGCCTCGCCCAGAGGGAGGCTCGACCGCTCATTTGTATTACCTAGAGGAGGATACCTCTAAGGAGGTTGTGATTCATTTAGATTCGATCCCAGTTGTCAGGGAGTATTCTGATGTGTTTCAGGAGATACCAGGCCTACCACCCAGTCGAGAGATAGGCTTTGTTATAGACTTATTGCCAGGTACGAGACCTATAGCACGCGCACCGTACCGTATGGCTCCAACTGAGATGAGGGAGTTACGGGATCAGATTGAGCAGTTGTTGGGTCAGGGGTTTATTCGGAGGAGTACTTCACCGTGGGGTGACCCTGTATTGTTCGTGAAGAAGAGAGATGGTTCACTGAGATTGTGTGTGGAGTACCGAGAGTTGAATAAGGTCACGATACGGAATAAGTATCCGTTGCCTCGAATCGATGACTTATTCGACCAGTTGAGAGGAGCTTCTTTCTTCTCAAAGATTGATTTGAGATCGGGATACCATCAGTTGCATATCAGGGAGGAGGATGTCTCGAAGACTGCGTTCTTGTCGAGATATGGTTCTTACGAGTTTCGGGTTATGCCTTTTGGTTTGACCAACGCTCCAGCAGTGTTTATGGACTTGATGAACAGAGTGTTCAGGGATTTCCTAGATCAGTTTGTCATTGTCTTCATCGATTATATTCTGGTTTACTCCCAGACAGAGGAGGAGCACGCCGAGCATTTGAGGCAAGTTTTGCAGATACTACGTCAGAACGAGTTGTATGCAAAATATGAGAAATGCGGGTTTTGTCTGAAGGAGGTCCAGTTTTTGGGACATATTATTTCCTACCGGGGAATATCTGTTTATTCGGGGAAGGTATCCGCGGTGAGGGAGTGGGGACAGCCCACGACACCAACGAAGATTCGTAGTTTCTTGGGTCTAGCAGGATACTACAGGAGGTTTATTCGGGGTTTCTCGAAGATAGCAGGTCCTTTGACACATCTGACTCGTAAGGGTGTGCCATTCATCTGGAGTGATGCCTGTCAGTTGGCATTCGATGAATTGAAGGATAAGTTGACCTCAGCACCTGTGTTAGCATTGCCGAGACCGGGAGTTTAGTATTTGGTTTACACCGATGCGTCCTTGCAAGGACTTGGAGGTGTATTGCAGTAGGAGAGTCAGGCCATAGCTTATGCTTCCCGTAAGCTAAAGCCTCACGAGAAGAATTACCCCACTCATGACTTGGAGTTGGCGGCAGTTGTTTTCGCCCTTCGTATTTGGAGACATTACCTTTTGGGGGAAAAGTTTCGATTGTTCACAAACCACAAGTCCCTACAGTACCTATTCACGCAGAAGGAGTTGAATATGCGGCAGCGAAGGTGGCTTGAGTTTGTGAAGGACTATCAGTTTGATATCCAGTATCACCCGGGGAAGGCTAACGTGGTAGCAGACGGGTTGAGCCGTAGGCCAGCAGAGGAAGTGGCAGAGGTGTGCCTTCTAACGAGATCTTGTTCGAACGAAAGTCATCGAACGAACATCCTTCTCGTTAGAAGTCAAACTGTCAACTCGTTAGAAGCTCGTTCGAACGAGCTCGTTCGAACGACCTGGGCAGGTCTTCTAACGAGAGGCCAGTTTCGAGCCCAGAAATTACTTTTTCGTTTTTCCATCTTTTCTTCCACTCTAATCTCATCTAAACATCAGTCCAACAATTGTTCAAGGTTTCTAATCGTCCCTAAACATACTTAGGTCACATACTAACGTGTTTTGTGGGGTTAATTCATTCTAAACATCATCCAAATATCAAATCTATACATTTTTCCCCAATTTTAAGAACATGAACCCTAGAAATTCTTAAATCCCCAATGAGTCTAATTAAATCCATTTTTGTTTCATCCAAAATATATTATCATCAGATTTATCACCTACATACAATTCTACATGCAATTCCTCATCAAAATACAAGTTTCAAATTCCAATTTAATGGGTTTTCATCAATCTCCCAAAAATAATACAATTTTATCAATTTCCTACGCATGGAAGAAGCATTCTTTGCAACTAATGAAATTAAACCACTTGCCTTATGTGTATCTCTGATTTTGATGTCGAATTGATGAATGGTTCTCTCTCTCTCTGCAGAATTCTCCTCTCTCTCTCTCTACAAGTCTTCTTCTCCAAGGTGACAATGGTGGCTAGGGTTTGCCTTAGGAAACTTTTTGGAACTAATTCCAATAACCCCCGTAGCCCATTAGGTTATTAGTGGGTTTAGTGGGTAATTGCCAAATCAGATTTTTAATTCCTAATTTTCGTGGGTTTTAATTACCAAAAATCCAAAATTACCAAACTACCCTTATACGTTGCCGGCATGACCTAAAAAAGCCCCGGGACCCAAACTAAACCCCCGGCTAGTGTTTTCTGACTATCTCGACCCTTCCGACGCGTTGCCGCACTCAAAACGACCATACGGTTAATAGAAATAAAATTCACTTTTTAATTAAATAATAATATTCCTGACGCGACTGTCACACGCGTCTCAACAAAATTTCCCAAGTTGCCGTATATCAATCTCACGACAAATTTAATAATACAAAATTCATATATAGCCATATATACGCATAAAAATCAAATACCAACTCGCATATCGCTAGTATTTTAATCCGAATTAATTTCCAATTAATACATATTTAATCCCATAAATAAATATCACAAAACTACGGGGTATTACATACTTCCCCCCTAATAACAGAATTTCGTCCCGAAATTCGAAACTAGAAAGTACCTGGTAAGAACAACTCTGGATAACGTTTGCGCATCTCATCCTCGCGCTCCCATGTGGACTCCGCGACATTATGCTGTCGCCACTGAACACGCACTAACGGAACTATCTTTGACCCCAGTTTCCGCTCACTTCAGTCCAAAATAGCAATCGGCCCCTCCTCGTAGGAGCTATCAGGTTGGAGATCAATATCCTCCAAAGAAATGTGAGAATGAGCCAAATCGTCTCTAAGATATTTCCTTAGCGAGGAAATATGAAACACATCGTGAATCCGATGCAAACGCTCCGGTAGCCCAAGTCTATACGCAATCGGTCCAATCCGCTCAATAATAGGAAATGGTCCCACATATCTCGGTGCCAACTTCCCTTTCTTCCCGAAACGCATAATCCCCTTCATAGGAGATACTCTGAGCAAAACTTGGTCCCCCACTTCAAATTCCCCGAAGGACATCTTCGCATTAGCATAGCTCTTCTCCCTGTCTTGAGCTACCCGAATGCGACTTCGTATCAGCTCTATCCTTGCCGAAGTATCCAGAATCACTTCCGGCCCAAGTAGTTTGTTGTCCCCCACCTCCAACCAACATGCTGGGGACGACAAGGTCTACCGTACAGTGCCTCAAATGGAGCCATGCCAATGGTGAACTCGTAGGAGTTGTTGTAAGCAAACTCCACCAGTGGAAGGTACTGCTCCCATCCACCCCTAAAATCAATGATGCACATACGTAGCATGTCTTTCAACATCTGGTTTGTACGCTCGGTTTACCCATCGGTCTGCGGATGATAAGCCGTACTCAACCGCAATTCCGTGCCCATGGCCTCCTGAAAACTCTCCCAAAATCGCGAAACAAATATCTTGTCTCTGTCAGACATGATATTTAGGGACACGCGATGAAGTCTCACTATCTCTGAAATAAAGAGCTGGGCATACTGTCCCGTAGTGTAGTCTGTCCTTACGGGTAAAAAATGAGCGACTTTGGACAACCTGTCCACAATCACCCAAACGGAGTCGTGACTCCTCTGTGACGTACGTAACCCCGTGATAAAATCCATGGATATGCACTCCCACATCCACATCGGGACCTCCAATGGCTGTAGAAGTCCTGCCAGTCTCTGATAATCCACTTTTACTAGATGACAAGTGGCGCATTTAGAAACGAACACGGCAATATCTCTCTTCATCCCGCTCCACCAATACTGTTGTCTCATGTCTTGGTATATTTTGTCCCCACCGGGATGTACCGCGAACCGTGAGCCGTGCGACTCTGCCATCACCTCGTGCCGCAATTCCTCCCCTTCCGGAACTACCAATCTCCCATTGAAGCGTAATCCCCCGTCTGAGTTGACGGTATAGGACTCGTCTCCCTCTGCTAGTAATCGGACTATCTGCTCCTGACAGAACGAGTCATTTTCCTGGGCCTTTACCACTCTCGTGACAATCTGTGGTGTAACAGTCATCACCGACATGAATGATCGGGCCACTGCATCCTGGTGTCCCAACTCCTTCCACACCCCTGCCACTTCATCTACTGGCCTACGGCTCAACGCGTCTGCTACCACGTTAGCCTTCCCCGGGTGGTATTGGATATCAAACTGATAATCCTTCACGAACTCAAGCCACCTCCGTTGCCGCAAATTCAACTCCTTCTGTGTGAATAGGTACTGTAGGGACTTGTGGTCCGTGAACAATCGAAACTTCTCCCCCAAAAGGTAATGTCTCCAAATCCGAAGGGCAAATACCACTGCCGCTAACTCCAAGTCATGAGTGGGGTAATTCTTCTCGTGAGGCTTTAGCTTACGGGAAGCATAAGCTATGGCCTGACTCTCCTGCTGCAATACACCTCCAAGTCCTTACAAGGACGCATCGGTGTAGACTAGATACTCAACTCCCGGTCTCGGCAATGCTAACACAGGTGATGAGGTTAACTTATCCTTCAAATCATCAAATGCCAACTGACAGGCATCACTCTAGATGAATGGCACACCCTTACGAGTCAGATGTGTCAAAGGACCCGCTATCTTCGAAAATCCCCGAATGAACCTCCTGTAGTATCCTGCTAGGCCCAAGAAACTACGAATCTCAGTCGGTGTCGTGGGCTGTCCCCACTCCCTCACCGCGGATACCTTCCCCGGATCCATAGATATCCCCCGGTCGGAAATAATATGCCCCAAAAACTGAACCTCCTTCAGCCAAAACCCGCACTTCTCATATTTTGCATACAGCTCGTTCTGACGTAGCGTCTGCAAAACCTGCCTTAAATGCTCTGCATGCTCCTCCTCTGTCTGGGGGTAAACCAGAATATCATCAATGAAGATAATGACGAACTGATCAAGGAACTCTCTGAACACCCTATTCATCAAGTCCATAAACACTGCTGGAGCGTTGGTCAAGCCAAAAGGCATAACTCGAAACTCGTAGGAACCATATCTCGTTAAGAACGCAGTCTTCGAGACGTCCTCCTCCCTGATACGCAACTGATGGTATCCCGATCGTAAATCAATCTTTGAGAAGAAAGAAGCTCACCTCAACTGGTCGAATAAGTCATCGATTCGAGGCAACGGATATTTATTCCGTATCGTGACCTTATTCAACTCTCGATAATCCACACACAACCTCAACGATCCATCCCTCTTCTTTAAAACAACACAGGGGCACACCACGGCGAAGTGCTCCTCCTTATAAACCCCTGACCCAATAACTGCTCAATCTGACCTCGTAGCTCTCGCATCTCTGCCGGAGCCATACGGTACGGTGCGCGTGCTATAGGTCTCGTATCTGGTAATAAGTCTATGACAAAGTCTATCTCTCGACTGGGGGGTAGGCCTGGTATCTCCTGAAACACATCGGAATACTCCCTGACAACTGGAATCGAATCTAAAGGAATAACAACCTCCTTAGAGGTATCCTCCTCTATGTAATACAAATGAGCGGTCGAGCCTCCCTCTGGGCGAGGCATCGCCACTACAAACATCTCTTGCCCCGGAATGGCAAAAACAATGCTCCCACCGAAGCAATCAATCATGGCTCTATAAGCTGCGAGCCAATCCATACCAATAATCACATCGTGCTCATGCATATCTAATACCAACATGTCTGCAGGTAATACCAAACTACCAATCTCTACCACCACTCCCCGGCATATAAAAAAAATAAGTGACCCACTCCCCAATGGTGAGTCTACACACGTCACTGTGCTCTCTGCTGTGGCTAATAACCCTAAGGATTTCACAAAATGTGTAGCTATAAAACAATGCATTGCCCCTGTATCAAACAAAACCCGACCCATAGTGCCATGGATAGGAAACATACCCTCAATCGCGGGTGGGGCCTGTGGAGCTGCTGCCTGCTGAAGCTGGTATACTCTCCCATACTGCAGCTGTCCCTGCTGAACTGGGACCGCTGGAATGGGTGGTAATGCTGCCATCTGAGGTGGCGCCGGGAGGGCGGCGAGAAACACGGGTCTCTGCGGCTCCTGTCGAGCACCCTGCTGCTGCTGCGGGGCCCTTCCCCTATCAGGACAGTCCTGGCGTTTATGGCCAGTCTTGCCACAAACGTAACACTTCCCCGGGGAGTCCCCCCTCTCAGTCCCTGCTGCCCCGGCCCTGGTGGTCGTTACCGTTCCTCCCCTGGCCCTACTGAAACTGTTGTTGACCATTCTGACCCTGCTGGTTCTGATGGCCGTTCGGACCCTGATGGCCCTGCCGGAAACCTCCCTGTCTGTGCCTGAAATTTCCCGATCTGAACCTCTTGTGATCCCCTTACTGGGAACCCTGGTCACCCTGTCTCTGCCCCTGAACAGATTGTGCCCCACTGGCACTATGTCCTCCAGTCCTGCCCTGATGGCTGGACTCTCCTGACCTCTTGCCTTCAGCCATGTGAAAGCGATGATCCTGGTAGTGTAACAGTGCAGCGTTAACCACATCAGAGTAAGTGGCCAACGATAGATTCCCCAACAAATGCTGACGGATCCTCCAAGTCAACCCGTCTGTAAATTTCTGTATCTTCTTCTCTTCCGTTGGTATCTCATTCGGAACAATATTCAACAGATTTATGAATTCGGCCTCATACTCGGCCACAGTCTTACCTTCCTGTCTGAGATTCATCAACTTCCTCCTCATTTCGATGTGAACAGCTGACGGAAAGTACTTGCGGTCAAACCGCACCCAAAACTCCTGGATAGTGAGAGTATCTCTCTCCTCCACGGTGGTAATAGACTCCCACCACTGCAGTGCAGACCCCACTAGCTTAAAGGTAGCTAGTATCTGCTTCTGGACATCGGTGCACTCATACATCCTCAGGTGCCACTGAATGTCCTTCCTCCACTGACTCGAAACCACAACATCGGAGCTACCTGCGAACTCCGGTGGGTGTGCTTTCTGAAAAGCATCACGTACACGTTCCCAAGCATACGGGAATGCATGTGCCTGAACTGGCGCGGCTACTGGCGCCTGAGGTGGTGCCTGCTGAACTACGGCTAGTGTGGCATTTACCGCCTGGGCCACAATGGCTGCAACCTCGGCGGCATTCATCGTTCCCTGAACTGGTGCGGGCTGTGGTTCTGGCGTAGCATCCCTGGGAACCCGTTGTGCACATCATGGAGGCATCTGAAATAAGAATAAAGTTTATAAGTTCGCAGTTATAAACTTGAAATAACTGAAGAACGTAGCATACACAAAAGAATACAACTGTCCTAAAATATAGGGCTCTACATCAAAGAAAGCTCCGCGGAAACATAATAAGCCGTACAGATCCTAAAGGACACTAGAACCTGACGCTCTGATACCACCTGTGACACCCCGACTAATTAAATACCGGGTAGTTACTCCTTTATTAAATTAATACAAAATGCCAAGTTGGTCCAGTTAATAGCATCACTGTCGAAAATATTTTAATGATTACTAACCACCTAGTATTTAAAAAGTGAGTTGCCAAATTTTAAGTTAACTCTGATTAACATACAGTAAAAGGAAAATGAAAGAATAACAACCATTCACCATAACGAAGCAATAGAATAACCAACAAAAATAATAATAGGTCCGGAGGAAAACTCCTCCCAACAATCCCACAATTAAAATAATAACATAAGTCTGAATCCTGAATTAATTACATGCCAGAAGTCTGAATAACTGAAATAACTGATCAAATCTGAATATAGAGTCAAGATAGATGAAGCGTCTACTAGCAAGGCCCTGTAACTTCCACAAACAGCTACAGCTCGTCACCTGAATGAGGATCCTAAGCATGGTGTCCTTGTGGCTGGGCACCTAAAATGTTTTTTACAAAAATAGGTTTTGAAAGCAAATGGGTTAGAGCCCGAAAGTGGAAATCATTTTAAAAACAGCAAGTGTTTTAATAACATTAAAACAATGAATGCAAAATACATGTTAGGACGTGCACTCACATGAAGTACTCACCTCTCGACTAATTGTGCACCTCTAACGTACCGTACCCATCTAAGTGACATACATAACTATCCAAACCGTAATAAGTTCTACCCCTTACTACTCAATTCCCATTATACATTCTAGTGTTATCAATATAATAGCAGGCTATACTTAACTCAGATTCTCAATTATTAGCAATACAATTCACTATCGGTTAACCCGTTATGTTTTCTCAGAACATTACCATAATTATATTCACAATACCAACATGAAAGTTCCCATTATTTAAGTGTATATTATTCACGTCATAAATATACAATACAAGCACCCGAGACTAAGCTGTGGTGCACACATACTCTGCTATCCATCCCGGTACATCACGTACATAAGGATCACGCATTCCGAATCTCTCAGGAATCGTTTTCAGATAACAACAATCACAAACAATGGAGGCGAACACAGTCACATCACATGGGTCACGCACATACCTACGCTCACATGATCAGCAGACTTATTAACATCCCAATAAGTCCTTCTCTGACCTATGTTCTCGAGGTACCAATCTAAATCCGGGCAACACAAGGATGAGATGGCCCTAAGCGAACGTAAACCTCCCGTGATAGCAAGTATGGTAGGTATGTCATACACATAAAATCATATACATATACTAAGTATGCACACATCTTAGTAGTCACCATAATTTATTTGTGGTACACCTCTCATTCTCGTACCGACTTATAATGTTACACAATTTACATATTCTCAGTTAATATAATTATTCAAGCCGTCAATTGTTCTCACGTCGTAATAGACACTCACGTCCTAATCCATAATTTCCATTTGGTTCAAATCACACCTCTAGGTTTTACTTCTCTATATATCCCAAATGTCCCTACCATAACAATTTATCATCAAGGGAATGTTATCTCTACACTTAAATAAGGTTACGGGACACGCGAAGTCAAAACAGGCCAAAAAGCCTAAACTGTCAGCTCGTTAGAAGTCTCGTTCGAACGAGGCTGTTCAAACGAGAGTTCGTTCGAACGAAGTGGGCCTTCTAACGAGATCTCGTTCGAACGAAAGTCATCGAACGAACATCCCTCTCGTTATAAGTCAAACTGTCAACTCGTTAGAAGCTTTTTCGAACGAGCTCGTTCGAACGACCTGGGCAGGTCTTCTAACGAGAGGCCAGTTTCGAGCCCAGAAATTCTTTTTTCGTTTTTCCATCTTTTCTTCCACTCTAATCTCATCTAAACATCAGTCCAACAATTGTTCAAGGTTTCTAATCGTCCCTAAACATACTTAGGTCACATACTAACGTGTTTTGTGGGGTTAATTCATTCTAAACATCATCCAAATATCAAATCTATACATTTTCCCCCAATTTTAAGAACATGAACCCTAGAAATTCTTAAATCCCCAATGAGTCTAATTAAATCCGTTTTTGTTTCATCCAAAATATATTATCATCAGATTTATCACCTACATACAATTCTACATGCAATTCCTCATCAAAATACAAGTTTCAAATTCCAATTTAATGGGTTTTCATCAATCTCCCAAAAACAATACAATTTTATCAATTTCCTATGCATGGAAGAAGCATTCTCTGCAACTAACGAAATTAAACTACTTGCCTTATGTGTATCTCTGATTTTGATGTCGAATTGATGAATGGTTCTCTCTCTCTCTACAGAATTCTCCTCTCTCTCTCTCTACAAGTCTTCTTCTCCAAGGTGACAATGGTGGCTAGGGTTTGCCTTAGGAAACTTTTTGGAACTAATTCCAATAACCCCCGTAGCCCATTAGGTTATTAGTGGGTTTAGTGGGTAATTGCCAAATCAGATTTTTAATTCCTAATTTTCGTGGGTTTTAATTACCAAAAATCCAAAATTACCAAACTACCCTTATACGTTGCCGGCATGACCTAAAAATGCCCCGGGATCCAAACTAAACCCCCGGCTAGTGTTTTCTGACTATCTCGACCCTTCCGGACGCGTTGGCGCACTCAAAATGACTATACGGTTAATAGAAATAAAATTCACTTTTTAATTAAATAATAATATTCCTGACGCGACTGTCACACGCGTCTCAACAAAATTTCCAAAATTGTCGTATATCAATCTCACGACAAATTTAATAATACAACATTCATATATAGCCATATATACGCATAAAAATCAAATACCAACTCGCATCTCGCTAGTATTTTAATCCGGATTAATTTCCAATTAATACACATTTAATTCAATTAATTCCATAAATAAATATCACAAAAATACGGGGTATTACACTAATAAGCCAAAGCAAAGGTAAAAATATCCAAAAGAAACCTCAACAAGTAGCATTGTACAACCAACAAAAGTAGAATTAACTTACATACCGAAAATGTATAAAGTACCACATGCAGTACATAAAAAATGTATGACGTGGAGTAAAACAAAAGTAGAAAAATAATTATTTGACCATATTGTTGTCCACTACATCACTATATACATGCGAATCTATATCCTCATCTTCAAGAATGGCACCATCCTTGTAACACCCTTCCCCATTATTTTATTGTACTTGTAAGATTTGATGACTTGGTATGACCTATTGGGCTTAGGACTTGTTGAGGTGACCCATAAGATAAATTTGGGTAACTTCGTGGCCTTTATGATCATCAATTCGTAATTTTTAAGGAACAAAGTTTCGACTGAGGAAATTAAAGGTCGTTTGAATGAGGGGCCGATCTCATTCGAACGAAACGTTCGAACGATATTGGAAGATACCTTTTAATGACTTATGCCTGATCCAATCATCACATGTGCTGACATCTTGTTAGACTGTCTCGTTGGAAGGGTCCTTCGAACGAGTGAACAATCTTATTCGAATGAGGCTTAGGGTCGTTCGAAATCAAAGCTGAGTTTGAAAATCCTATCCTTTTTAATGTGTTGTCACGATGTGTATCATCAAATTTCATGAGGTGTCAACTTCTCAGCGACCCTGATCAAAATGTGGGATAAAAGATTAGATTACCCTTAGACTAAAGGGTTAAGTGTGAGGGAATTTGGGTAATTTAACCATTTAGAGTTTTGGATGTATATAATGTATGTTTGGCTCATTTGGGAAACCCAAATCATTTTTTTTTTCTCTTTTTCTCTAGATCTTTAGAGTTTTCCTCCACCAACCACCACAAACCAGCCTACATAACCATCCTTCTACCTTGTGCCACCATATTTTACAAGTACTCCACCATATTTAAGCCCTATACCCCCACTTTCACCATGGATGAGCAAATATATGAAATTTGGAGATGTTGTTGGGGGTTTTGAGGAAGAAGAGTAGAAGATTAATCGAATTTGAAAGGGATTTTGCTTGGACCTTTCATGCAGGCAAGCTTTGTGGTGCTAGGCAACCTCCTTAAGGCCACATTGGGAAGTGGGAGGTTGAAATATTCTTTTACCTTCATCCTACCATTTATTTGAGCATTCTTTGAGGTGGGAAAAATTGTACTCTTTACGTTCAAAACTCTATTGTTCTAGTATTTGGTCTTGTAGTTAGAGTTTATGAGAGTAAGATGCATATATGATTTAAAAATGTTGTTTCTTATGGTTTTTGATAATGGATTTACAAAAGGTCCAATGGGTTTTGAGCATAATGATATATATCAAGAAAACTTGGTGCTTAAACTTTTTTATTCCATACAAATGTTGAAGGAATGTTTATCTTCTTAAAGACATTTTATAAACAAATGTTTTAATGTTTTGTTATCAAAATTTGGTATTTTTATATAAATGGATATTTATTCAAGTTTTGAAGAAACAAAAATGTCTTTTTCCTTCAAAATAATGTTTGTGCAAACATTATGAAATTTCTATAACAAATCATATGTTAGACCCATTTAATAGGATTTTTGGACTTAAATCTATATTCTCATGTATATAAACTTTTAGTATTTTGATAATGTCATATAAACAAGTTTAATGAGGGTTCTAATGGGTTTAAACATGAAATAAAGAAAATAGAAAGTTTAGTCTTTCAAATGTGTTAAAGGGGTGGAAAATGTGATTGTTGAATATTTAAGACTACATCTGAAAATAAAAGGGAAAGTGGCATTTTCTTATGAAGTAGCCTAAAAAGGTAAAAGAATAGAGTTTTCTTATTAAAGAAAGTAATTAAATAAAGATATTTCCAAATTAAGAGGTATGTTACTCCAAAGTGTTGAAATGTTAATGAGTGAAAAACACTTAAGAAGCTAGCGTGAGTAAATTACTGATGTTTTAGGATATAACACTTGTGAAAATGGAGGAAAGGACAAGTTTAAAAACAAATGGGTAGAATGATAATTTTACCTAAAGTAGGAAAAAAATTTAGCATAAAAATATTGCAAAAGGTGTTCTAGAAAATGGTCCTAAATGACGTAACTTTGGGATAAAAATCAACCTAAGAGTATAAAGGATAAGAAATGATGATTTTGAAGTGTAATACAACTTGGGATGAAACTCGAGTTTTGTCTTCGGTTGATAACGAAAAAGTGGAGTGACATGGACATTTGTAAAATGTTAGAACACATTAATATGGACTCGGATGACTCTGGGATAACCAAGGAGGCTGGAGCCCTAGGGTGAAAGACCCTAAATCATTGGCTAGAGCATATAGTAGCATAGCCGGCAGTGTGGAGCCCATTAAAGTATTCAGATTTTGGAAAATTCTGAGGAAAAAGGTAATGAAAAGTGAAACATGTCAAGAAATAAGTTAGTGGATGAATGTGAGAAAAGACAACCTAACTTGAATGAATTAATAAATGTTCTGGTAAAGGATTACATGGACAAATAAATGTGAAAATTGATTAATGTCCATGAAGTAAAGGAGCGATAAATTAAAGTGAAGGAACTGGTAGCTAAGAAACCTAATAGGTCTAACCCATACTTTACATAAGAGTGTGTCTATGAAATATTTTCAAAGAAAATAAGTATTTTTTTAACATGGTGTTTGCATGTATTGAAAGGTGATTTTCAATGAAAACGACTAACGTGAATTGGTATGAACAAAGGCGTATTTTCGGTGATAAAAATTCTTTTCCTTAAAAAATTGTATTGTTTAAATTATTTAACATTAAATCAAGAAATAAATTTCAAGTCAAGTAAAAAGGAAGTTCTTCTTATAAGAATAAAGCGAATGAATGGAGATAAGTTACGTTGTTGGAATAAAAACGATTTCATGCATTAAAGTATATATATGTATATATAAGGTAGTTACATATGCACGTAGATATAACGTGTTAGAGTCTTCTTTCTGTCATTCGATTTTATATTGCATCATTTTTATTTTTTCACTGGGCATTCGGCTCATTCCCTCATCTTTATTATGGCATGTTGGGTGAGGTTTCTCATTTTTAGAAAATTGTATATGTAAGTAAAGTTTTTATTTTAATGTTAGTCACTTTGATGCTCGTATTCCGAGGATGCTTCCCACTGATCCCTCACGTAGATTGATTTGAATTGGAATAGCATGCTAAACAAGTGAAACACAAAATTTAATAAAACTAGACTAGCAACATTATATAGGATGTCTCATTGCACTACACACCTATTGCTTAGGTTGGACTGAGTTGACCGTGAGTAACCCATAAATTTAGGCTGGGGCATTACACGTGGTATTAGAGCTCTAGGATCAAGGTTCCTTTTTATAAGTAACATGGTGAGATCGGTAGTGGATCTTTTGACATCAATGTTGGTTTTGGTCGGTCACGCTAGAATGGTGACTATATCAGTTCTTGTTATCGATGGTGGAGTCAAAGAGATTAGAACAATGGGTAATTCATTTCCAAGTGGAATGCGACTAGGTTTGTTATAATTAATCACTTCTACACTTCTGATTAGACATGATAGTGATTTACAACTGTTTGTGCGAGCTAACAGTGGAAACACCATGATTTTTACTGTAAGGTGCTTATGCATTTACCCTTAATGATGTGAGAGGTCTATTAAGATATTAGTAGAGTAAACTAACATCCATTGAGTTATGTATATGGATTGTGTAAAGTCAACTGTAGAGATTAGGTAATTAGAGAGTCATGCCTAAGCGGTGTTGACTAGTGATGAAGATACAATAAGTTTCTTGGTTCAGTGCTTTCGGGTAATTAGTACCAATGATGTGATTCGGCGAACATAATCCTTAAGGTAGTGTCATGTTGTAGTTAATTGATGATTCAATAGGCATGAGGAACCATGTTTGTAAACACTTGGGGATGTGTACTCAATCTTAGTCTGTAAGATACTAAAGTTGTAAGTAAGTGCCTTGATGGTCATTGATTAAAAGTTATACCTTGCAAGATATGACCAAATTTACAAGCAAATCGTGGTAAGTATGTTACGTATGTAACAATGATGGTTAAAGTGACTTAGAAGTGAATTCTATACAATATTCCATGATAGGTTTTAGAAAATATGACGCAAACTTGAGGAATAGGATCCATAGTGATGTTGGATGTAGACCTAGAGACTTATAGGTTGTATACAACATCATGTGTCCTACCAAAAATCACTACTACTGTCAGTTTTGGGTTTGATGCATGGTCTAGGGTTTCAACCATCCAAGAAAAAGTCTTCATACCCTTGTTGGATCTCAAGAAGAGAGTCATAGGTTAGAACTTTATCGGTGTGTTGGACAAAAAGGAAATGGTCGAACTGTTGTGATGCCCTGAGGTATTCAAATGTTAGAGTGCACCATGCGTAAAGTCCTTTAGACTAATGCCTTAATGAGCATTTGATAGTCATGATATGAATATTGAAAAATTTGTGGAGTGTACCTACTGAGAGAGGATCGTAGGTGATGAGATCTCATCAGGTCATCGATGATAATTATGTTGTGGTTGGTTGGTATCCATGGGGGACTAGTTAAGTTCGGTGTTATGGTGTAAAAATGTCCCAAATATGTTGGTATTGAGGGTTATATGGTATTCTCAGCTTGTTGGTTAAGGTTTAAAAGAGTCAAATAATATAGGTGTTGGGTACCGTCATCTAAATTAGCACAGATGGGTGATATAACCTTCTAAGAGGAATTAGAAGCTTGTGTCGTGAGTGGGCATGATGCTCGGGTGTCATGGAATGACTAGTGTATATGGTACAACATTTGATTTTGAGGATTACTCGAAAATACATTCGGGACTTAGATTGATGATGTCATATAAGAGACATGAAAATGGCACCCCAGGTGGAATATCAAAGCACGATTATGGTATCGACATCATAAATTAGAATAGACCTAGCAAAGGAAGGACATGTTCTTGGCATGTCTTACCAAACCAGTACAGAATAAGAGATATAGTCATATATGGTACTTACTATTTTTAGAATGCTAATGGGGACTGGTGTGGCCATCACGTCAATTCAGTTTGGGTAGAAATTGGAGATAAGCCCTACGACAACCTCGTATAGGTAAAAGTTATAATAAGGTGAATGTTTTTCTTAATGGGGTACTTTCTAAGGAGAATTTAGGACACGGTCAGGGTACAATAATGTTGATAAAAATTAAATGAATTAAGAATTAAGTACATGGATAAGGTTGATATTGATGAAGGTGTTAGGCATTCGCCAACCAGAGTGGTTCATATGTGTCACGGAGGTAGGGGAAGCCTTACCCCTAAGGAAGGAAGCCGAGTGTTTGACATCCCAATGGAAAATAGGTTTGTATGTTACTTTCGTCTTATTGAGATGGATCGGTGGTGATCCAATTCGTCATATTTGGTAACCCAAGCCAGGGCGTGTGGCTACGTTAGTACTGAATGAGAATGTGTGGGAGGATTCGTAGACTTCAAATCATGTGGAGTAGGTCCACTTTTCGTAAATCATTGTTCGTTGATTATGGATGGGACCTTCTCGAGACAGTTATCCATTAATCTGATTTTTTCATGATCGAGGGTTGTGTTCCCACGATTATGGTAGCCCATATTTGTACTATGTTATGGTATGGTGTAGTTTAGCCCAGTAGACTACGGTTGGACCTGACATGGCCAATGCAACTCTGTAACTGGGTGCACCCTTCTCTAAAGTTTCCTTGCTATTGCAAAAATTTTGGTCTACAGGTGGCAACGCTTTTGGACAAATAATTTTCTTATAGTTACCGTTCACCTTAGAATTAGTGACCTTATGATTGGTCAACATGGAAGTCGGTGGCTCTGGTTGTAAAGAGAAGGATGATGACTTGAGTACATCGTATAGTATTGGAACTCAAGGAAATATAATATTATGTGTTGCTTCCCACGATAGGCAGATTGGTTTAACGCCTAAGCGAGTGTTCCCTAGTAGTATACCTAGAGTGACCCCAGGTTCATGGAAGGGTCCTATGGGATGGTATTGATTGGGCACATGATTTGAAACATAATGGCATGTCGACCACATCACCCCCCCCCCCCCCAATGTGAGGGACTTATGATGTGAGGTTACATTAAGGATAAGTGAGTATCTTAATCCGGAAGACCCAAGAATTTGATGAAACTCAGGATAAGTATCCCCAAGTATTGAAACAATTAATGATAATGGATTAGGTAATGAGTTACACCTTGTTTGCCCTTGAGTGAGTATTGACCCTTGGATAGTGTAGCCCATTAGAGGCGCCGGTATGCTCGGGTGTTACCAAAGAATACTTAGGACTTAATTAAACTCGATCATTAAGTGAGTGGGGAGTCAAGGACTATTATGTAAGGATTAATGGTCAGCCTGATTAGTGAGCATTTAAGCATGTTGCGTGTTCGGTTCTTTAGTGAAAAATCATTTTGAAGTGCGTATGATGAATTTTTGGTGATTAAGGACTTCGATGACTTAGCTCTAAATGACCCTTGTGACTTAGAGTAAGGACTGATAATCTCGAGTGTTTGTGGAACTAATGGATTAATACTTTTGAGGACAAAATTCCCTAAGGAGGGAAGAATGTGACACCCAACCTTGCGATTTTATCATACTTATAAGATTTGATTACTTGGTATGACCAATTGGGCTTAGGATTTGCTGAGGTGGATCATAAGAAAAATTTGGGTAACTTCGTGGCCTTCTTGCTCATCGAACCAAAATTTTAGGGAATGAAGTTTGGACCAAGGAAATTAGAGGTCGTTTGAATGGGTGTTCCATCTCGTTCAAAAAAAACTTCTAACGACTTAGGTTTGATCCATTCATCGCGCATGCTGACATCTTGTTAGAACACCTCGTTGGAAGGGTCATTCAAACGAGTGAGAAATATCATTCGAACAAGGCTCAGGGTCATTCGAACGACCGAAGCTGAGTTTGAAAATCTTATCCTTTTTAATGTGTTATCATGACATGGGATGTTGGATTTGATGATGTGTCGACTTCTCAGTAGCCCAGATTCAAATGTGGGACAAAATAGTAGATTATCCTTGGCCTTTAAGGTTAAGTGTGAGGTCATTTAGTGAATTTAACCACATAGGGTTTTTGAAGCATATAATGTATGTTTGGCTCATTTGGGAGACCTAAATTATATTTCCTCTCTCTCTCTTTAGATCATGAGAGGTTCTTCTCAACCAACTACCACAAACCACCCTACACCTTATGCTACCATATTTTACAAGTATTTCCCCATATTTAGGACTTATACACCCGCTTCCACCATGGTTGAGCAAAGCTATGAAATATGCAGATGTTGTTGGGGGTTTTCGAGGAACAAGAGCACTAGATTAATGGAATTCAAAGAGAGATTTTCTTGGAGCTTTCATAGAGGAAATCTTTGTGGAGCTAGGCAGCCTCTTTAAGGCCACCTTGGGATGTGGGAGGTATCCATCTTCTTCTACCTTCATCCTATAATTTTTTAGTGCATTCTTTGAGTTTAGAAAAACTCCACTCTTCAAGTTTAAGACTCTATTGCTCTTGTATTTTTTTTCTTGTAATTATAGTTTGTGAGAGTACTATTCATATATGATTTAAGAGTGCTATTTCTTATGGTTTGTGAAAATGAGTTTACAAAAAGTGCAATGGTTTTTGAGCAAAATGATATATTTTAAGAAATCTTAATGTTTAAACATTTTTATTCCATAAAAATGTTTATGAAATGTATATCTTGTTAAAGACATTTTATAAACAAATGTTTTAAAATTTTCTTGTGAAAAACTGGGATTTTTGTGTAAATAGACATTTATTCATGTTTTGAAAAAACAAAAATGTCTTCTCATTTAAAAAGTATGTTTGTGTAAGCATTATGAAATTTCTAGAACAAATCATATGTTCTGTTAGACTCATTTACTAGCATTTTTTAACTTAAAATCCATATTCTCATGTATATAAACTTGTAGTATTTTGATGATGACTTATAAAAAGTTTAATGAGGGTTTTAATGGTATTAAACATGAAATAAGGAAAATAAAAATTCCATTTTTAAAGTGTGTTAAAAGGGTGGAAAATGTGATAGATGAGTATTTCATACTACATGTGGAAATAAAAAGGGAAAATGGTATTTTCTTATGAAGTTGCTTCAAAAAGGTGTAAGAATGAAGTCTTCTTAGTAAAGAAAGTAATGAAATAAAGATATTTCCAACTTGAGAGATATGTTACTCCAAAGTGTTAAATAAACGTTAATGTGTTAAAATCACATAAGAAGTTAGTGTGGGTAACTTAATGATGTTTTAAAAAATAACATTTCTGAAAATGGAAAAAAGGATAAGTTTTGAAATAAATGAGTAAAATAGTAATTTTACATAAAGTGGAGCATTTTTGTAATATAAAATGTTGCGATATTTGTTAGACAAAATCTTTTTTAATGAACATGATTTTGGGATAAAAATCAATGTAAGAGTTTAAAGGAAAAGTATTGATGATTTTAATGTGTAACACAAGTTGGGGTGAAACCCGAGTTTTGACTTCGTCCAATAAAGGAAAAGTGGAGTGATGTGGAAATTTGTAAAATGTTAAAACACAATAATATATACTTGTATGATATTAGGATAACTAAGGAGAGCTCGGAGCCCTGGGGTGAAAGACACAAAATCACTAGCCATAGCATATGGTAGCATAGCCGATGATGTTGAGTCCGTTAAAGTATACACACATATTGGAAGATTTTGAGAAAAAGATAATGAAAAATGGAACATATAAAGAAATGGGTTATGGGATGAATATGAGAAAATACAACATCATATAAATACATGTTTCATGTTAAAAAATTTTAAGACTTTTTCTAGAACTGTTTCTACATACCTTTAGAAAAGTTTTAAACCTTTTGAGTTTAGAAAACCTTTTTGATTTACAAATCAAATCCTCGAAATATATTTGAGTGAATCAAGTTTAATCCCAATAGTTTTGTATCCTTGCATACACAACTCTTGTGGAGAGAGTTTCTTAATGGGAGACCATTGTGATTCTCGTAAGGATCATTGCAGAAGACAAAGGTTGATCGGTGGATACTGAGCGTGGAAGGCCGCGTGTGCATGATTTTTAACGGAGCCATATTCTTTAGAGATTTATGAAGGCACTGCGCATTATACTTTTGATGGTTATCAAGTAGTATTTAAGTTTGTAGTCTTGCAAACTCTGTAAAGTGTTGAAAATAAAGGTTTTACTCGAAAGGGTTTTTTTCCTCAATTTTTCGTGTGTTCTCTGAATGATTTAATCTTCTCTGTTTTATCACTAGATTCATGTTTAGGATAAAAGGTTAAATTTAGATTTGTTAAAATTTATACTTGAAAAAATTAAAAATTTTCAAAAATAGTTGGTGGAGCCTTTGAGAGATGTTTTGGTGATGATATCTTATTCTTTTCGGTGATGTTACCTATATCTCATGCCTAATTTCTACTCCTTGTCTATTTCGGATAAAATAAAAGGTGTAGATCAAATTACAGGGGATATTACATGAGTTTGATACATGGAGGATGTAAGGACACAAATTTCCAATTGAGTCCATATATAGTTTTGGCTCAATTCCGGACAAAAACATTTATTCATAGGATAGTATTTAAGTTGTAATATTCTCAAGCCTATGAAGTGTTTGTTGAAGACGTAGCAGCAAAGAGTATAAAGCTTCATCAATATGCCGGTTTGCGTGCCTCGTTTCTACGTCATCAACCATAGTTCCATGCTCCCAAGGTATGAATGCAATATTATATATATAGGAGCTTGGAACAAAGTTTATTAGGTGTTAGGTTTTATAAAACTGCGTTTTATTTTAAGAAAGAATTAATTAAAACTTTAAATAAATGTTTATAAAGTTTTCTGGGCTTAAACAAGAATATTCAAACTTTCTGGTTTTTCGTTCGATAGAGTCGTTCGAACGAGATTGTCGTTCGAACGAAAATGTCGTTCGAACGAACCTGCCAACGAGGTTCCAGTATAGGCCTATTGTGACACCCCGACTAATTAAATACCGGGTAGCTACTCCTTTATTAAATTAAATCAAAATGCCAAGTTGGCTCAGTTAATAGCATCACTGACGAAAACATTTTTATTATTACTAACCACCTAGTATTTAAAAAGTAAGTTGTCAAATTTTAATTAAAGTCTGATTAACATGCAGTAACAGATTTAAAGCAAGAATAATATCACCATTCACCATAACGAAATAATAGAATAGCCATCACATGATATAAATAAATCCGGAGGAAAAACTCCTCACAACAAATACCACCACTGAAATAAGTAACGAAATACTGAATACTGAATTAATACATGCCAAAGACTGAAAAACTGAAATAGAATTGTCTCTAATAGAATTTGGGCAACATGCCCTACAACTGAGGAATACTGAACATGGAATCCAAATGATAGAAGCGTCTAAAAGCAATTCCTGTAACTTCCACAAACAGCTACAGCTCGTCATCGGAATGAGAATCCTATGCGTGGTGTCCTTGTGGCTGGGCACCTAAAATGGTTTTACAAGAAAATAGATTTGAAAGCAAACGGGTCAGAGCCCGAATGTAGAGATATTTTAAAAACCTGCAAGTGCTTTAAAAACATTTAAAATATTAAATGCAAAATACATGTTAGGACGTGCACTCACACGAAATACAAATGAGAATCCTATGCGTGGTGTCCTTGTGGCTGGGCACCTAAAATGGTTTTACAAGAAAATAGATTTGAAAGCAAACGGGTCAGAGCCCGAATGTGGAGATATTTTAAAAACCTGCAAGTGCTTTAAAAACATTTAAAATATTAAATGCAAAATACATGTTAGGACGTGCACTCACACGAAATTCTCACCTGTAATACCCCGTACTTTTGGCTATATTTATTTTTGGGATTAATTAATTAAATGCGTATTAATTGGAAATTAATCCGGGTTAAAAATACTAGCGAGATGTGAGTTGGTATTTGACTATATTGAGCATATATGATGTTATATGAATATTGTATTATGAAATTTGTCGTGAGATTTATGTACGGCAATTTGGGAATTTTGTTGAGACGCGTGTGACCGCCGCGTCATGGTGTATTATTTTAATTATAAAAGTGATTTTTAATTCTATTAAGCGTATGGTCATTTTGAGTGCGCCAACGCGTTCGGAAGGGTCGAGATAGTCAGAAAACACTAGCCGGGGGTGTAGTTTGGGTCCCGGGGTATTTTTAGGCCATACCGGCAACTTAAAGGGTATTTTGGTAATTTTGTATTTTGAGGAATTAAAAGTGACGAAAATTGGGAGTTTTAATCTGATGTGGATTTAACCCACTAAACCCACTAACCAACCCATATTAACCCATTAAGCTACGGAGGTTATCATTTAGGTTTCCAACTTTCCCAAAGAAAACCCTAGCCACCATAGCCACCTTTGGAGAAGAAGCTTGGAGAAAGAGAGAGAGAGGGAATTCTGCAGAAATCTTCACCAAACCAACACCAAAATCAGAAATCGAATCAAGGCAAGTGATTTAAATTACATTCTTTATGCAGTGAATGCTTCTTCCATGTTAGAAATCTTGATAATCTATCTTAATTAAGAGTTAAAGGAAAACCCATGAAATTGGAAGTTATTAGCTTAATTTTGGGTATAGGTTTGCATGTAGAAACGTTGCTTGAAGATTCAGAGATTTCATTTTTATGTAGTGTAAAAAGGGATTAAATTCGGGGATTTGATGATGATAAAAATCTAGGGTTCATGTTCTTGAAAAATTGGGGAAAAGTATAGAATCTTGTAATTTAATGATGTTTGGGATGCATTAATGCCTTAGAATATGTTAGTATATGACCTTAGCATGTTTTAGGATGATTAGAGAACTTAAAACATTGTTGGAATGAACTTTGGAGAAGATTTGAGGAGTAAGAATGGTGAAAAACGAGATTTAGAAAAATCTGGGACGAAACTGGTAGGTCGTTAGAAGCCCCTGCCCAGGTCATTCGAACGAACTCGTTCGAACGAGCTTCTAACGAATTGACTAGTCGCTTCTAACGAAAGGGAACTTCGTTCGATAACTTCGTTCGAACGAGATATCATTAGAAGGTACAGTTCGTTCGAACGAACTGGATCTCGTTCGAACAGTCTCGTTCGAACGAGACTTCTAACGAGCCAACAGTGGAATCTCGTTCGAACAGCCTTGTTCGAACGAGACTTAGAACGAGTGGACAGTTTGGGCCTTTTTGGACTGTTTTGATTTTTGGAGTCTCGTAAACTTATTCGAGGATATAGATAACATTCCGATGATGATGTAATGATAGAATTAGGACTTTTGGGTATTTATGAGAAGGAAATTATATACGAGAGTTAAATTAAATGGACGGTTTGGGTTGAGACGTGAGTGTCTACTACGACGTGAGAATAAATTATGGCGCGTATGATTATAAACCGGAATAGTATAAATTGTGATAATTATAAGTTGGTACGAGAATGCGATATGTACTACGATTAAACTACGGGATTACTAAGACGTGTGTTTACTTAGTATTGGTATATGAATTATGTGTATGACATACCTACCATACTTGCTATCACGGGAGGTTTGCGTTCTCTTAGGGCCCTCTAATCCTTGTGTTGCCCGGATTTAGACTGGTTACCTTGATGAACATAGGTCATAGAAAGACTTATTTGGATATTAATAAGTCCGCTGATCGTGGGAGCGTAGGTATGTGCGTGACCCATGTGATGTGACTGTGTTCGCCTCCATTATTTGTGACGTTGTTATCTGTGAACTATTCCTGAGAGATTCAGAATATGTAATCCTTATGTACGTGATGTACCGGGATGGATAGCAGAGTATGTGTGCACCGCAACTTAGTTCTCGGGGTGCTTGTATTGTATATTTATGTTGTAAATAATATACACTTAATTAATGGGAACCTTCATGTTAATGTTATGAATATAATTACGGTATTGTTTCGAGAAAAACATAACGGGTTAGCTGATAGTGAAATATATTGCATATTGAGCATCTGAGTTTACGTTAAATCCCTATTTAATTGCGAGCGTTATAATGTTAATAGAACCGAGTAATAAGGGTAGGACCTATGACAGTCTAGCTAGATATGATGTCACTTAGCTAGTGGTTTGTGTCGTTGTAGATGGGTACTTACGTTAGGAGTGCACAGTTAGACGAGAGGTGAGAATATCATGTGAGTGCACGTCCTAACATGTACTTTGCATTTAATGTTTTAAATGTTTTTAAAGCACTTGCAGGTTTTTAAAATATAACTCCACATTCGGGCTCTGACCCGTTTGCTTTCAAATCTACTTTTCTTGTAAAACCATTTTAGGTGCCCAGCCACAAGGACACCATGCATAGGATACTCATTCTGGTGACGAGCTGTAGCTGTTTGTGGAAGCTACAGGGATTTTCTTGTAGACGCTTCTATCACTTGGATTCCAGATTCATTATCTATCAGTTGTACGGCATGTTGCCCATTTCTATTAGAGTTACATTTCCATTACAGTTTTCAGACTTTGGCATGTATTGTTTTAGTATTCAGTTTACTTATCAGTTGTGGGATTTGTAGTGAGGAGTTTTCCTCCAGACTTTATTTACGTTATGTGATGGTTATTCTATTTACTTCATTATGGTGAATGGTGTTATTATTCTTTATTACACTTGTTGCATGTTAATCAGACTTTAAATAAAATTTGGCACTTACTTTTTAAATACTAGGTGGTTAGTAAAAAATAAAAATGTTTTCGACAGTGATGCTATTAACTGAGCCAACTTGGCATTTTGAATTAATTTAATAAAGGAGTAGCTACCCGGTATTTAATTAGTCGGGGTGTCACATCACCTCTCGACTACATGTGCACTCCTAATACCCATCTAAAATGACACAAACTCCTAGCTAAGTGACATCATATCTAGCTAGACTGTCATAGGTTCTACCCTTATTACTCGGTTTCCATTAACATTCTAACTTTACCAAAGAATAGGGGCTATACTTAAACTCAGATTCTCAATATGTAATATATTTCACAATTGGTTAGCCCGTTTATGTTTTCTCAAAACAATACCATAATTTTATTCACAAAATTAACATGAAGTTCCCATCAATTAAGTGTATATTATTCACATCATAAATATACAATACAAGCACCCCGAGACTAGCTACGGTGCACACATACTCTTCTATCCATCCCGGTACATCACGTACATAAGGATCACATATTCCAAATCTCTCAGGAATAGTTCACAGATAACAACATCACAAATAATGGAGGCGAACACAGTCACATCACATGGGTCACGCACATACCTACGCTCCCACGATCAGCAGACTTATTAACATCCCAATAAGTCCTTCTCTGATCTATGTTCATTGAGGTAACCAGTCTAAATCCGGGCAACACAAGGATTAGAGGGACCTAAGCGAACGCAAACCTCCCGTGATAGCAAGTATGGTAGGTATGTCATACACATAAAATCAATACATATATACTAAGTATGCACACGTCTTAGTAATCACCATAATATATTGGTACATATCTCTTCTCGTACTGACATATAATACTATACCATTTATATGTTGCCGGTTAATATAATTAATTAGGCCGTCAATAGCTCACATCGTAATAGACACTCACGACCTACTTCACATTTTCCCTTAGGTTCAAACTACACTTCTAGGTTTGACTCCTCATTATATCCCAAACATCCCAAATATATCAATCACTCACCAAGGAAAGGCTATCTCTACCTATACACAAGGTTGCTGGGCACTCGGGATCAAAACAGGCTAAAAAGCCTAAACTGTCAACTCGTTCGAAGTCTCGTTCGAACGAGGCTGTTCGAACGAGAATTCGTTCGAACGAACTGAGTCTTCTAACGAGATCTCGTTCGAACGAAGTGGCTTTCTAACGAGATCTCGTTCGAACGATCTTATCGAACGAACTTCACCCTCGTGAGAAGTCAATGGTCAACTCGTTGAAAGCTCGTTCGAACGACCTGGGTAGGTCTTCTAACGAGTGGCCAGATTCAAGCCCAGAATTTTTCTACTCGTTTTTCACCAATTTCTAATCCTCAATTCTCCTCTAAAATTCGTCCCAACAACGTTTTAAGGTCTCTAATCAATCCTAAACATATCAAGGTCACATACTAACGTGTTTTAAGGAAATAATTCATCCTAAACATCACCAAATCACAAGTTCCATCACTTTTCCCCAATTTTTCAAGAACATAAACCCTAAGATTATAAATCATCAATTTCGAGAAATAAATCCGTTTTTATAACACATAAACTTATGATTCTCTTAATTCGATCTTCCAATAACATTTCTACATGCAAACCTATCTCCAAAATTTATTAACAACTCCAGTTTCATGGGTTTTCAATTATCTCCCAATTAATTATGATTATTGGATAGTCTAAGCATGGAAGAAGCATTTACTGCATAAAAACGTAAATTAAACCACTTGCCTTGATTCAATCTCAGATTTTGATGACGATTTGATGAAGCTCTCTCTCTCTCCAAGATTTTCTCCTCTATCTCTCTCTTTCCAAGCTTTCTTCTCCAATAGCTATGGTGGCTAGGGTTTGTTTTGGGAAAAATTAGAAACCTAAATTCTAATAACCTACGTAGCTTATTGGGTTAACATGGGTTGGTTAGTGGTTTAGTGGGTCAAATCCACATCAGATATAATTTACTAATTTTCGTCACTTTTAATTCCCAAAAATACAAAATTACCAAAATACCCTTTATGTTGCCGGTATGGCCTAAAAATACCCCGGGACCCAAACTAAACCCCCGGCTAGTGTTTTCTGACTATCTCGACCCTTCCGGACGCGTTGGCGCACTCAAAACGACCATACGGTTAATAGAATTTAAATTCACTTTTTATGATTAAAATAATTATATCCTGACGCGACTGTCTCACGCGTACCAATAAAATGTCCAAATTGTCGTATATAAATCTCACGACAAATTTCATAATTCAATATTCATATATCATCATATATACTCAATATAGTCAAATACCAACTCACATCTCGCTAGTATTTTATCCGGATTAATTCCCAATTAATTCTCATTTAATTAATTAATCCCAAAAATAAATATCGCCAAAAATACGGGGTATTACATACTTCCCCCCTAATAACAGAATTTCGTCCCGAAATTCGGAACTAGAAAGTACCTGATAAAAACAACTCTGGATGACGTTCGCGCATCTCATCCTCGCGTTCCCATGTGGACTCCTCGACATTGTGATGTCGCCACTGAACACGCACTAATGGAACTATCTTTGATCGCAGCTTCCTCTCACTTCGGTCCAAAATAGCAATCGGCCCCTCCTCGTAGGAGCTATCAGGCTGTAGATCAATCTCCTCCAAAGCGATGTGAGAATGAGCCAAATCGTCCCTGAGATATTTCCTTAGCGAGGAAATATGAAACACATCGTGAATCCGGTGTAAATGCTCCGGTAACCCGAGTCTATACGCAACTGGTCCAATCCGCTCAATAATAGGAAATGGCCCCACATACCTCGGTGCCAACTTCCCCTTCTTCCCGAAACGCATAATCCCCTTCATAGGAGATACTCTGAGCAAAACCTGGTCCCCCACTTGGAACTCCCTGAAAGATCTCTTCGCATCAGCATAACTCTTCTGCCGGTCTTGAGCTACCCGAATGCGACTCCGGATCAACTCAATCCTTGTCGAAGTATCCTGAATCACTTCCAGCCCAAGTAGTTTGTTGTCCCCCACCTCTAACCAACATGCTGGGGAACGACAAGGCCTACCGTACAACGCCTCAAACGGAGCCATGCCAATAGTGAACTGGTAGGAGTTATTATAAGCAAACTCTACCAATGGAAGGTATGGCTCCCATCCACCTCCAAAGTCAATAATGCACATGCGTAGCATGTCCTCCAACATCTGATTTGTGCGCTCGGTCTGCCCATCGGTCTGCGGATGATAAGCCGTACTCAACCGCAATTTCGTGCCCATGGCCTCCTGGAAACTCTCCCAAAACCGCGAAACAAATATCTTGTCTCTGTCAGACACGATATTTAGGGGCACACCGTGAAGTCTCACAATCTCTGAAATGAAGAGCTGGGCATACTGCCCCGTAGTGTAGTCAGTCCTTACGGGTAAAAAGTGAGCGACTTTGGACAACCTGTCCACAATTACCCAAACGGAGTCGTGACCCCTCTGCGACGTAGGCAACCCCGTGATAAAGTCCGTGGATATGATCTCCCACATCCACCTCGGAACCTCCAACGGCTGTAGAAGTCCTGTCGGTCTCTGATGATTCACTTTTACTAGCTGACAAGTGGTGCATTTCGAAACAAACACAGCGATATCTCTCTTCATACCGCTCCACCAATACTGGCATCTCATATCTTGGTACATTTTATCCCCTCCGGGATGTACCACGAACCGTGAGCCGTGCGACTCTGCCATCACCTAGTGTCGCAATTCCTCCCCTTCCGAAACCACCAATCTCCCATTGAAGCGTAATCCCCCGTCTGAGCTAACGGTATAGGACTCGGCTCCCTCTGCTAGTAATCGAACTATTTGCTCCTGACAGAATAAGTCATTAGCCTGTGCCCGTACTACCTTCGTGACAATCTGCGGTGTAACGGTCATCACAGACATGAAAGATCGGGCCACTGCATCCTGGTGTCCCAACTCCTTCCACTTTGCCTTTCACACCCCTGCCACCTCATCTGTTGGCCTACGGCTCAACGCGTCTGCTACCACGTTAGCCTTACCCGGGTGATACTGGATATCGAACTGGTAGTCCTTCACAAACTCAAGCCACCTCCTTTGTCGTATGTTCAACTCCTTCTGCGTGAACAGGTACAGTAGGGACTTATGGTCCGTGAACAATTGGAACTTCTCCCCCAAAAGATAGTGTCTCAAAATCCGTAGGGCAAATACCACTACTGCCAACTCCAAATCATGAGTGGGGTAATTCTTCTCGTGAGGCTTAAGCTTACGGGAAGCATAAGCTATGGCCTGTCTCTCCTGCTGTAATACACCTCCAAGTCCTTGTAAGGACGCATCGGTGTAAACCAAATACTCAACTCCCGGTCTCGGCAATGCTAACACAGGTGCTGAGGTCAATTTATCCTTCAATTCATCGAATGCCAACTGACAGGCATCACTCCAAATGAACGGCACACCTTTACGAGTCAGATGTGTCAAAGGACCCGCTATCTTCGAGAAACCCCGAATAAACCTCCTGTAGTATCCTGCTAGACCCAAGAAACTACGAATCTCAGTCGGTGTCGTGGGCTGTCCCCACTCCCTCACCGCGGATACCTTCCCTGAATCAACAGATATCCCCCGGTCGGAAATAATGTGTCCCAAAAACTGGACCTCCTTCAACCAAATCCCGCACTTCTCAAACTTTGCATACAGTTCGTTCTGACGCAGCGTCTGGAAAACCTGCCTCAAATGCTCGGCGTGCTCCTCCTCTGTCTGGGAGTAAACCATAATATCATCGATGAAGACAATGACAAACTGATCTAGGAAATCCCTGAACACTTTGTTCATCAAGTCCATAAACACTGCTGGAGCGTTGGTCAAACAAAAAGGCATAACCCGAAACTCGTAAGAACCATATCTCGACAAGAACGGAGTCTTTGAGACATCCTCCTCCCTGATACGCATCTGATGGTATCCCGATCTCAAATCAATCTTCGAGAATAAGGAAGCTCCTCTCAACTGGTCAAATAGGTCATCGATTCGAGGCAACGGATACTTATTCCGTATCGTGACCTTGTTCAACTCCCGGTAGTCCACACACAATCTTAGTGAACCGTTCCTCTTCTTCCCAAACAAAACTGGAGCGCCCCAAGGTGAGGTACTCCTGCGAATAAAGCCCTGACCTAACAGCTGCTCTATCTGATCTCGTAGCTCTCGCATCTCTGCCGGAGCCATACGGTACGGTGCGCGTGCTATAGGTCTCGTATCTGGCAATAGGTCTATAACAAAGTCTATCTCTTGACTTGGGGGTAGGCCTAGTATCTCCTGAAACACATCCGAATACTCCGTGATGACTGGGATCGAATTTAAAGGAATCACAACCTCCTTAGAGGTATCCTCCTCTAGGTAATACAAATGAGCGGTCGAGCCTCCCTCTGGGCGAGGCATCTCAACTACAAACATCTCTTGCCCCGGAATGGCAAAAACAATGCTCCCACCGAAGCAGTCAATCATGGCTCTATAATCAGCGAGCCAATCCATACCGATAATCACATCGTGAACATGCATATCTAATACCAACATGTCTGCAGGTAATACCAAACCACCAATCTCTACCCCCACTCCCCGGCATATAAAGAATATAAGTGACCCATTCCCCAATGGTGAGTCGACACACATCACTGTGCTCTCCGCCGTAGCTAACAATCCTAAGGCTTTCGCGAAATGTGTAGCTATAAAACAATGTGTAGCCCCCGTGTCAAATAATACCCGACCCATAGTGCCATGGATAGGAAACGTACCCTCAATCGCGGGCGGTGACTGTGGAACTGCTGCCTGGTGGACGTTGTAGACACGTCCATACTGTAGCTGCCCCTGCTGAGCTGGGACTGCTGGAATGGGTGGCAATGCTGCCATCAGTGGCGGTGCGAGGAGAGCGGCGGGAAACATAGGCCTCTGCGGCTCCTGGCGAGCACCCTGCTGCTGCTGCTGTGGGGCCCTGCCCCTATCAGGACAATCCTGTCGTTTATGGCCAGTCTTGCCACAAACATAACACTTCCCTGGGAAGTTCCCTCCTCTCTGCCCCTGCTGTCCCCAGCCCTGGTGGCCGTTACCGTTCCTCCCTTGGCCCTGCTGAAACTGCTCCCCATTCTGCCCCTGTTGGCCTTGATGGCCGTTTGGACCCTGATGGCCCTGACGGAAACCTCCCTGTCCGTGCCTGTAATTCCCTGATCTGAACCTCTTCTGATCCCCCTGCTGGGAACCCTGCTCACCCTGTCTCTGCCCCTGAACAGATTGTGCCCCACCGGCACCATGTCCTCCAGTCCTGCCCTGATGGCTAGACTCTCCCGATCTCTTGTCCTCAGCCATATGAAAGCGGTGATCCTGGCAGTTTAACAAAGCAGCGTTAACCACATCAGAATAAGTGGCCAACGAAAGTTCCCTATCAGATGCTGACGGATCCTCCATGTCAACCCGTCGGTGAATTTCTCAATCTTCTTCTTTTCTGTCGGTATTTCATCCGGAACGATATTCAACAGATTCGTGAACTCGGCCTCATACTCGGCCACGGTCTTACCCTCTTGTTTCAGATTCTTCAGTTTCCTCCTCATTTCCGTGTGAACAGCTGACAAGAAGTACTTGCGGTCGAACAACACCCAAAAGTCCTGAATAGTGAGAGTATCCCTCTCCTCCACGGTGGTAAAAGACTCCCACCACTGCAGTGCAGATCCAACTAGCTTGAAAGTAGCTAGCACCTGCTTCTGAACGTCCGTGCACTCATACATCCTCAAGTGCCTCTGCATTTCCTTCCTCCACTGGCTCGAGACTACCACATCTGAGCTTCCTACAAACTCTGGCGGATGCGCTTTCTGAAAAGCGTCACGTACACGTTCCCAAGCAGACGGGAATGCATTTGCCTGTACTGGCGCGGTAACCAGCGCCTGAGGTGGTGCCTGCTGAACTACGGCAATTGCGGCATTTACCGCTTGGGCTACAATGGCTGCAACCTCAGCGGCGTTCATCATGCCCTGAACTGGAGCGGGCTGGGATTCTGGCGTTGCATCCCTGGGAACTCGTCGTGCACGTCGTGGAGGCATCTGAAGTAAGAATAAAGTTTATAAGTTCACAGTTTATAAACTTAAAATAGCTGAAGAAGAAGCATATACAAAAAGAGTACAACAGTCCTAAAATATCGGGCTCTATATCAAAGAAAACTTAGCGGAAACATAATAGCCGTACAGATCCTAAAGGGCACTAGAACCTAATGCTCTGATACCACCTGTGACACCCCGACTAATTAAATACCGGGTAGCTACTCCTTTATTAAATTAAATCAAAATGCCAAGTTGGCTCAGTTAATAGCATCACTGACGAAAACATTTTTATTATTACTAACCACCTAGTATTTAAAAAGTAAGTTGTCAAATTTTAATTAAAGTCTGATTAACATGCAGTAACAGATTTAAAGCAAGAATAATATCACCATTCACCATAACGAAATAATAGAATAACCATCACATGATATAAATAAATCCGGAGGAAAAACTCCTCACAACAAATACCACCACCGAAATAAGTAACGAAATACTGAATCCTGAATTAATACATGCCAAAGACTGAAAAACTGAAATGGAATTGTCTCTAATAGAATTTGGGCAACATGCCCTACAACTGAGGAATACTGAACATGGAATCCAAATGATAGAAGCGTCTAAAAGCAATTCCTGTAACTTCCACAAACAGCTACAGCTCGTCATCGGAATGAGAATCCTATGCGTGGTGTCCTTGTGGCTGGGCACCTAAAATGGTTTTACAAGAAAATAGATTTGAAAGCAAACGGGTCAGAGCCCGAATGTAGAGATATTTTAAAAACCTGCAAGTGCTTTAAAAACATTTAAAATATTAAATGCAAAGTACATGTTAGGACGTGCACTCACATGGAATTCTCACTTCTCGTCTAACTGTGCACTCCTAACGCAAGTACCCATCTAATATGACACAAACCACTAGCTAAGTGACATCATATCTAGCTAGACTGTCATAGGTTCTACCCTTATTACTCGGTTCCCATTGACATTATAACGCTCGCAATTAAATAGGGGCTTAACGTAAATTCAGATTCTCACGTAAAAGTAATACAACTCATTATAGATCATCCCTTTTGTTATTACATAGTTATACACACAATACCATATGAAAGTTCCCAGTTTATTAAGCGTATATTCTCCACAACATAAATATACAATATAAGCACCCCGAGACTAAGCTGCGGTGCACACATACTCTGCTATCCATCCCGGTACATCACGTACATAAGGATCACATATTCCGAATCTCTCAGGAATAGTTCACAGATAACAACATCATAAATAATGGAGGCGAACACAGTCACATCACATGGGCCACGCACATACCTACGCTCCCACGATCAGCAGACTTATTAACATCCCAATAAGTCCTTCTCTGACCTATGTTCATCGAGGTAACCAGTCTAAATCCGGGCAACACAAGGATTAGAGGTCCCTAAGCGAACGCAAACCTCCCGTGATAGCAAGTATGGTAGGTATGTCATACATACAAATCATACACCAATACTAAGTAAGCACACATCTTAGTAATCACCGTAGTTTAATTGTAGTACTTATCGCATTCTCGTACCAACTTAATATATATACAACTTATATAATCCCGGTCCATATTTATACGCGCCAAAATTTATTCTCACGTCGTAGTAGGCACTCACGTCTCAACTCAAATGTCTATTTGATTTGATCCACACTTATATAATTTACTCCTCATTATATCCCAAATGTCCCAAGCATACTAATACACCATCAAAGGAATGTTATCTCTATCCTCGAACAAGTTTACGGGACTCCAAAAATCAAAACAGGCCAAAAAGCCTAAACTGCCAGCTCGTTAGAAGTCTCGTTCGAACGAGGCTGTTCGAACGAGAGTTCGTTCGAACGAACTGGGCTATCTAACGAGATCTCGTTCGAACGAGATTATCGAACGAACATCCCTCTCGTTAGAACCCCAAACTGTCAACTCGTTAGAAGCTCGTTCGAACGAGCTCGTTCGAACGACCTGGGTAGGTCTTCTAACGAGTGACCAGATTCAAGCCCAGAAATTCTATATTCGTTTTTCACCAATTTCTACACTTCTAATCTCAACAAAAATTCGTCCCAACAATGTTTTATGGTCTCTAATCATCCCTAAACATATCAAGGTTATATACAAACGTATTTTAAAGGACCAATTCCTCCTAATCATCATCAATCCATCAAATCTCTACACTTTTCCCCAAATTTTCAAGAACATAAACCCTAAAATTTATGATTATAAATTTACTCGAATTAGATTCGTTTTTGTTACATCCAACACATACTTACATCAGGGTAATCATTTCTCTACGATTCTACATGCAATTACTCCTCAACATTCAAATTCTAATTCCAATTAAAATGGGTTTTTATTAAACTCTCAAGAACAATTTGATTTATGTAAATTCCTACACATGGAAGATGCATTCTCTATAATAATTGAAATTAAACCACTTGCCTTGATTCAATCTTTGATTTTGATGACGATTTGTTGAAGTTCTCTCTCTCTTTCTGCAGAATTCCCTTCTATCTCTCTCTCTCCAAGCTTATCTCCAATGGTGGCTAGGGTTTTCTTTGGGAATGTTTTGGAAACCTAATTTGATAACCCCCGTATCTTATTGGGTCATTAAGGGTTGATTAGTGGGTTTAGTGGGTCAATTCCCAATCAGATTATAAATCCTAATTTTCGTCATAATTAAATCCCAAAAATGCAATATTACCAAACTACCCTTATAAGATGCCGGTATGGCCTAAAAATACCCCGGGACCCAAACTAAACCCCCGGCTAGTGTTTTTTAACTATCTCGACCCTTCCGGACGCGTTGGCGCACTCAAAATGACCATACGGTTAATAAAATTTAAATTCACTATTATAAATAAAATAATTATATCCTGACGCGACTGTCACACGCGTCCCAATAAAATGACCAAATTGTCGTATATCAATATCACGACAAATTTCATAATTCAATATTCATATATCATCATATATACTCATTATAGTCAAATACCAACTCACATCTCGCTAGTATTTTATCCGGATTAATTCTCAATTAATTTTCAATTAATTAATTAATCCCAAAAATAAATATCGCCAAAAATACGGGGTATTACAGCGGCATAATGTGGTTGATTTATTTTATCTTGAAAAATAACGTAGAACGCATGCTTAGAATAATTCAAGATAAAATTTGGTTTAAATCATCACACTCATTTAATTTGGTGCTAAATTAAATAATGGGTAAAGTTTATTTAATTCAAGTCATTTGCTAAAATTTGGTTTCGCCTAATTTGCTAATATTGATAAATATGACTTAGGCAAATTCTAGGACTTGAATTAATTAATTGGTTTAAGTGAATATATTAATTGATTAATTTTACTTCACTTGGTGTAATTTTAATTGGTTTTTAGAAATTAAAATTTGTTGTTGTGTTTAAAGTTGACCCATCCATTTTTACGCTTTCGCATCATCGAGTTTACATAACGAGGAAATTATAATTGTGTTTAATTGTGAAAATTAAAACCCGGGGATCCAGATCTTACAAATTGGTATCAGAGCTTTGATTCAGAAAAGCTCGCACTTACAGAGGAGAATTTTGTTTTTTTTTATATATCTCAAAATCGATGCATCACTAGGTATTTTCTTTGTTTCACGTGTGGAAGTACTTTTGGAATATCATATTCATTGTACACTCGATGAATTCAAATTCCCAAGAGAAGACCAATAAGAAATGGGTTTGGGCTGACGTTAATATTCTTGTACCTGTCCATTTTTTTGGATTGGGAAGTGTATTAAAATATTGTTTTTGTCTAGGAATTTCATTATAATTTGGATTTCAGTTTTATGTTTGTACCGAAATAGCCAAAAGGGGGAGATCTATAATAGCATATTTTCTGTCATTGCTCAAATAGATTAAGTTTACATAGATTTTGATGTATCCCGTTACCATTTGACTCGAGTTACATGAAGATCGATTATCCAACAAGTCCAACTTTCAGTGATCTCCACACTATGAAGGTAAAATTCTATTAAGTGTTTAAATTTATTCCTTGAATTTATTTAGTGATGTTTAATTTTATTTAAAATTAAACCTTATTTGTTTTTTAAAATATCGAGGCATTTTTTCATTTAAAAAATTTCAAAGTTCGTGTATCTCGTTCAAACAAGATGGAATTCTCGTTCTAATGAGATTCCATTTTCATTCGAAGTCTCGTTTGAAGTTTACATCGATTGTGTATCGAACGAGGGCATACTATTTTAGGTCGTTTGAAGCTGGTTCACACGAGATAGCTTTATTATTCGAATGAGATTCATTTTCATTAGAATGAACTACTATTCTCGTTCGAACGAGTCTCATTTTCATTTGAACGAATTGTCGTCTCAAAATTTGTGAGCGTCATATAAATACATGTTTCGTGTTCAGAATTTTTAAGACTTTTGCCAAAACTATTTATGCTTACCTTTAGCAAAAGTTTTCAACATTTTGATGATAGAAAACCTTTTTGATTAAAATATCACATCCCCATAATATATTTGAGGGAATCAAGTTTAAACACTATAGTTTTGTATCCTTGAATACACAACTCTTGTGGAGAGAGTTTCCTCACGGCAGACCATTATTATTCTCGAGGGGATCATTGTTGAAGACAAAAGCTGATCGATGGATACCGAGCGTGGAGGGCCACGTGTGGACGACTCTAGACGGAGCCATATTTTATAGAGATTTGTGAAAGCATTGCGCACTATACTTGTGAATGTTATCAAGTAGTTTGTAAGTCGATACCCTTATAAACTCTCTATAGTGCTGAAAGTAAAGGTTTTACCAGAAAGATTTTTTTTCCTCAATTTGCCTTATTCGTCTGTGTGATTTAATTTTATATATTTTATCACCTAGATAAATGTTTAGTATAAAAAGATAAAATTAATATTTGAGTGTGATTGGACTTTTAATTATATAAATATTCCATTAAGGTCCCGATAATGCACTCTCAAAATGGTTTGGTTTGAGGTTTTAATTCATAGTATACCGGGAGAATTTTAACTTTGGAAATTTAACCGTCGAAGTAAGAAAACTTAATTTTGAGATATGGAAGTATATTATAGTTAAATTAAACATTATGGTTGAGTTTCTAAATGTCTAAGGATAATTATTCCTACCATGAAACTAGTTCAAGGTCAGGAATACAAAATTCACCATTAAAGCTCAAACTTTCATGGTGTTTTCTAAAAACTGACCCCTAGCTATGTATTTATATGTTAACTATTGCATATAAAAGCATAAATTGATTCTAAACTATTGTGAAAACTAAGTTGAATTAATAAAACTAAGATCTATGCATAAAATATGAGAATACTAAAAAATTGCAAAAAACTTTAGTTGATTTTTACTCTATTGATTTCGATGACTTTCTCTGTACCTTGGTGTGCCTTTTATAGGGAATGTTAAGGAGAGTTGATTGGTCGAAAAATAGGTGGTTTTCAACTTGTTTAAGAGAGGATATTTGTGAAGGAATTTGAAGTTACACATGAAGACATGTGTCTCATCAGCTTAGCTGATGAGGATTAAGTTAGAATGTTAAGTTTTAAATTTGGAAAGTTTTGCTTTAGTTTTTAGTTCATTTTCCATACTTTTTCAAACTTAAGTGGCTTTTGTGTATATAGGGAGAGATTTTAAAATAAATCTAAAAATCGAATTTTTTAATGAACTTAATAAAATATTAAAAAATAATCCAATTAATTTTAAGTCAACCAACCAAATCAGATCTCCATACTATCTCTCTCCTCTCACCTAGTGCCATAAAAATAGGCCACCATCTCCTTATACCCCGGCCACAATAAGCTCTGGCGAAATCCGGCTACAACCTACAACAACCAGGAATCCGACTGTAATTTTCATACCCGGAACCTCCTCTCTCTTCGACCTCACGACCTCTGACAGGCCCCCAACCAGTTACTCTAACCCGACCCATCAACTTTTCCCATCGGACTCCATCTCCATTCCCCCTTGCCGTCGGTGATCCATTACAAACCTGAATCCGACCGGCGACCTCCATCTATACCCGTTGCTGGCCTGCTCAAAAAATAGGCGACAACACCCACATCTCCTACCTCCGACCCAAAGCAGACCCCGATACTATAACCAGTGACCCAAACAATAATCCGGACCTGCCTCATCCCATTTCATCCAAACCTGACACCTTGACCCAACTCCACCATTTTATGGGGTTATAGCCAGTTTTAGAGGTTGGAGCAGGGCTATGTCTAGGTGGTTCACGATTTGATTGAGCTAAAGTAGGTGGGTAGGGTAGGGTAGGGGTGGAGGGTAAGGGTGTATGCATTAAAAAAAAAACGCGTGTGTCACGCGTATATTTATAGTCGTTGGTGCAGATCAATTACAATATATGAATTAAAATTAGTTGACTTATTTTTAATATTTTATTAGATTCATTAAAAAGTTTAATTTTTAAATATATATACGTGTGTGTGTGTGTGTGTGCGTGTGTAAATACCGAGGGTTTGAGCTACGTATCGTTTTTTTGGAACTTACAATTCTACCTATAAAAAAAAATTATTCTCAAAATTACCTTCGAAGAGTTCAAGATATTATTGTTTCATGACATCCCTAAGTTCCCAGGTAGCTTCTTCCACTCCATGGTGTTGCTATAGAACTTTAACAAGGGGGATGCTTTTGGTGCGAAGAATTTGATGTTAAGAATAAATTTTTTTAGAAGGTCTTTCTTCAAAATTATGATTGGGTTGTATCGAAAGTCCTTCCCATGAGATGACATGATTCGGATTGGGAACACATTTTTGTAATTGAGAGACATGAAATGCATCGTGAATTTGTGAAAAATCTGAGGGTAGAGTGAACTGATAGGCTATTGGTCCAACGTGGGTGATGATGCAAAAAGCTCCCATATATTGTGGTGTAAGTTCACCTTTACTTTTAAATCTTAAAATTACCTTTCTTGGTAATAGTTTTAAGAAAACTTTATCCCCTTCTTTGAATTCTAAGGGTTGCCTACGATGATCTTCATAACTTTTATGTCGACTCTGAGCTTCTTGTATCTTCTCCCTGATTAAATGTATCTTTTTTGTAGTCTCTTTTATTATTTCAAGGCCGAAAGTATAATTTCCCATGGTTCATTCCAACAAAGTAGAGAACGACAGAGTCTTTCATAAAGTGCTTTATATAGTGCATCTTGGATACTAGCTTGATAACTATTATTGTAGGAAAATTCTACCAAAGCTAGATGGCCGCTCCATCTTCCCACTAGATCCCATGCGTATGCATGAAACTTATCGCGGAGTGTCTGAATTAACCATTCTGATTCCCATCCTTTTAGGAATGAAATGCAGTGTTGAGATGTAACTTGGTACCCATGGTTGTTTGTAGAGCATGCCAAAAAATTTTACTAATCGACGGTGACGGTCTGATATGATGGATACAAGTTCTCCATCTAATCTGACAATTTCCTAAATATAAAAGGTACTAAGGTTTTGGAATGAATCGGTGGTGCGTACTTTAAGAAAATATGACAAACTAGTTAATTGGTCTACAATTACCCAAATTGAATTATAATCTTGAGTTGTAGGGGTAGTCCACCAACAAAATCCATCATAACATGATCCTATTTCCAGGTAGGAATTAGAAGAGGTTGTAATAATTCACCTGGGTGTTGGTGCTCCATTTTTAAATGCTGACAGGTGAGACATTTAGCAATAAAAGTTCTAATGTCTTGCTTTATTCCTGTCCACTAATAACGTCTTTTGAGATCATGATCCATTTTGGTATTTCCCGGATTCATAATCAATTTGGAGTGATGGACTTCTTATAAAAGTGCTTCTTTTAATGCAACATTAGAGGGCACACATATTTGATTCCTAAATCGTATTCTATTTTCAGTATGATATGTCAAATCCTTACTTGTTTTTCCTTCATCAATTTTACAACTTTGTTTGTTAAGAAAATTATCTGTGGATTGTTGTTAGAGTACAGGCTTTTAAAGCGTAGGATAAGCTATAACATTATAAAGAATATGGGGGTTTCTCTTTGCTAGTTGTAGTCATCCTAAGTTTTTACGATCTGATAAGTTACAATTCCAGGTAATCTTTCGTTGGTTTTATGACTTAAGGCATCTTCAACAACATTGTGATTGCCTGGATGGTATTGAAGTCAAAATTTATAATCTTCTAAAAATTTGATCCATCGTCATTGGCATAAATTCAGATCTTTCTGTGTAAATATATATTTTAGATTCTTGTGATATGAAAATTTAAAATTTTGCACCATATAAATAACATCGTCAAATCTTTAATGCAAAGACTATTGCGGAAAATTTGAGGTCATGGACTAGGTAATTTCACTCGTGATTTTTTAATTATTGAGTGTCGTATTCTACTACTTTCCCTAACTGCGTGAGTACACAACCTAGTCCTTGTAAATAAGTATCAATGTATACATCATCACTAACATCACTGGAAGGTATAGTGAGTACACGGGTAGTAGTTAAGCACTCTTTCAAAGTATGAAATGCCTGGGTACATTCCTAATTCCATTCAAAACTTATATCCTTTAAAGTTAGGTTTATTAAAGTTAATGCGATGGTGGAGAATCCTTCCAAAAATCATGAGTAATATCCGACTAATCCGAGGAAACTACAAACTTATATTACTATAGTGGGTTGTAGCCATTCAATAACAACTACGATTTTCAGTGGATCTACCTGGATTCCAAGTTTAGCGTTGACATGTCCTAGAAACTTTTCTTCTCTCATAAGAAAGTTTCATTTACTTTTATTAGCATATAATCAATGACATCGTAGTGTTTCTAGTACTATATGTAAATGAGCTTCGTGATCTCGCTCATTTTTCGAATATATTAGAATATTGTCTATGAATACAATTACAAAATTGATCCAGAAATGGTTGAAATACTCAGTGCATTAACTCCATAAAAGCTGATGGCACATTACTAAGTCCAAAAGGAAATACTAGGAATTCAAAATGTCTATAACGAGTCTAAATTCCATCTTTGGTATGTCTTCTTCTCTTACTCGTAATTGGTGATATCCTGATTGTTAATGTAAAAAACTAGACTTGATCTAATTTTCTAATCATAGATAAAATATGTAATAGTGAATAAAGAAAGAGATTTCTAAAAGTGGTTCAGCTATGGAAAAGAGCCTACGCCCACTGTTATTTCATTAATATTTGTGTTTATAGAAAACTAGGTACTCTTGTAGATAAGAATATCCCATAATCCATTTTACAATGCCCTTGATGAAAGGGATACATTGTATTTATAGTGACCCGGAGGTCAAGGGTTGGAATGTCGAGGGATGAAATGCTTTTATATAATTAAGGATTTCCATCTTTACATAATAACTATAACGATTGATTGCATAAACCACATGTAGCATGACCCTTAGTATGATGACGCTTCGTTATCCTGTTAGTCGACAAATTTACTTCTTGCTGACTAGGACTTTGGCCATGTAGGAGGACACGTGTTCACTACTGATTAGTTCACGTAGATGGATAATTTTTGGCATCAACAAAATCCCCATAGTGTTCCATGCTAGGTTCTTGCGTGAAAGTATGGAGTATTTGATTCTAGAAGTATCTCAAAGTATTTTCAAGATTCTTAGTCGGTAGCCGACCTCTCACACGTGTAAAATTTAATGGCACTGTTTGAAAATGGTATTTTTGCAAAAAAAAATTGAATTTTAGCAAACCTCCAAAGGGAAAATAGGTATTTTTAACCTTCTGATCCGCGAAGCCGTCAAAATGTCAATCGTTGGTACGTTTAATCATTTTGTTAGTTGTTTTGGAGGCAACCTATAAAAGGCGAGAGGCATTTGCTGGTTTTTCCTCAGCCCAAAATTTTGAACTGTAGCAACCATTTATGAGCTTTTACGTCCCCGTTTGCCATCGTTCTTCCTTTCTTTTGATAGTTCTCACTGAATCCTTAATTTTATGTAAGAACTATTTCTTTCTCTCTGTTTTTCCTCATTTATTTCTTTCTTCTCCATGATTTACACAGTTGACGGTCTTAAGAGGAATTTAGGGAAGAGCATCAAATTACATATTGGGTCGAATTACAAATCCCCCACGGGCCTTTAGATGTATATTCCTTGGATGAAGGTCACTGGATTCCCACTTTGTTTATAACAAAGTGTGGTTTTTCATTTGCACCAAACCTTCTCTCTTTCATTTTTACCAATATTTTGATGTTGTCCCAACACGAGTGGCTCCCAACACCTGGAGAATTGTCAATGGTGTGAATAGATTGAATGAAATCTATGGGACCCATATTTAGGTTCCAGAGATTATGTTTTGTTATAAATGTGTGATTGCACGGGAGAATACATATTATCTGAAAACCATAGCTGCTAATAGAGCTTTAGTCTTGAATCTTCCTAAATACAATAAAGATTATTGGAATCATACTTTAGTAGTTAAAATTTGGCAACATGTCCCCCTTGAGGGTGGAATAGCCTATCATGGTCCCAAATTCCCTCAATAAAGGAATGGGATAGCTTGTTATTTTAATTTTTGATCTTCTTTTTTTTATATTTCTTCTGATGTGTACTAACTATCATTGATTGTTGCTTTGTTGGAGAGGAGCATAAAAGAAAATTTCCTAAGTCGGGTGAATTTAATTTTCAAGAACTCAAATTTTTATGGGGCCGAAACCAAAGAACAAGAGAGGATCACCCCGATCTACATCTACCTTACTAGAATATAAGACCTCCATCACTTCCTTCGTAGCCTGACTAACAGTTAGCATTCCATTAATTATAATTGACTTGGAGAAAGACCCAATGTCTACTTCCTCTGCCAGTGAATCTGCTGGAATTGTTGCTGCAGTTTGTATTTCCATCTCTCTTGACTTTAATCTTTCGTTTGTTGTCAGTATGGGTAAGAGAAAAATTTCCAATCTTTTAGAGGTTTACTCTGCAGTTAGTTCTAAGAAACCAGGTGATATTGTTGTCCAGAAGAAGAAAGTTGAGGCAAGTAAGAAGCCCCCAATCCCCAAAGTTGATGAGTCTCTTTTCAAGAGACTAAGGCGAGGTCCTACTGATAAGCAGGTTGAGCAGGTCATTGATGCCAACCAACTAGGATTGTCGAATACTTCCATGTCTAAAATTTGTGATTGAGAAGGTCATGGGTAAGCTTCCATGTCTAAAATTTGTCGAATACTTTTCATGTCTTCTCTAACTTATATAGACTTGACTTTTTCTGGCAGTTCTTTGTTGATTACAATAAAATGCTGGAGAAGGATGGTTTGTTACATTCTTCCTTGGGTGAAGTTGAAGAGGCCTTTGAAGGTATAAAAAAACCTATTCTGGAGTCCCATCAATCTTTGGAGGCTGAGAATAAGACCTAGTAAGAGAAAATAAAGGATACCGAAGAAGCTCGACAAAAATTTGATCATGCCTTATCCGTGGCTTCTTTGGCCTCTACTCAAGCTGAGCGGATGGCAAAAGTTGTTGAAGATCAAGTAGCTAAGTTGACAATAGACCTATCTACTAAGAAGGTCAAGAGGAATAAGTCTAGGGAATAATCCTTCAACAAGGGTTGGGATAAATTCATTTCTGCTACCTCTGCGTAAATTGGGTATGCAAAGAAAAACAATTTAAGGAGGGTTGGTCGGCAACGTTGAAGGAGGTCGACGTTGCTGAATATTCTGAGCTTTTTCTTAGGCGTGACCCTAGATATCCCCCCAACTTTGATATCCCCCTTTTTGAGTAAGAAAAAGTTCTTGTGGACTCAGCTACTCCTTTTGATGTTGAAAAGGATAAAAAGAAGGTGTAGACTTGTTCGGCTTTTGGTTTTTGGATTTTTCAATCTTTTTTTATCTATGTTCTAATGTATTTGTAACATTTCTTATTTATCAATGAAAGAACTATTCCTTCAATTCACATGTCGTTTATCGTTGCTCGAATATTACTCTTGTCTTCTACTTTTGTTATTAATCAGTTGATACTTTATCTTTCTAGTTTATGGCCAAGATGGAACAAATTGCCTCCAATGACTCTGACCTACTACTACTGTAACAATCTGTTCAAAGCTAGTTACCTGGACTTAACTGAGGAAGAATTAACAAACTTACTCGGCACAAACGCTTCGGATCAAGCAAAGTATGCATAAACTTATCTCAAGTTTCTTCTTGATTAGGTAGTGGCCAATAATATTGCATACTTTGAGATGATTGAAGATTTTTCAAGTAGAGAATAGCAAAAGCAAAGATCTTCTACATGCCGATTACGAAGACAAATATAAGGCCATGAGTGAAGGTTGGAGTTTTGAGGAAAAACTAAAAAATATGCACCTGCATTCAAGAGAAAGGAGTTTTTAATGAACCAAGAAGTTGACAAAGCCAGAGAGAATGCTAAACTTCTGGAAGAAGAAAATAATAGGTTGAGCAGCAAATTTGGGGACATAAAATAGCATTTTGATGTTGGTGATGATGAATTTGCCTCTTTTCTTAAGAAGGAAAATGCCAAAATGAGGGAAGAACTTGAAACTCTGACAAAATAAAAACTTACGTCATGTTCTAGGCAAAGAGTTATCCTGCTAGGTGTAATAGAGACTAGGACAAAGAAAACTTTATCTAATAAAGCTGCTCGGCTAAGGGTGAATAATGATACGAGAAATCGTACATAGGTAGACCTCGTATCAGCAAATCAAGTGTAAAGTATTTGATGAGCAAACGAAGTAGGTAAATAGAGAGAAGACAAGATATAGAGTGGTTCAGCCTATAAAATAGGCCTACGTACACTGTGTTGCTCCGTTGTCATTATATGCATTGTATAATACAATATAATCAGTCCTAAAGAGGCGTACGAGTATGAGAATAAAGGAGAATACATGGCTGTTGCGATTCCGAGCTTGCCGGAGATCTGTCTATGATATAAGTGAGTAGCCCCCAAGCTGTAGAGTGACTTAGGCTGGGCTTCGCCAAGTGTTGTAGAAACTACTCTCAAGGAGAGAAAAAAATCCTCCTCCTTTTGAGGTGTGGTCTTCTACTTATAAGAGGTATGTGTGCCGTGTCACGTGCCCTGAGCACGTGACATATATTAAGTCTGGAGTAGTTGCGAATGAGGGGGATGCGGCCTGCAAGGTAAGCAATGTGTTATATCCTGTGGTGCTGGAGACAAAGCTATTTTGCCCTGTACTGAGTAGTGCCGCGGCTTCCTCTTGGTGAATAATTACTATGTGTCGCGCCCTATAATTGACAGGGACGCACCCTGTGCCAGCCATCTCCGTGGCATCTTGATGGGGGCCGCACCCTTTGATGAGGTGGGTCGCTCCCTGTATTCTGTAGGGCCGCGGCCTGTATTTCTGTAGGGCTGTGGCATCTTAGCATTTGTATTATAGAATACTATCCGCGGTAGGGCGCTATATTTGCACTATCAATAAGCCCCCAAGTCGTGGTGCCAAGAGAATTCAATTGGGGGTGCGGCTTAGACCAGTCTTCTTGGATGCCGTGGTTCTTCCAAAGCGACTATTCATCTTCCGCGCTCTCTTATATAAATTATTTCTGGTCGTGGACTTCATTACGTTTCCAAAACTTTGAGAGCAAATCGAGAGCGAACCTCTGCGTGTCCAACTTCATTCATTTTCTGACGACCCTTCGAGGCTGTGTGTGGAGGTTCTAAGCTGGTGTGAGGCTGAGCATCGCTAACTTCTTTATTTCCAGGTAACTTTTTGGATCAATCATCCTTTTTAATCAACTTCGTAGCTTATATTTCTTCAATAATCAAATACACAAGCTTCTTTATTGCTTGATAGGATTTTAGGGTTTCAATTGAACTGCCATCACCTTGGGATCAAACATACGTACGATAAAATAATTATAATTATTGTTTGAATCAATCGTCGTATGTTGAATCCCATGTCGAATCCTATGTCGAATCCCATAGCCAAGGCCTTTGTTGAAGGGTTCTTACTGTTCATGATGTTCTTGAAGTTCTTGATACAAATTCTTCATATTCTGGGTATTGGATCTTAAAAACGGCTAAACAATAGATATTTAACTGTTTATGGGAGAGGCCGCGACATGATAGGATTTCAATAATCCATTCCCCTGAACTGTTTTGGTCCTCATCTACGTCATACCGTGCCCGATGGCCGCAGTCCCTTATATTCTGGGATTTATCCTTCACGACACTTTGATGCATATCCACTTATTCTACCGCGGCGGTGGGGTCTTTTAAGGCTCTGAGTCACCACCCTTGTATTTTTGAACAGCCTTCAAACCTTCATGAACCAAATACATCCATGTTAAATAACTGTATTTACTACTAGAGTCCCTTGAATCGAATTTTAGCAATTTTAGTAATGGTTGTGGCCAAGAATCTCTAAATCAATTTAATCCTATATCCGCGGCATTATATGTTCCCCTGCTGATATAGGAGGTGGCTGCGGCTAGTAGGGCCAGAGGATGATCCCTTAGGTTCAAGTAGTAGAGTTGTCCCATTAATAACTACGTTAGGGAAATAATTCTCAACAAATTTTTACTATTTATATATAATCTTCCCGTGGCTTCTTGAAGTCTTTTCCAAACCATACTGGCTGCGGCGCCTAACTGCGAACTCTGATTTTCAGGTACTGCCACAGCCATATGATCTTTGACCTAGATGAGTTTCTGAGGGGCTTTTGGGCAAAGCACTTTGGAACCTCTCCTCCTGAAATCACTTCCGTGCCCCCTCTAAGATCAATAGGGCCTTGCAAACTAAAGGATAGTCCAAACTACGTGATACTAGACTCAGACTCCGCGAACTCTGCGTCTGGGAAGGATTTTCAATCCGCGCCAATGGAAGAAGAAGCCAACTCAAGTAATCATCCATTTGGTGTAGGAGATGATGCCGCGGAAGTTAGAGATAACCCAGTTGGTACATCTGGGAGGGCTGAGAGACCCTTAGCTGCACTTGATATCCGCAGCGCCATGACCCAAGACTGGGTTGAGTAGGTGGCTGAGGCCTTCGAATTTCTAGAAAATTTGATTTGCTCGGCACCTGCTGCGAACCAAAGACCTTGCACAGTTCTGGCCGATGGAGTTTGCGTCCCACTCCATGCCTTTATTTACGGGTTGCGGCTTCCTGTTCCTGTTCCCATTAGTCGCCTTTTTTAGACAATGACACTGGCCCCAGCCCAGTTCGATCCTAATGGCTGGAGAGCCATTCTGGCTGCGGTTTTCCTTTGGGATAATCTATTCAAAAAGGACATCACTCTCGCAGAATTCTTTTATTTCTATCACCCAAAGGAGAACTCAGTGAAGTTCGCAGGTTACTACTACTTCTCTGTCCGCGAAAGGGATGAGACCCTTTACACTGGGAGGCTGACCAGTGTGAAGAACTGAAAGGGGAAATATTTTTACATCTCCGACGAAGGCTGGGAGATTCACCCCGAGGAGAATGAGAGGGAAAGGTCATATAGAATGCCACCGCAATGGAGGTCTCCCTCTAAATTAGGTACTAAGACTATAGTCGCGTCCTTTCATTATATTTTGTATATTAACTTCCACTAACCTTTACATTGTCTTTTCTACAGTTCTTGACAATTTGCATTTGAATAAGCGGCAAGGATAAGAGAGTCGCTGAGGCCACGGCAGTTCTCGCTGAACATAAAAAGTTCAGCACACTCGTCCCATCAGAGACCATATTCGAAGCAGGGTTTTTCCCCAACTAGTTCATTCCTTAACAGATGGCCGCGGAAGGTAATATCCTGATCATCATAACTTTACTGTGCAGTAACTTATGCTCCCAACAATTCCATTTCCAATATGTGTTGTTGTTTTTTCAGGTGAGGAGGTTGACCAAGAATTGCTGGCCGTGCAATTGGTGGAAATGGACGAGGATGCAGTCGTCCTTAATAATACTGCACGGAGCAGGAAGAGGAAAAGGCCCAGAGCTAAGGCACCTGTTGTGGCTTATTCCGCAGACAAAAATACAACTCCTGTCGCGGATAAAATAGAAAACATTGAGAACCCCCCGCAGGACGAGTTCGATGATGACATAGGGGCAAATCTGGTCGCAGCGGGATTGATGTCTACTGACGCACCCCTTCATTCAGCATCTCCCCTGCCGCCACCTGTTATTGCAATAAATGCAAACTTGGCACCTCCCCAGTTCCGCGGTGGAGCTGGTCCAGACAGTAGACCGCGAACCCAATTGAGGCAGCCTAACCCAGAGTCTTCATGGGACACTTCCGCAAAGGCTGCGCGAAGAATGAAAAGAATTATTGATGCTACAAACCTAGACAGGTTGGTGGGGGTAGACCACGATGACTTGGAGGACTGTGGTCTCCATAGCCTTCTGAGAGTAAGTGCTATCATTCTTTAATTTCGCTACTAACTTTTTTGCCGCCCATATTTTGCTTCTAAGTTATTTTATTACATCCCGCGAATGTTATGGTGGCCCTGAAGAGGAAGTATGAGGCCCTTTATAATCTGAAAGAGGCTACAGATAGGGTACATACTTCTGACTTGGAAGCTGCACGAACCTCGTCTTTTGAAGCTGGCAAGAAATCTGCTACCGCGGCTCTTCAGGCAGCCCACATGGACTTAGAAGGGGAAAATAAGGCGAGGGAGGAAGCAGAAGAGAACTTTAAATAGGCCGCGGACTCCCTTAAAGCCTACTAGGCCCAGACTGCTGAAGCTGCTCGTGCCGCGAATATTTCAAGTAACAGGCTCGCCCTCCTCCAGAAGAAGAATGAAGAGCTAGAGGCCAAGTTCGCTCAAGAAGCACTAGACCATGCTGCGGCACTAAAGAAGATTAAGGAAGATCATGGTGACGCTCTTCAGTTGCCTATTGACCACGTCGTGGAGTCATTCAAGGGCTCCAAGGACTTCTTCCTCATTAATAACAGAGCCTACCTCCACGGCTACCAAGAGCTTCGGTAGAGATTCATAAAAAACTTCCCTGAGACCAAGGATTCGGTTCTTACTTGGAAACTCAGTGATGCAGAGCTTAAGGCCGCGACCGAAGAAAAAGCGAGGTTGAGGGCAGAAGAAGAAGCAGCAGCCACGGATGGAGAAACTGAGACAGCCGCGGATGGTGACGAGGGTAAAGAACATGATGACGCAACTTCTTGAACTTGTATTCGTAGTTTCTGAACTGATCATTGATACAGGGCTACGTCCCTCCTGCTACTTTACTTTTTTTGTGGTTGCGGCCTACTTTTTTGTAATCTCAACTGCTAATATCAAGGCTACGTCCATATTTGATTGCTTGCAACTCCTTGCTCTTTTACTTTGCTTGCTTTAATGAATCGTTGAACGTAACTGCTCTCATATTTGAAAATGAAATCTTGATTGGATGAACATAATATTTTCAATTCGCAGATAGCATGCGATTTCTTTATAAGATGATTATTTGCTAATGTCTGCGTCCACATAAATAGTGCTACGTCACCTTCAGAAGTACAGGCCATAGGCTGCGCTATGTTTCATATGGCTGCTGTATACGGGCCGTGGCCCTTTCTCTATTTTTTACGAATGCTCGGACTGCCCCTTGAATAAGCCCGTGTCCTCTAAACAACTTCACTTGATGGCCACAGACGTACTTACAAGGCTGCGGCACTCTAAGTACATGGATCTTCACATGATGCTTTCATTTCACTTAGTTGCCTGAACCGCTTAGTTGTTGTCATCCCATAACCAATATGGAACATGTAGAGAAGGCCTTTCTTCTAGTTCTTCAAGATTCCAATGCCTCAGCACTTTCATGAATGAATGGCTCCTAAAGATATGCAACCATATCGGCGGGCTGCAACACATTTTTGGCCCTTGCATTTGAACAATGTACCTCTGTAGACATACATAGTATTTTCAAGCCTCCTCAGGCTGGGTTATGTTATTAAGCCACCCACAGCTAATATACGGGATACTCTTAAGCCTCCCCAGGCTCGGTTATGTTATTAAGCCACCCACAGCTATTATATAGGATATTTTCAAGCCTCCTTAGGCTGGGTTATGTTATTAAGTCACACATAGCTATCATATATGATATTTTCAAGCCTCCTCAGGCTGGGTTATGTTATTAAGCCACCCACAGCTATCAGATAGGATATTTTCAAGCCTCCCCAGGCTGGGTTATGTTATTAAGCCACCCACAACTAATATACGGGATACTATCAAGCCTCCCAAGGCTGGGTTATGTTATTAAGCCACCCACAGCTATCACATAGGATTTTTTCAAGCCTCCTCGGGCTGGGTTATGTTATTAAGCCACCCACAGCTACACGTATATTTAAAGCCATCTCTGGCTAGATGTTATAAGTCTCTCGACTTAATGACGCATCCCGAAAGCTAAGAACGGGCAGTGGAAGCCCTCATGAGAGACGTTGCAGTCCAATCTTGCATAACTGCTTCTAATATTTGCTATTGCCCCTTTTAAATATCATCAACTTTCGGGTGATCAGATGTCTTGTCGATCAACACAACCCATTTAGATATTACTATTCCTAAAATAACATATTGCCTTGGATCGGGATCTGTTTAAGACGAAAGTGGCCTTTATAAGATAAATGAGAATCGAAATATGACACTCCAAAAGTGAACTCGATTTTATAACTATTCATATATATGACTTTGTAGAGACAACACAAAGTTTAGTTTCAAACAACATAAGCGGAAGTTGTCATTGCAAAGTAGGGACATATGGAACATAAGAAGTAAGCATGAAAAATGGGCATGTGGCCTGTGAGATTGGGTTGCATCCCCTAATCATCTTTGAGGAACCTCCTCAGCATCCCTTGCCCAATTAGCCTTTCAATTTCATCCTTCAGAGCATAACATTGCTCAGTTTCATGTCCATGATCCTTGTGGAATCTGCACCAGGTAGCTTTGTTCCTCTTGTGGGGTGGAGCTCTCAACTTTTCTGGCCACCTCAACAGCTTGTCCTCTTTGATAAACTCGAAGATCTCTTCAATCGGGAAGGTTAACGGAGTGCCTTCTCCATTCTCCTTTTCTGGCTCCTGCTGACTGCTTCCGCGACCGTCTCCTCTTGAAATGTCGCGGCATCAGAGACTGTTGGTGCTTTTTTCATGGGTGCCGCACCCACATTGGGAGAGGCCACGGCCTCTAGCATTAGTACCCTCTGAGTTAGATGTTGACCTAGGTCTGAAGTGAGGCATGGCTGTCATAGAGATGGTTGAGGTGATTGTACAACTGCATAATCTCATTTTTGACTTCTGTGCTTTGGCTGGATTCTCCTTCCATTTCTTCTTTTATTAGTCTTTATAAGGTATATAGAATCTGAGATAAAACTAACAGAAGTGAGTAGTCACAAAAATATTGGATTAGCCAAGTAAGAAATTGGGATGCAGTGTTTGAACTGCTACAGGGTGCGATTCTACCTGAGTTCGTTCCCTGACGTTTTGAAGTTGCTAAAAAACTGCACTATAGGGGTTGCGGTAAGAAGGCAGTTAAACTACCAGGACACATCTCTTATTAGTCAGGAAGTGGCAATTCCCGAAATTAGGAAGTAGTGTTTGAACTGCTTCATAATATGCTGACGAGGACGCGACCAGTAAGGCACACGAGTGCATTGCCACAACCCTTGAATGGTATTCACCAAGGTTGAGCTGAAGGCCACTCGAGTCCTTTCTCCGGTGATTTTGAGTTGTTGTAACAGGTTCGCACTAGTAGGGGTCGCGGCATGAGAGGCTATTGAACTGACAGGCCGCACCCCTATCTAGGCAGTGAAGGGAAAAATCCCAAGATAGGAACCCAAAAACTAAGTTTTTCTCCCCCAACACGTGAAGAATACCTACTAGGGTCTATCGATGAGAGAATACCCTTGTGGTGCACAAAACGACACGATTTCAATGATAAACCCTAGATCATAGGTCGATAACAGCGAAAAGGGAGTAAATATAACCTTTCCCTAATCTTTCATCTTTTCGGGACTAAAGTCCACCATGCTTTTCAGCATTATCTAGATGAGATGCTATCATAGGGGTATGTAAAATAGATCTAAAGTCATCAAATGAAGACCCAAGAGCAGATCCGAATATAAGAAATACCCATTTTAAGGGTGCAAATATAGAACGAAGCTCAATAACCAAAACCAACCCATGAGAAGATGATCCATAGGATCCTCAGGGATCGAATAAGGTGTTTAAGAACTCAAATATATAAAGAAACAAGATTAAAATATATCGTTTCCCACAGACGGTGCCAGATTGATGATACGAGAAATCGTACATAGGTAGACCTCGTATCAGCAAATCACGTGTAAAGTAATTTATGACCAAATAAAGTAGGTAAATAGAGAGAAGACAAGATATAGAGTGGTTCAGCCTCTAAAATAGGCCTACGTCCACTGTGTTGCTCCGTTCTCATTATATGCGTTGCATAATACAATATAATCAGGCCTAAAAAGGCGTACGAGTATGAGAATAAATGAGAATACATGGCTGTTGCATTTTCGGGCGTGCCAGAGATCTGGCTACGATATAGGTGAGTAGCCCCCAAGCTGTAGAGTGAGTTAGGCTGGACTTCGCCAAGTGTTGTAGAAACTACTCTCAAGGAGAGAAAAAATCCTCCTCCTTTTGAGGTGTGGTCTTCTACTTATAAGAGGTATGCGTGCCATGTCACGTGCCCTAAGCACGTGACATATATCAAGTCTGGAGTAGTTACGACTGAGGGGGATGCGGCCTGCAAGGCAAGCAGTGTGTTGTATCCTGTGGCGCTGGAGACAAAGTTGTCGCGCCCTGTATCGAGTAGTACCGCGGCTTCCTCTTGGTGAGTAATTACTATGTGCCGCGCTATAATTGACAGGGCCACACCCTGTGCCAGCCATCTCCGTGGTATCTTGATGGGGGTCGCTCCCTTTGATGAGGTGGGCCGCTCCCTGTATTTTGCAGGGCCGCGGCCTGTATTTCTGTAGGGCCGTGGCATCTTAGCATTTGTATTGTAGAATACTATCCGCGACAGGGCGCTATATTTGCACTATCAGTGAAAAGTCAAGGTGTTACTTATTTGTCCTCAAAATTGGAAGTTATAGATAAAGACCTTGGTCAACAATTCTCTCAGTTGAAGGTGAAGTTTGAGGTTTTAAAGATACTTCAACATCAATTTGAAAGATTAACCTTCCAATTTCATAAATAACCCAAAGAGGTATGGATGGATAGCTACAATGATGCTTTGGGCCATATAAACGATCACCTCGCTCAATCTAATCATGATGTTTATAAATGGGGTTGGACTAATTGCTTAATTGTGATGAATGTTGATAAAGACAACAAACTCCGGTATTAGCATGGTCCCAGTTTCTTAGACTTCCAACAACCTCCATTTAACTTGGATATCAATTGGATTCTGATTATATTAATTCCCCAATGCTTGATATCGAAATACTTAAGGGATTATGAGTCACACGGTGATCTTGAAATAGTGTGACCTCCTCATCTGACCAATAGGCCTAACAACAACAACAGAAGGATGCTTCAGGATTTCAACTTTATCAATTCTCCTTATACGCCACGTCACACCCCAAACCCAATATCCACACTAATCATTTCTTATTAGAATAATTAGATCATAATCATAAGCCCATTGGAAATAGAATTAATTTATCAATATTTTCCTACATAATGTGCACAATGAACATAATATTATTCTTATTCCATATGAAAATCAATATCAGAGTCGTAATTAGGCAGTCATACAATACTGTGATTAACTATGATGAACTCAATCCATGCTAACTCAATATATACAATATGTGAGTGTATTAAAACCTCAGTGTGACAATGACAAAATCCCCAGCTCTTTCTAATAGTGCAACTCTTAAATCACTGATCATATGACATCCTAGATGGCAGCTTACAACCCTGAAAATGTCAAAATATAAAACATAAGAATTAAGCTTAGTGAGGTACTCCTTCCCTAAAATGAAATAACAGTTCTATATCAAATCTGTGGATATTAATCCAACCAATCCTGCCATATAAAGAATTAACAGTTATATATATCAAATATGTGGATATTAAATCCAACGAATCCTGCCATACAATGAATTAACAGTAATATATCAAATCTGTGGATATTAAATCCAATCAATCCTGCCCGATGGCAATAACAAATCCTGGATCATAAGGCCCAAATAATTCTTCCCATTGGCAAGGATAATTCTACCCATCGGCAATAGTATGTTTGCCCATTAGCAATAGTAATTCGGCCCATTGGCAATAAGAAGTCTTCCCATTGGCAATAGTAATTCTGCCCATTGGCAATAACAAATCCTGGAACATAAGTTCCAACAAATCATTAAATCTTTGTCCAATTCCAATCCTGGATCATAAGACCCAAATAAATCCTTGATATTTTAATATCCAAACAAATCCTGAATACCGAAGTATTCAAACCAATCCTGGATCATGAGACCCAAACAAATCCTGGATATTTTAATATCCAAACAAATCCTGAATACCTAAGTATTCAAACAAATCCTCTCTTAGAGCTATATTCATATTTATATATGAAACAAATCATAAGTACACTCACCTTGACAGTTTAACTAGCTTTTCCCTTGCCTTTATCCGGTATTTCTTCAATCAGCTCTTCTTCCCCTCCTATCATTCTTACAATATTAGTATCATCATAATAATATCAATAATTCAAAGAATTATTTAAACATAATTCAATCTATAAGCATCACATGATTCCATTCAAATCATTTATCATAAGTGAAGTTCCATCCAAATCGAGGTTAATATATTTAACATATCCAAATCATAGACCAAAAATACATTCATTACTTCTTTGTAATTCAATCCTTGTCATATTAGTATTCCAATACAAAATACGGTACATCATTTCAAGTCTCCTAGAGCAAGATATGCCCATTGCTTTACCACATAACAAATCTGCCCTATAGGCTCTTTTATCGTTCATTCAACTTCCAGGAATTTTCATAATTTTTATACATCATAAATTCCTATGATATTTCACCCAACATCATTAAACATATTGAACAATACAAAATTAAAGTTTCATAATTTTTAAGGTTCGCTTGCTATGTCAAGAAAAACATCGAACACATGGCGGGCATACTTTCACCCTTAGGGTAGATTTCATACCCGAACTTCAAACTCTCACCAAAGACTCATTTCTTGGTATTTTCAAATTATTTTCAGATATTTCATACATATATGAGTCCATATTAATCTCCAATTGGAATCAATCAATTCCAGTAAGTATACAAAAATATATGGAAGTTTGAATAAACAAAGTTTCTAAACAAAGCAATTTTAGGGTTTTATACATTCAACTTAACTTAAACTTGCATATATCCATACATATGCACACAATCATGAAAGGTCAATAAACAATCAAGGATTTATATCATATAAATCATAAATTCAATAAAAATAACAAGATTCATGGTTGGAATTACCTTAGGGGCTTTTACGTAATTTTCTATGATTTTTTTTTTGAATGTTTCTCCTCACTTTCTTCTACCTAACCCTCACAATTGTTTTTCCTCAACTTAAAACTCTCCCAAACTGAGTTTACTGAAGAAAGGAGGATATCTCATGGGTTTAAGTCGGCCAATCCAACCTCCACCTCCAACCAATCAATTTATAACATGTGGCATCATATAAAACAAAATATCATTAAAGGCTAAATGACTACTTTAGCCCCTGTTCGTAAAAAGACAATATCTTCCCACTCGGATGTCCATTCAATGGACCGTTTGTTGTGTTACAAACCTAAATCATATATATACAAATATATAGTTTATACCTCAAGTCAATTGTTATGTCATAAAGGTCAAAACTAGTCTTAAACATGAACATTCCTATCGAAAACTTCAAAATTTCACATTTGTAACTAATTCAGTATTTCATGCTTTATAACGCTAGGATTAGACTAAATGTAATGACTTAACATTATATATAATAATAACATATTATCCATATCACATAATCTAATCATGATTTAAACACAATTTATCATAATTATATTCGGGTTGTCACAATTCTCCCCCTATTAGGAAATTTCGTCCCCGGAATTGACGTACCTTGGTTGTCTGAATTAAACAAATATGAATAACTCATATTCATGCTATCCTCACTCTCCCATGTAGATTCTTACATGGAATGCCTTCTCCACATAACCTTCACAAGTGGGATCACTTTTGATCTCAATATTTGTTCTTTCCTATCGACGATTGCAAGTGGTTCTTCCATATAGCTCAAATCTTCTTTCAACTCAATAGGTTGTTCCACTAACACATGTGAAGGATCCGCTACATACTTTCTTAACATAGAAACATGGAAAACATCATGTAATCGAGTTAACTCTGGTAGTAACGCTAACTTGTAGGCAACCATCCCAACTTTCTCAAGAATTTCATAAGGTCCAATGTAGCGTGGACTTAATTTACCTTTCTTTCCATACCTCATAACTCCTTTCCATGGAGATATTCCAAGAAACACATAATACCCTTTATGGAATTCCAAATATTTTGGTCATTTATTCGCATAACGTTTCTGTCTGCTTTGAGCGGTTCTCATTCTATCTTGAATAATCTTCACTTTTTCAGTGGTGACTTCAATCAACTATGGACCCTCTATCTTCCTTTAACCAACTTCACCCCAACATACGGGTATAGGACACCGTCTACCATACAACGCTTCGTATGGTGCCATACCAATATTAGATTGAAAACTATTATTATATGCAAATTTTATCAAAGGAAAATGTTCATCCCAATTTCCTTTAAAATCAAGCACACAAGCTCTAAGCATATCTTCCAAAATCTGTGTTGTCCTTTGAGACTGCCCATCTATCTGAGGATGAAAAGCCATACTAAACTTCAAGTTAGTACCCATAGCACACTGCAAGCTATACCAAAATCTGGATGTAAAAGTAGGGTCCCTATCTGAAACAATAGATACCGTATCTCCATGTAATCGAATAATCTCATTAACATACAATCTAGCATACCTATCCACTGTATACGTAGTCTTGACTACTAGAAAATGAGCTGACTTGGTCAACCTGTCTACCACTACCCAAATCAAATCTGACCCCTTCTGAGATCGAGGAAGCCTAACAACGAAATCCATCGTTACATGATCTCATTTCCATTCCGGTATTGGCAATGGATGAAGCAAACCTGCAGGTTTCTGATGATCCACTTTCACTTGCTGACATATAAGGCATCTAGCAACAAAATCATCTATTTCTTTCTTCATATTATTCCACCAATAATGCTCCTTCAAATCCCTGTACATTTTAGTACTACCAGGATGCAAAGTATAAATGGAATTATGAGCCTCATCTAAAATTTCCTCTTTCAATTCACCCACATTAGGCACACATAACCGTTGCTTGTACAATAAAGTGCCATCATTCACAATAGACATCCTGCCATTTTTTCTCAAGAAAAGGATCTTGACTTTGCAAATCACAAATACAGGTAGCTAACAAAGGCCACACGCCCATCTTCTAGATTCAATTCTACTCCCATCAATATCAACTCCATGATTTGGGAAACTCTAGCACACCTAATACAAGATAACCTGCCCGAAGCCTTTCTACTCAAAGCATCCGCAACTACATTTGCCTTTCCTGGGTGGTAGTGAATTGCTCAATCATAATCTTTAATTAACTCTATCCATCGCCTCTACCTCAAATTCAACTCCTTCTGAGTAAATAAATACTTAAGGTTTTGATGGTCAGTAAAAATTTCACATACCTCACCATATAGATAATGACGCCATAATTTCAAATCAAACATAATAGCAGCAAGTTTAAAATCATGTGTAGGATAATTACATTCATGTGTACGCAATTGCCTAGAAGCATAAGCAATAACTTTACCATGCTGCATAAAAACACAATCCAACCCTTGATGTGAAGCATCGGTATAAATAATAAAACCATCTCCACCATGTAGAATAGTAATAACAGGTACAGTTACCAACCTCTTTTTCAATTCATCAAAACTATTTTCGCAATCATAATTCCATTCAAACTTAACATCTTTCTGAGTTAGTTTAGTCATTGGTAAGGCAATCGAAGAAAATACCTCAATAAACCTTCTATAATACCCAGCCAAACCCAAAAAAACTCCTCACCTTAGTCACATTATTGGGCCTCTCCCATTTCACCATAGATTCTACCTTTTTAGGATCATGACATATACCATCTCTAGAAATAACATGGCCTAAAAATACAACTTGTGATAGCCAAAATTCACACTTGCTAAACTTAGCATACAACTTCTTATCTCTCAACAGATTCAAAATAGTTATGAGATGCTTTTCATGTTCAACCATATCACGTGAAGAAATCATAATCTCATCAATAAAAACTATCAGAAATGAATCAACAAAAGGATGCAGTACCCGATTCATAAGATCCATAAATACAGCTGGAACATTAGTCACCCCAAAAGGCATCACAAGAAATTTAAAATAACTGTACCGAGTACGAAAAGAAGTTTTAGAAATATCACTTTCCTTCACCCTCAACTGATGATAACCTGATCATAAGTCTATCTTTGAAAACACTTTAGCACCCTGAAACTGATCAAACAAATCATCTATACGAGGTAAAGGATACTTGTTCTTAATTGTAGCTTTATTCAGTTGCCTATAATCAATACACAAATGCATAGTAGCATTTTTTCTTTTTCACAAATAAAACTGGTGCACCCCATGGAGATGCACTAGGTTGTATAAACCCCCTATCAAGTAAATCCTGCAACTGAATCTTAAGTTCTTTCAATTCAACCGATTCCATTCTATACAGTTCCATAGAAATAGGGTATGTCCCTAGTGCCAATTCAATACTAAATTCAATTTCTCTTTCTGGAGGTAACCCAGGCAACTCACTAGGAAACACTTCTGGAAAATACCGTACAATAGGAACATTGTAAGGCTCCCTTCTTAGTGTCAAGAACATACGCAATAAAACCCTCACAACCCTTACTCAATTATTTCGTCGTCCGAATAGCAGAAATGATGCAACTGGGAAAAATTTTCCTTTCCCCCACAAATTTAAATTTAGGCTCACCAAGCATATTAAAAATAACTTCTTTACAGAAACAATCCATAGACGCATGATATTTAGATAACCAATCCATTCCCAGAATTATATCAAAATCAGAAATATCCATTGGAAGTAGATTTATAATTGTATCTTTAACCCCCACAGTAAAAAAACAATCACGAAAAACATAATCAGCTACAACCATATCCCCTATAGGCATATAAATACCCAACCCCACATCTAAACGAGTGCATGGTCTATTCAGATATATACCAAATGCATATGACACAAAAGAATGTGTGGGGCCGGGATCAATCAAAACATAAGCCCTTTTATTAGTAATAGAAAGTGTACATGTCACCACATCCGAAGTAACCTGAGCTTCTTTCATCCTAAAGACTCGTCCACCTGGTCGAACCACTAGCTTGTCCCATGCCCCAGGTTTCATCTATAATAATCCAGTTATAACAACCATCACAAACAGTTTATAATACTAAATTATTGGTTAATACATAAACAATTCATAAATATCAAATCAACTCAATAACTGCCATCTAACCGTCACACACGTCCAGAATAAATAACCTAGATGCTCTGATACCACTAATTGTCACACCCCAAACCCAATATCCATACTAATCATTTCTTATTAGAATAGTTAGATCATAATCATGAGCCCATTGGAAATATAATTCATTTATCAATATTTTCCTACATAATGTGCACAATGAACATAATATTATTCTTATTCCATACCGAAATCAATATCAGAGTCGTAATTAAGAAGGCATACAATACTGTGATTAAATATGATAAACTCAATCCATGCTAACTCAATATATACAATACGTGAGTGTATTAAAACCTCAGTGTGACAATGACAAAACCCCCATGTCTAATCACCAACTCTTTCTAACGGTGCAACTCTCAAATAACTGATCATATGACATCCTAGCTAGCAGATTACAACCCTAAAAATGTCAGAATATAAAACATAAGCATTAAGCTTAGTGAGGTACTCCTTCCCTAAAATGAAATAACAGATCTATATCAAATCTGTGGATATTAATCCAACCAATCCCTCCATACAATGAATTAACAATTATATATATATCAAATCCGTGGATATTAAATCCAACGAATCCTGCCATATAATGAATTAACAATAATATATCAAATCTGTGGATATTAAATCCAATCAATCCTTCCTGTTGGCAATAACAAATCTTGGATCATAAGGCCCAAATAATTCTGCCCATTGGCAAGGATAATTCTGCCCATGGCAATAGTATGTCTACCCATTGGCAATAGTAATTCTGCCCATTGGCAATAAGAAGTCTTCCCATTGGCAATAGTAATTCTTCCCATTAGCAATAAGAAGTCTTCCCATTGGCAATAACAAATCCTGGAACATAAGTTTCAATAAATTATTGGATCTTTTTCCAATTCCAATCCTGGATCATAAGACCCAAATAAATCCTGGATATTTTAATATCCAAACAAATCCTGAATACCGAAGTATTCAAACCAATCCTGGATCATGAGACCCAAACAAATCCTGGATATTTTAATATCCAAACAAATCCTAAATACCTAAGTATTCAAACAAATCCTCTCTTAGAGCTATATTCATATTTATATATGAAACAAATCATAAGTACACTCACCTTGACAGTTTAACTATCTTTTCCCTTGCCTTGATCCGGTATTTGTTCAATCAGCTCTTCTTCCCCTCCTATCATTCTTATAATATTAGTATCATCATAAGAATATCAATAATTCAAAGAATGATTTAAACATAATTCAATCTATAAGCATCACATGATTCCATTCAAATCATTTATCACAAGTGAAGTTCCATCCAAATACAGGTTAATATATTTAACATATCCAAATCACAGACCAAAAATACATTTATTACTTCTTGGTAATTCAATCCTTGTCATATTAGTATTCCAATACAAAAGGCGGTACATCATTTCAAGTCTCCTAGAGCAAGATATGCCCATTTCTTTACCACATAACAAATCTGCCCTATAGGCTCTTTTATCATTCATTCAACTTCCAGGAATTTTCATAATTTTTATACATCATAAATTCCTATAATATTTCACCCAACATCATTAAACATATTTAACAATACAAAATTAAAGTTTCATAATTTTTAAGGTTCGTTTGCTATGTCAAGAAAAACATCGAACACATGGCGGGCATACTTTCACCCTTAGGGCAGATTTCATACTCGGACATCAAACTCTCACCAAAGACTCATTTCTTGATATTTTCACATGATTTTAGGATAGGTAATACATATATGAGTCCAGGTTAATCTCCAATTGGAATAAATCAATTCCAGTAAGTATACAAAAATATATGGAAGTTTGAATAAACAAAGTTTCTAAACAAAAAATTTTAGGGTTTTGTACATTCAACTTAACTTAAACTTGCATATATCCATACATATGCACACAGGCATGAAAGGTCAATAAAAAATCAAGGATTTATATCATATAAATCATAAATTCAAGAAAAATAACAAGATTCATGGTTGGAATTACCTTAGGTGCTTTTACGTAATTTTCTATGAATTTTTTTGAATGTTTCTCCTCACTTTCTTCTACCTAACCCTCACAATTGTTTTTCCTCAACTTAAAACTCTCCCAAACTGAGTTTAATGAAGAAAGGAGGATATCTCATGGGTTTAAGTCGGCCAATCCAACCTCCACCTCCAACCAATTAATTTATAACATGTGGCATCATATAAAATAAAATATCATTAAAGGCTAAATAACTACTTTAGCCCCTGTTCGTAAAAAGTCAATATCTTCCCACTCGGATGTTCGTTCGATGAACCGTTTGTTGTGTTACAAACATAAATAATATTTATACAAATATCGAGTTTATACCTCAAGTCAGTTGTTATGTCATAAAGGTTAAAACTAGGCTTAAACATGAACATTCCTACCGAAGACTTCAAAATTTCACATTTGTAACTAATTTAGTATTTCATGCTTTATGACGCTAGGATTAAACTAAATATAATGACTTAACATTATATATACTAATAACATATTATCCATATGACATAATATAATCATGATTTAAACATAATTTATCATAATTATATTCGGGTTGTCACACACTGGATGATCCTCCTTCTTGTATGGAAAAAGTACAATCATCTTCCAAACCTGAGGGAAAACGTCCAGTTGAATGACTATCCTGTATTTTGTAATTTATTTGAATGTAATAGAGTTTGTATGAATAATATGTGTTTGTTTTTGTTAACTTATGATTATTTTAATCATTCAGTTAACTTGTGATTGTAATGTCATTGGTTCTACTAATACATTTAGATATATCAATCTAAATTTCGTATTAGTTACCAGTTGTTATGACGTTTGATTAAACTAAAGCACTTAGATATATTTATCCAAATTTAGCATTAGTTATCAGTGGTGACCAAGTATGTGAGGAATGTACGTTTATATTACAGTATCTAGGAATTTTTACATGTCTTCCTACATTTAACTTAGTCGGGTAAAACTTGTTTGTAATATTTTTAGTTTTGTGCGAAGTTTTACACTTCTTATTCTTGACTAGTTTATACAAAATCATACATGAAGTAATCAACCTCTTATTCATGATTTTGTTTTTATGAAGTCATACTTCAAGTAAATTTATGTTGCCGACCGAGTGTTGAGGATTTATAATCCTATTTTTACTTGAATGGTTATTATTTTTCTTACTGCCGACTAAGTGCTGAGGATTTATAATCCTATTTTAACTTGGTTTGATCTATAGATCAAAAGTTGTCTTTATTTAGGGGGATGTTATATATTCACCATACTTCAAAAAAAAATCAAAAAATGAAGATATTGAAATCAATTTTTCATTGATACTAAACTAAAATCAAGAGAGATACAATAATGGTCATCTTTTGATTTACTGCTAATACTTTCGAAGATGTTCGGCATTATAAGAAATTTTGAATTCTCCACCCTCCAAAGTTTCTATCTGGTATGTCCCTGGTCGGATGACAGCTGAGATGCAATACGGTTCATGACATTTGGCCTCAATATTTTTATTCTTCTTGATAACTTTCTAAAGAACATAATATCCCTCTATCAAGTTAGTCGTCTTAACCCTCTTATTATATAAGCGAGTAGTGCAAAGCATTTCTCGGAACTGCATCTTCTTGTACCTCCTCCAACATGTTGAGATCTAATCATCTCATTAAGTCACTAGCTGTTGAATTAAAATTTAGTACCCTATGAAAAGGTAGGATGATCTTGGATGGTACCATTGATTCAGTCCTAAACGTGATCATGTATGGTGTTTCACTAGTTGTTATTATCGACGTTGTTCTGTAGGCGCAAAGAACATAGTGTAACTTGTTAATCTAGTTGCCCTTGGCAGCAACAAGTCTCTTTTTAAGTCCATTCAGCAACGTTTTGTTATTCACTTCTGTTTGACCATTACTTTGAGGATGTCCTGGTACAAAATGTAGCTTCTAGATTTTGGATTGGATATAGTACGCTTCAAACTTCTCGTTGTCGAACTGGGTGCTATGATCTGTGATGAATGCATATGGTAAACCATATCGATAGATGATATTCTTCCAGATGAACTGGTATACCTTCTCATAAGGCATATCAATTAATGTCTCTTCTTCTACCCATTTGGTGAAGTAATCCACAACAACAACTAAGTATTTTAACCTGCCTTTGGTGTTCGGCAGTGGGCCAACTCAGTCATTTCCCCATATAGCAAACGACTAAGGTGATATTATTGGAATTAAAGAAGCATTATGTGTTCTATGAATTCTAGAGAATTTTTGCACTCATCACACTTTCTTGTGAAGGCTGTATAATCTTTCCTCATGGTCGGCTAGTAATATCCTCGAGTGATGATGCATGGGAGAAATGATCTTCTAGTTGAATGAGATCCCCAGGATCCTTCATGCACTTCTTTGATCAAATCTTCCACTTCCATTGGATGAATGTAGCGCTGCATGGAGATTGTCAACCCCCTTCTATATAAAACTCCTTTATCCAACACATACCTCACTACTTTATATCAGAGGTTCTTGGACTCTTTAGGATCAGGTGGTAGGGTTCCATCTTTAATATAAGATTTAATGGGATCCATCGTGGAAGGTCCTAGATCTACAGTAATGAAACTTACCATTAGGTCTTGATCAATACTTCGATTGGCTAGGAGCTTGATTAGGATTGTTCTTCGAAGCTCAATTCCTGTTGTTGAGGCCATCCGAGCAAGTGCATAAGCTCGGGCATTCTTAATTCTTAAAATCCTATTTATTCAGACAGATGGAAATTTAGCAATGACTTTCATGGCCTTGGAAAGATATTTGGTCATCAATTCTCCTTTGGCCCCATTTAAATTCATCACTTAGTTAAAAACCAACTGTAAATCACTATGCACCACGACTTACTCGGTGCCTAATGAATGAGCTAAGTTTAGCCCAACTATCAAGGATTCATATTCTTCCTCATTGATTGATGCTTTGATTTGAACCTGAGAGCATACTTAATATTAATATTATTAGGAGTATTAAGTATTATACCTGCTCCAATGCCAGTAGCACATGAAGATCCATCCACGTACAAATTCCATAACGGAACATCGTTGTGGAAGCTTTTTGCTATGAGTGATCCATGTTGGAATATCTCTTTACTCTCCTGTGCATATATCTGGGTGATTTCCTGAATTCTAAGCGATTTAGGTTGGTCGGAAGCTAATTCGTATTGCTTATGATCTTCTTTTAAAGTCTGCTCGACAGGGAATCTGTGTTGGTCAAGAACCAATAGATAAGTAAATTAAGTAATGAAATATGCAAACTCTTGGCCTTTCAATGAAGATCTTGGTTCATAGACTCTGTCATGGTCTCCCAATTATGCCCAGTACATCAATCTTCCCAACTTTTCAAGTTTGTAGAGAGCTTGCCGAAAATGCAGATCATTATATACAACGATGGTGTATGTATAGAAATAAGGTTTCATTCGCCTTGAAGCCTCAATAAGTGATAGGGCTAATTTTTCCAAATGTGGATACCTGATTTTAGCTCCTTTGAATGCTTTACGAAAATAATAGACTGGTTTTTGGATTTCATTATCCCGTTTGACCAATGCCAATCTCACTGCTGAATCTAAAATAGCTAAATATAAGTACAATTTCTCTCCCAATAATGGTCGGAAAAGTAATAGAGGCAACCCCAGATACTTCTTTAACTCTTGTAACAATTCTTCACATTCTGCATTCAACTTAAAAGTTTTTCTCAACACTTCCTGTCCATTGCTCGGGACACAAATCTTTTCAAGGATGCCACTTTTCTAGTGAGACTTTGTACATTTTTTTTACAAGTCGGCGATCGCATTTCGATCAACTCTTTTATCTTTTATGGATTAACTTCCATTCCCCTTTGATTAACTATGAAACCAAGGAACATTCCTTCTTGTACTCCAACCACATACTTGGTCAAATTTAGCATGATGATTTTCCAGCTGATCAAAAGTCTGATTGAGGTCAGTGATTTGATCTGAAGCTTTTTTTCACTTTGTCAACACATCATCCACATAAACCTCCATATTTGTGCCTATCTGTTATTCGAAGACCTTGTTTACCAACCTTTGATACGTTGCACCTGCATTTTTAGACTAAAAGGCATTACATTACATCAGTAATTTCCTCGGGGTGTTAAAAGTTATACTTTCCCTATCTTTAGGTTTCATGTTTATCTAGTTATAACCAAAATAGGCATCCATAAATCTTAAAAGCTCATTTCCTGATGTAGCATCCAGCAGTTGATTAATACTGGGCAAGGGAAAATGGTATTTTGGGCACGCCTTATTCAAATCAGTGAAATATACGCACATCGTCCATTTATCATTCTTCTTTTTTACCATTACAATGTTAGTCAATCAGTCTGGATACTTCACATCATCAATAAATTGGGCTTTTTGAAGTTTCTCTACTTACTCTTAGATATCTTGATTCTTTTAAAGACTGAAAACCCGACGTCTTTACTTGATTGGCTTGGCATCCTTGCTGACATTGAGCTTATGACAGAGGAAATTAGGATCAATCCTAGCCATATCCTCATGGATCCAAGAGAACACATGTCTTAGTTGCCATAGGAACATAAATAAAATCTTATTTAAGGACATGATCCAGGGTTGAACCGGCCTACATAGTCCTTTCTTGTTTATCATCGTCTAGAATGATGCTTTCAGTGGCTTCGATAATATATCCTTTAACCAACTTTGTTTCATCTCGTGGGTCTAAGGTTTCAACCTCATATTCACCCTTAGGCTCAGTAATATCCACCTGGTAAGTTGTAGTCTTCTTCTTCAAATTCACCAGATCTTCTTTCTTGACTGATGAGTAGTAACACTCTCTAGCTACTTGTTAGTCACCTTTCATAGCGCCTAACCCAAAATTGGTTGGAAATTTCAAGCATTGATGGACTGTTGATGGTACGACTTCAAACTTCTTCAATCTTACCCCACTGAGGATCACATAATAGGCAAACTGGATGTTCTTATCCATCATGAAGAAACGTATTTTCTCTGTGTGAATTACTGGCCAAGTGTCGATCAATACTTCTAGCTTGATTGGTCCCAAGGGGTAGAGTTTTTCACTAGAGAAGCCTATTAATGTCCTGTGATAAGGTTCCAACGGGCTGAGCTTAAATTATAAACTCTGAAAGAAAGGATAGAACATAATATCAGTCGAACTCCCATTGTCAATCAAAACTCTGGCGATGATGATATCATGGATTCTAAATTTGACAACCAATGGGTCATCATGGGGATAAAGTACCCCATAGAGATAATTATTTGAAAACCCAAGAACCAATTTGTCTTTATTAACTTTCCTTAGTCGATCATCTTCATTCAGATTAATCCTCTAGCTATAGGAGCAAGTCTAGGCTTCATTCAAGCAAAATTTCCTTTTAGTAGTGTGATCACCTCCTTCTGCATCGCCACCTATAATCATATGACACTTAAAAGAATCAAAACTTAACATAATTACCTCACGTTCTGGCTGTTTGTGTTTCTTCGACAAGTCCGGATCCTCATCATAATCATCTTCATGATTTCTCTTCCTATCATCTCTAGTTTTGCATGGAGAATTTGACCTTATTCTAGATTCTCCACCATTTCGCCGATCAACAAATTTATTGAGTTTTTCTCAATGGATGAGGGATCCAATATCATTTTGCAAAGCGACGCACTTATTCATTTTATGACCATGATCCTTATGAAATTAATAATATTTTGATATATCCCTCTTGTTAGGAGGCAGCTTCACTTCTCAGGCCATCACAAATCCTCATTGTGCTTGATTTCTTCCAGGATATGGTGAATGCTAACACTCGATGAAGTGTAGTTTCCATACTTTTTTTATCTTGTCCTCTTTCTTCGATCTTTTCTCCTTCTCACTTTGCTCTTTCTTATCAGGCTCTGTGGCTGGACTCTATTTTACGGCCATAACTTCCTTAGCATTCATTATTTTTGTTGCTTTTTCCATGAGTTCAGCCATATATTTGGGAGGATCTTTAGCCAAAGTATAATATAGTTTCTCGGGAAGTAAGCCACTTATAAGAGCAGTGATAACTATTTTTTCCTCATAATCAATCACCTCCAACTTTTCATTATTAAAACGCGTAATGTATTCCCTAGTACTTTCCTCCACTTGCTCCCTTACACTTAGAAGATGAGCTACGCTTTTCACTAGCTTAGCTCTGAAACAGAAGTTGCCAATGAATAGCTCGTCTAGCTTATTGAAAGTGGCAATTTATCCTCGGGGCAAGTTATTATACCATATTTGGGCTGAATTCGTAATGTTACTTAAAAGTTCTCTACACCTCATTCCATCAGATCTGAATAAATATCAGCCGCAACTTGATATTGCTCAATATAGAGAACCGGATCAGTCTTAGCGTTATATTTTAGAGTGACTACAGGAGCTTTAAATTTTGATGGAGTACAAAAATCCACAATTGCTTGAATAAACGGGGATCCTTTAATAAAAATCCACTGGAAAGGATTCTTTGCTTTTGCCATTTTACCTAACCGATCTTCTAACCTCTGGATTGTCTCTTTTTCGGATGAATTTCCTGCCTCAAATTTATGCAAAGAAGCTCGACTGTGCTGACCATGTGTCTGCACTGAACTCTCCTTTTGAGAGCTTTACTCGGTGCATACAGATCGTTGGATGCTTGATCTTGATCTGACTGAGGTTTCATGTTGGTCGGTTGAGTGTCGATTGTTCATAGATAATGACCTAGGAGGAAATTTATTTGCCCGGGGTCCCAAACGATCAAAGGGCGAAGATCTGCTTAGAATTTCCAAGACAGTTGGCCTTTAGGAGAAAAAGAATGGATATCATAGAGTTCTGTGGACCTGAGTAATGAACTTGCTCTTAGACAATAAGAGGTGCCTCATGAAGATCTAGAACAAATATGTCTGATCGATCTGGGAGGTGGAGGCGACGTTTCTCTGTAATACCCCACATTTTTTATGATTTAAATAATTATGGGATTATTTATTACAACGGGATTAATTAAATTTAAATGTGAAGAATTAAATTGTTAATTAATCTGAATCTAATAAAAATAAATATTAACTAGCGTGCTACGGGTTAATACTTATTAGTTTAATATTACTGTTCGATATGTAATATGGAAATATATACTTTGATAAATTATCGAGAGATAGTGATACGACAGTTTAGTGAATTAAGTCAGACGCGCGTGTAAGTCGTGTCGGGACTAAATTGGTGGAATAAATATATCAATTATTTTTAGTAACTCGTATGATGATTTCGAGTGTACCGTTGAGTCCGGAAGGGTCGAAATAGTCGAAATAGTATACTCGGGTGTTTAGTTTGAGTCCCGGGGCAATTTTAAACCTAACCGGCACCCCAAAAGGGCATTTTGATAAATTGGATTTTTAGGCCTAATTAACGGACGAAAATTAGTACTTAATTAATCAGCCAAAACAATTGCATTAGGGTTAGAAAGATGGAGAAAGCAAGAACAACCATAGGAAGTGTGAGGGAAGGCTTTTGCCAAGAGAAGAGGGCTAAATCGACATCACCTTGCACCACCACCACCACCCACCGTGTAGATCGGGACGAGGGGAAAACACCCATACCAACAACATCCGGAAATCAGACTACTCACTCAAGGAAAGTGTTTATAACTTGTTGTATTTCAGTATTAATTTGATTCGTGTTAGTGTAGGATTGTTAGGATTATGTTGTAGGCTATAAAAATGGTGAAATTGAGGAATTTGAATGTGTAAATAAATTCTGTGATTTATTAGATCGAAACCCCTAATGTATGTAGACTGGAAATCACATTTTAAGGAATTTGTATGTAGAACAAATCTATAAATTACGGCTTCTTGAACATGTATTGGAAGAACTAGGGTTTTGATAAATTTAAATTGGGGACTTCACGTTTTATGAATGATTTGTAATGAATTGATGATTTTAGGATGTTAGAATTCATATGTTATTGATGGGGTCCGATGTATAATTGTCTATTTGGAGTTTGGGGTGTTGAAGGAGAAGATTTACGGTTAAAAATGGTGGAAAACGTTGAAAAATCTGGGTAGGGGACGAACAGCGAATTCTCACGCGAAGTCGCTTGAAGTCGTTCGAGCGAGATTGCCATCTCGCGCGAAGCCGTTCGAGCGACACATGGCAGTCATTCAAATGACTTTCCACCTCGTTCGAGCGACATAGTGAAGTTTTGATAATTTGTTTTAGGGCCCAGTGTTGAGTTTATTAGTTCGGAAATGAGAAATATAATTTCTAATAATAAACTTAAGTAAGGCATAATATCTGAAGAAGTATGAGAAGTTTAATACTTTAATGAATTAGGTACGGGGAGAATATACTGTAGAGATTTCGAGAGGGAGGATAACCCAATAACTATTATGAAATGTTGGAATCAAAATGCGTAAGAGAAGCATATGTAGGTAAGGGAAATACCTATTTATTATAATAGGACGTGTGCATGCCTATTATGAATTATTACTATCAAAGACACTAATGGGTGATAACCCGGGGGTGTGAGAATCTTATTATTATAAGTGTACTAATGGGTGATAACCCGGGGGTACAAAGATGTATTGTAAGTGTACTAATGGGTGATAACTCGGGGGTACAAGAGTATTTAAATAAGTGTACTAAAGGGTGATAACCTGGGGGTACAAAATCGATTAGGTGCACTAATGGGATATAGCCCGGGGGTGCAGTATCATGTTATATATATATATATATATAGGGCAAATGTGGTTGTATGTATATATGTATGAGAATTGTGAATCAATCTAGTGTGTATAGTAATGAATATGGGCATGAAAATTTGTTAAGAAAATTCTAATCGAATACTTGAATTATTATGAAAGCTGAAACTGTATTAATTAGCTTTTCGACATAGGCTAATTGGTTAACGTATTGTATGGGCGATACGGGCGTACTAATAGTGAGGGTAAATACTATTAAGATGGATTCAGACTAGTTATATTGGGAGGTATAGCTAAGGAGAAAATTTAGATACGCGTTAGGCGTGCACAATAGAAGAGGGATGAGAATCTCAAGAGAGGGTTCGAACTAACATGTACTTGATACTTGCTTTACTGCAAATTTTAAATACTTTCTTAAACAAATATTTTTACACATCGGGCTCTGAATCGTTTCTTGCATCTTTTCTCTCTCTTGCTATATATATGTATTATATCAGGTGCTCAACCGCAGGGACATCAAGCTTAGAGTTTCGAAGTTGCGTGGCATGCTGTAGCTGTTATGGGAGCTGCAGGACTTTGTTTAGATGCTTCGAATATTTCATTCCTATTCATTATGACATTTTATGTAGGGCATGTGTCTCCCCTTCCTTAGACAGTTTCAGAGATTATGTTTACTCTATTTATCGTTTACTTTCATTTGGATTGATGGATATTATTGTTTTGGTTAAGTGTTTTGAACTGGAATGCTTTATCCAATCTTATTTATTTCAGCATGCGATTCTGATTTAGTATTTGTATTAATTAATTATGTGTGGATGTTTTATATTAAATTACTTGGTTTGGTAATTAAATGGTTTTAAATAAATAAGAAAAATGTTTTGACACTTAGCTTAATTATATTAGGTGATTAAATAAGTTATTATGTTTTCGACAGTGATGCTAAGAATGAACCAATCGAACATTCTGTTTTAAATTTTATAAAGGACTGATCACTCGATATTTAATTGGGCGGGGTGTCACATTCTCTTCTAGAAGAGTTTACCGAGAGAAGGATAGAGACCTAACTTGCAATGACTGAGCCAATTGCCTCATTGTGTCCTGCATTGCATCTTATCCTTTAGCTATACTTGCCAGGATTCTAATTAGGTATGTTGTCGTAGGCGGAGCATACAGAACATGAGGATTACCTTTATTTCTAAGACTGGACTCAGGGTCAGTCATCGTGCTTTGGAACAAGAGTATGAAAGAGGAAACGATAATTAGAAACACGTTCCCACAGATGGTATCATCTGTTGATGCGAAAAACTAGATTTTATCTAATTTTTTATTCAAAGATAAAATATGTAATACTAAATAAAGAAAGATATTTATAAAGTGGTTCAGTTATGAAAGAGAGCCGACGTCGATTGTTATTTTATTGATATTTGTGGTTAGAGAAAACTATGTACTCTTGTAGATAAGAATACCCAAGAATTCGTTCTACCGTGCCCTTGATGAAAGGGATACAATGTATTTATAGTGACTCGGAGGTCAAGGGTTGGAATGTTAAGGGATGAAATGTTTTTATATAATCAAGCATTTACAACTTTGAATAATAACTGTAACGATTAGTTGCATAAACCACGTGTAGTATGACCCTTCGTATGATGACGCTTCGTTATCCTGTTGGTCGACCTTCCTTGTGTTGGTCAGCATTCCATGTATTGGTCGGCAAATTTACTTCTTGCTGACTAGGACTTTGGCCATGTGGGAGGACATGTGTTCACTACTGATTGGTCCACATAGATGGATAATTTTTGGCATCAACACTGATCTTAAATCAATCTTTGAAAATATTTTTCTTTCCGTGTAGGAGGTAAAATAAATCTCATATTCTAGGATATAAATATTTCAAATGGTCATTTCGAGTGCGCCATTGTGCCCGGAAGGGTTGAAATAGTCAGAAAAGTGTATTCGGGGTTTGGATTGGGTCCCGGAGCATTTTTAGGCCAAACCGGCACCCCGGAGAGATATTTTGGGTCTTTTGATTTTTTTTCGAAAAGAAACCTAAGAATTTTGGAGCGTATATCATCAATGAAGTTGAGGGAGTTAGGGTAGAAGTTATAAATAATACACAAAAGCCATTAGAGGAGGAAGATAGGGAGTTTAAAGGGTTATCACACCATTCTTGAACCACCACAATCGTTGTGTAGATCGGGATGAGAGGAAAGCGATCCCACCATTATTTTGCAAAAATTCAGACCTGATATCTTAGGTAAATATTTATCTTGTTAATTTTGAGCACATGTAACATCCATGTTAGTGTAGGATGAACAATCTCTTGAATATAAAAATGTTGGTTTTGATTTGGAAGATTCAATTCATGTTCTTAGGTAGAAATTTTGATGGATATGTTTAATTCATTTATGTAACATGAAATTAAGGATTGATACATTAAAACTTGGAAGAAATCTAAGATGTTGATATTCTTGAAGAAAAAGAATAACCCAGGGTTTGGGGGGGTTAACTTTAGGATTAATGTGAATTAAATGATCCTCTATGATGTTTGATATTTTGCTTACGTTAGAAATCCTTCACATATGGTAGTATAGGGATTAGTATACTTGGTTGGGAGTTTGGGATTGAACTATGATGATTTGTAGGGCCTCGCAAAACTCGTAACTATAATAATGCAAAAGACGAGACCTACTATCACGAAACGATTCAGATAGCGAATCGATTCGGTATAAGGCCAAATCGATTCGGTTTCCTAGAATTTGACTATTTTCCCTATTTTAGCCTTGAACTTGAAATAGATAAACGGGTGAACTTTGGGGATACCATTAAAACATTGTGAGGAATGCTTTGGGTTACCAGTAGGCTAATGGTAGGATTGGGACTTAATCATAAATGAGAAGAGTTAAGGCTAAGACATATCGGTTTAATTTTATGATGTAATGAATTTGGGGATTGAGTTTAAGTCACGGTGAGGATGAGCGAACCTATGACTTAGAACAGTAGGGTATGGGTGAATTACCAACTGAAATAATTTAAAGAATAATTGGCACACTTCGAGTAGTGGGGGATACTCGAGAATATACGAAGAGAATTGTAATTGGTAATCTAATAATATGTAGGATATTCAGGTACTATATATACTCCGTACAGGACATATATTATAGGTTGCGTGTCTGCCTAGATTGATGCTATAAATATATAGGTTGTGTGAATACCTATTTTGTAAATTCTATTGTGTGAACATACCTAGGCTACTTACTATCACGAGAGCTTCAGCATCATGGACAATCTTATCTTGAAGAGCCTATTGGAAGGGGGGATTTTGACTTGTACCTCAGAATGTAGAACCTAGGGATTGATCACTACTTGTGTGAATGAGAGTGAGACCGGTCATTTGGGTGCATTAGGTGTGTGCATAGCCTAAAGGCTTAGGAGTATGTTCGCCTCCAAATTATTGCGCTCTTAAGATTATTATTACAGTTTTTTGGGAATTTATCGGCCTTGTTATACTTAGACTTCACAAAGTTCTTATAATCATATTTATATTTCTATTTACTAAACTTTAAAAAAAAATTAGCATCTTAGCAAACATAGCCATATCATTGGTAATGATGTTAGGCTCATCATCCAAAACACGTGTTTCCTCCTCCTGGGCTTTCAAAGCAATGCCCTTGTCTTTCATAGGCTTTTTGGAGGCAAACATGTTGAGTTCATAGGTTTGAATATCACTTACAAGATCCTCATGTTTCATAGGGTCTAAAGTGAATAAGAGTTTAGAACCGTCACTATGTAACTAAAATTTTCTGGTAAAGACCTTAAGATTTTCTTAATGACATTATTTTCGGGTATCTTATCTCCCAAGTTAAAAAGATGAGTTCATAATATCGAACAATCGAGCATAGAACTCATCGAAGGTTTTTCACTCCCCCATTTTAATTGTTTCAAATTGAGTTGTGAGGTTCTGGAGTTTAAAAGCCTTACCAACGCTAGTACCTTCATGGGTGAGTTGGAGTATGTTTCAAGACTCTTTTGACGTTTCACATGTCATAATATGACGAAACTCCTTTAGTGTGACAACACTAAAAAGATAATTTGAACCTCGCGAATTGTAATTTTCTAACTTATTCTCATCCTCACTCCACGATTTTATGGGTTTAGAAATCCTATAATCACCGGATAAGGTAGTGGGTGGGGACCAACCCTTAACTACCGTTTTCCATTCCCACTCATCTAACGGCTTAAGTGTTGACCTCATACGCGCTTTCTAGTATGCGTAGGTAGAACCATCAAGAACTGAAAACCTCAAAAATGTTTGATTTTCCACATTCAAGGATAAAATATCTAACAAGATAGCTTTGTGAACTCACTTTGATACCAACTTGACGTGGGGAGAATACGGGAAGATATTTAATGTGATAGTTCAAATACACACAAACAAGTTTTCATATATATTTTTTTTTCAAAATTAATTTTTCCTTAAAAAATTAATTCAAATTAATTAAACACCAATTAAATGTCAAACGAAAAAGCCAAAGTTAAACAGTGCACCAATATTAAACAAGTTATGATTAAACCGATTTTATCTCAAACCCAAGAATTCACCTAGGTGAGTATAGCATGATAAAAAAAATCAACCACAATGCTCGATGTACGAGGAAAACCCAAATGGAAAAAATCTCAGAGGATCCAGCCACACAAAATCTACTTAGTACGAAATTACAAAAGGACACAACAAAAAACTTATAACACAGACTTAATGCCCTGGAGAGCGTTGAATCTCTTTTTTCCTTCGACCTCCACTAAGTGACAGATAAGAGTCCACCAGGGAAGCTGTAACAGCGTGTGAGTCCACACATGCCTTAGAATCCACTGGCAAGGCTCAGTAAACATTACGCACAAGGCGTCCACCGTGTGTAAACCAAAGAACATAAAATCCTCCACAAGAAACAAATCTCAATGAGATGTAGAGAATTAACTATGGTGCCCAAACAAGATATAAAAACATATATATGACGAATCTTGGATGATATATTAGTTGGGCATAAATTAGGCTGTGTTTGGAAAATTAATCATAAATGATTAAGAAAACTTGGTGAAAAAGAGTTTATGAACATGAAAGCATCGAAAAGTCACTTGAATAACTGTTTCTCCATACTACTTAAAAAGGTTGGAAAACTAAGATCACTGGGTAGTGGTAGTAGTTGTAAAAAAAAATTACTTTTTGAAAAATGCTCCGGATCCTTAAAACAACATAGGACTTCATTCGAATGATGTACCCTTTCCCGTTCGAATAGGGATTGAACGAGTTGTCAAATGAGTCTAAAAAATACTCAATGTACCTCATTTTACGTTCATTCGAATGAGGGTACCAATCACGTTGGAACGACGCTTAAACGAGTTATCTAACGAGAATCTAGAGATACGAAAGAATTTGAAAAATGGGGTGGCTTAGCTATGTGGATAATTGGTATTATTTTACTTTACTCGCATGTTCTTATATAATGTAATTTAAAATAATCTATTGTAATATATATCTCATATGATGCTTATGTATGGATTCACAGATCTTAATTGGGAGGAGTAACTGATATTCATGCGGTGGGCTATAACCCATTTAGTTGACTAATATTTCGGGTATAGTTTCTTGAGTAGCTGCATAGATTAAATTAGAGATTTGTGGAGTATAGCTGAAGTTATTTTATTAGTTTATATTTTTCCATTCCATCATTTTATTTATGAGACAATTGTTATAGATTTCTTGGACCATTTGGTTCCTCGGTTATTTATGGTTTCTTTTCAGTTCGAGTTACAGTTGGATGATTTCATTTAAGTATTAATTTATCTTTTGGAGTTGAGTTTTATTCTGAATTTAGCAAGGTGATGGAATTTATTGTGTGGATGGTTATATTCGTTGGATTAAATTCGGATAATATCTCGTGGAAAAAGTTTGAATGCCTCATATTTTTATCACATTCTAAGAATGATATTTTAATTATGACGTCCGGTGTAGGTTGGCAACGGGGACTGGCCATCTTTAATGGCAAAATATGAGGGGTGTCACACCATTAACATACAAATATAATCGAGTAAGGATCCTTGACGATATATCATTTATGCATTTATCTAGATTCCCTTGGTTGAGTTACAATAAAGTTGTAGACTCTAGGATGATTAGCCTTAAGGATCTTTCTAGATAATTAGGAATAGGATTGATTGAACTTTGGTCAACCACATTGATTCTTCTCAGTTATATCCCAATGAATGACTATGTAGGTAGATGATATTGGGTTGGGGTAGTTTAGGAAAAATCCAGCCATATATCCTGTCGTGTTGGCCATGTGACACCCTTGTCTCCATACACTGGGTGGCCATTACCATATAAAGTCTGCAAGGGTTGTCTAACAATTATATATCATTATAAATACACGCGAATAATAAATATAATGAAAGTGCGGAAGCCCCCAATTTTTAAATTCAAATATAATGAAATAGTTCAAATTTTAATTTATCAAAAGTTATTTAAAATTTTCTTTTCTTAAAGAGAACAAACCAACTAATGAAAAAAATTAAAACTAAACGAAAAGTGAAATTAAACTACACACACAATTTTTATTTAGACTTAAACACACATTAATCCAATTCAAGTTAAACTTGCATGCTATCAAGATAAAGTAATTTTGCACTTGAATTAGATTGAACATACCCAAACATTAAATTTTCACCAAATTAAATAGATTTTGATTTTGAACTAATTTTATCTTTTAGTCCTAAGCATGCATCTAGGTGATATAGCAAGATAAAATAAATATCAATCTCACTACGCCGGATGTACGAGGAAAACCCAAATGGGAAAAACCTCGGACGGCCCTAGCCACGAATTCACTAAGTATGGTACTTTTTACAAAGACTCGACACAAGAGGACTTACACAAACTGACTTGAGTCCGTCCAAGCCTTGACGCGCTCCTTCGGTCTTCAACCTCCCCCTAGTGTATAACCGTGGACTCCTCCATAGTCTCGAACTCCATCGATGGGGCTATGGTCACCGTCAACCCACACGCGAAGCCTTTCTTCGAGTGAGAACACCGCAATAAACTTTTCTCCTTTTTTGGGGTAGAGAAGAACCCAAAATCTCTTCTTGTTGGTGTAGAGAAAACCAGGTGCCAAAAGTCTCCAAGCAATGATATATCAATAGGTACTTGGAATAAACTAAATAAATGGGTGTGTATGTAATTTTTGATGAGTTTAATCCATAAAAATCAAACACAAAACATGGAACTTTTTCTTAAAAGTTTTGCTCTCAAAAGACTCTTAGAATGTGAAAAAGTTATCTTCAAAAAGTTAGTTCCCGCACTTAAGAAGTATTTCAAAAAGGAAGTAGGGCAAAGTAGTGGAAAAGTGGAAAAAACTGGCTTAAAACTGTTCCCGCTGTTTTTTCGTTAGAAATCTCGTTCGAACGAGACTTCTAACGAAGAGGCAGAAAGGAAAAAAAAATTCTCGTTTGAAAACTCGTTCAAATGACCTATCTAACGAGATCTCAGGCCATGGTTCTAGATAATTTCGATACGAACGCGTGGCCGCCAGTTTCGTGTCATTCTGATTTTTTTTGGATTTGATATGATTTTTTTACTGAAAGGTGTCCGAGAACAAAATATTTAGAATTATGAATTCAAAAAAGTTTACAAAAAAGTTCTAACACCCAAAATAAATTTCTAACATACACCCAATAAATAATGTTCCAAGCTCCTATATATATATATTAAAAATGCATTCATACCTTAGGAGCAATGGAACCATGTTGATGACGTAGAAACGAGGCACAAACACACACGACATTAGATGAAGCTTTAATATCTTGGCCGCTACGTCTTCAACAAACACGTCATAGGCTTGAATGGATAAACTTGAACTCTATCCTATGACTCAAATGCTTTTGTCCGGAATTGAGCCAAAAACTACAAAGGACTCAATTGGAAATTTGTGTCCTTACAAATCTCCCCATTTGGCTATTCCGGGACAAAAACTAAACAAAAATCCTAAAGGGTCGTCAAGCTCACTAGACTCAAAAACAATGTCCCACCCAAAAGATGTTGAATGCTTCCTGCACACTCAAGCAAACTATCAAACGCATAGGTAATATCAAAAATATTAAATGCAATTAAATAATTAATCCCCCTAAATTAATTCTCCCCTTTATCAAACAAATGACCTACTTAGAAAGACGTCTCCTCCTAAGATAAATTTCCCCCAAACTAAGATACGATAATAATAGGATTAGATACCATATCTCCCCCTATCATATAATAATAAATAAAATGCTTCATAATATAAAAGATTAAATCCAAACCAATAATTTCAATAGACGATAAACTCCTCCATAAGACTCAATTCTATGACATCTTAAATAAATAATGATTCCTCAACAATGTTTATAATACTCATAAATTGGGTACCCTACATGGGCACAAAAACAAACTCGCTCCTAATAAAAGACAAAAATATATAATATGAGGATACAACCCGTGACACCTACATCAAATGATAACAAAAGATGAGTAGATTGAGATGGAGCTGATCAATACCATACTATTAACCGTGGAAATGTTGTTGCCTTGGACGGGAAATGTTTCCAACGAAAGAGGGTCAGGTTGACAACATAAACATTCTATGTGATCCTAATTAAAGAAAAATATCATGATAATATTGTCACATCTTACCTACGATGAGTTAATTAGTTGAATACCTCAACCCATCACAATAATAAAGGTAATATAAATTAGACCCACCGTAACATATCATTATTATATCGATACTCTCTATTATGTAAGTTTGTAGATAAATAAAATGTAGCTAACACTAATTATCCTAACCATACAATCCTCTCTAACATTATTTTACCCCATAATATTTTCATAACAACACTTTATTACTCTTTGTTATGCCTCGACCCGGATTTAAGGGTCACTCGTGGGTTAACCTGAATCGGTTCGGCTGTGTTAAGAGTGAAGTGGTATGAGACAACCTAGGTAATATTCTTAGTCTATATTATTATATAATTTAAATGAATGAACATGCAATTTCATTTTCTAGGCATATGAATAAATAAGAACATGTGTGGAACCTATTAGGCAATTCCCCAGAGTTGGTGAAATCAAAGTTGCTAACATAAATAGTAAGAATCACTTGCTTGTGAAACGATCTCAGAAGATGGAAGATAGTTTAACCTATCATAATAGAGGGAATGAGGTGAGATATTGCCCAGTGGGGTTTCCAACAACAATGCACTAGAGAAACGAATGACGAAAGGAAATGATGGAATAATGAACATACAACAACTAGACAGTAAATGCATCCATTATGTTTTATTTAAAAATATTTCCTTTAACCTTGGTTAGAAGCCATTAACATGAATATTCAAAACTTTACTGTTCCATTATAAAAACTATTCATTGAATCCTTTACCAACACATTACCTTGTTAAATTCATTTACTCTTTAATCCTTTAGGCAATTGATTTATCAATTATCTCAACTTCATATTTCCCATCATTCAATTATACACCATTTAAACCCAGATTATCATATTTTTATCCCGTCATTTACTTTTCTTCGTGCTAAAAAATTTACCAATTTCATGTCATTAATCTTCTTTTACTCTTTTTAACCTTTAAAGAGAGCCATGCTCGAAATTATTCTTTCACTTTCTTAATCAGAGTTCGCCAAATCTGTTTTTTGTTTATGAACTTGCAAAGACTTCCACAAATGCTGCAATGTGCTTCCGTGGATAGTGATTTTGGGTATAAGAATAAGCCTTACCCCTAAGGCTCTGGGCCCTCCCTAAACTTTCTCGATTGCTCCGAGTATATTTTCAGTATTTACATCGTTGTAACGAACTTTCTTAAGTGCACCTTTGAGACCTTATGTTACTTTAACTTTTTTATATTTTCCAAAGGCCAAAGATCAAGGAAAACACGACCTTGTCATCTTTGTTTTACACTGGAACATGTTTTACCGTTTAGTCATTATTACACATTTTTATATATTACCAATATTTTTACTTTTACAAAGTCTTATACCATTTCATGTTTAAGGACCATTCCCATCGTTTAGTCTTCAGTTAAAGTCTTATGCAACAAAGTCCCTTTTTTTTGTTCACAAATTACCATATTAGATAAAAAAAAATCACCTTTCATTCTCCTTGGAATTCATTATTCAAATTATCTGTTTTGAAGTTTTACTTACACTACATCACTTTAATCATCAAATATTCAAAGAATTAAAATTTGAACCCATATTTATTACACTCTACTTTGTGCCCCTTAAAAATATTTTTATACTTTCTTTCGTCTTAAAATAACATTATTTTTTCTACAAAACATTTAAAAAATAATACCCAAATAATTTCATGTACATAAATATTTAAACATTTTCACCTTAAATCCAAAGTGACAATATGTGAGTTTCTATGATTTTTCACACATAAAGTATCAACCCTCTCTATTTATTATTTCTCTTCATGAAATAATATATATTTAGATTATTTACTCATTAGTTTCATAAGAATATAACTCCAATGTTATGAAATTCATTGGAAAATTATCCAAAGGATTTTAGTCCCACATCTTCATAAGTTTTATTACAAAAACATCAATTTTTAACACATTAATAGGATTTTTACTTCATAAAAATCAGTACTTTATATTCAAGACTCGCTTTTAACATTTCACTTTCCCATCATATTATTTCATAACTTCATAAATAGCATGTATATCACTCTATATATTCATATATTCAAAAATATGTATGCGTAGCATGCATAATATATTTTCAGAATATAAACATGCCATAAAATAAACCCCTCATACAGTGAAGAAATTATACGAGTTTTGTAGAATGTGCCCCAAATCTCCATGAATGCTCAAAGAAGGTTCCATCTAAATAGTCCCCTTCAAAACTCCATAAAATATTCATTAAGATTCCATAAAAATATTCCAAAAAAAACTTTCAGAAATGATTCAAGAGCACTCTAAAATATACCGCCAACAATACCTCCAAAAACATGTCTTTTAAACTTTTCTTCATATTCTAAAATTGTGATTTTTAGGTCCAACTATGTATATAATACTCGTTTGGCAGCATGACTTGAGCATGTTTAAGGAGATGAAAAATGGTGTGTGGTATTTGAGCTCTTAGATATTTTAATGGGAGTCTAAACCTTTATTTAAAAAATGAGGGAGAGTGGAATGTGATATGAGGAGACATTTTGATTACATATTAAATCTCCAAGAAGGGGGTGCGGTCGATTGACATTCATGATTTCAGACTCATTAGTCTGATCGAGAGTTCCTATAATCTCCTTGCCAATGTTTTATCGACTAGACTCCAAAAAGTAATTGATCCATTAATCCCTGACTCTAAATTGATTTCCTGGGATGTAAATCCTCGATGTCGTGCTGGTGGCCAATGAGTGTGTGGAAGATAGGCTTCGATGCGGGGTTACAAGCATTGTGTGCAAAGTAGATATCGAGAAGGCTTATGATCATGTCAATTAGAACTTTCTTTTATATTGTTGAGAAGGATAGAGTTCATGGAGAAGTGGTTTCAATGTATCAAAAGGAGTACCTTTATTGTCAGGTTCTCTATTATAATTAATGGGGTCCCAGAGGGTTTCTCTCCATCTCTCGCGGGATTAGGAAGGGGGACCTGCTTTCTCCGTTCTTGTTTATTTTGTTCATGGAGGCATTCGTTCAGATGATGGGGCGTATTGTTGAGGTGAGGTGGATCAGCAGGTCTATGATAAGGGAACCTAATGCAACTGCGGTTAGGATTTCTCATCTTCTCTTTGTTGAGGACATGATTATTCTGTAAGGTGGAAGTGGGTCAGGTGAGGGCCTTAAGATTGCTCATTATCTGCTTTGAGGAAGTGTTAGTTCTTCGGACTAATACAAGAAAATGTGAGATGATTCAGATAGGGGGCTAGATAATGTAGAGGGCTCGACTGAGATGATGGATTATAGGTGTAACAACCCGTGACTTTGGGACTGAGAAATTAAATTTTGGGAAAAATAAAATTTATTTAAATCAGAGAATTTTAGAATTTAGAAATCGAAGCCCAAAAATTGAGAACGTTTTAAAGTTTGTCAGATGAGGATTTCGAGTGTACCATTGGTTCCGGATGGGTCGAATTAGTCAAAATGACTGTCGTTGGGTTTTATTTCGGTCCCAAAATATTTTTAAGTATGATGGACTCGAATTGGAGTAAATGAGTCATTTAAAGTGTGTATTAACATTTAAAACTGGGTTTATTATTTTAAGGGATTTAAAGGCTTACGATTTCATCCCTTCTCATTTGTGAGAAGAGAGAAATGGAAAGAAAGAGGAAAATAAGAAGAAAGGAAGAGAGAGAGAAGGGAAAGCTTGGAGATTTCGGCCCAAACGCGATCTCGAGGATGATCCCACCTCTACAACTTCGAGGCAAGTGTTTAATCTTGCTAAATATTACATTTGTGTATTCATTTCATAATTTGTGGATAAGAAAATTGGATTTTGGGTATTTATAACAAAACCTAGATTTTGAAGATTTAATCTGGAAATTGATGTTTATATATGGGTTGATGGTGTAGAAGTGGTTGGGATAAACTTTGGAGTTGATTTATTAGCCAAGAATAATAATATGATGAAGGTTTAGGAGTTAAAAGTGAAATTATATGGTTTAGAATTCGTGGGTTTAATGAAGAAGAAGGGACCTTTAGGGTTATGCAGACCCGAATCGATTCGCCCCTTAAAGGAATCGATTCGACTTAGGAAAAATTGGCAGGTCTGCATGACCGAATCAATTCGGACCCAAGGTGAATCGATTCGGATTGAGACAAAGTCCCAGGTCCTTTGGACTGAATCGATTCGCAGTTGGAGCGAATCGATTCGCCCTTGAGACCGAATCGATTCGGGCCAGGCCGAATCGATTCGGAAATAGGGATGTTTCGTGAAATTTTTCTAGGATGATTTCTACCCCTTTTTGATTTGGTTTATCGATACAGGACCTTCTTTTATGATGTAAAAAATATGTTTTGGAGACTTATAAAGGGTTTCTCAAATGTTACGATTAAGGGGACTTCTTGATATAGTTTGGGGAAAATATATATATAGGTATGCATTGGAGTTGTGTATAGAGATAGTGGGAAACCTTATTGGGGATGGGAATCCGAATTATAGATCAAAAGTGAGCCTAGTCATGATGTAAGGTTAAGGTCCCTTCGAGAGAGTTGTGAGGGTACGACATGAAATCGTAGGCCAAGGTTTGTGCCGAATCCTTATAGTGTTAGGATTGTATTTTAGGTTAAGATTGGGGACCGAGGAGAGAGAGTGATCGCGTATCCTTAGTAATGTTTGACTTAAGGAATAGATTGCAAGCGCAATAAGATTTAGGGGTTCATAAGAGTAATTGAATCGTAGCCGGGTTAGTGACTATATATCAGTGTGGCATTTTACTAAGTGATGGGAATCATGAGATGAATTTAAGATTGAGCTTGAGGTTTATAGACTATTAGTAACATGCATACCAATAGTCGAAATTTGTATTGGAGATATTGATGTACTTTCGGATATAGGGGTGATGTGTAGTGATTGTTACCTACACTAAACTTTGGGTGATAACCTCAATGTTGGAGATATATCTATGTTGGAAGATTATTTATATCATAGGAGAAATGGATGAATATGCTTCAAGTGAGAGTTCGTATTCATATAAAGAATTAAGCTATTATGATTGGAGTTATGGATAATATATTATGGATTTTGGGATGCTAATAGTCGAGTTTGTAAGCTTTACACATACAATGAGAGATAGTATGTATATATGTATGTATATATATTTGTATAGTTATGAATATATGTGTATATTCATGGCGTGAATAGCTAAACCGTATATGAAGGTTTAGTTATATGATGTAATTGTATGGAGTATATATATTGTGCATGTGAATGATATATATACTTGTATGGTTAAGCATACCCCGATCATGCTATTATTAGGAAGTTGCGCGATGAGGGTGAGCACCCTGTCTCGATGAGCAGAGTGTGGATTTTTCCTAGGTCATAGCGTCCGTTGTGTTATTATGTGATTTACATTTTTTTGGGGTGAGAAATAGTGGGTATGCCTCGTCTCATTGATCGGTTAGGAACTATGACCGCTTCCCGGATGCGTGTGTGTGTGTTGATCATGAAGTGGGTGATATTTAGTCCCACCGGTGGTCCCCAGTATGGAATATGAGTGATGCCATGGAATGTGATATCATGGTGCAGTATATCAGCAGTATATAGCCGGGTATATTGTGTGAATGGCCATTGTACATTATATATGATATGTACACTTGGCTATGGGAATGAATGGTTGTATATATATATATATATATATATATATATATATATAGGTTTAGAGTAAATATATATATTTATTATATCCTGTAGGTGAAAGGATATAAAAAAAACTATGGTGTACATCTTGGATAATTATGGTGTACCAGATTATTGGGGGTTAATGTATCGCATTTAAGGGAAAAATTTCGGTTATATCAACCCAAGGATTTAGTGGAGATTTTGAGGTTACTCTTAGGTAGTAATCCAAATTTGAGAAGTTGAAGAAATAGAGATTGTGTGGATGACATAACAGATCCCTATAATCGACCTTGCCAAGAAATAGTGTATCGGGGGAGGGTTCCTTGTTTGGATTTCGCTTTGCGAGACGTCCCACGCACGAAACACAGTGCAATGTTGAGAGTAGAGAGAAGTTTTGTCTTTAGTACTGTACGTAGTTGTATTAGTGAATTGTGTGTTGACAACATGGATCCTACAATCAACAAGGTCAAGAAGTAGTGTATCGGGGGGGAGGGGTTCCTTATTTGGATTTCGCTTTGTGAGACGTCCCACGCACGAAACATTGTGCCATGTTGAGAGTAGAGAGAAGTTTTGTCCTTGGTACTTGTATGTATCAGTAGTATAATTATGTAGATGACATGATGGATCGTTACAATCAACATTGTCAAGGAGTAGTGTATCGGGGGGGTTCCTTATTTGAATTTCGCTTTGCGAGACGCCCCATGCACGAAATGCAGTGCAATTATTGAGAGTAGTGAGAAGTCCTGTCCTTTGTACTTATACGTAATTGTAGTAGAAGAATTGTGTGTATGAAATAATGGATCTCTAGGATCGACATTGTCAAGGAGTAGTGTATCGGGGGGTTCCTTATTTGGATTTCGCTTTGCGAGATGCCCCACGCACGAAACGCAGTGCAATGTTGAGAGTAGAGAGAAGTTTTGTCTTTATTATATTGTGCATGTTATTTAGAGAATAAAATATTAATTTAAAGTGTAAATGTTCATAAATGAAGTAATAAAACGGATAACTGATTTAGATATAAATTGGAATTAATTAAGCCTAACATAGCAGAAATGTATGTATATATTTGAGGGTGATTAGAGTGAGAAGGATTTCAGGGTATTGTTAAAATATAGGTTTTCCTTATGGGTGGGGTAACTTAATTAAGATTCCAGGACGCGAATAGGTGAGCGCTTTTATATGAGAGGTGAGAATGGGGTTTCACGAGAGTGTGACTCCACCTTAATTATGAAATAAGTGCATTGATATTTATTAAGCACGATTAACACACTTGATAAACATTTTTACACCTCGGGCTCTGACCCATTTATATCTCTCTCCCGCTATATGTATATTCTTACAGGTGTCCTACCGCAAGTATGTCGGATGCCCTTCTATCCAGAGTTGTGAGAGCCGGAACAAATGCGGACTATTGCAGGACTTAGATTGTAGTCGCTCCCTATTTATTTGTAAATCTAGATAGGCTTCATTGTGTACTCCGGGATTACATTTTAGAGTTATTTATAATTGTTTATATTTTATTGCCATGAATGTTGTACTGTTTGTGACCCGATAGCTTATTCGGGTATATTCATTTGTATACACTCATTTCAAGTTATACTAGCACTTTCTTCCATCATCATACTTGTGATTTCTACCTTTGTTAGTAGCTGTTAGTGTTGGTTTGTTTTCTGTTGCATGTTTTAGTTAGTTTTTGGCATCCGCTTTTAATAGTTTCAGGTAGTTAGCCTTATATTATTTAGTATTGTCAGTTGATGTTGAGACTGAGCCATCTGAGATACCTGATTTATGTAGTATAGGGTTGGACTCCCGTTATTATTTTAAGCGAGTTGTCACAGATGGTATCAGAGCATCAGGTTCTAGAGTCTTTAGGATCTGTGCAGGTTTTCTGTGATCTTCTGTTGACGTTCTTGATACAGAACCCTACTATCAGGATTGTTGTGTTCATTACCTTTATCTTCTCCCTCGAGATGCATTCACTTGAATGACGTTCTGACACAGTTATTTCATCTCAGACGCCGAGAATAAGTCGGTTAGGAATGGGAAATATGAGAGATGTAATACCCATAATAGATTTTGGGTACGTTTTGATTTGAGGTATTTATTTTCGTGATTCAGGCAGAGATAAGAAGGAGAATTTCATGATCGATAAGGTAAGTACTGAGGAGAAGAGGATAGTGAGCCCCTGGAAGGTCTAGATTGAGAAATACTTTAACATTTGTTAGGAAACCTGGTGTGGGTGACCTTTATCGATGTGAGGTGTGAGGAGTAGTCCCAAATATGGGGAGTATTGCCTTCTAGGGAGAGGGAGTGAGCAAGTGTGGTCTTTGTACGACATCTTTTGGGATAGTAAACCGTCTTGTGATGAGCTAGTAGAGAGTTACTCTATTGATTTTTGGAAGTGTGAATTGTTAAGGTTATTGTTTTCTACTTAGGCTAGGACGGGAAATTTTAGTGTTCCAATGAGAGGAGGACTTACCTTGTGGCAAATGCTTTGATGTAATATATAGGAATTGTATGACTGAGGAGGTTCAAAATTGGGTAAATTTATTTTGAGCGGAGAATTTAGCTCATGCTTGTGTTAAGTTTTGAGAACTAGGTATTGGTTAGAGTATTGTGCTTGTTGAAGCCTTGTGTCTAGAGACATAAGGTATTTGTTTCGGGTGTCGAAAGACATGGAATTATTTCTTATGATATTGTTATATAGTCCTTCGGGCAATATATAAAATGCGAATATCTTTTATAAAACCTTAACCCTGGTTCAACTGATCTCAATCCCCGACATAGCTACACAGTAGTGTATTGGGAGGGTTCCTTGTTTGGATTTCGCTTGCGAGACCTCCCCCGCATGAAGGTAGCTAGTGCCAGGAATTGAGAAGAGTTCAACCATTAGTAATTTCAAACTTTTATATATTTAATATGTTGCTATAGATTATATTGTTAAGAGTTATATTACGATTTGAGGCTAGTGGAGCCGAGTTATTGTTTTACGAGTGGAGCTTGAGTACAGGGTGTATAGGCGCCCTGGGTAGCTAGTTTGATTCTAAAATCCATATAGTTCGATGTGAGAACCGGGAAGGATCGGTATAGTGATCTAGAGGGTAAAGGTAAGGACTAGATGAGATTGAGGTCCTAGACATATCTTAAATTTCGCGGGTGAAATTCTTGTAGGGGGAAGAGTATAATAACCCGTGACTTTGGGACTGAGAAATTAAATTTTGGAAAAAGTAAAATTTATTTAAATCAGAGAATTTTAGAATTTAGAAATCGAAGCCCAAAAATTGAGAACGTTTTAAAGTTTTTCGGATGAGGATTTCGAGTGTACCATTGGTTTCGGATGGGTCGAGATAGTCAAAATGACTGTCATTGGGTTTTATTTCGGTCCCGAAATATTTTTAAGTATGTTTGACTCGAATTGGAGTAAACGAGTCATTTAAAGTGTGTATTAACATTTAAAACTAGGTTTATTTTTTTAAGGAATTTAAGGGCTTACGATTTCATCCCTTCTCATTTGTGAGAAGAGAGAAAGAGGAAGAGAAAGAAAGAGGAAAATAAGAAGAAAGGAAGAAAGAGAAGGGAAAGCTTGGAGATTCTAACCCGAACGCGATCTCGAGGACAATCCAACCTCTACAACTTCGAGAAAAGTGTTTAATCTTGCTAAATATTTCATTTGTGTATTTCATTTCATAATTTGTGGATAAGAAAATTAGATTTTGGGTATTTATAACAAAACCTAGATTTTGAAGATTGAATCTTGAAATTGCTCATCACCTCAAGAAGAACAAGTTGATCACTTATTCATTAGTAGTGACATTGCTCGGGATGTTTGGACTCATTTCGGAAAATTGACGGGGTTTAAATTTCATAATTTTTCGCTTCAATCAAGACTCACGAGTTGGTGGTTTAATTGTCACGAAAATAATCTTAGATAAATTCTTTGCAAGATTCTCCCATCTTATATTTGTTGGAGGATTTGGTGCTCAATAAATCATGCTACCTTTGAAAATTCCACTATGAACTCCAAACTTATCATCCAATCCATTCATTATGACATTGTTTTGATTATCAAGGCTAGACCGTTTAAAGGCCATGTCAATAGATTTTTGTACTCTTTTATGGAGGACTTTAACATTTCTTCCATTTGATTTTTTGCCACCGGAAAAAGGCTATTTTTCTCCAAATCATCAATAAAATTTTTATGGTTTGTCAAAAAAAAAAAAATCTTGAAATTGATGTTTATATATGGGTTGATGGTGTAGAAATGGTTGGGATCAACTTTGGGGTTGATTTATTAGCCTAGAATCATGATATGATGAAGGTTTAAGGGTTGGAAGTGAAATTTTAGGGTTTAGAATTCGTGGGTTTAATGAAGAAGAAGAGACCTTTAGGGTTCTGCAGACCCGAATCGATTCTTCCCTTAAGCGAATCGATTCGGATTAGGAAAAATTGGCAGGTCTGCATGACTGAATCGATTCGGACCCAAGGCGAATCAATTCGGATTGAGACAGAATCCCAGGTCCTTTGGATCGAATCGATTCGCAGTTGGAGAGAATAGATTCGCCCTTGAGCCCGAATGGATTCGGTCCAGGCCGAATCGATTCGGAAACAGGGCTGTTTTGTGGAATTTTTCTAGGACGATTTCTACCCCTTTTTGATTTGGTTTATCGATATGGGACCTTCTTTTATGATGTAAGAAATTTATTTTGGAGACTTATAAAGGGTTTCTCACATGTTACGATTATGGGGACTTCTTGATATATTTTGGGAAAAATATATATATAGGTATGCATTGGAGTTGTGTATAGAGATAGTGGAAAACCTCATTGGGGATGGGAATCCTAATTATAGATAAAAAATGAGCCTAGTCATTATGTAAGGTTAAGGTCCCTTCGAGAGAGTTGTGAGGGTACGACATGAAATCGTAGGCCGAGGTTTGTGCTGAATCCTTATAGTGATAGGATTCTATTTTATGTTAAGATTGGGGACCGAGGATAGAGAGTGATCATGTATCCTTAGTAATGTTTAACTTAAGGAATAGATTGGAAGTGCAATAAGATTTAGGGGTTCATAAGAGTAATTTAACCGTAGCCAGGTTAGTGACTATATATCAGTGTGGCATTTCCCTAAGTGATGGGAATCATGAGATGAATTTAAGATTGAGCTTGAGGTTTATAGACTATTAGTTATGTGCATACCAATAGTCGAAATTTGTATTGGAGATATTGATGTACTTTCGAATATAGGGGTGATGTGTAGTGATTGTAACCTACACTAAACTTTGGGTGATAACCTCAATGTTGGAGATATATCTATGTTGGAAGATTATTTATATCATAGGAGAAATGGATGAATATGCTTCAAGTGAGAGATCGTATTCATATAAAGAATTAAGCTATTATGATTGGAGTTATGGCTATTATATTATGGATTTTGGGATGCTAATAGTCGAGTTTGTAAGCTTTACACATACAATGAGAGATAGTATGTATATATGTATGTATATATATTTGTATAGTTATGAATATATGTGTATATTCATGGCGTGAATAGCTAAACCGTATTTGAAGGTTTAGTTATATGATGTAATTGTATGGAGTATATATATTGTGCATGTGAATGATATACATACTTGTATGGTTAAGCATACCCCGGTCATGCTATTATTGGGAAGTTGCGCGATGAGGGTGAGCACCCTATCTCGATGAGCAGAGTGTGGATATTCCCCAGGTCATAGCGTCCGTTGTGTGATTATGTGATTTATATTTTTTTGGGGTGAGACGTGGATGGTATGTTTCGTCTCATTGACCGGTTAGGAACTATGATCGCTTCCCGGATGCGTGTGTGTGTTGATCATGAAGTGGGTGATATTTAGTCCCACCGGTGGTCCCCAGGATGGAATATGAGTGATGCCCTGGAAGATGATAGCATGGTGTAGTATATCGACAGTATATAGACGGGTATATTATGTGAATGGCCATTGTACATTATATATGATATGTACACTTGGCTATGGGAATTAATGGTTGTATATATATATATATATATATATATATATATATATATATATATATATATATGTTTAGAGTAAATATATATATTTATTATATCCTGTAGGTGAAAGGATATGAAATTCCTATGGTGTACATCTTGGATGATTATGGTGTACCAGATTATTGGGGGTTGATGTATCGCATTTAAGGGAAAATTTTTGATTATATCAACCCAAGGATTTAGTGGAGATTTTGAGGTTACTCTTAGGTAGTAATCCAAATTTGATAAGTTGAAGAAATAGAGATTGTGTGGATGACATAACGGATCCCTACAATCGACATTGCCAAGAAGTAGTGTATAAGGGGTTCCTTGTTTGGATTTCGCTTTGCGAGATGTCCCACGCACGAAATATAGTGCAATGTTGAGAGTAGAGAGAAGTTTTGTCTTTAGTACTATACGTAGTTATAGTAGTGAATTGTATGTTGACAACATGGATCTCTACAATCAATATGGTCAAGAAGTACTGTGTCGGGGGGTTCCTTATTTGGATTTCGCTTTGCGAGACGTCCCACACACGAAACACAGTGCCATGTGGAGAGTAGAGAAAAATTTTGTCCTTGGTACTTGAATGTATCAGTAGTATAATTATGTATATGACATGATGGATCCCTATAATCGACATTATCAAGGAGTAGTGTATCGCGGGGTTCCTCATTTGGATTTTGCTTTGCGAGATGCCCCACGCACAAAACGCAGTGCAATTGTTGAGAGTAGTGAGAAGTCCTGTCCTTTGTACTTATATGTAATTGTAGTAGTAGAATTGTGTGTATGACATAATGGATCTCTAGGATCGACATTGTTAAGGAGTAATGTATCGGGGGGGGTTCCTTGTTTGGATTTCGCTTTGCGAGACGCCCGACGCACGAAACACAGTGCAATGTTGAGAGTAGAGATAAGTTTTGTCCTTATTATGTTGTGCATGTTATTTAGAGAATAAACTCTTAATTTGAAGTTTAAATGTTCATAAATGAAGTAATAAAACGGATAACTGATTTAGATATAAATTGGAATTAATTAAGCCTAGCATAGCTGAAATGTATGTATATATTTGAGTGTGATCAGAGTGAGAAGGATTTCAGGGTATTGTTAAAATATAGGTTGTCCTTATGGGTTGGGTAACTTAATTAAGATTCCAGGATGCGAATAGGCGCGCCCTTTTATATGAGAGGTGAAAATGGAGTTTCACGAGAGTGCGACTCCACCTTAATTATGAAATAAGTGCATTGATATTTATTATGCACGGTTAACACCCTTGCTAAACATTTTTACACCTTGGGCTCTGACCCGTTTATATTTCTTTCCTGCTATATATATATATTCCTACAGGTGTCGTACCGCAAGGATGCCGGATGCCCTTGTAACCAGAGTCGTGGGAGCCATAACACGTGTGGACTGTTGCGGGACTTAGATTAATGCGCTCCCTATTTCTTTGTAAATATAGATAGGATTCATTGTGTACTCCGGGATTACATTTTAGAGTTATTTATAATTGTTTATATTTTCTTCCCATGAATGTTGTATTGTCTGTGACCCAACAGCTTATTCGGGTATATTCATTTGTATACACTAATTTCATGTTATACTATCACTTTCTTCCATCATCATACTTGTGCATTCTACCTTTGTTAGCAGTTGTTAGTGTTGGTTTGTTTTCAGTTGCATGTTTTAGTTAGTTTTTGGCATCCACTTTTAATAGTTTCAGGTAGTTATCCTTATATTATTTAGTATTGTCAGTTTATGTTGAGACTGAGCCATCTGAGATACCTAATTTATGTAGTATAGAGCTGGCCACCCGTTATTATTTTAAGCGGGTTGTCACAGTAGGATTGGTAATTTTCCTTCTTATATTGGTTTACCTTTAAGGTTCAAGTTTATGTCTAAATCTATTTGGGAGCCAGTTTTGGAGAGAATGAAAAGGAGGTTGGCATGATAGAAGAATATTAAATTAGAGGGGCGGGGGGGGGGGGGGGGGGGGGGAGATTGACGTTAATCAAAATCACTTTGCATAATCTTCCCATGTACTTCATATCTATCTTGCCAGTACAAGGTCTTATCCGTAAGAAAATGGAGAAGATGGCGCAAATTTTTTTATGGATAAGTAATGAGGATAATTTTAAATATTGTCTAGTGGGCTGCGGGAAAATATGCAGGCCTTATAAGGAGGGGGTTGCGGAAGTAAAAAATCTTGAGCTCTTCAATAAAGCTCTATTAAGTAAGTGGCTTTGAATATTCCTCGTGAGGAAAATAGGTTATGGAGGAGAGTGTTGGTTTATAGGCGAATCGCTTAAATCGTGAGTGGGGTGGTTTGTGCATGGGTTGGATTTGTCGAAGCATATTTTGAAAGAGTGAGAGGATTTCTCTAAGTACGCGAAATTTCTATTGGGTTAAGCAACATGATTAGGTTTTGGAAAGATATGTGGGGGGATAATGAATCTCTTCAGGAGTAGTTCTTCGGCATTTACAACTTAGGGTGTTATAAAGATGGTCTAATATCGGATCGTATGATAGTTACGAATGATCGGGTGGTGTGGAATCGCAAGTTCAGAATATATCTTTGGGATTGGGAACTTAAGGAGGCTGAGACTTTTTTTGACTGGATAGGGGTGGCCCCGCGCCCAATGGGGGTGGGGGAGGATGCGTTAAGTTGGAAGATAGGAGGAAAATGGGTCTTCTCAATAGTGGGTACTATTCCATATTCAGAGGATATGATAACTTTAGATCTTCTTTCCTCGAGAAGAAAATATGGAAGGTTCAGCCCCCCCTGAAAGTAATGTTTTCTATATGGACTGCAACAAAGTAGGCCATTTTGACGATTGAGGGACTGCAAAAGTCAAGGAGGTCAATGGCTAGTCGATGCTGGTTATGGAATGAGGCAAAGGAGAAGACCATCATTTAATCCTGCATTGTAGGGTGACGAAAGGCCTACGGGAAGTTTTTCAATCTCTTTGTAGGATCCCATGGATAATTCCTAAGACGCTGAAGGTGTTACTAGAGATGTGAACCCTCCTATGGGGTGGGGGGTGGGGGTGGGGGGGGTGGGGAATTGCAAAGTGTGGTGCTTAGTTCCACATTGCATTTTTGGACTATGTGGCAGGATAGAAACTTGAGATGCCTCGAAGGGGTGGTGGAAACAAAGCCAACTAGAATTCAATACATTTTTATGAGAACTATATTAGTCTAGTATAAGGAGAGTTACGTGGAAACTATGCCTAATTTTCAAGAGTTTGTTGAGGAGTGGCATAGTGTTGTGTAATCCCGAAGGTTTTTTATTATGACTTAGCTTTGTGAGTAGTTTTCCTCATTTCGATTGTCGTGTGTACTCCCTGTAATACAAGTTTCGCCCCTTAGCAATTTATTATAATAAAAAATTTGTTTATAAAAAAAATATAAGAGGATATATATGCCACATTAAAAAATTATAAGTCGTGATGAGATTTTCATTTTTTCCACACAGATCGTCCCTTGGGGGTTTTAACTTATACGTATAAGCAAAATTCCTATACTAAATTTTTTCTTCCTAAATGTACTTCCTCCAACATTATATTCACCTTAACTTTGTGTTTACACGGCCCACTTATATGCAATTTCTTATGCCTATATCTTTGACTCTTTTCTTTTTAATTTTTTTTTTGGTCCCATGCATAAGCAGGTAGAACCCCATATCTCTTGCCTATTTTTAAATCTTTTTATAGATAGGGTACCATGATCCATTCCTCTCTCAGTCTCCCAACTAGGGTGTTAAGATAAATGTATCTTTTGTTTGGCATAAGGATTTATGTCTATGCTCATGACCTGATCTTTATATTTCTACCAACTCTTTATTCTAATATTACCACATATTTCCCTATGCAATATAACTCAAGTTAACATGAGCCTTTTTATTACCCACGCCCAATGGCGGAACCAGGATTTGACGCTGGGACGGGCTAACGTCGGGGGCCCGAGCCGAATTTTTTTGAGGTTATTTAAAACATTTTGACGAAAATCATCAAAATTCCTATTAAGGGTGGCTGAATTTAAATTTCGGGTGGGCTGAATTTAAATTTTAACACAACTTTTTTTTTTTTTTAATAATTAACACTACTTTTTTTTATAGGGGCGGGCTGGAGCCCCCCCTAGCCGACCACTAGTTCCGCCCTTGCCCACGCCCCTACAGGTGGTCCAAAAGATTTGTTTGATTTATAATTACTCGGATTTGTTAATAATCAATTTCATAATTTTATCCTATTCGATTGAAGCAATTATGCATGTGCATACAACAAAAATTAAGAAGTCATATACCCTTAATATCCAAATAGTTCTTTGCTTGAAAATATTATATGTCACAAACGCCTTATATTTTACTTACCGAAAATATACTTTTACATAAAAAATAAGGTTTGTACCAAATGTATAAAAATAAGCTCAGAAATATATCCTCAATACTTATTATATGTTATTAACACAGTACGAGTGGTTCACGCACTTTTATTTTCCTGTTTATGGTCAATTAACATTTTCCCATTAATTATCCTTTTCGTGCATGCGCATTATGCATGAATCAAACGAAGCTCGAACATAACATGTAAATTCGTATTTTGTTATATTCAACCTTTATATACTACATATAAACATTTTCATGCAAACTTTTACGTGAAACATTCTCTTAAAACATAAATGATCCTTTTTAACACTTATGCGACCCATGCGGTGCAATTCATGTAACTATTTTACGTAAAAAATTTGTGCGACCCAAATATTTAACAATTACTTTATTTATTAAAATCAAGGGTATTACATTCTTCCCACCTTAAGAAATTTTGTCCTCCAAATTCCTTCTTTCATCCATAACCATAAATATTTATCACTATCACATCACCCTTTTCTCTCATCGGACACCTGCAATAATAATTCCTCTGAGTGCCTATCCAAGAACTGCAAGCATTAACGCTTCGCATTCCCCCGTACCATTCATAAGAATCACAATCAGTAGCCTATATCCCAATACGAATGGTCCGTCAACGACACACATATTTCCTTATGACTTCCTAACTTGTAAGAGCAAGATTTATAGTTGCTCATCATTTATTTCAGTTTTGATTATCCCGTTACACAACACTGCACCATCATGAATATTCTCAAGACTTCAATTGAAGAAGATTGAGTGACCAAATGCATTAATGGAAGATCGATCGTCACTACATCTATTGAAGAAGGAATATGAGGTTGTTTTGTGAAATCTTTTCCTTCAGGGGTATTTTTAAAGAGTTTGTATATTTTTCCAAAATGTTTTTGAAAATTTTCACTAAGTATTTAGAAAACATTTGGATGTCATTCAAACGAGTTCCTATACCTCGTTAAAATGCCTTGAAATTCGATTGAATGAGATAAATTATCGCATCTTTCAACAAGCTCTGGAATCTCGTAGGATCATTCGTTAAAAGAATGTTTAAATGAGAAAGGGTACTTCATTCAAACGAGAAGTACCTTTGTTCGAATGACTAAGAATTTTTTTTTAACCAGATTTCAAATGCAATCTTTCATACCTATCTCTTAGATAATCTTCTCCATATATATAGAGATATGGGGATCAATTTTAATCTAAGACTTTTAGACATCTTTTAGTGATCAAAATATTTTATTTTTCCAATACAAACCCCCTAGCTGATTTGAGTTCACTTTTCCAAACCACGGAGAACACCATACTTATTCATAACCTTGTAGAATTAACTGTCTACTACTGAAGATAGGAATATTGATTCGTAAGGCTGATCGACATCATTTTCTGTTAAAAATAAGGAGTGAAGACATTACGACATCGCTTAGTGGAGCTTTAGGTTTTGCAAGTATGGGTATGTTTATTTGTAATACCTAGTTTGAAACAATGTTGAATATAGGTTTTTTTCGAAATGGTTTTTTCCTCATCTCCTATATTATTTGGTTTGTGGTTGGTTTTCTAGGCTTCATTTAGATTCAAATATCTTGTTTGTTCACATAATTTTATCCAGATAAAATTTGTACTAGATTGAATTTGGTTTGTGTGTGTGTGTGACATACTCTACGAATTATAAATATAACCGGACCACTCTATCATGCATTTTCATCACTCAGAGAAAACAATCTTCATAGACTATAACTTTAAGGGTCAACTACTAGCCCAAAGTCACAATTCTACACACACCATTGTTTAATTCGTATTTTTCGTTCCACCTATGTCATGTACCGACGTACGATCAGTCTCCAACCTCATACTTAGGTTAAGCCTAATTGTTCCAAAAGACTGAAGAATACTTGAACTTAAGATTTTAATGTAACCCAATGTCGCAATCACCAAAAAGCTCATGAAATCAATACATGACCATTTATCTCTTTGTTAATGTGTCTCGAAAAACCTGACATATTAAACAACCATTAAAATTTAATTCATACGCGGCCATTTTCCTTCACATGCAAATTTCATGTATTCCTAATCTTGCTTTTGGTTTTGTAATCTATATATATATCAAGTATTTGGGCACTACACCAAACCCACAATTCACGATAGAACACAACGATGACATTCTCAATGAAGTAGATTCTCTAATTCGATAACTCCGCATCCACCCTTTAGGGTAAAACCTTTTGATATCACTGAATCAACCCTTTGATTATGAAACCTCGTACCCAAGATTTTAGTCATGTCCTACTAGGGCACACACTATTAACTACTAAGCCCAAACAAGAAAATAATCGCATGTAATTAATTTCAATTACTCGTGCAACCATGTACACGCATGTTAGGATTCTCATGAAACCCTAAACTTATGATCATACAGAGTGCACCCTCATTTATCATTGTGCATCAACCGTGCGAGGCCTAACGTGCATCAACACTGCGTCAAATCGCACGATACTGAGATAGCCACTGCATAATAATGTTTCAACCATTGGGAAGAAACAAAATGAAATCATAATACGATGAACTGTTTTAACATGCCTTACTGAAATCAAAGGATTTTTGTATATAGATGACGAACCTTTTTTACTTATTGCGGACTCAACATTACATGCCACTAGAAATACCGGTGAGATTACTTAGTACGGATTGATGTAGTGATTGAGTGGAGAGTACCCTGGCCGAAGATGTTAATCATGAATGAGGATGGTCATCGAATTTGTCGAACATATATATCGACTATGGGCACGTGCTATTAGGGAGACCATAAAAACGGTATTCTCTTCCATTCATCACGGTTAGCATATAAAGTTCTAATAATGACTGCTAAAACGTTGGCGAACTTCCTTAGATACCATACGTGTCACTCTCCATTAATCATTGCAAACACAATGCACCTCATCTTGAAACTCAAGGATAAAACCCAACTAACCACGTCAAGCTCACCATTTGCCATGAGTAACCTGTGCTCAAGAATGTTGTTGCTGAGAAACCTACCTCGTGATGTGCCCACCCTAGTATAGGTGTATCATGTATGCCATAGTGCCAACTATCGTATACTTTTTGATATTTGGAGGCAATACTCCTTGACTTGACTTGTATGCTAATTATGTCAACTGACTCCGACACATCTGTAAGGATCGCGAGGCTTGGATCATATATATACTCCCTTCTTACACCATATTTCTTAGTTGTCACTTCCTGCGCGTGACACACGAAGGGCTAACATACAATACACCAAAACCAAATTTTAGTAACAGTAATTTACCATAAACAAAATAATTAGCAACAAAAAAATTTCGCAAAAATAAAGGCAACGGGAAGAAAATTAATAACATATATTTACCATTACTAATAATGGAGTTACCAACAGAATGGTACCATTACTAATAATGGAGTTACCAACAGAATGGTACCATCACTAATAATAGATTTACCAATAGTATTTTACCATTACCAATTCTGATTTACTAACGGAGTTTTATGTTATTATAAAAAAATTTAACACTTTTGTTTGATTTTGTAATGCTAAAGCTCCGATATCGTGTCCTGAATTTAAAAAAAATAATTAATTTTCAAGATCCAATATCATATCCTAAATTTAAACATATTTAGTTATGCCTACCACATTATTCAAATCCCAAGAACATATAAAAAAATAGTCCACATAAATAAGGCCACTTTATTCAACCCTTAGATTTTATATAAATCCTCCACGCTTTATTTACGAAAGAATTTAAGTACCGAGAATGATACATATAGTAACAATTTGGAGCAAAATCTCAGCCAATGAACTTCTCATTAATTCAAATTGAGAATAATGATTAAGTGGACATTCACACACACACACACATATATCTGATAATAATCAATAAATGAGTAAATGGACATTCGTTCCAGACCATTTATGTGATCCTAACAAGCCTCGAAAACAAAAAGGTGATAATATATGTTGATTGAGTTGAATATTATTGTATCACCAATGAAACTTACTTGCGAGCTGAACTTATCGACAATCATCTCCAAAACGTTTGTCTATTCTAACCATTACATTATATCCGTGTAGTTTGTATAAAATGTTCATAAACAACAACTAGATGAATTAAAACATATTCGATGAGAAATGCACTAGCAAAGGTTCATATACATAAAATTATGAGCACACACTCCCTCTGTCTTAATATAAGAGTCACTATTTGAAACTCAAATCTTTTAAGTAAATGCATTAATGTAAATAAACGGTCAGGATCAAACTGATTCAACCATTGTGGAGTACGATACATTGACTTCCAAAATGTGACTCTTAATTTGAGCTGTCATCTAATATAAAGTTTCAATCTTAATTTAAACGAAGGGAGAAATAAACAACGAACCTCCATAATGGATGTAATTCCAATAATCTTAACCAACTTCCTTATAATGTCCTGGTGAGCCTAGATGATCATAAATAAAGACATCAGTTACATGATATTTGCATGTGGATGCTAAAATAACAACATCTTAATGGTGAAAACTATTAAGCACCATTGTAGAATATCCATGGATCAATTGCAAACACATCGCACTTAATCATGCTTTTTGTGCCAGGTCTTTGATGAAATGGAAAAGGCTGACACGAGAACATGTAGATCATGAGGTATTAATCTTACAGAAGTTTCAATTGGTTTATTACAGGACACAAGATAAATAACCGAAGCAATTACAAGGACATCACAGATTGACGTCACTTTATACATTTATTCAATTTTGAAAAACCTAAAATAGATATTCTATCACCCGTAATACAAAATTTATACATGAGGTTCTAGTGACCTATGCAAGTGTAACATGACATCAAATCATTCACAGTTTCTTCAAATATGCAAAGAGATACTTTCAATAAAAAAAATACCATTGTACTTACTCGAAGATAATTCATGAAAGGGATTGTCTTCCTTAACAATAATCTTATGACAACCTAAAATAAGGAAATAAGAGCATTACATATCAACATAATCAAAAGAAAACATGCCTTAAAAAGGGGAAGAAACAAAAATCCTTAACTAAGATGAAATAGTGAACCCCCTTCATTTTTAAGTGACAGGGGTGAAAATTCCTTAAATATATATTTCATACATAATTTCCATCTAGGAAAAATATAATATACCTTGATAAATTATCCAACCAGTAGTGTACTATGAGGACTTTCCAGTTCTAAGAAGGAGAACAAAAAGTTCAACAACAGTCTGCTAGAATGAAAGATAAACTTGTATAATTATATTGATTAAATAAATTTAAGAATATAATTCAGTGGGAATTAAGAACTTATTATTTCTCACATCCTCATCTTCTACCAACTCTTTGAGTACGATATCAACTTCATAAGTAAAATTTTTACAAACAATAAAAGGAAACACGTGTACACAATTAATTAATAAATTCATTATTAAATGAAATCAGATGTAAATATATAAGAAAATCAAAGTTCCATTGTAAATTTCGTCCAGATGTATATAACGATCGTGTGGGGAACAAAATTTAAATGTTTATTTACAGTTATCTATTTAAAAGCTCATATTTTTTTAGCTTCCTTGTAACTTTGTTTCACTACATATCATCCATGTTGTTCAACTTGAGTTCTTACTCGCAAATTTAGAATTGAGAACAAAATAAACATCAAATTCTAGTTACAAAAGATTACATTGACATCTACCAACACAAAATCAAGTAACTAGTAACTCGTTTAACAAATCAAACTATTAGAGTGTGATCCAGTGCGAGTTGTGCATTTCATGTAGAAACAATTAGCGTAGTGATAAAAAAAACATGTCCAGAGGTGTCAATGTGAGTATCGGTGTGAGTTGGTACTTTTATCTCGAAGTTGTTAGCGTGATCCGTTCTTCATATCAAACTATAGAAATTAGCACTAGATGAATTATTGACTGAAATCTAATATGCAACCAAATCAACAACAAATTCAAGTCATCAAAGAGTCAAATCTTTCATGGAATATAAATGACTTGTAAAATAAAAGTGAAACTAACTAAGTTCTTAATTATAAAAGGTTAGATACAAATCCAAATAACACATGGCTATGAGACTCACTAACTGCTATGGGACCCTTCCCTATTGTGGCCCTTAGGAGAGTGCCCTAGTTGCCTAGGGCTAGCTCTTGGATTGAATTAATGGTAGGGCCAGAACTTTGCATCACTATTCTCTCTTGAGTAAAATTTAAAATTATAAATACAATCAACGAAATATATTTTAGGAAATAACAAAGGGTATGCTTACATCATCTAAGTTACGATACTTGGTAACAAATGAATAATATTTTTCAATCCAAATCCTAAAATAGATGGACTGAAATCACAACCATTTATCACACACATGCGTGAATATATATTTCATTAAGCTTGTTTTTATATCAAATGAGAATATGAATTAAAGAAAAAATAGCTATGCTGTTCAAACTATTTTTCTAGTTTCACAATTATTATATGGAATGCCATCTTTGATTTTGAGATGGGTGTACCACTCGAATAACATTTAGAAAAGTGTAAATTTTGGTTTTAGGAGATGATTCTAAGATCCCCCGGCCACCCAAGAATGGACTCTATCATGCAAAATCTCTATGACCTTCTCCTTCTTATCTTTAATAACGATCCTAAATACTTTTCAAAATCATAAATATATATCACAAACCAGAATAATTTATTTTCATTTTTCCCAATCCTTTGGCTTCATTCATTAATGAATAAACTTATGTGTATCCTTAATTGGTACCATCTAATAAGACAAGTCAATAAGAGGTTGTACTTGTTGTTGTGGGTCCCTCCAGGTCAACTAGTACAATCTCTTATTGCTTTGTCTTATTAGAGCGTACCAAATGAGGGTATATGTAGCATTACTCTTCATTAATAGAAGCAAGCTCTACCTGAAATAATAGTAAGGAAGTCCTTAACGTCTCCATCAGAATCTCAAAAATCAGATTCTCATAAATCATAACCACTTTTGTAGCTGCCCAAAATAGGGCCACAATACGAACACATCAAACTATCATATTTATTCTATTTTGGACTTTTTATTAACAATATATTGTTAATAGTTTTTTGGGTTGTATTATAGTATAAATGTTATTTGATTTGTATCCTTATTAGTTAAAGGGTGTAACGTTTTTAATAGCTTTTTTGGTTGTATGACAGAATACACACCAAGATAGATAGTCCACAGAGCCACACAAATGCCCCTGATCAACTCCATCAACCCACAAACCCCCAGGAACCATTTAATAAGGAGAGAGAGAGAGAGAGAGAGAGTGAGTGAGTGAGAGAGAGAGAGAGAGAGAGAGAGAGAGAGAGAGAGAGAGATTAACATATCTTTTTTTTGTTGGCGATATGAGCAACACCAATGTAGGGAGTAAATTTCATAAAAATAAGTCCATACTAATTAGTGAGGGAAAGATCTCTCTCTCTCTCTCTCTCTCTCTCTCTCTCTCTCTCTCTCTCTATATATATATATATATATATCAACAATGGTGAGTGATTGGAAATAAAGGGTGTGGTTGACGGGTTTGTGGACTTCATACAAATAAACCATTGATGAGTGTGGCAAAAAAAGAAAGCTGGAAGTGTAATGGACTGTCAAAAGCTATCAAGAGAGGCACGTGCTCATGCAGCTCATAACGATCGTCTTCATGTTCAAACTGTTGTTCAAGTACTTTACTATAAACAATAATGCCTTCGCGATGCAATGGATGTCAACCTCAATGGGGTGTGGGGGGTTCCCCTCCTATCCCCCACAAACTAAATTTATACTCCATCGGTATCCGCTCCATCCCAAGTGAGCTTTTAATCCTATAAATAGGAAACTAGGACCTCATATTAGAGCTTCATAAAATGAAAATGAAAGGAAAAGAAATCGAGAAATTATGAGATAAATCAGCATCAACATTAAGTGCTCCATTGGGAATCACATTTTCGTCTGTCGAAAAACATCCTTTGACTAAAAAATTATTCACTAACTAAGTATAAAAAAATCTTGGCCGACTTTATAAATTTAGGATCACACATCCCATTGCCAAAGCTCGAACTAAGTCCAATATAGGTCATAGCCATTCCATATCTTTAGACATTAGTTTTCATGTTTACATATAATTAAGCTCCATCTAGGATTTACTATTTTCGGATGCATTATAAAAATAACTTTTATTATATAAATAAGAACTGACACTGGCAATAAGTAGTCTTGTTAAATCCTCTGTTGTTAACAATTCATTTGCGCTATCTGTGAGGGACCTGCTGGTACTTTTTGGATTAGATGATTATGATAGTTGGTTTGCCAATGACCATCCAATAGAGCACTGCATGTACGCGAGGTGTATACCGCGCTGAAAGAAGGTGCGTTGGTGTTACAACCACGTCTCTTAAGATTCTAGGAGGAGTTAGCTGACCATCATAAGTCAATGGAGTCAAACTAATCTTGCATACAAACAACATATAATTTCATGATAATAAAATTCAATAATTTATTAGTTAGGACATTATTTTTCGGTCTTGGGACATTACCTTTCCCCTCCTTCTTTATCCGAGCTTGTGTTTGACCATGCTCAAATAAATATTGGCATTGACGGAGTTAATAATGGTTTTACAATGAAAATAAAAACCAAATATAGATACCTTATATAAATTTCACAATAAAAAAAAACATAGCGTAAATTAAGTCCAATTCAAAATCTAAGAAAATTAAGTCCAAGTCAAGATCATAAACTACGTCCAAAACAAAAGCATGGTCCAAACCCAAAAACTAAACATACTTAAGGCAACAATCCATCTTAATCAAATATCCCCCTAATTCTAAGTCTAAAAAAGTGTATTGACCACCTTGAGGAGCATCAAACAACATACCTATCATCTTCATCTCTTACTTCACATATATTTTCCCCTCTGCAACTCCAACTCGCTTACCACGACATACCACTTTGGCAATTCTCCTTTTTACCTATCAAGTAAGATGACTTTAGAATTGTTAGTAGGAAAAGGTGTGGTCATGCAAAAAGGATGATCAGCTGATGCAATACTATTATCCAATTTTAGAGAGAGATTCCAATACGACTGACTTATATTGAATGCATGCTCACTTATTGACGTGTTATGAGCATTGAAGGCTTGAAGCAAACTTAGTATAGAACCCTATGAATTAATGGATCAAACTATAGTAAGTTAATATCTATTATATTTAGACGAGTATGTTTAAAAAATGAAACTTTATAGCATACATATATACAAAAACTTGTGTGTTATTTTCCTCAAATATTTTATTAACGGAAGAGATGATTTCTTCCTTCAATGTATCTGGACCATCATTTACCTTATTGTTTTATTTAAGTTTAGCGTTTTCCACCCCTAAACACATCAACTGATTCTTAGAAACAAGGTCACAAACTGCACGTCTCGTTGCTTTTTCTCCATCCCAATGACCTTTGTCAACTCATCATTCTCTAGGTATCAACTCTTTCTACTACCATCTCCATTATCACCTCATCCTTTTTCCGCCGCATTCTTTAGTTTATCCATCCTATCAAATGGTAGATATAGATCATAATGAGAAAATTTCATTAATAAATGCAACAAATAATACTAAAAATACTATTGTTTTTCATATAATTATGCACATATGGGAGATTAGCAATGTTTAGGACATTCCTAATTTTGTCCTCGTGTTCCTCAAGCCATGTATCTACTCACGCTAATTCTTGTTTTGGTTTGGTTCAACCTAAAATTTAAATATCACATGTTATACATTAAAGTAGTGTTAATGATTAAAAATTTTTAAGATACATACCATTTCATATTCCACAGTAGCATAGGTCCGATGCCCAAATGTATTGGAATATTCTAAATTTCTTCAATTCTTGGCATTTTGAATGTTTTGTGTCTTATTTGTTTCTTTACTTTAGTTATCACAAAACAATCTTCACACATCGGGATCAACACCTTCTGCTAGTACTCGAAGATGACATTCGGTAGGCAAAAAGCATCTCACATTATTTGTGTGTGTTCTAAACTTGTGTGTAGTCTGCTTCTCCATCAATGAACGAGCCACCTCCGATTTAACGTCGAGCTGAAATTTTCGCTAGAATTAATAAATAAATAAAATAATAAACATAATCAACAACAAAGTGATGTTTATTTTATATATGAAAATTTTATAATTAAAGCATTCCAAACATCATCGTTGTAGTTGTTTGGCACAACTCTCAAATCTTCGTAGCTAATCAGGATATAAGAGATAACAAGATAATTTATATCAGTACTCCATATCCTATTCCACGGATGGAGTACACTCCCATCCATTAGAATGGTGACCAACACTTTACCATTTTGGTCCATACATGCCAATTGCTTAGCCTTTTTTCTATTTCTGCTTGCTTCTTTTTACTTGCACTTGAAGATGGTTACTTAGAACCTCCATCGGATAATGATTGTTGGGGAGAAGATTATGCTCTTTTTCGAGCTGATTTAAGTTTGGTATGTCTCATTTCCTAATGATGGTTTCTTCGAAGCTCCACCTGCAGTTGACGCCATAATGCTAAAAAACAGATGTAAAAATAAAAAGCATCCATCAACAATGGAAAAAATAGTCATCAATATAAAATATAAAACGAACAACTATTTAGAGAAACAAATAATATGTATTGAATTATCAGATTACTATATCATTACCATATTGATAGAGATACATAAATAAATCATAAGATCATATCATGGATGTGAGATAAAATTCCAATGAATCTAGAAAAACTACTTGAGTGCTTCATACCATTAATAAATTCATATATTAGCAATGGGGAAAAAAACATAAAATATTGTCATCTTGCCATTAGAAAATATATTCCAACAATTACAATATCCAAAGGAAAATTATAAAATAACTATATAGAGTCGTATTAGTATAGAAAACTTTCCAAACGTGGTTGGTCTTCAAGAATAGATTAGAGGACTATTGGTATCTTTAAGTTGTCCACTTGACTTGTTAGTCTCTTCAGTGAATGTATAACCATCAACCAAATTAGGATGTTTAATATTCTTTCAATAGAATACTCGACTAGACTCGAATGTGATAATGGTAGGATCATCATACTCATTATCAATGCTCCTAAACATATTAAAATTTACCATCAATACTTTGGAGTCCGGACAAAGCTTACAACCAATTGTCTTATCCTCCACCCTCACCCAATCATAATAAAACACCACATACTTAAATAAGGTATAGTATAGCTCCATTATTTATTTGATAACTACATACCACATAGTTCAAGTATTTGTGAGATTCTTATCACTTTCTCTAGCTCGAAATTGTATCACCGCCTGCAAGAAAATACTGTTATCTTATGTGACAACAATATCATCATGATACCTAGGAGATAATACTAAACTATTTACATGATACTTTTTCTCAATTTTAGACTTCAATTTAGTCCCTTGAACTAATCGCCACAATGTTTCATTTGTTTTTGTCTCTCCTGATTTCAGTAACTATACAATGGAAGCAAATCATAATTATAAGAGGAACTTCATGGAAAGATTAATATAAGGGATTTTTTGGTATACCCCCAAAAATAATAGCATATTTTAACTTGGGGGTTATGTCAATATACATTACTATCTCAAGGGGTTATTTAAAATAAAAAACCCTAAAAGTGGTAGTATTTATAGAATAGCCTTTTCAAATAACCAAGGGATAACAAAAGTTTGTTTATCAACTTTTGTAATTTCAATCCCCTTCCCCTTAGCACGAGACTCTGATTTTAATGATGCTGAATAATTATTTCAATATGTTTCTTGATATAAGTAATTATAACTCGAGATGTTAAGTAATTTTTAACTGGTAACAAACGAAAGAACTCAAACCTAGAGTAATCCTGAAGTCCATTGACATTAAGTCCACATGATACCTATCGACATATTTGTTGAAATTGTCCTGGTCCTAACGTTATAGCCTTATTATCAAGCAAAGGTCCCTTCAATAAAGAACTCTCCATATTCCTCTAAAAAGGCTTCATGTGATTGTTTATGATTCCCATCTAATGGATTTGGAATGTACTCCATGCAATATCAAATAAATTTAGCAACAACATAGAACTCCGTAATGGAACCTTTAACATACTGATTACTACTAGGTATATATTTGGAATCCTTCATCGTCATATCTGTAGAATGTAGTAAAAATAATAGCAAGCAATATTAACTTTAATGGTGCATATTTTATTATATTAAAAGACAAAAAAATCACCTTTCAAATACAAACATCCAATGAGCATTCATTGTTAAAAAAAACAAGGGTTCATCTGCTAGATGCAGAGTGAGGTGAATGCTAATATAAAAAATGCAGGTAGAAAATATTTTTTTATCATGCATAATGCTCCAACAACTATGCGTTTGGCTCTTTGGATATCTTGCTGAATCAGGACCTTAGAGCATAACATGTTAAATAACAAACATAATTGTTAGATTTCTCTACTGAAATATCTATGTTTTGAAAAGACTTGTTGGAGAAATAGTGGTAAGAAAATGTTCCATTATGACATGATGGCCATGAGAATTTAATGAGTGCAAATATGGGGGACTGACACTTACTATATTTCGTAGGTTAGACATAAAATTGGTATGAAGCTTTAAGTCCTTCAAAATTTGGCAGAATTGTCTTTTTTCTTCTTTATCCAAGATAACGGTTTTATCTTTTTTCAACTGCATTCATCAACTTGAATCCAAATTTTGAAGGACTTAAAGCTTCATACCAATTTTATGACTGCTATGTATGCCATTGTACTTCATATCCAATTGCCCTTTTTGAGTATCCTTTATTTTATTATCATCAATAAGTATTTTATTAAATGCACTGCAACATTCTTCTTAGTGTGTAATACATCAAGGACATGTCAAACTTGATGATATCTCTAGTATTCCAAGTAAAAGAAAATGGATTTTTTTACCAAGCTTCCTTAAGTTCAACATTTTCACTGTCATCCATATTCTTAGACTTTCGCTTCTTACCTGGAACTTTTGAGACTTTGCCAGGTACATACTTGATGTTTCTTAACTCCTCCACAAGTGCATATCCATTTAGTCGAAGAGAGGGACATCCAAATTCTTATATCCTAAGTGCCAAACCTCTATGCTCTTAAATAGATGATCGTTGTTATAAAACATACAATAGTTTGTGTAAACTATCGTAATGTTATGTTATAGCCTAATGGATGGAGTATCATCACCAATAATAGGACATGCTTTGTAACCATGTGTTAAGCACCCAAATAAGCTCCCATATGCAGGAAAATTGTGGATCCCACACATCAACATAGCTCTTATTGTAAAAGGAGGCATTTTATACATGTCAAAAGCCGTAACTCATTCCCATATCTATTTTAACTAATTTACTAGTGGTAAAGAAAAAAATCAATGTCTTGACCTGGTGCCTTAGGCCAAGGAATAAAAAAAAAGATTTGGAATTTGTGATTGAAGCATCAAAAGGGGCCACATTATAATGCCCAATCATGATAGGCATCAACTATAACTACCAAACTAAATATCATGATAATTGAACCCATTTGTTACTATTGCAAGCCTAACATTGCGGCCAACTTTGACGAAATTAGTCCATATACTTTTTAGCATTATCCTTTGGGATGCATCACAAGGATGTCGTTGATAATCCCATAAACTTGTTTCTCATTGGTACCATGTCATTTCATGAGCTATCCAAGGTATAGTATACAATCTCACTAGCCTTGGAATTAAAGGGAAATGTCTCAGCATTTTCATCTGTCCTTTGCATAATCTTTTACTTTTCCTTGAGGTCACTACATATCTTGATCTCTACACTGAGGACATTTCTTCAAATCATCATTCTCTTTCCATTACAAAATACCAATTTTAATAGAAGCATGAATTTAATTATCTTTTATCCCTAGGTTTTTCATCATTCTCCTCATGTGCAGATACTTTTCTAGTAATGTGTCTTCTTTTGGAGGCCACCTCTTTAAGACTGACAAGGGAGCGATCACATTATTTATCGACCAACCAAAATGCTTCTTCAAATTATGCAATTCCACATTTGTATAGAGAGAGTTCGTAGTACAATAACATGAAGGGTAAAATTTCTTTGTCGCGAATCAGTTGTACTTATTATACTTCTCATTTTCGGCATATAATTTTTCAAAAAATCCTGCCTGGTCAGGTTCTACACAATGTTGTTCTTGCGCTCCATAAGATGTGTTAATTATGTTTCGAAATGTTTCTCATTTTCAACATGTCCTGCACATTCAATAGTATTTGCTACGGGATTTGGAGAGTTCGAGGATAGTGTTTCACCATGTAAAACCCATGTAGTTAATATCATGTCTATACCATGCCTAATTAAATTACTCATGATATCTAACTCCTTTAAACGCTTCTTATTTCGATACTTAACACATGAAGAAAGAAATGCCGAGAATTAATGGCCATTTAATCAATAAAAGATGTAACTCCACTTATATACACCTTGTTTACTTCTCATTCATCCACTATTTGTTCAATGTTCCATAAAAATCATGGTTTACACACAAGTTCTATGACAATATACAAAAAAAAAAATTATACACAATTACAAAATAGAAAATAGAAAGACTTAATCAAACCCAGTTTCCATATACAAAAATAGAATTATGAAAATATACAAAAACACAATATTATTACCCATTATAAAATTATGACATATACAAAAACAAAATTATGACAATATACAAAAATTGATTTCTATAGTAAGCCTAGTTTTCATACATTATAAAAAACTAAAACAACAAATAGCCTCAAAATTGTGTCTAAAACCCTAGACTTAATCAAACCCACAAATCATCTCAATATCTACTAAAATCAAAAACTAAATAAACCTGAAAATCTCTAAGACTAATATATGACAACAAATAAATCACACTTATCATTTTATAACTTAAAAGCAATCAGTTTACAAAATTGTAAACATAAATAAAGAAGTTTTTCTCAAAAAATTCAAGATACCTCAAAATAAATAAAACAAGTATGAGCGATTATTAACGATTGAAAAGTCACACATTCTTCATAACCCCAACTGTTTTTGTGAATACAAAAAAAATCAGTTGATAAGTTGAATGATATATACTAATACCCCCAAAAGCCTATTGTGAAATACCAATACCATGTTTTGTACAAGTTGAAGCAATAATAAATAGGAAAATGGTGATAATTAAAAACAAACTCATCTTTATGTACATGTTTATATCATAGTATTAAGAAATTGGCTAGAGTTAGGATCAAAAACCCATCTTTGTGTAGAAGATTGACCGATAAAAAATAGTAGTAACATTGCGATACTTGAAGCAAGGAATACCACAAAGTTTTAACATTATAGCAAGAGTTATCGTAGGATCTTGTGCTTTCAGGTTGACCAAGACCAAAATTTCTAATATCCGCATTACCTCAATAGCTTAATCCCCAAAACTAAAAACCCAAACACATACTTAATTCTCACAAAAATAACTGATATAGAACAAGACTATGACCTATATAAAGTGTCAATTTAAATAAATATACTAAAAAAGGATAATTACCTAAACCAATATTGTGAATAAATATATCACCGGTTGTAACCCAAATCGTGAACAATATAACCGCGGATTGAAAAACTAATAGTAAGATATAATTTGTGCCAAAGTGAATTGAGTACCTAATGTTGTATGTTGTTCAACGGAGCAGGCGGTGCTTTTTGTACTTATGATATGATATGATATGATACCGGGACAACTATTGTGTCAAATATCCAAATACCTAAATATTCAACAATGGAGTAATTCTAGAGTGGGGCATGATTCTGACACATTTATTGCGACAGGTTGATGTGTCATATCCATATTGGTTAGAGTTTAGGTTCCACTGATTATCATTCAAAATACCAATCAATATGGACACATTAGTGTGTCACCTATGCTGTGTTGGAATCATGTCCCTCTAAAATTATTATCCAATAATGTTATTAATCTCTTCCACTTATTTAAGGTATACGCCATAATGTGACAATAGTGATAAATTAAACGGGGAGAACAACAATGAAAATCCAAAATAAGGAAGACGAAATGAAACTCTTAACATAGGCTAACACAACGAATCATATGAAAGTTATCGAAAAACACAATCACAATTTTAAACTCTCTTTCATTGTGCGACTCCCTCAGTGGCTTCCCATTTTGATGTGCAACTCGCTCAATGTCTTGTCATCATAGAGCGAAGGAGATTGAAAGAGTGATTGATAAGAGAGAGTAATGATTAGGAAGATGGCCTAACTGAGATCGTGAACCCTAGGTGATTTCTTTTGGTTTGGGTGTGTGATAGTCGGGGGCATTACCTTTGGTTGGGAAAAAAATGTCCCTTTTTAAATCACTTTAAAAATATCGAACTAATATTAGTAATAGTTATATGAGATTACTAAAGGTAATTTCTTATTGTAAATAGTGATGAATAATAATATTTTAGTAATAAAAAAATAGTCTATTACTAAAAGTGCATTTTGGTGTAGTGTTATTCATGTCACCTCAATTTGATAGGAATGTGCCAGCATACATGATCCGATGACACTCGTCTTGTCTACTATCCATGCTTAGATACCGCTATTAAAATTCAAAGGCTACATCACCATCATTCTTGACTGCCAACTATTTAAGAACTTCAAATGATTTCCTATGACTCTATCCTTAGCCATATCATTATACTACATGGAAATTCTATGTCCACCTCGACGCACAATATCTAAGACATTTCCAACACTAGGCCACCTATCGTCGCTGCACCTGATGAAGTTTTCTAGACTACACAAATTTGGCCTTAGCTTAAGCCCATGCAACACATCTGCAAAGATGGAAAAACCACAGATACTATTCCTCTAAGTATTCATATTTACTACAACTATCTCACCCCCGAAAGACATTGCTTGCAACACTTTTGCCAAAATTGTCTATATAATCAACATCATTCATCGATGATGAGAACCCTTCTCAAATGCTATAATTTCTAAAATACAAGGCACCTTAAGTCTTACTTGAATATATATTCCTCCCTTCAATGACCATGCAACCACTAATGAGGCTTTAGGTAAATCAAAAAGATGCTTCTGAAATTTCTCCTTCGAGATCGAATCATACCTCTAATAAATGTTACATGAGAGAATACATTTAGGACTTATCTTCTATGTGTCTCCTTGGAATCAAACACTATATTTAGATGTCACACCAATAGAGAAAATTCCTTCTGACCTATGATGTGGTGCAAGCTGCCTCACTATGATTCCACGCTTCCTATAGGTGACAATCACCTTTCAGAATAGGTACCCAAGACCTTTAGAAAATTTATTCATGATACCTGACATCCACCAATATCAAATCTTGATCGCATTATCGTACTACCACCGAAACTTATCATCATTCCGAAGAAGGTTGCGACATTACCTATGACAAGAAACAACCTCGGTGTCAAGAAACTCTTGATTACTATTATTACCTTTATACAATGGTGGTCGCCAAGCTTAGGCCCCTATTTTGTGGGTTATGGACACCGTAGGATATTGTTGTGCTACTCTGATAACCTAATTCCATGAATTATCATAATTCTTCCAAGGGAGTCTTACCATAGAACACCAAAAGACAATATTCGGTACCCTTTAAGGCATAAACACATTTTACTACTCAATATGAGGTGTCACCCACTCTTCAAATATATCAGTGTTTCTAATGCTTTTGAGGTGAATACTCACCAAGCTTTTTGAAATTTTACCCAAGGATACAAATGACATAGTTTGATGATTAAACTCCACTCATCGACGCTAACAAAGAAGCCTTTAATCTTGTTTTAATCCTTAATTCCAACACCTAGGTGGCACACGCGCATAAAACAAAGTTCCCATTCACCTTACAAGGCTGGGACTATATTTAAACATTCGATGATCGAAGATCAAAACTAAATCTCATGACTACACATCACCCCCATAAGGAATTTAAACCTAAATCTATGATACCAAGTTCTAATGCCCCAACCCAAATTTAAGGGTCATCTGTGGGTTGACCTGATTCGATCCGGATGGATTAAGTGTGGAGTGATGTGAAATAACCTGTATAATGTTCCTAGTCCACTGTGATAACCCGCACTCCGAAATAAGGGGTGGCCAGCCCGATACTCCGACATATACGGTAACCATGGACGGAAATCATTCTCAGCACCACATATATAGTAAGAGTAACCGAGAAAACCACCCAATAATTCAGAAAACGGGTTGTCAAAGCAATTTATGCAATTTAAAAGTTAAGAAAAACAATTTAAACAACCCATTTTAGAACAATAGTGGAATTCGAAGAAACATAATTAATATACATCTAAAACCACTATATACAAAGAGGAGAACCGAATATGCTGTCGGTTCACAGCTACACAAAAGTAATCACAATAGTTAGATATAATGCTTTACAATCATTATACAATTATAAGTTTGGGCCACTCGCCCGAGTGATAGACCCGATCATAACTAGATGTCAAAAGAAGGACGGCGTCTAACAAAACATCCTGTAATATCCGCAATTTCATACAGCTCCTTAAAAGCCAAAAGAGTAAGAATATCAACATGGGCGTCCTTGCGGAGGAGCACCTGAGAGGATACAATAACAAGCACAGCATAGAAGAAAATGAACGAGTCAGGACCCGGTTTATATATAGTTCCCAGATGAACAAAAAGCATGCTAGATATGAACAGTTAAATCATGGAAATGAAAAGAACAAGAATCTAACAACCTATCATGAATGATACGAATACAAGTGAAAATACATGACTAAGTAAGCTATGCAACAGAATGAAATGATGATAAATTAAATTAAATTAAAAGCTTCCACTCTCTAATTTCCACTTTAAACCAGATAAATTTCCTTAACAGGATTACAGTATTTTTTCTTCTCATTTCATTCCAATTCCCATTCCTTAGCAGGAATGTAATTAACATAATACTATTAGTGGAAATTATACATCCCTCAAGTCCCACTTGAGTTTAGAAAAGTTACATTCTTATGCATATAACGATTCTAAGACCGCCCCTCCGAGTTTCCCCACTGGGCGTGCCCCTAAATGACTATCATCTTCCAGGGGCCCATCAAACACGGCAGCCTGGGTACCTAACGCACGTCGGGAAGTGGCCATATGTCTGCGAGTGAGTCATAACCACACCCAGAATTACTTCACTAGCGCAGAAAAAAACATATAATAAACCCGCATATGGACGAGGACTATAGTCTCCCTGCATTCACTAGTCAAGGAACATCACCTCATGCGCGAGCTTCCCTTATGATAGCATTTAGAGAGGTTTGTTTAAGTAAATTAGCATTTACTATAAAAACCATTTTCCTTTTCATTACATTTACATGTTTCATTTGTTTGAAACTATAATTATAGGATATACCATTTCATCATCCTAGGTTATGCCTCGAATAAATCTCCAAGGGATCATATTAGGCTCCCGAGCTTAAGGTTTCATATCCCTCATTTCAATCCCCTAAAGTCTCCAAGTATGGGCCTTCAATTCCCATCCAAATTATTTGGATGCACCTAGAGAAGTGATGCCTTAACATCACTTAGAACAACCCCTCCCCCGGACTTAACCCCAAGTGAAACCCATTCCACACTAGGGTGACAACCAACTCAACTAGGACTCTAAAAGCCAAGGTTTACTTCATTCAAGAAGAGTCCTAAGTTCCTGGGGAAAGAAAAGGATTAAAAACAAAAGTGGGAATTTTGGGGAAGAAAACAGGGGACCGGTCGACCGGTCCCAAGACCGCGGTCGATCGCGTCCCAAATTTTATCTTTTGAAAGAAAGCAGAAAGTTCATTTCGGATGGACCAGTCGACCGGTGGGAAACCGCGGTCGACCGCTCCCTAAATTTCATGCCTGGAAAGAAAGCAGTGAGCCCTCTTCCGAAGGCCCGGTCGACCGGTCTGAGAGACGCGGTCGACCGGCCGTAGCAGACCTAGACCTTTCTCTCCTATTTTCCTTCTAAACCCAAAATCAACAACCAACACAAAATCGATGACTAACCCAAAATCTTCCAACTACATTTAATGATTCAAAAAGATCAAAATGCTCCCAACAACATTTTCTACTTTAATCAACAAACCAACTCTATCAAAGATGTGGATAACCAATAAATCCAACCAAAACCACAATTATAATACCACAAAACTATACATAACTACCCATACTAATTATTTATCTTAAACTATACATTAGCAAGTAGAAAACTTGCCTTGGGGCTTCAAATTCAGTCTTGGTTGAAGAAGAAAGCAAGATCAAACCACCAATCTTCAAGATTTCTCTCTATCTCTCCAATCTTCCACTCTCTCTCTCACTCTAGGGCTAAAACACTTAGGGCAAATAAGAGGAAATGAAAGAATTGGGGGAAGACTAGACGTGGCTTAGGTTAAAAGGTCTCTCACCTTAAGTGTTAATACCGCAATAGTTAATTTCTAATACGCAATATGCCAAAACTAGTCAAAAGTGCCTAAAATCTCAAAATACAATATGGCACACATTTTGACTGTCTCGCACCTCCCGGAACTAACTACACCCTCCAAATTATCATTTGGATATTTTATAAGCCATTTTAAGTTCCGGTTCCATTTTAATTCAAATTGCCATTTTAATTAACATGACAAAATAGAACACCACATGTTAAATAATTACTTACCCACATCCAGCATTTATATATGCAACTGCTCAACATAGCAAATAAATATAAAATGGGCTCCCAAAGGTGAGGGTTGTTACATACTCCCCCCCTTATGAGGGAATTTTTCCCCCAAAATTCAAGTGTACCTTGGATAAAAAGATGCGGATACTTATCCCGCATATCGTCCTCACGCTCCCAAGTAGATTCCTCGACGCTATGATGACTCCATTGTACTCTAACCAAGGGCACCACACGAGATCTTAATCTACGTTCCCCATGCTCCAAAATAGCCACTGGTTGATCTTCATAAGAAACATCGGGTTGCAACTCTATATCCTCGAAAGGAATGTGCCAAAGGGCACCATCACACCTCTTATACTTCTTCAAAGAGGAGATGTGGAAGACATCATGAATCTGTTGCAAAGGTTCCGGCAGGGCAATTTGATACGCCACTGGGCCTACCTTAGCCAACACAGGAAAAGGCCCAACGAAACGTGGTGCAAGTTTCCCTTTCTTTCCGAAATGCTTAACGCCTTTCATAGGCGACACCCGAACCAACACTTGGTCTCCAACTTCCAATTCCACATGCCTTCTTCCCGTATTGGCATAGCTCTTTTGTCTATCTTGGGCTATCTGAATACGATCTCGAATAAGTTAAATCTTAGAAGAAGTATCCCGAATCATTTCAGGTCCGAGAAACTTGTTATCTCCCACTTCTAACCAACACGTGGGGGATCTACAAGGCCTACCATACAAGGCTTCATAGGGCGCCATCCCAATAGTGAATTGGTATGAGTTATTATAAGCAAATTCAACCAAAGGGAGATATTGCTCCCAACTACCCTTAAAATCAAGCATACACATACGAAGCATATCCTCCAACATTTGGTTAACCCTTTCAGTCTGGCCATCTGTTTGAGGATGATAAGAAGTGCTTAATTTCAATTCGGTTCCCATGGCCTCTTGGAAACTTTGCCAAAAGTGGGAAACAAAGATCTTATCTCTGTCGGAAACAATATTCAAGGGCACCCCATGCAATCTAACAATCTCTTCAATGAACAACCGCGCGTAACGAGCGGTATTATAATCGGTACGGACGGGAAGGAAGTGCGCTGACTTTGTCAAGCGATCAACTATGACCCATATCGAATCATGACCCTTTTGTGACGTCGGTAAACCGGTGATAAAATCCATTGAAATGCTCTCCCATTTCCAAACAGGAATTTCCAACGGTTGCAACAAACCTGCCGGTAGCTGATGGTCAATCTTAACCAACTGACAAGTAGTGCATCGAGATACAAACTCTAAAATATCTCGTTTCATACCCGGCCACCAATATTGACGGCGCATATCTTGATACATTTTATCATTTCCCGGATGTACCGAAAATTTAGAGCCGTGAGATTCCGCCATCACAGCCCGCCGCAAATCTCCATCCTCCGGAACAATAAGCCTTCCATGAAAGCGCCATCCACCCTCAGAACTTACCGAGTAGGACTCCTCTCCCCTAGTCAATAACGGGCGAATGTGGTCTTGACATTCTTTATCTCTGCCTTGGGCTTCCACTACCCTTGCCACAATCGTCGGAGTAACGGCCATCATGGACATAAACGCCCTAGCAACCGCATCCTCATGACTAAGTTCCTTCCATTTAGCTTTCCACACATCAGCTAATTCTCCCTCGGGTCTCCTACTCAAGGCATCTTCCACTACGTTCTCCTTGCCCAGATGATAACGAATATCAAATTGGTAATCTTTCACGAACTCCAACCATCTTCGCTGCCGCATATTCAAATCTTTCTGAGAAAATAAATATTGCAACGACTTATGGTCCGTGAAAAGACTAAACTTCTCCCCAAGAAGATAGTGCCTCCAAATCTTTAAGGCAAAGACAACTGCGGCTAATTCTAAGTCATGCACCGGGTAATTTCTTTCATGAGGCTTGAGCTTCCTAGAAGTATATGCAATAGCTTGTCGCTCCTGCTGAAACACACCCCCCAAACCCTGAAGGGATGCATCGGTGAAGACTAAATATTCCAACCCCGGCTTAGGTAAAGCAAGGACTGGAGCCGAAGTCAATCTATCCTTGAGCTCATCGAACGCCGCTTGGCAGGCATTATCCCAAACAAATCTAACCCCTTTCCGGGTCAAATTTATCAAAGGACTAGCAATCTTAGAAAATCCCTTGATAAATCGACGGTAATAACCCGCCAAACCCAGAAAACTGCGTACCTCGGTAGGTGTCGTGGGCTGACCCCACTCCCTCACCGCAACAACTTTACTTTGGTCCACCGATATACCCTGCGAAGTCACGGCATGACCCAAAAATTGCACTTCCCGCAACCAAAAACCACACTTCTCAAACTTAGCGTACAATTGGTGGTCCCTTAACCTTTGTAGGACCAACCCCAAGTGAGTAGCATGGTCATCTTCCGTTTGAGAATACACAAGAATGTCATCAATAAATACGATAACAAATTGGTCCAGGAAGTCCCGAAACACCCTATTCATAAGATCCATGAATACCGCAGGGGCATTGGTTAGCCCAAAAGGCATAACCAAAAATTCATAAGACCCGTACCTCGTCAGAAAAGAAGTCTTGGATACATCTTGCTCTCGTATCCTCAACTGATGATACCCCGTTCTCAAATCTATCTTAGAGAAGTAGGTCGCTCCCCTGAGCTGATCAAACTAGTCGTCTATGCGAGGCAAAGGATATTTATTCCGGATGGTGACCTTATTCAACTCTCTATAGTCAACACACAACCGGAGAGAACCATCTCTTTTCTTCACAAATAACACAGGGACACCCCACGGCGATGTGCTACGCCTGATAAACCCCTGTTCCAACAACTGCTGAATCTGATCTCTAAGCTCCCTCATCTCCACAGGAGCCATACGATAAGGAGTTCGCGCAATCGGCTGAGCTCCCGACGCTAAGTCAATTACAAACTCAATCTCTCTACTAGGAGGCAAACCCGGTATCTCCCAGAACACGTCCTCAAAATCTCGAACAACAGGAATAGAATCTAAGGGAACAACTACATCCCGAGAATTCTCTTCCGCAACACAATATAAATAAGTACCAGAATCTCCCTCTAAACGAGGCATAACCACCAGGAACATATCTTGTTCCGGAACGGCAAAGACTATAATCTTCCCGTAACAATTAACTATAGCGTGATATTTAACAAGCCAATCCATGCCCAAAATAACATCATACCCGACCATGTCTAGGACGAGTAAGTCGGCCTCAAAACACAAATTACCAAGAGTGATCCCTATATGTTTACAAACAAAGAAAATAAGGGAACCGTCACCCATAGAGGACTCCACACTAGAAAAGGTACTTTTCGCATATTTTATCAACTCTGTGGACTGAGCAAAACTTCTGGAAATAAAAGAATGCGTCGCACCCGTATCAAACAGAACGCGACCCATGTGTCCCTGAATAAGGAACTTACCCTCTATAGCTGGCGGCGCTGGCTGAATAGGAGGAAGCATAGCATCCTGAATATGGTAGACTCTCCCATACTGTAGTTGACCCTGCTGCAGAGGGACAACCGGATTCGGTGCTTGTGGAAGGAACTGCACATAAGGCTGCTGAGGAACTCGTGGAGGTTGTCCCCCGATCACTTGAGGATAATCTCTCTTAAAATGACCAGCTTCTCCACATTGGAAACATTTACCCACAAAATTCTCCTGACCTCGACCTTTGTTATTTCTAAACTACCCAAAACCTTGGCCCGGATGGCCCCTACCTCCCTGGCCACCGCGACCCGCTTGCTGTGGTATGGTGCCCTGACCTTGTCGGCTAGCATTACCACCAACATTAAACCCACCAGGGCGTTGCCTTTTCGACCCATCCCCTTGCTGGGGATCCCATTCTCGTTGCTTATTGCCCGTAGGTTGGGACGAGGGAAAGGCTCCTCCTCCATTTCCACTCACCCCGGGCTTTCCCACTTGCCCCATTCCTGAAGCTTTCTTGCTATTCTGAATAAACAAGCGATGCTCCTGACAATGAAGCAATGCCGCATTCATCACTTCACCAAAAGTTTGTAAAGACGGATTACCCAACAAATGATGTCGGATTCTCCAGTTTAAACCTCCCATGAATTTTGAGACTTTTCTTTCCTCCGGAGTCACCTCTTCCGGCACAAAACTAGCTAGCCGGGTAAACTCCTCCTCATATTCGGCAACTGATCGTTCTCCCTGAACTAGATCTTGAAGTTTCCTCCTCATCTCCCTCTGAATCGCGGGAGGAAAATATTTCCGGTCATACAAGACCCAGAAATCAGTAATGGACATCGTATCCCTCTGTTCTGGCGTAGTCATCGACTCCCACCAATGTAACGCTGCCCCAATCAACTTGAAAGTAGCAAGGACTTGCTTCTTTTCCTCACTACAATCCACCATTCTCAAATGGCGTTGCATATCCTTCTTCCATTGATTTGCTCGAACAACGTCAGAACCTCCGTCAAACTCTGGGGGATGGCCCTTTAAAAAGGACTCCCTTACTCTTTCCCACGGAGAGGGTCCCTTAGGTGCTTGAGCATCATGTGCTCGTTGTTGAGCTGTTGGCATCTGTTGAGCTACTGCGGTCATGGCATCATTAACTGCATGAGCTACAATATTGGCTACGTCCGCAGCATTAAAAGTTCCTTGGGGCGATGGAGGACCAACATCCTCTTCTACAACTCTATTGCATCTCGCAGGGCGACCTCTCTTAGGCGTCATCTGAGATGAAGGGACAAGAGTGTTAGAATACAATTCACAACAATCTAATCCACAGAAGATCGCAATTGTTTTAGCAACAAAGTAGTCTTATCATTAGGCTCTATATCAAAGAACGCTACGGTAGATCGTGACAAGTCCACATCGATCCTAGTACTCTAGAACCCAGTGCTCTGATACCATCTGTGACAACCCGCACTCCGAAATAAGGGGTGGCCAGCCCGATACTCCAACATATACGGTAACCATGGACGAAAATCATTCTCAGCACCACATATATAGTAAGAGTAACCGAGAAAACCACCCAATAATTCAAAAAACGGGTTGTCAAAGCAATTTATGCAATTTAAAAGTTAAGAAAAACAATTTAAACAACCCATTTTAGAACAATAGTGGAATTCGAAGAAACATAATTAATATACATCTAAAACCACTATATACAAAGAGGAGAACCGAATATGCTGTCGGTTCACAGCTACACAAAAGTAATCACAACAGTTAGATATAATGCTTTACAATCATTATACAATTATAAGTTTGGGCCACTCGCCCGAGTGATAGACCCGATCATAACTAGATGTCAAAAGAAGGACGGCGTCTAACAAAACATCCTGTAATATCCGCAATTTCATACAGCTCCTTAAAAGCCAAAAGAGTATGAATATCAACACGGGCGTCCTTGCGGAGGAGCACCTGAGCGGATACAATAACAAGCACAGCATAGAAGAAAATGAACGGGTCAGGACCCGGTTTATATATAGTTCCCAGATGAACAAAAAGCATGCTAGATATGAACAGTTAAATCATGGAAATAAAAAGAACAAGAATCTAACAACCTATCATGAATGATACGAATACAAGTGAAAAGACATGACAAAGTAAGCTATGCAAGAGAATGAAATGATGCTAAATTAAATTAAATTAAAAGCTTCCACTCTCTAATTTCCACTTTAAACCAGATAAATTTCCTTAACAGGATTACAATATTTTTTTCTTCTCGTTTCATTCCAATTCCCATTCCTTAGCAGGAATGTAATTAACATAATACTATTAGTGGAAATTATACATCCCTCAAGTCCCACTTGAGTTTAGAAAAGTTACATTCTTATGCATATAACGATTCTAAGACCGCCCCTCCGAGTTTCCCCACTGGGCGCGCCCCTAAATGACTATCATCTTCCAGGGGCCCATCAAACACGGCAGCCTGGGTACCTAACGCACGTCGGGAAGTGACCATATGCCTGCGAGTGAGTCATAACCACACCCGGAATTACTTCACTAGCGTAGAAAAAAACATATAATAAACCCGCATATGGCCGAGGACTATAGTCTCCCTGCATTCACTAGTCAAGGAACATCACCTCATGCGCGAGCTTCCCTTATGATAGCATTTAGAGAGGTGTGTTTAAGTAAATTAGCATTTACAATAAAAACCATTTTCCTTTTCATTACATTTACATGTTTCATTTGTTTGAAACTATAATTATAGGATATACCATTTCATCATCCTACGTTATGCCTCGAATAAATCTCCAAGGGATCATATTAGGCTCCCGAGCTTAAGGTTTCATATCCCTCATTTCAAGCCCCTAAAGTCTCTAAGTATGGGCCTTCAATTCCCATCCAAATTATTTGGATGCACCTAGAGAAGTGATGCCTTAACATCACTTAGAACAACCCCTCCCCCGGACTTAACCCCAAGTGAAACCCATTCCACACTAAGGTGACAACCAACTCAACTAGGACTCTAAAATCCAAGGTTTACTTCATTCAATAAGAGTCCTAAGTTCCTGGGGAAAGAAAAGGATTAAAAACAAAAGTGGGAATTTTGGGGAAGAAAACAGTGGACCGGTCGACCGCGTCCCAAATTTTAGCTTTTGAAAGAAAGCAAAAAGTTCATTTCGGATGGACCAGTCGACCAGTGGGAAACCGCGGTCGACCGTTCCCTAAATTTCGTGCCTAGAAAGAAAGCAGTGAGCCCTCTTCCGAAGGCCCGGTCGACCGGTCTGAGAGACGCGGTCGACCGGCCGTAGCAGACCTAGACCTTTCTCTCCTATTTTCCTTCTAAACCCAAAATCAACAACCAACACAAAATCCATGACTAACCCAAAATCTTCCAACTACATTTAATGATACAAAAAGATCATAAATGCTCCCAACAACATTTTCTACTTTAATCAACAAACCAACTCTATCAAAGATGTGGATAACCAATAAATCCAACCAAAACCACAATTATAATACCACAAAACTATACATAACTACCCATACGAATTATTCATCTTAAACTATACATTAGCAAGTATAAAACTTGCCTTGGGGCTTCAAATTCAGTCTTGGTTGAAGAAGAAAGCAAGATCAAACCACCAATCTTCAAGATTTCTCTCTATCTCTCCAATCTTCCACTCTCTCTCTCACTCTAGGGCTAAAACACTTAGGGCAAATAAGAGGAAATGAAAGAATTGGGGGAAGACTAAACGTGGCTTAGGTTAAAAGGTCTCTCACCTTAAGTGTTAATACCGCAATAGTTAATTTCTAATACACAATATGCCAAAACCAGTCAAAAGTGCCTAAAATCTCAAAATACAATATGGCACACATTTTGACTGTCTCGCACCTCCCGAAACTAACTACACCCTCCAAATTATCATTTGGAGATTTTATAAGCCATTTTAAGTTCCGGTTCCATTTTAATTCAAATTTCCATTTTAATTAACATGACAAAATAGAACACCACATGTTAAATAATTACTTACCCACATCCAGCATTTATATATGCAACTGCTCAACATAGCAAATAAATATAAAATGGGCTCCCAAAGGCGAGGGTTGTTACATCCACTTTATAAATTAATTTAATTGAGTGAGCATAAATTCCATTTTCCAAGGATCTGAATAAATAAGAACAAGTGTGGAACCCAATAGACAATGTCCTAGGGTTCGTGTAATCAGAGCTAATAAAGTAAATAGTAAGAATCACTTATGAGTGAAGTGCTCTCAAAAGGTTAAATATCATTTAACATGTGGCAAAAGAGGAACGGGGTGAGCTAATGTCTAGTGGAGTTCCCAACAATAATGTTGTAGAGGAACGAAAAACATAAGGAAAGACTGCAATAATGAACATGGAATAACTAGATAGTTGTGGGGACCCATTTAACATGGTCCATGAGAGTAGCCGACCAGCTCGGATTGACCAAAGCATTTCCCAACCTAAATCATGATTTAATTCACACTACCAATAATCTTGAAAGATATATTCAGGTACTCCTTGATATATTCACGTGTTAATTGAGATGCTTGTACTACTCAATCTTTACTTTGATGCACCTATAAATTATACATCCTGACTCGGGGTAAGGGGATGTAAAAAAGAGCATTTAGAGACACTATAATAAAACAATAACCGCTTCGTGGATGTAGAAAAGTTATCGAACCACGTATGTTGTTGTGTGTGATCTTTACTTTCTATTTTTTGTGATTGTTTTCATGGATCTATTTATTATGATATTTTTTGTACTCACAATTGGAGCCGTTTGTGGGAAGCGATTTCTAATCTTGCAAAAATATTCACAAACAAAAGGCCCGTGATGTCTCACCATTGCAAAAATTGATGTGCAGGAAGACCCGGTTCCTCCAAGGGTGAGGTCAGAGATTCGCTAACATACAAACCCCAGGTTTCACCAGGAAAGGCAACCTTCCAAAGAAAGCCAGGGGTCACTCAGATCTACACAAATCTCTAGGTTAGTCGATGCTTACGAAGTCATGCTTTTCGAGAAAGAGAAGGATACATGCCTTTAGGTGGAAGATAATGATCGCCTCCTTAGGAGACTTCAAATAATGGAGAGAGATATCCAAAGGGACATCGGGAAAAATCGTGATAAGACTCCTAGTACTCAAGTGAGTAATACTCACAGCCCATGGAGGAGCTCCAGAAGCGATCAGGATAGAATTTAATGTGGCAGATCAGAGCATGGTCGATCAGAGCATGGCCATCCATAGAGATGCCACGGGATCAACGATCGAATGAACGAAGACATCAGGATTCAGGTCCGTAGAGAGATAAATCAACATCCAACCCATCGTAGAGCCATATCCATAAGAGAGCTAGCCAGGAGGGCTCTCAATACTCAGATGAAATCCCCTTTCTCAAAGGAGATTAAAGATAAGGAGCTCCCAAAGAAGTTTTCCATTCCCAAGTTCAAGATTTAAGATCGAAAGATAGATCCCATAGACTGCGTTCGACAATACAAAAAAGAAATCAACTTATGGAGCCATAATAATGCAATAATGTTCCATATTTTCCTTTCTAGCCTACATGATGTAAAACATAAGTGGTTTGAAAAGATAACTCACAGGTCATTCAGAAACTTCAAGCTCTACCAAAGGCCTGCACTGCTCACTTCATAACAAACAGCTCCCATCATAATAGGATGGATGTACTACTTACGATGAAGAAGAAGACACAATAGAGCCTTAGAGATTATTCCAATAGGTATTTGGAAGTCTTCAATAAGGACGAGTACTTATCGGGGCAAGTTTCTATAGTCTCTTTTAAAATTGGTCTATCGACTGCCTCTTTACTGCAACAGTCCCTAACTAAGAAATAAGCCAGCACCATTGACAACCTCATGTCTCGCATTGAAAAATACGCTAAGATGGAAGATGTGGTTCACTCTAATTCAGTGGACAATGGTAGAGTAAAATCAAATAGTTGAATAGAGAATAGTGATACTCCAAAGAAGGGAAATAAGAACGGGGGAAAAAATAGCTCCAAGAATGGGAATAAGGTTATTTCTTCTAAGGCATTCGAGGCTGTTAACACAGTCTTTAAGGAACCCATTTACAAAATCTTGAGAAAGATCAAAGACCACCCATTCATCAAATGCCCCAAAAATATGGGTGGTGACCTAAAAAAGAAACAATGCACTGAGATGCGCATTCCACAAAGAGGGCGGCCACATGACTAAAAATTGTAAGGTTTTGAAGTCACACTTGGAGGAGATGGACCAACATGGGAACCTCAATGAGGGCATGAATAAGAAAATAGAGAAGGTCACAACTAATGACAACTAGAAAGTGAACAACGTCATTGATGATGACATAGGATATGAGTCCACGGTAATCCATGGGACATCATATATTAAGAAAATCCAAGAAAATTTTATTCGAATGGAGGTGAAGAAGGTTACTATTGTTATGGAGGCCTTTTAGATAGACCCCGACAAAACTTGGTCTGGTAAATGTTGGTAACCAGAGGATGTCGAATATACCAAGAATTTTTTTTACCCAGGAAGATTTGGTTGGGGTCAGAATCCCATATCATGATGCATTGGTAATTACCCTTAGAAATGCCAATTAGGATATTGACAAGCTTCTTGTTGACTAAGGGAGCTAGTTAGAAGTGATGTACCTGCTGTTGTTCCACAAACTGAAGCTGAACATCAGCGAAATGAAGGAAGCTATAGTTTTGTTGGTCAGCTTTACAGGAAGAATCATGATGCCGCTAGTAAAGATAGTCCATCCAGTTAGGGCAGGACACATCTTAAAGCTAATTGAGTTATTTGTATTGGATAGAGTCCCCATATCACACCATCTTAGGCAGAGGATGGATGCAATCTATGAAGTCCTTACCATCCTCCTCCCACCAAAAGTAAAATGTGTTACCGACGGGGGCATGTTTAAAATTTATGGCGACTAGGCTATTGCATTGTAGCCATTCTCCTAATAAAGGAAAAGAAGAAGGAGATAAATGATGCTCAGGAGGAAGCCCATCAGGGAATTATACCCTCTAAATAGTAACTACGGTACAACCGATCAGGGGTGGAGGGGACGAGGGTCCACCCCACCGATAGGGTGTTGAAAGTCTAGAAGAATTTGGTGCTAATGATAACTTTCCAGAGGGGAAATTTAGGATCGAGACCACCCTTACTAGTTAAGATAAGAAAGAACTGGTTGCCTTTCTTAGAAGCAATCTAGATTTTTTCTCTTGGGAATTATATGAATTTCCAGGGATTTATCCTAGCGTAGCCTTCCATTGCCTGCACGTTCATCCATCTTTCAAACTAATCACTCAAAAGGCTCACCAAAAAACTCCCAATAAGGCTAAAGCGGTGGAGAATTAAGTAGGCAAGCTACTGGATGCATGATCCATTAGGGAAGTTCAGCTCCCCAAATGGTTGTCCAACTCAGTGGGGGTACAAAAGATCAATGACAGTCAGAGGGTCTGTATTGATTTCACGAATATCAATAAAGCATGTCCTAAAGACATATTACCGCTTCCTAAAATAGATCATTTGGCTAACTCTACAACAATTGACCAAAGGATGAGTTTTTTGGACGTCTACTCTGGCTACCACCAGATTCCTTTGTTCGGACCCGATCAGGATAAAGCATCCTTTTTAGCTCCTATTGGGTTGTATTACTACAAGGTCATGCCGTTTGGTTTAAATAATACATGGGCAACTTATCTGAGACTGTTCACCAAGATGTTCAAGAGACATTTGGGAGACACGGTGGAGGTCTACATCGATGATATTCTAGTCAAAAGCGAGAATAAGGGTGACCACCTCATAGACTTAGCCATAGCTTTTGAGATCCTCAGGAAGTATCAAATGAAGCTGAATGCGAGTAAGTGTTCATTTGGTGTCCAGTCAGGAAAGTTCTTAGGCTACCTAGTCAGCAAAAGAGGAATTAAGGCTAATCTAGATAAGACCAAGACTATCACTAGAGTCTAGCCTCCTCAGATGTTGCGAGATGTTCAAAAGCTCACTAGTATGCTCAGGGCACTCAATCGCTTCATCTCCAAGTCTTCAAAATGTTGTTGACCATTCTTTCAACTCCTAAAGAAGGACAAAGGCCTAATATAAAATGATAATTATTCATGATCTTTGGAATAGAACAAATCCTACATTATCAATCCATCCTTGCTATTGATTCCAAATGATGGAGATTCACCGTACCTTTACCTTACAATATCATACCACACTATAAGCTCCGCCTTGGTATGTGAAAAGGAAGGAGGTGATCATCCATTTTATTATGCCAACAAGACACTTTTGGATGCAGAGTAGTGGTACATGCCTCTGGAGAAACCCACCTATGCACTGGTGGTCACCTCAGAAAGCTGAAGCATTACTTTGAAGCCCATTAAATAATCATCATCACTTCCTACTCCCTCAAAGTTGTTATGAAAAAAGGTGACCTCTTCGAATGACTTTCAATGTGGTCGATTGATCTCGAGAGATTAGATATCCACTTATAATCAAGAACAATGATTAAGGGACAAGTCTTAATAGACTTCATTATTGAATTTATAGGAGACCGTACAATCGACCAACTAGAAATGGAGTAGTTAACAAATAAGGAAGCATAGTTTAAGGATTGGACCGTATACATTGATGGATCCTCAAATTCTAAGGGGGAAGGAGTAGGGATCGTTCTCATCACTCCAGAAGATGTTCTCTTTGAGAAAGGAATCAAATTAGTATTTCAAGCCTCCAACAATGAAGCTGAGAACCAAGCACTGATCGCTAGCTTGCACAAGGCCCAACTGTTAGGGGCAAAGTGTCCTCTCGTATTCAGTGACTCCAAACTGGTCTCCAATCAAGTAAGTGGGGACTTCAACACTAAAGATGATATAAGAAAAGCCTACCTCTCTGTGGTAAGAGGACTTATGGCAGGATTTGAAAAAGTAGACATTCAACAGTTACCCGAGGGACAGAATAGTAACGCAGATGCCTTAGAGGCTCTGAGCTTAGTAACTAAATCTAACCTAAGTAAAACTATTCAGATAGGTTTCCTCATGAAACCAAGTATTAACCAAACAGTCCTAGTCGAGAAAGTCCTCCTTACAGAAAGGCCCCCATTTAGATGGATCCCATTGCCAATTATTTGTGGAGCGATATATTCCCCGATGACAAGAGGTCGACCTATTAGGTAAGGGTCAAGGTTGCTCGCTTTTACCTCTCCCAATAAGAGGATCTCTATAAAAAGTCATTCACATGTTCTTATCTCCAGTGCATCCACCCAAATGACACCCAGAAAGTAGTTAGCGAACTTTATGAGGGCATCTGTGGTTCTCACTTAAGAGGGAGATCTATGGACTTCTGAGAAATTAAGGAGGGTTACTGGTGGTCTCGTATGCAAAAGGATGCAGTCACTTATGTTCGTAAGTGTGAAAAATTTCAGAAGCACTCTCCTACGATCTACTAACCCACGAGTGACTTGAAATTACTAAAAAGCTCATAGTCATTCACGAAATGGGGACTAGACATTATGGGACCACTATCTATCGCATCTAGGAATCGAAGGTATCTTCTAGTTGGCATAAATTACATCACCAAATGGGTAGAGGAAGAACCACTGGTGAACATTCTTAATGCATATATGACGAGGTTTATCTGGAGAAACATCATAACACGCTTTGGGGTGCCAAGGCCTATCATCACTATCAACGACATGCAATTTGAAAGTAGTTTCTTTTAAGGTTTTTATGATGAACATGGTATCACGAACCGCTTTAGTTGTGTGGCATATCCCCAAAGTAATGGATAGGTAGATGCTTTAAATAAAACCATGCTCGATGGACTGGAGAAATGGTTAGAACGAGCTAAGGTTGCCTGGGTTGATGAGCTCCCTCATGTTCTATGGGCTTACCGCACCACCCCTAGGTGACCAACTGGGGAAACAACATTCATGCTCATGTAGGGGATGGAAGCTATCATCCTACTAGAAACATATCTCCCCACTATGAGAACCACCTTGGTCTACCAAGGCCTTAATGATGATGACTTAGATAACGAGCGAAGAGATCTATCTTCCTACCAAGAGGGAATGGCAGGCAGTACAGCAAAAACGTTAATCCGAGGAGGTTTTTGGTAGGAGATTATATCCTAAAGAATGTCCTTGGCAGTGCCATAAAATCACTAGATGGCAAACTAGGGCCAAACTATGAAGGATCCCTCAGAATAATTAGGGATGAACTTCAAGGAACATATCACTTGGAAACGCTGGAGGGAAGGGAGATACTAAGAGCCTAGAACGCATACAATCTTAAGAAGTTCTACTTTTAGTCTTCGTTATCTTTTGCTAGAACAATTAGTTTAAGAAAAATTTTCATTTTCAAAATTATGTTGCTCGTCAGACAATATTCAATGAATAAAGGCCAGTGGGCCCTCGCACTATTATATTATGCATTAGCTGCTTAATTTTTCTTAATAGCATCTCACCAATATACACCCTTTCTAAATGATAACTCCTTCGTGTATGGCTGAATTTTCTGGAGTTACAGCAAGTTGTTCAACTTATTTCAATAAGGGAACCTCACGTGACAAATAGGGTTTGGAGTAGTTATAATAAGCCAATAGAAGCATTTCAATTACTACAACCCTCATGTTTTTATTACAAATACAAGATAACTCATGAGTTGCCCCGAAAACATGATTAGGCATAAATTCTTCCCAATTTATCCCTTTAATTTAGTTACTTTTAGAACCTCGGTCAGCATAATCAATTTGACTTTATTTCAGAATCTTGCTACTGACTTATTCTAAAGAGTAGACCGAGTTTCTGGTATTTTGTACTAATTTTGCAGGTATTTAATGTCAATAAAGAAAGAAAGAAAGAAACCCGAAGAATCGAGAAAGAAAAGAAGGAAAAGTCAAAAAGGAAAAATTCTAATTTCTACCCAGAATTCGAATGAGGCATCTAAAGAGAAGTTGAAGACATCAAGTTCATAAGCACCTAGGAAGAAACGGCACCTCAATCGGAGTCTCGGTGTAAAAGTTATGAGCAGTCAAAGTTTAAAGAAAAAGTTAAAGGAAATTCGGACCGGTCCGGTCCGGACCGATCCGCAATGTCAAATTCCAGAGAACCCCGGACCGAAGATGGATCAAAGGTGAAAGAAAAAAAATGAACCGATCCGAACATGATCGATCTACCAAGAAATAAAATAATCGATCCGGATTCCAGTCAGATCGAACCGAGAGAGGACCGGACCGATCCGACTGTCGAGTTTTTATTTTATTATCTTCCTCTAATGGAGAGTCCTAGTGCAGCTAAAACTCCCGAAGTTTTGTAGGGTACTTAAACCCGTTTTATTATCATTCTTAGTATGGAGAATTTATCTAATTTTTCATTCTTTTCAAAAAAAACCTAGTTTGGAGATATCTTATAATTTTAATTCAAAGATTGAAGATTGTTCAGATTTCTGTGATTTGCAGTAATTGTAGTTAATGCTTTGAGTGCTTTGGTAAGATTAGTGGTTAGTTTCCTCTCTCTAATTTTCTGTTTACATCATTCCATAAATTTTCCTTAGTTTAACCATGGTTTTCTGCAATTCAAAAATTATTTTCATTAGTTTCAACATGTTAGGCTAGATTTTCTAAGGTCGGGATGCATGAACCCAACCTGATGTGATAGTTGTATGTACATAAAATTAATCCTCTAAATTTAATGGCTTTATTATGACCGTATTGCACAGAAACATGACAATTATAGATCTTTGGATCTCATTTGCTTCCGGGTAACCGGGATGCTTCAGAATGCAATTCAAGTGTAACTATCACAATACCGATTTACTCATCCTCTGATTAAGTATGGTGCGGGCTTGAACCTCATATACGTAATGCTTGGGAGTACTAAATTTTGGGTCTAATTAATTATTTGAATTTACGATTAGTTTTATATCATCAATACACTAGGGTTAGGGGATTGTATTCCCATCCTGTTTTCTTCATCATATAATTTAAAGTTTCAAATCATTCTTCATCAATATTTTAGGTAATTTAGAATAGTTGCATTTTTTATAATTTCATAATTGCATCTAGTGTAGTTATTCCACAAATTAAATCATCTTTTCCTTTTCCTTTAGAGTTAGAGTTAGGATTCATTCATCTGTCCAATGTCGTCACAACTCTATTATCCTATTTCCCTATGGATACGATCCCGACTTACCGAATTTGTTACTAACGCGACACGCTTACACTTGAGCCTAGAGAGTATGCACTTATGAGACACATTCTTAGTCGCGTCATGATTTTGGGGCCGTTGTCGGGGAATTAGGTAGACTTAGGATTAGATCGAGTCAATCTAAAACTTTGATCAAAATTTTCCAAAAATCCAAAAACATATAAAAATTCAAAAAACACCAAAATATTCATCATCATCTCTCATAAGATGTTAATGAAAAATTTTGAACTCACTCCAACTCCCTGTAATACTCCAACCCGCATTCACGAAAATCCAATTGTTGAGTACGATCCTGATAGCCCTCACACTCCTAACGCTCCACAGTTCTGGGTTCCACCTCCCACACCGTCACACTCAATCTCAAATAACACGCCATTTTCCTTCTTAGGACACACTTCAGAGAGCACTCATAGTATACCAAGTGAGAATAACGAATATTTGAGAGAGAGAGAGAGATGTCATAACACGATAGTGCAGCTGCCGACGAGGGAGAGGCCCTGTATCGCCCTTTGAGAGACGTCTTATATCCCGAGGGCACTGTCACTCCGGGATGCATTTTAATCCCGTACAATGCGGGTAAATTAATCTTTAGGAATGGGATGATCTAGATACTTCCCACTTACCATGGAATGGATTAAGAAAAGCCATATGCCCACATCATGGAATTTGAGGAGGCATGCGAGACTCTTAGTGATCAAACTTGCAAAAAAGATGTGCTCCGCCTCAAACTCTTCCCATTCTCGCTAGAGGATAAGGCTAAAACATGGCTATGGTCTTTACCTCCAAATTCGATTTCATCAGGGAACGAATTACAATCCAAATTTCTCAAGAAGTTCTTTCCTCCACATCGAACAAATTCCATCAAGGCTCAAATTCAAACTTTTCGACAATTAGAAAATGAGTCATTCGAACGATGCTACGAGCGTTTTAATGAGTTAATTACCTCGTGTCCCAATCATGGTTTTGATAAAATGCAAATCATTTCCTTTATCCATAATGGGGTGAGCATTAATTCCAAGCAAGTTGTTGAAACCATGGGTAGTGGGTCGTTTGTTGACTTAGACACCCACGATGTTGATCTTCACCTGAGGTATATCGTCGAGACTACTTAATCCTAGGATACATCTGACCCTAATGCTCAAAATTGAAATCGTTAAGTGACCACCACTCCATTGGCGTCCGACCTATTTTATGTAGAAAATAATTCTATAGCGGATAGTCGACTCGATATTCTTGAGAAAGGACTGCGAGACCTACGTAAGGAATGTGTAAGAGGACCAACTGGATCCATCCCAAACCGTATTGAGAAGGTGTGTACGATTTGTGAGGCGGGTCATTCAACTGAGGAATGCCCGACTATACCCGCCTACAAAGTGATGCTTCAAGAGCAAGTCAGTGGCATAGGAGGCTTTAAGGGTAATTTCGGTGCCCCACACGAGAATTCCTATAACCCTTCATGGAAAAACCACCCTGGTTTTAGCTATGGGCAATAACATGCTGCGATGAATCCTAATTCACATGTTGCCCCTCCTCCACCACCGAATTTTTAGCAAGCTCCACACATGCAACGACATGTGCAAGCACCACCACCTCAAGGAGCATACATCCCTCCACCGCGGATAAGTCTTGAGGTTACGATCAACCACTTTATCAATACCCAGACTGCAACTAATGCTAGGTATGAGCGCATGATGAACGACATGAATGCGAGCACCTCGCAGTTGCAATCTTCGTTGAGTATCCAAGAGAAATGCAAGTTTCTTGCCCAGGGCCAAAGATCGCCCCAAGGTCAAACTAGTGTTATCTCCACCTCAACAGAACATCAGGAGCAATGTGAATCTGTGACCACTCTTTGTAGTGGGAGAGTCGTTGATTTATCACCTCCCCCACACGATGCAACCAAAGACAAGGAGATTTCGCCCGACAAGAAAGATGCCGAAGATGTCCCCTTGAAGGAGAGTGATAAAGAGGACACTAGTGAGCCCGAGGTAGTAGTGAAACCACCTACCGTGGCACCATTTCCTCAAAGGTTGGTTCCTTCCCACAAAGAAAACCCCCGTGATGAAGTGCTAGACGTGCTAAAACAAGTAAAGTTGAATTTACCTTTCTTCGACTCTATTAAGGAAAATTTAGCCTATGCAAAAGTCATCAAAGACTTGTTGACAGTAAAAATAAGGATAAAGGTAAAGAAAAATGTCTTTCGAGCACAGAACGTGAGTTCCATCCTACTCAATGATCTCCCCCCAAGTTCAAAGATCCCGGTGCACCCACCATTTCCTTCATCATTGGAGAAAATAAAATTGAGAAAGACTTACTTGATTTGGGAGCAAGTGTCAATATTATACCTTACGCCATCTATATGCAACTTGATTTGGGAGACCTCAAGCCCACAAAGGTCAATCTCCAATTAGCAGATCAAACCGTGAAGATCCCAAGAGTCATAGTTGAGGACGTGATCATCCACGTTGACACTTTCTACTTCCCGATAGACTTTGTCATTTGGGACACGGAGCCCTCCTTCACCTCGAGCAACCATGTTCCCATCATTCTTGGGCTCCCGTTCTTAGCTACGACGAACGCAATCATCAATACTCGAAATGGGAAAATACAACTCACTTTTGTGAACGTGACTTTAAAGACTAACATCTTCCATATTTCCCAACAGACGGGGGAAGAAGATGATCTTCACGCGGTGAGTCTAATAGACGAGATTGTAGAGGATTATTTCGAGGAAACTTATTATGGAGACGCCTTAGGGTCCTATTTAGTATCGAGCCACAAGAGTGAGGGGACGTACACCGCATTCGAGAGGGAGGTTGAGGAGTTGAGAGAGTTATTTGATGAGAAAGCGTCGAACGAGGACGCGAGAGATGTAAGTTAGGTTTCTAGATTCGAGGAGTTACCACCGAGGGATACACGTATGGTTCCCTCTAACGGAAAATTTCCAACCCTCGAGTTGAAGAAACTCCCCTCCCATATTAAATATGCATACCTAGGAGAGGATGAGACATTTCCTGTTGTTGTCTCCTCTAGCCTAGACGAAGAGCAGGAGGATAAATTGCTAAAGATTCTGAGGAGGCACCAAAGTGATTTTGGTTGGTGCATTGCTGATTTGAAAGGGATAAGTCCTTTGATTTTCACCCACAAGATCCATCTCGAAGAGGATATCAATCCCTCAAGAGAAATGCAAAGAAGGCTAAACCTTTATATGAAATAAGTGGTGAGGACCGAAATAATTAAGCTATTGGATGTCGGGATTATCTACCCAATCTCGGATATAAAATGGGTGATCCCTATTCAAGTTGTCCCGAAGAAGTCGGGCATGACAGTTATTGAGAATGCTAAAGGAGAGATAGTCCCCCAACGTACCACCATCGGGTGGCGCGTTTGCATTGACTACCAAAAATTCAATGCAAGAACTAGAAAAGACCATTTCCCTTTGCCATTTATTGATTAGATGCTTAAAAGAGTAGCGGGCCACCCTTACTATTGCTTCCTTGATAGTTATTCTAGATATAACCAAATTGAGGTAGATGTACTTGACCAGAATAAAACATCCTTCACTTGCCCTTTTGGTACGTTTGCCTACAAACGTATGCCATTTGGCTTGTGTAATGCACCCGCGACCTTTCAAAGGTACATGTTGAACCAATTTAGCAACATAGTCGAGAGAGGACTTGAAGTGTTCATGGACGATTTCAGCGTTTTTGGAACCTCTTTCGATCTTTGTCTTAAAAAATAGGAAAAAGGTACTTGCCCAGTGTGTGGAAAAGAACTTAGTGTTGAATTGGGAGAAATGCCACTTCATGGTCACCGAGGGAATAGTTCTGGGCCACATAGTTTCATCCAAGGGGATAGAAGTTGATAGAGCTAAGATAGATGTCATAGTCGATCTACCCCCACCAAAATCGCTCAAAGACGTGCGCTCCTTCTTGAGCCACGCGGGGTTTTATCGAAGATTCATTAAGGACTTTAGTGCCATCACTAGACCCTTAAGCAACCTACTTATAAAGGATAACCCATTTGAGTGGACGAAAGCATGCCAAAGCGCTTTTGAAAAACTGAAAACCATGCTTGTGTCCGCTCCCATCATGCAAGTTCTGGATTGGTCTTTACCATTCGAACTTATGTGTGATGCTAGCGATTATGCGATAGGGGCTATTTTGGGCCAAAGAAAAGACAATAAGGCTCATGTCATCTACTACGCTAGCCGGACTCTTACCATACCGCAACTTAATTACTCCACTACCGAGAAGGAGTTGATAGTGGTAGTCTTTACCCTTGACAAATTTTGGTCCTACCTTATCGGTCCTCCCATTACTTGCTTCACCGACCACGCGGCATTGAAATTCCTACTTGCGAATAAAGACGCAAAGCTGCGCCTCATAAGGTGGATCCGACTCCTACTAGAGTTTAATCTCTCCATTAAAGATAAGAAAGGAGTAGAAAACGTCATTGGCGACCACTTATCACAGCTTTCGTCCGACGTACCTAGTGATCCAATACCTATAGAAAAATACTTTCCGGATGGGAAACTCTTTGCTACCTCTTCTTTGCCCTGGTTTGCGGATATAGTGAACTACCTTGTCACGGGAGTCGTCCCTCCCGACTGGTCACCGCAATATATGAAGAGGTTTATTACTTATTCGCGCATGTTTTTCTATGACGATCCCTTTTGTTTAAATATTGCGCCGACCCAATCATCCGACGATGCGTACCGGACGACGAGATCCTAAAAGTCATCCAATTCTGTCATTCGGAAGCTTGTGAATGCCACTTTTTGACAAAAAGACGGTCGCTAAAATTATGCAATCTGGCATCTATTGGCCCATAATATTCTGGGATGTGAACAATGCTTGTAAATCTTGCAATAGGTGCCAACGGATGGGAACTATTACTCGATGAGACATGATGCCTCTTACCCCCATACTCATTATTGAGATCTTCGACTATTGGGGCATTGACTTCATGGGCCCTTTCCCCCCATCCTTTGGTTTCCTATAATCCTTGTCGTGGTAGACTACGTTTCTAAATGGGTGGAAGCTATAGCTACCAAGACAAATGACAACAAAGTGGTGATTAAGTTCCTGCAGGAACACATACTTTCCCGCTTCGGTGCACCGAAAGCGATAGTTAGTGATAATGGTACGCACTTTTGTAATAGGCCATTCGCAAAACTCATGAGAAAGTATGGTGTCATTCACAAGGTTGGAACGACTTATCACCCACAAATGAATGGGCATGCCAAACTAGAAAATCAGGAAATCAAGAACATTCTTGAAAAGACTGTCAATCCTACCCGGAAAGATTGGTCACTTAGATTGAATGACTCGCTATGGGCCTATCATACTACATACAAAAATCTGCTCAGCATGTACCCTTTTCGCTTTGTGTATGGAAAACCTTGCCATCTTTCCCGTGGAATTAGAGCACAAGACGTATTGGGCAATTAAGGAGTTAAACTATGCCATGGATAAGGCCGATGAAGCTCGCAAGCTTTAAATAAATGAGTTAGAAGAGATATGCAATGATGCGTATGAGAACACTAAAATCTCCAAAGAAAGGATGAAACTCGCTCACGATAACATCATTTGACACAAAGAGTTTCTTCCCGGATAAAAAATGCTTCTTTATAACTCTCGGCTTCTTCTCTTTCCAGGCAAGTTGCGATCACGATGGTCTGGCCCATTCGTTGTGAAGAATGTTTTCCCTCACGGCGCTATTAAGTTAGACGATTTGAAAGGGGGAAATACCTTCAAAGTAAATGGACAATGCCTAAAGCCATATCTAGAGGTGTGTGTGGAAGAAGTCGACACCGTTTGGTTATCGGACCCCGTTTACGGGGTAGAGTGAGCTGCTACAGTGAGGTCGTCACACCCCCGACGTGTATGTTGTGTATAGTAGATGAGAGTCGTGTGAGTAGTGAGAGTTCTTAGTATTAGGGTACAATAAGGTGAGAGCATGCAAAAGTTTTGAGAAATTGAGTCAAGTTGCGTTGACCATAGATATCGAGAAAATTTTGACTCCAAACTGATAGGGAGAATGATGCAAATTAAAAACTTTCAGAGGAGACCGATCGAAATTAAGTTAGGGGGAAAATCCAGATCAATACAAGAACCCGGATCGGTTCTTTTCTTTGTGAGCCGGACCGGTCCATCTCGGATCGGTTCCTTTATTTTATAGCCGGATCGGTTCGATTTTTATAAAGCTCGAGGATTAAACGACCGGGCCGGTCCGGTCCTCAGCCAGATCGGTTTGCTTTCTGTAGAAATGGATTTCCCCTATTCCATAGGAGCACCCCCTTCTCCCCAATTCCTTTCCTTCCCTCCCAATTCGTTTCCCCATAGCTAACCCTTCAATTTCCCTCCCAAATACACTCCCTCTTTCCCTCCAAACCCTTTCTCTCCAACTCCAAAACCCTACCCACCCCTCCCCTATAAATACCCACCTATAACCTCCACTTTTCTTCACACCTTCAACCACATCCCTCTCTCTTCTCTCTCTCCGTAATTTTCCAGCAAACTCTCCCGATCTTCATGGCCCAACGACTCGCCCACACCAAATATGACTCCATCGAAATCCTTCCCTCCGGCCATGGTGAATTCTGTTCCCGCCAAGAGGAGTTGTGGTGCAATCGGTTCTTTGGTCCGGATCGCAAACTCCACATGGAGCGCGCTGTCCAATGGTCGGGTATGCCCAATTCCGTCACCGCCCTCTTCATGCCTTGGGGTTGGTGTCGATTCCTTAATCAATCGTACGAGGCAGTTGGGGCAGCCGAGGTTCGATATTTCTATAGCTCCCTTGTTCAGACGGGCCAATTCTAATCTCAAGCATATACTGATGGCACCGTCATCCCTTTTTCGTTGGCCTTTCTCACGGCCAAGTTGGCCGAATACGACGTTCTCGATGTTCAAGATTTCACCTACCCAAGGAATGTTGCCCCGGTCGCCAAAGAACTTATTATGGAGCGCATTGCCCCTGATGTTGCATAGAGGGGGCAAACTGTTGTCGTTGGCCGTCTTAACAAGAAAGCACGCCTCACCTTCCAAATTGTGTGTGCAAATATTTTGCAAACGTCCAACGATTCAGCGATGTGTCCCCGTCAGGCCACATTGACATACCACCTCTTCGATCCCAACACTTCCATTAACCTGGCTCGCACCCTTTACGCCGACATCCTCATCGCAGCCAGGGATGAGAAAGCTGCAGGACCACTTCCATATACACGTTTGATTACCTCCATCCTCAAGGACGCTGGCATTGAGGCCCCGCTTGATCGTACTCGCCTCCCAGGTCCTTTTGGATAGAGAACTTGCACGCGGAGCGCCAAATAGCTAGCCATCCTCCGGGCGAGACGGGTGATAAGCATCCAAAAGTGTCTATTTTATACCCTGAATAGATGCATTTTAGTCGCTCGTTTTTCATAAAATTGACCTTATGTTTCGTATTTATTTATTTCCCAGGTCAATACGCAGTTACGGTAAAAATAATGCTAAATCAGTGCAATTGCAACTCAATAGCGGTCAAAAGCGTGCATCGAAGAAATCCAAAGAGACCGTTAAGTGAGAAGTCTATTCTGAACTTACCCCGATATGATCCGATGCGCCGAACTGATTCCGTAACCTTAATCTATTCCAGACCGAGCCCAAACCATTCCTCGAGCCTCGTGTGTGTTGAGTTTCTACCTTTATTATTTTTCTAGATTTTTATTTTTAGTCATTTTATTTTTAGAATTTATTTAGAAATTTCTAGGATTTATTTTCTATTTCTTTATTTTGATTTTGATTTTGATTTTTATTAGTTATTAATTTTTAACCTTTATTTTATTTTATTTTATTAAGATTAGTCTTTACGAAGTTATTTTCTAGTTTTACTAGATTTTAAATTCTTTTATTTTAGTTTTATTAAGATTATTTTTTTTTAGTTTTAATAGAGTTTTATTTTATTTCTTTTTATTTTCACTTTTTTATTAGTTTGATGTTAGTTTTTAGTTTTATTAGATTTTAAAATTTTATTTTATTTAGTTTTAGTTATATTTTTTTAGTGGTGTCATTTTTTTTTTTTTTAGTGGTGTCATTTTTTAGGGGTACGAATTAAACACACACACCACTTACCAAACACTTCCAAAGACACCCCTCACCCTCACCCTCACCCTCACCCTCACACCTAACTCTCCTTACCATATACCCTACAACACCCCAAAACCCCCATCTACTGTTCATCATCATCTACACCTCACCCACTCTCTTTCATCTTCCCACCATTAATCACCAACCAAACCTTCCCCCCATTAACAAAAACCCTTACCCTCTCTCTTCCCACTGCACAAACCTCCGGCCAGCCCTACAAACCGGCACCGAAAAATGCGCCAGCTCCGGCGTCGCCAGAATGCAGGCACACCCCCCTTTCTTCCACTGCTCCGATTGAGAGCACGACCGCCAACCCGAGATTTTCTTGAACTCGAATCCCAAACCGAAACCCGGATCCCCTGTCATCTGAACCCGCGACGACTCGCACCCGGCCTGATCAAATCCGACCGGCCCGACTACCCAGCAACCCGATCGCAAATACCGATCCTTACCCATCAACCCGATCTCATTCCCTTCCATACCCAGATCCACATCCAACATACAAAACCCAATCTCAACCCGGGTAGAAAATCATTTGCCATATCTCCATCAAAATCGGAAGACCCATTAAATCCAAATCCTATTTTAATGGAACAAACCCTCTTCCGAGTTCAACTTGAATCCCTTAAATCTCTCATCTACAAACAAAACTGTGTGGGTTATAAAAGAGGGTGAAGCTCATTTAAAAGAAGAAGACTCTCATCAGGCAACAAAAGAGAGAGGGAGAGAGAGAGAGAGAGAGAGAGAGAGAGAGAGAGTATATTATGTACGGTTTAGGGTCATAAAAAAGTTCCAAAAAAATATAAAAAAATAGTTTTGTTTTAGAATAAATTTTTAGGTTTGTTTTTTATTTTTTTTGGTGTAATCAAGTGCTGCATTAGTGAGAAGATTGAGACGCATTTCATGAATGCGATTCGATAAGGAGATTTGCGTATTGTATTCTATTTCTCTATTCAAATTTATGTCATCTTTTGATATTTTATTGAATGTTGTTTATTCTAACATTAGAATGTTTGGCTAAACACCCCGTTCAAGGGGTGTGATGCACTGCGAATGATGTTAATTTAATTAATTGGTTTCATTAATTTTATATTTCTAGGTAAATTAATTTTAAGTGTCACAAATTAATTTATGTAATGAGAGTTAGTAAATTAATTGAACGAATTAATGTTTGAATTTAGGAATCGATTAGAGATAGATTTTTCCTATAGTTGAATATTAATTCGGTGTTGAAATTTGAGGATTGATATTGTTTTCATTAAATTGATCCTAGCGGGTAATTTTCTGAAAATAGTGTAGTCTTAATTTTTCATCGTGTGACATTTTTAAATTAATTTTCTAAAAAAGATTCTATTAAATTTATAATTTTAACGAGAGTTAGATTATCGTTTTAATATTACTCGAAATATTTCAAATTAATAAATTGAGAAATTAAAATAATTGAAAATTCACTGTAATCCCATCTCTTGACCTTCTCACAGTATTTCACATTTGGTTGAACATTCTTTTCCATTTTTTTAGTCATTTTATAATTTTTAGCATTTGTTAGTTAATTTTTCCCTTGAAATTATTTTTTAAAAAAAAGATTTAAAAAAAAAAATTGGAATTGCACGTTTTTACATTAATTGTTTCACCTTGGAAGTTGGATTGATACCCGTACTTACTGCAATACGAGTTATTTTTAGACAAGTTTTGTAGGTACTCAAGGGAATTTTGAGAGTGACTTTTGCACTATAACGATACATACGCAAAAGCTTCTTATCAATGGGGAAGTGATGATGAGGACGATGCTGCCTATTTCTAAAACTTCACAAATTTTCAAAAATGCTTAGAAATTTAAAAAAAAAAACATAAAATTTTGAAAAATCGAAAAAATATTTTTGTTCGAAGTAAATAAAAATTGGAATTCAAATTTTCAAAAATATCATTAAAAGTCGAATTGAAGTCTCAAGTTGTGAAATTCAACATACATAAAGCCGAAATTGACCAAAGATGGAAATTGAGCGAAAATGGACGACTTAACGAATAAGTGTGGAGATTAACAGACCCGGTGAGATTCGAGCCTTTCATCTTTGTGAAATTTATAAATTAATCCGAGTTAATTGTTAACTCAAAGTTCTTTTCAGCGCCTAAAAAGTAATCAAGGATCTCAATCCTTTCATTTTGATCGGTTATGAAAATTGTGTGTGATATTGCTTTGAAAAACATGCCAAAATCGATCTCCAAACCTAATTCATCTCGAAACGCATATGATAATGCAATTAGTATTTTGGACAATGAAGTAGGCCCTCGTTTGTCACCCAAAAATATTGGCCATAAAAAATAGCAAAAAATTATCCCTTTTGTAACCCAAATTGAGCCGAATAATTTTTCCTTTCGTTTGAAAACCCGAAAAACCCAAAAAGCTCGGAATTGTGAAAATCGAATATTTATCGAATAAAGTCCGAAAAGTGCATAAAAAGGGGTAAGAAAAAATAGATATGCTCAACAAAATTAAAAACAGAAAAATAGAGAAAAAGAAGAGAAAATGAGCAAAAGCCCATAAAAAGCACAAATGGATATCATAAATGACTTTTCCAATTCCAACCTTCCTTATCATTTTCATTTTACCCAATAAACCTTCAAACCCGAAAAAGTCCTAATCGAGTCCAAATTACGAAATTGGTTACCACGTGGAGAGCTAAGACACCAAAAGATAAAAAAAGAGATTGAATGCATGAATAAGAGGCAATGTTACCATTTTTAAAACTGTAATCCGTTGATGAGATCTTATCATTATAAAGTTTTCGTCTTTCTACTTGTATGCGTGACTTTGCATCCATTACATTTACTTTTTTTATCATGCATACCGTGAGAATACCCACAATCCGAATGATTCGTTTGTGAGTGAATTCGTGAGAAATTGAAATCAAAGAAAATTTTCAGATAACTAATGTAATGGCCAATTGGTGGAAATCCGCAGTTAAATTTTTCGGCTTCACACATACGCATTATGATTTGATACTATTGAGCATGACTTGATGATGACTATTTTCTGGGAAAGTTTGAATTATACAATTTATGCATATTTTGAAATTTTTTTGAGTCGAATTTTGTGGGTATATTCACTGCAAACCCTCACGAGACATAACTCGTCCCACTAGAGCGACCTAGGGGTTTAAAGGCTTGTTGCATACGCTAAATGCAATCGCTTGCCCACGAAAAAGGTATTATATACCAATAAAATGATTTTCAAGAGTTGAGCCTTGCTAGGATTATTTTACATTGCTCGGGACGCGCAAAGTTCTAAGTTAGGGGTGTTTTATTAGGCATAAATTCTTCCCAATTTATCCTTTTAATTCAGTTACTTTTAGCACCTCTATCAACGTAATCAATTTGACTTTATCTCATAATCTTGCTACTGACTTATTCTAACGAATACACCGAGTTTCTGGTATTTCGTACTAATTTTGCAGGTATTTAATGTCAATAAAGAAAGAAAGAAACCGGAAGAATCAAGAAAGAAAATAAGGAAAAGTCAAAAGGGCAAAATTATAACTTCTACTCGAAATTCGAATGAGGCATCTAAAGAGAAGTTGAAGACATCAAGTTTATGAGCACGTAGGAAGAAACGACACCTCAATCGGAGTCCCAGTGTGAAAGTTATGAGCAGTCAAAGTTTAAAGAAAAAGTCAAAGGAAATCCGGACCGGTTCGATCCGGACCGATCCACAATGTCAAATTCAAGAGAACCCTGGATCGAAGACGGATCAAAGCTGAAAGAAAACAAATGAACCGATCCGCCCAAGAAATAAAATAACCGATTCGGATTCCAGCCAGACCGAACCGAGGGAGGAGCGGACCGGTCCGACTGTCGAGTTTTTATTTTGTTATCTTCCTCTAATAGAGAATCCTTGTGCAGCTAAAACTCCTAAAGTTTTGCAGGGTATATAAACCCGTTTTATTATCATTCTTAGTATTGAGAATTTATCTAATTTTCCATTCTTTTCAGAAAAACCTTAGTTTGGAGATAGCTTATAATTTTAATTCCGAGATTGAAGATTGTTCAGATTTCTGTGATTACCAGTAATTGTAGTTAATGCTTTGAGTGTTTTGGTAAGATTAGTGGTTAGTTTCCTCTCTCTAATTTTCTGTTTACATCATTCCAAAAATTTTCCTTAATTTAATCATAGTTTTCTGGAATTCAAAAATTGTTTTCATTAGTTTCAACATATTAGGCTAGATTTTCTAAGGTCGGGATGCATGAACCCAACCTGATGTGATAGTTGTATGTACATAAAATTAATCCTCTAAATTTAATGGTTTGATTATGACCGTATTGCATAGAAACATGACAATTATAGATCTTTGGATCTCGTTTGCTTTCGGGTAACCAGGATGCTTCAGAATGAAATTCAAGTGTAACTATCATAATAGCGATTTAATTATCATCTGATTAAGTATGATGTGGGCTTGAACCTCATATACGTAATGCTTGTGAGTACTAAATTATGGGTCTAATTAATCATTTGAATTTACGATTAGTTTTATATAATCAATACACTAGGGTTGGGGGATTGTATTCCCGTCTTGTTTTCTTCATCATATAGTTTAAAGTTTCAAATCATTCTTCATCAATATTTTGGGTAATTTAGAATAGTTGCATTTTTCATAATTTCATAATTGCATCTAGTGTAGTTATTCCACAAATCAAATCATCTTTTCCTTTTCCTTTAGAGTCAGAGTTAGGATTCATTCATCTGTCCAATGTCGTTACAACTCTGTTGTCCTATTTTCCTGTGGATACGATCCCGACTTACCGGATTTATTACTAACACGACAGGCTTGCACTTGAGCCTAGAGAGTATGCACTTATGAGACACAGTGTTAGTCGCGTCACAACACCAAAAGCCCTACAGGGGATTATTATGCAACAAAAAGCCAACTCAGGTTAGTCACCAACAATGTTGGTCGTAAAAAACCTGCTCGGGCGGATGGCCCCATGACCATGTGCATTATCACCATAATCTTAGTTATCCTTAAGGAAGTGTGATGACACGACCTAATAGGTAAATTAGATGGAATGATATTTCTATGGTATATTGGACTGGGAGAATGTTTGCACAAACAAAAATAAAGGGCGAACACTTGTCCTTATCATAATTTATTCGGCTTAAGAAACCCAAAATGATCAAAAGCAAGTCTACTAATTTAGAAAAAGGACTATAATGATCATTCATCACTATGTGACCCACAAAGCAATAATTATTAACACATGTTTACTCAGCATATGCTCAAAATATCAAAAGTTAATACACTCTTTCATTAGCTATAACTAGAAGTTAGATTTACATCAAAACCAAAGTATACCAAAGACTTATGATGGCCTAAGATGGCGGGAAGATTATTCAATAATAATCACCATTTGACCATCATCTGGATTATGAGCAAACTCTTCTATATCATGGTCAAGATAGTACTCCAAGAGATGGGAAGGAACGGCACCAACTGTGATCTATTTACCATCCTTTGCGAAAGGATTATAGCACTAGGAGAAACACTCGTCCTAGTATTTATCCAACAACATGGATTCCATGGGTGTCTCAACCTCCCTAAGGGCTATTAACAACCCCCGAGAAAAAGCTGCGTCTTCTGCCCCTTTAAGATTTTCTGGGGCATCTGCCCAACCTACATTGTAGCCCTTTGACCAGGCTTCTTGAGGTCCCATTTTGGATGCATTCCTCATTCTCTCAACATGTTCCTCAAGCCCGATAACCTTGACTTTTAGTTCGGCTACCTCCCTCCTCAGAGCATCATTTTCATCCTGAATAACTTCACCCACTTGGCTAACTTCAATGGCCGCCCAAAGTTTGGTCCTCAAAGTGTTTACTTCTTCTTGAACCGAGGCACCTATGTCCTCCATGTCTTGAAGATTATCCTTCAACCTAGTGACTATCTCATATTGATTCTTATATTGCTCATTTCTTACCCTTAGAGACTTATAGATCTTTATGAAAACTTTATGAGCCTCGAAACATATATTTGGCCTAAAGATCTGCCCTATATGAGGGCTAAAATGAATGTTTATGTCTAAATCAATAGACTACAAATAACACACACCAAATCATGAGAATAATATTAGAACATGAAGATTAAGAAAATGCATTCACAAAAAGAAATATTCCATCTTCATTAATATAGAAAAGTGAGGGGACAAGGACCAATACAGTAAGTCCAGTCGAGATGATTATAAGGTTTCAAAGGAGAAATCATATAAGGAAGAAAGAAAAATTCCTAATCTATGAACCTTAATCCCCCTGATCATCTTCAATAATGCATTTTCCCTTGTTGGTAATAAGCTGCTCCTTGCCAGCATTATCTTCAACACCGACCTTAGCCAAAAATGATCTCAATGCGACCAACAGGTTGAACATCACCCTTTTTATCCTCCTCAAAAGGGTCAAGGTTAGTGGAATGAAATCTTAAGAGCTCGAATTTGGCAAGAGTCCCAACATCCTTTAAGGCCTAGTCCCCACCCTTCTTGAAGGCCACCTTGCATCCATAGCCTAGCAGGTGCTCGGTATCATCATAAGCTTTGTTGAAGCCTTCACAATAACTAATATCTTTCTCTTAGGTAAGTTCCTCCTCTACCTTAACAATCTTACCAAACAAAGCTTCTTGTACCTCGGCCAGCTTGGCCTTCTCGATGATAACCACCTTCTGGGATGATGCAAGTTCATCATAAGCCTTGGTCAACTTCACTCTCTTAGGAGAGCTTCAATAAATGCCTTCCTCTCAGGTTCCAAAGCATATTTCAGCTCCTGTTCATTTATGGATATGTTGTAATGGTCATCCATGAGAGTTATAAAATCAGATAATAATTATGTAGAAAGAGAGAGCAACAAGTCAGTATAGAGAAAATAAACAGTGGAGACAACTTGATAGGTCTATTTTCGGAGAAGTTTTGAAGGCGAGATCGGATTATCCCAATCTCGAAGAGCACTTGCGATCAATAGTGAGCACTTCCCTCTTCAGCAGATTGGGGGTCAGAGAAAGGACATCACCCACGCTAACCCACTCAGCATCTTCATTGAGAGGAGGGACTCTAGAGGATTTTAGGAACAACTTTATCTTGGTTTCCTTCCTCTCCTCCTCTCTTTTCCTCTCCTCTTCTTTCTCCCTATCTCTCTCTATCCTCCTCTCTTTCACTTCTCTCTTCTTATCTTTCTCCTTTTCTTTCCCCTTGTCTGATAGTCTAGAGTCACTAGTCCTGGGGGATTCAGCCTCAGATGTCTTTAAAAACTTTAGCCGAGCAGACAAGATGGTTTGATTGTCATCTTCGAGAAGCCTCAAATTTATTCTCTTTATCAGAGGGGACATGTGTTATTTCTTTCTTCTTCTTCCACTCCCTCATCCTCCTCTGATTCCTATACCTTCTCTTTTAATTCCTCTTCATCCTCTTCTATTATGATTGGGTTAGAAGGACCAATCGTATGAGCTTTTAAATTTTGGACCTTATCGACCGGACGAGCGATAAATATAGTGGTTATATTCTTGTATTCCAAAAGGTTGCCTACCCTTAGTGTTCGTTGTTAGGTAGCCTTTCCTTGATATTTCAGGCTTTCAAAAGCTCATCGACATTAATCTCACTTATGTTAGGCTCCTGGTTTTTTATATGAACTGCAAAACAAAGGGAGAAGAACATTATATAAGAGGATAGAAGTCAGAAAGTAGAACTGGATAATCAGGGAAAGAAAAAAAGAAGCAACTTATTTGTTTCTCTCCATAGTCTGAAATTATAGGGCACCAATGCCTTTTTCCCTCATGAGCAAGAATTAAACCATATTCCTAGTATTCTTTATGGGAGTCCATAAGGTTCACCACCACGACCCTCTCAGCCTTCCTGGTTTTTAAAAACATAAGTCTATCACCAATTCGTGACCACAAATAGCAGTAGCAGATCTCAATAAGGCCTAATTTGTCCTATAAAGGGTGTTTATCCTATGAACTCCATTAACTATCTTCCAAACATCGGGGGCACGCTAGGCAGCCAAAATTTCAAAACATATGAAAAACCTAAGGAATAAGTGGTTCACGATGGTGTGAATCCGGTGCCCCCCTCAATGTCACAAACATTTCGAGGAAGAGGGGCACAATCGATGATCACCCAATTAGGAATATTATAACAATGACTAAACTCAGTTACCGTTTCGTTACTTTGAATCTCCATAATTGTACAAACAAGGAGAAAACCCAAGCTATAACTACACAATAAGTTTTAAGAAAAGCTTAAAAATGAGAGCTATACTTACAGGGATTAATGAAGCTTTGAAAAAAAGGAGGGAGCTGAAGAAGATGAACCTAGAAAAGCTTAAAAATCAAGGAAGAGAGTGAACTGAATTGAACTGATAAGAGGGGATGTATCTCCAATTTGAAACCGAATGATAATGATGAACAAGATCTCCTAAAATGATTTTTGGCGGTTCAAATACCTGGTTGGACAATAGTACCGTTTCCCATTAAAATGAATTATAAGTATACCATGAAGATTTGTTCAGGATACGCTATCCCTGAAATTCTCTTAGATATACAAGAACGACATTTCAAACTCAAGGCGCAAAGATTTTAAGTTATGCCCCCTTTAAAAATTATTGGCCCAAAGTTCACGAGGCCTAAAAGTTTTAGGGGCAATTGTGGGGAACCATTCAATATGGCCCATGAGAGTAGATGACCAACCCGAATTGACCAAAGTGCTGCCCAACCCAAATCATGATTTAATTCACACATGAGTATTTCAAATACACTATAACACTTACGGATATAGTCAAATCAGTTGCCAATAATATCGGTAGATATATTCCGGTACTCCTTGCTTTATTCACATTTTAATTGAGTTCTTTGTACAACTCAATCTCTACTTTGACGCACATATGAATTATAAACCATGACCCGGGGCAAGGGAATGTAAAAAAGAGCATTGAGAGAAACTATAATACGTGAACGTAGGCAAGTTTTCGAACCATATATATTGTTGTTGTGTATGATCTTTACTTTACGTTCTTTGTGATTGTTTCCGTGGATCTCTTTATTATCATATTTCTTGTACTCACAATAGTATATGCATAAATTATATTTTATTCAAAAAAAAATTCTTCAACTTTGGTTAAAACTTTACCATTCCATTACTAAATTCGTTCCTTTAATCCTTTACCAACACATTACCGTGATGACTTAATTTACTCTTTGATTCATTACGATCGATCTATCAACTACCTCATCTTCATAATTTCCCATAATTTAATTATGTACGATTTAAACTTGTATTATCATATCTGTATACCGTTACATAATTTATCCATGTAAGGGCAAATTTCCAATAGAGTCAATTTGTAGTATTGGCTTAACACCGTACAAAATCATTTAAGTCATAGGATAGATGTTCATTTTGTATCTATCAAGCTTATGACATGTTTGGAGTGTTGAAGAGGTAGCGGACATAATTTACATCTTCATCATTGTCAGTTTCAAGTGACACGTTTTGCGTCATCAACATTTGAGGTTCCAAGTCTCCAAAGGTATGAATGCACTATTATATATATAGGAGTTTGGAAAATATTTTTTGGTCGTTATTTTAATTATATTTAAGTGAAAAATTGGATTTATAAGTTTTGGAGATTTTTTTTTTGAAATCTCGTTCGAAAGCCATTCGAACAAACTCGTTCGAATGAGATTTCTAACGAACTTCTAACGATTTGTATTTTAAATTCTTTGAATTCTTTGTTCAAATGAATTCGGTCGAACGAGACATCGAACGAACTTCAAACGTGTTTGGGGCATTTTTGTTCTGAAATATCGTTCGAATGAACCCGTTCGAATGACCCGGGGTGGTTTTCTGACAGTTTTTAAGCAGTTTTATTTTTAACTCCCTACTTTCCCACATGTACACTACTTTTTACCATCACTAAAAAGGACGGGAAGGCTTTTTGAGAGGTTTCTAACATAGTTTTAGAGAAAAATATTTTCTCCAAAAGTTCCCTTTTTGTGTGTTTTAATTTTCAAGAGAAAATCTTCATTAAACACATGTTTACACACCCTTTTTGAATTTATAAAATCAAGTTCCATTATATATATATATATATATATATATATATATATATTGCTTGGAGATTATTTGGCATCGGGTTAATTCTCATCCCATAAAAGAGTTGTTTGGGTTCATCTTTACCCCAAAAATGAGGTTGTCTTATGCTCTGGTGTTCCCACTCGGAGAAAGGCTTTGTGTGCGGGTTGACGGAGACCAAAGCCCCATCGATGGATTCTAAGACTGCGATGGACTTCGTGATTATCAACTACGCGGAGGTGTTTGCAAGAAGAAGTGTCGGTGCTTGAAGAGAGTCAAGTCTAGTGTTTTAAGTCTTTTGTCTTGTAATTCTAGAACCATACCTAGTGGATTTGTAGGCTAGGGTCGTCCAAGGTTTTTTCCATTTGGGTTTTCCTCGTACATCGTCGTGTAGTGAGATTGCTTATTTTATCTTTTTTAACTCACCTAGAATGCATGCTTAGGTTAAAACAGAAATTGGGGTTTAATTTGCAATCTTGCTTTATTTGGTGCTAAATTAATGTTTGTGTAAATTAATTTAATTTTATTCAAGTTGGGATATTTTATTTGACTTAGTTTAATTTTAATTCGGAGAAATTAAAATTTGATACATTTAATTGTGAATTTAAAAAAGAAATGTTAGTTTAAAAGTATATATGTCTTGAACCATCCTATTCCGCATGCGGAAATATAAGTTTAAAATTTGGTGTCTTCCGCGTTTTACAATTGCTATCAGAGTTAGGAGCTCTAAGTTATTGCATTTATGTCCTTCTGCGCTTGTTTTAAAAAAAAGAAATTTCACCGTTTTCAAAATTTAAGTTTTTGATTGTTCAAATTAAGTGTATTGGAAGGCACGAATGAAATCGGAACTTAAATCCCTTGATGAGCGGGTTTGGAAACCGATCATTGTCGGGTGGTCCCCACCGACGTGCTTAGTTGAATTAAGCGTGTTCCTAAACCTGTAGAGAGATGAGTGAGAATGAACTTAAATTAGCAAATTTTAATTCCCGTGGTTTAAATGTTCTTTCTAGTGCAGTCACACCGGATGAATTTTGACGTATCATGACGTGTAAAACATCTAAAGAGGCATGGGATATTTTACAACTCACCCATGAAGGAACTAGTGTCGTGAAGGCTTCGAAACTCTAAAACCTCACCACTCAATTTGAAACCATTAGGATGTTAGAAAGTGAAACCTTTGATGAGTTTTATGCTAGACTTTTTGACATTATTAATTCATCTTTTAATTTGGGAGAAAAGATACCCGATGACCGTGTTGTAAAGAAAATATTAAGGTCCTTACCCGATAGATTTATTCCTAAAGTGACCGTGTTGAATTCTTTACCCACATTGCACTCTACGAAGCTAGAAGAGCTTGTGGGTGATTTACAAACCTATTAACTTGATATTTTTCCCTCCAAAGATGAGAAGAAGAAAGATAAGGGCATTGCCTTGAAAGCCTGGAAGGAGGAAAAACAAGTTTCGGATGATGAGAGTGATATCGACTCGGAGGATATGCCTCTGTTTGCTAGAAAGTTTCAAAAATTTCTTAAGTTTAACAAAGATAAGCTTAAAAATGATTTTAAGAAATTTGTCAAGTCTAACCATTACAAAGACGAGAAAATCCCTAAAATTCAAAATGAAGATCTTAATAGGGATGAGTCTAATAGGTGTTATGGTTGTGAGGGTTATGGCCATAGAGCGCATGAGTGTACCACTAAACTGTGGAGGGAAGTAAAACAGCGAAATTTCAAATAATGCCACCCTTAGTGATGATAGCGATAAGGAAGACGGGCCTGATTCCCCCATTGAGCGCAACTTTACCGCGTTCATGACAAGTCATGTAAGTGAAGGTGAGAAATCGTCCAATGATGATATTATAATACATGGCACTTTCGAGTCCAAAATTTTTGAATCCGATGTTTTTTATGGTTGTAAGAGTGGAGATAAAGAGGAGGTTAATGCGAGTGAACTTCAAGTCGCTTTTTAAGAGTTATATGCCGAATCTATTAAATTAAAATTGGCTAACTTGAAGTTAGAAGCGACTTTGAGAGAACGTGCCAAGGTTAATAATGAGTGTTCTTTAGTTGAAGACTTTAGGACAAGTGAGAGATATCTTCGTGAGAAGCTTGAGTTTGTTAAAAGAGAGAGAGAGATCCTTAGAGGTCTAATGTAAGCTATGAAGAAAGAGCTTCCTTGTTTTAAAGAGAGAAAGTGTTTGCGTGAGTAAAAAAATTTAGAATTGGAAGAAAAATTGGGAGACTCAAGTCGTATCAAATTCGATTTGGAGGGTTGGTCCAAAAAATTAGACAAAATACAAGCAACAGTCCAAATTAAAAATTACATTTGAGATATTGTCTTTGATTCCCAAAATGCTTCAACTAGTTACGCCAAAACCGTATGTTAGGGAGAATCTTCTAGGAACAATTTTAAGGGTCAATCCTTCGATACTACTTTTTTTCGAGTTTTCACTTGTTCACATTGTGATCGAAAAGGTCATCTTATGAAATTTTGTTTTGATCTTAAAAGAGGTCCTAGAAAATCCAAGAGTAAGGTCACCAAGGTCACCCAATCCTAAGATTATCACCCTTAACTTGTTTGGGTTAGGAGATCTGACTGGGTAACTTTACAAGATAGGATTTATCATTCTTATTTTCTATCACATGATAACTCCCATACTAAATCTAAAGGTTAAATGTGTTAACTTTGTTAACATCTACTAGCTTTTGTGTCACTGGTTATATATTCATGTTAGTTGTATGCTTGTTTGTCATTTTATAGTCCATGCTTCATCATATATGCTTTGCAAGAATTATGACTTGCTTATCTTTTGTATATATTTTGTTTTGTTTGGTGTTATTAAAAAAAATACAAAAATATTTTCTTTGTTTTTTTCTTTTGAGTTGAATTTTTTTTGTTTGGTGAAAATGTTTTGAAAAAAAAAACTCAAAAAGATTTGTTTGTGTGTATTTTAGTTTGACACACTTTATGTGGATATAATTGTATTTGAATCCTTTCCCTTTCCTCTTCCATGTGGCTAGAACTTTTGGTTAAGATTTTCAATCCTTAAAATGTTGTTTGTCATGCTTGCATGGAGTGGTTGGATTTTTTGTTGGTTAATGTATTCTATTTTTATCTGCCTCGTTTCACATATGCACGAGCTCATTTGAAATTTAAACTTCACATGTATATTTGATCTAAGTGAGATGTTCTCCTATCAATTTAGTCATCTACATGTTGCTATAACTATAGAGGATTTGTGCATGTAAGAACCGTTTTCGGGACATAAAAAATTACAAAAATATATTTATCCGGTGTAGTTGTGTATCAATGGAATCGGGGTGCGAAAGATAAAATTACTTTGCGTGAAAAGTCATCATTGAATTTTTGGCCTTAAAATAAAAAAAAAATTTTTTTTTTTTTGCCATTATGTATAAAAAAAATATCTAAGGCCTGTTTCGTTTAGTTGATATGTTCAAAAGCAAAAGGAAAAGACAATTATGAGAAGTTGGGTTGGATGTATCAATGGTTTTGCACAATGACTTTGTAACCTAGTTATCCTATATTTGTCATGACTCTATTGGTTTGTAGAATCATTAAAATTCTAGGCTTGTGTGCATTGTGTATGTTTGTTCATTGAGTTCGATTGATATTGTCACATGAGGATATATCTAAATGTGATAGAGTTTTACAATCAAATGAGAAATCTGTGACATGTTTGAGTGATTGGGTTTATATTCCTTTAGTCTCTAGTTCACACCCCTTCACTTCCGTTTACCACATGTATTTGGACACATTTTTGCCATAAGAGTGTGGAAATCTTAATGTATTTTTTGTCATGTGTGGTGTTTATACCTATGTATATGTGTGTGCGCGTAAGTGATATTCATTGTGTGTGTGTGTGTATATATATGGTATTTTTTTCCGAGTCTTTGCTTTGCTTGCTAGTCCATATATTCTTTTAATTCATAAATGGTATCTATTTTGTTGCTAATTTTGGTTGATATCACATGCTTATGTTTAACACATTTGAGTTGGTATCATTTTTTTTGTCGTCGCATCATAGTTGGTATCCTTTGTTATTATGTGGATTAGTTTCATTTTATTATTGTCATATGCTTTATTAAACCTGTTTATGCACCATTGTATGTTTAACTTGTTTCTTCTTAGTTCATATCCCTTGTTTAGACTTTAGGGAGTAATATGGTATTTTCTTTAAATCGAGGGAGAAATAAGTCAGTTTATAATTCTTTATCCCTTGTATATTCCTAAACAGAAAGGGGGAGAAATGGTATCTAAACCTTTAGCTTGGGAAGATTTACCTTAGGGGGAGTCACGGTCTTTCTAGGAAGAGCATTGTTAGATAAATGGGCAAAATTAATTAAGGGGGGAGAATTTAATTGAATGCACTTAATTTTTTCATATTTCCTATGCATTTAATGATTTGTTTGAGTGTGCAGGAATTTCATTTTAGTGGCATTATTTAAGAGGCAAAGCTTCTAAGAGTCGAGTCAAGCGTCTATATTTTTATTTTTTTGGGGTGGGATGTTATGTGTAGACGTGCTTAACGGCCCTTAGTATTTTTGGTTTGGTTTCGTCCCGGAATAGCCAAAGGGGGAGATTTGTAATGGCAACTTTTCAGTTGACTCAATTTGTAGTAATGGCTTAATTCTGGACAAAATAATTTGAGTCATAGGATAGATGTTCATGTTGTACCTACCAAGCCTATGACGTGTTTGGAGTGTTGAAGACGCAGTGGCCAGGCTTTATAGTTTCATCATTGTCGGTTTCAAGTGCCACGTTTTGCATCATCAACATTTGAGGTTCCAAGTCTCCAACGGTATGAATGCACTATTATATATATATGATCCTAGAAAATATTTTTTGCGTGTTATTTTAATTGCATTTAAGTCAAAAATTGGATTTATATTTTTTGGAAAAAAATAATTTTTTCTGAAATCTCATTCGAAAGCCGTTCGAACAAACTCGATTGAACGAGATTTCCAACGAACTTATAGCAATTTTATGTGTTGAATTCTTCGAATTCTCGTTAGAAATTCGTTCAAATGAAGTCGTTCAAACGAGACTTCGAAAGAACTCCAAACATGTTTGGGACATTTTTTTTCCTGAAATGTCGTTCAAACGAGCTCGTTCGAACGACCTGGGGCAGTTTTATGACAGTTTCATTTTTAACCCCCCACTTTCCCTCTCGTCCATTAATTTTTACCGGCACTAAAAAGGACAGGAAGGATTTTTTCAAAACAACTTTTGAGAGGTTTCTAACATAGTTTGAGAGAAAAATCTTTTCTCCAAAATTTCACTTTTTGTGTGTTTTAATTTTCAAGAGAAAATCTTCATTAAACACATTTTTACACACCCATTTTGAGTTTAAATTCAAGTTCCATTATATATATATATATATATATATATATATATATATATATATATATATATATTTCTTGGAGATTGTTTGGCATGGGGTTAATTCTCATCCCATAAAAGAGTTATTTAGGTTCATCTCTACCCCCAAAAGGAGGTTGGCTTGTGCTGCGGAGTTCCCACTCGGAGAAAGGCTTTGTGTGCAGGTTATCGGAGACCAAAGCCCCATCAGTGGATTCCAAGACTGCGATGGACTTTGTGATTTTCAACTAGGCAGAGGTGTTTGCAAGAAGAAGAGTCGGGGCTTGAAGGGAGTCAAGTCGAGTGTTGTAAATCTTTTGTCTTGTAATTGTAAAACCATACCTTGTGAATTTGTAGGCTAGGGACGTCCGAGGTTTTTCTCATTTGGGTTTTCCTCATACATCGTCGTGTAGTGAGATTTTTTATTTTATCTTGTTTAACTCACCTAGAATTCATGCTTAGGTTAAAATGATAAAATTGGGTTTAATTTAAAATCTTGCTTTATTTGGTGCTAAATTAATGTTTGGATAAATTAATTTAATTTTAATTAATTTGGAATAATTTATTTGACTTAGTTTAATTTTAATTTGGAGAAATTAAAATTTGATACATTTAATTGTGAATTTGAAAAAGAAATGTGAGTTTAAAAGTATATGTGTGTTGAACCATCGTATTTCGTATTTGGAAATTTAAGTTTAAAATTTTGGGGCTTTCGCCTTTTACAATTCTTCCCCAAAATTACACCGATTCCGTGTCATTAATCTTCTTTTACCCTTTTTTTTCCTTTAAAAAGAGTTGCACTGTAAATTATCTTTTCACTTTCTTAACCAAAGTCCACCATATAACATTTGTTTTTATGGATGTGCACCGACTGCCACAAATGTCGTAATATTCTTCAATAGCTAGTGGATTTGGGTCGAAACAGATTCTACACTCGTAAGGCTCCGGTCCCTCCTTAAACTTCTCGAATTCTTTGAGTATCTTTTCAATCGTTACATAGTTGGAACCAAATTTCTTAAGTGCACCTTTTAGTCCCTTAATTTACTTTAGTCATTTGACCCATTTAAAAGGCCAAAACCCAAGGTAAATACCACCTTGTCATCCTTGTTATACACTTGATCACGTTTAACGTTTAGTCCTTATTACAAATTTTTTATTTATTACAAATATCTTTACTTTTACAAAGTCTTATTCCATTTCCAAGTTTAATGATCATTTCCATTTCTTGTGTTCCCTTGAAATCTTGTATAATAAGGTCCCTTTTTTAATCAGAAGTTACCATTTTAAGGGAAAAATCACAATTTAATTCTCTTTGGGGTTCATTATTTAAATTATCTATTTTCTAGTGTAAGGAGACAAATTTGCAATTGAGTCCCTTGTTGTTTTGGCTCAATTCCGATAAAAAACGTTCGAGTCATAGGATAGAATACTTGACCATCCTTCAAGCCTATGACTTACTAGAGTTAAAGACATATCGGCCAAGACTTACAAAGGTTCATCATTGTCGAGTTTCAAGTGTTATGTTTCTACGTCATCAACATCATATTCCATTATCTCCAAAGGTATGAATGCATTTCAATATCTATATAGGGAGATTTGGAATAAGTTTATATTGGGTGTATTTTATTTTAAACTAAGGTTTATTTTCAGAAGGTTTCTTTAAAATTTAAAAATAAAGTTTCTGGACTAAAAATGGAATTTTTAAGCTTTCTGTTTTTTCGTTCGAAATTGTCGTTCGAACCAGTTTTTCGTTCGAACGAGAATTTCATTGGAATGGGGATTGCCAACGACTTGCCACTGGAACCTTGTTAGATAGTTCATTCGAACGAAAAACTAGTTCGAACGAAAATGTCATTCGAACGAGATTTCGGCGGGAACAATTTTTGGTAGTTTTTTGGCACTTTTCCACTACTTTGTCCCACTTCTCTTTCACAGTATTTAATGACTTCAAGAATATAATTTTTCAAAGAACTTTTTCCATCTCCTAGAGAGGTTTTGTGAGCTTAATTCTTTCATAGAAAGTTCCCTTGGTGTTTGTTATTCAAATTGATTTATTCAAAGAACAAAACCAAGTTTACACCCAATTGTTTGTTTTAATCCAAGTATCTATCTATCTATCTATCTATCTATCTATCTATCTATCTATCTATCTATCTATCTATCTATCTATCTATCTATCTATCTATCTATCTATCTATCTATATACACATCTTTCTTGGAGAGTTTGTTTGGCACAGGATTACTTATACATCCCACAAACAAGAAGTGGTGTTTGTTGCTGCGGCATTATCACATGGTGAAGGGCACCATGTGTGGTTGACGGTGTTCCTAATGTCTCATTGGTGAAGTCTAAGGTTCCGGTGGAGTTCCGGGGTTGTCGACTAGGCGGAGGTGTTTACAATAAGACGTGTCAAGGCTTGAAAGGGGTCGAGTCGAGTGAAGTATGTCATCTGTCTTGTAATTGTAAAACCATACTTAGTGGACTTAAGCCTAGGGTCATTCGAGGTTTTTTCCCGTTGTGGGTTTTTCCTCGTACATCGCGGCGTAATGATTTATTTGTTGATTTTACCTTTTGCATAATTCACCTAGAACGCATGCTTAGGTAAAAAGATAAAATTGGTTCAAATCACTATTTGTTTCATCTGGTGCAAATTTAATTCGGTTATATTTTAATTTAATTCAAGTCATTAATTTTATTAGATAAAATTTGGTTTAGCCTAATTTGGTAATACTGAAAATATGACTTAGGCAAATTTCTAGGACTTGAGTTAAATTGGCTTAAGTGAAAAATGTATTTATTGTCAAATTTAATTTCACTTTGAGTTTGTTTAATTTTAATTTGAAAGAAATTAAAATCTGTTGTTTGTGTGTCTTTATTTGAACCATCTCGCTTTCGCATCTTTAAAGGAAATTACTTTTTGGTAGAATCTTAAAATTGGGGGCCTCGTGTTCCGACAAGTGGTATCAGAGCCGGATCGCTAATTTATCACGTCAAAGATTCGTTTTTCGGCTTTTATAATTTTTGTGCTCCTTATATTTTTTTAGGTGGTTCATTTTTGTTACTCACTCTTATTTTTTTTGTATCTCTCGATGGGACGTCTTAATGATAATTTGTCCTTTTCTAATGATAATGAAGTTTTTGCTGTTCGAGAGAAATTTAATTGGCTTAATAAGTGTAATGAAAAATTAAGAGAATTAAATTTGAGATTTGCAAAAAGAATTAAATTTCTTGAAAATGAAAATTCTTGTTTTAAAGATAAAGTTGAATTTTTGTAAACCTCGCTATCTCAAAAAGATATTTTTCGTGAAAAGCACATGGACATAAATTACAATTTTTGGTATTTTAGAAAAGTCCAAGAAAGAGAGTGATTGTGGAGAAAAGACTCTTAGGGATAAGTTTGCTCACATTGAGGGGGAGTGTGATAACTTTCTAGGAGTTATAGAAAATTTAAAGAAGGAGTCCCGTAAATTTGAGGAGTCTAATTTATTACTTGAGTCCTAAATTTTAAAAATAAAAAATGATTTACAAAACTCGAGCAGAAGTTATAATGGTGCTAGCTCATCTAGTTCAAATATTTTTGTTGCTAAAGATAAAACCATTATTTGTTTTAGAGGGTCAACTTTATCCAAAGACTTTAGAAAAGGTCACACCTTAGGTAACATTCTTCATGTTTACACATGCTTGCATTGTGGTAGGAAAGGTCACCTTAGGTCATTTTGTTTTAATCTTAAAAGAAGCCCTAGGAAGTCTATGTCTAGCATTTCATTAGTTCCCAAATCCCATCATTTTAAATATACATCTATATGGGTTAGGAAATCATTTTTAAACGCGCTAGATAATAGATTTATTGATTCTCTTTTGCTTTCACATGAAACCGCCCTTGCTAAATTTAAAGGTTGAATGTGTTAGTTTTGTTTGCATACTCTAGCTTTTTGTGCTTCATATTATATATCATTGCTAGGAGTATGCATGTTTACTCATTTTCTAGTCATTGCATAATTACATATCTCATGCTAGAAATCATGACTTGTTTATCTTTTGTAATATATTTCTTTTGATTTGCATTAAATATAAAATACAAAAAGATTTTTTTTTTATCATTTGTGTTTCACCTTTTAGTAATTTAGGCTTAATGAAAAATACAAATAATTTTTGTGTGTCTTTTGAGTAAATTTTTTTTAGGTTAAAAATTTTCAAAAACTCAAAAAGATTTTATTTTGTCTGTATTTTGGTTTTACACACATTTTATGGCATATGTTTTTATCTGAATCCTCATTTCGCTTCCATGTGACTTGAAATTTTGGTTAGAATTTTAATCCTTAAAATATTCTTTTTCATGCTTACATGGAGTAGCTTAAGTTTGACTTTCTTAATTGTAACAACCCTCGATTTTGGGAGGCTCATTTTATATAAATTTTACCGCATAAGGTAATTATACAAAATGTGGGGACTGGGGTAAATATCAATTGAATGAATTGAAAGTTAATATTTACTAGACTGATGCATATTTATTGTATGTGGAAGTAAATATCATCAGGTTGTATGTTTATAGTGTCATGTATTTAAAAATAACAATTAGGTTTAAATAAGATTTGGAACTCGAAATAATGTATAAATTTCCGGATGCCAGTTTAGAGGGTGTAGTTAGTCCCGGAATGTCCGAGACAGTCAAAATAAGTGTCATATTGTATTTTTGGATTTCGGGCACTTTTACCTGGTTTTAACTTAAACACGTATTTGGGAGTCATCTTAATGTGGTATTAACTACTTAAGTTGGGAGTTTTAACTTAAGCCACGATTTTTGTTTCCTAAATCCCTTATTTTCCCATTTTATGTCTTGAACATATAGAGAGAAAAGAGAGAAAGAAAGAAGAAGAGAAAAGAGGAGAAAGAAGAGAAAAATGAATATTGAAGATGGATTGATGCTCCTACTCAAAGAAATATGATATTTTCTACATCAAGCCAAGTTTTCTACTTGCTAATATATGATTTAAGTTCAATAGTTTGTATGATAATTATGTATATTCATTTGGAGATCAAAAATGGAATTTATGGGAATTAAACCATAATCTTAGTTTTGATGATAAACAATGTGGATTATAATGGTTATTAATCATGTAGGACAAATGTTGGGTAGATAAATGTTATTAGTTGTGGGTAAAATTGAAGAGATTGGAGGTTTGGTGGAAATTAGGGCTCAAAACACTTAAAACAAAACTAGGAAATTCTGCAGAACCGAATCGATTCGCCTTGAGACAGTTTCCAGGTCTGGGTGGACCGAACCGATTCGGATGGTCCGAATCGATTTGGCAATTATGCAGAAGGTAGGTTTTCTTGACCGAATCGATTCAGATGATCCGAATTGATTTGCTTTCCTGGATCCGAATCGATTCGGCTAGGCCGAATCGATTCGGAAGCCCTGCATTTTGAGTGATTTTCTTAGTTTTGTCCCAATTCATTTTCTTTTATTCTAGGGCCTAGGAACCTTCTTTAATGAAGTAAACTAAGTGTGCTAGAGTATTAATTGAGTTAGTTACTTTCCCTACGCTAGGAATGGGTTATGTGGGGACTTTTCCGGGGTTATGCCAATTGATGTTAGGGCATTCTTTTTCTAGTAAATTATTATGGAACTAGGATTCCTAGAGTTATGTTTGGGAGACTTTTGGAGCTCAATAGAGCTACATTTATATTGATGGATTATAATAACACCCTAAAAATGTTTGGAGTTAATTAAGAGTTTACTTACCCCTTTGAGGTTGTAGCAACGATATAATTTATCGTATGGCTCCGGATAATAAGTTAGATTATTTACAAAAAGTAAATGGTAGTGGTTTCGGATAAAATGAAACATATATATGGAAATGAAATGGGAATGGTAGTGGTGATGGTAAATGATAATTTACCTAATCATAAATATGGTAAATTTAATTTACTTGATACACACCTCTCTAAATGACATCATAAGGGAAGTTCGCGCGCTTGGTGATGCCCCCTGGCGAATGAATGTAGGGTGGATATAGTTCATAGGCCATATGAGCAATATGTTATGTTTTCTGCGCTGGTGAGGAGATTTCGGGTTTGGTCTTGACTCTCCCGCAGGCATATGGCCACTTCCCGACGTATTGCGTTGTAGGTGCCCAGGTTGTCTTGTATAGATAGGCCCTGGAAGATGATGGTCATTTAGGGGCGCGCCCAGTGGGGAAACTCGGAGGGGCGGTCTTAGAATCGTTATATGTATATAAATATAACTATTCATACTCAAGTGGGACTTGATGTATGAGATATGCCATAAAGAGCATGATGAAGTGCCACAAAGAGCATAATAAAATGCCATAAAGAGCATTTGTTGATAATGATATTCCTGCTAAGGAATGGTAATGCCAGGATGGGCATGTAATTGAAATAAAAAGCCACAAAGAGCTTAAAATTGAGATAAAAGCCATAAAGAGATTATAATTATAGTTATAATTTCCTGATAAGGAATAAGCTATGAAATGAATCGGTGTATTTAATGAAAGCATTTATTTATGTTTTTCTTTCTTTTACCCTGCTTAGTTAAATTAAATTCATGCTTTTCTTCTTTTCCTTAGCTTATGTTTAGAACTGTGTAGATAGATTTCATCGTTTTAGCATGATGATATTCATAACTGTCATACTTTTTATTCATCTGGTAATCATATAGAATCGGGCCCTGACCCGTTTACGTTTCGTGTTGCATATGCATCTTGTCTTTGCTCAGGTACTCCGCTGCAAGGATGCCTAATTTGAGTTCCTATTCCGATGTTTTCGACGAGCCGTGATGCTTTGCGGGTATTATGGGACATTTGGTATAAACGTTTTCATTTTTGCATTCTAGCTATGATCGGGTCTCTTTACTTGGGCGAGAGGCCTAAGCTTTTGTAAATGTCTAATGAAATGTATTATATAAATTATTGAATTGTTCAATATTGTTGTAGATTCTGTGGACCGACAGCATTATTCGGTCCTTTATCGACCCGGAGTGCTTGGCACAAATTGTGGTGGGAATTCCACCTTATAGGTGGGTGGTGTATTCCTTAGGATAAGATTTAGTAGTATTGTATCTACGGTAGATTCGGGTGTGTACATTGAGCTTGTAGTAGTATTTACGCTATTATAGAAGGGTAATGATATGACTTCCGTGGTATGGAAGTTCTATCTTTTCCTCGCTCGTTAGGAAGCGAGTGATGATATTTTAAATGTATATGTATCATATGTGTTACTTGCATTATGTGTCCCTTGGTTTAGGCGCTCTATTATTTGTTTGCATTGTATGTGAATGTTATGACTTATCTCCATGACCAACAAAGTTAAGTAGTAATGCATAGGAGGGGTTCCTTATTTGGATTCCGTTTTTACGGTACGCTCCACGCGTGAACCTTAACGACGTTGGGAGTGGAGAGATGTTATTTTTCCTTTCTCTTATTTTATGTATAAAATGCAGGTAAAGATACTTTGGTTGGTTTGGTGTGATGGAAAGCAAATAAAATTGTAAGGCTAACTCACTTCTAGTTCTAAATGGAACTAGTTATTCTATAATTTCTCTCCTGGATACAGGTTGAGACTTTATAGAGGTGAATCGAGGTAGGTTGGAGATTTTTGTTATTCGTTTAGTTATCTTGTGTGAGTGTTTGATTGTTTGTTTTTCTTATTTATGCATGTTACGCTTATCTCCATGGACAACTAGTTAAGTGGGCATGTGTCGGAGGGGTTCCTTGTTTGGATTTCGCTTTGCGAGACACTCCGCCGCATGAACACTTAATGATGTTGTGAGTGGAGAGGCGCTACTCTTTCTTTCTTTTATTTTTCTGTTGCTCGAAGTTGGGTTGAAAGGTTTAGCCGAGAATCACGTAGAAGAGTGATTAAGGTCTATTAAAGTGCGAGATAGAAGCACTGTATATAGTTCTCTCCTCTAATCGATGTGAGGGAGATTGTGATACGAAGTTAAATTGAGACTTCGAGTTATGCCTTGATAAGAAGGCAATTTGAAAAGATGTATATATGTCATGGGATAGAATTTGTAAGACTTCACAGAAAGTGAATGTATGGTCAGTTAAAAATCGTTAATGAGGCTATGGTGAGATGTAGAAGTAGAATTTTGTTGAAATAATTGCAAGTTAAAATTATCGATCCCGATTATGTGTTTTTGACCGTCACATATTAATGACCGACGATGCGAGGTAGTAGTGTAACGGGAGGGTTCCTTGTTTGGATTTCGCTTCGGCGAGACGTCCCACTCACAAAACCGAGCGAATGTCAGAAGTTGAGATAGGTCTTGGGCACTAGGGATATATTTAGTATTATATGCTTACGATTTAGGTAGGATATATATAGATATACCTTAGGATTTTTAGTATATAAGACCTTGAGGGTAAGTGGCGTTAGTTTAGGATGGTTGTTAGGAGTTGACCACGAATAAGTTGTGGGTTAACTCTATAAGGGATTAGATCCCTAGGAACGAGATTTATGGGGTCTTGAGAGGTTTGGTAGGTTCTACCGAAGGAGATGAGGCCTTTCTTAGAAATAATGTTACGTTGGTAACTTCACTTCCGGGGAGTTATACAGGACGGGTGGACCCTCACTCCTGAGCCCATGATAGTAAGCTCGAGAGTGAGTTTAATGAGTAAGTTTCTGCCAGGATTGGGGAGTAATAATACTGGAGCATAGACACATTGTCTATGCGTCTCACAAGCTTAAACTTGTGGAAAGTATTATCCCATGCTTGAATTAAAATTCATCGTGGTAGTGATCACCTTAAATAGATAAGGCACTACTTCCTGGGTAGGAAATTTGGTCCTTCTCATAAGCAACAAGTTATTGCAATACGTTGTGGGAGGAATCGAGTTGGTGCTCGGAGTTCAGAAGAACTAGTGATTGGATATTTTCTCATTCGCTAAGGGAATGCGATTTGGGGTAGTGGATGTGTCGAGTAGAGAACTCGTCAGAATTAATGGTAATGGCATGGAAGGCCAAGTAGAATGAGCATGACTAGGAAGAATCGGTAGCAAGAGCATTTATGTCTGTGATTGACCATTTCACCTACTCATGTGAAGATGATTATCGATGGAATGAAGAAGGGTATATTCGTAAACATTTGCATTGAATTATCGGCATCGAACTGGTCATGATCCCATTTGAGAAAATTATTGATCGTCGACCCAATCGTTGCATTTCCGGCCATTATGGACGGACTACATGTAGAAGAGTACACCCCATTCTCGATGGAGAAATGATAGAACCATAGGAGGTGCCTATTAAAATAGGGTGGGCCGAGACTAGATATTCGTGTCGGAGGTTTAGTAAAAGTTTTCATGAAGTAATGGGAACCGTATGGAAGTGGCGTATATCCTGCCACCCTAAGGTGGATGGGTGAAAGGGAGGAAATTGACTTATTTCGAAAGGCATATCTCGAACGGGCGCCTTAGTATACATAGTAGATGGGAGCAGTAATTGTATGGATAGAGATTACCGTACAACCATTAGGTATTTGGAATGGTCTTATGGATCATTTCCTAAGGCATGGTATCATGAGTGGCCTAGCGTGGTCGGTTGAGTAATTCTCATACTCGTTGGATGGAACCAACGGGTAATATGTTCCTTGGACTTGGAGTGGTCTCGGGACATTTCTTTAAAGATTTGGCTTTTGAGCCATGCACCTTGAGGAGATACGTCAATACGAGGGAAGTTGAGTAGCGTTGGAGTTAAGCCACTTAGAGTTTGTATGGGTGCCCCACGGTGAGATGTAACATGATTCTCGAGGTTAGGCTATTTGTGTCGAGTCATGTGGACATCGCCTTTCGCCGTAGGAAGCTAGAATTGATAGTTAGAGAGGGAACGCTTTGTGCTATGCTAGAGAACAAAGGAGATAGACTGAGATCGATAGAATCGTCCTTAGTCTGAGTCCTTTTGGGACGTCGTGATAATGAGGGGTTTGTTTAGGATGGTAGAATCCTAGTTTAGAGTAGTATACCCTTTATGAGAATTGGGTATGCCCGAATTTTGGGGGCAAAATTACCTCGTAAGGGGGGGAGTATGTAACAACCCTCGATTTTGGGAGGCTCATTTTATATAAATTTTACCGCATAAGGTAATTATATAAAATGTGGGGACTGGGGTAAATATTAATTGAATGAATTGAAGGTTAATATTTACTAGACTGATGCATATTTACTGTATGTGGAAGTAAATACCATCAGGTTGTATGTTTATAGTGTCATGTATTTAAAAATAACAATTAGGTTTAAATAAGATTTGGAACTCGAAATAATGTATAAATTTCTGGATGCCAGTTTAGAGGGTGTAGTTAGTCCCGGAATGTCCGAGACAGTCAAAATAAGTGCCATATTGTATTTTTGGATTTCGGGCACTTTTACCTGGTTTTAACTTAAACACGTATTTGGGAGTCATCTTAATGTGGTATTAACTACTTAAGTTGGGATTTTTAACTTAAGCCACGATTTTTGTTTCCTAAATCCCTTATTTTCCCATTTTATGTCTTGAACATATAGAGAGAAAAGAGAGAAAGAAAGAAGAAGAGAAAAGAGGAGAAAGAAGAGAAAAATGAAGATTAAAGATGGATTGATGCTCCTACTTAATGAAATATGATATTTCCTACATCAAGCCAAGTTTTCTACTTGCTAATATATGATTTAAGTTGAATGGTTTGTATGATATTTATGTATATTCATATGGAGATCAAAAATGGAATTTATGGGGATTAAACCATAATCTTAGTTTTGATGATAAAAAATGTGGATTATAATGGTTATTAATCATGTAGGACAAATGTTGGGTAGATAAATGTTATTAGTTGTGGGTAAAATTGAAGAGATTGTAGGTTTGGGGGAAATTAGGGCTCAAAACACTTAGAATAAAACTAGGAAATTCTGCAGAACCGAATCGATTCGCCTTGAGACAGTTTCCAGGTCTGGGTTGACCGAATCGATTCGGATGGTCCGAATCGATTCGGCAATTATGCAGAAGGTAGGTTTTCTTGACCGAATCGATTCAGATGGTCCGAATCGATTCACTTTCCTGGATCTGAATCGATTCGGCTAGGCCGAATCGATTCGGAAGCCCTGCATTTTGAGTGATTTTCTTAGTTTTGTCCCAATTCATTTTCTTTTATTCTAGGGCCTAGGAACCTTCTTTAATGAAGTAAAATAAGTGTCCTAGAGTATTAATTGAGTTAGTTACTTTCCCAACGCTAGGAATGGGTTATGTGGGGACTTTTCCGGGGTTATGCCAATTGATGTTAGGGCATTCTTTTTCTAGTAAATTATTATGCAACTAGGATTTCTAGAGTTATGTTTGGGAGACTTTTGGAGCTCAATAGAGCTACATTTATATTGATGGATTATAATAACACCCTAAAAATGTTTGGAGTTAATTAAGAGTTTACTTACCCCTTTGAGGTTGTAGCAACGATATAATTTATCGTATGGCTCCGGATAATAAGTTAGATTATTTACAAAAAGTAAATGGTAGTGGTTTCGGATAAAATGAAACATATACATGGAAATGAAATGGGAATGGTAGTGATGATGGTAAATGATAATTTACTTAATCATAAATATGGTAAATTTAATTTACTTGATACACACCTCTCTAAATGACATCATAAGGGAAGTTCGCGCGCTTGGTGATGCCCCCTGGCGAATGACTGTAGGGTGGATATAGTTCATAGGACATATGAGCAATATGTTATGTTTTCTGCACTGGTGAGGAGATTTCGGGTTTGGTCTTGACTCTCCCGCAGGCATATGGCCACTTCCCGACGTATTGCGTTGTAGGTGCCCAGGTTGTCTTGTATAGATAGGCCCTGGAAGATAATGGTCATTTAGGGGCGCACCCAGTGGGGAAACTCGGAGGGGCGGTCTTAAAATCGTTATATGTATATAAATATAACTATTCATACTCAAGTGGGACTTGATGTATGAGATATGCCATAAAGAGCATGATGAAGTGCCACAAAGAGCATAATAAAATGCCATAAAGAGCATTTGTTGATAATGATATTCCTGCTAAGGAATGGTAATGCCAGGATGGGCATGTAATTGAAATAAAAAGCCACAAAGAGCTTAAAATTGAGATAAAATCCATAAAGAGATTATAATTATAGTTATAATTTCCTGATAAGGAATAAGCTATGAAATGAATCGGTGTATTTAATGAAAGAATTTATTTATGTTTATCTTTCTTTTACCCTGCTTAGTTAAATTAAATTCATGCTTTTCTTCTTTTCCTTAGCTTATGTTTAGAATTGTGTAGATAGATTTCATCGTTTTAGCATGCTGATATTCATAACTGTCATACTTTTTATTCATCTGGTAATCATATAGAATCGGGCCCTGACCCGTTTACGTTTCGTGTTGCATATGCATCTTGTCTTCGCTCAGGTACTCCACCGCAAGGATGCCTAATTTGAGTTCCTATTCCGATGTTTTCGACGAGCCGTGATGCTTTGCGGGTATTACAGGACATTTGGTATAGACGTTTCCCGACGTATTGCGTCGTAGGTTCCCAGGTTGTCTTGTATAGATAGGCCCTGGAAGATGATGGTCATTTAGGGGCGTGCCCAGTGGGGAAACTCGGAGGGGCGGTCTTAGAATCGTTATATGTATATAAATATAACTGTTCATAATCAAGTGGGACTTGATGTATGAGATTTGACATAAAGAGCATGATGAAGTGCCACAAAGAGCACAATAAAATGACATAAAGAGCATTTGTTGATAATGATATTCCTGCTAAGGAATGGTAATGCCAGGATGGGCATGTAATTGAAATAAAAAGCCACAAAGAGCTTAAAATTGAGATAAAAGCCATAAAGAGCTTATAATTATAGTTATAATTTCCTGATTAGGAATAAGCTATGAAATGAATCGGTGTATTAAATGAAAGTATTTATTTATGTTTATCTTTCTTTTCCCCTGCTTAGTTAAATTAAATTAATGCTTTTCTTCTTTTCCTTAGTTTATGTTTAGAACTGTGTAGATAGATTTCATCTTTTTAGCATGATGATATTCATAACTATTATACTTTTTATTCATCTGGTAATCATATAGAACCGGGCTCTGACCCGTTTACATTTCTTGTTGCATATGCATCTTGTCTCCGCTCAGGAACTCCGCCACAAGGATGCCTGATTTGAATTCCTATTTCGATGTTTTCGACGAGCCGTGATGCTTTGCGGGTATTACAGGACATTTGGTATAGACATTTTCATTTTTGCATTCTAGCTATGATCGGGTCTCTTTACTCGGGCGAGAGGCCCAAGCTTTTGTAAATGTCTAATGAAATGTATTTATATAAATTATTGAATTGTTCAATATTGTTGTAGATTCTGTGGACCGATAGCATTATTCGGTCCTTTATCTTACTTACTTTTATTTTATATATATATACTCTTGGGGTTTCTCCTATCTTTTAAGGAATTGGGTTGTTTAAATTCTTTCTTTAACTTTAAAACAAAATTTTTGGCAACCCGTTTTCTGAAATATTGGGTGGTTATCGTGGATACTCTATATTTTTATTGTGATGCTGAGAATGATTCCATCTATGATTCCGTTATATTGGAGTACTGGGCTGGCCACCCCTTATTTTGGTGAGCGGGTTGTCACATTAATGGATTCACTTTTATATGCCTTTACACACATGCACAAACTTGTTGAACCTTAACATCACATGTTATATTTGAGCTTTGTGAGGTGTTCTCCTACTAATCTTATCATCTACATGTTATGTGACTTAGGAGGACTAGTACATGTCCCAATCCATTGCACGTGAGATGTAAAAACTAATATGTATAAATGTGCATGGGGAAGGGCTTCGAAAGGAAAAATATTATCCTTTGCGATTAAGCCACCATTTGCTTGGACCTAAAAGAAATACGTGGTCCAAATGCGTAAAAGATTAATGGCATTAAAACAAAAATAATTTTCCAAGGCCTAATTTATTTAGTTGATTTATTCATTTAAAAGAATAATATATATGCTTCTTGAGGGAGTTTGGATGATAAATCAACGGTTTGCACAATGTCCGTTTATCCTAGTTGTGCATTCAATGTCATGACTCTATTGGTTTGCAGAATCATCAACATGCTAGGCTTGTATGCATTGTGTTTGTTTGTTCATTAGTTCACTTTATCCTGTCACATAATGGCTAAATTCTAGTTGATAAAATTTTGCAATCAAATGCGAACTACGTGAACACGTTTAAGTGATCGGGTTTAATTCATTGGTATCTTATTCACACCCCTTCACTTTCGTTTCCATATGACACATTTATTCTATAAGAGTGTGAAAAAACTTATGTTATTTAGTTTTGTGTCATTTTAGTGTTTATATCTATATGTGTGTACTTATGCTTAGTTTGAATCTATTGTGTATACATATATATAATATTTTGTTTGTTTTTTAGTCTTTGCCATGATTAGCTAGTTCATTTATGCTTTTAACTCATTTTTGGTATCTATCTTGTTGCGAATTTTGTTTCGATATCACATGCTTAGATTACTACAATCAATTGATATCTTTTGTTATCGCACCATAGTTGATATTCAAATCTATATGTGGATTAGTTGAATTTTAGTTGCACATGTGCTTTAATGTTCTCATCACTTTATGCACTATTGCATGTTTAGCTTGTTATCCCAATCTAGTGATCCCTTGTTTAGTTAAGGGGGTGTATATGCTTTTACTGGGGGAACTAAGTTATCTTTTGATACTTTAGACTTTGTCTATTCCTGAACAAAAAGGGGGAGAATGATAGGGGGAGAAATGCTATCTAATACTATTTTAATCGTATCTTAGTTTAGGAGATTTAACTTAGTGGGAGTCGCGACCTTCTTAGGTAGATCATTTGATAAAGGGGGAGAATTAATTAAGGGGGAGTCTGTATCTAAATTGCATTTAATACTTTAATATTCCCTATGTGTTTAGTGTGTTGCTTAAGTGTGCAGGCATTGTAAAGCGACATCTATTTAAAGTGGCAAAGAGTTTAATTTTAAAGTGGTATTTCGAGTCAAGCATTGTACTCTTTCTTTGGGGGGGATGTTTTTGAGTCTAGTGAGCTTGACGACCCTTTAGGATTTTTGTTTAGTTTTTGTCCCGGAATAGCCAAAGGGGGAGATTTGTAAGGACACAAATTTGCAATTGAGTCCCTTATTGTTTTCGCTCAATTCCGGAGAAAAATGTTCGAGTCATAGGATATAATACTTGACCATCCTTCAAGCCTATGACTTACTAGAGTTTAAGACATATCGGCCAAGACTTACAAAGGTTCATCATTGCTGAGTTTCAAGTGCTATGTTTCTACGTCATCAACATCATATTCCACAGTCTCCAAAGGTATTAATGCATTTCTATATCTATATAGGGAGATTTGGAATAAGTTTGTATTGGGTGTATTTTATTTTAAACTAAGGTTTATTTTTAGAAGGTTTCTTTAAAATTTTAAAATAAAGTTTCTGGGCTAAAAATGGAATTTTTAAGCTTTTTGATTTTTCATTCGAAATTGTCGTTCGAACAAATTTTTCGTTCGAATGAGAATTTCGTTCGAACGAGGATTGCCAACGACTTGCCACTGGAACCTCGTTAGACAGTTCGTTCGAACGAGATTTTGGCGGGAATAGTTTTTGACAGTTTTTTGGCACTTTCCCACTACTTTGTCCCACTTCTCTTTCACAATATTTAATGACTTTGGGAATAAAAAATTTCTAAGAACTTTTTCCATCTCCTAAAGAGGTTTTTTGAGCTTATTTCTTTCATAAAAAGTTCCATTTGTGGTTGTTATTCAAATTGATTTATTCAAAGAACAAAACCAAGTTTACACCCAATTGTTTGTTTTAACCCAAGTTTCTCTCTCTCTCTCTCTCTCTCTCTATATATATATATATATATATATATATATATATATATATATATATATACATCTTGCTTGGAGAGTTTGTTTGGCACGGGATTCATCTCTACCTTAAAGGAGAGTTTGGTTTACTTCTACATCCCACAAAGAAGAAGAGGTGTTTGTTGCTGCGGCATTCTCACATGGTGACAGGCACCATGTGTGGTTGACAGTGTTTGTAATGTCTCATTAGTGAACTCCAAGGTTCCGCTGGAGTTTCGGCGTTATCGACTAGGCGGAGGTGTTTACGAGAAGACGCGTCAAGGCTTGAAAGTGGTCGAGTCGAGTGAAGTAAGTCATCTGTCTTGTAATTGTAAAACCATACTTAGTGGACTTAAGGCTAGGGTCGCCCGAGGTTTTTTCCCGTTGTGGGTTTTTCCTCGTACATCGCGGCATAGTGATTTATTTATTTATTTTACCTTTTGAATAATTCACCTAGAACGCATGCTTAGGTAAAAAGATAAAATTGGTTCAAATCACTACTTGTTTCATTTGGTGCAAATTTAATTCGGGTATATTTTAATTTAATTCAAGTCTTTTTTTATTGGATAAAATTTGGTTTAGCCTCATTTGGTAATATTGAAAATATGACTTTGGAAAATTTCTAGGACTTGGGTTAAATTTGTTTAAGTGAAAAATGTATTTGTTGTCTAATTTAATTTCACTTTGAGTTTGTCTAATTTTAATTTGAAAGAAATTAAAGTTTGGTGTTTGTGTGTCTCAATTTGAACCATCTCGCTTCCGCATCTTTAAAGGAAATTACTTTTTGGTAAAATCTTAAAATTGGGGGCTTCGTGTCCCAACATCTAGTCTTATTTATACTCCATCGCTTTCATCATAAAATATTTAAAGCTTTTCCATTTGGATCCATATTTATGACACTCCACTTTCTGCCCGTTAAAAGTGTTTAACAACATTTTTATACTTTCGTTCGCCTTAAAATCACATTCTTTATTTAAAAAATATTTCAAAAATATTACTCAAATACTTTCATGTAAATAAATGTTTAAACTTGTTGACCTTAAGTCCAAAGTCACAATACGTAACTTTTCCTGAATTTTCAGACATAAAGTATCGACCCTTCTTATTTATTATTTCTCTTTATTAAATAATATATATTTACATAATTTTTACTCGTTACTTTCATAAGAATATAATTGTAATATTTTGAATTCCATTGAAAAATTATTCAAAACATTCCAATCTCACATTTTCATAAGCATTTTCATGAAGATGTCAACTTTTAACACATTAGTAGATTTTTACTTCATAAAAATCAGTATTATATATTCAACACTTACATTTAACATTTCACTTTGATATAAAATTATTCCATAATTTCGTAACTATCATGCACAATATATTTTCAGAATATAAACATACCATAAAATAAGCCCTACCTCTAGTTAATAAATCCTCCAAAGTTTTGTTGAAAATATGCTCCAAATGTCAATAAAATCTCTAAGAAGGCTCCATCTAAGTAACCCCCTTCAAAACTCCGTAAAATAATCATCTAGACTCCATAAAAATATTCCAAATAAAACTTCCAGAAATGACTCAGGAGCACTCCAAAATATACCCCCAACAATACCTCCAAAACATACCACATTTAAACTTGTCCTGAAATTCTAAAATAGTGGTTTTGGGGTTCAACTTTGTATATAATATTCTCTTAGCCGCATGAATTGAGTGGGTTTTAAGAGAGAGAAAATGGATGTGTGGTATTTGAGCTCTTGGATATTTTAATGGGAGTCTAAACCTGTATTTAACAAATGAGAGAGAGTGGTACGTGATACGAGGATACGTTTGGATTACATATTAAATCTCAGGGTAAATATATGTCAAGTTTTGACATTATAAGCCCTAATAAGATTTTCATTTCATCCAGGCTAACCATCCCCTATGGTTTTTAACTTATATGGATAAGGGAAATTCCTGTGAAAACTCAAATTGTTCTTCCCAAATCTATTTCTTTTACAACCATATTCACTTCAAATTTTTGTTTACACATCCCACATATATCCCATTTCTTATGCCTACAATATTTGACTCTTTTCTTTCTTAATTTGTTTTTATCTCACGTATGAGCATGTAGAATCGCAAATCTCTTGCAATTCTTTTATCTTTTTATAGCTATGGTACTATGTTCCACGCCTCACTCTTAGTCTCTCATATGATGTTAAGCTAAATGTAAATTTTGTTTTGCATAAGGATTTTTGCATGTCCATATGACTCGATGTCTATATTTCTACGAATTCTTTATTCTGATATTACCACGTGTTTCCCTATGCAGTATAATTCAAGTAAACATGAGACTTTCAATTTCTCACACCCCTAAAAGTGGTCCATAAGATTTTTTTTGATTAACAATTACTTGGATTCATCAATAATTAATTTTGTGTGTTTCTTCTAATTAATCCAAGCAATATCTCATGCGCATACGACAACAATTAAAAAGTCACGTGGCCCCTTAATTGCCAAATAATTCTTTGCTAAAAAAAATTATTTGTCACAAACACCATATATTTTATTAACGAAAATAGAATTTTACCAAAAATGAGGTTTATACCCCATGTATTAAAACAACCTCAAATATATATTCGTAACACTCACTCAACATTATTAACACAATACGAGTGGTTCACGCACTTTTATTTTTCCGTTTCAAGCCAATTACCATTTTCCCATTAATTGTACTTTTTATGCATGCACTTCATGCATACATCAAGAAAAGTTCGAACATGATATGAAAATTCATATTTGATATATTCAACCTCCGTATACTGCATATATATTTTTTCATGCAAACTTCTTGTGGAAATGTTGGATTTAAACATAAATTATACTTTTTAACACTTATGTGACCAATGCATAAATAAAGGGTATAACACTTGTGCAACACATGTAACTATTTTATGTCAAACTTTTATGCGACCCAAATATCTAATCATTACTTTAGTTATTAAAATAAATGGTATTTCATTCTTCACTCCTTAGGAAATTTCATCCTCAAAATTCCTTCCTTCATCCATAACCATTAATGCATTTATTTATCCCAATCATGTAACTATTTTTTCTCATAGGTCACCCATAATAATCAATCTTCTTAGTGTCTATGTAAGAATTTCAAGCCTCAATGTTTATTATTCCTTAAGAATTATCATCACCATCTTGTGTCGCAATATGAATGCCTACTTGCACACTTGTTGGATCACCTACCAATGACGCACAGATTTCCTTGTGACTTTCTCACTCAGAGAAAAAATCTACACAGGCTAAAACCATAAACATCACCTATTAGCCCAAAGTCTCAATTCAACACACACACCAACATCTAATTCGTATTTATCGTGTCACTTATATTGTGTACAGACGTACAATCACTCTCCAACCTCATTCCTAGGTAATTCCTAACTATTCCTCAAGACTCACGAATCCTTGAACTTAATATTTGCTTGTAACCCATTATTGCAATCACCCAAACCTCGTGGGATCAATAGAGGACCATTTATCTCTTTGGTAATGCGTCTCACTAAACTCAACACATTAAATAACCATTAAAATTTAATTTCATATGTGACCATTTTCCTTTACATACAAATTTCATGTATTCCTACCCTTTCTTTAGGTTTTACAATCTATATATCTTGTATTGGGGCACTACACTAAATTCGCAATGTACGGTAACACACAACGATGACATTCTCATTGAAGTCGACTATGTAATTCAATGACTCCGCTTCCACCCTTTAGGGTCATCACTGAATCAACCCTTGCCTATGAAACCTCGTGCCCAAGGTTTTGGTCGTGTTCTATGTCCGAACGGGGAACATACTATCATCCACTTGGACCAAAGAAGCAAACAATCACACCTAATCAATTTTATTTACCCATACGACCATTCACAGACATATCAGGATGCTCATGCCACCCTAAAATTATAATCACGTGGATAATGCCCTCAGTTACCATTATGCATCTGACATGCCAGGCCTAACTCACACCAAGACTAAGTTAAATTGCACGGTACTCATATAGCCGCTGAGCAACAACGTTTCAACCATTGGGAGAAAATCAAATGTAATCGAAATAAGACGAACTATTTGGACATACCTTCGCGAAACTCAAACAATTTCCGCATACAGATGACAAACCTTTTCTTACTTATTGTAGACTCAACAATACATGTTACTATAAATATCAACAAATTTACTTACTATAGATCGTTGTATTACTTTCCTGGACTCGCACCTTGACCTAAGACACTCATCGTCAATGAGGTCGATCATCAAATTTATCAAATTTACGTAACAACTATGAGCACGTGCTATTAGAGAGATCGTAAAAATGGGCTTTTCTCTTCAAAATTGATGCCAACTTATTTTGTTCATCATGGTGAATATATAAATTTCTAATAATAATTGCTGAAATGCTAAAGGCCTTCCTTAGAAACAATACATGACATTCTCCATTAATTAGTGAAAACACAATGAACCTCAAGGATAAAATGTACCACCTGCCCACATGACTTTGATAGTACCCATCTGAGTCGGTGACTTTATGTGACCCGATTGATCTTTAGACCCTACGAGATGAATCGTGGGTCAAATTTGGGTAATATGATGGCCTTAGTGCAATTAATCAAAATTAGAATGGATTTAATGTTAATATTAGAAAAGTTTACGATCGTTTGAACGACATTCAGAGTCGTTCGAACGAGATTCAAATATCGTTCAAACGGTATTCTTATGTCCATCGAACAAAATATCGTTGTATAGGAAAACCTAACCTCGTTTGAAACACATTTGAATGAGATGTAGTTTTTGTTCGAATGATATTCAGTCAGATTCAGACGAAACGGTAGTTCTTGTTCGAATAAGATCCATTCTCATTTAAAAGAGATGGTTAAAATCAATTTTTACATATTCCAAAATGTTGTGAAAACCAAGACCGTTCGATTTAGACACATGCATCCTCCCACAATAGCTAGTCATTTCGAGTTAGGGGTTTTGGTCAATTTTGGGATTTGATCCCTACGAGTTTTTGAGTATTTAAGGGGTGTTAAGGACATTTTGGTTCATTCAAAATCAGATTTTCTCTCTCTTTCTAGGTCTTGAGATCTCCTCCTCCTGCAACCACCTTCTACCACCCTAGCACCACAATTCATCAACCCCAAACCACCATACTTTAATCCTTTTCCACCATATTTAAGCCCATAAAACCCATATACACCATTTGTCAATCAAGATATAAATTCATGGAGTTATTGTTGGGGGTTTTCAAATAAGAAATGAAGAAGATTAATGGAGTTTGAAGGGGTTTTGCTTAGATCTTTCATAGTGGAATCCTTGGTGGAGGTAGGCAATCTCATTAAGGCCACCTTAGGAGGTGGAAGATTGACATCTTTTTCTACATTTCATCCGTCGTTGTTGAAGCTTCATTTGAGGTGAAAAACTCTATTCTTTAGGTTTAAGAACTCTATTTCCTTATTATTTGGTCTTATATGTATAGTTTAAGAGTATAATGCCTGTATGTTGTAAGAAAGTTAATCCTCATGATTTGTGTAAAATGGTTTACAAAGGATTCCAAGAGTGTTGAGTAAAATGATATATTTCATGAAAACTTGGTGTTAAACTTTTTATGGTATAAAATATTTTGAAAATAATATTTATCTTTTTGAGATATTTGATGAAAGAAATCTTGGAGTTTTCTTGTAACAATGGCATTTTTATGAAAGTGTATGTTGATGTAAAAAATTAGATCGCTCTAATTATTCAATCACAGATAAATAAAATGAAACAAAGATTTTTAAAGTGGTTCAGCCTTATAAGAATGGCCTACGTCCACTGTTATGTTATTGCTGAGTGTTTGGGAATTCTCGATTACAAGTTCAGTCAAGAAATTTCGGTCCCTTTGAATGAGGGTGATACAAGGTATTTATAGCCCTTAGGCTGTACAAGAATGGGTTGATACATTAAATGATATACCATATGAAAGGGTAATACATTTAATGCAGCGTGTGCGTCAAGATGATAAACATTCAATGAATAGTTGAACTGTTGACATTCTCGCAATTAATACTACGGCCGAGATGCAGCTCAGACCGCCTTAGTTGCTCGTCGCTATAGAGTTCCTCGGAGCGCTAGAGTACCTCGGAATGTTGCAGTTCCTCGGTATATCCTCGTTGCTCGGGGAAAACATGAGTTGGTCGAGGAAATGAACTTCCTCGTTATTATTGTACCACGTAGATTGACAAGTGTCTTCGTATGATTCGTCCACATCAGCATATTAATTTTGGTATCAACAGTGTACATTTGTGCAAGTTTGAAGAACAAAGTCTGCCTTTAGTCTTGAAAACATGTTTTTGCAAATATTATGAAATTTCTTGAATAAATCATGTGTTAAACTCATTCTCTTGGGTTTGGGGGCTTAAAATCCCTCTTCCCATGTATAGGAACTTGTAGTATTTTGATGACAAGTATATAAACAAGTTTAGTGAAGGTTTTAATAAGTTTTAACATGAAATCTGGAAAGTATAAATTTCATCCCTTAAAGTGTATTCATAAGTGAGGAAAATGTGATATGTGTATGGTTTCAAAACTACATGCGATGATAAGGGAAATTGGCTCTTTCTTTGTAAAGTAGTCTTAAAAATGCCAAATGATTTCTTTGATAAAGAAAGTAATGAAATAAAGGGATTTCTAACTTGCGAAGTATATTACACCAAAGTGTTGAATGAGTGTTAATGGGTTAAAAATATTTAAAAAGATCGTGTGTGTAACCTAATAATATTTTTGGAAAATAACACATGTGAAAATGGAGGAAAAGACAAGTTGAAGACAAATATGTAAAATGGTAATTTTACGTAACGTAACATTTTTATGAAATAAAAATGTTGGAAAAGGTGTTACATAAAATGGTCCTAAATAAAAGTAATTTTTTGGATAAAATTCAACGTATGTGTATAAAGAAGAAGAAATGGTGATTTTCAAAGTGTAACATAAGATGCAGTGCGATCCCTGGGTTTTGACTTCGGCCAATAAAAGTGAAAAAATGTGGACATTTGATAAATGTTAAAACACATTAATATAGACTTGGATGAGACCGAGAAATAATTAAAAAGGGCCTGGAGCCCTAGGGTGAAAGACATAAGAACACTGGCCAGAGCATATGGTGGTGTAGTCGATGATTTGGATCCCATTAAGGAACGCAATTAGTGTAGGATTCCGAGAAAAAATAATGAGACATGTGGAAAATTGTAACACCCCGTATTTTTTAGAATATATAATTTAAATAATTTAGTGATAGAAGATTTAATTAAATTGGTGAATTGGAGAAATTATTTAATTTAGAGAATTCATATTAATTTGTTGAATTAAGATTTATTTAATTTGGGTTATTTTTGGAAAATACAAGTGTCGTAAATTGAGGGTGAAATTGGAGATTTTAGTTAAGTAACTCGGATGACGATTCTGAGTGCACGGTTGATTTTATTCAACTTGGAGATTTTAGTTAAATTGGAGATTTTAGTCAAGCCCCATCGGGTTCCCGCCCACGCCCGCCCCTAATGGAGCGGGTTAAAAACCCATTTGAAATAAACGGGGCGGGTATGATTTTTTAAAACCCGTTTATTAAACGGGGAGGGTTCGGGTTTACTATATATAGGCATAACACGTCCCGCCCCCCGCCCCGCCCCGTTTATTTCTTATAATTACCAAAATACTCATATTTAATATATTATTTACACTAAAAAATCTCTCTCTCTCTCTCTATATATATATATATAAGTTAGATATGCGGTATGCGGGTTTAACATACGGGTTTTAGCCCGCCCCAGAAGGGTTTTTGACCCACTTAATCTAAACAGGGAAGGGTGGGGCAGGGCGAATTTAGGGGGATTACACTTAAATGGGTTCGAGGCGGGTTAAAAAAAACCATCGCGGGGCGGGCCGGGTTTTAAAAAAAATTCATGGGGCGGGTTTGGGTTATAACAAACTCGCCCCAAACCCGAATCGTTGTCATCCCCATATGGGAGATAATGTAATCGAGGTTTGGATTGAAGTTGGAAAGCTTTGGAGTTTAAAAATGGTGGAAAAAGCAGTCGACGAAGATGACTGATATATGGTCGATCGATCAACCCAATTTATCAATTGATCGACCCCTTCAATTATTGTAAAACATGAAATTATAGATCTTTTCGTCACGGTCACGTGGGCACCGACCTCGTATTTTTCTGATTTGTTTTGAATTAGTTATGATTTGTGACACCCCACCTAATTAAATATAGGGTGATCAGTCCGTTACCAAATTTTAAAACAGGATATACAGTCGGTTCATTCTTAGCATCACTGTCGAAAATAATATAATCCATATTAATCACCTATAATATAATTAAGCTAACTTTTCAAAATATTTTCCCTTTTTAATACAACCATTTAACCACAACATTCCAAAAGTAAATTATAAACCATTCACCATACATAGGAATAATAATTACTGAACAAGAATTTAATACGGAATTAAATAAGACTGGGTAAAACCTCTCAGTTCAAAACTCCAACCCATAAAAGAAACTAAATGCAATATCTCCGATAAAAGACTTGAAGTTGGGGGGACATACCCTAAATATGAAGTCTTAGATAAACTGAAGGAAAAGAACAAAATGCCTCTACTACAAGGACCTATAGCTTCCATAATAGCTGCAGCATGTCTACCAATTCGATCTCTAATCCGGGTACCCCTGTAGCTGAGCACCTGGTATAATATATATATATAGCAAAAGAAAGAAAAGATGCAATAAATGGGTCAGGGATCGAGGTTTAGAAATGACTTAACAAGTATTTAAAACTTGTTCTTAAAACAAGTCTTATACGCATGTTAGTTATCGAATTCTCACATGAGCTTCTCACCTCTCATCTATTGTGCACGCCTAATGTACATCTAATTTTACCCCTAGTTATACCACCCAGTCTATTTAGTCTGAAGTCATTCTAATAGTATCTATACTCACCAGTAGTGTACTCGTATCGCCCATACAATAAGTTTTCAAATTAGCCTATGTCTAACGGCTAATTAATATGTTTTCTCGTTTTCATAATAAATCAATTATACTCTTAGGATTTATTTTATATATTAATTTTTTTTATCTCTACTAACTATACATAGTAGAATGATTCACAAGATTATATATATATATATATATATATATATATATATATATATAGGGAGAGGTTCACAAGTGGACCAAAAGAATGGAATTTTTAATGGACCTTAACAAAAAATACATAATAACACATTAATTTTAATTCCTATAGTGTAATTGGTCTGCGCCAGCGGCACCAAATACGCGTGTCGATCGATCCCCCACCCATCCCACCCCCATCCTCCCACCCCCATGGCAGCCCTGCTGTTATAAGGGCTGCCACAAGGGCTGCTTTGGTGATGGTGGTGGTTGGGGGGGTGGGGGGGCGGTGGGGGGTGGGGGGTGGGGGGGTAGTGGGGTGAAGGTGTGGTCTCGGGTGCCGCTGGCGCGGACCAATTACACTATAGGAATTAAAATTAATGTGTTATTATGTGTTTTTTGTTAAGGTCCATTAAAAAGTCCATTCTTTTGGTCCACTTGTGAACCTCTCCCTATATATATATATATATATATATATATATATATATATATATTCTAATACTATTCCCCCAGGCTAAGACCCATTAGCACAACTAACCATAATAATACTGCACCCCCGGATTATCATCGAGTAGTGCACCTATAACAATAATCTTGTACCCCCGGGTTATCACCCATTAGTACACTTATAATAATATTCTTGTACCCCCGATTTATGACCCATTAGTACACTTAACAATGGAATCCATAAACCCCCGAGTTATCACTCATTAGTGCACCTAATAATAATATTCTTGCACCCTCGGGTTATCACCCATTACTGCTCTTACTAATAATATCACATAATAGGCATACACACATCCTATTATAATTTATAGGTATTTCTTCAACCTACATATATACTTATCATACGTATTTTAAATCTCAACATTACATATAGTATAAATATTTATTTTACTATCTCTCTCATAATGTCCAAGGTACATGTGGCCATCCCCGATCCTCGTCATGGGCGGGCGCGTGAACGAAGGATCCTCGGGTCTCGTGCATCCCTCTCGGGAGCGCTTCGACCGACGTCATTTGAGATGAGGTGTAAAAATGTAGAGAGATTTAGAGTCGCCAGTCCATTTTACTCAAAACAGACAAAAGAAAAAGGGGAAGCCATCCCGAAGGATGGCATCCAAAGACATACTGGTGCATACGAAAGCAAAATAATTTGAGAAGGGTTCGGAGGCTAATTTACGAAATGGGAAGGTGTTAGGCACCCATTCCGCCCTTTCGGTCTCTCATGGATGTTTGTTGTTTTCCTTTTTATTTTCCCCGTGATATGTGTGCATGCGTATATATATAATGGAGATAGGAATCCTCGACTTGTATCATGGAAGAGATAAAGCTAGTCATCCGTAGGACGGTATAAAAATAATATTAGAAAATAAGATTTACGTGATTACCCTTACGTTGAACGTTATAACGGAACAATAACGCTTATGGGGTTATATGTCACTAAGAACACGTATATAGAATATAAAAAAATTGGATTTCGAGAAATTAGAGAATGAGAGAGAAAGTGAGAATAGGACTCGAATATCGGGTTTTACCCTGAGATGCCTACGTAACCTATAAAGGCATCAAAGTCCATGTAATTTGCATAAAAAATGAGGGGTGGGGTTTATTCCATAAATCCAAATGGGAGATCTCTTATTTATGAATGTGTGTGTGTGTGTGTAGAAAAAGTGTTTTAGTTGTGAGAAAAGTGTGAGAAAAGTATGAGAATCCCTATTTGAAATTTATGAGCAAACCCTCTTTTTCTTGTTTTTTGGGTTTTGTTTATATGAAAATAAGAGATGTGCAATAATACTAAGTAAAAAGTATATTAGGATGTGTAAGATGTGATAATAAAAAGTGCTAAGTAATAAAACAAGTTATTGCGAATTTAAGAGAATTTGAAGAGAAAGTTGAGAAAGTTGGACCTTCTTGAAGATCTTGAGCTTGATCTTGAATGTTGGAGAGCAGCCCTTGCACTTGGATGATGGTGGAGAGTGGCTAATTCACCAAGTTTGATGAAAAGGATGATGAAAAGTGGATGATAGAAATGGAATTGGATGTTGAAATCGCGTTGTCTTGGAGAGAGGTTTTTGGGATTTGCTGAGAACGATTTTTCTCAGATCTGGGCTCCCTTTGCAAATGAGGTGAAGACCTCCTTTTATAGGCCCAAGTCACTACCAATCGTCATAGACCTAGGCCTTTTCGAAAAATTAGCTGCCAAGGGCAAACCATTGGTCATAATCACACACGGGGTGGACCGTTGGATAGGTAATTCAGAGACCTTTGAAAGTCCCTAGGACTGTTCCCGGGTTTGGGAGTTGACTTTGGGTCAAATATGGCTCGAAAGCATTTGTCAGTCCATTGAACGGGGAATCATTCGAACGCAAATGGATCGTCCATCCGCATGGTAAGTCTGAATCATGCACGGGGTGGATCATTGGAAAGGTTAGGAGATATACTTCAACATTATAAAGAGTTTGACCTAGTTTGGGTTGTTGACTTTGTTCAACCGGGCCTTGGAAGCATTCGGTAACCTCTTACAGTCAAACGGATCATTCGTCCGCATGGTAAGTCAGAATCGCGCATGGAGCGGGCCATTGGAAAGGGGTTTTGGTGCCCTTCAAAGATTCATTCAATCTTGATTGAGCTGAAGAGTTGACTTAGGTCAAATAGAGCTCGGGAGCGACCGGTGGCCTCTAGATCAAGTTTCAGATGCAAACGAATCGTTCATCCACATAGTAAGTCCGAATCGCACACGGAGCGGACAATTGGAAAGGGGTTTCAGTGACCTTTGAAGATTCATTAAGCCTTAGTCGAGCTGAAGATTTTGAATTTTTGGTCAAACGGAGCTTGGGAGTGCCCGATGGCTTCTAGGTCAGTACTCGGGGTATGACCTGGGTTTGTAGTGATGAAAGGAGGTACTAGGTACCTAAGTAAGGTTAGGGGGTAATAGAATACGGTATCTATAGAGCCCCTCGATGGGTTAGTCTGGAACAAATGATAGCCATCGAATAGACACCACATGATGCTTTTGAGGGGGAGGGTTGAGGCCAATTCTGAGGACCTGAGGGGTGTGCTGGGGATGACCAAATTTGTGGGTCAAAGACAAATCTGCGACCTTAAGTGATGAGGGTGACCGATTCTGCGGGTCAAAGCTAATTCTGTGGGCTTAGGGTGAAGATCTAATAATCGAGATCAATTCTGACCTAAGAGTGGTGATGACCGAGGACCGAGGTTAATTTTGACCTAACTCAGGTGAAAATCCAAGACCGAGGTCAATTCTGACCTAAGAGTGGTGACAACCGATGATCGAGGTCAATTCTGACCTAACTCAAGTGATGATCCAAGACCAACGTCAATTCTGACCTAAGAGTGGTGACGACCGAGGATCGTGGTCATTTCTAACCTAACTCAGGTGATGATCTAGGACTGAGGTCAATTTTGACCTAAGAGTGCTGATGACCATGGACCGAGGTTAATTCTGACCTAACTCGGGTGACGATCCAAGATCGAGGTAAATTCTAACTTAGTAGTGGTGACGATCGTGGACCGAGGTCAATTCTGACCTAACTCAGGTGACGGTCCAAGACCGAGGTCAATTCTAACATAAGAGTGGTGATGACCGAGGACCGAGGTCAATTCTGACCTAACTTAGGTGATGATCCAAGACTGAGGTCAATTCTGACCTAAGAGTGGTGACGACCAAGGACCGAGGTCAATTCTGACCTAACTCAGGCAACGATCCAAGACCGAGGTCTATTCTAACCTAAGAGTGGATAGAGATTGAATTTTGACACTGCTGGAGAAAGTGCCTTGTGATTTTGATTTGAGTCGGGGAGCTGATAGCTGGGGAAGTTTTTGTTTCTTTAGGAGGCCTCGCAGGGGGGGGGAGGGGGAACAAGCCAGTTTTGGTACTGTAACAAATTCACTGGGGAAGTGATCAGGCGATCCTTAGAGATCCTTCGGTGCTTTACCGGGAGGAGATTCACTTAGTTTTTGAGGATTTTGCTAGGAAAGAGGGGTTTCGCTTGAGGTAATGCAAAATTTTCCTCGTGAAAATGCTCTAAATCCTTCCTGGGATTTTTAGGTTTTTTTCAAGGATTTCTGGTAATTTTTGGGAATTTCTGTACGAAATTTAAGGGGGGTGCCGGTCGGCATGGTATTAGGGGTTCCATTCAACAGTGGCACAGACTTTTGGACTACCTCGGGAAGGTAAGGAGTCAGTGCCTATCGGTATGGTGGGGGTCAGTGCCGATCGGCATGGCGTTTGGCATCCTATATAAAGGGGGTGAATCCCTTTATTTTTTCACAGCTTCTTTGCTTTCTCTCTTTCTGTGATTTCTCTTAAATCATTCTAGCATTCCGATCTTTAAGAAATGGCCGCTTTTGTGAGCACTACAGTCCACAGGTAGTGGTTGATCATTGATGACTGGGCGAATGTGGAGTGGAGGGCCATGGCGTCTCTTACTTTGGGGAGTGAGAACTCCTTTGATGCGTTTGAGCCTGTTGCGGATGAGCGAACTTTGTTGTGGGAGCCATCGCGTCATCGCGCTTTGAGAGTGAATCCTAGTGGTTATGTAAGTAACCCAACCTTTGGCTTTCTTTTCTTTTTGGTCATTTTTCTTTCTTTCTTGACTTCTGATGAGATTTTTCCTTTTTGCCAGTTTGATATTTCTTTGAAGAACATGAGCACCCGCAGGATGACGGGTCTCTGGGATGTCTGGGAGAATCTCCCACATGTGGTGCATTGGGTGATATCATCAGCGAGTTTTGGGAGGTTGGCATCTGCGCTGGATGAGATTCCTCGTTCGACAGCGGTCCTGTCCACTTTGGGGGAGAGGTGGTGGGATACTACCCACATCTTCCATTTTGGCTTCGAGGAGATGACTGTGACTCCCATAGATGTGCAGCTGTTGGGGCTGGATTGTGATGGAGAGCAGATAGAGTTGGATCGCTCTTTGTGGGTGAGACCGGAGGCAGTGCGTGCGGCACTTGGTGATGTAGGAAGGATAGTTTCTAGGGATTCTATCCGGCTATCCCTACTGAAGGATGTTCTGTTGGGCAAGGTGATTGATGTGGAGGATGGGCTGCAAGTGAGGCAGATGGCCCGATTATTTATTTTGCTGGTGTTGGGAGGTTTCATGGTGGCGTCGAGCGGCGACGTCGTCCATTTGTGGTTCTTGCCGTACCTGAGGATGTTTTCGAACATCCTTTTTTATGATTGGGGGAGTCTTACTTTGGTGACCCTATACTCTTCTCTGGATGCACTTAGCCGGTGCTGTCGGCAGACTTTTACTGGAGCCACATATCTTCTTGAGGTATTCTTCAGTTTGCGCATTTCTTTTCATGCATTCGCATTTTCCTTTCACGCATTCACATTTTCCTTATGTGTCTCTTTTTATTTGTGAATTCTTATCTTTTGACATACGTGGTTTTATGAGGTGATTGGGTGAAATACCCCGCTGATCGCTCTGAAGGACGACACTGTTAGGGACTCCTGCCTATTGTATCAATGGCGTAAGGCCAATCGGTAGTCGAAGGGATCTCTCTCTCTGGAGGCAGTGCGTCGGGTATTGAATGACCTGACCAGTGGTAGGGTAAGACTCTTTCCATTTTCAATCTTGGTTTTTGCACCTTCTGATCTTGTATTGATTTATGTCTGCTTGGAGATTTTCAGGTGACCTTTTATCCCTGGGGGACAACCATTCAGGATGCGGGGATGATCGTGGTGAATGCGCAGATGAGACATTTACTGGCACATGAGATCGGCCATTCCTGGTATCTTGGGGAGAGGGTGGTTCGCCAGATTGCTGAGGAGGAGGTGATGGTTCCACCTGCGCAGCCTCCTATGTCTAAAAGGCGGGAGCGACTGCTGTCGGAGGATGTGAGGATCACGGCGATGATCGACGAGTCCTACTTATTGTACACTGATACGGCTGCACCGTATGACTATATGGACTTTATGACGAGCTGGTTGATGGCCCACAACATATATGATCCCCTGCCTTTCTCTCCTACGAATTCGAGTCAGGCGGTGGGATCTTCTCACGATGGCAGCGATCTGACGGCATCTACAGCGGTGACGACTTTAGAGGTTCCTTTTATGCGGTTGCATACCCCTTCGTACAACATTTGACGGGATGATGGAGGGATGGTGCCTATGCTGCATCGTCCTCATGCGATGGATCCGGAGGAGTTGGGTTTGACATAGGAGGTCCTCCGACCTGCCGTATACCTTTCTATTCTTCTCTTTCTTTCTTTTCTATTTTGGTCACCTCTGCTTTGATACTGATTTTGCCTTTTTCTTGCAGCAAGTCCGAGTGTCGACCAATTGCCTAAGAGACACCAGAGACTGGATATCTTCGACGACTGCCCATATTCGGGATGCGGTTCCTATTCCTTCTTTCTTCTTGACATCTGCTTCGTTCGGAGAGGACTCTGGCTCGGGTAGTGGGGATTCATCATCTCACCGTAGGGGAAAGAGAGCGTGTCGCAGGGGTGGAAGCTCTTAGAGAGAAAGGTGGGTGTGTGTGTGTGTGTGAGAGAGAGAGAGAGAGAGAATGTGGGTTCGGGCTGAGTCCCGTTGTTTTTGTTTTTTCTTTTTATTTCCTGCAAAATTAATGTAACACATAAACAAATAGATGCAATCCAATGGAGTTTTTTTTATTATCTTTTATTAATGATGAATGAATGCATGCACATGCGCTTTTTACTTTACTGCTGAGACCCTAAAAAGGAGTATTTTTGAAGGAAAGTTTTTAATTAAAAGGGGAAATTATATAAGGAGAAAAAGGAATTTTGAAATTCTGTTGATAATATCAATTTAGTTTTGTTGAGTTTTCTGATTGGACAAAAGTGAAAAAAAGAGAAATTTTTAAAAATAGGGGGTTACCGATCGATAAGCACCCTGTCGTGCCTATCGACAGTTCAGTCCAGTCCCATCAATTCAAAGTTTTGATTGGTACCCTCTTCAGCCTTTTGTATTTTGTGAGGTAGGAATCCCTTCGATTTATGTAGGGATTATGTCTCTTGTAAGGGTTCTCAAGTATAAAAAGGGGGTAAGGGTGGAGTGTTTTAATCACACCTTCGCATTCTTAGTTACTTTCCCACTATCTCTTAGCCTTGCAAGATGGATCTCCCTGGTAGCATTGAGTTTGCTAACTACCTCGAAACCTTGGAAGCAATGTGCTCTTATAATGTTGACTATGATGCTTTCAACATGCGTCGAGTCTCCTTGTGATGCAATCGGCCTATTGAATGGAACATGCTGATGGCGGCGGTACAATTCTGGTACCCCTAAGACCATGTATTCGGCTTTAGGTTGGATGAAGTTTGTCCTACCTACGAGGAATTTTCTGCCATGCTGGGTATAAATCCCAGTGTTACCGCGGCTTTGTCTGAATTTTCCCGTTCTCCCAGGGATTTGTTGGCCGGGCTTCTTCATATTTCGCCTTCGGCGGCCAGATCACTTGTTGCTGGAGGAATGATCTCCCTCACGACGGTGATACAGTCCATGCATTTGCCTGAAGTAGGTGATGTTATCTATGCTGGAGCTGTTGCTCTTCACTTGGTTTCAAAATTAATGCTAGTGACTGAGGAACTGTTGGTGGACCCGCAACTTGCAGCCATTACTTCGTGGATGTCATACCGTCGCAATCCTGCGACGGTGATACTGGCGGAGATGTTGAATGGTCTGGATGCCTGACAATAAGGTCGTTCTGACTTTCTAAGGGATAGTCCCGTGCTGCTGTTCATGTGGTTGTCTGAAAGACTCTGCCTGGTGACTCCTCCAGAATATCCTTTATCGGCTGTACCCAACTTATTTTTGCGTCACTTATTCTATGTTGGCCTAGATATTGCGAGCTAGGAGAATTGATTTATGGAGCACGGGGCTCAAAATTTGTACTAGTCAGTGCCTTGGTGGGGGTAGTTGTAGCCTGTTCTGGATCTAGGAGAGTACTCATATGTACGATTGGTTGGTCTCAGACAGACCTCTTTTTATTTCCCTCGGCGGCTTCTGTGCCAATTTGGCTGGGCACAGGTTGTGCCACCTCGGACACTAAATTTCTTTCCGATAGAGGTTTTGACCGAGCGCCTGCGTCTGTTGCATGGATCTTTGTGGGAGAATCGGCGTCCGTCGACCCGTCCCTCTCAGTCTGTCAGGAGAGTTTGACATATCCCTCGGGATTTTATGAAGTGGTTGTGGAGGTGAGTAGTCAGAAAGATATTGGCAGTGGAGACTAGACAAAGGTGGTTTGTTTTATTTAACACCATAGAAGGGGGTGTTGTGGTTTTTTCGAAGCTGGTTCAGGCTCATCGGTCCATGGAGTGTTTACGGCACTCTATTCAGGCGGGGGAAATTTGGGGACCCCAGGATGTAGATGATGAGGGTGCAGGATCCTCTAGTAGCTATGGGTAGGACTCTTGGAATGTTTATTTCTTGTAATAGGGAATCGATGTGGGGATTTTATTTGGCTTTTTATGGCAGTAGGGGGAAGGGAGTTATCCATTCCTTTTATTATGTAATATGTGCTTTAATTTCTTATTAATGAAATAAGCAAGTTTCTGATCATCCAGCAGTGCCTTTCGATGAATTTTTTAATTTTGAATTATCTATACCGATCGCTAAGGCATACATAATCCTTTTGTTAAAGTATTTCTTAGAATGAACTGCCGCTCTCAGAAATAAGATAAGAATAGTATTTTATGAAAAAGAAAGGGTCGTGCTCCGGTAAGATGTATGAGTTGCCTACGTACCTCTGGAGATTTTGATTTTTTTTTTATTTTTCTTAAAAAATGGTTTTTTGCAGAGGATCAAGCCCACGTAGTTCTGGGTAGAGGGAAATAAAGAGAGTTTTTTTAGAATAGAAGGGAGATGATAAGAGTCTAGCGCGCCGAGATTCCAGACTAGGGGTAGAATTTCTTGAGATGTTCCAGGTTGACTGGACGAGCCATATCCTCCCCATCTAGGTCAGTGAACATGGCGGCGCCGCCGAATAAGATTTTCTTCCCAATGTAGGTGCCATTCCAATTGGGCTTAAATTTCCCTCTAGGATCCCAGATGGGTTCTATTATCTCCTTGAGGGCTAAATCCCCTTCTCGAACACCGCGAACCTTGACTCTCTTGTTGAATGATCGCACTATCCGGCGATGGTACCCCTGTATGTGGTAAAGATCTTTCAATCTCCTTTTATTTAGGAGGGTCAGCTCATCGAGATGTCTTTGGCACCAATCTTCTTCATTAACTTTGCTTTCGAGCATGACGCATAGCGAGGGTACTTCCATCTCCACAGGTAGGACTGCTTCCATGTCGTAGACCAGAGAGTAAGGGGTAGCCCCAGTAGAGGTTCGGATTGAGATTCGATAACCCCAGAGGGAATACGGGATCCGGTCGACCCGATCCCTACAGCTTCCGATCATCTTGATGATGATGGCTTTGAGGTTCTTATTATCGGCCTCAACTGCACCATTGGTCTGATGTCGATAGGGAGAAGATTTGTGTCTCTAAATCCCGTACTCGTTGACTACTTATGTGACTTCTGCTTCAAAGTGCAACTCGTTATCTGACACTAAATCGTGCGGGACTCCATATCGGCAGATGATATTTTTCTTGAGGAATTTGGCCACTTTCTTGGCATTCAATACTGCGTATGACTCAGCTTCAACCCATTTAGTGAAGTAATCAATGGAAACTAGGATGAACTCATGTCCGTTTGAAGCCTTTGGTGTAACCTTCCCTATGATGTCGACACCCCAGGTGGAGAACGTCCAGGGAGAGGTCATGTTGTATAATTCTCGCGGAGGCAGGTATTGAAGATTAGAGAACTGTTGGCATTTGAGGCATCTCCAGACATAGGTGGTGCAATCTTGGGCCATGGTGGCCCAGTAGTAACCCTGTCGGATGATCTACTTGGCAATTATGTTATCATTAATATAGGGCCTGCATTCCCCGTTGTGGATCTTCTGCATTATCTTCTCAATTTCAGCCCCTGCAATACAGTGTAGATGAGTTCCATCGAAGTTCCTATTGAGTAGAGCTTTATGATAGATGATGTACTGGGCGACCAATCTTTAGAGGGTCGTTCGGTCTTTCTTGTTGGAACCCTCAGGATACCTACCATGTTTGAGGAGGCACCAGATATCATAGTACCAGCAATCGACTAGTTCGGGATCTTCGATGGAGACAAGCTCAATATGGTAGTAGTGGGTTTGTTTGTCTTATTTTTGAACTAGGAAGGGGGTCATTGTTATTCCTTCGGGCATGTCGACCATGGAGGCCAAGGTAGCAAGAGCATCGTCTAGGTTATTCTTTGCTCGAGGTAGATAATGGAAGGTGATATCTCGAAATCGGGAGGCTAACTCTTTTAAGTGGGCATGGAAGGGTTGGAGCTTTTCATCCTTGAATTTCCACTTTCTGAGCATTTGATCGATGATGAGGGAAGAGTCCCCGTAGACATCAAGGTATTGAATACCTTTCTTGAGAGAAACTTTGAGGCCTACTGTGCATGCCTCGTATTCCGTCATGTTGTTGGTGCAAGGGAAATCCAATTTGATGGCGATGGGAGTGTGGGAGTCATCAGGGGTGATCAGAAGTATCCCAATGCCGTATCCCTTTTTATTGGTAGTGCCATTAAAGAACATTTACCATATAAAGTTATCTTGAGTGGTGCAAAGGATATTTTCATCTGGGATTCGGAGATCCAGACATCTGCTTCTTCTATGGGGTAATCAGCGAGGTAGCTAGAGATGTCTCTTCCTTTAATGGATTTTTGCATGATGTACACGATATCGAACTTGGTTAGGAGAATCAACCATCAAGCCATTCAACTGGATAAGGCGGGTTTCTCAAGCAGGTATTTGATGGGGAAGGCGAGCATGTAGTGTCATAACTTTTGGGTGACCCAGGCAAGTGCGACACACGCCTTTTCCAAAGAAGTGAATTTGACCTCATACCCGACCAATTTGCGACTAGCATAATAGATGGATCTATCTTTACGGGATTCCTCAAGGTATTGGGCTAGCAAAGCCCCAGCTGCAGTGTTGTCTTTAGTTAGGTATAGGAGCGAAAGGAGACAAGGCTGTGGTGGCATGAGCATTGGAGGTTGGGTCAGATATTATTTAATTCGGTCAAAAGCTTCTTGGCAGGCCTCATTCCAAACCTTGGTTTAATCCTTTCAAAGGATCTTAAAGATCGGTTCACAGATGGAGGTTAGCTGGCTAATGAACCAGCTGATATATTACAATTTCCCAAGAAAACCTCGGACTTCTTTCTATGTTCGGGGTGGTGGCATCTCAACTAATTCCTTCAGCTTTCTAGGATCTGATTCTATCCCTTTCTCACTGACCATAAATCCCAAGAGTTTTCCCTTTGTAACGCCAAAGACACACTTCTGTGGATTGAGTCTCATCTGATACCGTCGCAGTCGTTCGAAGAACTTCCGGATAGCGGGAATATGACCTTCTCTATTTTTAGACTTGATAATTATATCATCAACATAAATATCAACCTCTTTGTGAATCAGATCATGCAGGATGGTTATGGCATCCCTTTGGTAGGTAGCTCCAGCATTCTTGAGACCAAATGGCATAACGGTGTAGCAAAAGGTTCCCCATGGGGTGATGAATGCGGTTTTTTTTTTTGTGGTCTGGGTGCATATTGATTTGGTTATATCCGACAAATCCGTCAATGAATGACTTGAGAGAATGACCAGTTGTGTTGTCCACGATCATGTCGATATTGGGTAACGGATAATCATCATTTGGAGAAGCATTGTTTAAATCTCGGTAGTCTACACACATTCGAACCTTCCCTCCTGATTTCGGCACAGGTACAATGTTGGCTAGCCATGTGGGATATTCAATCTCACGAATGAAGCCCGCGTTTAACTGTTTGACCACCTCTTCTTTGACCTTGAGCGACCATTCGGTGCGGAGCTTTCTTAATTTTTGTTTAATCGACTTGTAATCTGGGAGAGTGGGGATCTCGTGCTGAGCTATTTCAGGATAAATGCCGGGAATATCATCATAGGACCATGTGAAGACATCCACAAATTTCTTTAGCAATTCTTCGAGTTGTACGCGCGCATTCTCGTCAAGGGTGGCCCCTATCCTAATCTCACGCAATTGGCTACTAGAACTGAGATTAATAACAACAATCTCCTCTTCATTAACTTGAACGCAGTTATGTTGTTTATTATTAACCTTATTTAGATCAATTAAGAATAGTTCATTTGCAAAATCATCATCATCAAAAGTTCGATTAGAATCCAAACAATTAATGTAAGGCACATCAAGATACTCAAAATCTTCTTTTATTTCATTGATAAGAAAGATAGCATTGAGAACCTTATCAAAAGAGGTATCGATTACATTTGAACAAGGATAGACAACAGAAGAATAAATAGGGTAAACATTGGGGTTAGGGGAGATTTCAAGAGGTAGAACTGGCACAACATGATAGTTGAGGAGGGGTGTATCAACAGTTTTAATCAGATGGGATGGATCCATTGATGTAGTGCCTAAATGAACCATGCAAAGTGCCAGCCCAAGTGTCTGTAAGTTGAAGGAATCTTCAGAATCACTTTCCTCAGTCTCTTCGATATCTTTGGTGAGCGATTACACTCGGTGTTGGAAACTTTCGGCCCATGAGTAGCTATATTGGAAAAAGATCTCCATTCCAGGCTTCATCTTCTTATCTGTGTGGTCATACCATGGTTCTGAAAAATCGAAAAAGGGGAAGTCTTTGATGAAGGTTCTCAGTGGGCAGACATTCAAGGCGGATCCGTTACCGATAAGAGAGAGTGGCACGACCTTCCCCATAACTTAAACGGAGATGTTGAGTGCATGATTGTGATTTGGCCCAACTCTGGGGATTTCTTCTTCAGAAAATGATAGAATTCAGGTAGAGGTCAAGGATCCGACCAGATTTATCGCTTCTTCTGGTGTGGTGGAAGGAGGAACTATAGGTCGAGTGAGCAGCTTGATTAAATCATTTCTGTGTAGCTGAGAAGACATGAAAATCCCCCATAGAGTGATGTTAGCATGAGTTTTCTTCAGTTGATCGAGGACCTTGCTCTCCTCGATGGTCATCTCTGGTATAGGAAGGTTTTCAGCGCCCTTCCCTTTGTTATTTGCTAGTAGTGAGGTTGGAACCTGGTAATGTCTCCATGATCTCGTTATGTGATTTACTGAAGAAGGGAAGAACATGAATCCCCACTACCCCAAATCTTGCGAATGGTCACGCCAAGTGGGTCACGGCCCAAGTCCACGACCAGATGGTCGCGAACTTGGGCCGTAACCCACTTAATATTTGGTGTGACCATATTTATTACCACATTAAATTATTAATGCTCGAAAAGTGGTCACGGACCAAGTCTGTGACCACAGTGGTCGCGGACTTACGCCGTAACCAGGTCGTGACCATCTTGGCGCCAAACAAGCACCAAAATTCCCTCCAAGCTTGGTCACGGGTGGGTCACGGCTCAAGTCCGTGACCCATGACATGACGAAGAAGAGAGTACACATATTGGGGGTCACGGCTTAGGGCCGTGACCATTTTTTTGTGTGGGTCACGGCTAAGGGCCGTGACCATACACCATTCAAGTTCTAGGGTTGCTGAAAAGGGTCGCGCATCACTTATCGAGGGTCACGGCTACGGGCAGTGACCATTTCTTGGTATGGGTCACGGCTATAGACTGTGACCATTCCTCATTCAAGCAGTAAGTGTGGTGGAAAAGTCTCCAGCATGGTGGGTCACGGCTCTAGGCCGTGACGAGTTCGAACAAGCCAGAATACCTCATCTACAATTTATTGGTCGCGCACATGGTGGGTCACGGCATTAGGCCGTGACTAGGTCGAAGTAGCCAGCCCTACTTTTCCTGCATTTTATTGGTCGCGTGCATGGGGTCACGGCTCTTGGCCGTGACGAGGTTCATGTGTTAAAAATGAAAATTACCCGCTGCTTCTAATTTCTTATTAAAAATGAAAATACATACCAGTGTAAGGCTGTTAGGGCTAAGCGATTCACATGCGATTTTGTTTGGATTTCAGTTGGATTTGCAAACATAAATCTACCCTGGTATGTATTGATTCATTTGGATTTCGTTATTTCTGTCTAAAGCCCTAATTTCTGTGTATATATGTGTAGATTTATCTTTGTATGTGTGTGTATGTATAGATTTATGTTTATATCTGTGTGTATGTATAGATTTATGTGTATATATATGTTTTTGTGTGTAACTATGAACAAATAAATTGTTTTTTTTATCAATAAATCGTATATTGTATGTGTGTGTATGTATAGATTGTATGTGTGTGTATGTATAGATTTATGTCAAAAAAAATATTAGGGTTTAGTAAACCCTAAATAGTATGTGTGTGTATGTATATATTATGTCAATAAACCCTAGATTGTATGTGTGTGTTTGTATAGATTATGCCAATAAACCTAGATTATATGTGTGTGTTTGTATAGATTATGCCAATAAACCTAGATTGTATGTGTGTGTATTTTTTTTACAAAATAGAATTAAATGGATTTTTAATGAGTAAAAAAATTTACATCCACCTTGTCGTGATTTTATTGGGGGTTATATGCGTGCCACCCTAAATAGTATGCGGTGGAGACCGGTGGAGACCGAGTTGGGGGTTAGAAGCAACAAATAAACCCTTAAGAATTCTGTAAGTGTTAGTTTTGTTCTGTAAGTATTGGATTTTGAAATGTAATAAAAATCAATTGTAATCTTCTCCATATGTGTGCATCTAATTTTTTTCTCAGTAGTAATCCTTATATACGTGAAAGAAAATATCAATGAGGATTAACGAATTTCAGTTCAAACAAGTTTACCACGAGTCAAGTTGGGACAGTGAGTGATGAATGAACTAGCCATGGTTTTCTTCCTTTGGTTTTGAATTTGTTTTTTTGGTTCTACCATTTTTTAATTGAATATAACCGTTTGCAAAAAAATCATTATTTTTTCACTGTCATAGGATACATTGATGTTGGGGTCGAACTACTATCAAACATAATCTGAAATTGCATCACTGCTGGCATAGAGAAGGTTCTGATTAGCGTTGGGTGTAACAAAATATCCAGGTAATGGATAGACCTATGATGAACTTTATTTTAAGGTTAAATATGCATTGAATCAATTTTTTTAATTATTTTGGGTTTCGATCCTATTTATGTCTAAACCCCATAATTTTAATTCTTTTGTGTTCCCTATAGCTTGGGTATTGTTGGCGCATTTGTTTCTTGTCCCTTCCAGTGGGGGGGGGGGGGGGGGGGGGAGAACATACCTTAAGCATAAAAACATGCCATCGAAGGGTGAAAATGTAAAACAGCCTTAAAACGGTCCCATAAGAGTCACGAACCCCTCGTACGGGACTAATGTGACTCGTAGGAACCGACCGCGTAGTCACGGGGCTCCCGGTTTGAGTGTAGTATGTAAATTTGCAAAAAGTTAGACTTAAGCATAAAAACATGCCATCGAAGGGTGAAAACATAAAATAGCCATAAAACGGTCCCGTAAGAGTCACGAACACCTCGCACGGGATTAATGTAACTCATAGAAATCGATCGCATAGTCACGGGGCTCCCGATTAGACTGTACGGCATAAATTTGCAAAAAAATATAGACTTGAGCATAAAAACATGTCATCGAAGGGTGAAAACGTACAACAAGCACAAAACGGTCCCGTAAGAGTCACGAACACCTCGCACGAGACCAATGTGACTCGTAGGAACCGACCACGTAGTAACGGAGATTCCGGGTTGAGTGTACGACGCAAATTTGCAAAAAATTATACTTGAACATAAAAACATGCCATCGAAGGGTGAAAACCTAAAATAGCCACTAAACGGTCCGGTAAGAGTCACGAACACCTCACACGGGACCAATGTGACTTGAAGGAACCGACGGCATAGTCACGGGGCTCCTGGTTTGATTGTACGACGTAAATTTGCAAACATTTAGACTTGCATGCCATCGAAGGGTGAAAACGTAAAACAACATTAAAACGGTCCCGTAAGAGTCACGAACACCTTGCACGGGACCAATGTAACTCATAGGAACCGACCGCATAGTCACGGCGCTCCCAGTTGGAGTGTACGACCTAAATTTGCAAAAAATTATACTTAAGCATAAAAGCATGCCATCGAAGGCTGAAAACGTAAAAAAAGCCACAAAACGGTCCCGTAAGAGTCACGAACACTGCGCACGGGACCAATGTTAATAGTAGGAACCGAACGGGTAGTCACAGGAATCCCGGTTTGAGTGTACGACGTAAATTTGCAAAAAGTTAGACTTGAGAATAAAAAAGATGCCATAGAAGGGTGAAAACGTAAAACACCCACAAAACGGTCTGGTAAGAGTCACAAACACCTTGCATGGGACAAATCTGACTCGTAGGAACCGACCGTGTAGTCACGGGGGTCCCGGTTAGAGTGTACGACATAAATTTACAAAAAAAATTAGACTTGAGCATAAAAACTTGCAATCGAAGGGTGAAAACTTAAAACAGCTACAAAAAGGTCCCGTAAGAGTCACGAAACCTCGCACGGGACCAATGCGACTCATAGGAACCGACCGTGTAGTCACGGGGCTCCCGGTTTGAGAATAATTTCTAAATTTGTACAAAGTTCGACCTGAGCATAAAAAGAAGCCATCGAAGGTTGAAAACATAAAATAAGCACAAAACGGTCCCGTAAGAGTCACGAACACCTCACACGGGACCCATGTGACTCGTCGAAACTGACCACGTAGTCACGGGGCTCCCGGTTTGAGTGTACGACGTAAATTTGCATAAAAATAAACTTAAGGATAAAAATATGCCATCAAAGGGTGAAAATGTAAAACAACCTTAAAACGGTCCCATAAGAGTCATGAACCTCTCGCACGGGACTAATGTGACTCGTAGGAACTGACTGTGTAGTCACGGGGCTCCCGGTTTGAGTGTACGACGTAAATTTGTAAAAAAATAAACTTAAGCATAAAAACATGCCATCGAAGGGTGAAAATGTAAAACATCCTTAAAATGGTCCCGTAAGAGTCACGAACCCCTCGTACGGGATTAATGTAACTCGTAGAAACCGACCGCGTAGTCACCGGGCTCCCCGTTAGAGTGTACGATGTAAATTTGCAAAAAAAATAGACTTGAGCATAAAAACATACCATCGAAGGGTGAAAACGTAAAATAGCTATAAAACGGTCCGGTAAGAGTCACGAACACCTCGCACGGGACCAATGTGGCTCGTAGGAACCGACCGCATAGTAACGGGGCTTCCGGGTTGAGTATACGACGCAAATTTGCAAAAAATAAGACTTGAGCATAAAAACATGCCATCGAAGGGTGAAAACCTAAAATAACCACTAAATGGTCTGGTAAGAGTCACGAGCACCTCGCACGGGACCAATGTGACTTATAGGAACCGACGACATAGTCACGGGGCTCCCGGTTTGAGTGTACGACGTAAATTTGCAAAAAGTTAGACTTGCATGCCATCGAAGGGTGAAAACATAAAACAACCTTAAAACGGTCCCGTAAGAGTCACGAACACCTTGCACGGGACCAATGTAACTCGTAGGAACCGACCGCGTAGTCACGGTGCTCCCAGTTGGAGTGTACAACATAAATTTTCAAAAAAAAATAGACTTGAGAATAAAAAAGATGCCATCGAATGGTAAAAACGTAAAACAACCACAAAATAGTCTGGTAAGAGTCACAAACACCTTGCACGGGACCAATCTGACTCGTAGGAACCGACCGTATAGTCACGGGGCTCCCGGTTAGAGTGTACGACGTAAATTTGCAAAAAATTTAGACTTGAGCATAAAAACTTGCAATCGAAGGGTGAAAACGTAAAACAGTAACAAAAAGGTCCTGTGAGACTCACAAAACCTCGCACGGGACCAATACGACTCATAGGAACCGACCGCATAGTCATGGGGCTCCCGATTTGAGAATACTTTCTAAATTTGCACAAAGTTCGACCTGAGCATAAAAAGAGGCCATCGAAGGTTGAAAATGTAAAACAAGAACAAAACGGTCCCATAAGAGTCACGAACACCTCACACGGGACCCATGTGACTCGTAGGAACCGACCACGTAGTCACGGGGCTCCCGGTTTGAGTGTACGACGTAAATTTGCAAAAAAATAAACTTAAGCATAAAACATGCCATCGAAGGGTGAAAATGTAAAACAGTCTTAAAACGGTCCCGTAAGAGTCACGAACCCCTCCCACGGGACTAATGTGACTCGTAGGAACCGACCGCGTAGTCACGGGGCTCCCAGTTTGAGTGTACGACGTAAATTTGTAAAAAAATAAACTTAAGCATAAAAACATGCCATCGAAGGGTAAAAATGTAAAACAACCTTAAAACGGTCCCGTAAGAGTCACGAACCCCTCGCACGGGACTAATGTGACTCGTAGGAACCGACCGCATAGTCACGGGGCTCCCGATTTGAGTGTATGACGTAAATTTGCAAAAAGTTAGACTTAAGCATAAAAACATGCCATTGAAGGGTGAAAAAGTAAAATAGCCATAAAACGGCCCGGTAAGAGTCACGAACACCTCGCACGGTCCGATTAGTTTTTTAAGAGTGATGATATTGTTCCTACTCCACATTTAGTTCCAAAAACTGAAAAATCATAGAAAGAGTTTATCAAAGACACTTATGGCTGATTATGGCTAAAATCATACCGAAATCAGTCAGCTAGATGTGCCCATGCTTCATTTTCTCCATACAAGACCCCTATAAATGATAGTATCATTTAGTTGCATTTTCTAGATCCAACTTCATTTTCTCAATTACTGCCCGAGTATCCTTCGGTTGCATTCGCTAGATTTTATAACTGAAATCCAGGTTCAAATTGTTCTTGAGGGGGCTGTCGACCTAAGGTAGTAGTTGACGCAAACCTATAAATTTATTTTTCAACTATTTATATAAATTATGTAGTGTTTATTGCATAGTGTTTTGTCTTTGTTGTAATCTCTCTTTATTATTCTATCAGTTGTGTGAAACTGTGTTTGGGTTCACAACCGTTCTTATCGCTAACTAACTCATCAACATTGGCTTTGAATTATAGCAGGTGAGCATGGTGGGGGGGGGGGGGCAGCTACGACGGAGATTTCAGCGAGATCGGTGCCCGAGCCAAGCTTCTACGAAGGTAATGTACTAGCTTTTATAATATTATTTTTCACTACATGTTTAGAATTGCATAGCTACTATGCAAAAATCGCATGTCATGTACATTTTCCCCTGTAGTTTTATCATGAAGAATGGCCCTCTAAAACCTAGGTTCATGGTGTTGATTTTTAACACCACTATAACTGTTTTTTGGAAGTCTTAGTACCCAAACATATAGGGTGTGACCATGTGAGGATCACCGCAATTCCAATTTTTAGAGGGTCAACAAATTTGAATGTGAATTTGATAAATAATTTACAACAATGTGCAGGCGGGTCAAATGCTATACAGACAACTTGATCTTGAATATGGTGTGAATGCAGTGGTTACTAATGGAAGGGTGAGTTATATTTGGGCTATTTCTACCTTACTATAAATAAGGTCACGTTTAATTTTTTATTATTAGAAATTAATTCATTTACTTTGCTTCTCATCGATTATCCCCCCCCCCCCCCCCGAAAAAATGGAAAAAAAAAAAAGGAAATAAATAATTGTAGTAGAGACGCTTAATATTTAGAGGAAAGTGCAACCCCACTGAAATTTGAACTTTTTGCAAAAAAAAACCCTGTATTGATCAATTAATGCAAGAACTTTAAACTTTTTGCAAATAACCCCTGTATTGTTAAACTATGTATTTTGCTTCAAAAACCCATTATAAAGACTTTTTAGGGACATTTTTTAACGACCCGTAGGGTGCTCTTGGTAAGAAGATGAATTGTTCAAGGGGGTTTATTTCGTTAAAAAAATTTAAGGGGGTTTCCAATAATTCACCCATATATTTATGAAGTTTTGGTAAACATCTCCATCGTTCTTACTATTTACGTCATATTTGGCATTTAATAGGTGATCCGCCTTATTGATGGTACTACTTTTTTAAGACACGATTTGCATTTTCTAGAATCTTTGGAGTTTTAAGTAGAGAAGAAAACACATTGTGGAAATTATTGAAGAAGTGAAGTGGGAGGGCATAGATCCTGACATGCTGCTGATGAGGTTTGTTGTTTCTGTATTGCAGTTTATATATATATATGCAGTATATGTATATATATATATATATATATATATATATATATATATATATATATATATGTAGTGTACTGCTATATATATATATATGCAGTGTACTGCAGAGTAGCATACCAGTATATATACTGCATATATATACTATATATACAATATATATAATGGTATATATATGCATATATAATGGCTTGCAACCCTTCCTCTGGAATTTGAATAATGCCAGATGGCAACATCTATAACTCTTTGACAAATGGATTTATTCACAAACCTAGCACTTGCTATAATGCAGTAATCAGTACTTGCATTTTGATCCATGCTGGCCAAAAATGAGTAAGATTGGCCAACATGGATATCTATACTGGTATTATTTTGTTGAGATGTGTATTATCCCTCTGTTTCTGCTAGCAGCAGGATGGTTTATTAGGTTCAGAATCTTGGATCTCTTAGGTAAACTCTGTATCTAATTTGTGTTTTAGCTTTTTAGGTTTTTGGATATGATAATTTTCGATTGAAATGTATATTAGAGATTTCCAATAAAACCTTATATGGTTGTTTTGCAGATATTTGGTGTGCACTGTACTTTGGTGTAAACATTTGGATTTGCAGATATTTGGTGTAATTTTGCAAAAATCAAAAGTACAGTGCATTATTATTCGATATAGAGATTGTATGGTTGTTATGATTATTCTATACATAAACTTTTATTTGTATTTTAGATTTACTGAACATCGGATCTCGAAATAAGTACATTGGCGCCAGACGTGAGCTAAGATGTCACTTCAATATGGGCTTTCATTTGTGTTTGTGTAGGTAAATTCTATTCACTCATACGATCAACGCTATGGTTTATGTTAGTTAGATAAATTACCAATTTTGATCATATCACCTGTTAAATAGTGGACTGGATGGAGTATTAACAAATCATCAATACAATAGTTTAATATAACCACACTTACTCTTATGTTTTTAAAGTATATCTTCTTAAATCTTTAATTTATTTGAAAAAATGTCTAAACAAAATGTCATGGTTGACAGTTATGGCATCTTAAATCATTACTTTGTTTGAGAGTAGATACAATACATACATTTGAGCAGTTTGGTATGCATCAATTTTTTATATAAACATCAGTTTTTTATACAATATATACCATATAAACAACAGTGGTTCTCCCGTCTATCTTTATAGATTACTGGTATATATTTTTTGTTTATATAGATTGTTGGTATAAAAAATGTAAACTCAAAACAATGTATTAAGAACACCTATCTGCTATGTGGGGACTGATTTATTCAGGTTGTGATTTTACGTGGACTGAAAACACCTCTAAGTGGTATATAGCTTTGTTTTTTCAGGATGTAGTTATATGTGGACTGATTTTACATTCACAACACTTAAAACATGTATATTTTAACCCTCTCTTTATTTATCTCAAGATTCCGCATGTCAAAGTTAGTATTTGGGGTCTGTTTAGGCCAATCCTTAAATAAAACAAAGCTATCTAACTAATTATTTGAAATGTCCCACGGGACCAATGTAACTCGTAGGAACTGACCCCGCAGCCGTGGGTCTCCCGGTTTGAGAATACGATGATAATTTGCATATTTCTAGACTTGGGCTTAAAAACATGGCGTTAGAGGGTCAAAACTCGAAACAACCTCTGAACTGCCCCGTGGGTGGAACCAACACCTCCCATGGGACCAATGTAACTCGTAGGAACTGACCCCGCAGCCGCAGGTCGCCCGGTTCGAGAATACGATGATAATTTGTATATTTCTAGACTTAGGCTTAAAAACATGGCGTTAGAGGGTGAAAACCCAGAACATCCCCCGAACGGCCCTGTGGGTGGCTTCAACACCTCCCACGGGACCAATGTAACTCGTAGGAATTGACCACGCAGCCGCGGGACTCCCGGTTTGAGAATACGATGATAATTTGCATATTTCTAGACTTAGGCTTAAAAACATGGTGTTAAAGGGTAAAAACTCGAATCAGCCCCCGAACAGTCCCGTGGGTGGCACCATCACCTCCCACGAGACCAATGTAACTCATAGGAACTGACCACGCAGCCACGGGACTCCCGTTTTGAGAATACGATGGTAATTTGTATATTTCAAGACTTAGGGTTAAAAATAAGTCGTTAGAGGGTGAAAACCCAAAACATCCCCCGAACGGCCTCGTGGGCGGCGCCAACACCTCCCATGGGACCAATGTAACTCGTAGGAACTGACCGCGCAGCCGCGAGACTCCCGGTTTGAGAATACGACGATAATTTGCATATTTCTAGATTTAGCCTTAAAAGCATGGTGCTAAAGGGTGAAAACTCGAAACAGCCCCCGAACGGCCCCGTGGGTGGCACCATCACCTCCCACGAGGCCAACTTAACTCATAGGAACTGACCACGCACCCGCGGGACTCCCGGTTTGAGACTACGACGGTAGTTTGCATATTGCTAGACTTAGGCTTAAAAATATGGCGTTTGAGGGTGAAAACCCAAAATAGCCCACGAACGGCCTCGTGGGTGGCGCCAACACCATCCACGGGACCAATGTAACTCATAGGAACAGACTGCGCAGCCGCGAGACTCCCGGTTTGAGAATACGGCGATAATTTGCATATTTCTAGATGTAAGCAAAACATCGCGTTAGAGGGTGAAAACTCGAAACAACCCCCAAACGGCCTCGTGGGTGGCACCAACACCTCCCACGGGACCAATGTAACTCGTAGAAACCGATACCGTAACCGCGGGTCTCCCGATTTGAGAATACGATGATAATTTACATATTTCTGGACTTAGGCTTTAAAACATGGCGTTAGAGGGTGAAAACCAAAAATAGCCCCCGAACGGCCCCGTGGGTGGCAAAAACACCTCCCACGGGACAAATGTAACTCGTAGGAACTGAACACGTAGCCGCGGCTCTCCCAATTTGAGAATACGATGATAATTTGCATATTTCTAGACTTAGGCTTAAAAACATGGCGTTAGAGGGTGAAAACTCGAAATAGCCCCCGAACGGCCCCGTGGGTGGCACCATCACCTCCCACGAGACCAATGTAACTCGTAGGAACTGACCACGCAGCCGTGGAACTCCCGATTTGAGAATACAATGGTAATTTACATATTTCTAGACTTAGGCTTAAAAATATGGCGTTAGAGGGTGAAAACCCAAAACAGCCCCCGAACGGCCCCGTGGGTGTCGTCAACACCTCCCACGGGACCAATATAACTCGTAGGAACTGACCGCGCAGCCGTGATACCCCCGGTTTGAGAATACGATGATAATTTGCATATTTTTAGATTTAAGCAAAACATGGCGTTAGAGGGTGAAAACTCGAAACAGCCCCCGAACGGCCCCGTGGGTGGTACCAACACCTCCCACGGGACCAATGTAACTCGTAGGAACTGACCCCACAGCCGGGGGGCTCCCGATTTGGGAATACGACGATAATTTGTATATTTCTAGACTTAGGCTTAAAAACATGGAGTTAGAGGGTGAAAATCCAAAACAGCCCCTGAACGGCCCCGTAGGTGGCAACAACACCTCCCACGGGACCAATGTAACTCGTAGGAACTGACCCTGCAGCCGCGGGTCTCCCGGTTTGAGAATACGACGATAATTTGCATATTTCTAGACTTAGGCTTAAAACATGGCGTTAGAGTGTGAAAACTCGAAACAACCCCCGAACGGCCCCGTGGGTGGCACCATCACCTCCCACGAGACCAATGTAACTCGTAGGAACTAACCACGTAGCCGTGGGACTCCCGGTTTGAGAATACGACGGTAATTTGCATATTTCTAGACTTAGGCTTCAAAATATGGCGTTAGAGGGTGAAAACACAAAACATCCCCCGAATGGCCTAATGGGTGGCGCCAACACCTCCCACGGGACTAATGTTACTCGTAGGAACTGACCGTGCAGCCGCGAGACTCCCAGTTTGAGAATACGACAATAATTTGCCTATTTTTAAATTTAAGCAAAACATGACGTTAGGGGGTGAAAACTCGAAACAACCCCCGAATGACCCTGTGGGTGGCACCAACACCTCCCACGGGACCAATATAACTCGTAGGAACTGACCCCGCAGCCGCGGGTCTCCCGGTTTGAGAATACGATGATAATTTGCATATTTCTAGAATTAGGCTTAAAAACATGGCGTTATAGGGCAAAAACCCAAAACAGCCCCCGAACGGCCCCGTGGGTGGCAACAACACCTCCCACGGGACCAATGTAACTCGTAGGAACTGACCACGCAGTTGTGGGTCTCCCGGTTTGAGAATACAACGATAATTTACATATTTCTAGACTTACGCTTAAAAACATGGCGTTAGAGGGTGAAAACTCGAAACAACCGCCGAACGGCCCCGTGGGTGGCACCATCACCTCACACGAGACCAATGTAACTCGTAGGAACTGACCCCACGACCGTGGGTCTCCCGGTTTGAGAATATGATGATAATTTGCATATTTCTAGACTTAGTCTTAAAAACATGGCGTTAGAGGGTGAAAACTCAAAACAACCCCCGAACTTCCCCGTGGGTGGAACCAACACCTCCCACGGGACCAATGTAACTCATAGGAGGTTACTGCGCAGCCGCGAGACTCCCGGTTTGATAATATGACGATAATTTGCATATTTTTAGACTCAAGCAAAACATGGCGTTAGAGGGTGAAAACTCGAAACAGCCCCAGAATGGCCCCGTGGGTGGCACCAACGCCTCCCACGGGACCAATGTAACTCGTAGGAACTGACCCCCCAGCCGCGGGTCTCCCGGTTTGAGAATACAATGATAATTTGTATATTTCTAGAGTTAGGCTTAAAAACATTGCGTTATAGGGTGAAAACCCAAAATAGCCCACGAACGGCCTCGTAGGTGGCACCAACACCTCCCATGGGACCAATGTAACTCGTCGGAACTGACCCCGCAGTCGCGGATCTCCCGGTTTGAGAATACGATGATAATTTGCATATTTCTAGACTTAAGCTTAAAATATGGCGTTAGAGGGTGAAAACTCGAAACAACCCCTGAACGGCCCCGTGGGTGGCACCATCACCTCCCACGAGACCAATGTAACTCGTAGGAACTGACCACGTAGCCGCGGGACTCCCGAATTTAGAATACGACTGTAATTTGTATATTTTTAGGCTTAGGCTTAAAAACATGGCGTTAGAGGGTGAAAATCCAAAACAGCCCCCGAACGGCACCGTGGGTGGCGCCGACACCTCCCACGAGACCAATGTAACTCGTAGGAACTGACCCCATAACCGCGGGACTCCCGGTTTGAGAATACGACGATAATTTGTAAATTTCTACTTGGTTACTGATAATTTTAACTCATATATGCAATTTTTCACCTTGATTAATTTTTTTTGTAAAACTACTTGGTTACTAATATTTTTTTTTATGTTTCCTATCATTTGTAGGATTTTTGCACGCGGATCAAACGAAGGAGGCAATGGTCTACAGCATGAAGATTGTTTATATGTTGAGGATAATCAGGATTTTTTCGGCCATGCGGGTTTTTATTGTTTAGTTTTATGACCGTGTAGGCTTTTATAATTTGATTGTTGAATTTTATGGCCGTGCGGGCTTTATAATAAGTAGGTTTTACATTTACAGGTTTTGGAATGTCAAGAAAATAGAGGAAACTCTGCCCAATTTTTTTTTTGGGTCTGTGAATTATTAAGACGTGTAATATTTATAAGTTTGTATATATATTTGTTTATTAACAACGTTATCGATTCGCAATTTTTGATTTGTTTTATTGTTTTGCTAATAATAAATATTTGTAACACCTCGTACGCGTCAAACGTTACACGTAGCAACTGATGGTTCACTCACAGGACCCCCAGTTTTAGGAGTGGACTAAGAAAATACATTTTTTTTAAATTATAATTAAATATGGTCATGGACTTTGTCCATGACCATTTTTATTTTTTCGTCACGGTTTGGGGTCACGGACTTGGGCCGCGACCATTTTTTTTTTATTTTTTTTGTCACGGTTGTGGGTCGCGAACTTTGGCCGTGACCAATTTGTTACGGTTGTGGGTCACAGATTAGGACCGCGACCAATTTTTTTTTATTTTTTTGTCACGGTAATGAGTCGCGGACTTTGGCCGCGACCAATTTGTCACTGTTGTGGATCACGGATAAGGGTCGCGACCATTTTTTTTTAAAAAAAATTTATCACTGTTGTGGGTCGCGGACTTTGGCCGCGACCAATTTGTCAAGGTTGTGGGTCACGGATGTGGGCCACGACCCGTCACGACATGGGTCACAGCCTAAGTCCGCGACCATCTGTCGTGACCCCTCTCGGTCGTGACCATTTTTTGGTCACGGACTTGGGCCGCGACCCACGAAAATGGTCACGCCCGAAATGGTCATAGCCCAAGTCCGCGACCCACAACTTTGGTCAGGGATTTTGGCCGTGACCAATCACCAATTTTGGTGTAGTGCCCATTCCCTCTTCAATCTCAGGTTGTTCTGTCACCCTATTTATTTCTCCGAGGAGTTATTCAAATGATATCATCCCACATATGTCGACTACTGGGCCAGTTCTTCCTGAAGCTTGTTCTTCACTCGAATCTTCGAATTCTTCCCCCCATCCGATGGCAACAATTTTGTCTTTCTATGTAAAGTCAATGCATTCCACAACTTCAACGGCTTCTTTATGCATGTCTTCCCATTTGTGGGGATATGTATGGTTGAAGGGACCAAGCGCACTTATAGCTTCAAAATGTCAAGTAACCTAGTGATACTACAAATGCTGTTGGTTTGCTCGAATAATTCTGCCATAATCTAGACAACATCATCTAGGCTGACTTCATCGGTTGGTACCACCCACTTGTCTGAATCTCGGGCCCACTTTTGTGCTTCTAAGAATAGTGTACTGAACCTTTGGCAATCGATGACCATCTGTGAAGGGAATTTTAGCCTGAACTCTAGGAGTTGGTTTAACACCTTTGACAATTCTATATTTCTATTTTTAGAACGGGTACGGACAACGATGCATGCTCTGGTAAGGAGTGACAGTGCCTGATCAACGAGGCTAGTAGGGTGTAGGAGAAAATATGGGCAAATTTGAAGAGGTTTAGGAGAGTATATGAGTGTGATTTGAGTTGAGGGATCAAAATCTGGGTTTTCTTCTAAGAAGATGGCATTGGTATGATTTGGAAGTGGATTGTGAGTAGTGTTTGGCTTAGGATTGGCTGGTGGGGTGATGGTACCCCGGTCAATTAGATCTTGGATTATGTTTAGGAGGTGAAAGCATTGGTCGATGGTTTGGCCAACAGTTTGGTGAAAGGCACAATGAGCATTGGTCTTGAAGTTTCTTGGGAGTGGATTTGGCAATGGACGGGGATCTAATGGTTTGATGAGGTTTTGGCTTAACAGGTCTTGGTAAACTTTGGAGAGGGGAGCACGGAGCTCAGTGTATTCCCTTCGGACGGGGGCAGGGCGTCTTTCTGGTGCCCATGATATGGTTGGTTGAGAGATGTTGTTGATGGTTGAGATTGTATCACTGGCAGGCTTGTCATACATTTTAGGGGTGAACTGTCCAGAAACCTTCTTCGGTTCAACCTCTATTTTAACAAGGCTTTCCTCGATTTCTACCCCTACTTCTCTGAGAGCTCGGATGTGTGGATAGTATTGGCCTCCCATTATTGCTCGGGAATGGGGTAAAAAGTTCTTCTTCACTATGTTGACCTTTTCTTCCTCAGATGGCCGATTGGTCATGGTAGCTGCTTGTTCCCTCCACCGGGTTATGAAGTTACTAACTAATTCCCCAGCGTTCTATTTGAGCAGCTCTAAATCACAATGAGTGACCTCATGATCTTCCTTGTATTTATAATGCGGCATGAATTCTCTAGATACATCCTCCCAACTACGGATTCTGGATTCCTCGAGAGACAAAAACCATCGGAGAGCACTATCATTCAAAGTTTGTTGAAACAATTGGGCCATCACTTCTCCAGAATCCCCTAGTAAAGTCATGGAACGATGATAACTACGAAGATGAACAATTGGGTGTCCACTCCCTCCGAACTTCTCGATATTTGGCATCTTGAACTTCTCGGGTAACCTTGCTTTAGGATAAGGAGACATGTGGGTGTAGTCTATGTAATTCCCAGAGATTCTGACTTGGTCGAACTTCTTGGTGCGCATATTGAGATCCTCTTTGACTTTATTCAACTCCTCCTCTTTTGGATCAGCGACCATAGGCAGGTTAGCCACAAGCTGGGCAATGTTTGGCATCAGAAGCTGGGTAGGCGGCGGACCATTAATAGGAGGGGCACATGGAGCATGCTGATATTCTTCGGGAAACTCGATAGGCTCGGGTGGACCCATATCACAAGGGAATAGGGCCTCGGGCTCTTGAGGAATAGGAACCTGGTTTCGTTGTATCTCTCGGACCTCAGTTTGGAGGTTGTTAATCTTGGACACGAGGTAATCTAGGACTGCCGTCAGATTCGGCTGTATGACTGGTACTTGATCTGTATTCTCCGTGGAAAGTGGATGGATTTCGGACTCGAAATAAGTAGTAGAGGAATGGATGAAACTCTGGGGTGATTTGATTGAAGATCGAAGCCAATAGGGAGCCAGTCCAAGGGCTTGCGATTGACCTGAGAAGGCGTATAATGGGGTTTATTTTTGAGAAAAAGAGAAGAAACTATTTTTGGGTTTTTGATAAAGAAGGGAGAAATGTTTTTGGAGACGGAACTCAGCATGATTATTACGATTATTATGTTCTCACTTGTATTTAATTCTCCTAAATGCAATTCCGGATGGGACCCGAGCCTGGAAAAGTGGGATTTTTAAAATATGCGAAGCTACGGCTGGACTTGTAACTAGTCTCACGGACAGGGTCCCATTTTAAAAAAACGTGAAAATTTGGGTGGCAGGTCGACCCAGAATTTCGGCAGAGTTTCGAGTTAAAAACGACAATCTAAAGTGCGTGTTCTAGGTTTAACACCTATATGCGGGTATGCAGTTGGTTGGGTGAATCATAATGGGTTCCCCCCTTTGGTGTGACTTCCACAATATATGTCTTGCTCTTGCGGGCAATCGGTACGTGTGGAAAAGCCATTTGATATACCTGAGTGTACGTGACTATATACCTCGTGGGGATGATAAATGTGAGAGCGAATTTGATATACTCGGCGTACGTGAACGAATTCCCAACGATATACATCCCGTCATGACTTCGGTCAAGCGGTACGATGCGGGAGAACCGTTTGATATACATCGAAGGTACTTGGCCAATAGAAGGTGAGAGTCAAATCACTTAGGCTAACTGCGCCCTGTACCGATTGACCTGTCGGACCAGCGGCCATCACGAAATGACCCTCCAGTTACTGGGTAAAATTTGGTCAATAATAATGCTCTTTGGTGATGTCATGTGAATCATGCATGATTCTCTTATTAGTATCTTATGATGAGAATGCTTTTCTTGATTATGCCAAACAGGGAGAAAAGTGCAAGTACCAAAGGTACACCAAGTATGGATGGGTGATGTGTGAAATATGTAGATATATGTGATCCTAGGTGCACGTGGTGCGAAGTGTACATGGAGAATTTTTTACAAGTGTATGAATAGAAGAATAGGCATGGGATACACATGGAAAATGGGAACATGCAGATATAGGGGAAATATAAAAATATAACATCCATGTAAATAGAGTCAAGCCCTCAAAACATACATGTCCCCAGAAGAGTCGCCACTATGTCCATCCCCGATCCTCGCCGCGGGCGGGCGCGTGAAGAAAGGATCCTCAGGTACCGTGCATCCCTCTCGGGAGTGCTTCAGCCGACATCGTTTGAGATGAGGTGTAAAAATGTAGAGAGATTTAGAGTCGCCAGTCTATTTTACTCAAAACAAACAAAAGAAAAAGGGGAAGCCATCCCGAAGGATGGCATCCAAAGACATACTGGTGCATACGAAACCAAAATGATCCGAGAAGGGTTTGAAGGCTAAGTTACGAAATCTCTCATGTATGTTTGCTATTTTCCTTTATATTTTCCCCGTGATATGTGTGCATGCGTATATATATAGTGGAGATAGGAATCCTCGACTTGTATCACGGAAGAGATAAAGCGAGTCATCCGTAGGAAGGTATAAAAATAATATTAGAAAATAAGATTTATGCGATTACCCTTACGTTGATCGTTATAACGGAACGATAACGCATATGGGGTAATACGTCACTAAGAACAAGTATATAGAATATAAGAAAATTGGATTTAGAGAAAACAGAGAATAAGAGAGAAAGTGAGAATAGGACTCGAATCTTGGGTTTCACCCTAAGACGCCTACGTAGCCTATAAGGGCATCAAAGTCCACGTAGTTTGCATACAAAACAAGGGGTGGGGTTTATCCCATAAATCCAAATGGGAGATCTCTTATTTGTGAGTCTCTCTGTGTGTGTAGAAAAAGTGTTTTAGTTGTGAGAAAGTGTGAGAAAAGTATGAGAATCCCTATTTGGAATTTATGAGAAAACCCTCTTTTAATTGTTTTTTGGGTTTTTTTTATATGAAAATAATAGATGTGCATTAATACTAAATAAAAAGTATATTAGGATGTGTGATATGAGATAATAAGAAGTGCTAAGTAATAAAACAAGTTATTGCGAATTTAAGAGAATTTGAAGAGAAAGTTGGACCTTCTTGAAGATCTTGAGCTTGATCTTGAATGTTGGAGAGTAGCCCTTGCACTTGGATGGTGGTGGAGAGTGGATAACTCACCAAGTTTGATGAAAAGGATGATGAAAAGTGGAAGTTAGAAATGGATTTGGATGTTGAAATCGCGTTGTCTTCGAGAGAGGTTTTTGGGATTCGCTGAGAGCGATTTTTCTCAAATCTGGGATCCCTTTGCAAATGAGGTGAAGGACTCCTTTTATAGTCCTAGTTCACTGTCGATCGGCATAGACCTGGTCTTGCCTATCAGCACCTGCCGATAGGCAGGGTCTGGAACCTGCCATTTGGTAGTGTGTTTCAGGCCTTTTTGGAAAATTGGTGGCCGAGGGCAAACCGTTGGCCAGAATCGTGGATGGGGTGGACCATTGGAAAGGTAATTCAGAGACCTTTGAAAGTCCCTGGACCGCTCCCAGGTTTGGGAGTTTACTTTGGGTCAAATATGGCTCGAAAGCGCTTGTCGGTCCATTGGACGGGGAATCGTTCGGACGCAAATGGATCGTTCGTCCGCATGGTAAGTCTGAATCGCGCACGGGGCAGACCGTTGGAAAGGTTAGGAGATGTACTTCGACATTCCAAAGAGTTTAACCCCGTTTGGGGAGTTGACTTTGGTCAACCGGGCCCTGGAAGAATTCGGTGACGTCTTGGAGTCAAACGGATCGTTCGTCCGCATGGTAAGTCGGAATCACGCAGAGAGCGGACCATTGGAAAGGGGTTTTAGTGCCCTTTGAAGATTCATTCAGTCTTTGTTAAGCTGAAGAGTTAACTTAGGTCAAACATAGCCCGAGAGTGCTCGGTGGCCTCTACATCAAGTTTCGGACGCAAACGGATCGTTCGTCCGCATAGTAAGTCTTAATCGCGCACGGAGGGGACCATTGGAAAGGGGTTTCAGTACCCTTCTAAGATTCATTCAGCCTTAGTCGAGCTGAAGAGTTTGATATTTTGGTCAAACAGAGCTTGGGAGTGCCCGATGGCTTCTAGGTCAGTACTCGGGGTATGACCTGGGTTTGTAGTGATGAAGGGAGGTACTAGGGACCTAAGGAGAGTTAGGGGTAACAAAATGGGGTGTCTACCGTAAATTTTCTCTATACCAAACTAATTAAAGTATTAAGTCTCACATACTTTTTTCCTAAATTCTGTTTTGTTTTAGTTTACTATCGGTCATTTTCTCTCACTCCAAGAAACCCGGTAAACCCAAATTTGGACTCGAGAAGAAAAATCCCAGAAATTCCCTTTGTCGCTCGAACCAAATGGCATGTCATTTGAACGACTTCCATCTGTCGTTCGAGCGACTTCGCGCGAGATGGCATCTCGCTCGAACGACTTCACGCGAGATTGCATTGTTTGTCTTCCCGCCCAGATTTTCAGCGTTTCTCACCATTTTAGAACCTGAAAACCTCTAAAATTCAATTCCGAACACCTCATCATCAATACTCATAAACCCATATCAGATTATAAGTCATTCCTAATATCCCAGGATCCTTAATTCATCATTAATCATCATAATTATACAAAACGCCCCAAATTAATTCATATGAACCCTAGTTTCCAGAATTTTAATTAAAGAACCTAATTAACTGAGATTCGTTCATTAATACATGATTTAAATTTGTATTTTAACCTCTACATAAATGAAGGAATATCAGCAACTAATTAACCCAACCTCAATTCATCATTTAAACTCAAATTTTCACCCAATTAACATGTAAATCAATGGTTAATTACACCTACTTTAACATGAGTATGATTATTGCTAACGAAAGAAAGTAATAAAAACTTGCCTTAAATCGAAGGTCTGAATTCTTTGGTGATGTTGGTATAGACGTGTTCCTCTCTTCTCGATCTACGCGTTGGTGGTCACGGTTGTGCAAGGTGGTGCTAATTGATCCTTCTCTCTTGGAAATTGGTTCTCCTTCACACCCTTTGTGGCTGTTCTTGATTTTTGTGTAACTTAACCCTAATGGAACTCCCATAGTATATATAATTAATCTGTAATTTTCGTCCATTTAATTTTTCTCAAAAGTCCAAATTACAAAACTACCCCTACGAGGTGCCGGTTTGGCCTAAAACCTCCCAGAATCCAAATAAAATACCTAGGTAGAGTTTTCTAACTATCTCGACCCTTACGGACTTAACGGCACACTCGAAATCACCATACGAGTTACATAAAAGTAATTTATCATTATATTCCATTCAATTAGTCCCGACATGACTCACACGGGTGTCAGACTTAAATTACCAAACTGTCGTATTATTCACTCTCGATAATTTATCAAAGTATATAGTTCCATATTACGTATCTCACGGTAATATTAACTCAATAAGTATTAACCCTTGGCACGCTAGTTAATATTTATTTTTTAAATCCGGATGAATCTAACAATTAAATTTTCACATTTTAATTCAATTAATCCCACGATGATAATTGCTCCCATAATTATTTAAATCATAAAAAATATGGGGTATTACATACTTTCCCCCTAATAATGAAATTTTGTCCCGAAATTCAGAAAATAAGGCATACATGGTACGAATAAATCCGGATATTTCTCACGCATATCCGCCTCACGCTCCCAAGTAGTATTGTTCAAAGTATTTAACCCGGTGCGTTAAATAGGGAAATAAATGTTGATTCAAGTAAAAAGGGGTTATTTAGAAGATTAAGGTAAATTAATCGGAACAAGAGTCTCTTTTCTATGGTTCGATTTTATATTTCATTGTTGTATTTTCTCACTGGGCATTCGCCTCAGTCACTCCTCTTTGTTACTGCGGGTTGTGTGAGGTTTTGTATTTGGAGGGTGTTGCGCATGTAATTATTCATTTATTTTATGTTAGTAGTTATGTATGCTTGGATTTCGAGGATAATTCCCACAGGTACATCACGTAGTTTGATTTAAATTGGAATCTCATGCTAAATAAGTGAGGTCTTAGTTAAATAAAACTGAATTAGTAATACTATCTAGGTTTTCTCACACCTAACGGTCGAGTAAGATCAATTTGACCATAGATAACCCATAAATCTGGGTCGGGGCTAGTACTAGAGCTATAGCTTTAAGGTTCCTTTCAAGAGGGACATTGTGAGGTTGGTAGTGAGGACATAGAGGCTTATAGGTTGTACACAACATCCCACATCCTGCCAGAATCCTTAGTAGTGCCAGCCTATCATTTGAGATGTAGTATATGGCATCAGTCGTTTGGACTGAAGTTTTTGAACCCTTTTATTGGGTCTCGGGGAGATGGTTATGGGTTAGACCTATGCTATAGTTTTAAACAAAAAAGGAAATAAGGTTGTCTATATCAATATCGTAGCCCATTTTAACGACTTAAGTAATGGCTGAATGGGAGGCGATTTTGATGTAAGTATGATTTAAGGAAGTCCATGGAGTATCCTTAGGACTTATTGCGTGAAATCGATTTTTTTATGATGCCTTGAGGTGTTTAATAGTTAAAGTGCTTCATGTGTAGAGACTTGTAGACTAGTATCTTGGCGAGCACCAAATAGTGATAATGTAGATATTGGGAAATATGTAGAGCGTACCTACGATGAGAAGATCATAGGTGATAAAATCTTATTAGGTTTTTAATGACTTTGGCGTGGGTATGCTTGGTGTCCTTAGGGAACGAGTTATGTTTAGTATAATGAAATGTTAGTGTTCTAGTGATGATTATATTGAGGGTCAAGTAATGACATCAGATTATTGGTCAAATTCAGAGGAGTTGAATCATGCAGTCTTTGATGAGGTCTTCCAATTTGATATAAATAGGCAGGGTAACCTTCTAAGGGTAATTAAAAATTAGTGTCGTGATGGGACATAATGCCTATTGTCGTAAAATGTCTTGTGTAAAATGTGTCATACTTAATTGTGATGGGTACTAGGAGATGGATTAGGGAATTAGATTGATGATGTCATGATTAGGGACTTGAAAATAACACCCCTGGAGGGATATCGAGGAATCATCAGGATATCGACATATGTCGACAGCGTAAGTTATAATAGTCCTTGAAGGGGAAGGATTAATTATTGCTAAGTTTTGCTAGATTGGTATATACTAGGAAGATAATTACGATTGTTGTGGTCTTTACGTAAATTTAGTTTGGGTAGGACCTGGAGATAGGCATAGTGACGACCTTGTACCGTCGGAGGTTATAATAAGGTGAATGTTTCTCTTAGTTGGGCACTGCCTAAGGAGACTTTTGGGATATGATCATGGTACTATAATGTAGATAGTAACCTAGGTGTTTTAGATTAGTCGCGATATCGCGTTGACTCGAGAGATGGACAAGGATGTTTGACAATCATCGACTGGAGTGGCTCACATTCATTAATTATGAAAGAAGGAAGCCTTATTCCTAAGGAGGGGAGTCCACGTTTGACTTCCCAAAATATAATAGGTTCGTACGTTACTTTCGTCTCGAGAAGATGAATAGTTTGTTATTCGATAAGTCACGACTGGTAACTCAAGCCAGGGTGTATACTATACTAGGATTTGATGAGAACGCTTGGGAGGAGTGGTAGACTTTGAGCATATGGCGTAGGTTCGCCTTTCGTAAACCATAGTTGTTGTATGCGGATGGGATTCCCTCAGAGCAGTTGTTTGTTCATTCTGATTCGTTGTATTCTTTTATTTATGGTGGTCAAGGACTGTGTTTCTTCGGTTCCAATGGTTGAGGATGATGTCATTTCAATTTCATTGATCTAGTATTGTTCCATATTGACGGCTTGGTTATAGCGCGACTTGACTCACTATGAGTGCGGATGGGCCTGGTTTGGTCATTGCAGCTCGACAATTGGGTGAATTTTTGTTTAAAATATCCCTTTGTTTGCATAAGTTTTGTGTACATGTGGCGACTCGTTCTGCCACACGATTTTCTCGTATTGTCCTCTTTCCTTAGGATTGGCGATCTTATTGATTGATCGATATGATGATTAGCTAATTTATTTTTAAAGAGAAGAAATATGATTTGAGGATATCGCAAGGTTTTAGAACTAGAGAAAGCTTGGCACGCAGTGTTGTTTTCCCACAATGAGAAGATTGGTACAATACTCGGGTGAGTGCTCCATATTTATACGCCTAGAGTGATCCTAAGTTCACAGAGGAATCTTTTGGAAGGTGTTAATCAGACGCACGATTTTTGACTTCGTTTGTGTGTCTTTCCTCGGAATGAGCAAATAGTTATGCAAGGTTAGTATAAAGTATAAGTGAAATTTCATGGTCAGGAGGACCTAAGAATTCGAGGAGACTTAGGATATGTAGTCCTAACAATTAAAACAATTTACGATAACGGAGTGGGTGTTAATTGTATTCATTTTTCTCTTGGGTGAGTGTCGATCACTAGAGAGTGTTTCTCGATAAAGGCACCGATATGCTTTGGGTGTTAGCAAAGGATCCTTAGGACTTTATTGAGCGTGATCATCGAGCCAATGGATACTCGAGGACTGTTATGCAACTTTGGTGACTAGCCTTATGGTGAGCGCTAGAACATTTTAAATGCTGAACTCTTTAGTGACAGTCCCTTGTGAAAGGGTGTATGATGACTTCTTAGTGATTGGGGACTTCGATGACATAGCCTTAAAGGATTCCTATAACTTAGGATAAGAGCTTATAAACCCCATGAACATGAGGAATTGATGGATCTATAATTTTTACCTCGAAATTTCCTGAGGAGGGAAGAATGTAACACCCTCCCTCGTGACTTTAACCATACCTATATGATTCAGTGATTTTATGTGACCCAATTGAGCTTTAGACCTAGGGAGATGAATTATGGGTCAAATTTGAGTAATATGGTGGCCTTGGGGCATTTAATCGAAATTAGAATGGAGATAAAGTTAATATTGGAAAAGTTTAGGGTCGTTCAAACGACATTCAGAGTCATTTGAACGAGATTCAAATCTCATTCGAACGGTTTTCTAATGACCTTCGAATGAAATAACTCTGTATAGGAAAACCAACCTCATTCGAAGCACGTTCAAACGAGATTCAATTCTCGTTCGAATAAGATGCAGTTCAGTTAAAAAAATATGGTAGTTCTTCTTCGAATGAGACCCATCTTGTTCAAACGAGAAGGTAAAAATCTATTTTTGCAGATTTGAAAAATGTTGTCAAAATCTAGACCATTGGATAAAGATATGCGTCATGCTCCCACCGTACCAGATCATTTCTGGATAGGGATTTTAATCAATTTAAATATTTTATCATTATGAGTTATGGAGTATCTAAGGGGTGTTAAGGCCATTTTAGTTCATTAAAAATCAGATTATCTCTTTCTTTGTCTCTAGATCTTGAGAGATCCTCTTCCACTAACCACATTTTACCACCCTAGCACGACCACCACTTACCCCTAACTCACCATACTTTAACCCTTTTCTACAATATTTAAGCCCATAAAACCTATATACACGATTTGTCAGTCAAGATATAAATTCATGGAGTTAGTGTTGGGGGGTTTTGAAGAAGAAATGAAGAAGATTAATGGAGTTTCAAGGGGATTTTTCTTAGAGATTTCATAGAGGTAAGTTTGGTGGAGCTAGGCAACCTCATTAAGGCCATGTTAGGAGGTGGGAGGTTGCCATCTTCTTCTACATTTCATCCACCATTATTGAAGCTTCCTTTGAGGTAGGAAACTCTACTCTTTTGGTTTAAGAACTCTGTTTTCTTAGTATTTAGTCTTACATAGATAGTTTAAGAGTAGAATGTATGTATGTTGTAAGAAAGTTAATTCTCATAATTTTTGTAAAATGGTTTACAAAGGTTTCAAAAGTGTTGAGTAAAATGATATGTTTTAATAATTATCTTATTGAGATATTTAATGAACAAAGTTTGGGAGTTTTCTTGTAAAAATTGCATTTTTGTGGAAGTGGATATCTGTGCAAGTTTGAAGACAAAATGTGTATATAGTCTTGAAAATAATATTTTTACAAATATAATGAAATTTATTGAATAAATCACGTTAAACTCATTCCTTTGGATTTTTGGACTAAAAATTACTCTTCCTATGTATAGAAACTTTTAGTATTTTGATGGCAAGTATATAAACAAGTTTAGTGAAGGTTTTAATGAGTTTTAACACGAAATAAGAAAAATGGAAATTTCAGAAAATAAAGTGTGTTAATAAGTGTGGAAATGTGATAAGTGTATTTTTTTAAGACTATAAGTAGTGATAGGGAAATCGGTGCTTTCCTTTTAAAGTAGTCTTAAAAAAGCCAAATGATTTCTTTGTTAAAGAAAGTAACTAAATAAAGAGATTTTGAACTTGAGAAGTATGTTAATCCGAAGTGTTAATGAGTTAAAAATATTTAAGAAGTTAGTGCGTATAACTTAATAATATTTTTGGGAAATAACACTTGAAAAGATGGAGGAAAAAACAAGTTGGGGATAAATGGGTAAAATGGTAATTTTACATAAGGTAGAACATTTTTATAAAATAAATTTTTGAAAAAAAGTGTTACACAAAATGGTCCTAAATAAAACTGATTTTTGGGATAAAATCAACGCAAATGTATAAAGGATAAGAAATGATTATTTTCAAAGTGTAACACAAGATGGGGCGAGATCCCCGAGTTTTGAATTCCGTCAGTAAAAGTGGAATAATGTGAAGATTTGATGTAACAACCAGGATTTTTTTAAATGAGAATTTTTAAATTAATTTTGGAAACTCGAGACAAAAAAAAATTGGATTTAATTATTTTTATAATTAAATATGTTGAGTTTTATTTTTGAAAATTGGGATTTCAATCAAAAACTAATTTGGAATTAAAATGGAGTTTTAATAGGGTTTTAAATAGTTGTCTTATATAATTTTGTGAGAGATTTTTTGTCCGATCTACTCGATCGATGAGCTCAGAGGCGGCGTGTAATACCCCGCATTTTTAAAGGTATTTAAATTACACTGTGGATGTAATTTAATAATTTAATAAATCAAAAACTCATAAACAAAAATTTAATAAATCAGAGTCGTGAAAATCATAACCACTCTTATAGTTGCCCAAATTAGGGCCAAGATAAAAACACAACAAACTATCATTTTTATTTTGTTTTGGACTTTTTATTAACACTACAGTGTTAATAGTTTTTTGGGTTGTATTCCCGTGTAAAGTTTATTTGGCTTGTATCTAAGTAGTTAAAAAGTGGGCCACTGGTAATAGCTTTTTTTGGTTATATATGATAGAATACTCACTGTGACAAACAATCCGTAGACTTTCACAAACGCCCTCGATTAACACCATCAACCCACACACCCTCATGAACATTTCAAGAGGAGAGAGAGAGATTAAGATACGTTTTTTGTTAATGATATGAGCGGCAACAATGGTAAGAAGTAAATCTAAGAGATATGACTTGTAATAGTTCTATAAAAATAAGTCCATAATCAGTTAGTGAGGGAAAGAGTTATATCAACAATGGAGAGTGACTGGAAATAAAAGGTGTGGTTGACGGGTTTGTTGTCTCCATACAAATAAACAATTAATGAGTGGAGGAGATGTTGGAAATTAATGTTAGTGACGAAATTAATTATTTAATTTCAACTGTATTCAATTCCGAATTTCCCATTTATGTGGTTTTAATAAGTCTCAGATAATTAATTAGGAATGTGATAAATAAAGATATTAAAAGATTTGGATAAACCTTATCCGTTAGTCACATGATGGTTAGTGGCATTAGTGGGAGACTTGGAAAGAGTGCCACCACCACTAGGATTGCGGCCCTCTTCCTCTTATAAATAGAGACCTCTACACCATCTAGAGTCGTCTCAATACACACTATTTCTAAGGAGGGAGAGAAAATCTGAAATTCATTTTTCTCATATTCCGGGAATTTAAGAAAGGTTCATTCAAGTCATTTTAATTCGTTCAACAACAATGGACAAAGGTCAGTTTTTAAATCATAGTTATAAGGAATTTTCGGTTCTGTGATTACATGAAGATAAACATCCTAGATTCATGTCAAAACTGTTTCATTCATAATATAACCTTATGATTCATATTCGAATTTATGATTAACAAAATAGTATGAGTTAACATGTGGTATTAGAGCTTGCGATTTATAATCTCATGTTTTCCGTCAATAAAAACTCCTTTATAACATTCTGATTTATGATCTTTTAAAAATCTGAAAATCTGGAATTTTGGTAAATCTGGAAATCTGGAATTTTGTTAAATCTGGAAATCTGGATTTTTTTTTCTTTTGAAAATCTGGAAATTTTGTTTTTCTGGAAATCTGAAAATTTTGTTTTTCTGGAAATCTGGAAATTTTTAAGCAATATGATAATCGTACATATGGTAATTCGAATTTGTGTTATGATATTAAGAACAAAATTACTTTTGTGCCTGAGACCTTCTACGACGTCTTATTTTTATCATTAAATCTGCTCTTAAAGTCTGTCTGAGATTTTCTGTGACGTTTTTTCTTCTGTCGCCAATACTCATTGGTGAGAATGAAGGGTCAAAACTTACTCGAAATTTTAGGAAACTGACATGGTCGACTGGAAACGTCAAAATAAACAAAACCCATTGTTAACAATGGGTACCACCTTACTTTTGTGTTTTGACGTCGTTAAGGCCCTTAAAACCCCGTTTTTGCCATTTTAGGAAATAATCTCGGGTCTTATAAATCTTTGCAGAAAATTAATATTAACGTTTCGCAAAAAGTTTTTGTTTTCTGGCATGTTTTACTTCGATTCTATGGTGAAAACTCATTTTTGGCAAAATTCATGTATTTTGTGTTTTTACTATACCTGTGCAATTCTGTTTTTGAGGCATTTAAGCTACTATTGGTATCTTTGTAATTATTGATAGATTACGTATTATAGTTAATATTAAGGCATGATTAACTATATTTAAGTTGAGATATGTACACAATTATTCATTTGAGTTAAGTCAAAGGCCAAACACAGGCTGAGACTCCATGTACGAATAATATACTTACATTCATTAAAGACTTATTCTAATGTCAGTTATAAAATTGGATTGAAGCGAAACATATGCTAATATCTGAATCGAACAACATTAGAACTAGTTTTTGTAAAAATAGAATAGTTGACATTAAGTCCATTAATCATGGTATTAAATGTTTAGGCAACAAACGCAGATGCCAAAATTATGGGACCATGATAAATGAATTATAGGGTAATATATCTTTACAAATCTGAACATTATGTGATGATTGACACAGATTCCGTGATATTCAGATTGAAAATGAAATATGCCAAAATATTTAGTCAACAATTCAATATTCGGCCCTTGCGATTTTTGTTGTGTGTAAAAATTTAATTTGTGAACATTGTTATCAATTGCAGTTCCCCTTAACCTGTATTTGTAAGCTCAGTCCTATGCCAAATTTGATGGAACTAATTTTTCTGAATGGAATGAGCAAATTAAGTTCAGCCTAGAGGTTCTTGACCTGAACATGGCAATTATGTGTGATGAACCCGCTGCTATTACTTATACCAGTAGCGAGGATGGAATTGTTATCCATGAAGCATAGTCTCGATCCAATAGGTTGGCCCTAATGTTTATGCGAATGTGTGTTGCTTCTAACATTAAGACCTCCCTACCTGAAACTACGAAAGCGAAAGAGTATTTGAACAACATTAAGGAATGCTTTCGCACTGCTGATAAACCCCTTGCTAGAAAACTGATGGCTGACCTGACCACTATAAGGTTTGATGGTACTCAAACCATGAATGAGCACATTATATAAATGACCAATCTGGCTGCTAGACTTAGAGTTTTGGGCATGACAGTGGATGAGTCTTTTCTCGTCCAATTCGTCCTAAACTCCCTACCTCCTGAGTATGGGCCTTTCCAAATCAATTACAACACTATAAAAGACAAGTGGAATGTAAATGATTTGCAAAGCATGTTGGTACAAGAGGAAGGAAGGATCAAGCAACATAATGGCCATGTGACTAAGGGACAGGTGGCAAACCTTACAGTCAAAGGAGTTGGTTTTAAGAAGAGTTCGACATGGGCATTAAGAATGGTCCTGGGCCATCTCATCAAGCTGAACCATGTACTGCTACTGTGAAGAAGGAAAAGAACGACAAGTGTCACTTCTGTAAAAAGAAGGGCCATTTCCAGAGGGATTGTCATAAACGAAAGGCCTGGTTCGAGAAAAAGGGTAAGCCCTTTATTTATGTTTGTTTCGAATCAAACTTTATTAACGCTCCTTCTAACACTTGGTGGATTGATTCTGGTTCTATGTGTCATGTTTCTAATTCGATGCAGGGCTTCATTTCGATCCTCAAAACAAATCCAAATGAGCATTTTCTCTACATGGGCAATAAGGCAAAGGCTAAAATAGAAGCTGTTGGAGTCTTTCGCCTGATTTTAAGCACTGGATTTATTTTAGATTTGCAAGAAACTTTTTATGTTCCCACAGTTTCTAGGAATTTAATTTCTATTTCTAAACTTGCTTTAGATGGTTTTGCTCTTGAATTTAAGAACAGTGGTTTTGGTTTGATTAAAAATTCTAATAATGTTGGTTCTGGATATTTATTAGATGGTTTATATCCATTGAATCTTGAAAAGAATTTTTCTGAAACCCTTGTGACCCTGCATCCTAATGTTGGTACGAAACGTACACTTAATGATGAAAATTTTTCTTATTTGTGGCATAAAAGATTAGGGCACATATCCAGACCGAGAATTAAAAGGCTCATTAAAGATGGAATACTCCATAACCTGGATTGGGCCAATTATGATGTATGTGTGGACTGTATTAATGGAAAACAGACCAAACATACAAAGAAATGAGCCACAAGAAGCACCCAACTACTTGAAATAATACATACATACATATGTGGACCTTTTGATATTCCATCCATTGGTGGAGAAAAATACTTCATCACCTTTATAGATGATTTTTCACGTTATTGCATTTTGTACATGTTGCCTGATCTCAGTCTGTGAACGTCGTTAAAATATACATTAATGAGGTTGAGAGGCAACTAGGAAAAAAAGTGAAAATTATTAGGTCTGATAGAGGTGGTGAATATTATGGTAGATATGACGAGTCAGGGCAACGCCCTGACCCATTTGCTAAACTCCTTAAAAAATTAGGTATTTGCACCCAATACACAATGCCAGGATCACCTTGGTAGAATTGTGTAGCTGAAAGACGTAATCGTACCCTTATAGAAATGGTAAGTTGTATGATAAGTAGGACCCAATTGCCTATATTTTTATGGACACATGCATTAAAAACCGTTGTACATATCTTAAATAGGGTTCCTAGTAAGTCAGTTTCAAAAACCCCTTTTGAACTTTGGAAAGGATGGAAACCTGATTTAAGGTATTTACGTGTGTGGGGCTGCCCAGCGGAAGCTAGAATCTATAATCCTCATGAAAAGAAATTGGATCCTAGGACATTATCTTGTCATTTCATAGGGTATCCAGAAAATTCGAAGGGATATATATTCTACTGTCCAAATCATACAACTAGAATCATAGAAATTAGAAATGCTAAATTCAATGAAGAAGGTGAAGTAAGTGGGAGTATAAAAGAAAGGGAGGTAATCATTCAAGAAGTCAGGGTACAAATTCTTATACCAAGAGTTCATAACATACATGTTGTTCCTAATGTAGTTGTTGAACCGGTCATTGACCCAATCAATAACAATGAACAACAAGTTAATGATCAACCAACTGAACAACAACATAATGAGACTATAACCGATGAAACTTTTGAAGCACCCCAGGAAGTTCCATTAAGAAGATCTCAAAGAGAAAGGAGATCGGCAATTCCGGATGATTATGTGGTATACCTTCAAGAGACCGAATTTATTATAGGGAATATTAATGATACAGTTTCTTATGAAAAAGATATAAATAGTGATAATTCCGATAAATGAATTGATGCCATGAATGAAGAAATAAAATCTATGAATGAAAATAAAGTTTGGTAGTTGGTCGAATTGCCAGAAGGACAAAAACGAGTTGAGTGCAAGTGGATCTTTAAGACCAAACTTGACTCAAAAGGAAATATCGAACGACATAAAGCTAGACTTGTTGCCAAAGGTTTTAATCAACGAGAAGGCATTGATTATAATGATACAGTCTCTCCAGTTTCAAAGAAGGACTCATTGAGAATCATATTAGCGTTGGTGGCTAATTATGATTTGGAGTTGCACCAAATGGACGTAAAAATAGCTTTTCTACATGGGAGTTTAGAAGAAGAAGTCTACATGGCACAGGCACAAGGGTTCATAAAGGAAGGAAAGGAAAACAAAGTCTGTATGTTGAAGAAGTCAATATATGGTCTAAAACAAGCTTCTCATAAATGATACATTAAGTTTCACAATACCATTACATCCTTTGGGTTTAAAGAAAACAATGTTGATCGGTGCATATACCTGAAGATCAGTGGGAGTAAGTTTGTGTTTTTAGTACTATATGTTGATGACTTACTTATTGCCAGCAGTGATCTTGGTTTATTAAGTGAAACCAAGAAGTACCTTTCTAAAAACTTTGAAATGAAAGATTTAGGCGAGGCATCCTTCGTGATCGGGATAGAAATATCCCGGGATAGATCACGAGGAATGTTAGGATTGTCTCATAAATCTTACATTAACAAAGTTTTAGAAAGATTTAGCATGCAAAGTTGCAATGCCATTAATGTTCCACTTCAAAAATGGGATAAGTTCAGCTTAAGTCAATGCCCCAGAAGTGATTTAGAAAGGGAGTACATGAAAGGCATGCCTTATGCTTCGCTCGTAGGGAGCTTGTTGTATGCACAAGTCTGCACTAGACCGGATATCAGTTTTGCCGTTGGGATGCTAGGCAGATATCAAAGAAATCCGAGGATTGACAATTGGAAAGATGGAAACAAATTGCTGAGGTACCTGCAAGGGACCAAGGATTACATGCTCACATATTGGAAGACTGATCACCTTGAGCTGATTGGTTATTCGGACTCAGATTTTGGGGAATACCTTGACAGTAGGAAGAGCGCTTCGAATTATATCTTCCTTATGGCTGGAGGAGCCATTTCATGGAAAAGTGTTAAGCAAAGTGTCATTGCATCATCTACTACGGAGGCTGAATACGTAGCTTGCTTCAAAGCTACAAATCAAGGATTATGGCTGCGAAACTTTATTTCGGGACTTAGAATTATGGGGTCAATATCTAAGCCGCTGAAAATTTATTGTGATAATTTCTCAGCAGTCTTCTTCTCGAAGAACGATAGGTATACTAAGGCTGCTAAGCATATTGAGATGAAATACCTCTCAGTTAAAGAAGAAGTTCAGAAACAAAGAGTGTCAATTGATCACATTAGTACGTGTGATAACACAACAGATTCTCTTATGAAAGGACTATCTCCTAAGACCTTTATGGAATATGTCAAAGAGATGGGTCTCGATTAGTTAGATTATAATTGCTATTTTGGCTTAGTTGTTTGACACTATTACTTGAATTCAATAAAAGTGTTTTTGATTTCTATTATTTCTGTCTTTTGTGAATGCATGCATATAATTATGAATTATTGTTGACATAAATAGTCCTTATTCAAAAGGACATTATGAGGCCATTATGATACCCAATATTAAAGGCTAGTTGAATGAAACATTGGTGTTGTGGTACATGGAAGGAACCATGCTCTTGAATAACATGGAACCGCCATGACTCGCATCCGTGAATCATTTGATTTAGAAAAATTTATCAATGATTGTGCACCTTATGATACCTAATTTAATTATACGAATTATTAAGACCAAGTGGGAGACTGTTGGAAATTAATGTTAGTGACGAAACTAATTATTTAATTTCAATTGTATTAAATTCTGAATTTCCCATTTATGTGGTTTTAATAAATGTCAGATAATTAATTAGGAATGTGATAAATAAAGATATTGAAAGATTTGGTTAAACCTTATCCGTTAGTCACATGATGGTTAGTCGCATTAGTGGGAGACTTGGAAAGAGTCCCACCACCACTAGGATTTCGTCCCTCTTTCCCTTATAAATAGAGACCTCTACACCATCTAGAGTCATCTCAATACACACTTTTTCTAAGGAGGGAGAGAAAATCCAAAATTCATTTTTCTCAAATTCCGGTCTATTCAAGAAAGGAGCATTCAACTCATTTTAATCCGTTCAACAACGATGGACAAAGGTCAGTTTTTAAATCATAGTTATAAGGAATTTTTGGTTCTGTGATTACATGAAGATAAACATCCTGGATTCATGTCAAAACTGTTTCATTCATAATACAACCTTATGATTCATATTCGAATTTATGATTAACAAAACAGTATGAGTTAATAGGAGAAGAATAATGTTGGTAGGGTAATGGAATGTCAAAAGATATCGAGAGAGGCAGGTGCTCACGCAGCTCCAAACAATGGTCTTCTTATTCAAACTGTTGTTTCAGTACTTTACTATGAGTCGCAATACCTTCGCGATGCAATGGGTGGAAGCCTAAATCGAGGGTCAAATCTCCTGCTATCCCCCACAAACTAAATATATACTCCACCTATATCCACTCTATCCCAGGTGAGATCTTAAGCCTAAAAAGAGAAAACCAAAACCTCAAATTAGAGCTACTAAAAAATGAAAATGAAAGTGAAAGAAATGGAGAAATTAGGAGATAAATAAACATGAAAAGTAGGAAATCCACTAGGGATCACATTGTCATCGACCGAAAAACCTCCTTTGAATTGAATATCATTCACCAACTCATAATAAAAAAGAAATTGGGCCGACTTTATCAATTTTGGATCACATCTCCTACTGCCAAAGCCCTATATAAGGCTAATAAAGATCGGAGGCATTCCATATATTAAGGAGATTAGTTTTCGTATTTAAACATAATTAAGATCCATTTAGGATTATATTAGTTTTGGATGGATTCTAAAAGTTATGTTTACCATATAAATCAGAACTGATAGTGGCAATAAGCTGTCCAGTGAAATCCTATGTTGTTAACAACTCGTCTGCGCTGCCTGTGAGGGACCCTATGGTACTTATTGGATTAGATGATGATGACCATGGGTTTATTGCTGATCTTCCTTGAGTGCGCTGCATGTATACGTGGTATATACTGCACTATCCCAAATATAAAATTTCATGATAAATTAGAAAATTATTTTCCAATTCTTCTAAGAGGAGTGAGTGACCATCATAAATTAATGGAGTCAAATTTATCCTGCATACGAAATATAAAATTCCATGATGACAAGATTCAATAATTTATTAGTTAGGACATTATTTTCTAGGCTTCAAACATTACCTTTCCCCTCCTCCTTTATCTGGGCTTAAGACCGATAGCTCAAATATATATTGGCATTGGCGGATTTAAAAAGAGTATTAAAATAAAAACACAATCCAAATATAGATAACTCAAATAAAGTTCATAACAAATCATAGTTAAATTTAAGTCCAAATCAAAAGAATAAACAACGTCTAAACCAAAAGCATGGTCCAAACCAATACACTACACATATTTAAGCCAACAATCCATCCAAATCAAATATCCCCCTAAGACTAAGTCGAAAAAAGTGTATTGGATACCTTGAGAAGAATCAAATAACCTACAATCTAGATTTATTACTTCCTCCATACATATTTTCCTCTCACTTACCATGGAATATATCCTTTGTTGCATCTGCCATGATATACCCGCTTGGCAATTCTTCATTGTTTCTATCAAGCAAGATGACTTTGGGCTTATTGGTAGGATAAGGTATGGTCACGCAAAAAGGATGAGGAGCTAATGCAAAAATATTATCCAAATTTTGATAAAGATTCCTATGCGACTGGCTTATATTATATGCTTGCTCACTTATCGATGTGATTTATGTACCATTTTCCCTTTGAGCATTGAAGGTCTAAACCAAAATTTCTATAGTACCCTATGACAAAATGGAACAAACTATAGTAAGTTAATATTTATTATATCTAAATGTGTCTGTTTAATAAATGAAACTATATAACATAAATTTATACCAGAATTTGTATGTTAATTTCCTCAAATCTCTTATTGACGAAAAAGATGATATTTTCCTTAAATGTTTCTGGACCATGATTTGCCTTATTTGATTTGTTGAGGTTTGGCCTTTGCCACCTCTAAACGCATCAACTTCTTCTTCAAAATAAGGGGACATATTGCATGAACTCCTCTATTTTTCTCCTTCCCAAAGACCTTTATCAACTCATCATTCTCTAGTCATTGTCTCTTACTACTATCATTTCCACTCTTGCTCTATCTTTTTCCACTTCATCCTTTAGTCCATCCTATCAAATGATAGTTATTGATCAGAATGAAAAAAATTCATTAACAAACGCAATAAATACTAATAAAAATACTATTGTTTTTCAAGTAAATACGCTCATAGTGAAGCTTAGCACTGTTTAGGGCATTCCCATTTTGTCCTCATGTCCCTCAAGCAATGTATCTACTCGTGTTAATTCTTGTTTTGGGTTCACTTATAATTTAAATATCACATGTTATACATCAAAGTAGTGTTAATAATTAAAAATTGTTAGGATAAATACCATTTCATATTCCAAAGCAGCATAGGTGCAATGCAAGTGTATGGGAATATTCTAAATTGGTTTGATTCTTGGAATTTTGATTGTTTAGTGTCTTATTTGTTATTTTACATTCATTATCACAAATAAATACCCGTACATTGGGATTAACACCTTCTGATAGGACTCCGGGATGGCCTTGAGTAGGCAAAAAACATCTTATATTATTTTTGTGCCTTCTAAACGTCTGTGTAAACCGCTTCTCCATCAATGTTTGGGCCACCTCCGGTTCAACTTCGAGCTTAAATTGTCGATGTAATTAATAAATAAATAAAATAATGAACATAATCAACAGTTCAGTCATGTTTATTTTCATATGAAAATGTTACCATTAAAGCATTCTAAACATTATCCTTGCAGTTATCTATTACAATTCGCCAATAACTCTCCAATATTCATAGCTAATCCGGATATAAGATCTAACAAGATCACTTACACGATTACTCCATCTTCCACTCCATAGATCGAATACACTCCTATCCACTAGAACGATGACCATCTTTTTTTCCATTTTGGGTAATACATGCCAATTTCTTAGCCTTTTTTTAATTTTTTTTCTTTCCTCTTTCTACTTGAACTTGAAGATGGTTATTTTGAACCACCATCGACTAATGCTTATTGTAGAGAAGATGATATTTGTTGCGGAGCTGATGACATTTGTTTCGTCTCATTTTCTAGTGATAGTTGCTTCGAACCTCCACCTGCACTTGAATCCATAATGCCTGAAAGAGTGTTGCCAAAACAAAATCCAGTCGCCAATAATGGAAAAAGTAATCATCAATATAAAATATAACATGATTGACTACCTAGATAAACAAATAATATGTATTGAATTATCATATTACTACACCATTAACATACTGATAGAGATGCATATAGAAATCACAAGATCATATCATAAATGTGAACGAAAATTCATATGATGCTAGAAAACTACTTGAGTGCTACATACCATGAAGAAATTCATATATGAGAAATGGGTAAAAACAAATTCATAAAATGTAGTCATGTTTCCAAAACAAAACATCTTTCAACGGTTACAATATCCAAAAGCAAATATTAGAATAACTAAATGAAGTCATATTGCTTAAGCAAAATTTCCAAATGTGGATTGCATTCAAGAATAGATTGGAAGACAATTGGTATCTCTAACTCATCCACTTGAATCGTCAATCTCTTCGGTTAATGTATAAGCACCCACTAATTGGAATTTTTAAAATCTTTCGAATAAAATAATTGACTAGCCTCGGATGTGAGAATGGTGGCTCATCATACTCATTATCATCTCTCTTAACTTATCAAAATTTACCATCAATAAGTTGGTGTCCTTACAAATCTTCCAACCATTAGTCACATCCTCCACCCTCACCCAATCGCAATAAAACACCACTTCCTTAAATAAGGTATAGCCCATCTCAATTATTGGTTGATAACTCCATACCACACAGTCCAAGTATTTGTTATATTCTTATCACTTTTTCTATCTTGAAATTATGTCAAGTCCTTTAAGCAAACACTAGTATCCTATGTGACAATAGTATCGTCATGATACTTATGAGAGAATGTGAAACTGTTTGCACGATACTTTTTATATATTTTAGCCTTGAATTATGGCCCTTGAACAATTTCCATAATGTTTCATTTATCTTCGTCTCTCCTATTTTCAGTAACTGTTTAATGGAAATAAATAGTAATTATAATGGGAACTTAACGGAAAGACTAATAAAAAGGGGCTTTTTAACAAACCCCCGAAAATAATAGCGTATTTTTACTCGGGGGTAATGTCAATACTTGTTACTGTCTTAAGGTATTAGGTTAAAAAATCCTTTAAAAGTATCACTATTTATAAAATCACATTATTGGATAACTAAGGAATAAAAAAAGTTTGTTTCTCCACATTTGTCATTTTAATATCCTTCATTTTAACACGAGACACAAATTTTATTGTTGCTTCATATTTACTACAATATGTCGTTTGATATAATTAATTAAAAATCAATATGTTAACTAATTTTTAAATGAAAACGTATGAAAGAACTCAAACATACAGTAATCATGAAGTCCATCGACATTAAGTCCAAATAATACCCATCGATATATTTGTTAATTTTGTATTAGTCCCAATGTTATAGTCTTATCATCAAGAAAAGGCTCTTTATTAGAGAACTCTCCACCTTCCTCTAAAAAGTCTTCACGTGAGTGTTTATTATTTCTGTCTAATGGGTTTGGCATGTACTCCATGCAATATCGAACATATTCAACAATGGAACCTTTAACATACCACTTATTACTGGGTATATTGTTGAAATATTTTGTCTTCCTATTTGTATAAAGTAGTAAAAATTAATAACAAGCAATATTAACTTGAATGGTGCATATTTTATTATATTAAAAGATAAAAAAACATTAACCTTTAGAATGAATACATCTAATGAGAGTTAGTTGGTCCACAAACTCAGGCTTCATCTACTATATGCACAGTGAGGTGAATGCTAACATAAAAAAATGTACGTGGAAAATATTTTTCCAACAAGCACAATGCTTCAACAACCATGTATTTGGCTATTTGGATATCTTGATGAATTATGACCTTAGAGTACAATATGTTAAAGAAAAACTTAATTGTTGGATTGCTCTTATCAAATTTTGACGTCTCATAAAGGCGTATTGGAGCAACATGGGTATCAAATGTTCCATTATGACATGATAGTCATGTGACGTTAATGGCTGTAAAGACGGGGGACTAATTCTTATTATATTGCTCAATTTAGACAAAAACTTGGTAGGAAGATCTAAGTCCTGTCAAGTTTGGCGTAATTGCCATTTTTTTTCTTTATCCAAGATAAATGGTGTTGTTGGTTTTATATTTTCTCTATTGCATCCATCAACTTGAATCCATTGGCCGTTGTGTAGGCTCATGTCCTTTATACTGACTCTCCCATTTTCAGTATCTTTTGTTTTATTAGCATCAAGACTTGTGTTTATTAAATTCTCTACAACATTATTCTCAATGTGCATCATATCAAGGACTTTTTGAACTTGATGACATCACTAGTACTCCAAGTCAAAGAAAATGGATTTTTGTACCATGCTTATTTAACATCCACATTGTCAATCACATTCAAATTGTTATACCTTTTTCTTCTTACTAGGAACTTCTGAGACTTTAATAGGTACATACTTGAACTTGCTTAACTTCTCCACAAGTGCATCACCATTTAGTCGAACGGAGGGATGTCTAACTTCTTGTGTCTTATGTCCCAAAACTTTATCACTCCTAAATGGATAATCGTTGTTAAGAAGCATACAAGAGTTTGTGTAAACTATGTTTGTGTAGTGTTCTAGCTGAATGGTTGGAGTGTTATCACCACAAATAGGACATGCTTTGTAACCATATGTTTTACACCCAGATAGGTTCCTATATGTGGGAAAATTTTGAAACCCTTACCTCAACATAGCTCTCAACGTAAAAGGCTACATTTTGTTCATTACAAAAGTTGTAGCGCATTCTAATAATTGGTTCAACTCATCAACTAACGATTGAAAAAAGAAACATCAAATGTCTTGACCTGGTGCCTTTGGCCCAAGAATCAACTTAGGCAAGATTTGGATCTCACGCTTCAAGCACAAAGAAGGTCCCATATTATAAGGTGCATTTATGACAAGCAAGAAACTATAACTATTAGACTAAATGCCATGATAATTAAACCCATATGTTGTTATTGCAATCAAAATGTTGCACCTTTCTTCGTCGAAATCAGGCCATATACTTTTTTAGCCCCATGAACTTATTACTCGATGGTGCCATGGAATTTCAGGAGATATCTAAGGTGTAGTATACAATCTCACTAGCCTTGGAACTAAAGGGAAATATCTCATCACTTCCATCGGTTCTTTGCATAACCTTTTACATTTCCTCGAGGGCACTATATATCTTAGCTATCCAACTACTGACATTCCTACAAATCTTTATTCTCTTTCAAATAAAAAATACAAAAAAAAATGCAAGCATGAATGTAATTCACTTTTATCCCTAGGTATTTCATCATTATCTTCATGTGTGGATACTTTTCGGTAATGTGCTTGTGACAACCCGCTCCAAATAATAACGGGTGGCCAGCCCTATACTACATAAATTAGGTATCTCAGATGGTACAGTCTTAAGATCAACAACTAAACACTATAATATAAGGCTAACTACCCGAAATCATTAAGTGCGAATTGCCAAAAATTTAAAACTTTTTTTTTTAACAACAACAACAAAACCAATAATGCACTCAACCAACAATATGCATCTAACTATGATGTGAAATGTGCATGCTCCAATGATATGAAAGAGTACAATACATTGTACAACAAATTTCAATAAAGAAATACCTGAATATGCTGTCGGGCAACAGATAATACAAGAATCTGATAAATAAAATATGAAAGTGTTAATTTACAACACTTGAATACTAACTCAATACAGCTGAATCCTAATCTAGATGTACAATAGATAGGAATCGACTAAAGCAAAGTGCCGCAACAGTTTGCTACTGCCACAGCTCCACAAATCCTGAATGGAGGAATATCAAAGGCATCCTTGCGGAGGGACACCTGAAGTAGTACAATATATATACATGGAGGAGGAAAATATAAACGGGTCAGAACCCGAGTTTGAAAAACATTTTATAGCAAGTGTATTAAAATGCATAATAATTATAAATGCCTTATTACATGATTTAGTTGGAATCGAACTCTCCATAACAATTTAACTCACCTCTCATCTAAAGCGCGCACTAAGCGTATGCACGTGTCTCCAAATGGATGTCCGATTCTAATTAGGTAAGAGGATTCTAACTTAAACCCAAATAAAGTATTTTAAGTGAAACCATCTAACCTATCTCCCAATTCTACATTATCACTATATTCTTTAAGTTATATACATTATCTTTAATGTAATTGTTATAGTTATCTTTATAATGTTCATTTGTTGAACATATAAAGTTACATGATCCAATCATGTCCACATCATCAACATACACTATCAATCTCAATTACTAGAATTTATATTCTAGTGATGCCCATATAAGGAATGAAACCATATATATAATTTATTATAGATGAGTTATTAGCATCAAGAGTTAAGGAGTAAACTCCTCCATATTTTCAACACGGTACTGCGTTTCATGCGTGGGATGTCTCGCCGAGGGGAAATCCAAACAAGGAACCCCCCCGTTACACTACTCCTGGCACTGTCGATTGTCGGGATAGGTGATATATATATATATATATATATATATATATATATATATATATATATATATATATATATATATATATATATATATATATATATATACATTAAGGACTGAACTTATCCCCAAGTTCCAACATTACACTGCGGTTCGTGCGTGGGACATCTCGCCGAGGCGAAATCCAAACAAGGAACCCCCCCGATAGACTAATCCTGGCAATGTAGGTCGTTGAGGTCCATTATGCCCTTGACCCCCAAAGTACAAGCACAAGTAATAATAACCATCCAACCGAGCTATAACTCGAAGGACGCAGGCTCACATGCTATCATCTTCCAGCAACCCATATACGTAGCAAACTGGGGCCACCTGGTGGGGTTCAACGACACCCACCTCGTGATCAACTCACGCACACGACGTCCAAGAAGCGGTCATAGTTCCTAACCGGCAAGTGAGAGAGACACATACCCCCGCCCTCTCACCTCCAAAATAAATAAATATATATATAAATGTCATTTGCTGGCCACAAGGGATGACTATAACCTGGGGAATATCCACATTCTGCTTTTCTAGTCAAAATGCTCACCCTCTACGCACGAAACTTCCCAATGATAGCATGGAGGGGGTATGCTTAACATGTATATACACCATAATATAAGGTATACATACATCCCACATAATAAAGATATACCATTATATAAGGTATACCTGAAACATCATATACATTTTCATTATACGCTCTTAGGCGTAATTTGATTAACATCATTTTTTTAGTATATTTCTCTCAAGATATACCAACGCCCAACCTCACACATTAATCCCGCTTAGTATATGCTATACTAATTCTCGCTTGAAGCTCTCATGTTGCTTCTAGTATGAATTGTCTTTCAATTCTTTTAAGTTAAGGATATTCTATATCCTAATGCACCTCAATTAGCATTTCTCGTTGTATGAGATATCTCCCAAATCAATCATTAATAAGGATATTTATATATCCATATGCTCATCAAATAGCATTCATAATTCTCCATCCATTATAGGGTTCAATTTATTTTGTGAACCTTTAAAGTTATCCAAATTTGGGATTGGATCCTAAGATCCGGCATCTCTAAATCAACCTCATTTTCAAATTGTGTAGTTGTTATCATCACCAAACAAACCTCAAATAAAAGTGGGCTTCCCAACTTAGAAAAATACCAAAGTCCCTAATCAGTATTCCACAAATTTAGTCAACATGACTCCAAAATTTCTTTTAGGGGAAACTCGCTAAAAGTCTCCAAAACATGCTCCAAATATCTCCTATAGAGATCCCCAATCGATAACTTCAAACAAAATGGGATGAAATTCTTTACAGAAAAACAATCCCTCAAAAGCCCTGTTTCCGAATCGATTCGGCCCAGCAAATCGATTCGGCCAGGAAGGCGAATCGATTCGGGTCATCAGACCTGGGACTCTGTCTCAGGATGAATCGATTAGGCTGGAGTCCGAATCGATTCGGTCACTCAGACTTGGGCATCTGCATATTTCCGAATCGATTCGACTAGGGGGCCGAATCGATTCGGCCCTGCTGAACCTCGAAAATGGCTACTTTCAAGTAAGCCAAAATACCCAAAAATCATTTTAATGGTTTTCTCTCCACTTCTCTTCAACCCAATCACAAATATATCATCAATAATCACCCTAGAATACATATAAACTAGTTTCTAACCTTAAATCCATTTATACACTACAAATCTAAGGTTTTTCCCAAAAATTAGGTTTTGACAAATTTAACCTAAAACCCAAAATATCAATCCACAAATCATGAAATAAATGTACACAACAATTATTTAGCAAGTTTAATCACTTGCCTCGGGTTCGTAGGGTCTGAATCCACGGGAAAATCCTCTTTCTCTCTCTCTTCTCCTTCCTTTTCTTCTTCTTCTTCTTCTTTTTCTTCTTCTCTCTTTCTTTCTTTTCTTTTTCTCTCTCTCTTTTGGAGAAATATCTCCCGTAGGCTTTTAAGCCTATTTTCCCAAAATACACATCTTTAAATGATAATACACACTTTAAATGACTCGGTAACTTTAATTCGAGTCAAACGGTCCTAATTTATTTTGGAACCTAAATAGACCCCAAGTACAGTCATTTCGACTCTCGCCCCTTGCGGAAACGATGGTACCCTCAGGATTGCCATTAGACATACTTTTTAACGACTCCAAATTTTGACTTCAATTGCCAATTTAATTATTTCTCCAATAAAATATTATTTATTTCTCCCAAAATAAATAAATTACTGTTCCGAAAGTCTTGGGTTGTTACAAACTTCCCCACTTACAAGAATTTCGTCCTCGAAATTTAGCTAAGCCTAATTCTCCCAAAGCTCAACTATTTCTAATCTACCCATCAACTAATCTTATCTCCAAACTTCTAACCTCCCACGACGAATTAATTTAATTTATTTTATTTTTAAGTCAATTATACATTAAATAAAGCCAATTTCCACAACAAGGGCACCCATACACCCTTTATAATTGAGCTTTGTGATCATAGCAATCATAATGAGGCTTTATTTGCCTCGAAAGTTCCACAATTCCAACAATAAGTAATACTAAAATTTTAATAGAACAAAAATTTGAATGGTCCAAAGAAATAACTCCTCTCAATTCCTGACAATCGCCACTTTCGTGCGGGGGACGTCTCGCAAAAGCGAAATCCAAACAAGGAACCCTCCCAATACACTACTGTGCGGCGACGTCGGGGATTGAGAGTTTGTTAAATCCGGACTAGAGTTTTAAAAAAAATATTTTAGTGAAAAAATTTTAGTTTGAAAGGTCCCGAAGGCCAATAAAAGTTTTATTTTGAAAATAGTTTATTTTGAAAACGGTTTATAAACTATAATATAATATAAAATGCCTTATGTCCAACACAAGGTCTTTATAGATCATCATCTATATAACATGTAGCTCAGAAATATTATCATACTCATGAGCTAAAATTTTTACCTGCGTCCCATCAATCACAATATAACTCTTATCAACAAACACATCATTCATCATTTCAATATATAGCCTTTTTATAAGGCACATCCATATCTGGAATACAACAATTGTAATAGTCTATCATGACTATATAAAAAGAAGTAGCTTTATCATTACTACTTATCACCCTTACCATTCTCACATTTACCATAAGGTTTAAAGCTCTTTATGAGCACCTTACACAATCACCAATCCTTTACAAAATCATAGAATAAGAGCCTATCTGGCTCAGAATTCCCCTTTAGGGTCATTACATACCATACATAAACAAAAGGGCTAAAGCACTACCAAATTCATATATATCTCCCATACGATGTTCTAAAACTTCATATAGTAGTAATCCTATTAATAAAGGAAACATTACTTACAACATCCATCTCTAGTCCGATTGCCCATCCTCATCAATGGGCTCCCAAACATAGTCCCCCGGTCTAAAGCGACCTCGAATCTGCTGTAGGGGTTGAACTTCCAAAATTTCATCAAATTGTGGTCCTTTACCTCTTTTAGGACAATCTCTCTTTTTATGACCTATTTCTTTACAAAAGAAACACTTACCCACAAATCCTTTCTGCCCACTCACATTACTGGCACTCTCTTTGCCAAATTTATTTGATGAACTCGAATCTCCAAAGTTCTTACTCTTTTGAGAATGAAAACGATATTCATGACACTTTAATAGTGCCGCATTCACAACCTCAACAAAAGTCATTAACTTAGGACTTTCTAACAAATGTAGTTGGATTTTCCAATCTAAACCTCGAACAAACTTCGATATACGTTTCTCTTCCGTATTTACCTCATTAGGTACTAATCTCGCCCATAGAGAAAAATCTTCTTCATATTCTGCCACCGTTCTATTTCCTTGAAAAATAATCCCCATATCCTGAGTAGGGGAAAACAAATACCTTCGATCAAAAAGTTCCCAAAATTCTTTTATAGATAGAGTATCTCTCTGTTCAGATGTGGTGACAGACTCCCACCATTGAAGAGCTGCACCCGATAACCTAAAGGTGACTAAAAATTGTTTCTGCACCTCACTACACTCAACCATACGAAGGTGCCTCTGCATAATATTTTTCCATTGACTTGCAGCCATCGCATCAACTCCCCCTGCAAACTCGGGAGGATGCCCCTTACTAAAATCTTCCTTCACTCTCTCCCATAAAGACAATCCTACATGGGGTGGGGCTGCTCGAGCGGCAGATTACTGATCCATCGTAGAAACGGCAGTAGTTACTACTTGTGCCACTATATTGGCAACATCATCCGTAGTCATGTTCCTTTGAGGCATTTGGGATTGCACATTCCCTTTATTTGCCTTCACTGAATGACGTCCCTTCGGTGGCATCGGAAACAAGAACAATTGTATCAGAACGCCTTTCAAATATCTTTGAATCACAGAAAGATATGGACGTATGAATGTAATCGTCCTAGCAATAAGGCTCTATATCAAGAACGCTTACGGAAGATCGTAGTAACGCACACAGATCCTAAAGACACTAGAACCTGATGCTCTGATACCACCTGTGACAACCCGCTCCAAATAATAACGGGTGGCCAGCCCTATACTACATAAATCAGGTATCTCAGATGGTACAGTCTTAACATCAACAACTAAACACTATAATATAAGGCTAACTACCGGAAATCATTAAGTGTGAATTGCCAAAAATTTAAAACTTTTATTTTTAACAACAACAACAAAACCAATAATGCACTCAACCAACAATATACATCTAACTATGATGTGAAATGTGCATGCTCCAATGATATGAAAGAGTACAATACATTGTACAACAAATTTCAATAAAGAAATACCCGAATATGCTGTCGGGCAACAGACAATACAAGAATCTGATAAATAAAATATGAAAGTGTTAATCTACAACACTTGAATACTAACTCAATACAGCTGAATCCTAATCTAGATGTACAATAGATAGGAATCGACTAAAGAAAAGTTCCGCAATAGTTTGCTACTGCCACAGCTCCACAAATCCTAAATGGAGGAATATCAAAGGCGTCCTTGCGGAGGTACACTTGAAGTAGTACAATATATATACATGGAGGAGGAAATAATAAACGGGTCAGAACCCGAGTTTGAAAAACAGTTTATAGCAAGTGTATTGAAATGCATAATAATTATAAATGCCTTATTACATGATTTAGTTGGAATCGAACTCTCCATAACAATTTAACTCACCTCTCATCTAAAGCGCGCACTAAGCGTATGCACGTGTCTCCAAATGGATGTCCGATTCTAATTAGGTAAGAGGATTCTAACTTAAACCCAAATAAAGTATTTAAGTGAAACCATCTAACCTATCTCCCAATTCTACATTATCACTATATTCTTTAAGTTATATACATTATCTTTAATGTAATTGTTATAGTTATCTTTATAATGTTCATTTGTTGAACATATAAAGTTGCATGATCCAATCATGTCCACATCATCAACATACACTATCAATCTCAATTACTAGAATTTATATTCTAGTGATGCCCATATAAGGCATGAAACCATATATATAATTTATTATAGATGAGTTATTAGCATCAAGAGTTAAGGACTAAAATCCTCCCGATTTTCAACACGATACTGCGTTTCATCAAACAAGGAACCCCCCCGTTACACTACTCCTGACCGTATCGATCCTCGGGGCTCATTATGCCCTCAATGCAAGATGCATGTAACCCAAATGATTATTGTCCAATTTTAATTAATCAATATTCCCAATTCTCAACAGTACACGGCGTTTCATGCGTGGGACGTCTCGCCGAAGCGAAATCCAAACAAGGAACCCCCCCGTTACACTACTCCTGGCACTATCGATTGTCGGGATAGGTGATATATATATATATATAATGATGAGTATTAAGGACTAAACTTATCCCTAAGTTCCAACATTACACTGCGGTTCGTGCGTGGGACGTCTCGCCGAGGCGAAATCCAAACAAGGAACCCCCCCGATACACTAATCCTGGCAATGTAGGTCGTTGAGGTCCATTATGCCCTTGACACCCAAAGTACAAGCACAAGTAATAATAACCATCCAACCGAGCTATAACTCGAAAGACGCGGGCTCACATGCTATCATCTTCCAGTAGCCCATATACGTAGCAAACTGGGGCCACCTGTTGGGGTTCAACGACACCCACCTCGTGATCAACTCACGTACACGACGTTCGGGAAGCGATCATAGTTCCTAACTGGCAAGTGATAGCGACACATACCCCCGCCCTCTCACCCCCAAAATAAATAAATATATATATAAATGTCATTTGCTGACCACAAGGGATGACTATGACCTGGGGAATATCCACATTCTGCTTTTCTAGTCAGAATGCTCACCCTCTACGCACGAAACTTCCCAATGATAGCAAGGAGGGGGTATGCTTAACATGTATATACACCATAATATAAGGTATACATACATCCCACATAATAAAGATATACCATTATATAAGGTATACCTGAAACATCATATACATTTTCATTATACGCTCTTAGGCGTAATTTCATTAACATCATTTGTTTAGTATATTTCTCTCAAGATATACAAACGCCCAACCTCACACATATATCCCGCTTAGTATATGCTATACTAATTCTCGCTTGAAGCTCTCATGTCGCTTCTAGTATGAATTGTCTTTCAATTCTTTTAAGTTAAGCATATTCTATATCCTAATGCTCCTCAATTAGCATTTCTCGTTGTATGAGATATCTCCCAAATCAATCATTAATAAGGATATTTCTATATCCATATGCTCATCAAATAGCATTCATAATTGTCCATCCATTATAGGGTTCAATTTATTTTGTGAACCTTTAAAGTTATCTGAATTTGGGATTGGATCCTAAGATCCGGCATCTCTAAATCAACCTCATTTTCAAATTGTGTAGTTGTTATCATCACCAAACAAACCTCAAATAAAAGTGGGTTCCCCACTTAGAAAAATACCAAAGTCCCTAATCGGTATTCCTCAAATTTAGTCAACATGACTCCAAAATTTCTTTTAGGGGAAACTCACTAAAAGTCTCCAAAACATGCTCCAAATATCTCCTATAGAGATCCCCAATCGATAACTTCAAACAAAACGGGATGAAATTCTTTACAGAAAAACAATCCCTCAAAAGCCCTGTTTCCGAATCGATTCGGGCCTATTCCGAATCGATTCGGCCCAGCGAATCGATTCGTCTAGGAAGGCGAATCGATTCGGGTCATCAGACCTGGGACTCTGTCTCAGGACGAATCGATTCGGCTGGAGTCCGAATCGATTCGGTCACTCAGACCTGGGCATCTGCATATTTCCGAATCAATTCGACTAGGGGCCGAATCGATTCGGCCCTGCTGAACCTCGAAAATGGCGACTTTTAAGTAAGCCAAAATACCCAAAAATCATTTTAATGGTTTTCTCTCCACTTCTCTTCAACCCAATCACAAATATATCAACAATAATCACCCTAGAATACATATAAACTAGTTTCTTACCTTAAATCCATTTATACACTACAAATCTAAGGTTTTTCCCAAAAATTAGGTTTTGACAAATTTAACCTAAAACCCAAAATATCAATCCACAAATCATGAAATAAATGTACACAACAATTATTTAGCAAGTTTAATCACTTGCCTCGGGTTCGTAGGGTCTGAATCCTCGGGAAAATCCTCTCTCTCTCTCTTCTCCTTCCTCTTCTTCTTCTTCTTCTTCTTCTTCTTCTTCTTCTTCTTCTTCTTCTTCTTCTTCTTCTCTCTTTCTTTCTTTTCTTTTTGTCTCTCTCTTTTGGAGAAATATCTCCCGTAGGCTTTTAAGCCTATTTTCCCAAAATTCACATCTTTAGATGATAATGCACACTTTAAATGACTCGGTAACTTTAATTCGAGTCAAACGGTCCTAATTTATTTCAGAACCTAAATAGACCCCAAGTACAGTCATTTCGACTTTCTCGACCCTTCCGAAAACGATGATACCTTTAGGATTGCCATTAGACATACTTTTTAACGACTCCAAATTTTGACTTCAATTGCCAATTTAATTATTTTTCCAATAAAATATTATTTATTTCTCCCAAAATAAATAAATTACTGTTCCGAAAGTCTTGGGTTGTTACAGTGCTTTCTTTAAAAAGCCACCTTTTTAAGACTAACAATGGGGCGACCACACTATTCCCTGACCAACCGAACTGCTTCCTCAAATTATGTAATTCAAAAATTATAGAGAGTAGTGTCAGGAACATCACATGAAGGGGATATTTTTTCGATCGCTAATCAATTACACTAATTATACTTCTCATTATCCACATGCGATTTTTCAAATAATCATGCCTAGTTAGGTTCTACACAATGTTTTTCTTGCACTCTGTAACATATGTCAACTAACTTTTGAAGTTTTTGATTCTCATTGTTATCATCTTTTACATGTCCTTCACATTCAATAGGTTATACTATAGAGTTTGGAGAGTTAAAGGATCGTGTTTCACCATGTTAAACCTATTTAATATATTTCATGTCTACCTAATCAAATCACTCTTGATATCTAATGAATTGAAAGGCTTTTTATTTCGACACTTAACACACATGCAAGGAAATGTTAAGAACTGATGGCCATTGTTTGCAACTGCAACATCAAGAAAATATGTAACTCCATTTATGTACACATTGCTTACTCTATTCCTCTAATTTATCCACTATTTATTAAATCGTTGTGAAATTTTTCACTATAAAAAAATTCACGGTTTGCACACAAGTTTTATGATAATATACAAAAACAGAATTATACATAATTACAACACAATAAATAGAAAAGCTCAATTGAACCCAATTATCATATACGAAAACATAAGGGGGTGGGTTTAATAAAAAAATATAGAACTACATTTATATGCTTTTGTCAGACCTACACCCTCAGAGGGGTAGGTCTGACAATAGCGTACGTTATCATACATTATATAGTTATGATAATATAAAAAATATAATTATGACAATATAAAAAAATAAAATTTCCATAGTAAACCCAATTTTCATACTTTATACAAACATAAAACAACATATAACCTCAAAATTATATCTAAAACCCTAGACTTAATCAAACCCACAAATCATCCTAGAAACTACAAAAATCAAATACTAAATAAACCTAAAAAACTTTAAGACTGAAATATTACATCAAATCAATAACATTTATCATCTAAAAACATTCAACTTACAAATACACATAAGTAAAGAAGTTTAGCTCAAATAATTCAAGATACTTCAAAATCAATGGAAACAAGTATGAGCGATTAGTAGCGATTGAAGAGTCACACAATCATCATTACCTCCATTGTTTTTGTGAATACAATAAAAAACTAAATCAGTTCATTTGTTGAATAATGGAAACTAATACCCAAAAAAGCCTCTTAGGAAATACTAATAACAACAACAAAAAATAGGAAAATAGTGAAAGTTAAAAAAATATATTTATGTACATGTTTATGTCATAGTATTAAGAAAATGGTGAGAAATAGGAATACAGACCCATATTTGTGTACAGGATTGAGCAATAAAAAATAACATTGCGATAATTGAAACAAAATTTGAAACAAAATTTAAGCAAGGAATAATACAAATTTCTAAGATTCGAAGAAGAGATATCATAGGATCTTGTGCTTCTAGGTCGACCATGACCAAAATTTCTAATATTTTCAATACCTCTATATCCTGATCCCCACAGCTGAAAACCTAATCAAATGTTTAATTCATACAAAACAACTGATAGATAACAAGTTTATGACCTATATAAAGTGAATTTCTAAACAAATATACCAAGATCATGAACAACAAATGATATTTATATAAAATTATATTGTGAATAAATATATCAACGATTGTAGCCTATATCATGCACAAGATATCACCGATTTGAAAATTAATAGGAAGATCTAATTTGTGCAAATATGAATTGAGTACCCAATGTTGTATTTTGTTCAATGGAGGAGGCATAGCTTTTTATATTTGTGATATGATATGAGATCAGGTTACCTAATATGTCAAATATCCAAATACCCAACAACGGAGTACTTCTAGAGAAACACATGATTTTGACACATTTTTTGTGACACGCTGATGTGTCATGCCCACATTTGTTGGTGTTTGGATTCCACTAATTATCATTCAAAATGCCAACCAATATGGATACATTAGCGTGTCACCTGCTATGTCAGAATATTCTCCATCTAGAATTATTACCCAATAATGTCATTAATGCCTTTAAGTTATTTAAGGTATATGTCATAATGCAGTGATAGTGATACATCAAATGGGCATCACAAGAATGAAAATACAAAATAAAGAAGATAAAATGAAACTCTTAACATAGAGAATCATACGGAAGTTACTAGAAAGACATAATAACAATGTTGAGCTATCTCCCATAGTGCGGCTCGCTCATTGGCTTGTCGTTTCACTGTGCGATTCTCTCTCTCTCTCTCTCTGACTGCCTTGTCATCTCAGAGTGGAAGGAGATTCAAAGATTTACCAAGAAGAGAGAGTAACGATTGGGAAGATGTCTCGATTGAGATCGTAAACCCTATATGATTAGTTTGAGGAGTTTCTTTCGGTTGGGGGGTAAAAATATCATTTTTTTAAATCGCTTTAAAAATATTGAACAACTATTAATAACATTTATGTGAATTACTCATGGTAAGTTAATATGAGAAATAATAACGGCATAATAATTTTAGTAATAAAAAAATAGGTTGTTACGAAAAGTGCATTTTTGTGTAGTGTTATTCTTGTCGCCTAATTTTGATAAGAATCTATCAGCATAAATAAAATGTGATGCCACTCATCATGCTTACAATCCATGCTTATATAACTCTCTTAAAATGAAAAGGTGGTGTCACCATCATTTTTTACTTTCGATTATTTAATAAATTCAATCGCTTACCTATGACTTCCTCCTTGACCATATCATTATGTTACTCAGAAATTCAATGTCCATTCCGATTCACAATGTCCAAGACATTTCCTACACTATTCCACCTTACATGGCTGCACCTGGCGAAGTTGCCTAAACTATGCAAATTTATCCTTTAGCATAAACCTTTGCCACACATCTCCAAAAATGGCTCAACCATATGTACTTATTCCTCTAATGAATCATTATTACTAAACTATCGCACCTTCTAAAGAAGTTTCACCATACGTTAGCCAAAGATGTCTATATAATCGACAACATTCAGCAACGATGAGAACCCTTCTCAAATTATATAATTCCTACAACATCAGGAACCTCAAGGTTCACTTGGAACTATATTCCTCCTTTCAATGTGTAACACCCCGTGCATTCGGGCGTCAGCCACCACCAACCTTGCCTCGGGAATTACTAAATTAAATACCATTCCTAGCATGTGACATATATGAGACATATAAAAATTTGCCATAAGGTATTAATCAAATTTCTCCAGCAGTATAACGATTCATGAAATATTAAAATCCATCACCATACTAATCTCCCAAATAAATCCAATTCCAAATAAATATAAACTCCAATGAAATGATCCAACTGTAAATATTTTATAGATTTCGTAAACAACTGTGGAACCGATTGGCCCCCCAAATCCATAAATATAGTCTCATAATAAATACGATGGAAAGAAAAGTAAATCGGAACTAATAAATCATCTAAAATGAAACTCCATATACATCTCCAAAAATACCTCCAAACACTCCTATGCAGCTACTCGAGCAATATACCTAAAATTTTAGTCAACGCAATGCTAGATACTCTCCCCAATTCGGGTACGTGAGCCCAGACAGTAGCATTATACATGATAAACACCACAATAGAGTATTTTAAATTTAAATGAGATATAAATATTAAAATGCGAGTAAAATAAACTATTCAAACCCCATCGTCGTCGCGGTGATAAATATACGCAAATATATAATTCGCACACGACATATTATCAACAATTATACCAATTTCTCATGCGATCACAAATAAATCTAATTTAATCCATCAAATCAATTTTCATAATTAGACAACTTAATATATGGAACTAATATAATTTCATCATCGTGCAAATTTATGGTGCACACAACACAACAATTTAATTTTTATCATACTCACATAATTTTGTGTGGTTGCACAAGTCCCTTTTTAATTTAAATAAATCACTATGGTTTTTTACAAGCAAACCCACACCCATATTAACAAAAATTCAATCTCTACCCTTAACACACAAGGGTTATGAGTCTTATTTCATATTAAAAAAATTCATAAAAATAGTCCCAATATAGATTTCACTTTCCCTAATTAAGGTTGCTAATTTATTTTAAGAAAAACATGTAATTATGGTTTAGGTGATATTTAAACACATAATACTAAAGAGAGAGAATATAAGTATTCATGTTTGAAGAAACATCATTTGAAAATTTTAATTAGATGGTTGTGTTCCTCTTGAAAAATTTACGAAGACTCGTTCTTGCACGATCTTGAAAAAACACGGTTTGAGCCTTCAAAAACTGGGTTGAATCTCGATTTAATTTGGGATTAGGGTTTGAATCTCGATCACTTGGCCCGAAATTAAGTATTTTTCGAGTCTATATCCCGACTCTAAATTAATTAGTTTATCTCCAAACTTAATTCACTACATTGGCGTCGCTTAGCCAATATACCCGAATTCGCTCACTTGATCCGTATCTCACTATTTTGGAATAAAATTTCTCAAATTCATCCATTAAGTGCCCCACATAAATTCATCCTAGTCCCAATTACTTTCTCCCATAATTTCTAGGAATATTTGTTTCATAATTATTTATCACTAACTAATGTATGAGAATTAAATTTCTAATTAATTTCCCTCTTATATACAACCTAGGCGAGCTGCCTAGAATTCTGCATCGTCGATCGATCGAGCCCCCTGGGTCGATTGATCGATAGCCCCTGGCTTTTTCTTCTTCGAGATGCAGTTCCACCATTAACGAAAACCTCCAACTCTCATTCTTTCCCCTGGACTAACCCAAGCCCAATCAACCCTATATCTACCTAGGAATAGGATCAAAGCACGTTATGGAACATCAAACTGAAATTAAATCTCACGATTTTCTACTTTTTCCATGTTGGGTAATTTTCGGGTTTATACATGTTAAATCCAAGTTCCATCAATTTATCTCAATTTCGTTCATAATTTCTACTGGATTTCACATTCCAATCAGATATTCATACTCAGAATCATAACACAACTAATTCTCACCTTAGATCCCAATCAATTTGTTCCGTTAACAAAACCCCTTTTTTTTTACCCATTTATTCCCAAAATGAATTTTGGTTTACACATCACTATGATATGAATTGATTATCATAAATTTCGAAATCACAACAGTTAACCACTTGCCTGTAAGTATTCGTAGGATCTGATCCGTTGGTGTAGTCCCTTAATTTCGCTCCAAAATCCCCAAATTGGCTTTTGCTAAGCTTTCTCCCAATTTCCCTCTCAAGCCCTAGGCTTAGATTTGTGTTGGCTGCTGATTTCCTAATCCCTCACTTAGGTTAAAACTCCCAATCCCGTTTTTCACCAAATGGGCTTAATTAAAGTGGCCTAACTCACTCCGTGTGGGCCCGACTATGTCCAAAAATACCCTGAGACCCAATTACAACCCCCAGGTACTCTTTTCTGACTATCTCGACTCATCCGAACACAATCGCGCACTCAGAATTGGCATCTGAATTAATTTATAAAAATCCTTATCTCACACCCAATTTAGTCTATACCGACTCCCGGCTGGGATAAGTGCATATCTCGTCATTAATTCCCGAAATGACGTAATTAAATTATTACTATTCACTTAGTAAATAAATTTCCCTAAACATTAACCATTCACTCCCCGATTAATATTTAAATATATATATTGCCATAATTAATTCAATTAAAATTACAACACACAAGTAATTTAAAATTCTCGAATTAATTAAATATTAAATGCACAAAAATACGGGGTGTTACACTTACAAATCACCACTCGATTCTATCTCCAAAAGACATCACAACTCTTAAGTCCTTAAATCATTTCACATCACCAAATTAATGCTTACGATACCTAACATCTGCACTAACAATCTTCAAAATACATCTCGTCTCATAAAATCACTTCTAAGTATCCTCACATCAAGATTACTAGTTCAAAACTCAATGCCAATAATGTCCTTACACAAAACTCCCTATCTCCCAGAAACACAGCTAACACGTATGCTAGACCCAATACATTAAGGAGTATGAATCAACAAAGGGGATCAAAGATCGTTAACACGAAAGCTAAACGGACTCAAAACCTACGAGACCTAAGACCATGATCAGATATCATCTGTAACACTCCGCACATTCTGACGTCAGCCGCCATCAAGACTACGTCGGGCGTTACTAAATTAAATACCATTCTTAGCATGTGACATAGATATGAGACATACAATTTTTTCACAAGGTATTAATCAAATTTATCTAATATTATAACCATTCATGCAATATTAAAATCCATCGCCATGCTAATCTCCAAAATAAATTCAATTCCAAATAAATACAAACTCATATGAAGTGATCTAACTGTAAATATTTTACAGAAACTGTAAACAACTGTGGAACAAATTGGCCCACCAAATCCATAAATAAAGTATCATAATAAATATGATGGAAAGCAAACTAAATCCGAACTAATAAAGAATCTAAAATGAATCTCCATCTACATGTCCAAAAATATCTCCAATCACTCCTATGCAGCTACTCTAGTGCTAAACCTGAAATGTTAGTCAGTGCAATGGGTTAGAGCCCACCGTATGAATGCTAGCTACTCTCCACAATTAGGGTTCGTGAACCCATGTAGTAGCATTATACATGACAAACATCACAAGAGAATATTTTAAATTTAAACAAGATATAAGTATTAACATGCGAGTAAATAAACTACTACCATTTATCCACGTAACTAAGCGGCCCCAAAGTGTAAATCCAATTATACCATTATTACTATTATTTAAAAACTAGATCTTATCCTTAATTTAATTATTCAAATATTTTTTTATTCATGCGACACCATTATGGTTAGTCGACCCCTTATCGGTCATGCACACACTCTTGGAACGCTTACAGTTCTACACATTACACCCATTCTCATCACTATAGCTAGTCAACCAGTATTCTGTTAGTTCTACATATAAGCATGAGGTTCCTTGCACAACACGTCACTATAGCCAGTCGTCCCAAATTCTGTCAGCTCCGTACATACTCGTGATGCCAATACACACCCACGTCGCTATAGCAAGTTGGCCTGTTTCTTTTAACCCTGCACATACTCGCACCGCAAATTCATTTTAATTCTCATTTTTATTTGTAATAATTAATTCTCAATTTCTTAATCTCTCATTATTTTATTTTAGCCCTTCCCTAATATGGAGCATAAATCCATAAACCTACTTATAGTCCCATACCTTGAGATCTTCAAAACTCAAGTACGTCTATAATAGGATGAATCTCAACTGTAAATCTCCCCTTAGTCTCGTGTCTAGGCTATCGAATCAATTGAATGACACAAAAATCAACCCCACTCTGGAACATTTCATCTGTAAAAATCTACACTAACTATTCCCATACCTAGAAAGTGTTAACCACAATCAAGGCATACCCACTTATCCCATACCTAGCAAGTAATCTTAAAATTATGGTGAGAACATTAATACACAAAACCCCGTCGTCCCTGCAGTGATAAATATAATCAAATCAATAATGCACATACATATTATCAATAATTCTATCAATTTCTCGTGCGATCACAAATAAATCTAATTTAATTCATTAAATCAATTTTCATAATTAAACAACTTATTATATGCGACTAATATAATTTCATCATCATGCAAATTTATGGTTCACACAACCTAACAATTTACTTTTTATCATACTTAGATAATTTTATGTGATAGCACAAGTCCGTTTTTAATTTTAATAAATCGGTATGGTTTTCAACATGCAAACCTACATCCATATTGATAAAAATCACATACCCTAAACACACAAGGGTTATGAGTCTTTGTTCATATTACAAAATTTCATAAAATTAGTCCCAATGTAGATTTCACTTTCCATAATTAAGGTTGCTTATTTATTTTAAGAAAAATAAGTAATTAAGGTTTAAGCGATATATAAAATGCAAAATACTAAAGAGTGAGAATAGAAGCATTTATGCCTGAAGATAAGTCCGTTGAAAATTCTGATTAGATGGTTGTGTTCCTCTCGAAAAATTTACAAAGACTTGTTCTTATATGATCTTGAGAAAACACGATTTGAGCCTTCAAAAATTAGGTTGAATCTTGATTTAATTTGGGGCTAGGGTTTGTAAATGAGAAGTGGAAAAGATGTGGAATACTTTTGGTTTAAAAGTTTATGATAAAGTGTTTATAAAAGTCAAATACCAAGTTATTTTAATATAAAAAAGGATTAAGAGTTTTAGTTAACTCAAACTCTCACAAAGCTCACGACTCGATTTAGTTCTGGTCAGGTGCCCAGGATGCCCAAAAATGTAGATATATATAAATAAAACCCAATTTCTCCCCCGATTTCAATTCCGATTAAAATCTTATTTTTCATATATAAAATCCAACATATTAAATTGCTAAAAATAACTAAATCCAAAAATTTATTTTTTTCGAATTCCGAATTTACTTTAAATTATTACCGATTCAAAGTTACAGAGTATTACACAATGATAACGCAATCACTAATGAGGTTTCGAGAAAATCAATGAGACGCCTTTGAAATTTCTCCTTCGAGGTCGAATCTTACCTTGCATAAGATAACCCATTTATGATGTATCTTCACTATGTCTCCTTAGACTCCAATGCTATATATGTGTCACACTGACCTATGAAAGTCCTTCTGACATTTGATGCGGTGCAAGACGCCTCACTAAGATTCAACTTTTTCTTTGTGTGACGATCATCTTCAGGATAGGTACTAAAACCCTTTGGATAATTTATTCATGATACCTGAAATCCACCAACATCAAACCTTATGGCGCATTATTGTACTACTACCGACACTTATTTGCGTTCCAGCACACATTATGACATTACCTAAGCCAATGCACAACATTGGTAATGAGACCTTCTTAATTAGTATTATTACCTTTATACAATGGTGGGTGTCAGGTTGAGGTACCAGTTATGTGTTATGGACCCACCACACTTTCTTTGTGCTACTCTGATAACCTAATTCTATGAATGATCACAATTCTTCCAAGGGAGTCTTAAAATAGAACACCAAAAGAAATTATTTAGTACCCAATAAGTCTTAAACGAATTTTACTACTGAATATGGGGTGTCACCCACTTTCCAAAGATATCGATGTTACTACATGGATTCGAGGTGAATACTCACTAAGATTTTTGACATTCTGCCTGAGGATATAGATGAGATAGTGTGATGACTAAAGTCCACTAATTGACATTAACAAATAAGCCTCTAACGATATTATAATCCTTAACTCCAACATCGCAGTTATTTAAGTACATAAACCGGAGTTCCCCTTGCCTTACAAGGCCGAGCCTAAAGTCGAACTTTCGATAATTAAAGATTAAAACCCAATCTCATGACTAAAAGTCACTTTCGTAAGGAATTTAAGCCTAATATTTGATACCACATTGTAATGCCCTAGCTCGAATTTAAGAGTCACCCATGGGTTAACCCGAGTGATGTGAAACAACCTAGGTAACGTTCCTAGTCCATTTTTTAATTAATTTACCAAATGTGCATACAATTTCGTTTTCCAAACTTATGAATAAATAAGAACAAGTGTGAAACCCATTAGGCAATGTCCTAGTGTTCGTGTAATTAGAGCTGCAAAAACATTTTCTTTACCTTTGTTAAAAAATTTATGGTTCCATTATGAAAACCATTCTTTTAATCCTTTATCAACACATTACCGTCTCAACTTAATTTACTCTTTAGTCCATTACGCCATGTATTTATCAGTTATCTCGAGTTCATAATTTCTCATAATTCGATTATGTACCATTTAAATCAGGATTATCAAATTTGTATACCGTTATTTATCCTCAAAATTTTATCAATTCCATGTCATTAATCTTCTTTTATACTTTTTATCCTCTAAAGAGAGTCGTGCTCTAAATTATCTTCTCACTTTCTTAATCGATGTTCACTAAATCCCTTTTGTGTTTTTGTCACTTGCAGTGACTACCACAAATGTCGAAATATGTTTCCCTCGCTAGTGGTTTTCTACCTAAGCATAAGCTGCACCCCTAAGGCCCTAGGCCCTCCTTAAACTTTCTCGATTTCTTTAAGTATCTTTTCACTTGTTACATCATTGTGACCAACTTTCTTAAGTGCACCATTGAGTCCTTTATGTCACTTTAACCTTTTTATCCGACCTAAAGGACAAAACCCAAGGCAAATACCACCTTGCCATTTTTGTTATTAACTTGTACACTTTTTTCCATTTAGTCCTTATTACAAAATTTTGATATGTTACCAACTTCTTTACATTTACAACCCTGGTGCTCTGTGGAATTTGTTCAAACATTGGTTGTTCGTGATATGTTCTTGGATACTTATGCTCGTGTTGTTTCGGTATGATATTTTGTTCCATGGTAATCTCACTTTCCTTTTTTTATGGTGCAATGGGTGATACCATTCTCAAGGAGAAAGTTGTGACATGCTATCATGACTATGAGCAGGAAAAACAATGTTGAGCTCAACATTCAGTACAATTAGTTGAAGGAAGAGATAAAAAATTCAAAGGTTGACTACATTAAGACTTGCAGTGACCTTAACGAACCTTTGACTCATTTTAATTCGTATACAATGAGGTTCTTCCTTTTTTTATCGCAAATTACCATGTTGGGAAAAAAATCACAATTTCATTCTCTTTGGGGTTCATTATATAAATTATCCCTTTTTATTTTTACTTACACTTCATCACTTTAATCATTAAATCTTCAAACATTTGCCATTTGAACCCATATTTATTACACTCCACTTTATGCCCCTATTTTATTTTTCCTTAAAATCACATTATTTAACATACACAACATTGCAAAACTTTTACTAGAATAATTTCATGTAAATAAATCTTTAAAGGTATTGATATTTAGTCCAAAGTGACAATGTATGAGTTTCCATGAATTTTCACACATAAATTATTAACTTTTTTTATTTATTATTTATCTTTATGAAATAATATATATTTACATTATTATTTTTACTCATTACTTTCATAAGAATATAACTCCAATATTTTGTAATTCATTTGAAAATTATCCAAAATATTCTAGTCCCACATTTTCGTAAGCATTTTCATGAAAACATCATTTTTTAACACATTAGTTCAAAATCAATACTTTATATTCAAGGCACACTTTTAACATTTATTTTTCCATGAAATAATTGTACAATCCTGACTTTTGAGTAATTATTTTATATTAAATTGCCAGGTGTATAAATTTTATAAAAAAAGAAAGTTTTAAGTAAATATTATTTCAAGTGATTTAAGAGATAATATTTACGAAGTTTTGCATATTTACTATTATGTGAATGTAAATAGCATTATATTGTGTTTTATTGCGTTATGGTGCTTTAAGCGACAGTTATGACTTATATCCCAATTGGAGCAAGATTAATAATTTAATATGACGTTGGAACATAAAATATTGTACAATATTCCGGATGCCAATTTAGAGAGTGCGGTTAGTCCTGAAATAGTCGAGATAGTCAAAATAAGTGTCTATTGTATTTTTGAGTTTCGGGCACTTTTGAAAGGTTATGACTCAATTATGTAGTTACGAGTCATTTTAATGGTGTATTAACAATTAAAGATAGAAACAAATGTTAAGTGTACGTTTAAGTCTTCCAAACCCTTTTATTTCTCATTTTTATGTCTTAGACTTAGAGAGAGCTAGAGAGAAGAGAGCGCTTGGGAGTAAAGAGAGAATTGGAGATTTAAAGCTTGGAATCGTTGCTTCGGGAAGAGAATCCGAGACTACAAACTTGAGGAAAGTTTCTTACTTGCTAATGTATGATTTAGTTTGAGTAATTTGTATATATAGTTATGTTTTTGGGATTTAAACCATTTATCGGTTTTGAGGATTTTTGGTGTTTAAACCCTTACTTTATTAATCTATAAATCAAATTAACATGTCAATTTTCCAAGTAACTTTACTTATTTATGTATTTTACCAATTAAATTAATTCTTTAAAACTCATGGAGTATTATATGCTATGCCAACTTGATCCTCCTTTAAACACCTAGACTATTGAATCTGAAAAGATTATCAAAGAAATGCAGGCTAAGCCCACTTCAAGAGAATCTCAACATGATCTGAAATATAGACACATGGTGCCAAATATATATGTCATAAGAGTAAATATCACAATTGGTAAGTTAGTTATGATTAACCTATAACTATGTAGAACTAAGGGTTTCCATCGTACAATGATTCTCACACAAATCTTCTATATCATATCCACCTCGTCTCAACATCCCACAATTCACTTCATTACTCTCACAACATATATCAACCGTCATATATAGTTATCGACCACTTCATACATAATAATTCCAACCATATACACGAAAGGATCTCACAAACCCAACTCATCTCGCATCAAGTCATGTAGACTTACTCATGCCTAACACCCACTTATGTAGAGTATATTCTTTCCTATGGAATCTAACATCTTATATTAAATAAAATAGGAACATTTACACCAAACATCAATATATCATATAATATAGGCTCGTCTACACCTAACCTTAATACATTAAATAATATAATCTCGTCTAATCCTCAAACTAATATATCATATCTCATGGTATCATAGATATTTAACTCATCATTTACAACTTATCTAGGTCTCATGTATGCCCAACATCATTCACAAACATCACGTACGGTCAAATATCGCATATCCTCAATTATATACCCTTGTTTAATTCATATATTATGTCATACACATATAAATAAGACCATGTTACTTGGATCCTACCCATATAACTATGTCGATATATACACATAGACATAGGTGTTAATATAGCCAAATCATCACGTTATAGCTATTCACAATATCCTCCCTATAAAACATAAGAAAATATACCAATTTATACTTCAATTACTTTTTACATCTCATGCAATAAATTTTCATTATGGGAAACTAAGGCTTATTTCAATTTATCTTCAAAATTCATTTTATTAAGAATTTGGTTTCATGAATTGTCAAGTCATTAGATTATGTTTCTAAAATGAAAACATGGTTCTTCAATTTTTGTATAGTTTTTCAATTTAATTAAACCTGTTCAACTGCATAACTTCATAAATTACAATCTCAATGAACAATAATAAACTTAGAAACACCGATTCCCATTCTAGTGTGAATTTAATAAAAATCCCTTCAATTATGCCAGGTTTATCAATTAAAATTCATCTTATAATTCATCTAAATTTAATTATTAATACATTTGAACCTCCAAACACCTTAATTATTAATTGCGTTAGGTGTTATTGATAATTATACATCAAAGATGAAAATAGGCTTAATATAAACCTGTGGTAATAATGATTATTTAAAGGAGATTAACCTCAATAATAAATTACTTTACACATAATTAATAAACCCTAGTAGACATAGACTTTTGGGAAAACTTAAGGCAACTTAGGAAGAAGGAGAACAAGGAATTAACAATTAGAGATTAACGTTTCGTCATTTTAGACAAGAAATCTCTTGCTATATCACATGCTAATATGCCCCTTATTTATAATTCCATGTTATGTGTATTATTCTAGTATTTAGAGAGCATGTTTAGGATTGAATCTAATTATCTTAATCATATTTGTTTATTAGGTTAGTTAGGATTAATATTAATTAACTCTTCTTTGAAGACTTGTAAGTTTGAAGAGAAATCTGAATTAAATCATTTTAATAAATAATTCTATTATTAGAACTCATGTTTTATGATTTGATTTAGTTTATAAGTTGAATCCCCGTGTTAATTTGATGACTAGATCTGAAATTATATAAGTAATTAGAATTCATTCTTGTTGACGATTAATTTGGTTTAAATTTGTGAACTTTGAAGGATTATACCTTAATTGATGTTATAGATCTTAGTATTTGTTGAGAATCATTTTTAATCATAAATCTATACTTAGTTTTGAGTATGGTGATGTTTGATTTGCTTTATTGGAGCTTGAAACACATAAATGGAGGTTTTGGTTCAAAATCATATTTTTGGGGACAAAGGAGAAGCACCGTGTCATTCTTTTCTGAACGAGAATTTTTTTATTCGAATAAGATGGGCGGTTTCAATTGACTGAGGTTGGAAGTCATTTGAACGAATTTGGATAGAAATAATAATTAGGTTATAAGTTTGATTTTTGGGTTTTGGTGGTATAACTTATTTTTGGGAATTTTTATACACTTAACATAGAGTTGAATCTGAGTTTTAAACTAGATAATTAAGGTATTAGTAATATAGGTTTCGAGTAGAATGAACCTTATTTTGTTTAGTACAATTCAGAGCTTGAGGAATGGGACAATCGGGGGTAGATGCATGAGTGAGAGATATCCTATAGTTGTATACACATATTTCGTGTTATATATATCCTTTAATTTTTGTGAACATACTGTTAGTCATAGTGAATCTATCAGTAAGGATTTTGTGAGATGTTGTGATCGGGGACTGTACACATGGCTATTGAAGGACTCCTCAGTCTTTAACAATTTCTTGTAGAAGGTTTCCACAGTCTTCGATTAAGCTCCACATTTTCTTGATATGAATCATATTTATTGACACCTCAGACTCCTTTGTGGTATCACTAATCTATAATGAATCATTCTCTAGTGTCTTAATTATGAGGTACATCTCTAAGTAATGAGGTTCATCTATAATCCCCTATTACAGACTCTACCATGGAGTCCGATATTGTTGTCACTTTAGAGACAACTAAAGAGGGTATATGGTGCAGGAACTTCCTAAGTGACTTGGGTGAGGTTTCTTGAGTGCAATTAGATGTTACAATATATTTTGTTAATAATGGAATGATTGTAAGTTTCAAATAACGTATAACCCATAAAGGGTTAAGCATATTGAGTATGGATTTAACCTAGTTAGAGAGATGGAGGAGGTGATAAGTTTATGACCAAGTTTACATCGGATAACAACTGACTAATGTAACACCTCGCCTAATTAAATACCGGGTGATCAGTCCTTTATTAAATTAAAATCAAAGTGTCTGGTTGGTTCATTCTTAGCATCACTGTCGAAAATCATTTTTATTATTAATCACCTAATAATTAATTAAGCTAAGTGTCAAAAAATTTTCTCAAATTAATTATACCCAATTAATTCATTAATAAATTACATGCTTTAATACATAAGCCAATCCCATTCCATAAGAATAAATAATGAACATGAATCAAATATTGAAATAAATTAGACTGGATAAAACATTCCAGTTCAAAGTTTAAAACCAAAGTATCACAATACTCAATCCAACAGTAAGGAAATGCTAATACAAATAAAATCCCTGAAATAGTTAATTTAGAAGCGGTCGACACATACCCTAAATGAAAGATCTGAACTAGGAATAGAATGAAGAGATAGTAGCGTCTAATATCGATAACCTACAACTTCCACAATAGCTCCAGCTCGTCGAATGATCCACATCTAAGTCTGGTGGTGACCTTGTGGCTGAACACCTGGTATAATACATATATAGCAAAAGAAAAGAGAAATAATAGGAAACGGGTCAGAGCCCGATTTGTAAAAATATTTATTTTATCAAGTATTTAAAATTTCAAAGATTCAATTATTATGTACATGATAGTTTCGAACTCTCACTTGGGATTCTCACCCCTCCATTAATGTGCACACCTAGCGTACCTCTACCCCGACCTAGTCATCTATAATATTCACAACTAGGTTACAGACATGAACTCCTAAATATATCTCAAGGGAGTAACACGTATCGCTCATACAATAGGCCAATAATATTCTTTCATGCCAGTTACCCATTTTATATTCACTATTTTAATAAGAAATCTTTTATCCTCTGGAATTAATTTACTTATCCATATTTATACATTTTCTAATTTCACACATTAGAATCATTTATTCTCAAATATAGTGCTATACACACACACACACACATATATATATATATATATATATATATATATAGAGAGAGAGAGAGAGAGAGGCTCACATACATCATGCTCTATATATCATACCGTACATCACGCCTAATTCTAGGCCCTAGAAAACATTTTTTTTAAATTATATATTTTTGCCTTGAAATTAACTTCCAATCAACCCATATGCAAAAAATTAGGTCAAAATACACTTTCTAACTATTTTTAAAAAATCCACAAAAAACTGTTGGCACAAAATAAGGTATTTTTAACAGTTTTTTGTGGATTTTTTAAAAATAGCTACAAAATGTATTTTGAGCTTATTTTTTGTATATGGGTTGGTTGGAAGGTTAATTTCAAGGGAAAAATATAAGATTTGAAAAAAAAGTTTTTTAGGGATTAGTGTAGACACCCCATTCTGTTACCCCCTAACTCTCCTTAGGTCCCTAGTACCTCCCGTTACCATTACAAACTTAGGCCATGCCCCGAGTACTGACCTATAAGCCATCGGGTACTCCCCGACTCAGTTTGACCAAAAATTCAAACTCTTTATCTCGATCGAGACTCAATGAATCTTCGAAGGGAACTGAATACCCTTTCTAACGGTCTGCCCCATGCGCGATTCCGACTTACCATGCGGACGAACAATCCGTTTGCGTCCGAAACCTGACCTAGAGGCCATCGAGCGCTTTCGGGCTCTTTTTGACCTATGTCAACTCTTAATACCGACCGAGACTAAATGAATCTTCGAAGGTCACTGAATCCCCTTTCCAACGGTCCATCCCGTGCGCGATTCTGACTTTCCATGCGGACGAACGATCGGTTTGACTCCGAGAGGCCACCGAATGCTTCTCGGGCCCGGTTGACCAAAGCCAACTATCCAAACCGGGTCAAACTCTTTGGAATTTCTAAGTACATATCCTAACCTTTCCAATGGTCCGCTCCGTGCGCGATTCAAACTTAACATACGAACGAACGATCCGTTCGCGTCCGAACGACTCCCCATCCAATAGACCGATAAACGCTTTCGATCCATATTTGACCCAAATTAAACTATCGAGACCGGGAGTGGTCCAAAGGACTTTCGAAGGTCTTTGAATTAACTTTCCAATGGTATGCCCCGTGTGCAATTCTGACCAACGGTTTTCCCTCGGCTGCTAATTTTCCAAAAAAGCGTGAAGCGCACAGCCAATTGGCAGGTTCCAGACCCTGCCTATCGGCACCTGCCTGCTGATAGGCAGGAAGGGGTCTATGCCGATCGGTACTGACTTGAGCCTATAAAAGGGAGGCCTTCACCTCATTTGCAGGGGGAGCCCAGATCTAATAAAAATCTCTCTCAGTGAATCCCAGAAACCTCTCTCGAAGGCAGCGTGATTTCAACTTCCAAATCCCCTTTTTACTTCCACTTTTCATCATCCTTTTCATCAAACTTGGTGAATTAACCACTCTCCATCATCCTCCAAGTGCAACAAGATCAAGCTCAAGATCTTTAAGAAGGTCCAACTTTCTTAAACTCTCTCTTTAATTCTCTTAAATTCTCAATAACTTGTTTTATTACTTAGCACTTTTATTATCTCATCTCACACATCCTAATATACTTTTTATTTAGTATTATTTCAAATCTCATATTTTCATATAAATAAAAAACCCAAAAAAACAAGAAAAAGAGGGTTTGCTCATAAATTCCAAGTAGGGATTCTCACACTTTTTCCACACTTTTCTCACAACTAAAACACTTTTTCTACACACACACACACACTCACAAATAAGAGATTACCCATTTGGATTTTTGGGATAAACCCCACACCTCGTTTTGTATGCGAATTACTTGGACTTTGATGCCTTTATTGGCTACGTAGACGTCTCGGGGTAAAACCCGAGACTCGAGTCCTTTTTCCCACTTTTTCTCTTATTTTCTATCTTCTCTAAGTCCATTTTCCTTATATATATATATATATATATATATATATATATATATTTGTTCTTAGTAACGTATTACTCCATATACATTATCGTTCCATTATAATGATCAACGTAGGGGTAATCGCGTAAATCTTATTTTCTAATATTATTCTTATACCTTCCTACGAATGACTCGCTTTATCTTTTCCATGATACAAGTCGAGGATTCCTACCTCCATTCTATATATACACATGCACACATATCACGGGGGGAAACATAAAGGAAAATAGCAAATATCCATGAGAGACCGAAAGGGCGGAATGGGTGCCTAACACCTTTCCATTTCGTAACTAAGCCTCTGAACCCTTCTCGAATCATTTGGTTTCGCACGCACTAGTATGTCTTTGGATGCCATCCTTCGGGGTGGCTTCCCCTTTTTCTTTTGTCTGTTTTGAGTAAAATAGACTGGCAACTCTGAATCTCTCTAAATTTTTCTACACCACATCTCAAATGACGCTGGTCGAAGAGCACTCCCGAGAGGGACGCGCGGGAGCCGAAGGATCCTTTCCCTCGACGGTGGGGATCGGGGATGGCCACAGTGGCGACTCTGCTTGGGATATGTGTTTTTTTAGGGCTTGACTATATTTACATGGATGCTATATTTATTTTTGTTTTCCCCCAAATTCGCTTGTTCCCCTTTCTCATGTGTATCCCATGCTTATGCTTATATTCACACACTTGTAGAAATTCCTCCATGTAAACTTCGCACCACGTGCACTTAGCATCACATATATATATCCCCATGTTGCACGCATCACCTATTCATACTCGGTGTACCTCTTTGGGCACTTGTACTTTGCTCCCTGTTTTTGATAATTAAGAAAGGCATTCTCATCATAAGATACTAATAAGGGAATCATGCATGATTCACACAACATCACCAAAGAGCATTGATATTAACCAAATTTTACCCAGTAACTGGAGGGTCACTTCGTGATGGGTGCTGGTCCGGCAGGTCGCAGTTAGCCTAAGCGATATGACTCTCACCTTCCATTGACCAAGTACCTTCGACGTATATCGAACGGTTCCCCCGCATCGTACCACTTGACCAAAGTCATGACGGGAGGTATATCGTAGGGAATTCGTTCACGTACGTCGAGTATATCGGATTCTCTCTCACATGTACCGTCACCACGAGGTATATGGTGAGGCAATTCACGTACCGTCAGGCTTGTCCACGCTTATCGATTGCCCGCAAGAGCAAGACGTATATCGTGGAAGTCACGCCAAGGGGGGGAACCCATGCTGATTCACCTAACCAACTACATACCCGCATATAGATGTCAAACCTAGGACACGCATTTAAAATTATCGGTTTCAACCCGAAACTCTGCCGAAATTTCGGGTTGATCTACCGCCCATTTTTTGCGCATTTTTAAAATGGGATCCTGTCCGTGAGCCTGGTTACAAGTCCAATCGTAGCTTTGCATATATTGAAAACCCCACTTTTCCAAGCTCGGGTCCCATCCGGCATTGCATTTAGGAGAATTAAATACAAGTGAGAACATAATAATCATAATAATCATGTTAAGTCCCGTATCCAAAAACATTTCTCCCATCTTTATCAAAAATCCAAAAACATTTCTCCCTTATTTATCAAAAATACAAAAACATTTCTCCCATCTTTATCAAAAATCCAAAAATAGTTCTTCCTTTCTCAAAAATAAATCTCATCCTACGCCTTCTCAGGTCGATCGCAAGCCCTTAGCCTGGCTTCCTACTGGCTTCGGTCTTTAGTCAAATCACCCCGGAGTTTCATTCGTTCCTCTGCTACTTCTTTTGAATCCGGAATCCATCCATTTTCCATGGAGAATACAGATCAAGTACCAGTCATGCAGGCGGATCTGACGACAGTCCTAGCTCATATCGTATCCAAGATTGACAACCTCCAAACCGAGGTCCGAGAGATGAAACGAAACCAAGTTCCTATTCCTCAAGAGCCCGTGGCCTTATTCCCTCGTGCTATGGGTCCATCCGAGCCTATCTGGGTTCTCGAAGAATATCAGCACGCTCCACGTGCCCCTCCTGCCAATGGGCTGCCGCCTGCCCAGCTCCCAATGCCCAATATTGCCCAGCCTATGGCTAACTTACCTGTGGTCGCTGATCCAAAGGAGGAAGAGTTGAATAAAGTCAAAAAGGATCTCAAGATGCACACCAAGAAGTTTGACCAGGTCAGGATCTCTGGGAATTACATGGACTACACCCACATGTCTCCTTATCCAAAGACAAGGTTACCCGAGAAGTATAAAATGCCAAATATCGAGAAGTTCGGGGGGAGTGGATCCTCGATTGTCCATCTTCGCAGTTATCACCATTCTATGACTCTACTAGGGGCTTCTGAAGAGGTAATGGCTCAATTATTTTAGCAAACTTTGAAGGATAGTTCCCTCCGATGGTTCTTATCTCTTGAGGAATCCAGAATTCGTAGTTGGGAGGATATAGTCGGAGAATTCATGTTGTAGTACAAATACAATGAAGAGCTTGAGGTCACCCATCGTGATTTAGAGCTTCTCAAATAGAATCCTGGAGAATCAGGTAGTAACTTCATGACCAATCGACCATCCGAGGAAGAGCAGGTCAACATAGTGAAGAAGAACTTCTTGCCCCATGTTCGAGTGACGATGGGAGGATAATACTATCCCCACTTCCGAGCTCTCAGAGAGGCTGTAGTATAAATCGAGGAAAGCCTCATTAAAACAGAGGTTGAACCAAAGAAGGTGTCCGGACAGTTCACCCCTAAAAAGTATGACAAGCCTATAAGTGCTACCGTCTCGACCATCAATAACATCTTTCAACTAACCACATCATGGGCACCAGAAAGTCGCCCTTCCCCCGTCTGAAGGGAATACACTGAGCTCCATGCTCCCCTCTCTAAAGTTTACCAAGCCCTGTTAAGCCAAAACCTCATTAAACCCTTAGACCCACGTCCATTGCCAAATCCAATCCCAAGAAACTTCAAGATCGATGCTCATTGCGCCTTTCACCAAATTGTTGTCCATACCACCGACCAATGCTTTCACCTTCAAAACATAATCCAAGATCTCATTGACCGGGGTGACATCGCCCCACCAGCCCATCCTAAGCCAAACACTACTCACAATCCACTTCCGAATCACACCATTTCCATCTTCTTGGAAGAAACCCCATATTTTAATCCCTTAACTCAAATCACACCCATATACTCTCCTAAACCTCTTCAAATTTGCCCATATTTCCTCCTACACCCTACTAGCCTCAGTGATCAGGCGCCGTCACTCCTTACCAGAGCATGCATCGCTGCCTGTACCCGTTCTGAAAATAGAAGTATGGAATTGTCAGAGGTGTTAAACCAACTCCTAGAGTTCGAACTGAAATTGCCCTCACAGATGGTCATCGATTGCCAGAGATTCAGCACACTGTTCTTGGAAGCACGAAAAATGGGCCCGAGATTCAGACAAGTGGGTGGTACCAATCGACGAAGCTAGCTTAGATGATGTTGTCCAAATTATGCCAGAATTATTCAGGCAAACCAACAGCATTTGCCGTATCACCGGGTTACTTGACATTTTGAAACTACAAGGGCGTTTGGTCCCTTCAATCACACATATTCCCACAGAATGGGAAGACCTGTATGAAGAAGCCGTTGAAGTTGTGGAATGCATCGAATTTACATGGAAAGACAAAATTGTTACCACCGAATGGGGAGAGGAATTCAAAGATTCGAGTGAAGAACAAGCTTTAGGAAGAGCTGACCCTGTAGCCAACATGTGTGGGATGATAACATTTGAAGAACTCCTCGGAGAAATAAATAGGGTAGCAGAACAACCTGAGATTGACGAGGAAATGGGGTTCATGTTCTTTCCTTCTTTAGTAAATCACATGACCAGATCAGGGAGACATTACGAGGTTCCAAGCTCATCACCGATAAATGACAAAGGGAAGGGCGTTGGTAACCTTCCTATGCCAAAAATGACCATCGAGGAAGGCAAGATCCTCGATCAACTGAAGAAAACTCAAGCTAACATCACTCTATGGGGGCTTTTCATGTCTTCCCAGCTGCACAGAAATGCTTTAATCAAGTTACTCACTGGACCCACAGTTCCTCCTTCTACCACACCAGAAGAAGTAGTAAATTCGGTCAGATCCTTGACCTCTACCCGAATGCTATCATTTTTTGAAGAAGAAATCCCCATAATTGGGCCGAATCACAATCATGCACTCAACATCTCCGCCGAGGTTATGGGAAAGATCGAGCCACTCTCCCTTGTTGATAACGAATCCGTCTTGAACGTTTTCCCTCTAAGAACCTTCAAGTGTTTAGGCCTGAAAGAAAGCGACCTCGCTCCAACCTCCGTCGCTGTGCGTGCCTATGATAATACCCATCATGAGGTGATGGGATCCATAAAACTTGCAATAGGGGTTGGACATATAAACCCTGTCGTTGAATTCCAAGTCATAGACATCCCAGCTTGTTTCAACCTGTTGCTCGGGCGCCCCTGGCTCCACAATATCAAGGGTGTCTCTTCCTCACTCCATCAGAAACTGAAGTTCTTCATCGACGGGCGAGTCATAACCATTTTGGGCAATGACAGAAATGTCGAGGGTGAAAGCAGAAGTATTCCAATTCTTGAGATACAGCACGGGTCAAATGATACGCTCCTATCGAGATTTTGAGTCAAGCCACTCCTACTCCTGGCGGGGGACGGTTTCAAAGAAAGGGTTTGTCCAGAATATGACCCTCATGGCAATGTTAATGTGATTTAGATGTTCAGAAACATGCACTTCATGCCCGGACTGGGGCTAGGGCAAAGGCAGCAAAGGATACTTCATCCCATCGAACTGAAGAATGCTTTTACTCCTTGCGGCTTGGGGTATCAACCATCAGAACAAGAGCTCAGAATGATCCGCCAGTCTCAACCAAAGAGAGGACTAGACGGCATCTGAACTATCTGAGGAGACTCCTTGAATGGACGATTCATCAAAGAAGGCGAGGACTTCCCCTTTTGCGGTTTTCCAGAACCATGGTATGACCACACAGACAAGAAGATGAGGCCGGGAATGGAGATCTTTTTCCAAGATAGATACCCATGGGCCAAAAGTTTCCCACACCAAGTGTAACCGCTCCTCGAAGATACCGAGGAGACTGAGGAAAGTGATTTCGAAGATCCCTTCAACTTACAGATACTGGGGCTGGCACTCTGCATGATTCATTAAGACACTACATCAATGGACCCATCCCGCCTTATTAAAGCTGCTGATACACCTCTCCTCAACTGGCATGTTGCGCTAGTTCTACCTCTTGAAATCTCCCCTAACCCCAATGTTTACCCTATTTCTTGTTCTATTGTCTATCCTTGCTCAAATGTAATCGAGACCTCTTTTGATGAGGTTCTCAATGTTGTTTTTCCTATCAATAAAATAAATGAAGATTCTGAGTATCTTGTTGTGCCTTACATTAACTGCTTGAATTCTAATCAAACTTTTGATGATGATGATTTTGCAAATGAACAATTCTTAACTGATTTAAATAAGGTTAATAATAAACAACATAATTGCGTTCAAGCTAATTAAGAAGAGACTGTTGTTATTAATCTCGGTTCTAGTAGCTAACTGCGCGAGATTAGGATAGGGGCCACCCTTGACGAGCATGAGCGTGCACAACTCGAAGAATTGCTGAAGGAGTTCGTGGATTTCTTTGCATGGTCCTATGATGATATGCCCGGCATTGATCCTTAAATAGCTTAGCACGAGATCCCCACTCTCCCAAATTATAAGCTGGTTAAATAAAAATTGAGAAAGCTCTGCACCGAATGGTCACTCAAGGTCAAAGAAGAGGTGGTCAAATAGCTGAACGTGGGCTTCATTCGTGTGATCAAATATCCCATATGGCTAGCCAACATTGTACCTGTACCAAAATCAAGAGGGAAGGTTCGAATGTGTGTGGACTACCAAGATTTAAACAAAGCTTATCCAAAGGATGATTATCCGCTACCCAATATCGACATGATCATGGAAAACACAGCCAGTCATGCTCTCAAGTCATTCGTCGACGGGTTTAACGGATATAACCAGCTCAAGATGCACCCCGACCATCAAGAAAAAACCACAGTCATCACCCCATGGGGAACCTTTTTCTACACCATTATGACATTTGGTCTCAAGAATGCTGGGGCTACCTACCAAAGGGCTGGCACAAACATCCTGCACGATCTGATTCACAAAGAGGTTGAGGTTTATGTGGATGATATGATTATTAAGTCCAAAACTAGATAAGGTCATGTTACCGTTCTCCAGAAGTTCTTCGAACGACTGCGACGGTATCAAATGAAACTTAATCCACAGAAGTGTGTCTTCGTCATTACAAAGGGAAAACTCTTAGGATTCATGGTGAACGAAAAGGGGATAGAAGCAAATCCTGTGAAGATGAAGGCCATACTTGAGATACCACCACCCCGAACAGAGAAAGAAGTCCGAGATTTTCTTGGGAAGTTACAATATATCAGCCGGTTCATCAGCCAGTTAACCTCCATTTGTGAACCAATTTTCAAGCTCCTCCGAAAGGATTCAACCAAGGTTTTGAATGAGACCTGCCAAGAAGCTTTTAACCGAATCAAATAATATCTGACCCAACCTCCAGTTCTCATGCCACCATAGCCTGGTCTCCCTTTGCTCTTATACCTAACCATAACTGATACTACAGCTGGGGCTTTACTACCCCAATATCTTAAAGACTCCCACAAAGAAAGAGCCATCTATTACGCCAGTCGTAAATTGGCCAGGTACAAAGTCAACTACACTTCTTTAGAAAAGGCGTGTGTCGCCCTTGTCTGGGTCACCCAAAAGTTGCTACACTACATGCTCGCCTTTCCCATCAAACTTGTATCCCAAATAGATCCCATCAAATACCTGCTTTAGAAACCCTCCTTATCCAGTCGAATGGCCCGATGGTTGATGCTCCTAACCAAGTTCGATATTGTGTACGTCACATATAAAGGTGTTAAAGGAAGATCCATATCTGACTACCTCGCTGATTACCCCATAGACAAAGCAGATGTATGGATCTCCAAATTCCCAGATGAAGATATCCTATGTACCACTCAAGACCACCTTCGATGAAAAATGTTCTTTGACGGCGCTGCCAACAAAAGGGGATATGCCATTGGGATACTCCTAATCGCCCCAGATGACTCCTACACTCCCATCACCATTAAATTGGATTTCTCTTGCACCAACAACGTGACAGAATACGAGACATGCACACTGGGCCTCAAAGTTACTCTCAAGAAAGGTATTCAATACCTTAATGTTTATGGGGATTCTGCCCTCATCATCGGTTAAGTACTTAGAAAGTGGAAAGTCAAGGACGAAAAGCTCCAACCCTTCCATGCCCAACTAGAAGAGCTAGCCTCCCGGTTCCGAGATATCACCTTCCATTACCTATCCCGATCAAAGAATAACCTAGCCGATGCTCTCGCTACCTTGGCCTCCATGGTCGACATGCCTATGGGAACAATAATAACCCCCTTCCTAGTTCAAAAGCAAGACAAACCGACCCATTGCTACCATATTGATCTTGTCTCCACCGAAGATCCCTAACTAACCGATTACTGGTACTATGATATCTCGTACCTCCTTAAACATGGTAGGTATCCCGATGGTTCTAATAAGAACGATCGAACAACCCTCTGAAGACTGGATGCCCAGTTCATTATCTGTCATAAAGCCCTACTCAAGCGGAACTTCGATGGAACTCATCTACACTACATATCTGGGGCTGAGATTGAGAAAATAATGCAGAAGTTCCACAGCGAGGAATGCGAACCCCACATGAATGGTCACAAGCTTGCCAAGAAGATCATCCGATAGGGCTATTACTGGACCACTATGATCCAGGATTGCACAGCCTATGTCCGGAGATGCCTCAAATGCTAACAATTCTCTAATCTTCAACACTTGCCTCCGCAAGAGTTATACAACATGACCTCTCCCTGGACATTCTCCACCTGAGGTGTCGACATCATAGGGAAGGTTACACCAAGGGCTTCAAACGGACATGAGTTCATCCTAGTCACCATTGATTACTTCACCAAGTGGGTCAAAGATGAATCATATGTAGTATTGAACGCCAAGAAAGTGGCCAAATTCCTCAAGAAAAATATTATCTACCGATATGGGGTCCTGCATGAGCTAGTATCAGATAACGGGTTTCACTTTGAAGCAGAAGTCACAGAAGTAGTCAACGAGTACGGGATTCAAAGACACAAATCTCCTCCCTACCGACCTCAAACCAATGGTGCAGTTGAAGCCGCCAATAAGAAACTCAAAGCTATCATCAGCAAGATGACCAAAAGTTATAGGGACTGGGCTGACCGGATCCTATACGCCCTCTGGGGCTATCGAACCTCAATCCGAACCTCTACTGGGGCTACCCCTTACTCCCTAGTCTTCGGAATGGAAGCAATCCTACCTGTAGAGCTGGAAATACCCTCACTACGCGTCATGCTCGAAAGAGAGGTTAGTGAAGAAGACTGGTGCGAAAGCCATCTTGATGAGCTAGCCCTCCTAGATGAAAGAAGGTTAAAAGCTATGTACCACATCAGGGGTACCATCGCCGAATAGCGCGATCATTCAATAAGAGAGTCAAGGATCGAGGTGTCCGAGAGAGGGACTTAGCCCTCAAGGAGATAATAGAACCTATCTGGGACCCAGAGGAAAATTCAAGCCCAATTGGAGCGGCCCCTACATTGTGAAGAAAATCTTATCCGGCACTACTGACCTAGATGGGGAAGAGATGGCTCGTCCATTCAATCTGGACCGTCTCAAGAAATTCTACCCCTAAGTCCGGAATCTTGGTGCGCTACGACTCTTCTCATCCCCCTTCTATTCTAAAAAAAATCTTCATTTCTCTCTACCGAGAACTACGTGGGCCTGATCCTCTACAAAAACTATTTTAAAACTTTCCAAAACCCCAGATGTACGTAGGCAGCTCATACATCTCACATGAGTGCGGCCCTTTCTTTTTCACAAAATACTATTCTTTTCTTACCTCCGAGAACGACGGTTCATAATAAAAATACTTGAACAAAAGGATTATGTATGACTTAGCGATCAGTCTAGATAATTCAAAATATAAAATTCATCGAGAGGCACAGCTGGATGATCAGAAACATGTTTATTTCATTAATAAGAAAATTCAGCATGAATTACATAAGAAAAAGGAACGGATAACTCCCTTCCCCATTACCATAAAAGCCAAATAAAATTCCCTCATCTATTACACAAATAAACTCTCCAAGAGTCCTACCCACAGCTACCAGAAGAGCCTGCACCCTCACCATCTACATCCTGAGGTCCCCAAGTGTCCCCTGCCTGAATAGAGTGTCGTAAACATTCCATGGACCGATGGGCCTTAACCATCTTTAAAAATACCATAACACCCCCTTCCATGGCGTCAGATTAAATAAACCATCTTTGTCCAGTCTCCACTGCCAACATTTTGCTGACTACTTTCCTCCACAACCACTTCATATAATCTTTGGGGACATGTCAACCCCCCCCCCCCGATAGACTGAGAGGGACGGGTCGACGGACGCCGATTTTCCCACAGAGATCCAAGTAACAGACGCAGGTGCTCAGTCAAATTTTCAACCGGAAAGAAATTCGAGGTCCGAGGGGGCACGACCTGCGCCCAGCCAAATTGGCGCAAAAGACGCCAAGGGAAATAAAAAGAGGTCTGTCTCAACCAGATTCACATAGGAATACTCTCTTAGCTCCAGAACAGGCTGCAACTGCTCCCACCAAGTCACTGAACAATACATACCACAAGCCCCATGCTCCATAAGCCAATTCTCCCAGTTCTCAACATACAAGCCAACGTTGATGAAGTAGCGTGAAAAGAAGTTGGGGATGGCTGACAAGGGATATTCTGGAGGAGTCGTCAAGCGGAATCTTTCAGGCAACCACATGAACAGCATTACAGGGCTACCCCTCAAAAAGTCAGAACGGCCTTCTCTCTAAGCATCCAGGCCATTCAGGGTCTCCGCTAGTATCACCGTCGCAGGATTGCGACGGTATGACATCCATGAAGTAATGGCTGAAAGTTGTGGGTCTACTTGCACCTCCCTAGTCACCAGCAATAATTTGGAAACTAGACCCAGAACGACGGCTCCAGCATAGCCAGCATCACTTACTTCCTGCAAATGCACGGACTGCAGCACCGTCGGGAGGGAGATCATTCCTCCAACAACCAATGATCTAGCCGCCAAAGGCGAAATATGAAGAATCCCAGTCAACAAATCCTTGGAAGAATGGGAAAATTCAGGCAAAGCTGCTGCAACCCTAGGATTTACACCCAGCATGGATGAAAATTCCTCGTAGGTAGGACAAACTTCTTCCAACCCAAAGTGGAATACATGGTCTTCGGGGTACCATAATTGTACAGTCTCCATCAGCACGTTCCACTCAAAAGGCCGATTGTGCCACAGGGAGACTCCATGCATGTTGAAAGCATCATAGTCGACATTATAAGAGCACATTGCTTCCAAGGCTTCGAGGTAGTTAGCAAACTCGGTGCTACCAGGGAAATCCATCTTACAAAGCTAAAAGATAATGGGCAAGTAGGTAAGAATGCAAAGGTGTGATGAAAACACTCCACCCTCACCCCTTTTTATACTTGAAAACCCTCACAAGGGACACAATCCCTACAGAAATTGGAAGGAATCCTAACCCACAAGGTACCAAAGGCTGAAGAGGGTACCATTCAAAGCTTTCAATTGATGGGACTGGACTGAACTGCCGATAGGCAGGTCAGGGTGCTTGCCGATCGGCAACCCCCCATTTTTGGAAATTTCCCTTTTTCCCCTTTTGTCAAATCAGAAAACTCAATAAAAATAAATTGATATTCTCAACGGAATTTCAAGAATCCCTTTTTCTCCTTATATAATATCCCTTTTTTATCAAAAACTTTCCTTCAAAAAATTCCAAAAATATTCCTTTTTAGGGTCTCAGCAGCAAAGTAAAAAGCGCATGCCCATTGCATTCATCATTAATAAGAGATAATAAAAAACCCCATTTCCATTGCATATATTTGTGTTATGTGTTTACATCAATTTTACAGGAAATAAAAAAAAAAGAAAAAAACAACGGGACTCAGCCCGAACCCACATTCTCTATATCTCCCTCTCTCAAGAGCTTCCACCCCTGTGACGTGCTCTCTTCCCCCTACGACGAGATGACGCACCACCACTACCCGAGCCAGAGTCCTCCCCGAGCGAGGTGGATGACACCAATCAAGAAGGAATAGGAACTGCATCCCGAATGTGGGCAGTCGCCGAAGATATCCAGTCCCTGAGCCAAGTGGTCGACACCCGGACTTGCTACAAGAAAAGTTAAAATCAGTATCAAAACAAGGATGACCAAAATAGAAAAGAAAGAGAGGAACATAAAGGTATACCGCAGGTCGAAGGACCTCCTCTGTCAAACCCAACTCCTCCGGATCCATCGCATGAGGATGGTACAACACATGCACCATCCCTCCATCAGCTCGCCGGATGTTGTACGAATGGGTATGCAGCCGCAGATGCCGACGGAACAGCGCCGCTGTGGAAAGATCCCGCCGCCCGACTCAAACCTGCAGGAAGGAAGGGCAACGCATCATATATGCTGGGCACCATCAACCAGCTCGTCACAAAATCCATATAGTCATACGACGCAGCCATATCAGTGTATAGCAAGTAGGACTCGCCAATCATAGCCTCGATCCTCTCATCCTCCAACAGCTATCGCTCTCGCCTCATAGACGTAGGAGGCTGTGCGGGTGGCACCACCACCTCCTCCTAAGCAATCTGGCGAATCACCCTCTCCCCGAGGTACCAAGAATGGTCGAACTCATGCGCAAGCAAGCGCCTCATCTGCGTGTTCACCCCAATTACCCCTGCATCATGAATGGCTGTCCCCCAGGGATAAAAGGTCATCTGAAAATCTCCAAGCGAGCATAAATCAATAAAAAATTAGAAGGTGAAAAAATCAAGATTGAAATGGAAAGAGTCTTACCCTACCACTACTCAAGTCATTCAAGACCTGACGCACCGCCTCCAGGGAGAGAGATCCCTTCGACTGTCGATTAGCCTTACTCCATCGATACAATCGGTAGAAGTCCCCAACAGTGTCATCCTTCAGAGCAATCAACGGGGTGTTACACCCAATCACCTCATAGAACCACGTCTGAATTCACAAACAAAAAGAGACACATAAGGAAAATGCGAATGCATTAAAGGAAAATGCGAAGTGCATGAAAAAAAAATGCGCAAATTAAAGAATACCTCAAGAAGGTATGTGGCCCGAATAAAGGTCTGTCGGCAGCACCGAATGAATGCATCCAGAGAGGAGTAAAGGGTCGCCAAGGTCAGACTCCCCCAATCATAGATGGGGATGTTCGAAAACATACTCAAGTACGGTAAGAACCACAAATGGACGACGTCGCTGCTCGACGCCACCATGAAACCTCCCAACACCAGCAGAATAAATAATCGGGCCATCTGCCTCACCTGCAGCCCGTCCTCCACATCAACCTCCCTACCCAACAGAACATCCTTCAGCAGGGACAACCGGATAGAATCCCCAGAGACTATCCTCCCTACATCACCAAGAGTTGCACGCACTACCTCCGGTCTCACCAGTAAAAAGCGATCCACCTATATATGCTCTCCATCATAATCCAGACCCAGCAGTTGCTGCACGTCTATGGGAGTCACAGTCATCTCCCCGAAGACGAAATAAAAGGTGTGGGTAGTGTCCCACCACCTCTCTCCCAAAGCGCACAAGATCGCTGTCAAACAAGGTGTCTCATCCAGCTCCGATGCCAGCCTCCCAAAACCCGCTGATGAGACCACACAGCGCACCACAGGTGGGAGATGCTCCCAGATGTCCTTAAGCCCCATCGTCCCGCGGGCACGCATGTTCATCAAAGAAATATCAGACTGGCAACAAGGAAAAATCTCATCAAGAGTCAAGAAAGAAAGAAAAAAGAAAAATCACCTAAAAAGAAAGGAATGCCAAAGGTCAGGTTACTTACATAATCACCAGGAATCACTCCCAAAGAGCGATGACGCGATGCCTCCCGCAGCAAGGTCCGCTCATCCACAACAGGCTCAAACGCATCAAAGGAGTTCTCACTCCCCAAAGCAAGGGGCACCCTATCCCTCCAATCCACATTTTCCCAGTCATCAATGGTCAACCACTCTCGGTGGACTACAGTGCTCACAAAGGTGGCCATTTCTTGAAGATCGAAATGCTAGAACGATTTGCAAAAGAATCGCAGAGAGAGAGAAAGAAAAAGAAGCTGTGAAAAAATGAGGGGATTCACCCCCTTTTTATAGGATGCCAAGCGCCATGCCGATCGGCACCTCCCCCTTCTATACCGATCATCACTGACTCCTCCCCTTCTCGAGGCAGCCCAAAAGTCCGTGCCACTGTCGAATGGCACCCCTCATACCATGCCGACTGGTACCCCACCTCAAATTTCGTACAGAAAATCTCAAAAAATACCAAAAATCCCCGAAAAATCCTCGAAAAATTCCTAAAAATCCCAGGATGGATTTTGAACATTTTCACGAAGAAATTTCGCATTCCCTCAAGCGGAACCCCTCTTTCCCCAGCGAAATTCTCAAAAAACCAAGTGAAACTCCTCCCGGCAAAGCTCCGAAGGATCTCTAAGGATCGCCTGATCACTTCCCCCAGCGGAATTCTCTTACAGCACCAAAATAGGTTGTCCCCCCCCCCCTACTAGGTCTCCTAAGAAGCTTCCCCAGCTATCAGCTCCCCATCTCAGATCAAAATCACAAAGCACTTTCTCCAGCAGAATGAAAATCCAATCTTTGTCCACTCTTGGGTCAGAAATGGCCCCAGTCATGGATCGTCACCTGAGTTAGGTCAGAACTAACCTCGATCCTCGGTCGTCACCACTCTTGGGTCAGAATTAGCCCCGGTCTTAAATCGTCACCTGAGTTAGGTCAGAATTGACCTCGGTCCTCGATCATCACCACTCTTGGGTTAGAATTGGTCTCGGTCTTGGATCGTCACCTGAGTTAGGTCAGAACTGACCTCGGTCCTCGGTCATCACCACTCTTAGGTCAGAATTTTCCCCGGTCTTAGATCATCACCTGAGTTAGGCTAGAATTGACCTCGGTCCTCGTTCATCACCACTCTTGGGTCAAAATTGGACCCGATCTTGGATCATCACCTGAGTTAGGTCAGAACTGACCTCGGTCGTCACCACTCTTGGGTCAGAATTGGCCCCGATCTTGGATCGTCACATGAGTTGGGTTAGAATTTATAACCGTCCTCGATTGTCACCAATCATTAGGTCAGAATTAACCTCGGTTATCAAACCTTTACCCTAAGCCCACAGATTCGGCTTTGATCCGCATAATTGATCACCCTAGCACACTCTTTAGGTCCTCAGAATCGGCCTCGACCCTCTGAATCGGTCATACTCCATCAAAATCATCATGTGGTGTCTATTCGACGGTCATCATTTGTTCCAAACTCACCCATCGAGGGGCTCTGTAGACACCCCATTCTGTTACCCCCAACTCTCCTTAGGTCCCTAGTACCTCCTATCACCACTACAAACCTAGGTCATGTCCCGAGTACTGACCTAGAAGCCATCGGGCACTCCCCAGCTCAGTTTGACCAAAAAGTCAAACTCTTCATCTCGACCGAGACTCAATGAATCTTCGAATGGCACTTAATACCTTTTCCAACCGTCTTCCCCCTGCGCGATTCCGACTTACCATGCGGACGAACGATTTGTTTGCGTTCGAAACCTGACCCAGAGGCCGCCGGGAGCTCCCGAGCTCTGTTTGACCTATGTTAACTCTTCAGCCTGACCGAGGCTAAATGAATCTTTGAAGGGCACTGAATCTCCTTTCCAACGGTCCATCCCGTGCGCAATTCCAACTTTCCATGTAGACGAACGATCCGTTTGACTTCGAGAGGCCACCGAATGCTTCTCAGACCCGGTTGACCAAAGTCAACTATCCAAACCGGTTCAAACTCTTTGTAATGTCAAAGTACATCTCCTAAACTTTCCAACGGTCTAGCCCATGCGCGATTTGGATTTACCATACCGATGAACGATCCGTTTGTGTCCGAAGGATTCCCCGTCCAATGGATCGACAAACGCTATCGAGCCATATTTGACCCAAAGTTAACTCCTGAGACCGGGAGTGGTCCCAAGGAATTTCTAAGGTCTCCGAATTACTTTTCCAATGGTATGCCCCGTGCGCGATTCTGACCAACGGTTCGCCCTCGGCGGCCAATTTTCCAAAAAAGCGTGAAGCGCACTGCCAATTGGCAGGTCCCAGACCCTGGCTATCGGCACCTGCCTGCCGATAGGCAGGAAAGGGTCTATGCCGATCGGCACTGACCTGAGCCTATAAAAGGTAGGCCTTCACCTCATTTGCAGGGGGAGCCCTGATCTAATAAAAATCTATCTTAGCGAATCCCAGAAACCTCTCTCCAAGGCACCGTGATTTTAACTTCCAAATCCCCTTTTTGCTTCCACTTTTCATCATCCTTTTCATCAAACTTGGTGAATTAACCACTCTCCATCAACCTCCAAGTGCAAGGGATACTCTCCAAACATTCAACATGAAGCTCAAGATCTTCAAGAAGGTCTAACTTTCTCAAACTCTCTCTTTAATTCTCTTAAATTCTCAATAACTTGTTTTATTACTTAGCACTTATATTATCTCATCTCACACATCCTAATATACTTTTTATTTAGTATTATTGCACATCTCATATTTTCATATAAATAAAAAACCCAAAAAACAAGAAAAAGAGGGTTTGCTCATAAATTCCAAGTAGGGATTCTCACACTTTTTCCACACTTTTCTCACAACTAAAATACTTTTTCTACACACACACACACACACTCACAAATAAGAGATTCCCCATTTGGATTTATGGGATAAACATTACACCTCGTTTTGTATGCGAACTACGTGGACTTTGATGCCTTTATTGGCTACGTAGGCGTCTCGGGGTAAAACCCGAGACTCGAATCCTTTTTCCCACTTTTTCTCTTATTTTCTATCTTCTCTAAATCTATTTTCCTTATATATATATATATATATATATATATATATATATATATATATATATATATATATATATATATATATATATATATATATATATTTGTTCTTAGTAACGTATTACTCCATATACGTTATCGTTCCATTATAATGATCAACGTAAGGGTAATCGCATAAATCTTATTTTTTAATATTATTCTTATACCTTCCTACGGATGACCTGCTTTATCTTTTTCATGATACAAGTCGAGGATTCCTACCTCCATTCTATATATACACATGCACACATATCACCGGGGGGAAACATAAAGGAAAATGGCAAATATCCATGAGAGACCGAAAGGGCGGAATGGGTTCCTAACACCTTTCCATTTCGTAACTAAGCCTCCGAACCCTTCTCGAATCATTTGGTTTCGCACGCACCAGTATGTCTTTGGATGCCATCCTTTGGGGTGGCTTCCCCTTTTTCTTTTGTCTGCTTTGAGTAAAATAGATTGGCGACACTGAATCTCTTTACATTTTTATACACCACATCTCAAACGGCGCCGGCCGAAGCGGTCTCCCGAGAGGGACGCGCAGGACCCAAAGAATCCTTTCCCTCCGCGGCGGGGATCAGGGATGGCCACACTTAGAATTAGGAGTGATGCATGGGTGATGTATAGAGCATGATTACTATAGCCTCTCTCTCTCTCTCTCTATATATATATATATATATATATATATATATATATACAAGTCGTCCCCTGGGTTAGGACCACTTGGCGAAGAACATACTCTACTATCGTGTCCCGGTGCATCGCTCGCTGCATAAAGGACAATATGTTCGACCTCTCTCACAAATCGTAAATCTCATAACACAAATATCGGAGGTGACATACTCATCAGCTAAATGGGTCACGCACATACCTAAGCTCCTATTCATCCGTCAAAATTATCCTACGTAACAGATAGCACGTATCCAAGTTCATATGCTCGGGGTACAAGTCAATATCCCCCCATCGGGTCACCCAAGATAAGACTGTCCACTGCGTGAAACCTCCGCTCGATAGCAAGCAGCGTAGGTTTGTTATACACATATTAAATTAATAAATAGGTATACACTCAACCTATTATAATCTCTATGTATATACATAACTAATTATCATGTCTTATTCGCAGTATTACTTTCACTTAATACTCTCAATGTTTTAATAATTATGATTATGATCCCCCTCCTAATTTTTCTGAGGGTGATTCATCCCACTTATGCCCAAGTCTTAAATCTCACTTGTCCTAATATTACATCACTCCAAACCTCAGTGTACTACATTAGGATTCTTGCATTACAAGTCCCGAAAGGCATCTTAAGGGTCCACAAATCAATATCGAAAAATTTTAGCGATCCGAACCCTTTTTAAAAACAAACAATTCGAACATTTTTAATTAAAATGATCCGGATCTTTTTCTGAAAAATGGTTCGGGCCTTTTATGAAAGACGGTCTGAACCGCTACCCTTTTCGATGAAGATTAGCCCAAAAACGTTCTCTTCACCAATTTAACAACTATAACTTGTACGAATCCTTCCCAAAACACCGATCAATCATACTAAATCAATTTCCTAATGTATATGTATGGTTTCCACTAATATAACATCATAAAATCATTTCTAATCATCAATGAAATGTGGAATCCACAATTGATTTAATAAAACCATAGTTCTTCCAATTATCATCCAAGAACATAAATTTACATATTTGTTTATCATCGAAAATAATCTAAATATGATTTTTAATCTACATACGTCAATGGTTCAACCTAAATTAATCTCAGATTCGATTCATGTATATAAATCTCCAATTTTCATCACTTTTATCAACAATACATAGGTGTTTCATTCCTATACTAACATGTACATGAGTATTGCTAAAGGAAAGAAAGTAATAAACAATTTCCTGATTATGAAGGTTTGATTTGTCTCTTGAATTTGATATAGAAGTGTTCTACTCTCTCAGATCTACGTCTTGATGATGTTTTTGGTGAAAGATAACTGGATTTGGCCTTGCAACTCCTAGCAACCTCTTCTTCTCCTTCCTCTGGGATTCTCTCTTTTCTTTTACAGATAAAACCCTAATTGTAACTTCATATGGTAAATTAAAGCACTCTAATTTTCGTCCATTTTAATTCCCCAAAAATCCAAATGACAAAACTACCCCTACGGGGTGCCGATTAGGCCTAAAATTACCCCGGTGTCCAAATAAAATGCCCGGGTAGAGTTTTTCAACTATCTCGACCCTTTAGGACTCAATGGAGCATTCAAAAGTACCATGTGAGTTATACAAAAATAATTTATCTTTTTATCCCATACAATTAGTCCCGACACAACTCACACGCGCGTCCTGACATAAAATACCAAACTGTCGTATTTCGTACTCCGAAAATTTAAAGAAATTATATAATTCCATATTACATATACCCACATTAATAATCAATGATTTCCGTTAATAAGTATTAACCCTTAGCACACTAGATAATAATTATTTTAAATTCAGATTAATAAATAATTAAATTTCTCGACTTTTTTAATTTAATTAATCCAATAATAATAATTAATCTCCTAATTATTTAATATCATAAAAATGTAGGGTATTACATACTTCCCCCTAGTATTGGAATTTCGTCCCGAAATTCGAAGAGTAAACCATACCTAGTAGGAATAAGTCTAGATATTTCTTTCGCATATCCTCCTCTCGCTCCCTTGTAGAATCCTCTACGTTATGATGCTCCCACTGAACCCTCACCAGTGGAACTACTTTTGACCTCAATTTTCTCTCGCTACAGTCTAGGAATGTAACAGGACTCTCTTCATATGAACTATCGGGTCGTAAATCAATCTTCTCAATCGCAATGTGGGTGTGGGACAACTCATCCCTAAGAAATCACCTCAATGATGATATGTGGAACATGTCGTGAATACAGTGTAAGTTCTCTGACAACCCAAGTCTGTATGCCACCGGTCCGATCCTTTCGATAATGGGAAATGGTCCTACGTATCTCAGAGCCAATTTTCCCTTTTTCCCGAACTTCATCACCCCTTTCATAGGAGACACCCACAGCAACACTTAATCCCCCACATTGAACTCCCTCAAGAACCTTTTTTTGCATTGGCGTAGTTTTTCTGCCTATCCTGGGCTACTCGAATAGAGTTCCTGATCATCTCAACCGTGGTTTCCTGAATTACCTCTGGCCCGAGTAACTTGTTTTCCCCCACCTCTAGCCAATAAGTTGGAGAACGACAATGTCTACCGTACAACGCCTCGAATGGGGGCATATCGATCGTAAAATGATAGGAGTTATTATAAGCAAACTTCACCAGTGGAATATACAGATCCCAACTCCCTTTAAAGTTAAGGACACACATGCGCAACATATCCTCCAGCATCTGATTAGTATGCTCAGTCTGCCCATCTGTCTGTGGGTGATAAGTTGTACTCAATCGCAGTTCAGTACCCATAGCCTCCTGAAAGCTCTCCCAGAAGCATGATACAAAAGTCTTGTATCTGTCAGACACGATGTGCAAGGGTACCCCATGAAATCTCACTATTTCGATAATAAATATCCGGACATACTGTCCTGTAGTGTAATTCGTACGTACCGACAAAAAATGAGCTGCCTTAGTCAACCTATCCACCATTACCCATATAGAATTGTGACCCCGCAGTGAATTAGTAAACCCAGTAATGAAATCCATGGAAATGCTCTCCCATTTCCACATAGGTATCTCCAGCAGCTGAAGTAACCCTGGCATCCCCTGGTGGTCCACCTTTGTCGATAAGTGGCACACCTGGACAAAAACTCTGCAATGTCCTTCTCCATCCCACTCCACCAGTACTGTCGCCTCATATCCTGGTACATTTTATCCCCTCCAGGATGTACTGCAAATCTGGATCCATGAGACTGTGTCATCATTGCATGACATAAATCCTCTCCCTCTGGGACCATAATCTCCCATTAAACCGTAGTCCCCCATCTGAGCTCACTGAGTAGGACTCTGCGCCCTCCGCTAGAAGTCGTACAATCTGATCCTAGCAAAATAAATCAGCTGCCTGGGCCTGGATCACTCTCATAATAATCTTTGGAGTGACTGTCATAATGGACATAAAGGATCGAACCACTGCCTCCTGATGTACCAATTCTTTCCACTTCACCTTCCACACTTTCATCACCTCACCTACTGGCCTACGGCTCAACGCATCAGCAACTACGTTGTCCTTCCATGGGTGGTATTGTATATTAAATTGGTAATCTTTCACAAACTCCAGCCACCTGCGCTAACGCATGTTCAACTCCCGCTAAAGAACAAGTATTGTAGTGACTTATAGTCTGTGAAGAGGAAAAATTTATCCCCCGACAAGTAATGTCTCCAAATTCGTAGGGCAACCACAACTTCTTCTAACTCCAAGTCATGGGTGGCGTAATTCGTCTCGTGAGGCTTAAGCTTGCGAGAGGCATAAGCTATATCTTGTTCCTCCTGCTGAAGTGCACCAAGTCCCTGTAGGGAAGCGTGTGTATACACTAAGTACTCCACTCTTGGCCTGGGTAAAGCAAGAACTGGTGCTGACATCAACTTATCCTTTGGCTCATTGAAAGCTAATTGACAAGTGTCATCCTATATGCATGGCACTCCCTTGCGTGTCAAATTTGTTCATGTCCCCCAATCTTCGATAACACCCGGATAAACCACCTGTAATACTCGGATAACCCCAAGAAGCTATGTACCTCAGTTGGTGTCATGGGTTTTCCCATTCCCTCACTGTTGACACTTTGCTTGGATCCACGGATATCCCCAATTCTGACACAACGTGCCCCAAAAACTATACCTCCCATAAATAGAATATGCACTTCTCATATTTTATACAAATAGTGCTGACGCATTGTCTGTAAAACCTACCTCAAATGCTCGGCATGCTCCTCCTCAATCGGGAGTAAATCATAATGTCATCTATAAAGACAATGACAAACTGATCCAGGAACTCTTTAAAAACCATATTCATTAAGTCCATAAACACGGCTAGGGAATTGGTTAAACCAAGAGGCATAACTCTAAACTCGTAGGACTCATCAGAAAGGTTGTATTCGACATACCATGCTCTCTGATACGCAACTGATGGTATCCTAAACTCAAGCTAATCTTTGAGAAGAAGGAAAATCCTCTCCACTGATCGAATAAGTCATTGATTCGGGGTAATGGATACTTATTCCGTATCGTGACTTTATTCAACTCCCGATAATCAACACATAATCATAAAGATCCATCCCTTTTTCTACACAAACAACACCGGAGCACCCCAAGGCGAGGTACTCCTCTAGATGAAGCCTTGGCCTAACAACTGCGCAGTCTGGTCTCGTAACTCTGAATATTCGATAAGGATAGGCTTAATTACCCAAATAATTGCATCTATAATATCCTCTCTTATTACACCGATTTATTCACGATGAAAGACATTTAACAATGCTTCTTACGTTGTATAACACAGCTCTACTGGCCGTGAGCAATAACATAATAAATCTTAAGGTTATCGTTTCCTTTACGGATGACAACTAGGGTGCCAACCCATGTACTAAAGTATAAACATTCCCACCTCCCGACGTTTGTTAGGTTTCATGCGTGGGATGTCTCGCAATGCAAAATTCAAATAAGGAACCCCCCCGATACACTACTAACTAACATTATCGATCAACAAGGTTTGTGGGCCCTCAATATCTGGCTTGTACCCCGCATACCTGCTTCTTGCTATAATATCAACTCATTTATTCTCATGTTACGAGAGACGATATTTAACACATTATTCCTACTAGCTCGGCGTTAGACTCTAAAAGTTTCTACGGGATAATACCCATGCTCAAAATATTTCATCCAATCTTGAATCACTTTAATAAACATCCCTACCCACCGGGGTTAGGTATAACCAAATGATGTACGCCGTGAAGTCTTTATACATTACCATATAAAAGTACATATATATTTGTGTCTCTGCCTCCTCTCAGGTAACTCGGAGCACAAATACTAATGAATGCAAAAATATCACTATATCGTTCTATTATCACTCAAACCAGCATTAGTTAGTTCAAAAATCGGGATAGTAATATATTCTATGCCCACATTTTTCAAAATATTACAATAAACTATAACGCATCATAGTTATTCGAGATTTCCACTTTATCTTAAAGGACAATATAAATAATGAAATATCGTACCCCCAAACATGGTTGATAATTAGGGTATCAGTGGCATAACCGCATATCGGGCATTATAGATACGTCCATACTGTACTCCTTGCTATTGCTTTGGAGTCTACGCTATTGGGGTAAATATCCATGCTTCCCCATGTTGGGCATTCTGTTGTTCCGGGCAGTCACCATGCGGCTGTTGCGGGGTCCTGCCTTTCTTAGGGAAATTTTGATGGGTTTGGCCCCGTTTGCCACATATAAAACACTTATCAACACAATTTCTGTTGTGCTGGCCCCGTTGACTTTGATGATTTAACCGAGGCTGTCCTCTAGCTCGTTATGGGTAACCTTGGCATTTGTGGCCATTTCTTCCACACTTAGAACACCTCTTTATGATGGCCCTATGCCATTGGGTTTGTTTCCACTGGCGGGTTTGGCTCTTCCTACAATTTCCATTGTCCTCTTGGTCTTGACGACTCTGAGGAACTTGTCATTGCTGCGACGGTACTTCCCACCATTTCTATCCCTAGAAACGTCATATTGCTTGACTTCTCTTATTCCTTTGCCCCCTGTAAGCTACACAATGTGGTTTGGGTACTGCAATATTGCGGTAGTTACTGTTTGTGCCGCAATATTCACTATCTCAGTGATTTTCGCTCTTTCCTGATGTACCTGAGGTACTTGTTGGTCTGGTCCCGCATTTCCGTCTTCAACGGTGTTAGTTTGTCTCTCCCCTATAAGCGACATATGAAATTCGAATGAATTTTATAAGTCTACCGACTATACATAGCATTGTAGCATAAGTACGTAATCTACAACACATAAAAAGGAATGCAACAGTCCTAATAATAGGGCTCTATATCAAAGGACGCTAAGCTGGAAGCATAATAAGCCATACAGATCCTAAGGACACTAGAACCTGATGCTCTGATACCACCTGTAACACCCTGCCTAATTAAATACCAGGTGATCAGTCCTTTATTAAATTAAAATCAAAGTGTCCAGTTGGTTCATTCTTAGCATCACTGTCGAAAACCATTTTAATTATTAATCACTTAATAATTAATTAAGCTAAGTGTCAAAACATTTTCCCAAATTAATTATACCCAATTAATTCATTAATAAATTCCATCCTTTAATACATAAGCCAATCCCATTCCACAAGAATAAATAATAAACATGAATCAAATACTGAAATAAATGATACTGGATAAAGCATTTCAGTTCAAAGTCTAAAATCAAGGTATCATAATACTCCATCCAATAATAAGGAAATGCTAATAAAAATAAAATCCCTAAAATAGTTAATTTGGAAGCGGGTGACACATGCCCTAAATGAAATATCTGAACTAGCAATAGAATGAAGAGATAGCATCATCTAATATCGATAACCTACAGCTTCCACAATAGCTGCAGCTCGTCGAATGATCCACGTCCAAGTCTAGCAGTGACCCTATGGCTGGACACCTGGTATAATACATATATTGCAAAAGAAACGAGAAATAATAGGAAACGAGTCAGAGCCCGATTTGTAAAAATATTTGTTTTAGCAAGTATTTAAAACTGCAAAGATGCAATTATTATGTACATGATAGTTCCGAACTCTCACTTGGGATTCTCACCGCTCCACTAATGTGCACACACTACACCAAATTTGTTGAATTGTCACGGTCATTGACCTTGACAAGTTGGACTTCTCTCGGTCAATGACCGTGACAATTCTGGGGGTGATAAATTATTTTGTCACGGACTTGTCACGATCATTGATAGTGATAAGTTCATTACAATTATCACAGTCATGTCACGGTCTATGATCTTTAAAAGTTTTATCACAGTCATAAATCGTGACAAATCCGCGACAATATTAAAAAATTGTCACGGTCAATGACCGTGACACAATTCTGGGAAGAATTGAAATAAAATCTGTTGGGCAATATGGCCACTGCTACTGCCCAGTAGTATATTTGTACCTGTTATAGCAACGTTGTACCTTTTCAAACATCATATATCCAAAAAAATAGAGATAATGCAAATATACATTCAAAAAAATATGCATCACGATATAATCCAAATATAATTCAAATGTAACAAATTAAAACAATTCAATTCAAAAAATGTCACTACATGTCTGGGGTAAGGTTAACTCTGAGGAGGTGAGTATGACACACGATATACGAATTAACACACCCAATAATATACATCGTTCCGCATTGTTAGTGCAACCACAAGGGGGAGTTCTCATTCCCGAGTATCACATGCATGACGAGCACCTTGGACTCGATGTCTTGAAGAAAACGTCCATGAACTGGCATACCTAGGATGGTATTCGGGTCCCTCAACCCCCGCCCTATCCACTGGACATCAAATATGTCCAGTAAAAATATGCTCGGCCAACCAAGTGTCGACATCGGTCAGTTGAAGGGAGCCAAATAGGGGAGTGGATCATCAAAGTTCGTACGTGTCGGCGATGAAGCAGCGAGGTCCACATCCTCGTCATCCTGCACCCTGTCCTCCTGTACATCCTCCTTCACCACCTTATGCTTCCCTTTCCCCTTACAGTTTCTGTCCAACGAACGCTTAATGAATAAGAGCATATCTTGGACCATCGCCTCCAAACAGGATAACTTTGAGTCATGCGAGTCCACCATTCGAGCTAACCCGGTGTCGCTCGTCTCCAATCTAAAGATCCTAGATTTGGCCACCTGCGAGCTCACCCCCTTGTCCTCCCCTTGCAATCAGCGCCAAGCACTTGGCTGAGTGCATCTGTGGACAAAGATGCCTTGTCGGCATTAGACTACGACTCATGCACTTCCTTAAGCTTTGCCTGAAACGACAAAAAGCACATGATTAGTAAAATAAGTAAATAAATAAATTATAACGTCATAAAAAAAAGTAAACTGTCGGATTACTTAAAATCGTGGCCGCGATGCACGGGGACACCTCCTTATCCTTACCCTTCTTCTTTCGAATAGCCCCATAAGTATCGAGCCTATGTGGACTACCCCCAGCGCCACTCCCTATCCCCTGAAATAAAATAAAGTAAAATTAGTATCGGCCCCGCAAAGTAAAATAATGCAGAATAATATATTTATGTAGTTATAGAAAAATGAAATCTTACCATCATCTTATGCTCTACCGTGGTGTAAGACGTCTGGCCGGAGTAGTGCACGTCCATATTTTTTATTCGATTTTCCCTCCCCGATTGGTGAGATGCCAATTGTTGCTCCCTGATCTCATTGTCAATGAACTTTTGCCATTGTTCCAATAAGATAGGATCCTTCGGAGGGACGGAGTCATGCATTCGGATAACAGACTCTTGAGACTTCCCAAAGTACCGGGCTACATATTTTTCTTCCACGTCTTGTGCTGCTCCCTCAACTGCTCCAAGACGAAATCGTGTAGCTTTGGATCCAAGTTGAATTGTTCATGTCCAACAAATACAATGTTAGGTGGGAATAAATATAAATATAAATATAAATATAAAATAAAATTGAAATTGAAATTGAAATTGAAATATTCATATAAATATAAATATAAATACAGTACCTGTAGTGCCACGCAAATAGCTAACTTGAGCTCATTTGGCACCTCCCTCCAACTAGTGTACCCCGGACAGATGATCGTCTTTACCAGCTCGAGGGATATCACTAATAGCCCCGTCTTGTTCTCGATGACCATCCCCAATTTGCCATATTTTGGGAGCCTAGGGGCCCTCGTCGCCTCCGCTACCACCGAGCCCCGACGACATCATCATAATCTGCATCAACATCCTCGCCTTAATACCTGAAGGAGACATTTGCTGTAAAAAAAATGTTGTTAAATGAATTAGAAGACGACATTCAAATATGTACAATTACTACAAATCCAAATGAATTGTTACTGTTTATCACCTCAATTTTGAATTCCAAAATAATAGCATCTAGCTCATAATATGTACAATTACAAAAAATCCGAAACATCCCCACCTCCACCCCTACTGCCCACACACACGCACACTATACAAGAGTGAAAATGATAAATTGCAAATCAAGTAAAATCATTAAAAATGGGTTGATAAAGTACAAATTGGAATATTTATTACAAATTGAAAAATTGTTTCAAATTAGGGTTATCATAAAAAATGGATTGATATTCGGTAGGAGCAGCCAAGTCATCCACATTACTATTGAGACGCTTTGGCGCATGTAGGACAATTGACCACAGCTCATTATTGATATACTTCGAGTAAAACACTTGATTAGCCTTTTAAAATGCACAAACAAATGGCTCATCGCTCACGTGGTCGTTGTTCTTCAACTTGGACAAGTCAACCAAGATCAAATTGGTGATAGGATCAACTTTACAAGCATTTTTATACTCAACTCTTACCCAGTCACAGTAAAATACAACCTCTTTGAAGCTTATATAATCCAATTCAAATATATTTCGAATTATACCATAGTAAGTCATTTCAGCTTCAACGAGGCTTTTATCTTTTGCGCTCGCTGGAAAGAAAGTAAGAGCTTTGTATGAAATGCCCGAGTTTTGTATATTTTTACTTTCCTCGTACACTTTTACGTTAAATATGTAATCGTTCAATCGATACTTTTTTACTCTGTGCCACTAACAAGGGTCCAGTCGCTAGACGAGCAAGCCTTGATGTCGAATCACCCGTCTTTAAGAGATGAGAATATAGATAAATTAATTAGATTAGTTATAAAGTTTGAGTGCAATGTAACGTTATATAACGACCATTTTCATTATAATTACCTCTTGTGACAACCACAGCCTAAATTCGTTGTCTGATTGTACCATTGTTTTACGGCTTTTATTGTTCTCACAGACTTCATATTTTCTGAATATTACAAAATTAATCATGTATAAAATGATCTAAAATATTCTAAAATAATGTTAAACATTAAAATAATTTAAACTTACTTTTTCCATTCTTCGACATCTTCATGTGTGTCAAATAGATAACGAGCTACTTGTTCATGTTGCAAACTCATTAATTTCACTCGTTTTCCCACCACATGACCACCATCATCGACGAACTCATCGGTGTCATCAACGCTGATTGAGTTAGGCATATATTCCCGAGTATATATTGATGACTCCACAGTGATGTATTCCTCTGCAATTGATCCTGCAATATATCGTGTATTTTTGACGTAATCTTTAAAAACTTTCATCAATCTTTCAAATGGATACATCCACCGATATATAACTGGACCACAAAGAAGTGCCTCGTCGCATAGGTATACCAACAAGTGAACACTTATGTCAAAGAATGATGGGTGGAGGTATTTCTCCAACACACAAATTAGTATTACCTTCTCACACAAGAGTGAGAAGGTAATACTAATTTGCATAATAGCCCTCCGCAAATCCTTGTGCTTAGAGAAACAGTGCTTAAACAATAGAGGAAAAATTTGCATGATCACATGCCAATCGTGGGACTTACACTTATGTAAATCATGAGTAGCATAATTCATAATCCTTTGCAAGTTGGAAGAAAAATTAGATAGGCCCTTCAAATTATATATTATGTCTAAAAGTACCTTCATTTCCCCACTCGTCAAAGTAAACGCACCAGGGGGAATTATTGTCCTTCCCCTAATATCTTCTTTCAACCATAGTTGTGGATTAAGTTTCAAGGATTTATGGTCTTTTCGTGCATTTTCTCCATCCTTTGAATGACTCCCCCCAAGGCAAGTGCCCACAATATGTTCAGTGAAGTTCTTCTCTTCATGCATCACATCCAATACATGGCGAACCGGGTTATTCTTCCAATAAGGCAAGTCAAATAAAATTGACCTCCTAGATCATGCCTTTCTTATCTCAGTTTCATTCCCAGTTGGGGTCTTTTTATGCTCGATATTCTTAAATTTGGGATTCTTACCTGGCATATTAGGTCGGCATTCAGAAGATTTACTTTCAATTTCTGAACCTGAAAGTTGTCTCGGCGGTAGCCTATGTTCAACCCTGCCCAACAAAAAATTGGAACCTTTCTTAAATCTGAAACTATGTGAAGGGGGTAAAAACCTACTATGGAAAAGGTATATATTTTTTAAGCTAAAGTATAGATGAAGAGATTCATTCTCCTCTCCACAAATAGGACACCCCAAATAATCATTTACAACACAACCGAATAATGTCCCATAAGCTGAAAAATCATGAATTGCCCACATCAACATAGCTTTCAGTGTAAACTCTTCTTTTCTAAAAGAGTCAAATGATTGCACACTCTCTTCCCACAACTCATTTAATTCTTCTACCAAAGGAGCCAGGTAGACGTCGATGTCATCACTTGGTGCCTTTAGCCCAGGTATCAACAAAGACATCATTGAAAATTCAGGTCTCATACACTATGAAGGATAGAGGTTGAGTGGGGATATGATCACTAGCCATACACTCTGATTGGTGCTTAGATTTCCAAATGGATTGAAACCATCTGTTGATATAGACAAACGAATGTTGTGTTGTTCTCGAGAAAAATCAGGATACTCATAATTCATCCTCCTCCAAGCTATAGAATCAATAGGATGACGCATGAGATTACTCCCTACTTCTGCCCTAGCATGACAAGTCATTACCTCCACTATCCATGGTAATGTGAAAAATTGCTTTAATCTAGGCCCAACGGGAAAATATTTCAACACTTTTTGAGGCACTTTTGAGCTTGTGCCTTCCTTACTAGTAGATTGGACATATCTAGGTTCATCATAAACTAGACAACGATCGAGATTTTTGTACTCCTTTCGGTATAGTATGCAGTCATACACACAAGCATGAATCGATTTATACTTTATTACCAAACCTTTCAAAATGTTCTTTATTAAAATAGCTATTTGACAGCGTATTCCCCTTGGGTAGTAACCCCTTCACCCATTTCATAATTCCTGTCACGCATTGCCAAAAAAATCGTACTGCATCTTCAAACTGTGCAAACCAACCATGGCATGTAAAGTTGTTTGATCTTTCCCACAGCCAGAGTATAACGGTTGGGTTGCCTTAAATTTTAAACGTTGGTAGTCGTCGTCAAGGTTTATCATGATATCTTCATGAGCGCTTGAACCTTGTACATCATCAATAACCTTATTCTCCTCTGCTTTATAAACTCCTTATGCATCATCAACTAAATCCTCTAACATATTATGATCTACGTCGTCCCCTTCTACATATATCTTACTTATTGAAGGTTATTGTGAAGGTTGTTCGGGGACAAAAGGAACTTTTAATTCACCGTGAAAACTCCAAAATCGATAAGTATCTAGCATACCTGATCTTAAAAAATGTAGTTCAACTGTTTACCACTAAAACACCTTACCATTCTTACACCTAGCACACAGAAACGAAAACTCTTCATCATTATGACATCTCTTTACGTATTTCACAAATTCATTATCACCTCTGCGAAACACATCCCCCATTCTATTTGTCTCACCCATTCACTCTTTGTATTTCGGATATCCCATCACAGCTACCACAACTAATCACCTATTAAAGGTAAGAAGTGTATATTCATGGATTAGTATAAACAAAACTTAGATTTATAGTATGTTTCATTTAATTATGTCTTATTTATATTCGATTTTTAAATTTCAAATTCAATTTATAATAGAAATTTCTATTTCTTTTATCTCCTCTAAAGGGAGAGTGGTCCTATCCCATTCAAGACCGCATTTTTCTTTAATATACTTAACAGCTCATGCACATTGTTATGATTTGAGAAAAATTCGGCAGCATATCCCCGTAGTTCTCCAGTACACGACGTAGATTGGCAAGTGTGAGTGTTATTTCAATTGATCAATTGAAATAACAGTCACACTTGTCAATCTAGTATGTACCCAGAGAACATTAGGATACGACTGCAGAACTTTCTCCAAAAGTAACAACATTAATACACTAAGAATATTATTTTTCATAAATTATGCAGTCCCAAACTGTCCAAACGGGACAATTCGAGAGATCTCATTACAGGGGTAATGACTCTCGAACGGGTCTAAGGGCTATTGAATGCTTACACATAACAACTAGAAGGCTAGTATCCATGCACACTATATGTAATTTCAAGTATGTTTCATTTAATTATCATACTATATATATATTGTTCATTATACAAAGTAATTTTCAAAAAAAAGTTGAAAAATCTCACCCCCATATGGGCAATAATCCAGTGGTCATGCCACTTTCAAAATTAACCAACCCAACATCGATCCACTATAATCCAATCGCAATGGCAACAACAAATGTGTATCATGTACTCCTTCTAATTCATCTACTCAATTAATTCTTTTCATCAATTAAAGTATACAATTATTAATTTACTAATTTACAATGAGGGGCAATCCTACTTGCATATGAAAGGGGTAGTAATTATTAATTCATAAAAAAATTAACAACCAATTAATATTAAATCAATCAATTCTTTTACAAGGGGCACTACAATATGAGGGGCAATATCTAATAAACCAATAAAATTTTAATTAAAAAAATACACATATGCACATATACACCACCTGCCCCCACCCCTTGCCCTGCCCCGCCCTACCACCACCACCACCACACGCACACACACATATATATACACATGCACATATACACACACATGCATATACACACACACATACACACACACACAAGCACATACACCCTATCCCCTCCCCCAACCCTGCCGCCACCCCCTCCTCACACACATGCATATATACACCACGCACACACACACATGCACATTTACACACACATATATTCACACACGCACATATACATACACATGCATAAATGGAGGAGAAATAGCGAGAGAAAACATACCAAATTTGTAGAGAGAGAGAGAGTGAGCAGCTGCTTGAGAGAGAGAGAGAGAGAGAGAGAGAGAGAGAAATGGAGGGAATAGAATCGGTGGGAAAAAAAGAAGAGGGAGGATTTTTTACTGACAGAGTTGTCACGGACATGTCACGGTCATTTACCGTGACAACTTTTTGATATTGTCACGGTCATTGATCGTGACAAGTCCGTGACAATTGTACTTGTCACGGACTTATCACGGTCAATGACTGTGACAAACATTTGTCACGGCCTTGTCACGGTCAACGATCGTGATAAAAAATGAGTATTTTTTTGTCATGGTTAATGACCGTGACAAGGCTAGCCGCTTAAATGGTGCCAATTTGACCATTTTGGTGTAGTGACACCTAGCGTACCTCTACCACGACCTAGTCATCTATATATTCACAACTAGGTTACAAACATGAACTCCTAAATATATCTCAAGGGAGTAACACATATCGCCCATACAATAAGCCAATAATATTGTTTCATTCCAGTTACCCATTTTATATTCACTATTTTAATAGGAAATCTTTTATCCTCTGGAATTAATTTACTTATCCATATTTACACATTTTCTTATTTCACAAATTAGAATCATTCATTATCAAATATACTGCTATACATATACATACATATAGTCACACCATCCATATATATATATATATATATATATATATATATATATATATATATATATATATATATATATATATATATATATATATATATATATATATAAAACCTGCGCCCCTTGGTTAGGACCACTTGGCGCAATGCATACTCTATTATCGTGTCCCGGTGCATCGCTCGCTGCCTAAAGGACAATTAGTTTGGCGTCTCTCACCAACCGTAAATCTCATAATACAAATATTGGAGGCGACCATACTCACTATCTAAATGGGTCACGCACATACCTACGCTCCCATTCAGCCGTCGAAATTATCCTACGTAACAGATAACACGTATCCAAGTTCATATGCTCGGGGTACAAGTCCATATCCCCCCATCAGGTCACCCAGGATAAGACTGTCCACTGCGCGAAACCTCCGCTTGATAGAAAGCAGCGTAGTTATGCTATACACATAATAAATCAATGCATAGATATACACTCAGCCTATTATAATCTCTAGGTATTCACATAATTAATGATCATGTCTTATTCGCAATATTACTCTCACTTAATACTCTTGATGTTTTAATAACTATGATTATGATCCCCCTCCTAATTTTCTGAGGGTGATTCATCCACTTATGCCCAAGTCTTGAATCTCACTTGCCTTAATATAATATCACTTCAAACCTCAGTGTACTACATTAGGATTACCGCATTACAAGTACCGAAAGGCATCTTAAGGGTCCACAAATCAATTTCGGAAACTTTTAGCTGTCCAGACCCACTAGGAAAGTGATCTGGACCATTTTTAAAAACAAACGATCTAGACCTTTTTAATTAAAACAATCCGGACCTTTTTTTGAAAAACGGTCCGGACCTTTTATGAAAGGCGGTCCGGACCGCTGCCCTTTTCGACACAGATTAGCCCAAAAACATTTTCTTCACCAATTTAACAACTATAACCTCTATGAATCCTTCTCCAAACACCGATCAATCACTAAATCAATTTCCTAACATTTATGTATGATTTCCACTAATATAATGTCATAAATTCATTTCTAATCATCAATGAAATCTGGAATCCCCAATTAATTTAATAAAACCCTTGTTCTTCCAATTATCATCCAAGAACATAAATTTCCAGATTTGCTTATCACAAAAATCATCTAAACGTGATTTATAATCTACATACGTCAATGTTTCGACCTAAATTAATCTCAGATTCAATTCATGTATATCAAATCTCCCATTTTCATCACTTTGATTAACAATACATAGGTGTTTCATTCCTATACTAACATGAACATGAGTATTGCTAAAGGAAAGCAAGTAATAAACACTTGCCTGATTATGAAGGTTTTATTCATTTATTGAATTTGATATAGAAGTGTTCTACTCTCTCCGATCTACTTGTTGACGATGTTTTTGGTGAAAGATAACCGGATTTGGCCTTGCAACTCGTAGGAACATCTTCTTCTCCTTCCACTTGGACCCTCTCTTTTATTTTACAGATAAAACCCTAATTGTAACTTCATAAGGGATATTAAAGAACTCTAATTTTTGTCTATTTTAATTCCCCAAAAATCCAAATGACAAAACTACCCCTACGGGGTGCCGGCTAGGCCTAAAATTACCCCGGAGTCCAAATAAAGTGCTTGGGTAGAGTTTTTTGACTATCTCGACCCTTTCGGACTCAATGGTGCATTCAAAATTACCATACGAGTTATAAAAAATAATTTATGTTTTTGTCCCATACAATTAGTCCAGACATGGCACACACGCGCCTCATGACTTAAAATACCAAACTGTCGTATTTCGCACTCCGACAATTTAAAGAAATTATATAATTCCATATTTCATATACCCACAATAATAATCAACGATTTTCATTAATAAGTATTAACCCTTAGCATGCTAGTTAGTAATTGTTTGAAATTCAGATTAATTAATAATTAAATTTCTCGACCTTTTTAATTTAATTAATTCAACAATAATCATTAATCTTCTAATTATTTAATATCATAAAAATGTGGGGTATTACACTAATCCTTATACAACGAGGGCTATAGATTTCCTAGTAGGTGAGTTGGGAGTTAGATGCATTATGACATGAACTTAAGACTAAGTGTGACATTGTTGGGATTTTATTTTTAAGGCCAGGTATGACGTTTATTTTTATGTAAAGGTGTGCTAGGTTCATTTTCAAACAACAATAATGTTTGTGACAATGTTTCTTATTTATCTTAAATATATTGTATACATGTCGATTAATTGAACTTAATAATAATTCTGGTGAGTAGGTTCAACCTGATCACTAAATATCAAAATCCCAGTTATAGTTCAATTAAATAATTAATAACCTAGATGGGGGGTTGACATCCCATAGGTAAAACTTTAAGTAAGATCTTAGTAGTTTATCTTGACTACAAGAATATATATTATTGTTAGGGAACCTTTCTAATAGTTCAAATAGGATTGTACCAGTAAACATGAATGTATTTAATGGAACAAGGATGAGATTCAATTATAGGTTTTAACTTCATTAGAAATGGACGATCTCACAACATTTTCAAAGTGTGAATATATTCTCAATACCGAGGATTATGAGGATTAGGGTATTGTGAATACATATTTTACAATGTCCGGCTTACATTAGAGTATGTCGTATACCTCTACAACCATGAAAGATTTATTCAAGTTCAATCATGCATCAAGACGGATCCGAATATCAACATTCTTCATCAAAGGAGCCTCTGCGAGATAGATTTTGGTAAGGTTATGTTAAAGTACCTTAACGATTCATTTAAAGTGTTGGGATAATTTTTCTAAAATGTTTTTAAACATCCGAGGGGTTGTTTTTCGTCAAAAGAATTTTTCAAAGTGTTGAGGCCGAGTTTTATTAAAATGATTTTTGACGTTCCAGTCGTTCGAGTGACATCTTACTGTCGTACAAGCGACATAAGCATGTAGTGCGATGTTGTTCAAACGACATCATTCTCGTTCGAGTGAAATCCTATTTAGGGTTTGCAATTTGTCCATTATCAATTTGTTATGTCGCACGCCGTTACACCGTTGAAGAAATTCAAGATTCATACAGTCATCAACGGATCCGAATATCAAAAGAAGAAGAGGAACCAAAGTCTGACAGGCCGGATCGGTCCGCCCAGAATAAAAGAACCGACCCGCATGCGGACCAGTCCGCCTCAGACCCGGACCGGTCCGCCTGCTTAAAGCTAGTATACCCCGAACCTATTTCGAACCGAAGATGACATATATAAAAAGAACCGGTCCGCCTACCCGGACCGATCCGCCTCAGACCTGAACCGGTCCGCCTGGGATAAACTTCAACCGATCGTGTTCAGATTTTTAAGGCCCAAGACTTCTTATTTAATCCCACTACAGAAAGTGGTTTTCCAAGACTTCTACACACGATTTTCAGAGTACAAAAAACTCTAAGTCTTCACCTATTGAGTACCAAGACTCTAGGTTTTTTATTCACACAAATTTCCAAACACTTGCGAATCACTCTGCAACCCAAGAAAGCACTTTTTCTGTTCATACCATTGTGGAGAAGACCGTTCTTCTTCTTCATTGCATCCCTACTGGAAAGGGATAACTCCAGCCGCCGACTACAGAATCCGACACCTGAGGGTAATTCTTAGTCACTTGTATTTTCTTTATAATCCGAAATTTTACAGTTACAATATTATAATGAAAATAAATGGTTTTGCCCCTTTGGGGGATTTTTCCTCAATTGTGTGTGTTTGATTAATCTTCATGATCTATTTCTTGATTAAATCACACCTAGTTGCATGTTTAGGGTTTGTTTGAGTTAAAAGGTGTTTAATATATAATTTTCTCATTTGAATGCAAGCGCATACTCTCTCAAATTGGTATCAGAGCAGGTTACACTAATCTATCGCGTATTCCTATCTTCCGCAAAAAAAATTTAAGATATCAATATTCTGAAAAAATAGATTTTTGAAAAAGTGCGTGTTCAAATGGAGAAGTTATATAATAAAATGCCAGTTTTTGACGGGACAAACTATGCCTATTGGAAAGCCCGTATGAGATCTGCATTAAAAGCCGTTGATGAGCGTGTCTGGATTTTGGTCGAAAGAGGGTGTGCACCTCCCTCCGTGACTGTTGATAATGTGATCAACTTGAAACCTGTCACTTCTTGGACTGAAGAAGAATTTAAATGGTCATCTTTTAATTCTAAGGGTCTAAGTGCTATTTCTGGGTCTGTCACACCTGATGAGTTCAAACGAATAATGACGTGCACCACGTCAAAAGAGGCATGGGATGTTTTTCAACTCTCCCATGAAGGAACAAATGCTGTGAAAGAGTCTAAATTGCAAAATTTAACAACTCAATTTGAAACCATCACCATGCATGAATCTGAATGCTTTGATGAATTTTATGCTAGACTTTCTGACATTTTGAATACTAGTTTTAATCTTGGTGAACATATTCCTAATGCTAGAGTTGTTAAAAAGATTCTTCGTTCTTTGCCTAAGCATTTTATCCCTAAAGTCACTGTGCTAAATTCTATGGGTAATTTAAATACGCTAAAATTGGAAGAACTTGTAGGAGAATTGCAATCATATGAAATTGATATGTTCCCTAAAACTGCTAAATCTAAAGATAAGGGAATTGCACTTAATGCCCAAGAGAGAAGGAGTGAAGGGTCGGCTAGAAAGAGGGTAGAGTCATCTAGAAAGAGAGAGACTGACACGTCAATTCTGAGTGTGATTTTGACTTAGATGATTTAGCTCTTTTTGCAAAAAATTTCAAGAGGATTCTCAAATTTAAGAAAAATGGCAATTTTAAAGATAAAAAGAAATTTGAGAAAAATAAGTTTGAAAAGAAAAATTAAAAAGTTTTTAAAGATCCTCCTAAGAAAGATAGTGAGAGATTCTCTGAGTGCGATGGTAGGGGTCATAGAGCCTTTGAGTGTGCCACTCGTCTTAACAGAGAGAAAAGGAAAGTTGTCCTTAATGATACCCTTAGCGACGACAGTGAGGTCGAGACGGTGGATTCAGGAGATGAGTCATCGCATGAGTGTACCTTCACCGCATTCATGGTCAGTCAAGTGAGCACTCCTAGTTCTCTTCACGATGATGAGGATGATGCTTCACAGGGACACCTCGATAGTGAGATCGATGTGAGTGAGGGGGAGGATGACTCAAGTGAGAGCGAGAGTGATATTCAACGCGCCTACGCAGAGTTATATTCTGAGTCTTTTAAAACTAAAAAAACGTAACAAAGCGCTAGTTCTCACCGGCTTAGAGGAAGATTTAAGAAAGGCAAGAGAGAGAGAGTCCTCCACCTTCACCGCCCTGAGAGAGAGAGAATCTGCCTGTGTCGAGAAAGAGAGTTTGTTTAGAGAGAGAGAGAGTGTTTTAGAGAAAGAGAGGGGGGACTTGACTAAAAAAGTGGCTAGTCTTACGAGTCAGCTCCATTCCTCCGTGGAGACTCAGAAGAAACTTGAAGCCCTAGTTGTCCAACTGACTCATGATCTTGAGAAAGCACGGGAAGTCAAGGTACAAATCGAGGACAGATCTGGGAAGATGGGAAAGATGCTCCTTGGCCCCGCTTTAGGTTTTGGTGATCGACAAGGAATTGGTTATGATGGTGCCTCCACGTCCCAAATTGCACCTGGACCAGTTCCTGAGTTTACTACGACTCCTTATGGTCACCGTCAAAAACCTCGAAGGAGAGTTCGACCAAGAAAAGCAAACCAAGGTCCGCCTTTGACTGTGTTATTTTATACTTATTGCAAAAGAAAAGGCCACCTTAGGGAGTCTTGCTATAGCATGGGTTTGACACGACGTACTACTGCTCCACCACGTCATACTGATGAGTTTTCTAGTCTGAGAGAGCGAGTTGAGTTCTTAGCTGCCACGACCCAGAGTTTAATGCAAGAATTTCGATGGGTGTCTTTGCCGTTAGTGAATGCTTCTCACATTCCAGCTAAAATCAACAACAACAAAGGCAAACAAAAGGGTCATATCTGCTTGGGTGCCTAAGAAAGATAAAAAGGCTTTTGTTGCCCTCAAAGCACATAATACCTCACAGTGGTATTTTGATAGTGGGTGCTCCAGACATATGACAGGTGATGCTTCATTTTTTACGACTCTTGAGGATTATCAGGATGGCAGAGTCACCTTTGGAGATGGGATCAAGTCTAGCATTATAGGACGTGGTACTGTCGAGTTACCTGGATTCCCTAAGCTAGAAAATGTTTTGTACGTCAAAGGTTTAAAAGCAAACCTTCTCAGCATTAGCCAGCTGTGCGACACTGACTTTACAGTAAAGTTTGATCGGGACGCATGTAAAGTCTATAATCAAGCCGGTAAACTTTTGATGCAAGGGGTGAGGACTGAGGATAATTATTATGGAACTGAGCCCACGTCCTCACTTGTCTGCAACAGCATCACGATCACTCCTATGGATCTGTGGTACCAACGTCTAGGTCACATGGACGTTAGAGATCTCAACCGCTTAGCTAAAAAGGACCTAGTACGTGGCTTACCTTCTCTTGGAAAGTCAACTTCAACCGTTTGTGGACCCTGTCAGATGGGAAAACAAATCCGTAGTCCCCATAGGAAGTTGCATTCCATTACCACCTCTCGTGTTCTTGAGTTGATTCACATGGATCTTATGGGTCCAACTCGCACTGAGAGTCTAGGTGGTAAGAGGTATATCCTCGTGATGGTAGATGATTTCTCCAGGTACTCCAATATAGGTTTTCTTAGAGAGAAATCCGATGCTGTAGAATTTTTAACGACCAAGTGCCGTGTCCTACAAAATCAACATGGTGTCACTATTAACAGGATGCGTAGTGACAATGGCACTGAATTCATAGAAGCAAAGGTAGACCTTTACTGTGATAGCCTCGGGATCAAACATGAGTTTTCTGCTGTGAGAACTCCTCAGCAAAATGGGATTGTTGAGAGAAATAATAGAACGATCCAAGATATGGCTAGATCTATGCTTCTAGGTCGTAAAGTTTCTAGGAGATTTTGGGCAGAGGCAGTGTCTACTGCATGCCACACGGTGAATAGGGTTTATTTGCGTCCACACACACTTCAGACTCCTTATGAGTTGTGGACTGGCAAGAAGCCCAACCTGGCATATTTTCGTGTTTTTGGGAGTAAATGCTACATCCTACGGGATAGAGAGCCATTAGGAAAGTTCGACTCCCGGAGTGATGAGGGAATATTTCTAGGATATTCATCGAATAGCAGAGCGTATCGGGTTTTTAACCTGAAGAGCTCTAAGGTTATGTAATCAATAAACGTCACCATGGAAGATGACGAACCTCCGACGGTTATTAATCCTAGCCTTCAGTGTGAGGATGAGGACTCGTCTGACAGTGATCCACTTGTCCCCCACCCACACTCTGTGGACCCTACTCTTGTGCTAGGGGACACACCTGCTTGGGTTCGCAAGAGTCATGATCCTTCTTCCATTGTTGGTGATCCCACTCTAGGGGTCAAGACTCGTGCCCAGCTAGAGAACGTTGTTAGCCATCTTTACTACACATCCAAAGTCGAGCCCAAGAACCATAAAGAAGCACTCAAGAATGAACACTGGATATATGCTATGCAGGATGAGTTGCTTCAGTTTAAAAAGAATAATGTCTAGGAACTAGTCCCCCGACCTAGTGAGACTAATGTGATATGTACTCGGTGGATTTTTAAGAATAAAATGGATGAAAATTGTACCATAATCAGAAATAAGGCTAGGTTGGTCGCTCAAGGCTACACACAGATAGAGGGTGTAGAATTTGGGGAGACATTTTCTCCTGTTGCGAGGCTTGAGTCCGTCCGTCTTCTGCTTACCATCGCATGTCATCTGCGCTTCAAGTTATATCAGATGGATGTCAATAGTGCCTTTTTGAATGGCATTCTATAGGAGGAGGTTTATGTGGAATAACCAAAAGGGTTTGAAGACCCTCAGCACCCAGAGCACGTCTACTATGTGAGGAAAGCCTTGTATGGTTTGAAGCAAGCACCCCGTGCTTGGTACGAGAGGCTTACTTCCTATCTCTTAGCTCGTGGCTTCAAGAGAGGGGGAGTAGATATGACGTTGTTCGTCAAGAGAGATGACGGTGCTATTTTGGTTGCCCAGGTCTATGTGGACGACATAGTCTTTGGATCCACATGCTCCCAGCATGCTCACCACTTTGAGGAGGAAATGAAAAGTGAGTTTGAGATGAGCATGGATGGTGAGCTTACTTTCTTCCTTGGTCTCCAGGTTCGTCAGCTCGAGTATGGGATGTTCATCTCCCAATCCAAGTATGCTAGAGACCTAGTGAAGAAATTCTGTTTAGACTCCGCTAAGCATGCACGTACACCTATGAGTACCACTACCAAGCTTAGTAAGGACATTTCAGGCAAGGACGTAGAGCAAACCTTATATCGGAGTATGATCGATAGTCTTCTCTACTTGATTGCCAGTCGTCCCAACATCGCCTTTAGTGTTGGAGTCTGTGCGCGATATCAGGCGTCCCCAAAAAAGTCACATTTACTTGCTCTAAAACGTATTATTAAATACGTGAGTGGGACTCTCTCATACGGTATTTGGTATTCCTTTGATACCGATGACCGTTTGTCCGCCTATTCGGATGCCGATTGGGCCAGGGATGTAGATGGTTGTAAGAGCACTTCTGGTGGGTGTTTCTATTTTGGTTCTGCTCTTGTCTCTTGGATGAGCAAGAAGCAAAATTTCATCTCTTTGCCCACTGCGGAGGCTGAGTACATAGCCACCGGGAGTTGTTGCACACAACTCTTGTGGATGAAGCAAATGCTGGAGGATTATGGATTTCACAGGACACCATGACCATTTCCTGTAATAACACGAGCGCGATACACATATTCCGCAATCCAGTTAAGCATTCGCGCACAAAGCACATCAGGATACGTGAGCACTTTATTCGTCAGTTAGTTGAGGAGAACACTGTATCCCTGAGTTTTGTTCCCACCGACCGTCAGTTAGCCTACATTTTCACGAAACCTTTAGATGCCCTTAGATTTGAGAGTCTTAGGAAGTCTTTGGGGATTTACATAGTTGACTGAGGGGTTGGTCTATGTCTAGAATAGGATGTTTCTTCATGTTCATATCATATGCTTCCTATTGCTAGTCTGTTTTATATGTACCATTGCTTAGTTGTACAGCTATTTATTTATTCTTTTTGCTTTTTATATTTCTTTTGAAAACATAAAAAAAGATTTTCCATTAAGAGATTTTTAAAGAAAAGCAAAAAAAGATTTTATTTTACTAAAATTTTTAAAAAAATCCAAAAAGATTTCTGTTTTTGCTCCTTTTATGGATGAGCATTTAAGATAGCCAAGTCATAACTTTTTTCCATATATCCATGTGACTGTTTGATAGAGATTTGAGAGGCTACATCATTTCATCCATGTGCTTTACATTGTTTGGAGTCTTTGAGATGTAATTAGTGATATCTTCCCACATGTTTGACTGCTATATCCTTTATTGCACACATGCACGGCTATATTTGATTATTGCACTTGTCTATCTCATATTAGATTGAGTGTTTCCATCTCAATTATGTCTATACAACTTACAATATGCGATAAAACTTGACAAGATTGGAATGCATGTAAAAACCGTTTTGGTGAGACTATGTGTTTTTGTACAAACGGGGAGGGGCTGCGAAAGTTAATCATCTATCCTTTGCGCAAAATCCACCGTTAAAAAGGACCTAAAAATAGATTAATTTTAATATCCGCGGTCCAAAGAGGTTAAAAGAGCTCGAAAAAGTTTAAAGGCAATAAAAAGCACTTCATGCCAAATATGGGCCACTTAGGTTTCACCATCAATTCTCCAAAGTTTGAGAATTTAGAATACCTCTATTCAAAATATATATCTGAGGGAGTTTGATTGGAGAATCTTTAAACGGGTTTGCACTTCCTTGAAAGTCCTAAAAAAGCATAAATCGTTTTGGACGTTATTGGTGTGAAAATCACTTTGAGCTTTGATTTGTTGATTTGATTGAGTCAATATCTTATATTGTCATTCTTTTTCACCAAAGGAAGCATTTGAGTTTATTCGCTAGGAGTATCCAATATTCATCGTGCACATATGTCATGTTTGTATGCATTGATTTTTCCTATCGAATTTGATCACACCACTTCATTTACGCTATCATCGACTTGGTTGTTTTGTGTTCATTCATGGTGTGATTTTATCCTAGTGACACCCTGCACTTGCTTATTTTGCTGTATTTCTCTCATTTGTCTATTTGGGGACATCATAAAAAGGGGGAGAAATAATTATCATATTTTAGGGGGAGTTTTGTGTTTTTGAGATTTGATACAACATGCTTTCTTCATTTGATATCTCATTTCAAACTCGATACGTCAGTTGGTATTTTGTCTTTTCTCATGTGTGTAGGTTCTACATGGATTATCATTGGATTGCACACCCTGATGAGAAAAGTGTTGAGATTCCTGAAGAGTTGAAGAGCAAACGTTGAAGTCTTATTCAATTGTATCTTTCCAGTTTTGGGTTCATGGAAGGGTAGATTTGTATAGGCATTTTTAGTTGTTTGATAATTCGGATGTTTGTTTTTATGTATGTACCGGCATAGACATAGGGGGAGATTTGTATGGACATTTTTGTCCATTATCAATTTGTTATGTCGCACGCCGTTACACCGTTGAAGAAATTCAAGATTCATACAGTCATCAACGGATCCGAATATCAAAAGAAGAAGAGGAACCAAAGTCTGACAGGCCGGACCGGTCCGCCCAGAATAAAAGAACCGATCCGCATGCGGACTAGTCCGCCTCAGACCCGGACCGGTCCGCCTGCTTAAAGCTAGTATACCCCGAACCTATTTCGAACCGAAGATGCCATATATAAAAAGAACCGGTCCGCCTACCCGGACCGATCCGCCTCAGACCTGAACCGGTCCGCCTGGGATAAACTTCAACCGATCGTGTTCAGATTTTTAAGGCCCAAGACTTCTTATTTAATCCCACTACAGAAAGTGGTTTTCCAAGACTTCTACACACGATTTTCAGAGTACAAAAAACTCTAAGTCTTCACCTATTGAGTACCAAGACTCTAGGTTTTTTATTCACACAAATTTCCAAACACTTGCGAATCACTCTGCAACCCAAGAAAGCACTTTTTCTGTTCATACCATTGTGGAGAAGACCGTTCTTCTTCTTCATTGCATCCCTACTGGAAAGGGATAACTCCAGCCGCCGACTACAGAATCCGACACCTGAGGGTAATTCTTAGTCACTTGTATTTTCTTTATAATCCGAAATTTTACAGTTACAATATTATAATGAAAATAAATGGTTTTGCCCCTTTGGGGGATTTTTCCTCAATTGTGTGTGTTTGATTAATCTTCATGATCTATTTCTTGATTAAATCACACCTAGTTGCATGTTTAGGGTTTGTTTGAGTTAAAAGGTGTTTAATATATAATTTTCTCATTTGAATGCAAGCGCATACTCTCTCAAATTGGTATCAGAGCAGGTTACACTAATCTATCGCGTATTCCTATCTTTCGCAAAAAAAATTTAAGATATCAATATTCTGAAAAAATAGATTTTTGAAAAAGTGCGTGTTCAAATGGAGAAGTTATATAATAAAATGCCAGTTTTTGACGGGACAAACTATGCCTATTGGAAAGCCCGTATGAGATCTGCATTAAAAGCCGTTGATGAGCGTGTCTGGATTTTGGTCGAAAGAGGGTGTGCACCTCCCTCCGTGACTGTTGATAATGTGATCAACTTGAAACCTGTCACTTCTTGGACTGAAGAAGAATTTAAATGGTCATCTTTTAATTCTAAGGGTCTAAGTGCTATTTCTGGGTCTGTCACACCTGATGAGTTCAAACGAATAATGACGTGCACCACGTCAAAAGAGGCATGGGATGTTTTTCAACTCTCCCATGAAGGAACAAATGCTGTGAAAGAGTCTAAATTGCAAAATTTAACAACTCAATTTGAAACCATCACCATGCATGAATCTGAATGCTTTGATGAATTTTATGCTAGACTTTCTGACATTTTGAATACTAGTTTTAATCTTGGTGAACATATTCCTAATGCTAGAGTTGTTAAAAAGATTCTTCGTTCTTTGCCTAAGCATTTTATCCCTAAAGTCACTGTGCTAAATTCTATGGGTAATTTAAATACGCTAAAATTGGAAGAACTTGTAGGAGAATTGCAATCATATGAAATTGATATGTTCCCTAAAACTGCTAAATCTAAAGATAAGGGAATTGCACTTAATGCCCAAGAGAGAAGGAGTGAAGGGTCGGCTAGAAAGAGGGTAGAGTCATCTAGAAAGAGAGAGACTGACACGTCAATTCTGAGTGTGATTTTGACTTAGATGATTTAGCTCTTTTTGCAAAAAATTTCAAGAGGATTCTCAAATTTAAGAAAAATGGCAATTTTAAAGATAAAAAGAAATTTGAGAAAAATAAGTTTGAAAAGAAAAATTAAAAAGTTTTTAAAGATCCTCCTAAGAAAGATAGTGAGAGATTCTCTGAGTGCGATGGTAGGGGTCATAGAGCCTTTGAGTGTGCCACTCGTCTTAACAGAGAGAAAAGGAAAGTTGTCCTTAATGATACCCTTAGCGACGACAGTGAGGTCGAGACGGTGGATTCAGGAGATGAGTCATCGCATGAGTGTACCTTCACCGCATTCATGGTCAGTCAAGTGAGCACTCCTAGTTCTCTTCACGATGATGAGGATGATGCTTCACAGGGACACCTCGATAGTGAGATCGATGTGAGTGAGGGGGAGGATGACTCAAGTGAGAGCGAGAGTGATATTCAACGCGCCTACGCAGAGTTATATTCTGAGTCTTTTAAAACTAAAAAAACGTAACAAAGCGCTAGTTCTCACCGGCTTAGAGGAAGATTTAAGAAAGGCAAGAGAGAGAGAGTCCTCCACCTTCACCGCCCTGAGAGAGAGAGAATCTGCCTGTGTCGAGAAAGAGAGTTTGTTTAGAGAGAGAGAGAGTGTTTTAGAGAAAGAGAGGGGGGACTTGACTAAAAAAGTGGCTAGTCTTACGAGTCAGCTCCATTCCTCCGTGGAGACTCAGAAGAAACTTGAAGCCCTAGTTGTCCAACTGACTCATGATCTTGAGAAAGCACGGGAAGTCAAGGTACAAATCGAGGACAGATCTGGGAAGATGGGAAAGATGCTCCTTGGCCCCGCTTTAGGTTTTGGTGATCGACAAGGAATTGGTTATGATGGTGCCTCCACGTCCCAAATTGCACCTGGACCAGTTCCTGAGTTTACTACGACTCCTTATGGTCACCGTCAAAAACCTCGAAGGAGAGTTCGACCAAGAAAAGCAAACCAAGGTCCGCCTTTGACTGTGTTATTTTATACTTATTGCAAAAGAAAAGGCCACCTTAGGGAGTCTTGCTATAGCATGGGTTTGACACGACGTACTACTGCTCCACCACGTCATACTGATGAGTTTTCTAGTCTGAGAGAGCGAGTTGAGTTCTTAGCTGCCACGACCCAGAGTTTAATGCAAGAATTTCGATGGGTGTCTTTGCCGTTAGTGAATGCTTCTCACATTCCAGCTAAAATCAACAACAACAAAGGCAAACAAAAGGGTCATATCTGCTTGGGTGCCTAAGAAAGATAAAAAGGCTTTTGTTGCCCTCAAAGCACATAATACCTCACAGTGGTATTTTGATAGTGGGTGCTCCAGACATATGACAGGTGATGCTTCATTTTTTACGACTCTTGAGGATTATCAGGATGGCAGAGTCACCTTTGGAGATGGGATCAAGTCTAGCATTATAGGACGTGGTACTGTCGAGTTACCTGGATTCCCTAAGCTAGAAAATGTTTTGTACGTCAAAGGTTTAAAAGCAAACCTTCTCAGCATTAGCCAGCTGTGCGACACTGACTTTACAGTAAAGTTTGATCGGGACGCATGTAAAGTCTATAATCAAGCCGGTAAACTTTTGATGCAAGGGGTGAGGACTGAGGATAATTGTTATGGAACTGAGCCCACGTCCTCACTTGTCTGCAACAGCATCACGATCACTCCTATGGATCTGTGGTACCAACGTCTAGGTCACATGGACGTTAGAGATCTCAACCGCTTAGCTAAAAAGGACCTAGTACGTGGCTTACCATCTCTTGGAAAGTCAACTTCAACCGTTTGTGGACCCTGTCAGATGGGAAAACAAATCCGTAGTCCCCATAGGAAGTTGCATTCCATTACCACCTCTCGTGTTCTTGAGTTGATTCACATGGATCTTATGGGTCCAACTCGCACTGAGAGTCTAGGTGGTAAGAGGTATATCCTCGTGATGGTAGATGATTTCTCTAGGTACTCCAATATAGGTTTTCTTAGAGAGAAATCCGATGCTGTAGAATTTTTAACGACCAAGTGCCGTGTCCTACAAAATCAACATGGTGTCACTATTAACAGGATGCGTAGTGACAATGGCACTGAATTCATAGAAGCAAAGGTAGACCTTTACTGTGATAGCCTCGGGATCAAACATGAGTTTTCTGCTGTGAGAACTCCTCAGCAAAATGGGATTGTTGAGAGAAATAATAGAACGATCCAAGATATGGCTAGATCTATGCTTCTAGGTCGTAAAGTTTCTAGGAGATTTTGGGCAGAGGCAGTGTCTACTGCATGCCACACGGTGCATAGGGTTTATTTGCGTCCACACACACTTCAGACTCCTTATGAGTTGTGGACTGGCAAGAAGCCCAACCTGGCATATTTTCGTGTTTTTGGGAGTAAATGCTACATCCTACGGGATAGAGAGCCATTAGGAAAGTTCGACTCCCGGAGTGATGAGGGAATATTTCTAGGATATTCATCGAATAGCAGAGCGTATCGGGTTTTTAACCTGAAGAGCTCTAAGGTTATGTAATCAATAAACGTCACCATGGAAGATGACGAACCTCCGACGGTTATTAATCCTAGCCTTCAGTGTGAGGATGAGGACTCGTCTGACAGTGATCCACTTGTCCCCCACCCAAACTCTGTGGACCCTACTCTTGTGCTAGGGGACACACCTGCTTGGGTTCGCAAGAGTCATGATCCTTCTTCCATTGTTGGTGATCCCACTCTAGGGGTCAAGACTCGTGCCCAGCTAGAGAACGTTGTTAGCCATCTTTACTACACGTCCAAAGTCGAGCCCAAGAACCATAAAGAAGCACTCAAGAATGAACACTGGATATATGCTATGCAGGATGAGTTGCTTCAGTTTAAAAAGAATAATGTCTAGGAACTAGTCCCCCGACCTAGTGAGACTAATGTGATAGGTACTCGGTGGATTTTTAAGAATAAAATGGATGAAAATTGTACCATAATCAGAAATAAGGCTAGGTTGGTCTCTCAAGGCTACACACAGATAGAGGGTGTAGAATTTGGGGAGACATTTTCTCCTGTTGCGAGGCTTGAGTCCGTCCGTCTTCTGCTTACCATCGCATGTCATCTGCGCTTCAAGTTATATCAGATGGATGTCAATAGTGCCTTTTTGAATGGCATTCTATAGGAGGAGGTTTATGTGGAACAACCAAAAGGGTTTGAAGACCCTCAGCACCCAGAGCACGTCTACTATGTGAGGAAAGCCTTGTATGGTTTGAAGCAAGCACCCCGTGCTTGGTACGAGAGGCTTACTTCCTATCTCTTAGCTCGTGGCTTCAAGAGAGGGGGAGTAGATATGACGTTGTTCGTCAGGAGAGATGACGGTGCTATTTTGGTTGCCCAGGTCTATGTGGACGACATAGTCTTTGGATCCACATGCTCCCAGCATGCTCACCACTTTGAGGAGGAAATGAAAAGTGAGTTTGAGATGAGCATGGATGGTGAGCTTACTTTCTTCCTTGGTCTCCAGGTTCGTCAGCTCGAGTATGGGATGTTCATCTCCCAATCCAAGTATGCTAGAGACCTAGTGAAGAAATTCTGTTTAGACTCCGCTAAGCATGCACGTACACCTATGAGTACCACTACCAAGCTTAGTAAGGACATTTCAGGCAAGGACGTAGAGCAAACCTTATATAGGAGTATGATCGATAGTCTTCTCTACTTGATTGCCAGTCGTCCCAACATCGCCTTTAGTGTTGGAGTCTGTGCGCGATATCAGGCGTCCCCAAAAAAGTCACATTTACTTGCTCTAAAACGTATTATTAAATACGTGAGTGGGACTCTCTCATACGGTATTTGGTATTCCTTTGATACCGATGACCGTTTGTCCGCCTATTCGGATGCCGATTGGGCCAGGGATGTAGATGGTTGTAAGAGCACTTCTGGTGGGTGTTTCTATTTTGGTTCTGCTCTTGTCTCTTGGATGAGCAAGAAGCAAAATTTCATCTCTTTGCCCACTGCGGAGGCTGAGTACATAGCCACCGGGAGTTGTTGCACACAACTCTTGTGGATGAAGCAAATGCTGGAGGATTATGGATTTCACAGGACACCATGACCATTTCCTGTAATAACACGAGCGCGATACACATATTCCGCAATCCAGTTAAGCATTCGCGCACAAAGCACATCAGGATACGTGAGCACTTTATTCGTCAGTTAGTTGAGGAGAACACTGTATCCCTGAGTTTTGTTCCCACCGACCGTCAGTTAGCCTACATTTTCACGAAACCTTTAGATGCCCTTAGATTTGAGAGTCTTAGGAAGTCTTTGGGGATTTACATAGTTGACTGAGGGGTTGGTCTATGTCTAGAATAGGATGTTTCTTCATGTTCATATCATATGCTTCCTATTGCTAGTCTGTTTTATATGTACCATTGCTTAGTTGTACAGCTATTTATTTATTCTTTTTGCTTTTTATATTTCTTTTGAAAACATAAAAAAAGATTTTCCATTAAGAGATTTTTAAAGAAAAGCAAAAAAAGATTTTATTTTACTAAAATTTTTAAAAAAATCCAAAAAGATTTCTGTTTTTGCTCCTTTTATGGATGAGCATTTAAGATAGCCAAGTCATAACTTTTTTCCATATATCCATGTGACTGTTTGATAGAGATTTGAGAGGCTACATCATTTCATCCATGTGCTTTACATTGTTTGGAGTCTTTGAGATGTAATTAGTGATATCTTCCCACATGTTTGACTGCTATATCCTTTATTGCACACATGCACGGCTATATTTGATTATTGCACTTGTCTATCTCATATTAGATTGAGTGTTTCCATCTCAATTATGTCTATACAACTTACAATATGCGATAAAACTTGACAAGATTGGAATGCATGTAAAAACCGTTTTGGTGAGACTATGTGTTTTTGTACAAACGGGGAGGGGCTGCGAAAGGTAATCATCTATCCTTTGCGCAAAATCCACCGTTAAAAAGGACCTAAAAATAGATTAATTTTAATATCCGCGGTCCAAAGAGGTTAAAAGAGCTCGAAAAAGTTTAAAGGCAATAAAAAGCACTTCATGCCAAATATGGGCCACTTAGGTTTCACCATCAATTCTCCAAAGTTTGAGAATTTAGAATACCTCTATTCAAAATATATATCTGAGGGAGTTTGATTGGAGAATCTTTAAACGGGTTTGCACTTCCTTGAAAGTCCTAAAAAAGCATAAATCGTTTTGGACGTTATTGGTGTGAAAATCCCTTTGAGCTTTGATTTGTTGATTTGATTGAGTCAATATCTTATATTGTCATTCTTTTTCACCAAAGGAAGCATTTGAGTTTATTCGCTAGGAGTATCCAATATTCATCGTGCACATATGTCATGTTTGTATGCATTGATTTTTCCTATCGAATTTGATCACACCACTTCATTTACGCTATCATCGACTTGGTTGTTTTGTGTTCATTCATGGTGTGATTTTATCCTAGTGACACCCTGCACTTGCTTATTTTGCTGTATTTCTCTCATTTGTCTATTTGGGGACATCATAAAAAGGGGGAGAAATAATTATCATATTTTAGGGGGAGTTTTGTGTTTTTGAGATTTGATACAACATGCTTTCTTCATTTGATATCTCATTTCAAACTCGATACGTCAGTTGGTATTTTGTCTTTTCTCATGTGTGTAGGTTCTACATGGATTATCATTGGATTGCACACCCTGATGAGAAAAGTGTTGAGATTCCTGAAGAGTTGAAGAGCAAACGTTGAAGTCTTATTCAATTGTATCTTTCCAGTTTTGGGTTCATGGAAGGGTAGATTTGTATAGGCATTTTTAGTTGTTTGATAATTCGGATGTTTGTTTTTATGTATGTACCGGCATAGACATAGGGGGAGATTTGTATGGACATTTTTGTCCATTATCAATTTGTTATGTCGCACGCCGTTACACCGTTGAAGAAATTCAAGATTCATACAGTCATCAACGGATCCGAATATCAAAAGAAGAAGAGGAATCAAAGTCTGACAGGCCGGACCAGTCCGCCCAGAATAAAAGAACCAATCTGCCTGCGGACCGATCCGCCTCAGACCCGAACCGATCCGCCTGCTTAAAGCCAGGATACCCCGGACCGATTGCGAACCGAAGATGCCAAATATAAAAAGAACCGATCCGCCTACCCGGACTGATCCGCCTCAGACCCGGACCGGTCCACCTAGGATAAACTTCAACAGATCGTGTTCAGATTTTTAAGGCCCAAGACTTCTTATTTAATCCCACTACGAAAAGTGGTTTTCCAAGACTTCTACACACGATTTTCAGAGTACAAAAAACTCTAAGTCTTCACCTATTGAGTACCAAGACTCTAGGTTTTTGATTCACACAAATTTCCAAACACTTGTGAATCACTCTGCAACCCAGGAATGCACTTTTGCTGTTCATACCATTATGGAGAAGACCGTTCTTCTTCTTCATTGCAGCCCTATTGGAAAGGGATAACTCCAGCCGTCGACTACAGAATCCGACACCTGAGGGTAATTTGTAGTCACTTGTATTTTCATTGTAATTCGAAATTGTACAGTTACAATATTATAATGAAAATAAATGGTTTTGCCCCTTTGGGGGATTTTTCCTCAATTGTGTGTGTTTGATTAATCTTCATGATCTATTTCTTGATTAAATCACACCTAGTTGCATGTTTAGGGTTTGTTTGAGTTAAAAGGTGTTTAATATATAATTTTCTCATTTGAATGCAAGCGCATACTCTCTCAAATGACATCATTCTCGTTCGAGTGAAATCCTATTTTCATTCGAGCGATACACCGACTCAAGCTTTTTGTAAATAACGTGTTAAATGAGTCATTTTTTTTAAGAAGACCTGACGTTTTCATTCTACAAAAATTACAAACTGCGGAACTATTTTGTCTTCTTCACTTAGGATTGAAAACTTTGTTTTTCAATTCACAAAAATACCAATAGTTTACTAAATTGTTTTGAAACCCAAGATACGATCTTGTTGAAGTTTCTCTAGTAGAGAGGGTAAATCTACGGCTGACGATTGCTTGTCATTAGGAGTCCTTGAGGGTGATCCTGGCTGATTTGGAGCTGCGTGTTCTTGTCGATTTATTGCGGTTAATCCATTGTTGACTTTAGGTTGCATGTCTATGTGAGTATCTACGTGATATTCATTGCAGATTTCATTATGTATGTAAGTTACGATTTACTTTTGCATAGTGAAATACAAAGGTTTTACCTTTTTTTGAAATCTGTGTGTCAGCAAATTATTTGTGATGGTTTGATTTACGCACCTCGACCCATATGTTACGCTTAATTTAATTTGGGCAAAAATTAACAATTGATTAATTAAGCTTTTAATTGGATTTTGCGATCCCATATTTAATCAATATCACATTAAATTTCTCAGATTGATATTAGAGCGGGCTTCTCTAATTTATCGAGTGATCCTGTTTTTTGCAAATTTCTGATATTCATTTTTTTGAAAAATTGATTTTTTAAAAATTATCGCAATGTTTCCAAGTGAAAACTTATATAATTGGTTGCTAGTTTTTTACTGGTATAATTATGCATACTGGAAAGTATGTATAAAATCTCATTTAAAAGCAACCGATGAACGAGTTTGGGTTGTTTGTGAAAGAGGGTGGACTCCTCCTACTGTCACTGTTAATAATGTCACTAATCTTAAGCCTGCGGTAGACTGGACTGTGGACGAGTTTAAATGGATCACTTTTAATTCACGTGGGCTAAGTGCAATTTCTGGTGCCTTCACTCCTGAAGAGTTCCAACGTATTATGGCTTGCACCACATCAAAAGAAGCGTGGGATGTTTTACAACTTACCCATGAAGGCACGAATGCAGTCAAAGTGTCTAAATTGATATATTTAACTGCTCAATTTAAAATGATAACCATGCATGAATATGAGTGTTTTGATCACTTTTATGCACGTTTGTTGATACGACGCAAATATTGCGTATTTATACCCGTTAACTTATGCATTTTTAGGCACCTCAGGTACCGTGATTGCTATAGTTATGATCCTTAATTATACAACCTTTGTTTTATACTCTAATACTTCATTTGAGGTATTATTGAGCATTTATAGGTGTTACAGTGCTTAGTGTGAAGTTTCATCGCGTTCCGATAAAGTTTCGTAAGACTTTGCACGTTCACATGCATTTTTCTAATTTCACACTTAGGGATTTTTTCCCGAAGACTTCACGAAAGTTTTATCCCTCGGGCCAAGCTTCGCGTGGTTGTGAACAGTGCTCAAATTGGAGTCCGAACGAAGAAAACACGGACCTTTAATCATGGAAGAAATATAAGAATTTTATTTTAATATTTTATTAATATATTAACATTCTATATAATTCCCTCCATGTCCTTTTCTCTTTCACTTTTTGCAGCAAGCTTCAAATTGGAATGGAGATTTGGCTCTAGGCTCGAGCTTTGCTCGGGTTTTGGTTTCATCCAAAATTCGAGCTTTCGTCCGAAATTGAGAATGGATTTTGATGTAAATACGCAAATGGGTCTCTTTGGCCATTTTTGGAGCTTGGATTTCTCACTTTGGTCATTAATGGAGTTTTTTGGACGTGGAAGTGGGTCTGGGATTTTGGTTGTTGGCATGGTGGGAAATAAGCCATTAACGGTGGCTCTCGGCTTAGAAGTAGCAGCTTTTCGGTTTTACACGTAAATGGGCTTTTGGTCGTTCGACTTGTAGGTAGCCATGGGAGGTTTGGGTTTTGTAAATCGTAGTTAGTCTCCATCTTTGGTGGCACACGGAATCAATTGGGTGGTCTCGTCATACATGGTGAAGTAGCAACGCATCTACGAAGTGGGGGTTGAACTGCCAGCGCCGATCGACTGCACCTAGGCCGCTGGTCGACCGGGTTTTTAGTTTTGTTCTTTGTATCAAGACAGTGGCCCTTGCACTCTTCACGCGGTTGACCGACCACCACTCCAGTCGATAGATCCCCTGTGTTCCCTTGCCATGAGCTGTGATGCTACTTCTCTTTTCTCTTTTCTTTTTCTTTTCCCTTTTTCTTTCAGTGTTTAATTCTAACTTATCCCCTTAACTTTTTTCTTATTTATTTTTCCTTTATTTTTTTGTTTCTTAATTTTAACATAGTGTAATTAGAAACCTTAGTCTATTTTTGTAAGGATATGTCATTTTAGTTAGTTTAGACAGAGGGTTAGAGAGATATTTCGGGTTTATTTGTGAGGACCACATCTCTCCATTTCTTGTTGGGTTTTGTTCACCCATTTTATGTAAGTCTTCCTCTACTCTTCTTCTTCCTTCCTTTATTTATGCTTTGTCCATTTATTTCCATGCTTAGTTATTATTCGATGCCTAGATAAATTAAATCTAGTTATTTATTTATTGGTTTAATTAGTTTAACCATGTGTAGTGAGTAGTGAAATAGGGTTTGGATCTTGTGTCCACCATTGATGGGCGTCGAGTTCCAAAAATTAGGTTTTGTGTAATCACATTGAATTGAAACCTCGCCTATTAAAATTGGAATATTATGCGTTTAAATTTCTTTGTCATGCAACGTTAGTGTTTAAAGCGATATTCCGAATTTGATCCGCGTGTGACCTTTTTCGGTTAAATGTTTTATCTCGCAACTTTGAGTTTAATTCTTCCTTCGTGATGTTTATGATTAACTAAAAAATCTTGATTAAATGTTTTCGAACCGAAATTCTAATTATTAGTTGTTTATCCCATGGCGGGTACGTGATCCCGACTCTCATTTTAATTAATATTGTTTAGTCTTAACTTCTTTCTTCTTTCTTTTTCACCATAACCACCCATTGCCTTTTACATTTTTATTCTTGAAGTAATAAATCAATTACCAATATAATCAACACTCCATGTGGATTTCTTATGATACCTGACTTACCGTTGTACTTGGCTTGCAAGTGTAGTAGTAGCTTAGGTTTTTTTTATGTTGGCGACGAACCTAAAATAACGATAATGTCCTTACACGAACTGTGCATCGTGTAATACGCAAATCGTTGTTATCGGTTCAACGACTCAATGCAAAAATGGCGTCGTTGCCGGGGAGTGTGTTTTAGATTGTAATTGTTTTATTATTTCGTAATATTTTTTTTATTCATATTTGTGTTCTTTATTTTCCCCTTTCTTTTTGAGTTGTGCCAGATTGTTTCGAGAGAGACCACCAAAATCGATCCAACAAATCGTATATATATCTATTTATATATAAATGCTCTAACGAAAAACCCCAAATCGTAAAACCCCTCAAAGCTACTCTGTGATGTATACGACCAAACACCTAAATGCAATTAGATCTAAAACAGGTCTCCACAAAAAAAGTCCAACGATTGAAATCTCAAGCCAAAACAACAATCAGTGATGTTTAAGGTATGTAAAGAAAAAAGGGTAAACTCTCAAATAACTCTCAAGAACATATATGTTTAAAGAGAGAAGTAGAGAGAAAAATGTCGATAGAATTTGGGAGAAAAAGTTAAAATAAAACCCTAACCTTTTCTCAAACCCAACACCTGAATATATAGTCCCAAAGAGAAAAAAAGGTTCATAAATAATTAAGAAAGCTAACAGGGGTAAACATGTCAAAAGTAATAGTTGTTGAGGGTTAAAAAATGAAACATACAATTGAATGTCACTAACGTAATAAAGCAAACAATCAATAGGGACTGTTTGGTAAAAGATACTTGGGACAAGGATTGACAGCCATCAGCTGTCGAATAGATAGCTCGAACAGACCAATTTCGAAAGCCTCAAGTGGTTTTAACAAAAACCATCAAAGCCCAAAACCATCAAAGCCCAAAACCATCAAATACAAAGATAAACGCTACCATTTTATTTTATGTGTTAAAATGTTTAATTAAACAAACATTAATGTTTAATCAATTATTATTTTAGCACAAAAAAATCCGAAAAAAAATAAATAAAAGGTATTAAAAAAATCTGGAACTAAAAATGGAGCAAATAAAGATACTATAAAAAATGTTTAACACAAAAAATACATTTAGAACATAAAACAATGCTTTATATATTAAGTCAAATAAGATAAAATACTTAAGGCATAACATAAAATAAAATTTCCGAAGTACAGAAAAATATAAAAACTCCCACAAGAGAAAAAAATATTTAAAAAATGAAAATACAAGTGAAATTGTATTTTAAGTTTTAACCAAAACAATTTGTATGCAACACAAATTATTTTTATCAAAAATAATTTATATATTAAATAAATATAGAAAAGTATGATTTAAGGTATATAAAAAATAGATTTTAACAATCAAAGAATGCATGACCATATAGATAAAATGTTTGTATCAAAATTGAGCCAACACAAGAAGAATGAGATTTTCAGTATTCCCCTTTGGCCAATTTTGAGACCAACTAAATTGAGACTCAAATATAAGAAACGACAAAAATTACATAACTCAACTATACACATAAGTCCTAAAAACAAAAGATTACATGACTCAACTAACAATAAGAGTCCTAACAAAATAGAGAAGTACATAACTCAACTAACGACAAGCAATCCTAAAAGAAATAGAAGAGTACATAAATGAACTAACAACATGAATTCCTAAAAGAAATAGAACAGTACATAACTCAACTAACTACAAGGATTCCTAAATGACTCCAAAAAATTGCAAAATACAATAAGAAAAGAGTATCGAATTCCCCCCTGTTTGTCTCTAAGGGACAAAGGGTAGGAAAGAATCCTACTGAATAAAAGTTAATACTGCACAATATTCAAATAAAATTTACTAACAAATAAACTAAAACAAACTAGTTTGGAATTTTGGTACTCCTCATTTGACAATCTAAGTCATCTTTCTTAATCTACTTAGATTTAACATTAGGAAAATCAGTCTTAAAATGGGTAGAATTAAAGTTAAATTGGGAACAATTCTCAACAAAATCACACTATAAAGGGATCATGGCATATTCTTAACACCACTTTGTTGGCTATTTAAACGCTTGTAGAAAAAAATTCTTCAAATGACCCGTTTTATGACAATAATTACAATTGAAAACTTGTCTAACATTCAACTTCACATTAACAGGAATTTTGTCTTGTTTAGCATTTTTAGTTTTTCTAGTTAAATTCAAACGTTCAAACTAAAATTGCTCTAAGTGATCTGTAACAACCCGCCTACTAAAATAAGGGGTGGCCATCCCAATACTCCAATAATAATAGGAATCATAGACGGTCCATTCTTAGCATCACTGTCGATTAAAATAATAGTACGAGATAACCACAAATTATTTTAGAAAACAGACTGTCAAATTTAATTTTTATAAGTAAAAGAAAAATAATTAGACAATCCCATTTGCAAAAACGCTCGGTACCAAAAATCAACGAGTAATAGAATATAATATGCATAAAGTAATAACCTAATAAGCTGTCGGTTAACAGACTAATGCAAATATGTTACACCGAGTATTACAATTTAAATATCACAGTATAATAAATTATTACAAGGTTGGGCAACACGCCCGAATATATAAACTGAACATAACTAGAGTACAATAGAAAGAAGCGTCTATAACAAATAACCTACAACACCCGCAAAATGCTATAGCTCCAGGACAACTGGAATGGAGAGGTCAATACGTGAGTCCTTGTGGAGGAGCACCTGAACAGACAAAGAGTTGCATGCAAAATAAAGAAATATAGACGGGTCAGGGCCCAATTTAATATGACTACCATGTGACTAAAATGCATGACAGTTATGAGCGTAATTATCGCTCGCAGTTAAACATAAAGATTCTCACCGCTCATTCTAAAAGCACAACCTAGCGCAATATCAATGCTAATGCTCAATGATCATATAAGCATGGGAGAACTCACAACAAAACTCAAGGAGGCATCAATTCAATCATTCACGATTTAATACACAGTTCCTATATCTTTAGGAAAATATATATATGGCAATTCATTTTATCAAATGATTACCAATTCAATTTCATATTTATCTCATAATTTTCCATTTCCCTTCTTCCATCCAGGAAAGGTATTAAAGCCAATTTTATTATCATAAAAATGCTTTTTCATCTCATATCTTTCTATTTCCTTTCTTTCATCCAGGAAATATATTTAACTTCCCATTTCCTTTCTCCCATCGAGGAAATGTATTTAAAGCCATTTTATTATCATTAAATGCTTTAACATCAATAATGTCCCACATTATTATAAATAGTTATATTTCATATCATATAATGTTTCTAAGACCGCCCGTCCGGGTTTTCCCACTCTGCGCGCCCCTAAATGGCTATCATCTTCCAGGGCCTATCATCAAGACAACTTGGGATCCTACAACGGAAGACGTCGGGAAGCAACCATATGCCTGTGAGAAAGTCATAACCACACCCAGAATTATCTCACCATCGCATAAAACATACAATAAACGCTCATATGGCATAGGACTATATTCACCCTGCATTCATTAGCCAGGGAACTTCACCTTACGTGCGCAACTTCCCTTATGATAGAGATTTAGAGAGGTGTGTTCACATGAATTATCATTTATAAAAATAATTTTTTTCCATTTTGAAATCATTCACCTTTACATTCTCAAAATCATTTATTTTCAATGATGAAATACCAATTTTAGAATATGCATTTCTTATTCTTAAAGTCATATTTTATTAATGACCTAAGACCTGAAGTGCCAATGTCCTCAAACTAGTCTCCAAGAGTCCACAACAATATCCTAAGTCATCAAAGTGAGTCTCCCTCAATAATAGTCTCCAAAAAGTCCCAACATTTTCCTTTTATCTTCTATTAATTTGAGGTTAACTTTCTATATCATTCGAACATTAACCTACGTAATCTAACCTTTAGAATGAGCCCAATTAACCCCATGCTAGCCTAGGATATTTTTCTACCCAACACAACCCTCTAGGACTCCTCATTACTTCCCAAAGGAAGGTTCCTAAACCTGGAACCTAAAAGAAAAGAGATAAAAAGAAAACTAGAAAAATCTCACAAAAACAGGGCATCCGAATCGACTCGCCCTAGGGCCGAATCGATTCTCCCCTGATTGCGAATCGATTCGCCCAAAAAGTGAATCGATTCGGTGAGTAAAACCAATGTTCTCCGTTAGCCGAATCGATTCGACCCTAACCCGAATCGATTCGGTTTCCCAGACATGTGACCTTCCCCTTATCCGAATCGATTCGCCCTAAGGCCAAATCGATTCGGCCCTGCAGAAATGCCCAATTTGGGCTACGGGTTGAAGAACGTTAAAATCCAAAAAACCCCAAATCCTCCATTTTCTTCAACATCAACAACAACCAATTCTACCCAATCATCCCTACACTACTACTAACTAATTTACTTTCCTTAAATCAAATTAAACTACAAGAGTTAGGGTTTAAGCACCAAAATTAACAAAACCCCATTTATGGTTTAAATCTCCAAAAACTAATGATGAGTGCATTATTTTGTATTATTTACACCCAAATCTAAGTGTTGTTATTCCCATTTTATCATAAATAAAGAGTTTTTATATATATTTTTATTATTTTAGAGAAAAATACAAATTTAAGAATAAATAGGGTTAATAATGCAATTTTGGGAACTTCAAGCTCACATCTTATATTCATTGCTAATCTCTTGTTCAAGTTGTTTTTTTAGTATTGACAGGTTTAAAAAGAAAGCGATGAAGTCCGGACGCAAATTGAGCATGAAAAGGTCACTTACGCACCTTCAGGGGCAAAATTGTAAATTTAAATAACTGATTTCGGACTCAGACCCACCATGGAAATTGAAGGCCTTGAATCAAGGGACGCCTGGGCTCAAACGGCGTATCAATCGGAGTTGAAACGAAGAAGTTATGGCCGTGCAAAGTTCAAATTCGAAAGAAAGTCAAAAGTCAACTCCGAAGTCAAACCCACCCTTAAACCGAGCTTAACCCATTCTCAAACCATTGTGTGCTTAGTTTGCACCCTTTTATTTTTATTTTTATTATGTATTATTATTATTTATTTATTTTTTTTAGATTTTTATTTGAGTCGTTTTTAATTTTTAGGACTTATTTTATATTTAGTTTAGAATTTTGTATATATTTTTAAGATTTATTTGTATCAACTATTTTAATTTATTTATTTTTATTTTAGGTGTGAGTTTATTTTTATTTAGTTTTTAGTTTTTATTTTTAGTCTCATTATATTAAAATTTTATTAGATTTATTAGTTTTATTTTATTTTAAGTCTTTTATTTTTAGGATTAGATGTTTATTTTTTTACTTTATAGTTTTATTTTATAGCTTTGTAAATATTTAATTTTTATAGATTTTATTTGAAGTCTTAATTTATTTTTTTTAAGGGTCACAAACTAACACCCCACACTATCCTATACACTCACACACCCAAACAATCACTCACCCATACTTTTTCTTCCATACACCTCACCACACACAAACCCCTTCTCAATCCATCTTCTCACCCACGTTCTCTCTCCTCCATCACCAAAACTCCATCTTCTCACCCACTAACTCCACTCCTCCAAAACCCACTATTTCATTTCACCCACTAACCAAACAAATAAATCTTCCAAAAAATGAAAAGGGTCGTGGGTTATAAAAGAGGTATTGGGGGCAATACACAAAGGAAGGAAAAGTAGACGGAAGAAGGAAGAAAGTAAGAAAAAAAAAACACACTTTGAGAGAAAAAAAATTGTGTAGTGAGTATTTTTGAGACACACTTTGAAGGAGCATATTGTGGATTGTAATTCAAGCTTTGGACCCAAAATTTTGTAAGTTGACATTTATTAATGAAAATTATTTTTTTCATCTTGCAATATTTGTGTGTCAAATATGTCTTGTGAGTAGTTTAATTACTAGGACTTAGGTGATGTTTGTCATGACTAATTAAACCACGCATGTTAATTTAATTTCGTAGACATTCCGACATGTTCTAAATTGAAATAAAAACATTCGGTATTCGTTTAAAATTACACGAGAGTGTATTTTTAAACCTCAACGAATTAATTATAAATTCATGCTTTAAAAAATTTAAAGTTGTCATTTTTGATGGGTTATGCTTGCACTTAGATGTTTTGATACCTCATGCTTAAATACATGTTAAAATTTTAAACATGATATTTTCGAGGGAATAGGGATTTATGTTGTCTAATTTAAGAGACGTTAAAATATTTTGAGCGCATGTATTGTTTTATTCTCCGAAATGTACGCGACGAGAGTCGGTATATTTTGTGTTATAAATTCGGAATCACGGAATTAAATTAATGTGTTACTTTAATTAAAATTGACAAATGGATCCGATGTCCTAGATTCTTCCACATTTAATATTATCTCTTCTACTTGTTCGTTTATTCCGTCTTTATTTTTATTGTTACATAACTTGTGTCACGCATTTATTTATTTATTCTGTTCCATCACTCAATCACATTGACACACTCATATGTCTAGTTGGACAATCGATATTTTATAAAAAATTTGACGAAATCTATGTGGGTTCGACCCGTACTTACACACGCTATATTTCAATAGCCCATGCACTTGCGATAATTTTAACTTTTAAAATTTGACAACAAGTTTTTGGCGCCATTGCCGGGGATTTCGGTCGATTTTAAGAATATTGATTTTCGGACTAGTTTTATTAAAAAAAAATACTATAAAAAAACGAAATATCCGACAAGTTCAAAATTCCAGCAGCAATATTTTTTATTTATTTTCAGAATATAGAAAAAAAAAGTTAAGTCTTTTGTGATTAAATAGTGTTTTTGACACTAATTTTGTCATAAATTACCTAAATATTTGTAAAAATTCGTAATTATTATTTTTTTTTCGTGGGATTTTTTTTCAAAACTGCTGTAATTTGTTAAAAAAAAAAGGCTTTAAGTGTTTTATGAGAAACTAGTTGTTTTTTACACTAGTTTGTCACAAAAGTACTTAGAATTTTGGAAATTTCGAAAATAATAAAAAAAAAAATTTGGGAAACTTCCAGATTTTTGATTTTGTATAAACAAAAAAAAAAAAAAAAAAATTGGTTAAAGTTTTTTTTAATAAATAGCACTTTTAGTACTAGTTTATCACAAAAATACATAAAAAAAAACTTGAAAAAAAAAATATTTTTTTTAATGTAAATTTCCAGATTCGTTTTTTTTAATTAGTGGAAAAAAAAAGTTTACAACAACAACAACAAAAAAAATTAATCCCAAAAAAGAAAAAGAAAAAAAATATGTAGTAATTTCCAGAATAAAAGCAATAAAAAAAAATTGTTTCATAAGTGTGCTTGGTCATTTTTGTTTGTGTGTTGAATACACCATTAGTGTGCATGTCGTGTTAATTTTTTTTTTATTTCCTTGTCACTATTTTTTTTGTGTGTGTCGCACTTTACAAATGGTGTATTTATTTTTGTGTTATTTTTCTGTAGCACACTAAATAAATGCAAAAAAAAAAGAAAAAAAAAGAGATTGACGTAATAAACTACAATGAGCGATCCCAATATTGTTATCCCATCATATTTTTCAGATTTCTATATTGATCATTTGGATGTGTGGCTAGAAAATATTGAAAATCCGGATGACTACATATTTCGATTTGAGTCGGATGGGTCAGTAATAATTTTTAAAGAAATTAAAGATGGCATGGACGAGAGTCCAACTCCTTTAATTACAATTTGTCCACCAAAGTGTATCAACTGGGAAGAAGTGAACCAACGTTATAATGATGAGATTTCTAAAACTTGTTGTCAAATTTTAAAAATTAAAATTACCGCAAGTGCACGGGCTATTGAAATATAGCGGGTGTAAGTACGGGTCGAACCCACAGAGATTTCGTCAACTTTTATAAAATATCGATTGTCCAACTAGACATATGAGTGTGTCAATGTGATTGAGTGATGGAACAGAATAAATAAATAAATGCGTGACACAAGTTATGTAACAATAAAAATAAAGACGGAATAAACGAACAAGTAGAAGAGATAATATTAAATGTGGAAGAATCTAGGACATCGGATCCATTTGTCAATTTTAACTAAAGTAACACATTAATTTAATTTCGTGATTCCGAATTTATAACACAAAATATATCGACTCTCGTCGCGTACATTTCGGAGAATAAAACAATACATGCGCTCAAAATATTTTAACGTCTCTTAAATTAGATACCATAAATCCCTATTCCCTCGAAAATATCATGTTTAAAATTTTTAACGTGTATTTAAGCATGAGGTATCAAAACATCTAAGTGCAAGCATAACCCATCAAAAATGACAACTTTAAATTTTTTAAAGCATGAATTTATAATTAATTCGTTGAGGTTTAAAAATACACTCTCGTGTAATTTTAAGCGAATACCGAATGTTTTTATTTCAAATTAGAACATGTCGGAATGTCTACGAAATTAAATTAACATGCGTGGTTTAATTAGTCATGACAAACATCACCTAAGTCCTAGTAATTAAAGTACTCACAAGACATATTTGACACACAAATATTGCAAGATGAAAAAAATAATTTTCATTAATAAATGTCAACTTACAAAATTTGGGTCCAAAGCTTGAATTACAATCCACAATATGCTCCTTCAAAGTGTGTCTCAAAAATACTCACTACCCAAATTTTTTTCTCTCAAAGTGTGTTTTTTTTTTCTTACTTTCTTCCTTCTTCCGTCTACTTTTCCTTCCTTTGTGTATTGCCCCCAATACCTCTTTTATAACCCACGACCCTTTTCATTTTTTGGAAGATTTATTTGTTTGGTTAGTGGGTGAAATGAAATAGTGGGTTTTGGAGGAGTGGAGTTAGTGGGTGAGAAGATGGAGTTTTGGTGATGGAGGAGAGAGAACGTGGGTGAGAAGATGGATTGAGAAGGGGTTTGTGTGTGGTGAGGTGTATGGAAGAAAAAGTATGGGTGAGTGATTGTTTGGGTGTGTGAGTGTATAGGATAGTGTGGGGTGTTAGTTTGTGACCCTTAAAAAAAAAAATTAAGACTTCAAATAAAATCTATAAAAATTAAATATTTACTAAGCTATAAAATAAAACTATAAAGTAAAAAAATAAACATCTAATCCTAAAAATAAAAGACTTAAAATAAAATAAAACTAATAAATCTAATAAAATTTTAATATAATGAGACTAAAAATAAAGACTAAAAACTAAATAAAAATAAACTCACACCTAAAATAAAAATAAATAAATTAAAATTGTTGATACAAATAAATCTTAAAAATATATACAAAATTCTAAACTAAATATAAAATAAGTCCTAAAAATTAAAAACGACTCAAATAAAAATCTAAAAAAAAATAAGTAAATAATAATAATACATAATAAAAATAAAAATAAAAGGGTGCAAACTAAGCACACAATGGTTTGGGAATGGGTTAAGCTCGGTTTAAGGGTGGGTTTGACTTCGGAGTTGACTTTTGACTTTCTTTCGAATTCGAACTTTGCACGGCCATAACTTCTTCGTTTCAACTCCGATTGATACGCCGTTTGAGCCCAGGCGTCCCTTGATTCAAGGCCTTCAATTTCCATGGTGGGTCTGAGTCCGAAATCAGCTATTTGAATTTACAATTTTGCCCCTGAAGGTGCGTAAGTGACCTTTTCATGCTCAATTTGCGTCCGGACTTCATCGCTTTCTTTTTAAACCTGTCAATACTAAAAAAACAACTTGAACAAGAGATTAGCAATGAATATAAGATGTGAGCTTGAAGTTCCCAAAATTGCATTATTAACCCTATTTATTCTTAAATTTGTATTTTTCTCTAAAATAATAAAAATATATATAAAAGCTCTTTATTTATGATAAAATGGGAATAACAACACTTAGATTTGGGTGTAAATAATACAAAATAATGCACTCATCAAATACCCCCAAACCTAAAATTTGCTAGTCCTCGAGCAAAACTAAAATTTTAAAATCTAACTCACTTTCGTAGGAATCACGGTTGCACTTAGCATGTGCAATAAGCCGTTAAACCCCTAGGTTGCCTAGTGGACGAGTTTTGTCTCGTGAGGGTTTGCAGAGAATATGCCCACAAAAATAAAAAACTTGACTCTATTTACAAAAGACTCAAAAGTAATATAACCAAGTTTGAATGCAAACTTCATAAATATAGCAGAATTTCACTTTTCAATCTCAACTTATCGTGTGTGTGTGCATAGCCAATATAATCGTCCATTTCAAAAGATTTGATCGTTACATTTCTTAGCCGAAAGTTTCTTTTTGATTTCAAAGTCTCACTGAATGCACTCACAATCGAACACTCGGAAATGAGTTATTTTCTCTCGGTATATGTGAATAAAAGAGTAAATTTATATGAACAAATTTCACATTTACATGATCAGGAACGAACTTTTTATAATGGATGAATATGATCTCATGAACGGAAAATCGATTACTTTTTGAAAACATTGAATCACACCATAGATCCTATTCATCTTCTCTCCACACTTTAACTAACTTCACTTGAGATCGATTAGGACTTTCTTTGGTTTTATTGTAGGCTTGAATTTTGGCTAGAAAGAATGGCTTTTCGAGTTCAAAATTTCTGAGAATATAGAGGTTTTTCGGTATTTTGACTTTTAGGCACTTTTTCTCACCTCCATTTTTCTTTTCTCTTTCCTTTTTTTTTCTTTTCAAACTCACACTTTTTTTCTTTCTTTTTTTTTTTATATTATTCTTCCAACCTCATTTTCTTTTGGCCTTTTCCCAACCGTAATTTAACCTAGTATTCTCAGAAAATGGGTATGGCTTCATTTTATGGGCTTTAAACTCCTAGTTGGAGTTGGGTAGGATAGTGGGTTTTCACAAAAGGTTTATCTTCTTTTTGGCTCAAATGGTCTTGCAATGTAATAATGTAAAAAAATGTTGGAGTCTGGGTTTAATTTTTGGGCTTTCAAACGAGGGCCTAATCTCATTTCTCAAGTTTCATTAATTTGATTTGTGTCTCAAGACGACTTACTAAGACTTCTAGTGCGTAAGATTCTGATTTTGGCCTTTTGTTTTCAGTAATCGAACAAAACAATGAATTTGAGATCATCAACGAATTTATTACTGAAGGAAAGTTCGAGTTATTTTAACTCGGATTGATTTAAATCTCTCGAAAACGACGAATGACACAATATCTCACCGGGCTAAAATCTCCACATGTATTCTTTAAGCATATTAACTTTCGCCTCAATATCCATTTTCGATCATATTATATGGCTACGTGTAATATATTATAAGTTGAGAGATTTGTGAATTAATTCTATATTAAGAAATTGTTTCAAAACTCATTTATATTGAAAATCTTTTTGGATTTTTGAATTTTTTTATTTTTTATTTTTCAAAAATAATATCCTTACCCCCAAACCTAAATTTTACATTGTCCTCAATGTATACAAAAATCAAAATATGGACAAATAAAATAAAGTAGAGAAGTAAAATGAGGATATTACCTGTGAATTTCCACTTGTGTCAACTAACTATACATACAAATTATCACATTAAATCAATATCTAGCAAGTAAGAAACTTGCCTCAAGTTTGTAGTCTCTGATTCTCCTCCGGTAGCAACGAAATCCAGCTCCAAATCTTCATTTTTCTCTCTTTTCTCTCATTTCTCCCAAGCTCTCTCTTCTCTCTCTATCTCTCTCTCTCTCTCTTGGCTTATAACACAAAATGAGAAATAAAAAGGGTTGGGAGACTTATACGGGTCTTAAACACAAATTCTCCTCTTTTAAATGTTAATACACCATAAAAATGACTCGTAACTACGTAATTGAGTCATAACCCGTCAAAAGTGCTCGAAACTCAAAAATACAACTTGGCACATATTTTGACTATCCCGGCTATTCTAAAACCAACCGCACCCCCTATTTTGGCATCCGGAGTAAAGTGGAATATTTTTATGTTTCAATTTAGTTTTAATTTATTAATTATACTCCAACTTACATATAAGTCATAACCGTCGTTTAAAATACAACGACGCCAATAATCACAATATGATACAATTTACCTTCTCATAACGATTAGTAGGCAAAATGCGGTAAATATTATCCCTTAATATCACGGGAAATAATATTTACTCCCATATTCTCTATTTTATAGAATTATCCCATCAGGCAAAATAATATAAAATAGTTCTCAAAAGACTGGGTTGTTACATACTCCCCCCCCCCCCCTAGAAGGGAATTTTGCCCTCAAAATTCAGGCATACAGTATAACCATAATAAGGGTATACTATTCGAAACTATCATTTTTATATCCCTAGCAAATTCCTCGTTACTGTGGCGTCCCCATTGGACTTGGACCAAGGTCGTCACTATTCGATCTTAGTCTACACTCCTTGTGCTCTAACGTAGTACCTAGTCGTTCCTCATGAACTATCAACCCTACCTTCCGCAACGGAAAGAAAATGCCTGCATAACTCGGCACAAGTTACCTTTCCTCCTGAATCACATTATACCCTTTCTAGGGAATACTGCATGAACACTAATTTTCTACCTCCAAAACTACATGACCTCTATTCGAGTCGGCGTAGCCCTTCAAAGCATGCGGCTCAATAAGACCCAATCATTTAAGAAATGTTCCTGGACCACTCCAAGCCCAAGGAACATATTGTCCGTTGGTTCCCTCCACGAACGAGCGAATCACTTAGCCGGCTACACAAGGCCACCCACGGTGCCATACTTATAGAAATGATCCGAATTTATTGTGTGAAACTTGATCCATAAAAGTTACTGTTCCCCTTCTTCTTTTAAGTCAAACACGCCCATTCGAAGTATGCCTTTCGAAATTTGGTTTACACCCTCCATTCATTCATTCACTTATGGGTGGTAGGTGGTGCCCAACTACAACCTGGTTCACATCACTTCCTGGAAACTTTATTCAAAACCTCGACACAAAAAATCTATGACAACCCGCTCAAAATAATATCGGGTGGCCAGCCCTATACTACATTAAATCAGGTATCTCAAATGGCACAGTTTTAACATCAACTAACAATACTAAATAATATAAGGCTAACTACCTGAAATCATTAAAAGAGGATTGTCAAAATTTTAAAACTTTTATTTAACAACAAAACCAATAATGCAATCATAACCAACAATACACATCTAACTGTGATGAGTGGTATGTGCAAACTCCAATAATATGAAAGGGTACAATACTATGTACAACAAAAATCTACAATAAAATACCCAAATATGCTGTCGGGTCACAGACAATACAATAATCTGAGGAATGATATATAAAAGTGTTAATCTACAACACTCGAGTCTAAACTCAATATACAAACTGAATCATAATCTAGATATAAAAAGATAGGAATCGTCTAAGACAAAGTTCCGCAACAGTCTGCTACTGCCACAGTTCCACGAATATACTGGATGGATGATCAATCAATGGAGTCCTTGCGAAGGAACACCTAAAGTAATACAATATATATACACATGGAGGGAGAAAATATAAACGGCTCAGAGCCCGACTTGAAAAACATTTTATAGCAAGTGTATTAAAATGCATAATAATTATAAATTCATTATTACATGATTAAGGTGGAATCGACTCTTCTTTAAAATCCAACTCACCTCTCAACTAGATCACGCGACTAAACGTATGCACCTGATCTCCAAATGTATGCCCAAATTCTAATTAGGCAACTAAATCTAACTAGATCCCAAAATAAATATTAGATTAAGATTATCTAACTTATCTCGAAATTTACACTTATCTAAATTCCATCTAAAACATTACTTTATATTTAATGTTATAGTTCTCTTTATATTTGTTCATTTATTGAACATATAAAGTTGCATAATCATCCTCATAAAACATCATCAAATACATCAACATTCTCTTTTAATAGAATTTCATACATTCTAGTTATGCCCTCATTTGGCATGTAAGCATATACGTATAGTTAATTATATGAGTTATTAGCATCAAGAGTTAAGGACAAAACTTCTCCCGATTCTCAATACGGCACTGCGTTTCGTGTGTGGGACGTCTTGCCAAAGAAAAATCCAAACAAGGAACCCCCCCGTTACACTACTCCTGACAATACTGATCCTCGAGATTCATTATTCCCTCAATGCATGATGCATGTAACCTAAATTATTATTATTCCATTTTAATTAATTAATATTACCAATTCTCAACAGTACACAGCGTTTCATGCGTGGGACGTCTCGCCGAAGCGAAATCCAAACAAGGAACCCCCCCGTTACACTACTCCTGGCACTGTCGATATAGGTGATATATATATAAATATGATCATTTAAGAGTAACTTCTCCCCAATTTCCAACATTACACTGCGGTTCGTTTGTGGGACGTCTCGCCGAGGTGAAATCCAAACAAGGAACCCCCTGATACACTAATCCTGGCAATGTTAGTTGTTGAGGTCCATTATGCCCTTGATACCCAAGTACAAGCACAACAAATAATAACCATCAAACCGAGCTATAACTCGAGGACGCAAGCTCACATGCTATCATCTTCCAGTTGCCCATCCACGTAGCAAACTGGGGCCACCTGGTGGGGTTCAATAGCACCCACCTCGTGATCAACTCACGCACAAAACGTCTGGGAAGCGGTCATAGTTCCAAATAGGCAAGTGAGAACATCACATTGCCCCGAATTCTCACCCCCAAAAGAATGCATATATATATATATATATATATATATATATATATATATATATATATATATATATATATATATATATATATATATATATATATATCGCATAATAATCATAATGGACGACTATGACCTGGGGAATATCCATTCCCTGCTCTTTAAGCCAGGATGCTCACCCTCAATGCACGCAACTTCCCAATGATAGCAAGGAGGGGGTATGCTTCACTATATATATATACTAGTGGTGACCCGTACGATGCACGGTCGGGTGTAACGCGTCTATATGATATTTAGTTGATGATCTTATTTATTTTTTTCTTATTAGTCCCAAGTCATTTTACTTTTATTTAATGTCCCGAAATAGTTCACGTCTTTATATTGTTGGTAAAATGTCTTTGTAATTAGTAAAATGACACTAAAATTAAAAAAAGGGACCTCCAACTAATTAATACTGGAATTTATTTACATGAATGTATCTTATTTGATTCAAAATTTTGACTCCAATTAATGAGTTAAGAGTGTTAGTATTTTAAATAGATTAACATGATAATGTATAAAATTGGAAAATAGTTTTTTTCAATCTTAACAGAAGAAAACATATACAAAAAAAATCCAAATTTCAAACGGTGGCTAAGTAAAAAGAGTGTAATAAATTGCTAAAATGTATAAACACTACATAAAAATACATATAGGTTCAACCAATAGCTTAAAAATGGATGTATAAAAAGAGAAAAAACATTGTATAAAAACTGTTATATTAGTTTTGAATATTAAAAAAAAAACTTAATATTCTAAATATTAAAAAAAAGTAATTTTTGTGTTTTACTATTTTGAAAACTAAAAAAATAATATTATGACTATCGTAGGACGGGTGTCATTCTCTGCGGAGAGAAAGAGATGCGGTTACACGACTGTTGATGGGGGTTTCAGACGGTTATGGAACTTAATGCAATTTAAAAAATAAATGGGAAGGGAGTCTAACAAAATTATGATCATGGGACTAAACCCCAAAAGAAATATTAAAAAAAGTATAATATTCCGTTTTTTATATATATTTTTGAAAATAAGTTATTTTCAATGTTATTTTTAATTTTGAGATGCCTTATAACATTTAGAAAATTTTAAAAAAGTGTAAAATTATGGAAAATTAAAAAAACGTAATATTTGGTAAAATTCTAAAAATTATGCGTTTTGTATATAAACATATTAAAAAATGATTTTCAACAGTACAAATAATTTCCAGCAAATAAAATAGGATTTTTAGCCAAAAAAATTGAATTTCACGAAGATAAAAGCATTTCCAACTAAATTTAAAAAAATGGAACAATATATGCGTTTTGTATAAAAGCATATTAAAAAATAATTTTGAACAGTAATAAATTATTTCCAATAAATAAAATAGGATTTTTAGAAAAAAAAAAAAAAAATTTCAGCAACATAAAAAAAATTTCGACTAAAATTCCAACAAAATTAAAAAAACAGAAAAATATATGCGTTTTGTGTATAAACATATGTGGCAAACATGACAGGAAAAAAAACTTAAACATGTCATAGCAGATCTAACAGAAAAAATAAAAAAGCAACTATGTTGGTGTCACGGGCAACATCTTCATACGTACTCTGAACTCCAATCTCCAGTCGCATACATGACAGCCATAAGAGAGCATCTGTCGTAAATGAGGTCCAAACACCAACCATACGAAATATTAGATCACATACTCACAAAATCTACCTACCTAAAAATAATTACATTATATTTGCTAATATGAACCATTAGATCACATAGTGAGTAGGTTTGAAAAAAATAAGACACACACGATGACATGTTACGAATTAACACAAAGTTATAAGTTAATTTGTGAACCCTTAATACTTTCAGACCATATTAGCACCAAATCAATAAAATACGATAGTTAACCAATAAGATCTAGTAAGTTTAGTAAATAAGAAAAGTTATTGGGGCTCGTATTGTTTTTTGTATAATAATATTAATATGACCACAAATATGAGTAATAACGGATGAACACAATACGACAACATACGTCAAATCTTCTTTCAAGCGTATTAAAAAGTTAAAACACACATGTTATAAATGACAACGTGATGAAGTATGACATGTTGATGAAAGTAGCCAAAAATGATGACTTGATTACATTTTCCCTCCCTAAACCAACATGTTTAATGAATTACAAAAAAAAGTTGAGTAGAATGACCAAGTGAATGGTATCATTTGTCTCCATATCTATGTCCATACTTATTCAGTATAACCTGCCTAAAAGTTGATGAAAAAATGTGGTTGCGCATCAAATATGGATGAACAACCACCATAATCTAATACTAAAACAACAATGAATTAGTATATGAATAAAAATATATCCATGCATTTTAAATTATGATGTTAAGATGTTACTTAATTGCATATTATATCACCCCAAACTCTCCATTTTCCTTTGGTCCTTCTTTTTAATGCATCAATGTGGCAATCCCAATTCTATAAAAAAAAATAACAGTAACACGAACATATATAAATAAAAGCCAAACTATACATAATTTTATTTTATTTAACAAACTTGTACAGACCTCAAATAAAACACAATCCAAATATAAACCACACAATATATGATACAAATATAACGTGATATGACACACCCCAATTAAATCGCGAAATGACATGCCATGACACACTAAATATTTTTGTGAAAAATATATAAAACACTCGTATAAAATTAAACAATTCAATTAATAATATAAAGTATTAAATTGAACATGAATTCGTAAAATATTTTAAATTTTTTCGACCATATTTCTTTATGAATTCGTAATATAAACATGGGCCGATTAAAATATAACACGACCTTAAAAAGAGACATGAAATGACACGATACGACATGAAATTTATTAACTCGAACATAATCGAAATAAAAGTGATACAATTTTGAAGCCATCCTTTTGGGCCGAAAAAGTGTAAGAAATTATAAATAAAATGAAAGAACTAAATTTTAAATATTAAAAGTCTTATTAAAAAACCTTTTAAAATTCTAAAGGCAAAATTTCTACTTATCATTAATAAAATATAAAAAACCATTTTACTTTCGATCAATAGACGGGACAGTATTAAGAAATAAAAGAGAGAGAGAGAGGGAGAAAATAAAAGTCAGAGATAAGTTTCAGGACCATTTTTTCATGAAGTTCAATGCCGGAGAAGGGAGAGTGAAGGTGGGCGAATGTCGGAGATGAGTTCCGAAGAAGAAAAATGGGGTGTTCCCCGTTCGGAAGATAGGTTGAGTTTCGAAGTTCGGGTTTTCAAAAAATGGGTGTTCCCGGCGTACAATTGGATGTTAACTGTTACGCTATCAATGGGTTTGAAACTCTTTGAAACTGGCGTGCGATGATTTCTATTGGGTTTATTTATTTTTTCATATTCTCTTTGAAACTGGGTTTGGTTGTTTTTGTCCCCTGTAATGAATGGAGAAAACAAAAATACCCTTAGTCTATTACCTTCCTCCCTCTGAATGGCTTAAACTTGATTTCCTTGTTACTCAAACCAGGTTTGCTTTGTCTTTTGTTTCTCAAAGTGAAAGATACGCTTACTCTATTACTGTCCTCTCCCATGAACCATTCAAACGTCGACTTACCGTCACTGAACATTAAAGTACATTTTTTTGTTTTCGAAATTCAAGCAATGTTATGATTTTTACGGGCAGTTGAAACCGAACATAAAGTACATCAAGATTCGTTGGAGATTCATTTTTTACGGGTAGTTGAGGATAAAGGGACCATTTTTCAAACTCATTTTTTATGGGCAGTTAAGGGTATATTTGTGGAAGATTTAATCAAATGGAAACCCAGTTTGTAAAATCAACTCAAATAAACTCAGATTTCATCATATTTGTTATAGCTATGAATTGAAGAATAAAAAAATCAGTGACCCTTAACCCACATAATATAAATGTGAAAGAATAGAAAAACCCACATAATATAATAAAGTAGCTTTAGGTTCTTTTGTATAATAAAATGATGGTTCAGTTTGCCTATGCACGCATAAAGAAAAAACAATGAACAAATATCAAAGAATGAAAAAATCAGTGAACTTGAACGCACATAATACATATAGCAAAGAATGAAAAACCCACATAATATAGTAAGATAGCTTTAAGTTCCTTTGTGTAATAAAACGCATGTTTTATTATAAAAAAAACGTTGTTGAAATAGATATTTGTTTCAACAGATATGAAACACATATGTTGGCATACCTAATTATATCTGGACGGTGTTTTCTTAGGTGGGACGTGATGGCTAGTTGTGTGGAGAGAGAGAGAGCGAGAGAGTTGAGGGGTTGTAAATTCGTAGACGTTTGAGAAATGTAAAAGATGGGAGTTGATATCAAAAGTGGATTGCCAAAAACGTGGGATGTAACTGAACGTGAATGATGAGTGGGAAAACTGTATTATATTGTAACTGTGCCAATTTTTCGATGTAACCGACTTGTATGGGAAGCGAGCACGTGTATTTTTTTTTTTAAAAGTCAAAAATCTGAGAATTTAGGATTGAGGTTTTGGAGGCTTTTCAAGCCGGTACTACATACGTATATATAATAAGATATATACCATCATATAAGGTATACATACATCATCACATCATATAAAGATATACCATCCTATAAAGTATACTTGTCACATCATTTTCATATTTATTATACGCCCTTAGGCGTAACCAAAATTAATATCATTGTTTCGTATATTCTCTCTCTTGAGATACAAATCGTCAATTCTCACACATCTTCCCCACTTAGTATACACTATACTATTTCTCGCTTGAAGATCACATGTCGCTTCAAATAGCATTTATAATTCTTTATCCATAATAGGGTTCAATTCATTTTATGAACCTTTAAAGTTATCCCATTTGGGATCGGATCCTAAGATCTGGTATCTCTAAATTATTCTCATTCTTTCGTATGAATTTATTATTATCTCCAAATAGAATCTCCAATAAAAATGGGCTTCCCCACTCAGAATATACCATAATATCTAATCGGTATTCCTCAAATTTTAGTCAATATGACTCCTATAATTTCTTATGAGGGAAACTCGCTAAAAGTCTCTAAAACATACTCCAAATATCTCCTATAGAGGTTCCCAATCGATAACCACGAACAAAATGGAATGAAATTCTCCCTAGAAAAACATTCCCCCAAAAGCCCTATTTCCGAATCGATTTGGGCCAATTCCAAATCGATTCGGCCCAGCGAATCGATTCGGCCAAAAAGGCGAATTGATTCGGGTCATCAGACCTGGGACTCTGTCTCAGGATGAATTGATTCGGATGGGGTCTGAATCGATTCGGTCACTCAGACCTGGGCACCTGCATATTTCCGAATCGATTCGGCTCTTCAGAACTCTCGAAAATGGCTACTTTTTAAGTAAGGCAAAAATCTCAAAATTTGTTTTAATCATCTTCCAACCATTTTTATCCAACCCAATCACAAATATATCATTAATATTCATCCTAGAATACATCTTAACTAATTTATATCCTCAAATCAAGGATCTACATATCAAATCTAAGATTATACCCAAAAGTTAGGTTTTATCAAACTAAACTTAAAACCCGTAAATTTCATCCACAAATCATGCAATAAATGGTACAAAACAATTATTTAGCAAGTTTAATCACTTGCCTCGGGTTCGTAGGGTCTGAATCCTCCTTGAGATCGCGTATTGGCCGGAAAATCCTCTTTCTCTCTCTTTTCTCCTTCCTTTTCTTCTTCTTTCTTCTTCTCTCTTTCTTTCTTTTTATTTCTCTTTCTTTCTTTGGAGAATAAATCTCCCGTAGGCGTTTTAAGCCCTAACTCCCAAGATACACATCTTTAAATGATAATACACACTTTAAATGACTCGGTGCCTTTAATTCGAGTCAAACTGACTTAAATTATTTCGGAACCTAAATAGAGCTCAAGTACAGCCATTTCGACTTTTTCGACCCTTATGAAAACTATGGTACCCTCAGAATCGCCATTCAAAACACTTTCTAACAACTTCAAATTTTGACCTCAATTGCCAATTTAATTATTCTCCAAATAAAGTAATATTTATTTCTCCCAAAATAAATAAATCATCGTCTCTAAGACCTGGGGTTGCTACAAAATCTAGCCTCGGTCCGACACTATATTGATAGGAGCCTTATACCGTTCCATAACTCCACCATAAAGAGCTGGGCATACTCCCTTATAAATAGACCACCCACATTGGCCGAAAAAACAGCGATTGGGTCAAACGATCGACAATTTTGCTCAAATAGGATCATAACCATTACGGTGCCAGTAATTTGATGAAAATGTCCACGGATATACCTTTCCTCTTTCCCCCCACTAGTCTCTTCACACTAGTAGGTGAAATGATCAATCACGGACATGAATGCTCTTGCTACAACATCCTCCTAGTTAGGCTCATTCTACTTGGCTTTCCATGCCTTCCCTAATCTATCCAAAGGGTTTTCTACTCAGCGCATCAGCTACTCCATTCGCATTCCTTAGAGAAGTGGAATATTCGATTGATGGTCCTTTACGAACTTTAAACACCAACTCTGCCATTCCAACAATATATTATAACAACTGGTTGTCCGTAAAAAGACCAAATTTCCTGCCCAGGAAGTAGTGCCTCATCTCATTAAGGCGAATACTACCGCTATGAACTTTAAATCAAGCATGGGATAATACTTCTCACGAGGTTTGAGATTGTGAGACGCATAAATAATGGGTACATGCTCCAGTAATAATACTTCTTGTTCCTGGCAGATACTCGTTCGTTAACTCCACTCTCGATCTTAACAACACGAGTGTAGGAGTAAAAGGCAGCTCATCCTTTTGACTCCCCAAAAGTTAGGTTACCAACGTAACACTCTATCTAAGATAGGCCTCACCTTGGCCTAGCGACCCAAATAACTCGACATCCTATACTTCTTGTTTTTAGGGACCTACTCCCTCTTAGAGTTAACCCACAAACCTACTCGTGGTCAACTCCCTACAGCCTTCCTAAAATAGCATCACATGCCCTAAGGGCCTTACGTCCTAAAAATCCTAAGGTCGACATATATCCTAATCAAGTCGTAATAAATATTATACTAATTATATCCCTAGTGTCCAAGACCTTTCCCGACTTCAGACATTCGCTCGGTTTCATGCGTGGGATGTCTCGCAAAAGCGAAATCCAAACAAGGAACCCTCCTGTTACACTACTACCTCGCATTGTCGGTCATCAAGATATAACGACCTAAGACACATGATCGGGATCGCTAAAATTCAAACTCGTAACCCTACCAATGCACTTCTACTTCTATGTCTTACCATTTTAAATAATTGAAAATTTCAACTAATCAGACGTTTACTTTCTGTAAAGTCTTACAATTACTTTATCCCAATATGCATATATACTTTCTTTTAAATGGACTTCTCATCAAGGCAAAACCATAAGTCTATATCCGAATTTCATTTCTAGGTATCCCTCACATCGATCAGAGGAGAGAACTATTCATAGTGCTTCTATATCGCACTTTAATAGCCCTTAAATCACTCAATCAAGTGATTCTCGACTAAACCTTTCGACCCAGCATTCCAACAACGAAAAAGAAGAAAGAAAAGAAAAGAAAATGCAACATCTCTCCACTCCTAACGTCGTTAAGGTTCACGCGTGGATCGTCTCGCAAAGAGAAATCCAAACAAGGAACCCCTCCTATGCATTACTACTTAACTTTGTTGGTCGTGGAGATAAGGCAACATCACACATGCAAAATGAATGAAATGGAATAAAAAGAAAATCCTTACATACCTTAAACCATCCCTATAAAGTCTCAATCATGTATCCAGGTGAGATATTATAGAACAATTAGTTCCATTCTGGAACTACAATTACGATAGCCTCGCAATTTATTCGCTTGCCATCACTCCAACCAAACCAAGAATATCCCCACTCGTATAATACATATAATACGAGTAGCACATACCACACATAATACTTTAAAAATATCATCACTCGCCTTATAACGAGTGAAAGAAAAATATAGGACTCCCTACCACGGAAGTCATATAGTTACACTTTCTATAATAATATCGATACTACCAGAAGCTCGATTTACACACCCGAATCTAGGGTTAATACCATGCTATTCCGTTTTATCATACAGAACGCACCACCCTCAACTAAGGTGGAATTCCCGCCAACATTCTTGCCAATTTCTTTGGCCACTACCAATGGTTCCTAGACACAGTATTCTAGTCTTATCTGAACCAAGATACTTCCATTAAGGCCTCAACTAGGCATTATACTATTGCCCTTGTCCTCCAATCAACAAGGTCAAAATGCGTGGTTCTACATTCCACGTCAAAACCGTTTCTCCATTTCTATCCACCTTGGCGATTATCCGCACAGTTCCCTTAACTTCCTCAACAAAGAGAACATGCTACCGACCTCCCCTACCTTAGTTCAATGAGTCTTCCCCGGGTGGATGTCCACCTATGGGGTTTCATGAACACTACTTCTCCCGAAGTGTTAACAACACTTATTCATAAGCCTACCTTTCCACTGAAAGGGATCTTTCTTCCTTGCACATACCTTATTTCAGTGCACGGTTTCCTTAACCGTACCACTATTCATTCATGGTCTGCCTCTGACTGAACCTTGTGTGAATATTTGAGAATATACCTTCTCATCATTCTTGTTATCATAGAGAAACTCGCTGTTGAAAATATCTAATGGGTTTCTCTATGGGAAAAACTTCCTACTCCACCAAAATATGGAGACTACCATTTCCGCCATTTCAACCTTACTCCTATGGATAAAAGATTTTTCTTCCAGTCTTCGCACCTGGGCACTCCTATACCCCTCTATAGGCCAAAGCTCCTGGGCCTTATATTTACACCGAATGAGGTTACACTTCCTCCATCTGTCTTAACTTCAGCATGGGGTCCTTATCAAGGACTTTTCGACTTCAAATCAACGTCGCTTAAAAATTACAAGCTTAGTACCACTCTCTACTTCTAGCGGTATAGGTAAAACTATATCTATTGTACTTAGTAGTCTCGGTAGCAATCTCTGAAAATGCTACGAAGGGAGAGACCTCCAAAGCGGCCTTCATAACGGCCTTCCCTAACGCCCTTCATCAGTCGACCTATGAATCTCTAACGAGCGTGCAAAAGATTCTCTAAATTCCTACCCTACAGCAGGAGAGCGGAACCTCACAAGAGGAAATCAACGTTCTTAATCCTAAGGCTCTATATCAAACCAAAAATAACGCTGAAGGCGTAGTACGTCCGTACAGATTCCTAAGGACACTAGAACCTGATGCTCTAATACCATCTGTGACAACCCGCCTACTAAAATAAGGGGTGGCCAGTCCAATACTCCAATAATCACAGGAATCAAAGATGGTCCATTCTAAGCATCACTATCGATTAAAATAATAGTACGAGATAACCACCAATTATTTTAGAAAACGGACTGTCAAATTTAATTTTTATAAGTAAAAGAAAAACACTTAGACAATCCCATTTTCAAAAACGCTGGGTACCAAAAATCAACGAGTAATAGAATACTATAAGCATAAAGTAACAACCGAATAAGGTGTCGGTTAACAGACTAATACAAACAGGTTACACCGAGTATTACAATTTAAATATCACAATATATAAACTGAACATAACTAGAGTGCAATGGAAATAAGCGTCTATAACAAATAACCTACAACACCCACAAAATGTTATAACTCAAGGACAACTGGAATGGAGAGGTCAATACGGGAGTCCTTACGGAGGATCACCTGAACGGACAAAGAGTTTCATGCAAAATAAAGAAATATAGACTGGCTAGGGCCTGGTTTGATATGATTACCATGTGACTAAAATCCATGACAGTTATGAGCGTAATTATCACTCGCAGCTAAACATAAAGATTATCACCTCTCATTCTAAGAGCAAAACCTAGCGCAATATCAATGCTAATGCTCAATGATCATATAATCATGGGAGAACTAACAACAAAACTCGAGGAGACATCAATTCAATCATTCACGATTTAATGCACAGTTCCTATATCTTTAGGAAAATATATATGGAAATTCATTTTATCAAATGTTTACCAATTTAATTACATATTTATCTCATAATTTTTTATTTCCCTTCTTCTATCCAGGAAAGGTATTAAAGCCAATTTTATTATCATAAAAATTCTTTTTCATCTCATATCTTTCTATTTCCTTTCTTCCATCCAGGAAATATATTTAACTTCCTATTTCCCTTCTTCCATACAGGAAATGTATTTAAAGCCATTTTATTATCATAAAATGCTTTAACATCAATAATGTCCCACATTATTATAAATAGTTATTTTTCATATCATATAACATTTCTAAGACCACCTGTCTGGGTTTTCCCACTGTGCGCGCCCCTAAATGGCTATCATCTTCTAGGGCCTATCATCAAGACAACCTGGGATCCTACAACGGAAGACGTCGGGAAGCGGCCATATGCCTGCGGGAGAGCCATAACCACACCCAGAATTATCTCACCATCGCATAAAACATACAATAAATGCTCATATGGCATAGGACTATATTCACCCTGCATTCATTAGCCAGGGGACTTCACCTTACATGTGGAACTTCCCTTATGATAGAGATTTAGAGAGGTGTGTTCACATAAATTATCATTTATAAAATCATTTTTTTCCATTTTGAAATCATTCACTTTTACATTCTCAAAATCATTTATTTTCAATGCTGAAATACCAATTTTAGAATATGCATGTCTTATTCTTACAGTCATATTTTATTAATGACCTAAGCCCTGAAGTGACAATGCCCTCAAACTAGTCTCCAAGTGTCCACAACAATATCCTAAGTCATCAAAGTGAGTCTCCCTCAATAATAGTCTCCAAAAAGTCCCAACATTTTCCTTTTATCTTTTATTAATTTGAGGTTAACTTCCTATATCATTCGGACATTAACCTACGTAATCTAACCTTTAGAATGAGCCCAATTAACCCCATGCTAGCCTAGAATATTTTTCTACCCAACACAATGTGACACCCGCCCCATAAAATACCGGGCGATCACCCCTATATCAAATTATAACAGGAGTCTCATATGGATCATTCTTAGCACCACTGTCGAAAATTCATTTAATTACTAATAACCTATTAGGCCGGTGTCAAAATTTTACTTTATTACTCTTTTTAAGAAACTACTAAATTAAAACATCCACACAGTTTATGCGTAAATGAAACTGAAATGAAATAAAATAACCGAACACTCGGTGAAAATATACAACCATATCGAATGCCGTGCAAAAAGAATAAATAAATACAATTGGACCATTGGCCCGAATACTTATATAGTACCTCCTATCTAGAGTACAAAGGTAGAAGCGTCTATCGCGAACCTGCACACATCCACAACTGCTGCAGCCGACGTCTGACTCGAAAGATGTGTCATCCAGGCATCCCTGTGTCTGGACATCTATATATATATAATATAGCAAGAGATGAAAAGTAGATAAACGGGTCAGAGCCCGAGTTTTGAAAATATTTAGCAAGTGCATAAATGATTTATTTTTAGAAAAATAGATTTTTATCTCATATTTAAAATGGTATCGCACTCACATGAGATACCCCTCACCTCTCTACTAACAATGCACACCTAGTGCATCCCTCTAAACATCCTAGTCAAGCTACCCTGCTAAACTAGTCTATCACCCAACCACTATCTCCCTAGATAGTCCAACTAATGTACTAAGGGCTAAACTTCTCCCCAGTCTCAACACTAAGCCATGTTCGTGCATGGGGTGTCTCGCAAAGCGAAATCCAAACAAGGAATTCCCCCGATACACTACTACGTGGCAAGGTCGATCGTCGAGATCCACCAATCCCTCAGTACAGAATATATAAATATATACATGTACACACATAATAAGTCTCCATATAAGAGCACTAAGGATTAAACTTCTCCCCGGTCTCAACACAATGCCATATTCGTGCGTGGGGAGTCTCGCCAAGCAAAATCCAAAGAAGGAACCCCCCTGATACACTACTATCCGGTAAGGTCGATCGTCGGGATCCATTACACCCTCGGTACTCGATTCATCCATATATTTATATTCATACTACAATATACATCCAGATCTATCTCCCAGAATGAGAATTCATATACTTTATTTCCATTTATCTCAAAACTTTCCATTTCCCTCCCTATATCCAGGAAATGTATATATAAAAGCCAATTCATTATCATGAATTGTTTTAGCATATCATATACTTTTGAAAGCCAGTTTTATTACCATAAAAATGCTTTTTCGTTTCAAAACATCCCATTTCCCTTCTTATATCCAGGAAATGTATTTAAAAGCCATTTTTATTATCATAAAAGTGCTTTTACCATATCATATGCTTCCACTTCCCTTCTTCCATCCGGGAAGTGTTACCGAAGCCAAAACATTTATCCCATTTCCCTTCTTCCATCCAGGAAATGTAAATTAAACCCTATTTATTATCATAAATTGCTTTAATACCAATAATGTCCAACATTATCGAAACCAGTTATATATATCATATAAGGCATTCTAAGATCTCCCGTCGGGCGCGCCTCTAAATGACCGTCATCTTCCAGTGCCTATCAATTACGACACTTGGGCACCTATACATACAACATCGGGAAGCGTCCATATGCCTTCGGGCTAGTCATAACCACACCCAAAGTTACCTAACCATCGCAGAAAACATAACATAAACGCTCATATGGACTAGGACTATATCCACCCTGCATTCACTAGCCAGGGGGCTTCACCTCACGCGAGAACTTCCTTTATGATGTCATTTAGAGAGGGTGTTAACCATAAATTATTAACTATGAAAATTATTTATCTTTCCATTTTCAAAACATTCATTTTTACATTTTCAAAAGTCATTTACATCATATCATATACACTTTAATCACATAATATATATATACTATATATTCCTCCTCGAATATATATATATATGGCCAAAATTGCCAATCACGTAATAATATTTAATTATTCACTCCCTTAAAAATTACTCACCCGTAATAAATATTTAAGGACCTATACATAAACCCGAATGTCTCTTGTCCCAAAACATTAAATAAATACATACCCCGAATCAAACTATAAATTAATCTGAGGTTTACTTATCCTCCTCAAATAATCATCTAGGAGTCCTAATATTCCATGTAGAAACTCCTATAATAGTCTCCAAAACCATAATTTAAGTATCCCTAAACTTAAAAGGAGAAAACCTCAAAATTTTGTCAGGACCGAATCAATTCAGCCAGTCCGAATCGATTCGCTGGCCAGCGAATCGATTCGCCCTGACCGAATCGATTCGAAATGGTTCTACTTTCAAACTGTCTCTTATCGAATCAATTCGGCTGGTCCGAAATGCCCAAATCTGGTTAGGGTTTATATATAATCCAAAACCCAAAATCTAATCAACTCACCATTTATATTATAACTCGGATTTATTCCAACAAACCCAAAGTTTTCATATCTTCTCAAGTCCTTTAGAGGTCCGAACACCCCATTTGAGAACCCCTAATATTTATCTCCAATTTATTTTAGCCTTAAGTTCTAACTAACTATTTCAATCTCGGACACCTTTCCGTAGAAAAATCACTATATATCCAAAAAAATCAAAAACATACCCGGTCGGCGCCCACGCGACTGTATCGAAAAGATCTACAAATTTAATTTTTTGACCAAGAGCCGAATCGATTCGCCCCTAGCCGAATCGATTCGGTTAAGGCGCAAGTCACTATTCATCATCTTCAAAAAAATCCAAACCTCCATTATTCTCCATTTTTGTTGTTTTTAAGTTCATCCAACAACTCAATAAACATCTAATCTATGTTTTACAACTAACACATCAATTTATTTGGGGTATTAAACTATTTCTCTTAGATTTAAACCCTAAAACCATTAAAGCTCCAACTTATGATTTTAACCCATTTCAATCCATTTCTTCACTACATTTACATGGATTTAACACTAGAAATCATTAAGAGTTTACATTACATCAATATGTAAACTCATATTCAAGTTTTTACTAATTTTACTTTAAGGGTTCTAACCCAAAAATTATATTTTTACCAACTATGATATGAGATAATTGCACAAAATGAAATAAAGCATGTAAACACTTGCCTGGAGGATGAAATCCGACGATCTCGAGTCGAATCCGGCGGAGTTTGGTCGGAACCTCCCCTTTTCTCGTCTTTTCTCTCCTCCTCTCTCTTTTCTCTCTATTTTCTTTCTTTCCTTTCTCTTTTCTCCCTCTCTCCCTCTTTATAAAGAAAAAGGATTTAACCCCTTAAATCCCAAAAACGACTCGTTTACTCATTTACGAGCCCTTTTAACTTCAAAATTCCCCGAAACTCAATTTCGACAATCGGATACTCTTTTTCGACTATCTCGGACATTTCGAGACTAACGGCGCAATCGAAATTTTCATTCGAGGTACTTGACCGCAAATCACTATTCTAACCCATAAAAGTTAATGCGGATTTTCTAATCAAAATCTTACCTCTTTTGTCTCTTTACTCCACGGCGACATATAATTAAAATATTTCAACCTATATAGTCCCAAAAATAATTACAACACCCATCGAAAATCATCTAATCCTCAAAAATCTCAAAAATTACTATTTCGAGAAATTCTCCAAATTGCCAATTTATATTTAATTATGGAATTTGGTTGTCTCCAAAAGGACGGGTTGTTACATACTCCCCCCTTACAACAAAATTTCATCCCCAAAATTCAGATACGACCTACACCACAAATCCTAGAATCGCTCCAAATCCTAATGTCTCAAAGGGGAACGATACTAACCCAATGGTTCCCAACCATATACCATACTACTACCACGGTCGTAAAGTGAATCCAATCGCGTCACATTGCCTTCATCATTACTAGTGCCTAACGGCATAAACTTCAAATTTATATACTACGCCTATTCTATTTCAGGCAGTATATAAACCAACTTACTAAGGTGCCCAACACCTTTCTAACCTGTGCACATCTACACATCCCTAGTGAATGTCCGACACGTAACACTCTCTCCCAATAAGGGTCTCCTTTCCTCGGTGTAATACTCACCTATGGGTCCTCCTAACCCACGAAATTCAATTCTCCTAACCTCGGTGCCACTAACTCCACTAAACTTACATCCTAATAATACTAAGGTCTATGCGATGTACTACCTACGCGAAACGAGTGTAATCCTAAGTGTTCCTAGTGCCCAAGGCCTCTCTCAACTTCCAACATTTGCTTGGTTTCATGCGTGGGACGTCTCGCTAAAGAGAAATCCAAATAAGGAACCCTCCTGTTACACTACTCCCTCGTGTTGTCGGTCATCGAGATATAGCGATCGAAGGCACACCAGCGGGACGTCCTAAATCCTACCTCGCTAACCTAAGAACGCATTTCTACTATTATATCCTTCCGCCCATACGAAAGGAAATCTAGCTAATCGAAGTGCCTACTCTCTGTAAAAGCACTACGACATCATACCCAAAACATACCTCCTCAAAATTTACCATTGCCGTAAGGCCTGACTATTATCCTCAAATCAATTTCTCTAAGTCCTACTTCACCCACCTACTTATGGCGAGAGGACCACTTTAGTGCTTTTCCATAGCAAAATATTTCTATAGCATACCATCATCAGATGGCTCATAGTCTATAGTCATTCATCCACACAATAAGACTTTCCCACAAAACCAACATCCTCGCATCCTATAGCATCTCTCCACTCCTGACGCCATTAAGATTCATGTGTGGAGCGTCTCGCAAAGCGAAATCCAAACAAGGAACCCCTCCACACACTCCTACTTAACTTTGTCGATCATGGAGGTCCGTTATTTTCAAACATGCAACCGGGATAACCTTATCCCCTATTCCAACAAAAAGGTGGTATGATCTCCTATCTCTAACTAAGAGTCACACCACCCAGCGCTCGGACTAATTTTAAGTCCTTGCGCAATCAATAAGGAGCTTAGTCTTACAGCTCAACAATAATCCTGCGGCCTTAAATCATATCTATAAGGTCGCCACATACTCAAATCACGATAATGAAACCTCTGCTCATCGAAGTTCCATCTATACACACAATAAAGGCGAACTCAACCTATATCCAGGTGAGATATATCAACAACAACCCATTCCACCCTAAAACTGCGGACACGATAGTCTTGCCATCATTAGCCTGCTATTGGTCTGATTATACCAATAACATAATATACTCACCATACTACCATACTCGTATAAACATATAGAACGAGTATCACTAACCAGATATATATATATATATATATATATATATATATATATATATATATATATACACAATATATCAACACCCGCCTCTATGGTGAATGAAGGAAAATAAAACTCCGCTACCGCGAAAAATATACAGGCATACATGATATAATGTTATCGATACCAACATAAAACTCAAAATACACACACGAGTCTAGGGCTAACCAAACACTGCAACTTTATATATCCATGATAATTATACCTCCTCTATTGAGGTAAAACTCATAACAACATTTTTCTCATTCCGGCTAAATCGTGGGGACTCACGGTTAAGACTATCTGTAATATCCCTTTCAAACCCTTAACTTTAGTGGGTAATTTAACTTTAGTATCACTTTCTACTACAGCGGTACTGCGATACAAATAACTACTATCCTTTTGTAGTCGCCACCAAAACCCTTAATAATTACCACAAGGAGAGTGACCTCTACTAAGGCCCTCGTCCCCAACTTCTACCAGCTTCTCCAGCTAAGCCCCGCCTCCTGCTGCCATCCGAGCCCCGCACACGATTCATAAACGAGCGCACAAAAGATCACTATAATCTCATAATATGGCAGGAGAACGAAATCTCACAAGAGAAATCAACAATCCTAATCCTGGGGCTCTATATCAAATCGAGAGCAACGCTGAAAGCGTAGTACGTCCACACAGATTCCTAAGGACACTAGAACCTGATGCTTTGATACCATCTGTGACACCCCGCCTAATAAAATATCAGGCGATCACTCCTATATCAAATTATAACAGGAGTCTCATATGGATCATTCTCAGCATCACTGTCGAAAATTCATTTAATTACTAATAACCTATTAGGCCGGTGTCAAAATTTTACTTTATTACTCTTTTTAAACAACTACTAAATTAAAACATCAACACAGCTTATGCGTAAATGAAACTGAAATGAAATAAAATAACTGAACACTCGGTCAAAATATACAACCATATCGAATGTCGTGCAAAAAGAATAAATAAATACAATTGGACCATTGGCCCGAGTACTTATACAGTACCTCCTATCTAGAGTACAAAGGTAGAAGCGTCTATCGAGAACCTGCACACATCCACGGCTGCTGCAACCGACGTCTGACTCGAAAGATGTGTCATCCAGGCGTCCCTGTGTCTGGACACCTATATATATATATATATATATAATATAGCAAGAGAAGAAAAGTAGATAAACGGGTCAGAGCCCGAGTTTTGAAAATATTTAGCAAGTGCATAAATGCTTTATTGTTAGAAAAATAGATTTTATCTCATATTTAAATTGGTATCGCACTCACATGAGATACCCCTCACCTCTCTACTAACAGTGCACACCTAGCACATCCCTCTAAACATCCTAGTCAAGTTACCCTGCTAAACTAGTTTATCACCCAACAACTATCTCCCTAGATAGTCCAAGTAATGTACTAAGGGCTAAATTTCTCCCCAGTCTCAACACTAAGCCATGTTCGTGCGTGGGGTGTCTCCCAAAGCGAAATCCAAACAAGGAACCCCCCCGATACACTACTACGCGGCAAGGTCGATCGTCGAGATTTGCCAGTCCCTCAATACAGAATATATAAATATATACATGTACACACTTAATAGGTCTCCATATAAGAGCACTAAGGATTAAACTTCTCCCCAGTCTCAACACGATGCCATATTCGTGCGTGGGGTGTCTCGTAGAGCGAAATCCAAACAAGGAACCCCCTCGATACACTACTATGTGGCAAGGTCGATCATCGGGATCCATTAGACCCTCGTTACTCAATTCATCCATATATATATTCATACTACAATATACATCCGGATCTGTCTCCCGGAATGAGAATTTATATACTTTATTTTCATTTATCTCAAAACTTTCCATTTCCCTTCCTATATCTAGAAAATGTATAGATAAAAGCCAATTCATTATCATGAATTGTTTTAACATATCATATACTTTTGAAAGTCAGTTTTATTATCATAAAAATGTTTTTCCGTTTCAAAACATCCCATTTCCCTTCTTATATCCAGGAAATGTATTTAAAAGCCATTTTTATTATCATAAAAATGGTTTTACCATATCATATGCTTCCACTTCCCTTCTTCCATCCGGAAAGTGTTACCGAAGCCAAAACATTTATCCCATTTCCCTTTTTCCATCCAGGAAATGTAAATTAAAGCCAATTTATTATCATAAATTGCTTTAATACCAATAATGTCCAACATTATTGAAACTAGTTATATATATATCATATAACGCGTTCTAAGACCGCCCGTCGGGCGCGCCTCTAAATGACCGTCATCTTCCAGTGCCTATCAATTACGACACCTGGGCACCTATATGTACAGCATCGAGAACCGGCCATATGCCTGCGGTCTAGTCATAACCACACCCAAAGTTACCTAACCATCGCAGAAAACATAACATAAATGCTCATATGGCCTAGGACTATATCCACCCTGCATTCACTAGCCAGGGGGCTTCACCTCACGCTCGAACTTCCCTTATGATGTCATTTAGAGAGGGTGTTAACAATAAATTATTAATTATGAAAATTATTTATCTTTCCATTTTGAAAACATTCATTTTTACATTTTCAAAAGTCATTTATATCATATCATATACACTTTAATCACATAGTATATATATACTATATATTCCTCCTCGAATATATATATATGGCCATAATTGCTAGTCACGTAATAATATTTAAGTATTCACTCTCTTAAATATTACTCACCCATAATCAATATTTAAGGACTTGTACATAAACCCGAATGTCTCTTGTCCCAAAACATTAACTAAATCCATACCCCGAATCACACTATAAATTAATCCGAGGTTTACTTATCCTCCTCAAATCATCATCTAGGAGTCCTAATATTCCATGTAGAAACTTCTATAATAGTCTCCAAAACCATAATTTAAGTATCCCTAAACTTAAAAGGAGAAAACCTCAAAATTTTGCCGGTTGCGGAACGATTCTACCTGTCCGAATCGATTCGAAATGGTTCTACTTTCAAATTGTCTCTTATTGAATCGATTCGGCCTGTCCGAATCAATTCGGCTGGTCCGAAATTCCCAAATCTGCTTAGGGTTTATATATAACCCAAAACCCAAAATTTAATCAACTCACCATTTAAATTATAACTCGGATTTATTCTCACAAACCCAAAGTTTTCATATCTTCTTAAGTCCTTTAGAGTTCCAAACACCCTATTTGATAACCCCTAATATTTATCTCCAATTTGTTTTAGCCTTAAGTTCGAACTAACTATTTCAATCTCGGACAGCTTTCCGTAGAAAAATCACTACATATCCAAAAAAAAATCAGAAAAATACCCGGTCGGCGCCCACGCGACCGTATCGAAAAGATCTACAAATTTCATATTTTGACCAAGAGCCGAATCGATTAGCCCCTAGCCGAATCGATTCGGTTAAGGCGTAGGTCATTATTCATCATCTTCAAAAAAAATCCAAACCTCCATTATTCTCCATTTTTGTTGTTTCTAAGTTCATCCAACAACTCAATAAACATCTAATCTATGTTTTACAACTAACACATCAATTTATTTGGGGTCTTAAACTATTTCTCTTTGATTTAAACCCTAAAACCATTAAAGCTCCAACTTATGATTTTAACCCATTTCAATCCATTTCTTCACTACATTTACATGGATTTAATACTAGAAATCATTAAGAGTTTACATTACATCAATATGTAAACTCATATTCAAGTTTTTCCAATTTTACTTTAAGGGTTCTAACCCAAAAATCATATTTTTACCAACTATGATATGAGATAATTGCACAAAATGAAATAAAGCATGTAAACACTTGCCTGGAGGATGAAATCCGATGACCTCAAGTCGAATCCGGCGGAGTTTGGCCAGAACCTCCCCTTTTCTCCTCTTTTCTATCCTCCTCTCTCTCTTCTCTCTCTTTTCTTTCTTTCCTTTCTCTTTTCTCCCTCTCTCCCTCTTTATAAAGAAAGAAAAAGGATTTAACCCCTTAAATCCCAAAAACGACTCGTTTACTCATTTACGAGCCCGTTTAACTTCAAAATTCCCCGAAACTCAATTTCGACAATCGGACACTCTTTTTCGACTATCTCGGACATTTCGAGACTAACGGCATAGTCAAAATTTCCATTCGAGGTACTTGACCGCAAATCACTATTCTAACCCATAAAAGTTAATGTGGGTTTTCTAATCAAAATCTTCTACCTCTTTTGTCGCTTTACTCCACGACGACATATAATTAAAATATTTCGACCTATATAGTCCCAAAAATAATTAAAACACCCATCGAAAATCATATAATCCTAAAAAATCTCAAAAATTACTATTTCGAGAAATTCTCCAAATTGCCAATTTATATTTAATTATGGAATTTGATTGTCTCCAAAAGGACGGGTTGTTACACACAACCCTCTAGGACTACTCATTACTTCCTAAAGGAAGGTTCCTAAATCGGGAACCTAAAAGAAAAGGGCTAAAAAGAAAACTAGAAAAATCTCACAAAAACAGGGCATCTGAATCGATTCGCCCTAGGGCCGAATCGATTCGCCCCTGATTGCGAATCGATTGGCCCAAAAAGCGAATCGATTCGGTGAGTAAAACCAATGTTCTACATTAGCCGAATCGATTCGTCCCTAGCCCGAATCGATTAGGTTTCCCATACATGTAACCTTCCCCTTATCCGAATCGATTCGACCTAAGGCCGAGTTGATTCGGCCCTGCAGAAATGCCCAATTTGGGCTACGGGTTGAAGAACCCTAAAATCCCAAAAACCCCAAATCCTCCAGTTTCTTCAACATCAACAACAACTAATTCTACCCAATCATCCCTACACAAGCCCAATGGTGGAAATGGTAAGAAGATCCCTCAAAAGGTACTATGCTACTTTCTATTGACACCTAGGTTGCAAAGATTATTTATGTCAAGAAATACGGGTAAGGGCTTGAGATGGCACAATGATAAGCACGTGAATGATGTGAGATTGAGGCATCCAGCTAATAGTTAGGAGTGGAAGGATTTTGATCGATGTTATCCGGAGTTTTCCTGGGATTAACGTAATGTGAGGCTAGGCCAGGCCATCGATGGATTCAACCCTTTGGGGAAAATGAACACCTCTTATAGCATGTGGCCTATAGTACTGATGCCATATAACATGGAACCCCGGAACTATATGAAGGATCCATTTTCATGATGACTTTACTTATACCCGGGCCTCATTCCCTAGGAAAAGAAATTGATGTTTACATGAAACCGTTAGTTGATGAGTTGAACGAGTTGTGGGAAAATAGTGTACTCACTTATGATGTGTTTAGTCAACAAACGTTTCGGATGCATGCAACTATAATGTGGATGATAAATGACTTTCCTGCAAATGGTAACTTATTTGGCTGGAGTGAGAAAGTTTATCTTTTTGTCCCCCATATAATGAAGATACGTTATCTCAACATCTGCGAAGTAAGATTGTCTACTTGGGCCATCGATGTTACCAGCCTGAGGACCATACTTGGCGAAGGATTAAAGCATTTAATGGTATGCTTTAGAGTAAAATTAGATCCTTGGAGTTACCGATGGAAAAAATACTAAATTAATTGGATTGCTTATCAAATGTCAAGTTTGGAAAGCATCTGAGAAACAAGAATAGGCCTCGTGACCCAGCAAAATTAAACTGGACAAAACAAAGCATCTTATACGAGCTCCCATATTGGAAAAAACTAAATCTTCATCATAGCCTTGATGTGATGCACATTGAGAAAAATATATGTGACAATTTTCTTGGAACTGTGTTGAAGATGGATGCGAAGAACAAGGACACAGAAAAAGCATGCCTCGATCTAGAAGACGTGGGCATAAGGGAGGAGTTGTACTTACAAAAGCATCCTGATGGGTCTTATATCAAGCCTCCCTCAATATATACATTGGCCCCAAAGGAGACGGAGTGTTTCTATGATTTTTTGAAATCAGTGAAGTACCCAGATGACTATGTTGCAAACATCTCAAGATATGTGACCATAAAAGATTTAAATTATTGGGACTTAAAAGTTATGATTGCCATGTCTTTTTGCAATGACTTCTTGACATTGGGATACGTGGATACCTTCCTAAAGATATTTGTACTACACTGGCTGAGTTGAGTGAATGTTTTCTGGAGTTGTGTACCAAATCACTAGTGCGAACAGATTTGAAGAAATTAAAGGAACACATAATTTTGATACTTTGCAAAATGGAGAAGATTTTTCGCTGGCATTCTTTAATGTAATGTTTGGCGTTTCATTTAGCAAGTGAGGCCAAACTTGCAAGACCAGTACAATATCAATGGATGTTTTCGATTGAAAGGTAAATGTTACTATTCTAAAGTTAATTTAGTTTAACACCTCATAAAATGTATAAAATGTGTAATATTCATCTAACTATTATTAATTTCAAGGTTTCTCGGAACTTTGAAAGAATTTATATCTAATCGATCCAGGCCTGAAGGTTCCATTGCGGAGACATACATTGTGAAAGAGTATCTGACTTTTTGCTCAATGTACTTGAGCCATATTGAAACCGTATTTAACAAAGAAGAACGCAATTATGATGGTGGAGAACGTGGCTTGGGGTTAGCATTCTTTAACCAAAATGTTCTTCCTTTCGGATGTATCTTAAGGGCTCCTAATGTGTCTGAGAAGGAGCTTAATATGGCTAAGTGGTTTGTGTTGTATAACACTGACGATGTTGAGCTATATCTAGAGTACGTGTTTCAGGTTTATAATATTCATAATATTGATTTTTTTGTTTGATTATCCATTTTATTAATAAATCAAATCTCTCTAATTAGGGAACACACAAGTCTACTTCGAATTCGAAATGGATGTGACATAACTTAAATTCAACGCCCAAAATTCCCGAAGTGGTTTAAAGAACGGGTAAGATATATAAAGAAAGTTACTTTGCATCACTTTAACATTAATCTAATACAACTTTCATATGTTGTTTATGTAGATGAATCATTTACGAGTGCAAGGGTCGCCTAAAGAAACTGATGAGCTCTAGTCAATAGAAAATGGGCCTAACGTGATAGTGAATCTGTATTCGGGTTGCATTTGCAATGGATTTTGATTCCATACTAAGGATCGAGACATACATCGTAGGTGTCAGAATACCGTTTTGGTCTCCAAAGGGGAACATAAGGTCCGTGAGATAGACACTTACAGTTACTTGTGCAAAATTTATGAGATGACGTATATTTATGGGCATAAAGTCATTTTATTCCAATGCGAATGGTTCAACACCTGTAGTAAGAAGATAGTGCACACGGGTGCTCATTTCATGAGTATCGATGTCAATAGTCGGTGGTATAAAGATGATCCATTTGTTTTGCCTAGTCAGGTGCAACAAGTTTTCTATGTCAATGATACAAAGTTAGGTGCACAATGGCAAATTTACAACAAGTCCAACATCGGGGAACTAGAGATGTACCCGAGTTGGATTGCAATGATATTGGGGCGACATAATTACTTGGATTTAGTGATGTGTTGAAATAAGTTGAAACAACGGGTGTTATCCTACTTGCAGTTGAAGATATTACTGTTCAATTTCATACGAATAAAGCAATTCTCGAGGTTATCCCAAGTGATAGGGTTCTGTAACCAATTGCGGAAAATATTGATGATGATACCGTTGATGATGAAACATTGTTAGAGAATGGAGATAACGAAGAAGATGGCGAGAAAATGGATTCTGATTATGAGTGTTTTTATTTTTTTTATGTGGAAAAAATTTATTAATCAAGTTATATCTTCTATCTAGAGTAATTCATAATACTGGTATGTAACCCACGCGATGCGCGAGCGTACATGTGTAGAATGAAATATAATTGTTTTGTCATAGAGAAAGTAAGTAATTATCTTGAAATGAAGTATTAACTAGCATAGTAGAATAGGAAATCCAAAACTAAAAGATGATTTCAATATATTCAATTAAATATAACACATAACTCATTTTTTTAGATCCAAAAATGTCTTCAGGAGTAAATAAAAAATCCAACATCATGATGATCAAAAAGAGAGTAAATATTCAGCAATCCATTAGTATGTAACTCCCTCAATCCTTGATTTGTATTCATTTGCCCCTGTAAAATAATCAAATAGAATTTAAATAGTTAAATAATATTTAGAAAGTAATATAATATAAAATTGTCGATTATTTAATGTAACATAAAATTTTGAAGTATACTTTGATGACTTGATTCTCTTTGAAGATCTTATGAAGTTGACCTTGTCGTCCATATTTGAAACTTCAAAAGAATGAGAGATTTCTTGAGTGAGTTATATATCTTGGGATCCATCTTTATCTATGTTTGGTGCATCAACAATTTTATGAATGGAAATGATAGTGTTCTCTGTTAAGTCGTTGATGGGAAGAGAGTGTTAATAATAACAATTGAATTTTATAGGATTACAGATATATATGTTTGATATTGAATCAAATAGAGAGATAATCAATCGATGGATGAGTGAAATATTTATAAATGAAGATTTTTTCTAAATTATTTTATCTCAAATCAGTGATGTATTTAAATGTTAAAAATGTTATCAATTATCCCAAAGATGGAAAACATGGAATGTCACGTTAGTTAGTACCATTAAAGTTTGTGTATGTACCAAAAACCGATGACAAAACCTGAGCAACATTTATTTGTAACTCAGCTGAAGTTTCCCTTGGGCAACAAGTATAATGAATGACAATAGTGGATGTATACATATTAATAGTATCATTGTTATTAATTTGGTGGAGAAAATGCATGGCAGGTATCTTGTCCATATCAATATGCATGATAGTCCATCATTTGATATGTTAGTGATTATGTTTAAACATAATAGTAGAAACTGTATTTGTAGTTGATGGTAGAAGTTCCAAGGCAAATCAATATAATGCATACAGTGGTAAATGAATCACGTATCAAATGAATGATATCAGTGAAAAAAAATTAATGTGATGGCGCTAAACTAATCCTTAAATGCAATGGTTTACTCCGAAGTGGAAGGACAATGGTAGAATATGTTGCCTGTTAACAAAGTTTGTGTCACACAATGAAGGCCTATGTAATTATGACGTAGTAATGAATAGTGGGACAAAAATCGAATTGTTTGGTTCATTTCAACCCAATGACTCCCATCCGTGTTTACTTGTCCTCATATGGATGTATTTGTGTGTTTACCTATCAAGCCAAATCCACATTTGCATACATTTTAGATTAAGTGTAGACCGACAAATTTCTGACAATCTGGTCTGTTTAACATGTATTGATTAGTATGTGAAACTTTTAAAGTTTTTAAATGAGTGGATAATATAGAATTGCTTAGTACATATGGTTAAGAATCTCATTTTATAGTTCTGAGTTCAATTGGTCAATTGAGATCGTGAATTATACTAGAATGTATGTGTCCTCGATAAGTAAAAAAACTAAATTATATGAGGTTTGAACGCAAATCCTTGATGGAATTAAATTACAACACTGTATGAAATGAGTAAATTAGAGTTCCAACTAATATTATGCATTGAGTAGACCCATTGTGAAATGACACTGGTAAAAGAAATTAGAAAGTGCCAGTGTTTAGTTATCGGTCCAATCAAATGGAGAGTTAAAATGATGATGATGATGATGATGATGATGATGATGATGAATTAATGACTTGTAACAATTTTAAACTATAGTTGCTTATTTGTGAAGCTGTTATAATGTTTAAGATGTAAGAGAATTTCCTAGCTTACACAAACTAATTAAGACATTTTGAAATAGAATAGTGATAGAATGAATCACATTTATTAAACCAAGAACATATAATAAACCAACCTAGATTCAATATCTATTCGGCTTGCAATGGCTACATGGCTCCTGAGTATCAAGTATATAGGGTATTCTCAATGAAATCGGATGTGTTTAGCTATGGTGTTTTAGTATTAGAGATTGTGAGTAGGAGATGTAATAGAGGATTATTTCATCATGACCACCATCTTAATCTTCTGGGGAATGTAAAGGTCAAGATTAATCTTATCCCCGTTTATGATTATATTGTTTTTAGCAGATTTATGAATCATTAATCCAATTATAAAACAACTTCAACGTAAAAATTATTGATATTTCATCGGCAATTCGTAAAATGCTGCCTTATGACAATGTCACCTTGCAGTGGCTACATAGATCTTGAGTATCAAGTAAATGGGGTATTCTCAGTCAAATCGGATGGGTTTAGTTATGGGGGTTTAGTATTGGAGAGTGTGAGTGTGAGAAGAAACAGAGGATTCTTTCATCTGGAAGACCATCTTAATCTTCTAGGGTATGTAAGGCTCGAGATTACTCTTATCCCCGTTTTTGATTATATTGCTTTAATGGATTTATGAATCATTAATCCAATTACAAAACAAATTTAATGTAAAAGAACTGTTATTTTATTCACAGTTCGTAAAACGTTGAACGTAATATTCCCTTTACAGTAGCATTTTCTCATATCTAGAAGACATCTAATATGATGAAGTATGTCATATATAATAAATTCATGAATCACACTAAGTTACTATTATGTATACAGTTAGGTGAGCATTTTGAACAGTGTCGTATTATGTATATAATTAAAAGCAATAGAAGGCATTCCCCATGTTAAAGTTAATGTGCGTGTTTTTTTGGGAAGAAACGGACAGGGGAAAAAGTAGTATATTGAACATGTACTCATTAGTATGTGAAACTTTGAAAGTCCATAAAAAAACTCGATAACATAATCGAAAACAAAAACAAAAACAAATGAAAATGCTATGTATTTTTCAATTAATTGAAAATGAGTTAGTATGTAGAAATGCACAACATAGTTGAAATTAGTAATAATATGAGTACACATACCAAAAAAATTACGAAAGTCATTTGTTAATTTGAGTTGAATAGTTACATGAAAAATAAATTGTCAAATTATAAGCTCCAAAACAAAAACAAATGAAAATGTTATGTATTTTTCAATGAATTAGTATGTAGAAACAAACAACACAATTATATGCAGGACTCATTATTCAATCACCAATGTATTCGAGGTTCTCAATGTCCGCAGAGATATGCAATAATGACTATTAATACCTCTAATACTATTGTATTAGAGGTATAATATAGATGTGGGATGCCTCAAAATTTGCTAAAGTAATTGGTAATTATGGTATTGTAGACCTTGGGTTCATACGTAGTAGATTCAGTTAGCGTGATCATATAGATGGTGAAACTCTTATATACTAACTGCTATATACTAATTGTTTTGTGGGAGGAAAACAGTTTATAACATCTCCTTTATACTAACTATCATATTACTATGTATTTAGCTGAAATATGTTCCCATATTGAGGTCCTTGAAATATGCCATCCTTCATGTTTAACGTGACGCTTTATTTTATTTTTCTATTTAGTTGAAAAATATTCCCCCTGAGAAAACAATATGGCTCCAACCCAAACACATGGGTCGTATAGCATATGAGAAAGAAAGGCTGAATAATATTAAGAGGAATCAAATGAGACTGAATGCTTTTGTGCCTAAAGAGATTAGATTCGGTAAGAATAAATTTTTTTATGTAAATGCGCAAGTTGATGTTGAGTACAGCTATCCAAGGGTAAGGAGGATCTTAGTTCATCCAGTGGTGATGATGTCAGTGACGATAATAATGAGTATTATAATCCTCAAATGGAGAAGGTAATGCATGCGGGGTAATGTAATTGGAATTAAGTTTATGTTCATTACCTCAATTTTAGTTTAAAAGTACATATACATATTACATAACTTTTATGGATAACTGATTAAACTCTATTTTGTATTGGCAGGTTTCGAATACGGTGCCTATACGACAATTATTTCATCGTTCTCCCACCCCCACAGTGAGAGAAACCTCATTCGAGGATCCATTTGACACCCAACTCAATATGCCATAAGTACCCTTAGTGAGAAACAATGCTGGTAATTAATTATAAAAAAGGGTTTGATTCACCCAATTTTGACTTGTTTATATTCGTTGATTTGTCAAAAATAACTTTTTAGTTCAGTTTTTCTATGGAACTTCATATTTGCTATTATACATACATATTTAGCATCATATTTATAGATAACCATATATATAATCATTCATCTTTTATTATTAAAACAAGAAACTCGAGTCACTCCTCGATGCGTCTCCGACAAAGAGCACAAAATAATAATGTTGTCAAAGATATACATGCCATTGTTCCTAACGTTTCCATGATACGTAAATCATTTTGATCTTTTTTTCCAATCAATAATAGAAAGTCTTATTCATTGAAAGTTACGAGAATAAGATCAACTAAATATGGAATAAAACTACTGGAATTATTCATTTAAAATAACATATAAAAGTAAATTATCACGTAACTGCTTTCTTCTCATTTCTGTATATTAAACCAAAATACTTCATTTTGGTTCATATGATTCAAATTTTTTGTTTATATATAATTGTCTTTATTTTTTATTAAAATAAGAATCTAGTGTCACTCATCGACGTGTTTCCAATAAAGAACACCAATCAATGATGTTGTTGAAGATATACAAGTTGATGTTCTAGATGTTTCAATGATATGTAAGTGATTTTGATTATTTTATTAGTATTTTACCGTGTATTACTTGATATTTATTATATTACCTTACGATTTTTCCTTTTCTACAGCCATTCCAACCAAAAAACGAGTGCGAGGCTTAACACGTGGAAAGAAGATCGAGACAATGGAAAAAAGACACGTTAAACTTGAAGTGCATGTGTTGGAAAGTGATGAGGCACCTATGGGTGTAAATGCTACTTATATAGGAAAACAAATTGGAGTTGAGGTTAGAAATACGGCACCACTTCAAGTGGTGACTCGCTGGAGTGAAATCTCTAGGACATAAGATGTCGTAATAGCCAGGATTCGGGTAGTTATATTTAATTATTTCGATTATATATATATTTTGTCCTTACTTTTTCCATTACACTACACAGACACGCACACACACACACACATTTAGGGTCTTTTTGGTATGGACATTTTGCACAATGATATTCTGTTGATTTCTAATTAAAAAGAAATTTACAGGTTAAGTTCGATATTGTTAAGTATGATGGGGATGAGTCTGTCGCATATGCTATTCATAGGAAGTGTGCGCAGAGGTATACTAACTGGAGGAGTAAAATATTCTTATATTACAAGAAATTATTGAAGGATGAAGTCGATCCTAAAAAGAATCGATACGACGGGGTTACACCAGATGATTGGAAGTAAATGATAAATGATGTTTGGACTGTTGAGAAGTTCAAGGTGACTAATTTGTAGTTCCTTATATTTTTAATTTAGTTATTCCTTGAAAATTGCATTATTGGAGGTTTATTTAATATTTTTTATGTTTTAATTCGGTGTTGTCAGTAAGAGGTCAACTAGCATGTATTAGTTTGCCATGAAACCATACTTGTGGGTCCGTCGCGATCAGTTGTAGCTACCATGTCAATTGAGTTGATTTTTTTTTTATAATTTATAAAAAGTTTACTTATCAATGTATAATCATATTCTCAATCATTCCATTTAAGAATAGGCTGAAGAAAAGGGTGGTGAGAGATCCCATACTGCTGACTTCTTTAATCATCTCATTGGAGTGGGGAAAAGAAAGATTGGGTGGATCCAAAATGCAAGAAAAAATATGTGTGTCATATATTTATATTGTTATTTTAAAATTCATTGATTAATTATGTTGTGATCTTATATTATTTCAAATATGGCAGGAGAAGCTTGTGGAGATGAAAGAGAGATCCTCGCAGCTAGACGCTCCATTCATGTCATAAGAGGAGATGTCCATAGAAGTTTTTGGAAAAATATTGGGACATATTGTCAGATGGGGGGTAGGCCCGATGACCTCTAAAACTTTAATTACAATTGGATAGTTGAGAGCCCATGATGAAGAGGCGAGGCAACTAAGAGAGCAATTGGATGCATTCGAGGAGAGAAATGCTATCCAATAAGAGAAGATAGAATCTTAAGATAAAAAAAATTGAGGATTTCGAGGCATACACGTTGAAAATGTTTGCACAATTACATAAGGATCAAGAAAGGGGGAGCTTACCCATAGGATCTCAAGCTGCGAATCAATTTTGTAAGTATTCATCTCTATGTAGTTACTTGTATATATTTTAGTAAATTTGGATAGAAATTCTCTGTTTTCAAGCATAATATGTGTTGATGGATATTTGTTTTGTGTTGGTTGTTATTCCCATTGTGGCTGTAGTTCCGGGGGTCTGTTGGAGTTGGTCGGAGTAATTCAAAAGTGTTTCCTGATAAAAATATGGTATTAGAATGCTAGGCATTGGCCAATCCCACATGAGTTTCCTAGATAGAAACTCAATATTAATTGAAGTTTCTGGATAAAAAAAAGTGAATTGTAATTTTAGATCGTAATTTAAATTAAAGGCCAATTGATGCTTAGTTGAGTTGTTGGGTGATGTACTCACTTACATTGTGTTTTGAAATGAAGTTATTTTAGGACCTGTTTTTTCTCATTTGGTCGAGTTTTTAATTTATTTTATTTAGTGGAATGAGAGGGGGTCGTTCCAACCCAAGGTATATGTGACTGACTATAAAGGAATAGTGACAAATCACAGTATGTGATTATTTCCAATAGCAGCATTTATCATAATATTTTGTTTCTTTATTTTATAGTTGGTCATATGTAATAAGGACAATATATAAGACATAGTATCTATCTCTAATTGTAACAGTTAGGCATAGAACGTGTGAGAGTTTTAGTGAGGAATGTTTTCAATTTTGATGTATTAGGAATATGATGTCAATTTTGTTATGTTCTTATCTATGCATATAAAGTTTTTGAAGCATCTGAATATGTGTTCATCCATTTGTTTGAAAGATCATTTTTAGTTTTGTTTTGGATCTAGAATCTGTGAATGGATCAATTTCTTCAATCTTTGTTACAAATTTCTTCAATCTTTGGATCTAGAATCGTTGAATGAAGCAATATAGTTTAAATCTAGATTGATTTTGTTCGATATCAGGATTAGCATGCTCCCCGACCTCTATAATTCTAGTTGTCAACATAACTCTGATTTCATTATTAGTCTTAGGGATAGCCTTTTTTATGCTATCCCAGGCGTCATTTTTCCACACATCGTCCAAGACTATTAAATATTTCCCACTCTCTAAATGTTTACAAATCTCGTTACATAACATCTCCTCGGTCATGTTATCCATGGCACTGGTGACTTCGACAACACCGTTCAAAATGCCAAGGAAAACATTTTTTCTACTATATTTTTCAGAGATAGAAACCCATGCACGGTGAAAGAATTTATATTTGACAGAAGGATTGTTGAAAACCTTTTTGACAAGAGTTATTTACCTAGTCCTCCCATACCGACCATGGAGATCACATTTAGCTCATCAGCTAGTGCAAGGAGTTGAGAAACTAACTTTTCTGCCTCCATGTCCAAGCCTACTACATTGTCTTCCTTTAAATCTTTGGGAAGTTTATCCTTGAAGAACTACTCTCTGACGAAGACTCTTCAATTTTTAGGGCTTGAAATCCATACAACTTGTTATTCGTGATCCCCTTGACTTTATCCCTGATGGATTGAATACGTTTAGCCACATCTTGAATATTTAATCGATGATCAATGCCGCAAAAAGTTCTCTCGATCATGCTTCTGGCATTGTGCACAGTTGTACAAAGAACGTATGTATTAATGACATCTTCTACCTCATAAACCATAACTCTGATTCGTCTAAAAAAAACTCTTTCACAGTCGCATACTTGCTGTGTTTCTCCGTTATGTCCTTGATGTAGGCTGCCAATCCATGGAGGTCATCGCAAAGTAAACCAACTTGGTCCTTTGCATTAGAGATCAAATGGGCATTATAGACCAGTAACTGCTTCAGGTTTTCCAACAAAAATTCAACCCCAACATTAGCCATCTCGTTCTAACTTTAATTATAGATAAAAGTTTTGAGTGCAGCAGCTTGTGAATTACATTATTGTCATCGCCTATGTTTACTCTACTTCTTCTCTGAATTTTACAAAATAAATATATAAAAAATAAGCACTCCACAGATCTTAATATGTTAAGGAATAAAAGAGAGGCGTTATAAAATTAAAATGAGGAGAATTGATTTTCCTGATCGGAAAATAAATTGGGCGACTCTAGTTGTATAAAATTATTGACACTTTATTTTTCTCCCCCGGTTCTCATCTCCAATGATTCAACCTATTCATCCCACGTAAGCATATAGTTGTGCATGAAATAATTTATATTTTATAATCTATAGAACAATTCGTATAACTTTATGCTTAAAATATGAAAATTAAGTTTTTTACCCTGTGTACGTTGAACACGCGATGAGTGTGCGCACACCTATTCGTACTTAAATATATAAGTAATGAAACTCATAGCAATTGAGTTGAGAATTTTAAAGTAATGACAGTTATAAATTAAAATAAAATGTAACATTGTGATAACAAATACGTACATAAGTTTTTCATGTTTATAATAGTCACGCCAAAGAAAATGAGATGCCCTTTTTAATGTTTGTCAGTGATATCTTCTATACACCTAGAAAAGTAATATTTCATGAGATGTCCATTAAACTTTATATTATTAGTTAGAGTTTAAAAGTAATATTTCAATTGGACAACCATTATCACTAATTAATACACACACACACACACACACACATATATATATATATATAACACTTTTGCAGATCAGGAATCCTCCTGATTATGTAACATCTCTCAATGTATATGTTAATCACATGATTCGATGACGGGGTTCCTGTTTGACCCCCAAAGAAACTATTCTTGACTATGCTTGTCCATGCCTGAGTGAGCCTATATGATAGGGATGGTCCTGAAGAATACTTTCTATGACATTGAGATCATGTATTGCTTTGGCATCTTTAAATTCCCTTTGAGCTTGGCTATAGGAAGATGAATGCACATACCTAAAATAATGGTATCCGTCTTTAGTTTCCAAAAATTCCATGGGCAAAGATCCAACCTAGCGACGCCAATGGTCTGAGCTAGAGACAGAATGGTCTTCCTATGGTTGGGGGTCCCACGTCTACCCCGCGAACCAGTCTAAAACTTCCCGTTTGATTTATTTTTTCAAACGAATTTACTGCCTTAGAGCCAAATATTAGTCTCAACTAATTTTCTACACTGAGGAATCTGGGATCAACTTGTAAAATGGACAATGTGCTTTGTTTCATCCGACTGTCATTGACTTTTTCATTTGCTAGTTTGACTTTTGAACGACCTGATTGACTAAAAGTGTCAACTCCAAAAGATAATTTTTCTAATTTGTCGTCCAAGGAGAGCTTTCTAATGTTTTTTTTACTCCAAAACGAATCTTCCTTGCTTTTATCCTTTTTATTTTTCTTCTTCTTTGATTTTTTATTAGATGACAAAACAGAAACTGTATTGATAGTTTCTTTCGCTGGGGAAGTCTCTTTGTCCTTAGTGTTTTCAATGGGTGACTCATTAGTGCTTTATGACTCATTCCCCTTGTAGCTGGTGTTGTTTCTTAATGATATCAAAAGGGTTTTTGAAAGAGGGGTGAAGATTCAGGTGACTCCAGCTCATCATCATTGTTAAGCTATTGGGTTGAAGATTTCAACTGTTCTTGGGCTTCTTGTTCTTTCATAAATTTCTTCTTGTCAACTAGTATAGTTAAGTGAACTAATGTCAATTGTTTTCTCCCTAAAGTATCATTTGCTACTCCTATCTTTAATATCACTACTATTTAGATATTTGTGAATCTACTGATCATTTTAATGCTTATCTAAATATCCAAACCATTGTTATCTTTTGAAGTCGGATTGATAATAATTTATTTTGTATTTTGTGCAGAGTGATGTTAGAGTTGTTTGGAGTAGTTATTTTTTCGAGAGCTTCGAGACGTGGTTTCTTCAATTATGGATTCATATAGTTATCGTTTATTTGATGCAGATAGTTTATTGGACATCTTTTGACGTTGCTGATTTTCTGATATCATTTGATGTAATATGATGAATTATAGTTTTTGAACATCATTTGATGTAATAAGATTTTTAGTCAACATTCTTTCGTATTTAATACTTAAAGGGGAATGTATTATTTTGCATTATATATATGTTTGAGTTTAATAAATAAGCAATATGGTTTTGGATTATAAATGTTTATGCTATGCTGAATTTAAATCATTTTTAATGATTATTGCATGAAAAACAATAGTAAAAAATTATTATTGTATAAAAAAGTATGCAAAAAAAAACAAAATAAAGTGGTTATGGAAACAATTGTTTTCCAATAGTAATTTTATCTCTCATTTGAATCTAATATGGCAACCTACTTTTTTGTTGCCACTATTTTTTGACGACAAAGTTGATGGTGTTGCTGAAAGGTATACTTTTTGGCGACATAATTATTTTGTTGCCGAAGGTTGGCCTCTTCTTTTTGGCAACACAAATTTTGTTATCGAAGGTTGGCTTATACTTTTTGATGACACATATATTTTGTTGTTGAAGGTTGGCCTATACTTTTTGGCGACAAAAATATTTTGTTGTCCAAGGTTGGCCTATATGACCTTTGGAAACATAAATAATATTTTTGGTTAAAAATCTAAAAAATAAATAGTAAACATTTGGCAACACATTTGCGCATTGCCAAAAGTATACTTTCGGCAAAATAATTTGTTTTGTTGCCAAAGACTTCCCCAAACACACTTTGGGCAACAGGCTGGTAACATAATGAATTTTGTTGTCAATACCTATTAGTTACAATAATGAATTTTGTTGTCAATACCTATTAGTTACACATTTACAACTATTAGCTACATACATCGTATGATGCCTATGTTACTTTTCTTGTAGTGATTTGACATTAAAGAATTCATCAAAATAGAGGTCGAGATGACAACGCATGGGGTTGCTCAATTTGAATCAAAAGAAAATAATAAGGGTCTCTGAAGATCCTTAGATGAGGTGGAAGATCGAAGAGATGATGCACTGATCGGAATTGCCGCTTACAAGCAAAAAATAACCTCACATTTTAACAAGAAAGTCCTCCATAGGGAATTCAAGGTGGGGGACATGGTCTTGAGAGAGGTCACCATTGAAACCAAAAATTTGAGCGAAGGGAAGCTAGACCGTAAGTGGGAAGGTCACTATGTGGTGGTCAGAATAGAAAGTCCATGGTGTTATTACTTTAAAAAAATGTATGGATACAAAATTACGCACCCTTAGAATATAGGTAGTCTAAAGAAATATTTCCAACAATGTACTCTACTATCGGAATAAAATAAAAAGAACTCATTTTGCTATATATGATATCATAATACATTGTTCAATATGTGTTTCAAGGATTTAACCCTCGGCTCTAGGTTAAACCTAAGGTCTGAGGATCCATCATGAGTCAGAAGGATTCAATCCTTGTCTCCAAGTTTAATCTAAGGTATGAAAACCCACTATGAGTTCAAGGCTTCAATTCTTAGCTCTAAACAAGTGGATGAAGTCCAAGAGACCCTAAACCAATAACTCATAGAGTTATAAGGCTCTTATACTTAGATCCTAAAGTCCATAAGGCCTTAAATGAACTAATAATAGTTACAAGGAAATCATTATTGGCTCAAATTAACACTCAAAGGTCTAAATAACGAAAAAAAAGACTAAAGGAATTACCAAGTCTTTAATCCTTGATTTCGCCTAATTGACTCAGGTCTGAGGACCCAGAACAGTCAATCTAAGTGGCCTTATACGAACCTAAAAATATTTTCAAAAGAACAAGACTAAACAAAAATGACAAAACTTTAGAAAAACATATTTTTTCAACCTCATTTTTTTTTTAAAAAGTCCAACTTTAAATTATCAAAAGTCTCTTTTAAGACCACGGCTAAAATGTCGGAGACTTCAGATTGTAAAACATCCTAGGCTCTAAGGTCTTATGACCTTAAACAAAACAATATTTTTATCCTAAGACCTTTATGCTTTTTAAGGTCTTATAATCCATTATGGAACAACTTAAAAATCTCAAAAACTCTTACCTTCAAGGTCAATTGAGAATCTAAGTTTTTAGGACCGTTAAAAAAGATTTACGTTATAACTTTCATTCCCATTTTTTTTTTTGGGGGGGGGGGGGGGGGGGGGGGGGGAAGCTATGTGTTTAGGTACAAAACTTTCGAGGCATTCAGTCTTAAAAGGTACAAGTTCATAAGATTTACATTTCTTAAATTTGAAAATCTCAATTTTAACTTTAGAAGTTTTTGCAAATTACTATAGAGGTCTATGGACTCTCGGATAAACTTCAATAGTGTTGTTGCCCATATTATTTTCTTTACTAATAAATCTAGGAAGGATAAGGAGAACACTAACTATTTGGCAGACCTCAAAAAAATATACGCAAATGTAAATATTCTTCATCAAAGCAAAAGTAAAGCAAGGAAAAAAATAAGCAATACAAAAGTCAAAATTTTAAAAGCCAATTTATTATCATTAAAGATTGAGAATGCGGGGATTCCATGGATAGTTTGTATACTAGTTTCCTCACACAAAAATTCAATTTTTAATCAAATTTAACTTGAATAGAAACTATGTGTACATGAGATGATAATGTCTAACTTAATTCTAATCCATTACATAAGAAAATTATGCGTGCAAATAAGTAGGGAAAAATCCCTACAAAAGGCAAAACCTTTATTTAGCACTATAGAGTAATTGATAGATATGATCGATTTATAGACTACTTAGACCAACTAAGTATAATGCATAGATTCTTTAATTTATTCTACAGAATATAACCCATTCCACTATTGTCCATAGAAAGCGTTCTTCCATCTGAATCCACCGATCAACCTTTATTTTCTTCAGGAGTGAAACCTCAGTTCCACGAGTCAGCAGTAGAGATTGAACTCCGTAAGGGTTCATGCAAGATGTATGGAAACTAGGTTTTCATAAATCTCAAAAATTATGGGGATGAAGAGTTGTGAAACTAAAAGGGGTTTTTGAATACAAAAAGGAAAAACTTTGGAACGGGTATAGAAAATACTTTTCTCCAAAGTTCTCTCGAAATTCTAAACAAAATAGGTTTTTATAAAAAAAAACATGAATATCGAGGTTGTGGGGTCGTTCGAATGAAAATAGTAGTTTCGCTCGAACCAAATCAGATCTCGTTCTAACGAGATGAACTTCTCATTCGAACTATCTTCAAACAAACTTTAAATGAAAAATCTTTGTCAAGGCAGAGATATCTTGTTTGAATGTCGTTTGAACCTGGTTCTAACGAGACTACATATCTCATTCGAACAAGAATCAATCTCGTTTGAACAAGACAAAAAATAACTTTTTATTTTAAATTCCTTTGTATAAAAAGCCTCAATTTTTAAAAGAGAACATCCCAACATGTGATTTATAAAAGTCTATGAAAATGCATTTTTTATACCCTTATAATGTGTCGGTGTGTTTTTTAATGATCTTGGAGACTTAGTGCTCTGTTTGACATGCCGATTTGTGACGAAATATGCCAAAAATATAAAATAAGCCTAAGTTGCGATCAACATAAAATCCTGCTCTTATGAATCTCCCCTTTGGATATTCCGGTGCAAAACAAATTCGAAAACTAAGTTACAATAAAACCCTCTAAAAGCAATGAATCCTAATGTCTTCCCAAGCCCTAGATATGTAATGATATATGAGACTTTATCGTCAATTGAGCTTGTTCTCCCCTTGGTCAACATTGTCTTCATCTTGTGTAGTCCACGAAGTAATCATCAAAGCGGAAGAGACTTACACACATAAAACAAGAAATACCGTCACATGTACGAGTTTTAAAGAAAAATAAAACTCCCCCTCTGTTTGTTCTCCCCATTTTTGTCTATAATAGACAAAGGAGTAGAAACTAGACATGAATAATAAGCATCATATTAAGAAGCAAAGATATCACCACAAAGATAATGAATGAAGGCACACGTAATGATAATCCTAAAAGGCATATTTTCTCCACATACTGTTTTTTAATTTTTTTCATAATTTTCAAGTGTAAAGTATAAAATGTACAAATACAACACACCATGGAATGACACTAAAATATTTGAATCGTGAAGACGTAATGTAATTTTGTGAACATTTTCCATAGGCAAATTAATATAATCATTCATAACATAGGTGCATGAAGTCATGAGGCATTTCTAAATAAAGAACTCAAAGTCTACTTTAGGTGCAAAATAGTGAACTCAAATGAAATTTACTGAAATCTATCAATATTCCATGAATGTAAATGATTCGTACACCAATAATGCCAAACTATCAAGAAAGTCCGTTGTGAAAATCCATTAATCTTCTACTTTATAACTTCCTCAAAATCTCATATATATATATATATATATATATATATATATATATATATATATATATATATATATATATATAATAATTCACTTTCAAATATTTTGAAGAAATTATAATGCTTATGTGTAGTGAAGCATTAATCAATATAAACTAGACGGCCTTAGCACTTCTGTTTTTGTATGTCATTAATCCTTATAGGCTTTTTAAGCAAATGGTGGTTTTAACTCAAACAAATGTTTTGATCTTTCATAGCCCCTTTCCATTGCTTAACGTTTATCAATATTTTCTAGGTAAAAAAAATCTGGGCCATAGTTCTTACATGCACAACTTATCTCTTTTAACATTTAGTTCATTATTAAGCAGAACTGAGATGAGAACATCATATTCAATACATGACAAGTATGTACAATGTTCATCTAGTTTGTTCACATGTGCAACAAAGATAACAGTGAGTCAAACATGTAAAAATTTGTCATTAATGATCAACGTAATGATATCTGTACATTATTGAGTACACTATTGAAACAAAGTCTTATCTCAAAACATTATGAAAGAGTCACGTGAATGGATGAAATGTAGGGGTGATTAGAATATGTTAAATGCATATACGGTGAAAACAAAAATATAAAACTCTTTTTCAAAAAAATTATCAAAAATAAAATTTTTTTCAATTTTTCTTGAAAACCGAAAATATTTTTGAGTTTTTCGAAAAAAATCGTAATAACAAAAATCTTTTTTGAATTTTTTAAAATATATCAATACAATGATAATACAATCTAACAATATGAATATGAGATATGAACATAATAAATATCTATACTAGATAGAGTACTCGAACTCAATCAATAGTGCAAATACCTAAAGATTTCCTAAGCTCCTCGAACATTAGTGCATCTAAAAGATTCGTGAAAATATCGACCAATTGATGTCCGTCTCTCATAAAGCTCAAGGATACGATCTTCTCCTCAACTAGGTCACATATAAAATGCTCTAGTATCCTAATTTTCTTTGTCCGTAAGTGTTGGATCGGATTACGTGATATATGGATTGCACTCGTATTATCACAAAAAATAGTCAACGTGCCTTGTGTAATCCGATGATCATCAAACATTTGCTTCATCCATAAGAGTTGCATTCAACAAATCCTGGAGGCCATATACTCAGCCTCCGAAGTGGACAAATATATGGAATTTTTCTTCTTGCTCAACCACGAGACAAGATAACTCCCAAGGTAAAAACATGCACTGAAGGTGCTTCTATAACCATTAGCATCCCCTTCCCTATCGACATTTGAATAGGTGGAGAAACGATCATCGGTATTACGTTTAAGTGCGAGCAAGTAAGACTCTTTTAAGAATTCCTGGTATCATGCACAGACTCCAATGTTAAAAGTAATTTTAGGATGACTATCGGTTAGTGTAGAGAAGACTACCTATCATTCTCCTATAAAAGGTTTTCTCTACATCCTTTCCTAGAGTTTCTTTTCTAAGCTTATTCGATGTACTCATAGGGGGGTGTGAGTTCTTAGAAGAGTCTAAACCAAATTTCTTCATTAGTTCCCTAGCATATTTGGATTGATCTATGAATATTCCATCCTCTAATAGATGCACCTGAAGACCTAAAAAAATGTAAGGTATCCAACCATGCCCATTTCAAACTGGCTCTTCATCTCCTTCTCAAAAGTGTGAGAATAGAGGGAGCATGTGAATCCAAATACTTTATTGTCCACATAAACTTCAGTAACCAAGATAGAACCATTATCTTTCCTTATAAACAACGTCTTATCCACTCCCCCTCTCTTAAAGCCATGAGTAAAGAGATAGGAAGTGAGTCCCTCTTACTAAGCACGGGGTGCTTACTTCAAACCATACAAGACCTCGCTAGTTCTCCTATGTAAACTTCCTCATGTAGAATTCCATTCAGAAAGGCACTCCTGACATCAATCTGATGTAATTTGAAGTGCAAATGACATAGTATGGAGAGTAGTAAGTGGACGGATTTAAACCTAGCAATAAGAGCGAATGTCTAGTCCAAGTCTATACCCTTAATTTGTGTGTAGCCTTGAGTGACCAACCTTGATTTATTACGAACTATGGTACAATTTTCATTCAACTTATTCTTGTAAATACACTTGGTATGTATCACATTTGTCTCTCTAGGTCGGGGGACTAACTCCCAAACATCGTCCATGCAAAATTAAAGCAACTTATCTTGTATAACAACTATCCAATGCTCTTCCTCAAGTGCTTCTTTCACATTCTTGGGCTCGACTAAGGAAGTGTAAAAAATGTAGCTAACCACATTCTAAAGTGGAGAGTGAGTCTTGACACCTAGTGTAGGATCACCGAGTGTAGTGGTAGGGTCATGATCATGGCTCTTTTGTACCTAAGAGGTAGGATCCTATAAATTAAGAGTGGGGTCCACCGGGGTAGTACGAGGAAGGATGTGATTATTGTCGGGGGTGAATTATCCTCAAACTAGGGGCTAGGGTCAATAGACGTTGGCGGCTCATCATATTTAATCGCGACATTTATTGACTCCATAACCTTAGAGCTTTTAAGGTTAAACACCTTATAAGCCATACTCGACGATGAATAACCTACACATATCCCCTCATCACTTCGGGAGTCAAACTTTCCTAAGTTCTATCTATCTCTCAAGGATTAACAGGTACTCCCAAAGACACTAAAATACGACATGTTAGGTTTCTTCCCTATCAACAACTCATAAGGCGTGTGTATCGTGTGTGGATGAAGATATACCATATTCACCGTATGGCATGCGGTACCCACCGTCTTTGCCCAAAAACGTATAGGCATGTTTATCCCAAGAATCATGGATCTAGCCATCTCTTATATCGTCTGTTTCTTCCATTCAACAATCCAATTTTATTGAGGAGTCCGAATGACTAAAAACTCATGTTTGATGCCCTCTCCATCAAAATTGATATCCATTCCAGCTTCTTTAAATTCAGTGTCTTTATCACTACGCATCTGATTAATAGTAACACCATTTTGGTTTTGTAAGACACGACCCTTGGTTGTTAGGAACTCAACCGAATCAGACTTTTCTTTAAGAAATCCTACAATAGAATATCTTAAAAAATCATCAACCATCACGAGAATGTATCTATTACCACATATACTCTCCAAGAAAGTAATACCTATAAGGCTCGTGTGAATCAACTCCAAAAAAGTGTGGTGGTAATGGTATTCAACTTTTGATAGGGACTTCGAATTTGTTTTCCTTGTTCGTAAGGTTCACAAATTGAATAATTTGGTTTCACATGTGACCGTAAGCCACAACTAGGTCTTTCTTCACTAATCTCTCAAGATCTCTAGGGTTCACATAACCCCTAATCATTCATCTCAACAGTCCATAGAGGAGATTGTTGCACTGTTGTACACAAAGTAAGGCTTGGGCATAATCCCATAACAATTATCTTCGGTCCTCACACCTTATAGTAAAGGTTCATTCGATTGATCATAAATGTTACATTCGGACCGGTCAAACTTTACCACAAAGTTTGCATCACATAGTTGGCTTATGCTAATTAATTTTTCTTTCAACCCTTTTATGTAAAACACATTATCTCGTTTAGGAAATTTGGGTATCTCAACACATCCATATCCTAAAATCCTATACCTACGTCCATCTCCAAAGGTGACTTTGCCTTCCTTGCGATCCTCAAGGTTAGTGAAAAATGATATGTCACGGTTATGTGACTGAGCACCCACTATTAAAATACCATTAGGAAGTATTTTTAACCTTAAAAGTAACGTGAACAACAAGTTCTTTTTCGTCTTTCTTAGGTACCCAAGTAGACATATCCTTTTATTTTCCCCTTGTAATTGTTAGCTCTAGTCAGAGCATTAGAAGCATTCTCAAATAGCATAGACATCCATTGAAATTTTCCATTAAGCTTTCTGAAGTCGCGATTAGGAACTCAACTTACTCTTTAAGACGAGAAAAGTTGTTATAGCAGTTCACCAGAGTTTGTGTACTTCAAGTTTTACCTAACTTGTAGAAAAACCCTCCAAGTTAACATCTCCTTTTGCAAAAGGTGCAAACATAGACTTTTTTTTAGGTCTACCTTGGTTTGTTTTCTTAGGTTGAACTCTCTTTTATTATTTAGGTCAAGGCCCATAAGGATCCCCCATAAATTTAAGAACCGGTTCATGTGTTGTATGTGAAGTTGATGCACCATCATAGCCCATTCCTTGCCTCTCCTAAAAACCTATAGCGGGACCAAGGAACATCTTTCCAAACTTCTTCGATGAATCATCCACATTAACCTTGACCTCCTGTGCACGTTTGAGATCTTTTTCGAGTTAGGATAGAAGGGCTTCAAATTTTTCATCGGTCTTTATGGATGCTTGAAGATCTCTCGTAAGACTAGCCACATTATTGGTCAAGTCACCATTTTTTCTCTCAGCTAAAATGACCCTCTCTCCCAAAAAAATTATCACCGAGGATTATCTATCTTTCCTCTCTCAACTACTTCTCTAAGGCTATAACTCTATGTGCTAAACCATTGGTTCATTTATTCGTCGTAAAAGACTTAGCGTAAATATTAGCATAAGCATATTAAATATCATTCTCGCTCTAACATAAAACATCATCTCCCTCAGTCACTCCAAAATGAATAGACTCATTGTCGAGGTCATCATGTTTAGTAGCTTCCTCATCGGCAAGAGGTGCACTAGATTTACTAACATGACTATCTATGAACACGGCGAGGTTACGTCTAAGCGATGATTCATCTTCAGAATCCAGTCATTAAAGGAAGCTTTGCCTTTGCCTTGTCTTTTTAAATGAGTAGCACACTCGTGATCTTTGTGACCCTTACCCACGAACTCATAACATATTTCTTCATCTTTCTTAGGGTTTTATTTTCTTTCTTTTTCAAAATTTTTCTTGTCCAATTTATATTTTTTTATCTTTCCCAAAACTCTTCTATTCTTTGGAATTATTTTGTTGTCTAAGTTTGGGAAACTTTTTAATTTTTTTTGTAAATAGGGCCAAGTCATCCAAATTAAAATCATATTCGGAGTTAAAAGTGACCACTTCTTTCTTTTTAGATTGAGCCTTTAAAGTAATTTTCGTTTCCTTAGGTTTAATGAGTTTGGGAAATACGTTGATCTCATAAGTCTGAAGGTCTCCTATGAGTTTTCTAATCTACGCATATCTAATTTACCTAAAGAATTAATCACAATAACCTTACGAATAAAATGTTCCAGAAGCGATCATAAATTCTTTTTAACAACTCTCGTCTTAGGAATTTTCTCACCCAAATTAAAACTAGAATTTATCATGTCCGACAAACGTGTGTAACACTCATCAAATGACTCGGACTCTAGTATGGTAATTAATTCAAATTGTGTGGTGAGATATTACATCTTTAAAGATTTCACAATAATGGTACCCTCGTGACTGGAGGGTATCCCAAGCTTCTTTAGATTTGGTTCACATCATAATATGGTGGAACTCGTCAGGGGTGACAGCTCCAAAAATATCATTTAACCCGCAAGAGTTATAAGTACTCCATTTAAATTCATCCTATGTCCAAGCAGTGATGGGTTTAAGACTTTTGACATTGTCATTGGTCACATTAGGTGGTGTCCACCTAATTTCACATACAAGCCCGTCCCTTTCTTCAATTTCTTTTAAAGTAGACCTCATCCTAGCCTTTTAATATACGTAATTTGATCCATTAAAAACAGGAAGCCAACTATACAAATTACCCATAAAATCCAAATTTTAAAGATCACCAATTTAAAAAAAAATAATATCACTTTTTTTTAAAGGATCACAAAATATTTTGATACAACCTTCCCTGATACTAATTTGAGAATGTAGGGTTCTATGTACAGTTAGTATATTAGGTTCCTCACACCTAAATTCAATTTTTAATCAAATTTTAACTTGATTAGCAATTATGTGTACATGCGATTGATAATGTTCAATTTAATTCTAAGAAATTACACAACCAAATTATGCATGTCAAGAAGTAAGGAAAATTCTAGAAAAGGGCAAAACCTTTATCATCACTAAAGAGTAATTGACAGACACATTTGACTTACAAACTAATTAGATCGACTAAGTATAATGCACACAGTCTTTCATTTCTTTGAAAGAATACACCCCAATCCAGTGTCGTCCACAGGATGCAATCTTCCTTGGGTAAACACTGAATAATCTTCATCTTCTTCAGTAGGGAAATCTCGATTCCATAAGTCAGTAATAGATATTGAACTCCATAAGGATTTATGGAAGGTGTATGGAAACTAGGGCTTCATAAATCTCACAAATCGCATATGGGGATGAAAGATTTGTGAAACTAAAAGTGGTTTTGAAAAACTAAAAAGAAAAACTTTGAAACAGGTATTACAAAAGCTCTATCACCAACGTTCTCTCGAAATTATGAACAAAATAGTTTTTTAAAAATAATATCACAAATTTCGAGGCAGTTGGGTCGTTCTAACAAAAATAGACTTCATTTGAACGAAAATAGTGGTTTCATTCGAACCAAATATGATATTGTTCTAACGAGATGCACTTCCCATTCGAACTATTGTCAAATGAACTTAGAACAACATATCACTGCCAAGGCAGAGATGCCTTATTTAAATGTCGTTCGAACCTGGTTCTAACGAGACTATATATCTCATTCAAACAAGGTCAATCTCATTTGAACGAGACCAAAAATAACTTTTTATCTTAAATTCCTTTGTATAAAAAGCCTCAATTTTTAAAAGAGAACACCCCAACATATGATTTATAAAAGTCGATGAAAACAAAATTTTTATACCCCATAACGTGTTTGTGTGTTTTCGAATGATCTTGGAGATGCAGTGTTCGGTTTGACATGACGATTTGTAACAGGATATGCCAAAACTATAAAATAAGCCTAAGCTATGAGCAATTAAAAAATATTGTTCGTACTAAGATAAAAAAATCTTGGAGGGTTACATCATATGGCCTATGTATAAAAATAACAAAAGAACATAAAAGGACTTTTGAGGCTTAGGATCATAAGGGCCTTCTTTCACAAGAGCTTCAGGTTGCTTCTATTAGGAGCTGTGCAAAGGCCGACGAGCAAGGGATTATTTCTTGACCTCTTATTCTTCTTGGGCGAAAGAGATATATGCTTCAACAAATTCACCCATAATATTCTCTCACTATCAGAGCTTTCATCAACAGAATGAAGGGCTTCAGGCAAAAGGATGGATATCTCCACCTCTGGGAAGAACATTTGGACTTTTTATTTGTAAGACATAAACCTGGAGGCATACTTCTAGAAGATAATTTTTTTTATAGGCATCAGAATCAAGGTACGCATCTAGTTGTTTCTTCACAGTGGCATAGACCCTCCCATGAAGCTCAATATTCTTCTCCCCAATATCAGAGAACTTCTTTTATAACTTATAGCCTTTAAACATAAGCAGGTTTTTAATGACATTAAGATCCACCATTTTCTTCTTGAAGATATCCACGTACTTAGAAGAATGAAAACATTTATCGTGGGTTCCTTAAAGCTTAATAACTTCATCATAAAGTGCCTTTATGACCAATATGTGCTCAATCACGACCATGGCATGCACTTTCTCAACCTTAACGAAGGACTAATGGGAAATAGCGAGTAGGAAGGTACTATCTTCAAGATGTCATAATTCTCTAGATTATTGATATGAAACCTCATCCTAACCATTTCTATATCTAAAGTAACCACGTTGAGCCATCGATTATCTGGTTAAGCTCTTATCGGGTCAGATCCCATTGGGAAGTCATCGTTTGATCCTTGTTCCATCTTCTTTTACCTGAATGGAATTAGCTATACGGCCTTGGTCAAGTGTTGAGCCTGTAAAAGGAAAGAAACTGAGGCATATAAAAATGAAAAGTTACTAAGGAAAATTAAAACAAATGTAAAGGTTCTCAGAATGTGAACCACCTCCCCAACATTGGCTGAGTTTCCCTATCTCCTTAGTGGGGCCACCGGGCCAGAGGAGTTGGTCTTAGTCATCGAGTTTAGGGCCTCTATGGCTGAGACATTAGCGTTCCTCTCTTCTTTATAAGGAGGCTTATAATATCTCACCACCCCAAAGGTCAAAAACCCTTATTTATCTCTAAGACCCGACCCTTTGGGTTGTCCATAGGCCTAAGTGGGACCCACTAGATTTTTTCTTAACCTTTGGGACCAGGGCTACAAGTCCTCTAAAATAGAAGGATCACTCTGGGTTGCCCTAGAGGCCCCACCTACCCTATAATGCTTACAATGAGGGAAATATTTCAATAATAAACCCCAATAAAGGGCATTCACTAGAGCCAGACTTCAGCTCAGCCTTCTCCATAAATTTGACACCAGAAACTTGAATGTCCAATGTCATTTTGAACTTGAGATGCTTGGTAGATTTGGACCTCTCCACTTTTTTCACCACGTTTTCAAAAGAGGGTTGCTGGGAATATAGTCACGCCATCCTCCGTTCCTATCGTACAACTATTGAATTATCAAAAGATAAAAGTTAGTTTCTTAAGACTGAAGATAAAGATAAAAACTAAGAAAAGGTCAAGGTACTTACTAGGAGAATAGTTAGATTCCACCATCATTTCACCTTCAATAGTGGGATAGACATCTCAAATCCTAGGGGGGAGCTCAACCTTACCCCTAGACTTATCCTCTTGGCCATCATAAGCTTTGGGTACATCGAAGGAGGCCACACTAATAACTTTCCTCTTTCTGGATACCAAAAAGAGAGGATTATCCCCCACAGAATTCACATTTACAATCTTGGGAGCACTGGCGCACTACCTAAAGCCACAACCTAGGGCTCGAGCCGCATATTATTCTTGAAGAGTCTCTTTGGGGTGACGAAGGCCTCAAAGATAATGGACACCAAATTTAGGGCCTCCACAATCCTACCCTCCTCTTTGATGAGCTCAACAGACACTAAAAAAAAGAAAAGACGCCAATAAATCTCGGATCTGAGGTTAGTAAACAAGTTCAAACAAAAAGGCAAAAGTAAAAGATAACTTATCCACAACTGGAGGGTTTCAACAGATGGTGGGGCATGCGATATTCTCCTCTGGTTCAGGGTTGTCCCGGGCTCCCCAACAAAGAAGAACCTCTCCTTTTAGTACTTTAGGAGTGTTGTGCTTGTCCTTAGGAAAGACCATAGTATCCTTGGGGGTGAAAAACTTCAACCCCTTATTATTAGGTTTCCTTTTCTCTTGGACTCTATAGAGGTTGAAGAATTGGGATAGAGACACATTGTGTTTTCCCCGGATATATTTTTTGAAGTCTAGGATTATAACGATCATAGACCTATAAGAATTTGCCACTAGTTGATAATGGGTTATCCAAATTGCAATAAGTACTATATAAAGAACACGTGTGTGGACACCAAAGAGCATGCTTTATTCTTAGTCTTTACGACCCTCAAAGTGGCAGACTCATGGATTTGGTACATTTCCTTTATATTTACCTTGAGAAAAGTTAGGATCGTGGAGCCCCAGGTAATTGATTACCAATGATCCAAAAGGAATCATCCATGTGATAAATGTATTGAGGCCCCTATCTCTTCATCCACGTTTGAAGGAAGGGAATATGACGTCCAAAGGCAAGGAGAGGTATGTGATCCAGAACCTTTGAGGGGGAGATATTTTCTACAAATAATTTTTATATAGGAAAGAGAGAGAATAGGTATTTGCTCAGTAATATCAAGATAAAGAGATGATTTCTAGAATAAAGGGTGAAGAGTTCAAACCATCCCAAGGGGCTCCTTTATAGCGCCCAACGCCTATCGCTTCAATCCTTTCAACCCCAAGGCACATCGCATCAATATTCTCACACCAAAAGCAAGATCTTTCCTAATGAAATCTCCTTATGACGAGAATATAGGTGGTTATTATGATCCTACCCCCAACTTGCGTAATGGATAAGTGTTTCCCTATACAATCTGCGAAAAGAGCAACACCAGTGATACCATATTTAACTATCGATATTTTGAGGATCCTCAAACCCTACAAATTCACTTAGTCCAAAACTAAGGTCCTAAGGTCATCCTCCAACCTCTTCTAGATAATTACCAATATCCTAAGACCTTTGTTGCCTTCAATAAAGGACCATAACAATTTTTCATACTTCAGCCACTTCCAACCTGTCTCAGAATATTCCATTGTTCCAACACATATCTAGAACCAAGCTCAGAGACCTTAGAATTAGCTTCCAATCATCTCTAATGCTCATAATGAACCTCTGTCTGATGAGAAATGACCTCCAGAGTTCATATATCCAGAAGTTCATTAAGGCATTATTGTAACATGCCTCAATACCATCTAACGACAAACCAAAGAAAGATCTAGACCTCCTAGATCTCTGGTTTAACTCTTACAATTCGACTAGTGAGAAAATGAAAATGACGACACTATTTCACCTATCGCCACCACTCATATTGACTTGCATTAATGACTCCCATATGCATTAAATGCACCCATCAATTACCTTACACCACCTTCTAGTCTTTCTCCCACATTCCACCTTAGTACTATATCTATCAGACCTCAGAGGAAGCCCCAACCATACTGTTACAATCTACTCATTGTCTTTATCAGAGAATGCATAGACAGAAAAAGGCTTGGTAGAGGTAGAAGATATGTTAAGATCATCATACACATGCTAGAACTAAGCATACAAGCAAAAACATATTTCGTCATTGTTATATATACTTGTGAGCACTCGATCATATATTTGATCATTTCCAACTCTCTTACTTGTTGTATACCCTACAGAGTCCTACAATAATACTTAGGAGCCCTTAGACAAGTCAGTTACCTCATCAATTCATCTAAATTAATAACAAAGACTGAGAGGACCTCTAACTCCCTTGACCAAAGTTTATTAGGTCTCCTAAATTGTAATAACCATTTTATGATCTAATATATAGTTTAATACCCTTTGACAGTGGACGTAGGATACTCAATCGAGGTTCGAACCACTTTATATACATATCTATCACTTTGACACATCTCCCCATAACCGGTTTGAGGTCTCGAGGGGAGCACTTGTTGGGTATGATGTCACACTCGCTTTTAATACCCACCATATATATTTCTCAAAAATACTTTAGACACAATTAAAAATTTCTTCCACTAAAATCAATTATCTCTTTAACACATTTCAATTGAGAAAATTTACATGGGAAAAATGCAAACTGAAACCCGGGGTTTGGATTGAATTTGACTCCTAGAACTATACTTTCAAATGTTTCAAACTTAATCCCAAGTTACATTTAGTGATTCAATCCTAGCCATTCGCCAGACTGCAATCTAGAAAACTATACAAAAACACTTAATCATGTGATAAATGGGTCTACATGGAAAATTGATGGTCAAAATACGACCAGATCAACCTATCTGATATCTCAAACTATTGAGTTGATTTGAAATGTTAAATCTTTTAATTATCTCAAAAATCAAAATGACTTGCTCTATGAATTTTCCCAAAAAGTGTAGGGTTTTGAAAATGTGTAATGATATTTGATAGCTAAGAGCATCAAAGAATTTAAAATCGAGATATGGTAAGAATGGTATATTATTTACTCTTCTTTTGATTTGTTTTTATGTTCTGATAAATTTTCACTAGTTTTTTAGATTATGACTGTTGCGGTGGTTTTTTTGTATTCGTTGTTTCTTTCATGATGTTTTTCAACCATTCAAAATATTTTGTTAGTTCATATTTACATTTATGAGTTTAATTCCATTATTATTATTATTTAATTTATATAAAATGTTTTAACCGCCCCGATTTTAGAGTGACAAATAATAATATTCTTGTGAAAGACAAGGATGTTTCATCTTTTAGTATAAGAATCTTAATCTTTCGTCTGAGCCCAACACTTATTTGGCTTGATCCAATGACTAGAAAAAAAATATTGTGTAATCACGAGTATAGTATAAAACCCGATGAGGCCAGACTCGATTTTCCCAAGGAATTATATGAAGAAACGTAGATATTATTTTAGTTAAAATTTAATAAGTAAGAGATATGTGTGTATTTTTATTAGTATGTTCAGCTAAGTGATTTTTGTTGGGATCATAAACTCACCTTGGATGATTGGACTTTTAGATAGGTTTGGAGTTTGAATCCAATAAATGGGTGTATGGGTTGATATTGGAGTTTCCTAGAATTTTAACTTCTCTTATCATATAGGGGTTGTGTTTAGGACTTACTCCAACATCAATGCATTTGTCCAATAACATATTGAATCTTCATTTCATATTATCTGGGTGACACCATCCATGTGTGATTGTTAAAAATAATATTGTATTCCCATTTGATTATGATTCAATTGTAAGAGACGTTTAGGTTATGATAGTCCGAGGTGGGAAAATGTTCCTCAACCTTCTGTTAAACTTAGTTTTTCGTCCATAGTATAAATTTCTCTTACTTAAACAGTCTTTAGATAAGTGTTCCCCTCAATTTTGGTTAGGATTTAAAACATAACAACTATATTAATGAATAATAGATTATTAATTGCAAACAAACTAATTTCGATTGCGTACAATGAAGTAAGTGAAGAGAGAGAATCAGGGAAATGTAATAAACCCACCCCAGGGGAGAGAAGAGAGCCCAAGCTTGTAAAAATATATCTTTCAATCTCTAAAATAATATAAAACTAATATAATTTATAAAATAAATCCAATTGATACTTATAACAACAGGAACTAAAACCAAATCCTTGAACCAAAATGAGAAATCGAGTATCAAATATGAGCGGCCGATCACTGAATTTGGACCAATTTACTGTTGGATGAGAATTAAGTCCCTGATTGCAATCATAGGCAAAACTAACATGACCGATCAATTAGTGGGTTTGAAGCGGTCGATCGGTCCCCTGTTTTTGGCATAAATCTTCCTTTTAATGTAAGCACAAAAGGACTTCGGGAAAAAAGGTCATAACTTGATCGTTAGGAACCAGATTGACGCATCACCAATGGCTAGACAAAGACAACTAAGAGAGATATAAATTTCTTTAAGAGTTCGGGCATCAAGCTCGATCGTAGAAATGACTAAAATTCCCCCTATGTTTCATAATGCGTTAAAACTTTCCCGAATAGTAAACAATTGCATTGTTTAATATTTCAATATCTACAAAAGCTCAAATAAACCTTTCAAATCATATATATATAAGGGGAACAAAGGTTATATAGTATAAGATCTCAAATACGGGAATTAACGACCACAGTTATGCTACAATGCAGAAGTAAAATAGGAGATAATATACAATATTCGTGAATAATCACACCCCTTAACTTAAACATTGTTGGTCCATAGTAATGAAAAAAAATAAGAACTATAAAAACATAGGGGTAAGAATAAAATATATACATACACAGGAAAAATACTATTTTTGTGGTCAGACGGTCGCATTTAGCAAATGTAACAAGTCTTTATATTCCTAGTTTACCCTAGTAGACGAGCGTTATCTCATGAGGATTTTCATGGATGAAACATATAAACATCAAATTTACTCACAAATGTTTACGCTAGAAAATCAAGGACAAATTCAATAACCATTCGACAAACAAAAATTATTAGCAAAGTGTATGAGTATCCAGTCAATAGTCCATAATTATAAACATTAAATGAATAACTCTATTACATTTGAAACAATGAAAATGTATATGATGATTGGGCACAAGTAAATGTTTTGAATTAGCACTTTTTTTAATAAAGTGGATAAATACTAAATCATAGAATGAATTCAAATCTCCCTGGTGATTGCACTTAGAATGGGGTGTAACACACAGGCCATGCGGACATAATGAGTAAATGCAAAAGGAAGAAAGGCCACGGACATGTCAATGAAGAATGCTTTATATATAAAATATGACATTGAATCTCAATGGATGAATACCACATATTAAGGGAGGTGAAATGTATTTTCACGTAATATCACAATCATTGTGAATTTCGAATCACATTTGGCCTATGATCAAGTAAGACTTTATAGGGTTGTAACATAGGCTAGGCTTCGATCATGGAATAAAATGAGTATTTACGAATTCGAACGATTTTGGGACGAGACATTTGGGGTAATGGAATATGAGAAAACAATACTCTAAGGAAATGGTCTAAGAAAAAGAAAATTTATAATTTTTTTTTAAATTAAATATTAGACTTAAATAAGTTAACCCAAAGTTAAACATTGCAATGATTTTAAACAAGTTGTTATTAAATCGATTAATAAATTTAATGTTAACCTAAACATGCATCTAGGTGAGTGCATGATAAAATAAAGTAAATCAATCATAGTGCCCTATGTGCGAGGAAAGACCAAATGGGAAAAACCTCGGATGGCCCAGCCATCCAAATTCACTATGATAAAGTTTTAAAAAATTCAACAGATGACTTACACAAAGACTCGATGCCCTCGCAAGACTTGACACGTATTTGATCTTCAACCTCTCTTCCACAATGACAATATAGGAATCCACGCATGAAACTGCCATAATATGTGAGTCCATGCACACAATGATTTCCACTAAATAGCCCAGCAATCATCAATGGATTGAAATACGAAATTCACCGCTTTTTCACCGCAATACCACAAACACGGAGACCATTATGTGTAAAAAACTAGAAATGATTCTCACAAATATGTGTAGAATAAATCTTGGTGTTCTAAACAAGATCTTCAAAGAATATCTGAATTGAAACTTGGATCCTAAATAAATTTGGTGTAAACTAGGGTTTTAGAGAGATTTTTTAAAAAGTTTGGGAACTCTAAATAATGAAAAAAGTCTTTAAGAAATTTTTTTCTCCACACTTTTATTTATAGGAGGTTTGTTAAAAATGAGATAAGGATCTAAAGCAATTTGGAAAACCACGAATTCTACAAAATTCGCAGGTTCATTCAAACGAAATTGTACCTCATTTGAACAAAGTATAGTATTTCATTCGAACGCTATTCAAACAACATTTCCAATGAGATTCCAGCGAGGTGTACAAAACCATATCATTTGAAGTTTGGTTTGAACAGTATCTAAGAAGGTACCATATCTCGTTCGAACGACTTACCAATTTTGTTCTAATAAGGTTAGGAAAAAAATTATTTTCTTCTAAAGAATACAAAAAGGAACAAAATTAGCTTAAAACATTTTAATATTTTTATAAAAACCTAATACCCAAATATAAAATATCCAGGGATCAAAATATATACGCATTTATACCTAAGAGATCATCAAAACATGAAGACGAAAATGAGCATGAAACACGACACGATGATACAGATCTTCTAACTTTTTCTATAGATCTTCAAAAAACCATGTCATAGGCGTGAAAAGTTAAGAACTCAAATCAAAACCTATGGCACAAAGAGATTTATATAAAGATAAATTACATACAAATTAATTGTGTTGGAAATTTTCCCTTACAGATTGTGTGTGAAATAACAAAAATTTGAAAGTAACTTCCAAAACCATAACAATACAAGTAGAATGTGACTTATTATTTTTACAGAGAAATATTTGGTATTTAAATTTATTTTAAATTTTATTCCTATTCTTTTTTTTCTAGACAACTCAATGCTTAAATACAATCACGCAACAAAATATCATAAAATCCTAAATGAACTCCCAATACGAAGTTGAAAAAGGTCTAAATATGTCTTAAAACTACAACGTGGAGTTGGTCATGTGGCGAAGGGTTAATATTTCAGCTCAACGGGGTTGACTAGGGAAATAATAAAGAGGGGAATAATAAAGAGGGCATATGATCCTTTCCTAAACCTTACACGATTATATAGTAAAAACAATGTTGAAAATTATCCTCAAGTAATACATTTCATATTAACTCAATTAATGATAAATCAAAGAAAGAATAATGAGATTACTGGCAACATTAACGTTTTCAAGGAAAAATGGATTAAATGTATAAATACTCACAATTAGAAGAGAAGCACAAATATCACTTGGTTAAAGTGTATACAATGCATGAAAGCTCACCGAGCTATAAATATCTTAAACCAAATCATTGAAACTAGAGAATGCACATGTGCTCATGGGTTCGAAGTTAAATCAAGAATTTATTCTTAATATCGATGATTGGAGGACTAAATTCTAATAACCTCTAAATTATAGACCATGCAAAATTATGAATGCATTTAAGTAGAGCATTAATTCTTATTGATCATCTAAAAAATAATGGCAAAATTCCCTAGAGGGGAATGAAAGAAAGAATTTTTCTATTTTTTATTTTTTATTTTTTAAATATATATAAATATATATAGGACTCATAGATAAAAAGAACCAAGGAAATAACACGAAACCACACACTAACTTGAATCATACATTCTCCTCAATATAATTAAAGACGTATGGAAAAGACTTTGAGCCTATACGAACATAGGAAGAAACCATGGGTATATAAGAATACGCGTTAAGTTAAAGAAATCGTGCCATAAGTCAAAATAATATAGAGGGGCTTAATTGTAATTACTAAATAAATTGATTTTTAAAAAGATTTTACAAACATGCAAGATTAAAGAACATAAAATATTCAATAAAACAACTACAATTGCATTACCATTTCCATGTTCAAAATTCCACAAAATAAACTTAACAAAGGAAAATAGAGTTTTAAAAACTTATGATAAACCATCCAAAAAATGAAAATATCCCACATCCAACATGAAATAACAAAATATGCGTAGAAATCGGGACCATCAGAGGGTCCCGAAGAATTCGAGTCACGTGCATCGTATGGGTTCCTATAATGTCTCGTCATCTGTGCGTCTGGATCATGTTGGTGTAAATACTAGTCCCACATCATGCTCTAGTTCAATGAAAAATCTTGGAGCCACTCCAAATGGTCTCAGTCAAGGTGGGACTCTAGTATAGCCCACCTCATATGAGTCTCTTTCCATCTATGAAATTAAAGTGCCTAAAATGCTAGAAAGTGGGCATTGGTGAATATAAGATATTCCCCCTACACGGGAACCTACTTAACCCTGCTCATTTAATCTTCCTTGTCCGAGTCTTTTACCACTACCCTTGGGCTCTTCTAAAGTGGAGGATCTCCTCAGTAATAACCCAATAATATCTTGATATTTAATCTACCGAGAGGCTTTTTAGGCTTTGTCTTTTGGTTACTATAGTACTTGGGGCATTTGGCATCACGACATACAAAAGTTATCAATCGGGTAAAGGGGGAGAATAATTTTAGGCAAGTTCCTTTGCTGCAATGTGCATTTAATATAGGAATTAGTCGGGTAGATTGATGTTACCGAAATGATTGAGGAAGGAATTAAGAAAGGAAGCGTGCTTGTGACGAACTAGGAGCAATTGTTGGTCAATATGAAATCATTAACATTAATGTAATTAAGCATCAATAGAGGTTCTTACATGATAGCAGACTTGAACATCTTCTTTGTAAAAACTTAGCTAGGTGCCAAGTACTGAACTAGAGTATTAAAGTCAAAATTTGACTCATCATTTAGATTCATAAACTCTTTTGGATCTGCAAAACTTCCCATCCAGTGGGTCAAATCCTTTCTCATGAAAGTGATCCTCACTCCCCTCACGTATTTCTCATAATAGCCCCTATTTCATTTTACTTGAACCAAATAAGAATAAAACTAGCACAAATATCATTGATATATGGTTTTGGGATAAGAAAGGCCTCCCGTTTAAACTGGCGAAGAAGGGATAGGGCCTTGGGTAAGATGTCATCTAATACCTAAGAGTAATTGATGGATAATGGGCACTAGTGGGTTGCAAAGTATGATTAAACTAATATTTTCTTTCTCACATCGGAAACCTTCAAAACCATTAGGTGACTTACAATGGGTCGAGTTGAATTTCTCAAAGTCACCCATTTATACCTACAAAAAAATTGGTACAATAATGCAAATATAAGGATAATTAAAAGAATTATGAGGTGAAGATGGAAAATGGGATCCAATGAATCAAAGTGAGCAAAAAAAATTGATACTCATCCCAGTTGAGACCTAACTTGTGAAAACATGTGAAAATAAGTGAGAATCATGCAAGAATATGTTTAAAGTGAAGAACGAAGATTGGGTAGACAATTGAACATACACATGGTGTACAAAAATGTAATGAAATTGAAACAACATCCCCCTCATCCATGAAAAACTCAAGAACAAAGCAACAATGTGTTAATGGATGAATTTTTACAAAGAATATAGATTTAAAAATTATAAAAATAAGTTGGATAATAGTTCAGTAAGCATGGTGGTTCAAGTACCCCACAAGTGGGTGAAAACAATCCCAAAGATTCAATAAAACAATGAAAATCAACCCAATTACATTCAAGTCATCGAAAAACATAATAATCATGTAAAATTGTTCTAGTTTAAGGGAAAAAGTAGCATTGGAATGTTAAAATTTAGAATTTGGGACCAAAAACTCCAACACCCTCCACAAACTGTCAAAATGCATCCACTTACAACCCATCCACTTTCAACCAAATAGTACATAATCATCAACCAACCATACAAAATAAGAATGGAATTCAGGTCAATATGTGTATACTTGGTGATTATATTAAGAAATTAGTAAGAAATCATAAGTTGCAAGCCTATAGACAAGTTAAACCCAACAAACACAACAATCCATAGATTATGCCAAATACCCAACTAAAACATTAAAAAATCAGTGTAAATGAAAAGTATACATATCTTTAAATTTTTAAAGTGAAAAGAATGGAATTAATTTTCGATGGAAATGAAGAATGGAAAACTTGGGATTGAAATTTAGATTTTAGGGATGGTATAAATGAGATGAAGTGTGCAGTTAAAAGGGTAGGAGTGAAATGAATCAATGGCACCCTTTATTTTATTTTATTTTTAGAATACTGAAGCTCATAGTTGGAGGTGATAAGGGACCGATCGATAAAGCCTTGAAAATTATCCTAGGTATGTTAACAGTTAATAAAAAATAAAACCACCACAGGATGATCGGTCGATCGGGCTCACAGTAAAAATGGACACTACTTTGATTTCAAGGCAAACTCAAAACCACCAATTGACCGTGGTATTAGGTTCAGTCGACCACTTCTCTATTTTTGGCCAATTTTTATGCTTTGGAAAAAGGAACTCACAAGTATGGACGGGTAGGGAATGGGAAGGTTGAAGTACACATATGATGGTTAGCATAAGTAGATATAATATAGGTGTGAGAATGCACAATTACCAAGGCTTCGGAAAAAGGTAATACAAAAATAGAATAACCTGAATAGTTTATGCGGTACCCAGTGAGGGTATTATGATAGGGTCTTTGAGAGGGATATCATCAAGCTCGGGATTGAATCCCTCGAGTTAAGGCTTAAGAATTTTATTTTTCACCTTAGACAAGGTTTCGGTTCTCTAATTCACAATCTGTTATGTGATTGTAAACCTTTTGCACAATGAATGGTCCATTCCATCAGGCTTGTACTTTCCTAATAAAAAGGTGGAGGTGAGAACCATAAAGTAGGACTTTTTATCTCACCTCAAAGTTCTTTTGCACTCACCTTTTCTCATGAAAGGCCTTAGTTTTGGCCGTAAACATACGAGAGTTCTCATGTAGTTCGTTCCTCAAATCTTATAGTACATTGAGTTGCAACTGGCAAAGATATCTGCCTTCGATAATGTCAATATTGAGCCTTTTGAAAGTCCAATATGCCCGGTGCTCAAGATCTACCGAAAAATGACATGCTTTTCCAAATACCACCCGGTAAGGAGAAATCCCATGGTGTGTTTTATAAGTCGTTTGTGTGACACCCCACCTAATTAAATACCGGGTGATCAGTCCTTTATTAAATTATAATCAAGGTGAACGGTTGGTTCATTCTTAGCATCACTGTCGCAAAAATAATTTTTTCCAATTAAACACCCTAAATAATTAAGCTAAGTGACAAAACCATTTTTAAGACATCAATTTCCAAGTTTCATTTAAAACCAACATTTAAACTTTACATAATTCATAGTTTAAGAATCACTCAACAACTATACTGGAACATATAATCCAAACAATTTAAACATCCAACAAATAAATTCCAACTTTAAAACTTAAGGAAAACATCCTGGCAGTAATAAATCCCAAAGTATAAATACTATAAATAAACGAATCACAATCTCCGATAAAACAACTGGATAATGGAAAAGGGCGACACATGCCCAACTGGATAAAATAGTGATAGAAGTGGAATCAATAATGAGGTCGTCTAAGCAAGAGGCATGCAACTCCCACCTAAGCTGCAGCGCGTTCATTTCAAAGGATCCTATGTAAGACGCCCCTGTGGCTGGGCACCTGTAATATATACATATATATAGAAGATAGAAGAGAAAATAAGAAACGGGTCAGAGCCCGATTGTAAAAAGTTTAAAATTAGTTTAGCGAGTATTTAAAATGCTTACCAGCTAATGCAACCAACATATTAGTGCGTCACTCCCTTGAGAAATTCTCACCTCTCTTCTAATGTGCACACCTATCGCACTAATACTCCCAACAATTTAACTTATCTTATCTTAAGTTACTCATAAGATTTCATGCCGACAATTTCAATTGTTAAGGAAGTTAATTTTATTAAACAGTAAAGTTCTCACATAAGCCTCATTTAATTATAAAGTTTCTCAGTAACGCATCATACTTTTCAAACACTTGTTCCCAAGTTGAAATAATTATTCATTTCTTACTTACCATAGTCACAGTAGGTAGTTCCCAAATTCAAGGTTTAAATATATATATTAAATACTCATATAATATATATATATTCTAGCGGCACCCCACATAAAATTTATGGTGCGGGCCTACTCTGCTATCCAGTCCCCGTATCACTCGTACTAAGGGAAATAAAAGTTCGGAATCACTCTCGAACAGTATTAACACAAAAAACATACAAATTGAGGCGAAGCATAGTTCCAAGTCACTAAGAGGTCAACACATACCCTCACGTCTCTTAGGACCGTCTGACTATCGATCCGATAGCCTGTACCAGGGCTTCCTATGTTCTAGGGTACGAGTCAATATCCCCCATAAATGTCCCATTGAGATAAGACTGTCCCAGCGCGGTAACCTCAGGGATAGCAAGTAGCGCAGGCATGATTTTTACACGTATATATTATATGCATAAACACAGTCATATATGTATACTACTATTCCCATATCAAATTTAGGTACACTCTCACGACCCATAATTATTATAGTTATCCTTATTACTCATTATTAGGTTATCACGTATAACGGGTTGCCTCTTATTCTTATTTGTGGGATTATTCCAACTTACTACGTAACACTCGTGGATTCCTGTCTCTCCAAGTGTAATTTCAGTAGGTATTCATTTATATTTCAACGTAACTTCCTTACGAGTCTCACCCTTTAAACACATGTTCCCATTGTCCCTTATATGTAAAACACCCCCATGTAATGTTAATCTTGTCCCACATTAAAGATTCCATTTTTTTTAAAGTCCTACTAGTCTTCTTTATATTCCAAAATGTTCTAACATAAATATCCAAGAATGTCTAATCATTTAAATTGGAATAACTTATAAAAAGAGTAATGTGAGTTATACAGGAGGGGTCAATCGATCGATGGCAGGTGTTCGATCGATCGATGCATCGATCGATCGATGCTCTTGGGTCGATCGATCGATCAAGTAGGTATGGCGAATCTGCAGAATTTTTAGTTATGGGTTTCCTCTTCCAAAATCATCCAAAACAACATATTTGACTACCAAACTCCCAACCATTTATACTACAAGTGTTATAACCTCAAATAAGTGATATTATACGCCAGTCATGCGGATTCTCATCATGAATAACGAATTAAATGGGTCATAATCCATAAAAACATCAAGAACCCTAATATTTTATTTGTTTAGTTTCTTCCCATTCTTTTAACAGATTTCATACTCTTAATTTACTGTAATTTCGTGGTTCAATCTCTACATATGAATTGGGTTTCCAGAATACATCTACTACTCATACACCATGCGAATTCAAATCTCCAAAACAGGTTTTTCTTTCACAAAAACTAGTCCTAATCAATCCTAGGCTAATATTATTGGAGCATTAACTGAAATAGATCAAGATAGATACTTGCCTGAGAATTATTGGTTCAGATTTGTGGAGAGGTTGGTGTGGTTGTGATCCTCGTTGCGCAATCTAACATTTGACAGCGACGGCGGTGCAAACGGTGGAGTTCTTGGCCTAGAACTCCTTGGAAAGCCTCTCCTCTTCCTCTCCAATGTCCGTCTTTGGTTTATGGTGATTATAACCCTAGAAGATGAATCTTACCATCCGATATACCCTTAGAATTTTCGTGGGTTTTCATGCCCAAAAATGTAAAATGTCCAAAACGCCCTCCTGGGGTGTTAATTAGGCCTAAAAACGCTCCGAGACTCAAACTAAACCCCCTGGTACATTATTTTGACTATCTCGACCCTTCCGGACACATTGACGCACTCAAAATAACCATATGGATGACTTATAATTTATTCACTTTTAATAGTCCGAATTTAATCTCGACACGAAACAAGCGCGTCCCGATAAATTTCCAAAATTATCAATTTAAATTCTCATGACAATTTTACTAAATTTAATTACACCACTTACTTTACCCATAAAGTAACTTACAACAAAATAATTACTAACTCTCATCACGCTAGTAAGTATTTAAATGATTTTTTGGATTAATATTAAATTAATATCTCTAATTAAATTTAATAAATCTTCTGAAAATTAAAAGTCATAAAAATACGGGGTATTACAGTTTGATACGCCCAAAGCGCGTCGGTTAGCCTATATGACCAATCCTTAGTTAAAGGGTCTATGGTCTTTTCTATAATCCCTTTTGTCTCCATATTATCTAATTCCTCTTGGATGTTTGTTTATGGGTGATATGTGGTGGAGACCTTATGGGTGACCCTATATTACAGCGTCAAGGAAGCCAATATTTCATTGCTAAAATGAATGCCTTAGTCATTATTGATTGATTTAAGCATGCTGAACCGAGGCAAGATGTTCTCGTTTAAGAATTTCAACACCACTTGCGCATCTTTGAAAATGGCGGGCTAACAAAAATCGCAATGTAAAATTTTGAAAGCTATTTTTAGGATGAAAAATATCCTCTATATGCTTCATTATGGAAAAAAAACAATGTAAGGACAAATTTTCAAGTGTGTCAATTTGTATGAAATTGACGTAATTTCAGACAAAAATTGTTTGATTCATAGATATATTTTTACTCGTCAAAATTCCTACATAGTCTATAACGTGTTGTATTGAAGACATAGCAGACAAGCTTCAAAGATATATCATGTCATATTTATTGCTGCACGTTTCACATCTTCATATCATATTGCATTACAAGATACTTTCAGTTATGAATGCATAATGTTTATGGGACTCAGAAAATGTTTTAAGGATGTTATTTTGATTAAAAATGATTTTAAAATATAAAAAATGATTTTAAAATATAAAAAATGATTATGAAAGGTTTTAACCTCATTTATTTTGATATAAATACTGTTTAGAGTCGTATGGATCCTTCACTTATGATTTGGAGGATCAAATGGCATTTGATGTCATTCAAACGACATCTCAATGTCATTCTAACGACATGGACAAATCGTTCAAACGAAATAGGGATATAATTCTAACGACGCGTCTACTTAACTTTTTTATTTAAGGCGAATTTTGCTCAGAATTTCAATGTTTGCAGAACTAAAATACAGAATATAATAGTTATGTTTCTCTGCACTTGTTTTCTAATGATTTCCAAGATAAAACCATCCTTTATTTTAAAAGACCTAAGCTTTCATACAAGTGTGCCATAGATATCTTGTTTGTACCATTAGATTTTGTTCATCTTTGTTGAACATTTGTTTCGTCGAGTTTTTCGATGAAGAAGTAGTGGACTCCGTGTTTCGAATCATAGACGTTGCCAAAGATGCAACAGTGGATACCGAGATACATATGGACTCGTGTGTTATGGACGTGACATGGAAGGACTTCTGCGTTACACAGTGGAGGAGAGGTTGAAGCATAGAAGAGAGTCAAGGCTTTTGGGGTATCTAGTTGTTGAGTAATTCTATTGTCTGTACTTTGTAAAATCATATCATAGTGATTGTCTGGCTTGGGTCGTCCGAGGTTTTTTCTCTTAGTGGTTTTCTCGTACATCGGCGTTGTGTGTTTTGTGAACTTAGTTTATTTTACTTGCTTAATCACACTAGATACATTTTTTAGGATTAACAAGATAAAATTAGGTTAAGTAAAATTGGATCACAAAATTCGTGCATATTAAAATTGAAAAAGTTTGTTTTTGAAAAAATAGTTTTCACCTTACGCACATAAAAAAAAGGGGCCTCAAAATTGGTATCAGAGCTAGAAACATTTTTTATTTTGCAGATCCTCGTGTTTGTGCTTTTTGTTTGTTGTGTTTGTTTATCACTCTTAGTTTTTTTTCTCTAGATGGATTCTCAAAGTTTTGACGAATTAAATCTTTTGAATTTGAAGTTTGCAAAACGCATTGAAATAATTAAAGAAGAAAATTCTCATTTTAAATATATGATTGAATATTTGCAAATGTTTCAAACTCAAAGAGATATCATTCGAGAGAAGTTTGTGGCTTTGTATGATGACTTTAATTCTTTTAAATTGGCAAAGGAAGATAGTGAGAATAGAGTCCTTGTTTTAGAAAAAGAGTTAGAGGACTTTAAGAAATCTAGGTTTTGTGTCATTCAAGAAAGTGTTTTATAAATGAATTTAAGGCACGTGAGAAGACTCGTAGAGACAAGTTTTCTCACATTGAGGGGGAGTGAGATAACCTTCTAGGGGTAATAAAAAATTTAAAGAAGGATTCCCTAAAATTTGAGGGGTCTAATTCTTTGCTTGAATCCAAAGTTTTGAAGGTGAAATATGATTTAATCGATTTAAGTAATGATGGTAGTGGATTATCTAGTTCTAATGCTTCGAATGTTAAATTCAAGACCATAGTTTGTTTTTTAGCATCAACCACATCCAAGGTTGTTTGAAAAGGTCAACCCAAAGGTCCCATTCCTCGTCTTGTTTACACATGTTCATATTGTGATAGGAAAGGTCACCTTAGGCATTTTTTCTATGATCTTATAAAAGACCCTAGGAAGTTTAAGTTTAGTGTCTCATCGGTTCCCAAAACCCATCTAGTTAGGTATACACCTCTTTGGGTTAGGAAATCTGTTTTGGAGATGTTAAATGCTAGGTTGGTTGATTCTCACATGCTAGAACATGATGCTTCACATGTTATTTCTTATGGATGATTGTGTTAGTCATGTTTGTCATACGCTAGTCTTTACTTCATGAAATATATCTTTCTAGTGTTATGACATGTGTATCTCTTTGTATTATATCTTTCATTTATTTGAGTCTTATTGGTAAATACAAAAAGATTTTTGATTTCATATATTTTTGAAAAATCCAAAAAAGATTTTTGGTTTCATATATTTTTAAGAAAATACAAAAAGATTTTTATTTTTGAGTCAAAAATAGTTTTTGAAAAACATAAAAAGATTTTTAATTTATTTTTGTGTCATGAGTTTACACGTTTGATGTGGCATATTGGTGTGCTTGGACCACATCATTTCATTATACATGTGGCTAGGAAATTTGGTCATGATTATAGATGCTTGGACTAATCTTAACCATTGATCAATGGGGTTGTTTCGAAGTTGATTTGCACTTGGATTCGATTTTGTGTATATGCCATCGCACACACATGCACGAGTTTATATGAATGTTTAACTTCTCATGAATATTTGAGTTTGGTAACACATTATCATATTAACTTTGTCATCCATGCGTAATTAGACTTACGAGGAAGTGCGCATGTAAGAACCATTTATCGTGAGGATTGGTATTTCTTAAATTAAAAACAATGATGAGTGTTCACGGGAAAGGGCTGCGAGAGAATAATAATCTCGTTGTAAAATCCACCATTTAAAAGAGCCCAAGAAAAAAACTAATGCAATAAAAAGAAACATATGCTGAGAATAGGTCCAATAGGATTTCTCTAAGGTGAGAAAAGTAGAAACCTCAAAGATCTTGAAAAAGAAATATGAATATATGAGGGCGTTTGGATGGAAATATAATAGCGGGTTTGCACCATGAATCTTAATGTTGAAAAAAACATGTTATGATGCTATTATTTGAAGAATCATAAAATTTTCGAATTTTTGTTCATGATCTTTGTTTTGATCATTTAGCTCAATATATAAATGGTCACGTATATCTAAAACTAAGTTTAATGACATTTAGCTATCAATTATAGCTTCTTGACCGTTTCGCTGTGTCTAAGTTGTGATTCGTTTGTTATAGATCATGCCCACTCATTCCATATCCATGTTTGGGAACATTGATACTATATTAGCATGTAACTCATATTGTATTTATTTGGATACTTTTCTATTTCGATTATGTTTTTCTATTGTTTCGTATTTCCAATTGTTGTTTTCATCAAATTTCTTCACTGGTAAAATCTTGCATATTTTTAGAGATGGAAACAAAAGTTTTTGAAGTCGTTCAAATGACTTCTAGAAGTCATTCGAACGATATGTCCAAGTCGGTCGAAGACTGAATCGAGCGACCTAAGAAACGAGGGGCATTTAATGTTAGGTATGGTCATTAGATAGTTTCATCGCGCGACGTGATACTGTTTCATGTCATTTTTAGATTGTTTTAAACGACATGACTTAGTCGTTTTAACGATATGGAAATGTCGCTCAAACGACCCAAAGAGGATTTTTGAGTTTTCTTTATGATTTTGTACTTGCTTCGTATATATGATGATATCATACTATTTTGGTACATCTAGGTTGTTTTGGATAGTTTCATGTAGTCGATATTGATTATTTGAGTTCATGTTTACACTGCATTCATTCGTTTATTCACATCATTCTTGATATCGATGATTTCATATTTGTGACTGTTTGCTAGCTACGATTTGGTATCTTCTGATTACTATTATCTGGTTATACTTTGTTTATCTAGATATGCTTCATGTGATTACTTGATTCTAGATACAATGATTGTTTGTTTATCTTTTTCTCTGGTTGTTTATTCGAGATAAAAAGGGAGATAGATAGTATATGATATAGGGGAGTTTGTTTATTTGTTGAGCACATATGTTTTAGATTGGTATCATTTTGTTTACATATTAGTATCACTGATTTGAGCCTTATTGAAAACCGTGTATACAAATTGATATCATATGCTCACATGTTTAACAAATGGGTTGTTTTTCAAATTGGTTTTTATATCAATTATTCCTCCATACTTCACTAGGTATTTGTCCATTTCAAGTGTGTAGGTATTCTTCAGTGATTTGAGATTTTATGACGACATCACATTGAGATATTTCATGATGTCGTACCTATATATAATAGTTCTTGTCCTGTAATTTTTTATTTCGGGTTCTATGGGATGGGATTTAGGTGTCAAATCGATTAGCGGGTCGGCTTAAATTTCACTATTTTGGTTTTTGTCCCAGAATAGTCAAAGGGGGAGATTTATAAGGAAAAATTTCCAACTGTGTCAATTTGTATGTAATTGACTTAATTTCAGAAAAAACTTATTTGAGTCATAGATAGATTTTCACTTGTCATGATTCCCACATATTATATACCGTGTTGTGTTGAATGCGTAGTGGCCAAGCTCCAAAGATATATCATGCCATGTTTGTTAGTGCACGTTTCATGTCTTCATATCATATTGCATTTTGAGATACTCTCAGGTATGAACGCAAAATATTTATGAGACTCGAAAAATGTTTTAAGAATGTTATTTTGATTAAAAATGATTTTGAATATAAAAACGGATTATAAGAAGTTTTAACTTAATTTTTAATGAGATAAACATTGTTTAGATTCATATGGATACTTCCCTTATGATTTGGAGGATTAAATGACATTTGATATCGTTGAAATGCAATCTCATTGTCGTTCAAACGATATGGCCAAGTCATTCAAACGAGATAGTGATATCTTTCTAAAGACTCGCTGACTTAACTTTTTTATTTAAGGCAAATTTTTCTCAGAATCTCGAAGTGTGCAGAACCAAAATATAGAATAGAACAATTACATTTTTCTGCACTTGTTTTCTAAGGGTTTCAAGGCTAAAACCATCCTTATAGTTTAACAGATCTAAGCTTTCATACACATATTCTATAGAGATCTTGTTTGGACCATTGCAGTTTGTTCATATCTGTTGAACATTTGTTTTGTCTAGTTTTGTGATGAAGAAGCGGTGGACTCCATGTTTTGAATCGTAGACATTGCCAAAGCTTCATCAGTGGTACCAAGATACACGTGGACTCGCGTATCTAGACCTGGCATGGAAGAACTTTTGCATTGCACTATAAAGGAGCGGTTGAAGCATATGAGAGCATCAAGGCTTATGGGGTATTAAGTCATTGAGTAAATCTATTGTCTATACTTTGTAAAACCACATCATAGTGATTGTCTCGCTTGGGTCATCTGAGGTTTTTTCCTCAGTGGTTTCCTCATATAATTGTGTGTTTTCTGGACTTGGTTTATCTTACTTGCTTAATCACACTAGATACATGTTTAGGATTAACACGCTAAAATTAGGTTAAGTAAAATTGGATCACAAAATTGGTGCATATTAAAATTAAAAAAGTTTGTTTTTGAAAAAACTGTTTTCATCTTAAGCACATAAGAAAAAGGGGCATACAAAAAAGATAATAGGGATCTCATTTTTTAGGACACATTTGCGAATGGTTTGGTCTGAACAATGTTTAAACTTGTATGGGTCATCAAAAAATAATGAACAAGCCAAACTCAAAAATCTTTCCTTGTCTTGGGCTAAGAAGTATGGTGCATAGGACTCAGTAACAAGAAAGTTAGCAACATCGATAAACCATGGCGAAGTTGAAACGACCACGAGTTTCTCATCCAGGAATGACTCTTGGATAGGGATATGATAGATATGATTGTGATCAAAGTTAATTTAAGATAAATGATCTGCGAGTACATTTTCCACCCCATTATTTACTTTAATCAAGAGTTCGGACTCTTCGAGGATAAGCTTCCAACGTATGAGCCTACTCTTGGCATCCTTTTGGGAAAGAATGTAATTAAGAGCGGAATGTTCGGTGAAGCAAACTATGGGCGATCCTACCAAGTAAGCCCAAATTTCATCTAATGCGAATGCTATGGCTAGAAATTCCTTCTCCATTGTGAAGTAGACCATTTGAGTCTTAACAAGCATACGACTAGCATAGTATATCATGTGAGGTTTCTTATCCCTCCATTGACAAAGCACCGCCTATTCGGTATACTCACTTGTATCACACATGAATTCCAATGGAAGGGTCTAGTCGAGTGATTACATAATGGGGTCCGTGGTCAACATAGCTTTTAACATACTGAAGATTCTTGGGATGCCTCACTCCACATAAATGGAGCGTCTTTAGCAAGAAGACTGTACATTGGGCACATGATCGAGATAAAATTATAAATGAAATGTCGATAAAAATTGGCATGACCAAGAAAAGACATCACATCTTTGAGGTTTTTAGGACCAAGAAGATTGACAATAATATCAATCTTAGCCTTGTCAACTTTCATACCATAATTGGAGACAATATGTCCCAGGATGATCCCTTGTGTCACCATAAAGTGACACTTCTCTAGTTAAGAATGAGGTTTTTCTCAACGCACCTAGATAACACCTTTACAAGTTTAGCTAGGAATCCTTCATAAGAATTACTGAAGACACTGAAGTCGTCCATGAAAACCTCAACAATGCCTTCGACCATGTCACTAAATATGCTAAGAATGCACCATTAAAAAGTTATCGGTGCATTACAAAGCCCAAAAGGCATTCTCTTAAAGGAAAAATTGTCATGCAGACAAGTGAACACGATTTTTTCTTAATATCCAAGGGTTGTGAAAATTTGTTTGTAGCCTGAATAACCATAAAAAAAATAGTAATAGTAATGCCCAGATACCCTTTCGAGAATTTAGCCAAGGAAAGGTAATGGAAAGTGGTCTTTCCTCTTAATCACACTAAGATTTTGATAGTCAATGCAAACATGATAGCCGGTTGGAACGCGAAAGGATACAAGATAACCCTCTATGACATCCGATGTCTTTAGCACAGATTGCATCGGTCTCACCCATTCACCCAAAAAAATTGAATAGATTATCCCCCCCATCAAACTTCTTTATTACCTCCCCCATTGCCACCTTGATCGTGTTTGGATTTAATTATCCTTGCATTTGATGGGTAGTTTTGGAGTCCTCTTCTAAGTAAATTTTTGGCATGCAAATGGAGGGATTGATCCCTTTTAAGTTAGATATGCACAATCCTATATTATTTTTATTCTTTCTCAACTCCTTTAGAAAGGGCTACTCTTGATAATTGTCAAGGTTCGCCGCTATAATCACAAAAAAAATGTTCTCACCCCTAAGGAAAACATATGTAAACTCCTTTGGCAAGGTTTTGAGCTTAATATTAGGCATTGAAACATTTAATGGGCAGGGAAAAGAGTCACATAGGGGTAATTTCTCAAAGTGTGAGATACATAAAGTCTTTGATAACCCCCTTATTTTCATCATTTGTGAGTTCTCTTTAACAATCCCTATCATTTTTACCATAATCAACATCTTCATTCACCACCTCAAAGTACTCAAGTGCATTACACAGTCCAGTAACTCCCCATTTAGGGAATATTAATTCTCATCAAGGGCATGTTCATAGCCTTCCTCATTGATGAGAAAATCTCTATCCAAGGAGTTTTCAATACACGCCTCTAAAGGATCTCTAAAATGAGAGAGGTCAAAATATTCTTGGACAAGAGTTCCAATGCAGGCCTTCATTTCAACCGCTTCCTAACTATCATCAAAACTTTGGGGTTTCTTAAGGAGGTTAAACATGTTAACCTCAATCATCATATTACCAAAAGATAATTTCATCACCTCGTTTCTACAATTAATCTTTGAATTAATGGTAGAAAGGAATGATCGGCCAAAAATGATTAGAATTTGAGATATGCCTATTGGTATGGGTTGAGTGTCCAAAATAATGAAATATACCGGGAATTAAAAGGAATCAACCTGGATAATCACATCCTCCATAACTCCTTGTGGTACCCTAATCGAATGGTGAACTAATTATAAATTGACGGGAGTCTCGTTAATCTCATTGAGATTTAACTTGAGATACACATAATAAGGAAGCAAGTTCACACTTGCACCTAAATCAAGGAGGGCATGATCTATTTTAGAATCCTCAATTATGAAAAAAACGGAGGGGCAACCCATGTCCTTGAACATTGGAGTGATCTCATTGGTCATGAATGTGATTGCTTGCACCATCATGTACGCCTTTTTTCACACATTTTGTATTCATTTTACCTTGCACAAGTCCGTCATGAAGTTAGCATACTTTGTCACATGCTCAAGTGCCTTACGGAGGGGAATATTCATAATCACTTGTTTGAATAGTTAAAAAAAACATACTCAGAGGCCTTAGTAACTTTTTCTTCGAGCCTTTGTGGAAACGGGATTGGAATGGGACTAATTGGATCCTTTAAAAGTATAGTCTCGTCATTCTCTTTGGGGATGTCATCGGGAATGTGCAGTTGCATATCGTTTGGAGCAATAAGTTTTCCTTTAGGAGGAGTGTAAATGGGTTGTTCTGATAAAGGCCTCACAACTTTATTATTCACCTCTTTGCCACTCCTAAGGGTGGTGATACCTTTCTCGTTCTTGGTTTGTGATGCGCTCGGATTAGAACTCTTAATAATTAATTGACCCCACAGATTGGGTTGAGCTTGTGCCTGTAAAAGTTGTCTCACAACTCCTTGAGAATTTTGGACCAATTGAATAAGATATGTATGCGTTTCTTGGATAGTTCAGACCATTTGTGAAATAAATTTCTTAAGTTAGGTGAACTTATGGAGATTGGCATATTACTCCTCGTTTAGTCTTATTTGAGAAGGAAAATATGGACTGAGGTGAGGAGGTCCCATCGAAGGTTGTTGCGGTTGTTGATACAGAGGATGTAGATGTTGATGGTATTGAGGAGATGGTTGTTGATATTACGGAGGTGGAGGTGGAAACGGGCCTTCAAATCCCTAGGGTGGTGAAGTTTGGTCCTTCCATCTCAAGAGAGGGTGTATCGTACTCCAACTTGGATTATATGGAGGATTATTGGGATCGTTGGGGATATTTGGACAATAATTTTTATACGCAATTATCACATTTGCGTTCTCTTGCAACTGGATCTTAATACAAGGGGGTGTGGGACACTCTTTCGTTCGATGGCCAATGTGGTCATATATGATGCACACAACCTCCTCCATGACTAAAACCTTTTGAACAACTTACGTGTGAGGGGATTGTTGTGTAAGTTGGAAAGAATCGATCCTATTACATAATTGATCATATTTGTTTTGCGCATATCAATATCCTTTAGGATAAATACACATTGGGTTTACCCTAAAAGGGTGGTCTTTTCACAGCCAATTCACTCAAAAGGATTTATGGAATCCCAACCCCGAGAGGTCTTTTAAAAAAACATCAAATGGGCCTAATCTTCCTCGCCACTTAATTCAAGTAAGCTACCTGACATATCATTTTGATCAATTGTTTTGTTAATGGGTTTAGTTAATCATGGAAAATAGAGATTAATCCCATTTGGTCAAAGTTGTGGTGGGGGAAAGACTGCTTTAGTGAGTTGAAATGATCCCAACACTTGTCAAATGTCTCATGATCATATTGTTAAAATTTTTTAATTTGGTTCATAAGAGCATTCGTCTTGTGTGTGGAAAAAAATATTTTAAAAATAGGTCTTGAAATTGTTGCCAATTACCAATAAAATTGGCTGGAAGAGTGATTAACCAATCCTTTGATTTATCTTTAATGGAGAAAGAAAAAATCTTAAGTCACACAAGCTGTAAACCTTTTCAAAGTCTCATACTCCATTCCATTAAAGGAAGGAAACAAATTTACAATGCCATTCCAAAGGTGGTAATTCTCGTGGTTAAAGGGGAACGTGATGCACCCGGGGGCTGTGACCGACTTCAGGTGGAGGTAGTCACCAAACGATTGATGTACTGCGGCAATACCATGGGGTATTACATGATTATACTCAATTTGAGGTTCGAAGGATTACCCCAAGGGTGGTGTACTAGGATAAGGTGATATAGATGGAAAATATGTCTGAGAAGGCATTGTATTAAGTGTAAAGTGATGTTGGCATGAAGCCCTCGAATTAGTGAATGGATTAGTCAATCCAGAAGTTGAGTTAAATGGTAAGTATTCTCCGTCAAAATGTTGGTTCGAGTTATTGATCATTTGGACAAAGAACCTAAACTTCAAAACAACAACAGCTCAAACAATCAAATGAAATAAGGCTTATTAACAAAGAGCTAAATTAATATAAATGTTACAATAAATTTCTCGGCAACGGTGTTAAAAACTAGACTTACCTAAGATATTGTATAGCGCACATGTATGCTAAACATGAGTGTAGTATAAAACCCTGTAAGATTAGAGTTGATTTTTACAAGGAATTATATGAAGCAATGTAGATATTCTTTTAGTTAAAATTTAAAAAGAAAGAGATAAAAATAAAGAAAATGATGATTTGTGTTTCGAAAGATGTAACGAACCAAGGTGAACAAAAAATTAAGGGGAACATTTTTGTAAAGACTATTGAAGTTGGCGAGATTTATACTACAGATGAAAATGGAGTTCAATAAAAGGTCGAGTAACAATCATACATGAAAAGTGTCGAGTAACATTTTCTTACCTTGGACTATCACAAACTAAATGGTTCTTACGATTAAATCACAATCAAATGAGAATAAAATATTATTTTCAATAATCATGAATGAAAAGTGTCACCCAAACAAGACGAAATGAAGATTTCAATATCTTATCGGACAAATGCGTTGATATTGGAGTAAAGTCTTAAACACAACCCTTACATGATAAGAGAAGTTAAAATCATAGGAAACTCCAGTATCAACACATATACCCACTTATAGGATTCAAAATCCAAACCTATCTAGAAGTGCAATCATCTACGGTGGGTTTTTGATCCCAAACCAAATAACTTAAATACTCATACTAATAACAATCCAAGCACACAAAGTGAGATTAACTAAAGGGAAAAAACCATTAAAAGCTATAATTTAACACACAATAAATATATTGATCATCAAGAGAGTATTAATTTCCAATAAAACCATGTTTGAATACTTATAATGAAGTAAATGAAGAGAGAGAAGCTAGGAAATGCAATAAACCCTAGGGGAGAGAAGATAGACAAAAGTTGTAAAAATCTATCTTCTATTCTCTAAAATAAGATAAAACCAATATAATTTACAAAGAAAATCCACTTGATACTTATAGAAAGCGGAATCAAAACAAAAATCGAAACCAAAACCTTGAAACCAAAATAAGAAATCGAGTATTTGATAGGAGCAGTCGACCGATGGATTTGGACCGATCGACTGCTAGATGAGAAACAAGACCCTGATTCTAGTCGTAGGCAAAACCAACATGACTTATTGACTGTTGGGTTTGTAACAGTTAATCGGTTCCCTATATTTGGGATAATATTCTCTTCAATTCTAGCACAGAAGGACTTCAGGAAAATAGTTATAACTTGATCATTAGGAACTGGTTTAACGTACCATCGGTGGCTACTCTAAGATAACTCAGAGCGCTTCAACTTTCGTCGAGTTTGGGCACAAATCTCGAAGGCATAAATGATTAAAATGACAACGATGTTGCGTAATGCGTTGAAACTTTCCGAATAGGAAACAATCGCATCGTTTATCATTTCAATACCAACAAAATCTCAAATAAACCTTACAAAGAATATGTATAATGAGAACAAAGGTTATACAGTATAAGTGCTCAAATTGTGAATTAAAGACCATAATTTTCTAGAATGCATAAGTAAAACAAGAGATAATATACAATATTTGTGACTAATCACCCAATATAAAAAAGATGGAGATCACCCTTTGAAAAAATCTACAATCACCACCATTTTGCATGAAAATATGATAAAATTAAGGTTTTTAACTAGATAATGAAATTTTTAAGGTCGCAATTAAAACTACCCTAAAATCCAGGAATTCATGAAATCTTATTCACTAATTTCCATATATCCAAGAAGTTCAGACTTAAGATGGCCTTGAGAATAGGCATAATCATATAGCTACTTATGTAAAACAAGCTCTTCATTTTTTTTTTCTGCAAGTGAATACATGTGATATATTCACATAATCTGTCTATATAATCATTTTGTTGAGTTTGGAGGGAAATAACCATTTTAGTTTGGCACCTAAGTTTACCTCAACATCCATATTGTCATTTGACTCACTTATATTTACTTCTCCTAGTTCTCTAAAAAAAACTGACAAGGGGTTGAGATTGAGTCATTAAATGTACTTTGAAGTTATGTTTAAAATTTTGAAACTATGGGTTTATCAATAAAATATATCCCAAACCTTGGGGATAGATATTCATTTTCTCAATTAAGTTAATATTGAACAGCACATTTAATTAAGCAAATGAAATTGTATGAAATATTTAATTTTCATTAATATAAAAATTATCTAATTTAACCCCCTTTTGGGGTTAACATTATTTAAGTCTTCGCAAAACAAAAAGGTTTTCTTTATTAAGTGCTATTCATCCCCTAAACATTTTGAAGACCTACTTCCGTGGAAGATTTTAAAATTATAACAACATCCATTAGAAATGTTTGTAATGATTTCATTTTCAACTTAATAATATTAGAGCTTGGATTTGGCCTAGGTGAAATTTTATCTTATCTAAGGAAAACCATCTTGGATATTCGAATGGAGATTTCTATGGACTTGACCATCTCATGCAAAGCGATTCGTGCTTATGATTGATAATGTAAACGAAGTGGATCACTTATTAATATTAGGATTGAAAGTAATAAAGTTTTTCAAGTTCTATCTTGAGGTGTGGATGCAAGTGAAAAAATTGTATATTGAGCCATAATAAAAAAACAATCACGTGACCATTATATCTTCTCTTATCTCTTTACTTTGAAGTATTTATGTAGATGTTATGTGTGTGATTTACGTCACCTATACTTTCTTCAATCTGACACATTAATTAAACATAAACGTTTATTTAAATAAGAACACATTTCTTTTATATTCAAATTCAAGAATCTCTTTTATTAAAGTTAAAATTATCTTTAACATAATATTAATGATTAGTTTATCACAAATTTTAATTAATCAATAAAGTTTTTAAAAACCTAATTCGTCACTTCTTAGGTATTTTCGTGCAATATTGGTAATATAGCTAGGGCTATTTACGAAGGGCTTAATAACCTTAGAGATCAACTATTATTTTATTGTGCTCCTAATGTAATCTTTCTAAATGATATTCTATTTTGGTAAAAATTATTTAGAAAATATATAAAATGTTTATGACTGTTATCTTTTAAAAAGGATCGGGTTGTTTTTCATAAAAGAAGATTATACTTTATATGTTATTAAAATTTATATGTTTCAGTTGTGATATATATATATATATATATATATATATATATATATATATATATATATATATATATATATATATATATATATATATTTTGTTATAGGATAACCGTAGGCTTATGCCTCAGTTTGTACTTTTATGACTTTGTGGATGAAATATACATTTACATAATCTAGTAAAGTTTTAGTGATATTATATCTATTTTTATTCCTTTATATAATCACATCAACTTATATAATTCATGTTTTCGATTATACATGAATTTATCAAATTGAGATGTTTTTCCAATCATGATAATATCTTATATCGCATTTATATTGATAATATAATAAATTTATATGGATAAATCAAAATTCTTTAGATAGTGAGAATATCTATGTCTCACATACTTAGTTGGAAATGTTAGTATGTGTTTAAATTATGAAAATGAAGTCTTAGTTGTGATATAATGCAAAAATACATTAAATATTTTATACATATATTTCAAATTAAATATGATCTTTATCGATTTTATATATGTTAGAAGATTTCCCTTAAAATATTTTTAACATAAGAATAATTTATGACAATATTTCCATATAGTTTTGGCATGACTCATTACTTATTACTTCTTAAATTACTAGGAGGGGGAGGTTTTTTAGGTAAGGAATAAAAAATGATCTCTTTTTTTATATGTGAATTATGATGTGTACAAGTTGATTTTCTTTATTTAATATGCATAGTGATATATTTGTGTGAGAGATATATTATGATTTATTAATCTATATACTTGATCATATGTAACAATTCTCCAAAAATTCTTATCATGCTCTAATTGGCATATCATGCTCGTCTATGTCATAATACCATTATTCTTATTATAGTTAGAAATTTCATACAATGTCCATTATTTTTTTTGTCAAACGAAGATCTTGGTTCTATATTTGTTGCATTAGACTTGTGGGTATTTGTTGACGCATCTCCTTGGGATTGAATTGAATTTATCATGGGGAGTTATGGCTTCATGCCACAATAATAAATTATTGAGAATTTTTTACTCTATCATTAAAAGGGATATTATCAAAGATAAAAATCACTTTCTTGTTAAATGAAAAAATATATCAAACTTCGCAATTCAAGGTATCTCTTATGTGAAAACTTTTTTAAAGATTTTACCATGGTTTATCCCAATATCCTTATCAATATATAATCCTATTAATAACCTCCAGATTTAATAATTCTTATCTTATAAAGTTTATATATGCTTGTTATGGTAATTTGAAAGATTAATTTTGATGATTGTCTTGATAAATAAATTAATTGATTATTATTTTAATCATTCCTTGAATCTTACATTAAAAAGGTTGGGAAATTCATGTACAATTGAGGAAAAGTTAATCTCATCTACCTTTAAACATAATGAGTGTGGTATTCACATGTTCACACCTATCGAAAACATCATATTTTGGTATATGAACTATTTCCTATTAATCAATGCTTGTACATTTTTAGAATTACACTTTATATGAATATCTAAAATTCGGATATATTCCATGGTTTTTAAAATTTACTATGTGCACATGCCTTCAGTTTATATCTTTACGAATGTTATGCTGATCGTTCATTTTTCTGATTTGTGCATTGATCATAAATATACACCATTTCTATACAAATTTATTGAATAAAAATGATTATATCATCGATGTTGATGACATGACTTTTTTAATGTCATTAGAAATATGCTCATGTCTATCATTTGATTACACAATAGTTTTCATATGAAATTAAGGTTATATTCATATGATTACTTATATGGTCTCAGATGCTCATAATTATTAAAATGTTGCAAGGAAATATATTATGATCTTATTTCATGTAAGGAGGAAGAAAATATTAAATTAGGTGAAAGTATTCTTTTATCTTAGTATATTATATTATTTCAATTAGTCTCACCAAAGACATGAAAATAATTTATTGGTATGTGAAATTATTGCAATATTTATTTTCAAATGTGATGGCTTTCTTTGAGGAATTCCATGATAGGGGTTATTTTGTGTCCAGATTAAACGCAACCTTTATCACTTTGATTTCTAAAAAAGGGGGTTCGATTGATATCAGAGATTTCAAACCGATTAGCTTAATAAGGAGTGTGTATAAGCTTCTTACAAAAGTTTTGTCTTTTCGTCTTCGTAAGGTCATCGACCCCCTTATATCGGAGTCTCACAACGGTTTCATTGGTGGTATGCAGATCCTCGATGAAGTTTTAGTGGCTAATGAATGTGTTGAGTCGAGGTTGTGTAGTGGGTTGCCTGGCATAACGTGTAAGTTGGATATCGAGAAGGCGTATGATCACGTAAATTGGGAGTTTCTTATTTACCTTATAAAGAGGATGGGTTTCGGGGATCGGTGGTGTCGGTGGATGCGGAGGTGTGTCTCTACGGCCAGATTCTCAGTTCTGATTAATGGTGTTCCAGAAGGATTTTTTCCAAGTTCTCGTGGGTTGAGGCAGGGTGATCCGTTGTCTCCCTTTTTATTCATTTTGATCATGGAGGCTTTTAATCGAATGATGGGTCGAGTGGTAGAGGCGGGGCGGATTAGGGGTTTTAATTTTGGTACTCCTACTTTTGAGGTGATTTCTGTGTCCCACCTTATGTTTTCTGATGACGCGATTATCTTTTGTGATGCTAATCGAAGGCACATTCGTTCCCTTAAGCTTCTGCTTATTTTCTTTAAGGCTGTTTCAGGGTTGCGGATTAACAGGGGGGAAATGTGAGATCATTCCGATATGGGGTAGGGGTGGATGGGGGTTTAGTTTGCTTTAAACATAGTCTTGTTGGATGGGAGGTGGAGAGGCACGAAAGATAGTCTATGTTATATAAATGGTTTAGTTTGCCAATTAAGGAGGGGGGGGGGGGTGAGAAAATTGGGGGTTTAGTTTATGGGGGTTTATAGTCTATGGGGGTTTAGTTTATAGTCTATGGGGGTTTAGTTTGCTTTAAACATAGTCTATGTAATATAAATGGTTTAGTTTGCTTTAAACATAGTCTTGTGGAGAGGCACGAAAGATAGCTTTAAACATAGTCTTGTTGGATGGGAGGTGGTATGTATGCCAATTAAGGAGGGGGTGTGAGAAAATTGGGAGATTTTAATAGGGCTCTCCTAGGAAAATGGCTATGGAGATATCCTCAAAAAACCAACAAACTATGGAGACGTGTTGTTGAAGGCAGATGGGGATCCTGTCATCTGGGATGGAGGCCGGCGGGGGAATATTTAGCTCATGGAGTGGGTTTGTGGAAACATATTATGAAAGGGTGGGAGGTGTTTGCGAGACACGCGGAATTTTCCTTAGGGAAAGGGGATAAGATTAGGTTCTGGAAAGACAAATGGGGCACGAATGGGACTATTCAGGATCTTTTTCCAGGGATGTTCAATATAGGGCGGAATCTGGATGGTTTAGTGGCTGATTATGTCTATGTTAGCGCAAATGAAATATCTTGGAGGCCACAGCTTAGGAGAAGGCTGTGGGTCTGGGAGCTACATGAGGCAAATTTGTTCGTAGAATGGCTGAAAGCGGCTCCTTGTCCGACTCTCAAAGAGGATTCAATGAGATGGAAGGGGGGAGGGACAAGTGTTTTTTTGGTTTGCAGTTTCTATGGGTCATTGACGAGTGGGGATTCTCTGGCTCGTTTCCCCTTGAAGAAGATATTAATAGTTAAAGCACCGCCTAAGGTCAAGTCTTTCGTATGGACGGCGGATAGACATGCCATTTTGACGCTAGAGGGCTTGCAGAAGAGAAAATATCATCCGGCTAGTAGATGTTGGTTATGCTATGAGGAAGAGGAGAAGACTAATCAATTACTAATACACTATAGGGTCACGAGAGTTTTATGGGACACTTTTCTTGCGTTGATGAGGATAGTTTGGGTAATGCCAAAGTCGGTGAGGGCGCTTTTAGATATGTGGAAACCTCCGTGGGGTTGGCTAGGGGACAAACGAATTTGGAGTTTGGTGCCTCACTGCATCTTTTGGACGATTTGGCTGGAAAGGAATTCGAGATGTTTTGATGGCATTGAGATGGCTTTTTACATTGATTCATTTTACTCACGTCTGTTTTTTAGTCTATGGAATCCTTCTAGGACTCCTTTGATTTATCCAATCTATTAGAGCAAAGGAATTATGTTCTCCATAACTATGACAACTTGATAAAGAATCAATAATCCTCTAAGGATGATAAGTTTGTTAGAATGGTTGACAAACCATAGAGCATGTCATAAAATAAGGAGGAGATGATGGCAAAGGGACTATCCCTCAATAAGGCCAATTATGTGGTCATACAAATGATTTTGGTCTTATCTCTTAAGACCTAATAGAAGAGCCTCCTTAAAAAAAGTAAACCTTTGATACCCGTGTGGAGACAGAAAAGAAGAAAAGAAATGAAGAGGCAGATAAGATCTTCGACGAAGGCTACAATGCCGATGTGAAGGATGTGGATGATGATTTGTAATATTTTGAGTTTATTGTCTATAACATGGTCTGGGTGGATAACCTCAATAGGGGAAACATTCATGTGTGAGATGATGACTACAAAGAGAATCCCCATTTCCCTAAACTTGTGATCGTTGTGGGGAAAAACTCCTTGGCATATAGGCAATAGGTTGATCAGTCGATCACCAACATTGCCTCTACAAAAATTACCCAACTTGGAGGGAAAGTCAAACATAGCACTGAAGTCATTAGGGACTAGGGAGAGGTTGCCATTGAGGCCTCAAGTTAGGTCTTTTTCTTTTCTGCTTTATTTTGTTGATGTAAGGCCAAGGGAAATTTTAAACTTTTTCTTAAATTTACATTATAGGCCACCAACCATTAATCAATATAAATGAAATAGTATATTTTGTTTATTCACGTTGTTATTCCTCGATTTTTAGGAATGGATTGTGTAGGAGGGGCTTAATGATAAGACTCTCTTTAAATTATTAAATGAGATTATAGATGATTAAAATTGACAAAAGTCCATGCGTTTATGCAACTGGAGTATTATTATACGCGTCGAACATACCACGCGTATTTGTGTATTATTTACGTATTAACTAGACAATATTCTAGTATTGAGAGTTTTGACATATGTTATGGGACACATGCCACTTAAAATAGGACATGTGTCACCATGGGTCATTTGACATGTGGCGACCCACTTGGGTTAGTTTTACTATAAATAAGCCTCACCCTCATACATTCGGAGAGAGATCTTCTTGGAAGAGGAGGGTGATTTTCTTGTCTTATGAGGTTTTAGAGAGAGTTTTGAGATGAGTTCTTTGAGAAGAGTTGCGACACCTCCCATCTCTCCGACAAATCACTACAATGAGTTTTTTGATGAATAGTACGAACCCATGAACTACGCTGACTTTGATTCCGAGCATAACGGATACGTAGGTGCAACCGAAGTTGCTCAAGTCAAACATATACAAAAATCGAGTATTTCCTCAAAATTAGACTACTCTCTTACATTTGGCGACTCCGCTGGGGAGGTATTCACGATCTTTATCGTGTAACGCCTCATTCGTGATCAGAAAAGTGGACGGAGATAGAGGAAAGCGGTTGACAAATCAACATTCTGCTCTAACGTTCACCAGAGAAATGTTCAACTCCACTTCAGATAAGGAATCCAATACTTCTATCTTATGATTTCTCTTTCTTTATATATATATATATATATATATATATATATAAAGAGATGATATATTTATATGTAATTATTAGTTGAGATGTCTATTTTGAAAGTATGCTTTAGACATTAATATTTACATAAGAGATCGAATAATATGTGTTTGTGTAATTTTTTTATTGACAAAACTATTCAGACTTATGTATATTTGTTTTTGCACGAGAGAGGATAAAAAGAAAGTTATCATTTGAAGTATGAATCCTAACATGATGCAATTGTTATGCACCGATGAGCCTTAAATTATCTCTATAAGGTGACTCATTGAAAAAATTTGGATGATCATTTGGCCTGAACTATTTACAATGAGGTGACTCAATGAAAAAAAAAAGGTTGTCATGAAGAGACATTCTTGAAAAGATAATGATGTACCTCGATTAAATTAATTAAGGGGCTGCAACAATTTAATTGTGTTTCATAATTGAACAGCCTAAAAGGTAGAAAGTACGGACTAAAAGTAAACAAGTCATGTCTTATTGTAAGTAAATAGTAAAATAGTGCAAGTTGATAATATTTTACATTATGATACACTGGGATATTTTCAAAATCACATGGTCGTACAGTACATTAACTGACGTGTGTGTGGCTATCACAGATTGGTCAGGCCACATGAGTAGGCATGTGTGTGTGGCTGTCACAGATTGATTAGAAAATGTGCAGTACTTCTATAGATAACCCTTTATAACTTTAAGTACAATAGTAGAATATATTTTCTTAGATTTCCCTTTGCGTGTTAGACTTCAGCAACAGTACACTATCAATTGATAAAGGTATATCTTTGAAATATTCAAAGCTATGGATTTATACATTTTGGAGTAAAAAACTGAGAAACCTTTGAGGTTTTCTATATCCTTGCTCCGAAGAACATTGCCTCTGATAGAAATCGACGGAGCTTTGCTCCGATGAACCTCTTCACGATGAAGCTTGACTGAATCGTAGCACCTGTTCAAAGAAATTCGTTCGAAGAAACTCAAAACCCAGTAACATTTGAGATTTTCCAAAAAATAGAAAGACCATATATATATATATATATATATATATATGTGTGTGTGTGTGTGTGAGTTGATAATGCCCGGAGGTTCCTCGTTTGCTTTTTGGCAAAACTTTTTTTTGCCGGAGTACAGTTTCTGTAATTCATGGATTGCGTTTGAGAGATATAGACGCTTGGACTGATTGAAAAAAAAAAGTATACAAATATAGAAGAGACTATGTCCTGCTTCCATGTCACCTTAGTTGGTTGAGCTTCATCGGATCTCTGTTGGCAAAACTCACTTATGAACCTCTTTATGAATTTAAATTACTGAGCTTCATCGGACCTCAGATGTGATCCCAACGAACCTTATTCCTCTCCGGCAGTGTGGTCGCTTACTCCGTTGTCATTTCGTTATTTTTTTTGGGGCATGGTCGGTCATATCCAAACCAGTAAACTTGACCATATTTATTCCCAAATCAAATTGGAGATTCAATTTGGTCAGTGCTTCAACTGGTACCGACAACGGGCAATGAGTTTACACCTGGGTTTCAGAACCAAATCCACCCAACATGAAATGGGTCTTTCTCAACTCGGATATAACTCTGACATATCAGAAGATCAAAAGAAACCATTGTTCCTGAGAGGCAAGGTTGAACAGACATTCTAAACAAACCAACCCACTTAACTGGGTACTCACCGACACACCATGAAAAAAAATTAGTACGTGATTTAGATAAGAGGGTAAAATCTATTAAAGGTAGATATAAACAGAAACGCCTTGGGATCTTGAAATGTGATGAACCCCCCTGTGGAAGCTTGAAACCGAAGAACTATCGTGGGATCTTGAAATACGAAAAATCACCGTGGGAGCTTAAAATACGATGAACCTCGGTTAGAAACGGACAGATCTAGCTCTGAGGAACCTCTACCGGACTAAGTTCCAACTGAAAAGAGAACCAGTGTTGTCAAACTGAAGCACCTGTTCGAGGGAACTCAATGACGAATCATTATATGAGTGATCTTCTTCTTCGTGGGTAGGGTAGATCCGACATACAAGCTTGAGGTCCATCGTTTTATGATTTGGCGATGAATGATCTTTGATTTTGGATTTGAGGTCCATCTGAAAAGTCCAAATGTGACTTAACAGTAAGTGTAGTGAATGACACCAGTTATGGTCCCTCGCATTTAAAAAAAAAAAGAAAAAAAAAAGAGGGGAATATGTTGAATATTGTCCAAACTGTGATTTAGCTATAATAGATGCATATATGATTTAACCGTTACAACTTATGGTTCCTCGGGCATGGCACATGTTGCGAGGTTCCTTTGTTATTACGCGTGTCAAATCAAAATTGATGGCATAAATAATTATGAATAAACTTAATAAGTATGGTTTTCCATACAAATTTAGAAAATAGTCGGATGTTTATGTAATTGATAATATCAGTGTGATACCGTTAAAAAAAAGAGGTTTATTTTATTTTTGGTAAATAAAATATAAAGATAATAATGCAGTTCTCATGGAAAATTTAATTGTTCGAAAATATTCATAAGTTACGTTGATGAATTGAAAAGCTTCATTTTTTAGATAGATGAAATATAATGAATCTTCGATTGAGTATTTTGACATTTGAAAATATTCACAATTATTTGTACATTGTATTCATATACATTATGATTCATTTACGAAATATTTGAATATGTTTTAGAACTGAAAATTTATCTTGAGATTATATAAACCTTTAGATTTATTATAACATGCCCCCTTAAACGACATTAAATTGTGCGCGATACACCTACGAGAATCGGTGGTTATGATTCATTTGTACAGATTTCCCCGGACTTATTTAACTTTTATTTTATTACATCAAATAAAATAAAATAAAGGGGGCATAATGAGAATTGAACTTGTATATTTCCTGAGTTTTACTAACCATTTCCAATATTATATTATTGTGTCAGAAAGATATTATTTTGTAGAGACTTCTGAATGAGCAGATATGAAGCGAGGCTGACATCAAGCCATTGTTCAAAGATATGATAGTTTGAGTTACACCCCATGAAATGTAATAATTAGATTGCATTCATTTTTCTCGGGTGGGAATTGTAAATGATATATGTAATTTATTTTATTTTATCTTGAGATAAAAATAAAATAAAGGGGGCAAATGGATATTATGATGTAACATATCTTGTAGTCTAAAGCTTCTTCGACATCCTACGCGACAAGGTTAGATTGATGAACCTTCAGAGTATAGTAACATCCAAACAGGTAATTACAAAAGCTTCTTCAGTTTCTTTTGCAAAGAGTTCAAACGGGTTAATTAGTTGTCACTCAGAAATTGACAAAGTCGTAGTCATCCTTCATATATGACATCATATTACGAGAAGTTTGTGAGTATTGAGATAAGTCTTCTATAAAGGTGTATCAAAATTATTGTAGTTGAACCACGAGCGTTATGACTTAACTCGTCCGAAGAAGTTGGCCATTGAAGCAAACAGACGAAGGACCACGCTCAATTTGTCAGGTACGGGATCCTGTCCTGAAAAGAGATACAAAAGAATGAGTTTTATAAAAATCTTAACAAGTGCTTTCATTGTTAAGTCACCATTATAGGTGGAGTTTACGAAAAATCTTAGCAAGTGTTATCATTGTTAAGTCATCGTTATTGGTGGAGTTTTATAAAAAATCTTAACAAGTGTTTTCGTTGTTAAGTCACCGTTATGGGTGTCACCGTTATTGGTGAAGTTTTATAAAAATCTTAACAAGTGTTTTCATGGTTAAGTCACCGTTATAGGTGGAGTTTTACGAAAAATCTTAACAAGTGTTTTCGTTGTGAAGTCACCGTTATGGGTGTCACCGTTATAGGTGGAGTTTATGAAAAATCTTAACAAGTGTTTTCATTGTTAAGTCACCGTTATAGGTGGAGTTTAAGAAAAATCTTAACTAGTGTTTTCGTTGTTAAGTCACCGTTATAGGTGGAGTTTACGAAAAATCTTAACAAGTGTTTTCGTTGTTAAGTCACCGTTATGGGTGTCGCCGTTATTGGTGAACTTTTACGAAAAATCTTAACAAGTGTTTTCGTTGTTAAGTCACCGTTATGGGTGTCACCGTTATAGGTGGAGTTTATGAAAAATCTTAACAAGTGTTTTCATTGTTAAGTCACCGTTATAGGTGGGGTTTACGAAAAATCTTAACAAGTGTTTTCGTTGTTAAGTCACCGTTATAGGTGGAGTTTACGAAAAATCTTAACAAGTGTTTTCGTTGTTAAGTCACCGTTATGGGTGTCGCCGTTATTGGTGAAGTTTTAAAAAAATCTTAAACAAGCGTTTTCGTTGTTAAGTCACCGTTATGGGTGTCACCATTATTGGTGAAGTTTTATAAAAATCTTAACAAGTGTTTTCATTGTTAAGTCACCGTTATAGGTGGAGTTTACGAAAAATCTTAACAAGTGTTTTCATTGTTAGGTCACCGTTATAGGTGGAGTTTATGAAAAATCTTAACAAGTGTTTTCATTGTTAAGTCACCTTTATAGGTGGAGTTTACGAAAAATCTTAACAAGTGTTTTCGTTGTTAAGTCACCGTTATAGGTGGAGTTTACGAAAAATCTTAACAAGTGTTTTCGTTGTTAAGTCACCGTTATGGGTGTCACCGTTATTGGTGAAGTTTTAAAAAAATCTTAAACAAGTGTTTTCATTGTTAAGTCACCGTTATAGGTGGAGTTTACGAAAAATTTTAACAAGTATTTTCATTGTTAAGTCACCGTTATAGGTGGAGTTTACGAAAAATCTTAACAAGTGTTTTCTTTGTTAAGTCACCGTTATAGGTGGAGTTTACAAAAAATCTTAACAAGTATTTTCATTGTTAAGTCATCGTTATGGATGTAGCCGTTATTGGTGAAGTTTAAAAAAAATCTTAAACAAGTGTTTTCATTGTTAAGTCACCATTATAGGTGGAGTTTATGGTAAATCTTAACGAGTGTTTTCATTGTTAAGTCACCGTTATAGGTGGAGTTTATGGAAAATTTTAACAAGTGTTTTCGTTGTTAAGTCACCGTTATGGGTGTCACCGTTATAGGTGGAGTTTACGAAAAATCTTAACAAGTGTTTTCATTGTTAAGTCACCGTTATAGGTGGAGCTTACAAAAATCTTAATAAGTGTGTTTTCATTGTTAAGTCACCTCTAACGGTGGAGTTTGCGAAAAACCTTAACAAGTGTGTTTTCATTGTTAAAGTCACATCTAACGGTGGAGTTTGCGAAAACCCTTAACAAGCGTGTTTTCATTGTTAAGTCACCTTTAACGGTGGAGTTTGCGAAAAACGTTAACAAGTGTGTTTTCGTTGTTAAGTCACCTCTAACGGTGGAGTCTACGAGAAACCTTAACAAATGTGTTTTCATCATTAAGTCATCTTATAGGCGTGAGTTTGTGAAAAACATTAAAAAGTGGTAATTTGAGCGAGTCAATAATATGTACATGCACAAGAAACCTGATCGTGATTAAAACAAGTAAAAAAAAACATGTGCATGCACTAAAAGATTAAACGAAGACAATGAAGTAGTTATTATGTAAATCGTAATAATACTTTCACCAAGCTTAGTTAAGAATGATAAAAGAGAACGATGAAGTAGTTATTATGTAAACCATAATAATACATCCACCAAACTTGATAAATAACGAAGTAGTTATTATGTAAACCATAATAAATACTTCCACCAAGCTTGGTTGAGAATAGAGAATGCTGAAATAGTCATTATGGGTCCATGACAAATACTTTTTACCAAAAGCAGAGTTACGAACAACCACAGTAAAATCGTGGGTGCATGTTCATTTAAATAGGAATGGGGGCAACACTCATAGTATGTCATTCATATGAAAAGAATGATAAACGAGGTCCTTCGGAAAAACCCATGAGATCAAAGCCTAAAAATAATTGAGATTTAAGATATGTGATATGAGATTGATGTATATAAAAAAAGGTGAGATATGAGGTAAAAGTACATCATCAAGATTAAATGAGGTACACAATTATTACCCACGATTCACGGGTCGATCGAACATATGAAAACTGACTAAAGTTGTTTCGTACATACAGTCGATATATTTCAGACATGTATCAATATATCAACTATATGTACGAGGGGGCAAATGTAGGAGGGGATTAATGATAAGACTCTCTTTAAATTATTAAATGAGATTATAGATGATTAAAATTGACAAAAGTCCATGTGTTTATGCGACTGGAGTATTATTATGCGCGTCGAAGATATCACGCGTATTTGTGTATTATTTACGTATTAACTAGACAATATTCTAGTATTGAGAGTTTTGACATATGTTATGGGACACATGCCACTTAAAATAGGACATGTGTCACCACGGGTCATTTGACATGTGGCGACCCACTTGGGTTAGTTTTGCTATAAATAAGCCTCACCCTCATACATTCGGAGAGAGATCTTCTTGGAAGAGGAGGGTGATTTTCTTGTCTTATGAGGTTTTAGAGAGAGTTTTGAGATGAGTTCTTTGAGAAGAGTTGCGACACCTCCCATCTCTTCGAAAAATCACCACAATGAGTTTTCCGATGAATAGTACGAACCCACGAACTACGCTGACTTTGATTCCGAGCATAACGGATACGTAGGCGCAACCGAAGTTGCTCAAGTCAAATACATACAAAAATCGAGTATTTCCCCAAAATTAGACTACTCTCTTATAGATTGTTCAAATACAAAACATAATTAGATAAAACCTTCAAAACTATAAACATCATTAGATTGGAACGGTAGGTCCATGATTGACTTCCAATATTTGTAAAATCCTGTGAAATTTGAAGAACAACAAGTAAACATGAGCATGCCATTGACTAATCTCATAATTTCTATGATGTCATTGTGATAAACAACTTCGGTATTAATTAATAATTTAGAGGACATGCAGCTTACAATAGAATGATCACTTTTCATAATCACTAACATTCTTTTTTAAGCAGCTATTGGAAACCCATAGATTAACTTAGTTGATCAACATGCCATACTTCTTTTTTCCTACTTGTTCATTTTGTCTTACTCTAAGCAAAGTGAAAATGTTAGGCAGAGCTGACCTAGATTGTCCTTAATTTACTCTAAGTTAGCCTTCCTAACGAAGGCGACTTAACTTGCTGGTGTCATATCACCAAACTTGTAGGGGTTTATACCCACCTATGACCATCCGACCTATTCTTGAGTCGCACCAACCATTTTAGGTTCTTTTTCTGCATATTGTAGGAGAAACTAACTTGTTTTATGGTTGATCACCTATTCTTAGGTGGGTTTTTCCTATTCAGGGAAAAACTAACTTCTTTTTAGTTGTAATACTCATCTCTATATTAGTTTTTTCTTTTAGGAGAATTGACTTGTAACTCATATAACTCATTCTTAGGTGGGTTTTTGCCTATTCTACACAAAACTGGGTTGTTTAAAGTCGTATTACCCATTATTATGTGAGATTTTTCCTACTCTAGGCGAAACTAACTTATTTTGAGTAGTAATATCCATTATTAAGTGTGTTTTCCCCATTCTAGGAAAAAATATCTTATTTTAGGCCATATTAATTATTATTATTAGGTGAGTTTTTTCCTATTTTAAGTGAAACCAACGTGTTTAGAATTGTGCCACCCACTCTTAAAGGGTGTTTTGACTATTCTAGGAGAAACAACTTGCTTAAAGTCATAACACATATTCTCAAATTGGTTTTTTGTTATTCTAAGAAAAACCAACATATTCTACAATGTACGATCCAATTTTATGCGGATTTTTTCCTATTATTGGGGATACCAACTTTTTATAAATTGGAGGTATTTCTATAGTTTAGTCCTTGGTAATCAGTTTTTTAACTCTAAAATGAAAACCATATTTTTTTAAACACATAGGACCCTTAAACACCCATTTGCTCAATACTTTCTTATTCTTAAAGATCCGCAGTAATAACAGACCCCTTGCTGGTGCCAGAGCTCTGCCATCCCCTCATTGGAGCTCTGACAGTCCGGGGGGTGTGGAGGTTTTGTAAATATTGAGAGAGAGAGAGAAATGGATAAATGGGTTTTTGTGTGTCCTTAAACATCTAAATATTATTTGAGTGTGGCTTAATGTCTAAAAATTGTTTTTCAGGGACTAAACTTTAGAAATCCCTAAATTGTATCACTCATTGTTAGGTGCATTTTTCCTATTTTAGTTGAAGGCAACTTATTCTAAGCCGTTGATTAAATTAAATTCGCAAGTTTCCAAGTAACCCTTATTTAATTATAGTCCCTAAACATGCATCTAAGGTGCGTATGTCAATCCATAAATAAAGAAAGCACATGACACAAAAATATGCTGAGACACAAATTTCAGGAAAACCCCCCTTTCGGGTAAAAACTTTATTTCACTGTGAATATATAAATCGCAACTTACAATTACATAGAGAAATCTGCAATGGATCAACACACAGCCAACCCACAAAGACACGCAGTCTTGAACTCAGCAAGAGAATACACGCAGCATCCTCCAAGGACTCGCAGCCCAAACAACAAAGGAAGAACCACAGCTCTCCTTAATGACACGCAGCCATAAAACTTTGTAGAGACTCCCTCAGCAATGACACGCAGCCCTCGGTTGCAAAGATCTCCCCACAAAGGTTGAACAATAAAACTTGTGTTCTAGGGTTCCAAAAGATTCACAAAAGTAATTGGGATTTTTGTGTGTGAATCAAAAATATGTTTGGCACATCAAAAAATGAAGTCTTGTTGTGTTTGAACTCTTAGAAACATTTTCTCAAAGACTTAAAAAATTCATCACCGTAATAGGTATATATATAAGAACTATGAGTCGGTGGTAAAAACACTTACGGAACTGCTCCATTTTATCCCAGGCGGACCGGTCCGGATCTGAGGCGGATCGATCCGACTTCGGATTGGTTCTTTTTTAAAATAGGCTACTTTGGTTTGCAATCGTTCCGTGGTTCGCTGGTGCAAAGCGGATCGGTCCAGTAGGAAGGCGGACCGGTCCAGCTTTCCAGAAAAATAAAATTCTTTTAAAAACATTTTATAAAAATTTCCCAATACTCAATATGAAGCTTAAGGAACTTAAAAACAAAACTTTACCAAGTTCATTCCCGGAGAGGTTATGATGTTGAAGACGCTTTGATATTCAGATCCGTTGTTGTAGATGCGATCTTGAATTTCTTCAACGGTGTAACGGCGTACGACATGCAAATTAATAATGGACAAAAATGTCCTTACAGCCGTACCACCCAATATTAGGTGGATCATTTCCTATTATAGTATAAATCGACTTAACCTAAGTTGTACCACCTGTTCTTAGGTGGAATTTTTCCTATTCTAGGCAAAATTAACTTTTCCTAAGATTACCACCTATTCTTAAGTGGATTTTTTCCGTTCTAGGGGAATCAACTTGTTTAAAGTTGTACCACCAACTCTTAATTATTTTTTCAATTTTATTTTAATACATTAAAGCAATATTGGTAAAGCATTACCATTGATGAAGATAGTAAACTAAAATTTTATTTATAATCTCAAATTGAATATCTCTTGTTCAACTAAAAGGTAAATAAAACTAAGCTATAGTTATTTTAGTGATACAATTACATTTGGTTAATGGAATTCCACGACTTGGGGACACGTATTCAATCTAAATACTCCAGATGGTATGAACCAAATACTTCTGTGTAAGGACATGTTTTATGATGCCTAAGTTTTATTACTCTTGGCTTACTTTTAGAACAAACACTTATGACGCAGTGTCATTGCATCAAGTCAGTTCAGTTTTAATGTAACATCAAGAGACACCAAGCACCGTGGTAAAGATTTCCAAACCAGACCGAACACGTTCAAATATTCAGTATCAAAGACTTGGTATGGTTTTCAAGTTTTTATATTTCATTGTAGTTTTACTTTATTCTTAGGAATTGATTAGACATGACTTTGTTTAAAATTAAGAACATATATTTTTATAAAATTTACAAGGGTCGGAAAATTAGTGGTCTGGTTCCAACACCCTTGACTGAAGTTAGTTTTAAATGAGGGATTCATTTTCAAAAGAATGGACCTCGATTGAAGTAAATTTCAAATGGGGTTGCCCTCGATCGAAGATGATTTTAAATGAGGGCCATTATATCACAAAAAAACCTCGAAAGATAAAATTTTAACCGAGGAACTCTCGTTTGAAAAAATGCTTTCCTAGTTCGAACAAGGACTTTAAACTTGAGAAATCTAATTTCATTGTTCTATTTAACTATTGTATTATTTAAACATTTATTTAAAAAAAGACCTATTTTATAAAATCGTTAAGTGGATTTGAGAGAGTCCATTGAGTTTTTGAGATCCTATCAACCCTTGATATACACAACAAGGTCGCGAGCATAAATAAGGAACTTTTTGAGACTTTTCAGACTCAAAGATTTCTAGATGATAATAATTATAGGCTAAAGAAGAACCTTGGAGAGACTAAGAAGGTGAATGATGACCTTAAAGAGTGGTTCGAGAAGTTAGGGAACACGTGCCTAGAACCATCCCAATCCTCAAAGGATAAAACTAGAACTGTCTATGACAATTCAAAAGGGTCTACTCTCAAAGCCGAGACCATCTTTGTCAAAAGATCAAACAAGACTCCTACACGTACCTCGCCTAGGAACAATCCTAAAATTAAGATCGTGAACGACCCAAAATCACATGTTTTCCCCTATTGTCACAGGAAGCTTAACCTTATACACTTTTTTTTTATCTTAGTACAATATATAGGGTGCCTAGAAACAACCATTTCACTAGAAAAAAAAGTGGAGTCAAACCATAGAGGTCGAAATATTAGTAATCTAATTAGAAAGTCAATGATATGGCTAAAGCTATGAAGTTTTTAGGTATGAAAACTAAGGCTAAGGTAAATTCTAGGGATAGAATTGTAATACCCTGTCCTAATAACTCATTGAATTGTTCTATAAATTCTAATGGAGTGAGGATTGAGGAGAATTATTTATAAATTGTGGGTCAAAATTGAAAGAAATAAAAAAATAGGAAAAATGGGTCATTCAAATGACATAAGGGGGGCGTTAGAAGTTAGAATCAATGTAGCGCAAATTAGGGTTCAAACAAACTTCGAACAATAGTTCACTGCATTACAGTCCCAGGTCCCGCGAAGGTCGTGCAAAGCCAATAATCAAATGAGGTTCAAGTAGTTCGAACGATGTGCCTCAAAAATGTTTAGATCAGATTGCCCTTCTCACTACACCAAAAATAGGAATCTGGCATGGTTTAAAACTGTGCTAGATCAAACCTGCCACTGTTTTGAACTGTGCCAAAATCAGGTGTTCCAAAAGGGCAATTTTTTTCTGACACATTTTAAAAGTGTGTCAGATTTGACCAAACAGGAATACTTCTGGCACACTTTTAAACCGGGACAGAATTTAATATTTCTGGCACACTTTTGGCACAGTTTTGAACTGTGCCAGATTGAGCAAATTTTGATAAACTTTTGGCACAGTTCAAAACCGTGCCAAAATTTGATACACTTTTGGCACGGTTTTGAACTGTGCCAAATTTTTGGATAAAAGAAAATAAATTAAAAACTAGAAAATTCACAAATTGAAAATCTTGCACGTAATTGATAAACTAATGTACATACAAAGTTCAAAATATTACAAGTCTTTAGTAGTTCAAAGACCAGAAAAAAATTGGGCAGAGTTTCCTCTATTTTCTGGACATTCTAAAAACTGCTAATATAAAACCTAGATAACATAAAGCCCGCACGACCACAAAATATAAAAAATAAACTTACAAAAGCCCGCACGGCTATAAAAGTTTACAATAAAACTACAAAAGCCAGCATGGCCATAACACAAAAAAATAGAATCATGAATAAATCCCTTGTTGTAAACCATTGAGTTCTCCGTGTGTTCCCTGTGAATAAATGCTAACGATAAAATGTCATCCTGCAAAAAAAATAGGATACAAAAAAGATACGATATTAGTAACCAAGAAATTTATAAAAAATAGATTACTCAAGCTGAAAAATTACATATAGGAGTCGAAATTATTATTATAATCTAAAATTGAAAATCTTACGCAAGATACATTGGTCCCGCGCGAGGTGTTCGTACCTCTTACGGGGCCGTTTGGGGGCTGGTTTGGGTTTTCACCCTCAAACGGCTTGTTTTTAAGCCTAATCTACGTATTTTGAAATTATCTTCATATTCTCAAACCGAGAGACTCACAACTACTCGATCAGTTCGTACAAGTAACATTAGTCCCGTGCGAGGTGTTCGTGCATCTTACGAGGCCGTTTGGGGGATGGTTTGGATTTTCACCCTTTAAGGGCTTGTTTTTAAGCTTAATCGATATATTTTAAAATTATCATCATATTCTTAAATTTAAAGGCCCATGACTACGCTGTCCATTCGTACCACTTACATTGGTCCCGTGCGAGGTGTTAGTGCCTCTTACGGGGCCGTTAGGGGGCTAGTTTGGGTTTTCACCCTTTAAGGAATTATTTTTAAGCTTAATCGATATATTTTCAAATTATCATCATATTCTCAAACCGAGAGGCCCGTGACTATGCTGTCAGTTCCTACAAGTTACATTGGTCCCGTGCGAGGTGTTCGTGCCTCCCACGGGGCCGTTTGGGGGTTGGTTTGGATTTTCACCCTCAAACGGCTTGTTTTTAAGCCTAATCTACGTATTTTAAAATTATCATCATATTCTCAAATCGGGAGCCCCGTGACTACGTGGTCAGTTCATACAAGTAACATTGATCCCGTGCGAGGTGTGCGTGCCTCTTACGGGGCCGTTTGGGTACTGGTTTAGGTTTTCACCCTTTAAGGGCTTATTTTTAAGCTTAATCGATATATTTTCAAATTATCATCATATTCTCAAACTGAGAGGCCCGTGACTGTGATTTCCATTCGTACGACTTACAATGGTCCCGTGCGAGGTGTTCGTGCCTCTTACGGGGCTGGTTTGGGTTTTTACCCTTTTCAGGGAATATTTTTAAGCTTAATCGATATATTTTCAAATTATCATCATATTGTCAAACCGAGAGGCCCGTGACTATGCCATCAGTTCGTACAACTTACATTGGTCCCCTACGAGGTGTTCGTGTCTCTCACGGGGCCGTTTAGGGGTTGGTTTGGGTTTTCACCCTCAAACGACTTGTTTTTAAGCCTAATCTACGCATTTTAAAATTATCGTCATATTCTCAAATCGGGAGATCCGTGACTATGCGGTCAGTTTGTACAAGCTACATTGGTCCCATGCAAGGTGTTCGTGCCTCTTACGGGGCCATTTGGGGGCTGGTTTGGGTTTTAACCTTGTAAGGGTTTATTTTTAAGCCTAATCTACATATTTTGAAATTATCATCATATTCTCAAATCGGGAGGCCCGTGACTATGTGATCAGTTCGTATAAGTTACCTTGATCCCCGTGCGAGGTGTTCATGCCTCTTACGGGGCCGTTTGGGAGCTACTTGGATTTTCACCCTTTAAGGGTTTGTTTTTAAGCTTAATCGATATATTTTGAAATTATCGACATATTCTAAAACCGAGAGGCCCGTGACTACGCTGTCCGTTCGTACGACTTACATTGGTCCCGTGCGAGGTGTTCGTGCCTCTTACGGGCCCAGTTTGGGTTTTCACCCTTTAAGGGCTTATTTTTAAGCTTAATCGATATATTTTCAAATTATCGTCATATTCTCGAACCGAGAGGCTCGTGACTACACGTTCAGTACGTACAAGTTACATTGGTCCCGTGCAAGGTGTTCGTGCCTCTTACAGGGCCGTTTGAGGGTTGGTTTGGGTTTTTACCCTTTAAGGGCTTGTTTTTAAGTTAATCAATATATTTTCAAATTATCATTATATTCTCAAACCATGAGGCCCGTGGCTACGCTGTCAATTCATACAAGTTACATTGGTCCCTTGCGAGGTGTTCGTGCCTCTTACGGGGCCGTTTAGGGGATGGTTTGGGTTCTCACCCTTTAAGGGCTTGTTTTTAAGTGAATCGATATATTTTCAAATTATCATCATATTCTCAAACCAAGAACCTCCTGACTACGCTGTCAGTTCTTACAACTTACATTGGTCCCGTGCGAGGTGTTCGTGCCTCCTCACGGGGCCGGTTGGGGGCTAGTTTGGGTTTTCACCCTCAAACGGCTTATTTTTAAGCCTAATCTACATATTGTGAAATTATCGTCATATTCTCAAACCGAGAGTTTCGTGACTACGCGGTTAGTTCATACAAGTTACATTGATCCCGTGCGAGGTGTTCGTGCCTCTTACGGGGCCGTTTGGGGACTGCTTTGGATTTTCACCCTTTTAGGGCTTGTTTTAAACTTAATAGATATATTTTAAAATTATCATCATATTCTCAAACCGAGAGTCCCGTGACTACGTTGTCCGTTCATACGACTTACGTTGGCCCCATGTGAGGTGTTCATGCCTCTTACGGGACCGTTACGGGGCTGGTTTGTGTTTCACCCTTTAAGGGCCTGTTTTTATGCTTAATCGATATATTTTCGAATTATCGTCATATTCTCAAACCGAGAGGCCCGTGACTGCGCTGTCAGTTCGTACAACTTATATTGGTCCTGTGCGAGGTGTTCGTTCCTCTCATAGGGCCGTTTAGAGGATGGTTTGGGTTTTCATCCTAAAACGGCTTGTTTTTATGCCTAATCTACGTATTTTGAAATTATCATCATATTCTCAAGTCGGGAGACCCATGACTACACGATCAGTTTGTACTAGCTACATTAGTCCGATGCGAGGTGTACGTGCCTCTTATGGGGCCGTTTGGGGGCTGGTTTGGGTTTTCACCCTTTAAGGGCTAGTTTTTAAGCCTAATCTATGTATTTTGAAATTATCATCATATTCTCAAACCGGGAGGCCCGTGACTACGCAGTCAGTTCATACAAGTTGCACTGATCCCGTGCGAGGTGTTCGTGCCTCTTACGGGGTTATTTGGGGACTGATTTGGATTTTCACCATTTAAGGGCTTATTTTTAAGCTTAATCGATATATTTTCAAATTATCGTCATATTCTCAAATCGAGAGGCTCGTGACTATGCTGTCCATTTGTACGACTTATGTTGGTCCTGTGCGAGGTGTTCGTGCCTCTTACGGGGCCTTTACGGGGCTGGGTTGGATTTTCATCCTTTAAGGGCTTATTTTTAAGCTTAATCGATATATTTTAAATTATCATCATATTCTCAAACCGAGAGGCCCGTGACTACGCTATCAGGTCGTACAAGGTACGTTGGTCCCGTGCGAGGTGTTCGTACCTTTTACAGGGACGTTTGAGGGATGGTTTGGGTTTTCACCCTTTAAGGGCTTGTTTTTAAGTTATTCGATATATTTTCAAATTATCGTCATATTCTCAAACCGTGAGGCTTGTGACTACGCTGTCAGTTCGTACAAGTTACACTGGTCTCGTGCGAGGTGTTTGTGTTTATTACGGGGCCGTTTGGGGGCTGGTTATGGTTTTCACCCTTTAAGGGCTTATTTTTAAGTTAATCGATATATTTTCAAATTATCGTCATATTCTCAAACCGAGAGGCCCGTGACTACGCTTTCAGTTCGCATAACTTACATTGGTCCTGGGCGAGGTGTTCGTGCCTCTCACGGGGCCGTTTGGGTGCTGGTTTGGGTTTTCACCCTCAAACAGCTTAGTTTTAAGCCTAATCTACGTATTTTTAAATTATCGTCATATTCTCAAATCGGGAGACCCATGCAGTGTGTTCGTGCCTCTTTGTGGTTGTTTGGAGGTTGTTTTGGGTTTTCATCCTCTAACGATATATTTTTAATCAATTTAGAACGTTTATTGATTTTACAAAATTTTGACATAGTTTCATTTGTGTATTCGTTAAATCCAACATGTTTTAACATTTAAAATAAACTCAACAGAAACAGCAAATTCCAAAACCAAACCAACAGCAAATGCCTTCCACCAATTTAACAAAATAAGCTCATAAAGTAAGCCATGAAGTGATTTTCAAACTTTGAAAGGAATGATAAGATATAGAATGAAAAAGACAAACTATAAATGTTGAGTATAAATAATTCATTTCATTTTAAAAGGTTAATAAATGGTTACTAAATAATAGCTACCCGTAGTAACTTGATTGAGATTGGATTCAACTGGCCTAAGTTGAACCTTTGTAAAACAAAACCAAACAAATTGCTGGCAGCTTATGCTGGCCTTTTGATCTCCAAACCTCCCCAATACCTGCACTCAATTCCCACCCAGCACTGGATCAAACTCTTTAATATTACAGTACCCATATATGATTATACACACACGTGTGTGAAATTGATAACTGTAATACCCCGTATTTTTTATGCCTTTTAATTTTGGGAATTTATTAAATTTAATTAGAGATATTAAATTAATAATAATTCGTAAAAATCATTTAAATACTTACTAGCATGATGAGAGTTAGTAATTATTTTGTTATAAGTTACTTATGGGTAAAATAAGTGGTGTATTTGTGATGAGTAAAATTATCACGAGAATCTAATTTGGTAATTTTGGAAATTTATCGGGACGCGCTTGTGTCGTGTCGGGATTAAATTCGGACCATTAAAAGTAAATAAATTATAAGTCACCCGTATGGTCATTTTGAGTGCGTCAATGTGTCCGGAAGTGTCGAGATAGTCAATATAAGGTACCCAGGGGTTTAGTTTGGGTCTCTGGGCATTTTTAGGCCCAAATAACACCCCGGGAGGGCGTTTTGGACATTTTACATTATTGGGCCTGAAAACCCACGAAAATTCTAAGGGAATATCAGATGGTAAGAGTCACCTTCTAGGGTTAGAAACACCAGAAAACAAATAGGGCCATTGGAGAGGAAGAGGAGAGGTTTTCCAAGGAGTTCTAGGCCAAGAACTCCACCGTTTGCACCGCCGTCGCCGCCAAACGTTAGATCATACAACAAGGATCACAACAACACCAAAATCTCCACAAATCTGAATCGAAAATTCCCAGGCAAGTATCTATCCTTCTCTATTTCAGTTAATTCTCCAATATTATTAGCCTAGGATTGATTAGAACTTGTGTTTGTGAAAGAAAAACACATTTTGGAGATTTGAATTCGCATGTTGTATGAGTAATAGATGTATTCTGAAAACCCAATTTATATGTAGAGATTGAACCAAGAAATTACAGTAATTAAAGAGTATGAAATCTAGTAAAAGGATGATAAGAAACCAAACAAAAGAAATATTAGGGTTCTTGATATTTTTATGGATTATGCCCTTTTAATTCGTTATTCATAATGAAAATTCGCATGCTTGACGTAAGAAATCACTTATTTGAGGTTATAATACTTGTAGTATGAATTATTGGGAGTCTGGTAGTCAAATATATCATTTTGGATGATGTTGGAAGATAAAACCCGTAACTGGAAATTCTGCAGATTTGCCATACCTGCTTGATCGATCGATCGACCTTAGAGCATCGATCGATAGAACACCTGCCATAGATCGATCGACCCCTCCTGCATAACTCACATTCCCCTTTTTATAGGTTATTCCAACTTAATTGAGTAGACATTCTTGGATATTAATGTTAGAGCATTTTGGGATATAAAGAAGACCAGTAGGACTTATTAAAAATATGGAACCTTTAATGTAAGACGAGATTAACATTTCACGGGGATGTTGTACATATAAGGGACAATAGGAACATATGTTCAAGGGTGAGTGTCGAAAAGAAGTTACATTGTAAAATAAATGAGTACCTACTGAAATTACACTTGGGAGGATAGGAATTCGCGAGTATCACTTAATAAGTTGGAATAATCCCACAAATTAAAATAAGAGACAAACTGTTATACGGGATAACTAAATAATGGGTAATAAGGATAAATATCATAATTATGGGTCGTGAGAGTGTACCTAAATTTGATATGGGAATAGTAGTATACATATATGACTGTGTTTATGCATATATTATATACGTGTAAAAATGATTCCCGCGCTACTTTCTATCCCTGAGGTTACCGCGCTGGGACAGTCTTATCTCGATGGGACCTTTATGGGGGGTATTGACTTGTACCCTAGAACATAGGAATCCTTGGTACAGGCTATCGGATCGATAGTCAAACGGTCCTAAGAGACGTTAGGGTATGTGCTGACCTCTTAGTGACTTGGAACTATGCTTCGCCTCATTTTGTATGTGTTTTGTGTTAATACAGTTCGAGAGTGATTCTGAGCTAGTATTTCCCTTAGTACGAGTGATACGGGGACTGGATAGCAGAGTATGCCCGCACCATAGATTTTATGTGGGTTGCTGTTAGAATATATATATTATATGAGTATTTAATATATATATTTAAATCTGGAATTTGGGAACTACCTGCTGTGACTATGGTATGTAAGAAAAGAATAATTATTTCAACTTGGGAATAAGTGTTTGAAAAGTATGATATATTACTGAGAAACTTTATTATCAAATAAGGCTTATGTGGGAATTGCGCTGTTAAATAAGATTAACCTCCTTAACATTGGAAACCGTCGGTTTGAAACCTTACGAGTAAATTATGATAAAATAAGTTAAACTGTTGGGAGTATTAGTGCAATAGGTGTGCACATTAGAAGAGAGGTGAGAATTTCTCAAGGGAGTGTCGCATTAATATGTTGGTTTCATTAGTCGGTAAGCATTTTAAATACTTGCTAAACTAATTTTAAACTGTTTTATAATCGAGATCTGACCTGTTACCTATCTTCTTTTCTCTCTTGTATATATGTATATATTACAGGTGCCCAGCCACAGGGGCGTCTTGCATAGGATCCTTTGGAAGGAACCCGTTGCAGCTTAGGTGGGAGTTGCAGGCCTCTTGCTTAGAAGACCTCATTTTTTATTCCACTCCTTGCAGTATTTTATCTAATTGGGAATGTGTCGCCCTTATCCATTATTCAGTTGTTTTATCGGATATTGTGATTCGTTTATTTCCAGTATTTACATTTTGGGATTTATTATTGTCAGGATGTTTTCCTTTAAGTTTTAAAATTGGAATTAATTAGTTGGATGTTTAATTATTTGGATTACATGTTCCAGTATAGTTGTTGTGTGATTCTTTAACTATGAATTATTTAAAGTTTTAAATGTTAGTTTTTAAAAATGAAATTTGGAAGTTGATGTCTAAAAATGGTTTTGACACTTAGCTTAATTATTTAGGGTGTTTAATTGGGAAAGTTATTTTTACGGCAGTGATGCTAAGAATGAACCAACCGTTCACCTTGATTATAATTTAATAATGGACCAATCACCCGGTATTTAATTAGACGGGGTGTCACAAGTGGTATCAGAGCATCAAGTTCTAGTGTCCTTAGGATTTGTACGACTTATTTCGCTTTCAGCTTAAATTCTTGTTTTAGAGCCCTGTTTTAGGATTGTTGTATTCTTGCTTTTATGATTACGTCTTCAGCTATTTGAGATTTGATAATAACTGTAGACTAATAAATTTCTTCACGTTTTAGATGCCTCCAAGACGTGCACCAAAGGATAGGTATGCCCAAGCCGAGCAGCCAGTAGCTCCGGCTCAGGGAACGATGAACGCAAATGAGGTAGCCGCTATCGTTGCTCAGGCAGTGAATGCCGCGCTAGCGGTAGTACAGCAGACTCCACCCCAAGTTCAGGGAGTGGCTCCAGTACCGACACAGCTTCCATCTGCATGGGAGAAAGTTAGGGATGCCTTTCAGAAGGTAAATCTCCCAGAGTTTGCGGGTGGTTCAGATATTATTGTATCCAGCCAATGGAAGAAAGACATCCAGAGGCATCTGCGTATGTACGAGTGCACGAACGTGCAAAAATAGTTGTTGGCTTCCTTTACGCTTGGGGGGGCGCTTTTCATTGGTGGGAATCCACTACCACCTTGGAGGAGAGGGATATTATTACTATTCAGTTGTTTTGGGCGCGGTTTGACAACAAATACTTCCCATCCGTCGTGCAGACTTAGATGAAGAGGAAATTACTAAGTCTCAGGCAAGAGAATTCTAATGTTGCTGAGTATGAAGAGGATTTCACAAGACTTCTCACCATAGTGCCAGATGCGGCACCCACTGAGCGCAAGAAGATACTATTATTTATGGACGGGTTAGCTTGGAGGATCCGTCGGCACCTTTTAGGAATATGTCTCTGAGTACCTACATAGATGTACTCAATGCTGCTTTGCTACACCGCCAGGATCACTGATTCCATCTGCAGGGAAGCAAGCGAGCAGGAGAGTTCAGCCAGCAAGGCAGGATAGGGGGTAGTGATGCTAGTGGAGCACCGACATCTCAGGGACAGACTCGTTAGCAGGAGCAGAGTTCCCATCAGGGGGACCCTGCCAAGCGGTTTCGATCAGGTAATTCCAGACAGGGATTTGGGGGATTTAGGTAGTGTCAGCAGGGCCATCCTAATTAGGAGGGCCAGCAGGGCCAACATCGTCAACCGCAGCGCCATCAGGGCCAACAGCATTTTCAGCAGGGCCAATGGCGGGGTGGTAACGGCCAGCAGGGCCGTAATCAGCAGGGACAGAGGGGAGGAAATTTCAAGGGCCGATGCTTCGGGTCTGGTAAAAATGACCACAGGCGCCAGGATTGAATAGAGGATGATAGGGCCCCACAGCAGCAGGGTGCCCGTAATGAGCCACAGAGGCCACTTTTTCCATCCGCCCTCCCTGCACCAGCTCAGGTACCAGCCCTACTAGCCATTCCAGTCGCTCCAGTGTAACAGGGGCAATTACAGTATGGACGTGTCTATAACTTCCACCAGGCAGCAGCCCCACAGGCGCCACCTGCGATTGAGGGTATGTTTCCTATCCATGGTACTATGGGTCGGGTTTTATTTGATACTGGGGTGACACACTATTTTATAGCTACTCATTTTGCGAAGGCCTTAGGGTTATTAGCCACAACAAAGAGCATTGTAACGTGTGTAGACTCACCACTGGGAAATGGATCGCTTGTTTTCTTTAATTGCCGGGGTGTGGGAGTAGAGATTGGTAGTTTGGTATTACCAGCAGACATGTTAGTCTTGGATATGCATGAGCACGACGTTATTATTGGTATGGATTGGCTCGCAGCTTACAGAGACATGATAGATTGTTACGGTGGGAGTATTATCTTTGCCATTATGGGGTAAGAGATGTTTGTAGTGGCGATGCCTCGCCCAGAGGGAGGCTCGACCGCTCATTTGTATTACATAGAGGAGGATACCTCTAAGGAGGTCGTGATTCCCTTAGACTCGATCCCAATTATTCTTGAGTATTCTGATGTATTTCAGGAGATACCAGGCCTACCGCCCAGTCGAGAGATAGATTTTGTCATAGATTTATTACCGGATACTCGACTTATAGCATACGCTCCATACCGTATGGATCCGGTGGAGATGCGAGAGTTACGAGATCAGATTGAGGAGCTGTTAGGTCAGGGCTTCATTCGCAGGAGTACCTCACCTTGGGACGCTCCAGTTTTGTTTATGAAAAAGAGAGATGGTTCACTGAGGCTATGTGTGGACTACCGGTAACTGAATAAGGTCACGATACGGAACAAGTATCCTTTGCCTCTAATTGATGATCTGTTCGACCAGCTGAGGGGATAAGCTTTCTTTTCGAAGATAGATCTGAGGTCAGGGTACCATCAGCTATGTCTTAGGGAGCAGAATGTTTCAAAGACTGCTTCCTTAATGAGATATGGGTCCTATAAGTTCAGAGTGATGCCATTTGGACTCAAAAATGCTCCAACCGTATTCATGGACTTGATGAACCGAGTGTTCAGAGAGTTTTTTGATCAGTTTTTCATCATCTTCATAGATGACATCTTGATATATTCACACTCTGAGGAAGACCATGTCGAGCACTTAAGGCAATTTCTTCAGACTCTACGAGAGCATCACTTGTATGCTAAGTACGAGAAGTGCGAGTTCTGGTTACGGGAAGTGCAATTCTTGGGGCTTGTTGTTTCTACATAGGGGATAGAAGTTGACCTGAGTAAAGTGTCAGCAGTGAGGGAGTGGGGACAGCCCACGACACCAACGGAAGTACGTAGTTTCTTAGGATTAACCAGATACTACATGATATTCATTCGGGGGTTCTCCAAAGTAGCGGGTCCATTGACGAACCTGACTCGCAAGGGGGTACCACATGTTTGGGACAATGCTTGTTAATTGGATTTCAATGAGCTAAAAGACAAGCTTACTTCAACACCGGTCCTTGCTTTACCTGAGCCGAACATGGAGTATCTGGTTTACAACGATGCCTTTTTACGGGGACTTGGGGGAGTACTTCAGCAGGAGGAGAAGGCTATAGCTTTTGCCTCCCGCAAGCTTAAGCTGCACGAGAAGAATTACCCCACACACGACCTAGAGTTAGCAGCGGTTGTCTTCACATTGAGGATACGGAAACACTATTTATTGGGGGAGAAATTTTTCTTATTCACAGACCACAAGTCACTGCAGTACCTGTTCACTCAGTGAGAGCTGAATATGCGTCAGCGCAGGTGGTTAGAGTTTGTAATGGATTATCAGTTCGACATACAGTACCATTCGGGGAAGGTCAACGTAGTTGCTGATGCGTTGATCCGTAGACCGATAGACGATGTAGCAAACATCTGGAAAGCAAAGTTGAAAGAGTTGGGTCACTAGGACGCAGTAGCTCGTTCCTTCATATCTGTCATGACAGTGACACTCGAGATTGTTACAAGGGTAATACAGGTACAGACCGCAGACCCATTTTGCTAGGAGCAGATTGTATGACTTTTAGTTGAGGGTGCTGAGTCCTATTTTATTAGTTTTGATGGAGGTTTGAGGTTTAATGAGATATTGGTGGTCCTAGAAGGAGCAGACTTACGTCATGCAGTGATGACCCAGTCTCACGGGTCCCAATTTGCGATGCAACCTGGGGGAGATAAGATGTACCAGGATATAAGGCGGCAATACTGGTGGAGTGGGATGAAAAAGGACATTGTTGAGTTCGTGTCCAAGTGATCTACCTGCCAGCTGGTAAAGGTGGACCACCAGATACCGTTAGGGTTTCTTTAGCCATTAGAAATACCCGCGTGGAAGTGGGAGAGTATTTATATGGATTTTATTACTGGGTTGCCTACATCACAGTGGGGCCACGACTCCATCTGGGTGATTGTGGACCGTTTGACCAAGGTGGCTCATTTTTTACCAGTGCAGACAGACTATACCACGGGCCAGTATGCTCAGTTGTTTATTGCTGAGATTGTCAGATTACATGGGGTGCCCCTGAATATTGTGTCAGATGGAGATAAGATCTTCGTGTTGCATTTCTGGGAGAGCTTTCAGTAGGCCATGGGTACGAAGTTGAGGGTGAGTTCAGCTGATCACCCATAGACAGATGGAAAAATAGAGCATACTAATTAGATGTTGGAGGATATGCTACGCATGTGTGTCCTTGATTTTGGAGGAGGTTGGGAGCCACATCTTCCACTGGTAGAGTTCGCTTATAATAAATCTTATCAGTTCACGATTGGCATGGCTCCATTCGAGGCTTTGTATGGAAGGCCTTGTCGTTCCCCAACATGTTGGCTAGAAGTGGGGGATAACAAGTTGCTCGGACCAGAGGTGATTCAGGAAACCTTCTCTAGGATTGAGATTATCAGGAGTCGCATTCGGGTAGCCCAGGATAGGCAGAAAAGCTACAACAATGCAAAATGGTTCTTCCGAGAGTTTAATGTGGAGGACCAAGTATTACCGTGTATCTCCTATGAAAGGAGTGATGAGGTTCGGGAAGAAAGGGAAATTGGCCCCGAGGTACGTGGGACCATTTCCCATTATCGAGAGGATTGGGCCAGCAGCATACAGATTGGGATTGCCAGAGAATTTATATCGCATTCACGATGTACTCTACATCTCATCGTTGAGATTATACCTTTAGAATGACATGGCCCATACCCATATCGCGATTGAGGAGATTGACTTACATCCCGACAGCTCTTATGAGCAGAGGCCAATGGCTATCGTAGACCATAGCGAAAGGAGATTGAGGTCAAAGGTAGTCCCACTTGTCCGGGTCCAGTGGGAGCATCAAAATGTGGAGAAATACACTTGGGAGCGTGAGGCGGACATGTGTGAGAAGTACCCAGAGTTATTCTTACCAGGTACACCTTATTTTTCAAATTTCGGGACGAAATTCCGTTATTAGGAGGGAAGTATGTAATACCCCGTATTTTTTAGGCCTTTTAATTTTAGGGATTTATTAAATTTAATTAGAGATATTAAATTAATAATAATCCAAAAAAATCAGTTAAATACTTACTAGCGTGATGAGAGTCGGTAATTATTTTGTTATAAGTTACTTATGGGTAAAGTAAGTGGTGTATTTATGATGAGTAAAATTATCACGAGAATCTAATTTGGTAATTTTGGGAATTTATCGGGACGCACTTGTGAAGTGTCGTGATTAAATTAGGACTATTAAAAGTAAATAAATTATAAGTCACCCGTATGGTCATTTTGAGTGCGTCAATATGTCCGGAAGGGTCGAGATAGTCAAAATAATATACCTGGGGGTTTAGTTTGGGTCTCAGGGCATTTTTAGGCCTAATTAACAACCCGGGAGGGCGTTTTGGACATTTAACATTTTTGGGCCTGAAAACCCACGAAAATTCTAAGGGAATATCAGATGGTAAGATTCACATTCTAGGGTTAGAAACACCAAAAAATAAAGAGGGACATTGGAGAGGAAGAGGGGAGGTTTTCCAAGGAGTTCTAGGCCAAGAACTCCACCGTTTGCACCGCCGTCGCTGCCAAATGTTAAATTGTACAACGAGGATCACAACCACACCAAAATCCCCACAAATCTGAACCGAAAATTCTCAGTCAAGTATCTATTTTGCTCTATTTTCGTTAATGCTCCAATATTTTTAGCCTAGGATTGACTAGAACTAGTGTTTGTGAAAGAAAAACCCATTTTGGAGATTTGAATTCGCATGTTGTATGATTAATAGATGTATTCTGGAAACCCAATTCATATGTAGAGGCTAAACCACGAAATTATAGTAATTAAAGAGTATGCAATCTGGTAAAAGGATGGGAAGAAACCAAACAAAAGAAATATTAGGGTTCTTGATGTTTTTATGAATTATGCCCTTTTAATTCGTTATTCATGATGAAAATCCTCATGCTTGACGTAGGAAATAACTTATTTGAGGTTATAATACTTGTAGTATGAATTATTGGGATCTTGGTAGTCAAATATATCATTTTCGATGATGTTGGAAGAGAAAACCCGTAACTGAAAATTCTGCAGATTTGTCATACCTGCTTGATCAATCGATCGACCTTAGAGCATCGATTGATCGATGCTTCGATCGATCGAACACCTGCCATAGATCGATCGACCCCTCCTGCATAACTCACATTCCCCATTTTATAAGTTGTTCCAACTTAAATGAGTAGACATTCTTGGATATTAACGTTAGAGCATTTGGGGATATAAAGAAGACCAATAGGACTTATTAAAAATATGGAACCTTTAATGTAAGACGAGATTAACATTTCACGGGGATGTTGTACATATAAGGGACAATGGGAATATGTGTTAAAGGGTGAGACTCGAAAAGAAGTTACGTTGTAAAATAAATGAGTACCTACTGAAATTACATTTGGGAGGATAGGAATCCACGAGTGTCACTTAATAAGTTGGAATAATCCCACAAATTAAAATAAGAGACAAACTGTTGTACGTGATAACTAAATAATGGATAATAAGGATAAATATCATAATTATGGGTCGTTAGAGTGTACCTAAATTTAATATGGGAATAGTAGTATACATATATGACTGTGTTTATGCATATATTATATACGTGTAAAAATCATGCATGCGCTACTTACTATCCCTGATGTTACCGCGCTGGGACAGTCTTATCTCGATGGGACCTTTATGGGGGATATTGACTTGTACCCTAGAACATAGGAATCCTTGGTACAGACTATCGGATCGATAGTCAGACGGTGTGACTTGGAACTATGCTTCGCCTCATTTTGTACGTGTTTTGTGTTAATACAGTTCGAGAGTGATTCCGAGCTAGTATTTCCCTGAGTACAAGTGATACGGGGACTGGATAGCAGAGTATGCCCGCACCATAGATTTTATGTGGGATGCTGTTAGAATATATATATTATATGAGTATTTAATATATATATTTAAATTTGGAATTTGGGAACTACCTGCTGTGACTATGGTATGTAAGAAACGAATAATTATTTTAACTTGGGAATAAGTGTTTGAAAAGTATGATATATTACTGAGAAACTTTATTACCAAATAAGGCTTATGTGAGAATTTCGCAGTTAATAAGATTAACCTCTTTAACATTGGAAACCGTCGGCTTGAAACCTTATGAGTAACTTAAGATAAAATAAGTTAAACTGTTGGGAGTATTAGTGCGATAGGTGTGCACATTAGAAGAGATGTGAGAATTTCTCAAGGGAGTGTCGCACTAATATGTTGGTTGCATTAGCCGGTAAGAATTTTAAATACTTGCTAAACTAATTTTAAACTGTTTTACAATTGGACTCTGACCCATTACCTATTTTCTTTTCTCTCTTGTATATATGTATATATTACAGGTGCCCATCCATAAGGGAGTCTTGCATAGGATCCTTTGGAAGGAACGCGCTGGAGCTTAGGTGGGAGTTGCAGGCCTCTTGCTTAGACGACCTCATTTTTTATTCCACTCCTAGCACTATTTTATCCAGTTGGGCATGTGTCGCCCCTTTCCATTATTCAGTTGTTTTATCGGATATTGTGATTCGTTTATTTCTAGTATTTACATTTTGGGATTTATTATTGTTCAGATGTTTTCCTTTAAGTTTTAAAATTGGAATTAATTAGTTGGATGTTTAATTGCTTGGATTACATGTTCCAGTATAGTTGTTGTGTGATTCTTTAACTATGAATTATGTTAAGTTTTAAATGTTGGTTTTTAAAAATGAAATTTGGAAATTGATGTCTAAAAATGGTTTTGACACTTAGCTTAATTATTTAGGGTGTTTAATTGGAAAAGGTATTTTTACGACAGTGATGCTAAGAATTAACCAACCGTTCACCTTGATTATAATTTTATAATGGACTGATCACCTGGTATTTAATTAGGCGGGGTGTCACAATAACATGTCCCTTTTATGAGTATAATTGGCAATCATTACATGCCATTAGGATACGCGTTATATTGTGCTTTATTATATGGATATGTATCGATATAAATTAAGACATTTGTGCATATAGTGAATAATCCAAAATATAATTGTCTATAAATATCCAATGTGTTCCACATCACACATACATACAGAGACTCTCTCTCTCCCATTAAACATACACATAAATATTAGCATGGATATGCTGATAGAACAAGAGCTAATCGTGGTTGAAATTCAAAGAACATTTATTTTCTCAAACGAACTAAATTGATTTGTTGCATTTAAGAATTATATATTCATTGAATAATTTACAAGTGGCAAAACTTTAGAACATTATGATTTTAAAAGCTAAAATCTCAAAATTTTCAAAAACTCCTTAGTGAAGTTTTTGAACTTTATGGAATCCAAGGGGCCTAAGAAGATCGGCTCGCTATAAATGTGATTTCAAGACAAGTCATTATTTAAGTTCACTCACCATCCATATTCTTATTTTTTTCATGTTTCTTTTTTTTATTGATTCAGGTCGGGGGGGGGGGGGGGGGGGGGGCTCGAACTGTAACAACCATAGGGTGGGATAATCCTAGTAGCACCGAGTCAACCCTTGGTCTCACTCATTGTCAATATATAATCTTTTTAAGAAAATAGAAAAATGTATAAATAAACCAGATTAGCAATCAAGGAGGAGAAGATTATTAAGACTAGATATCATACTTTCCAACCACCATGGGGTGATTCGCTTGATTTTCCCTCCTCATCGTCAATCAAATAAGCACTCCTCAACATGCCGATAAGATTTGCTACTTCCTTGGTTCTCTTTTCTACTACATTGTCAATATATTCTGTAAAACACCATTTGTCATTAGAAAACGCACTTACAGCCTTCGTAATTATCAGACAATATCTTACAACCGATCACAATAACATCGAGAGGTATTTGAGATATAATCCACCTCCAATTTTAGATTTTGATGAGTTTAAAATTTGATTCTTAAGAAGGGTTTTCAGCATTTCCTCATTTGTAAGATCATGAGATGCTAGTGTCTTGTCCAGCCTCCCCCGATACTGCGCAATGTTATGTTTCCCGTCCATATTCACATCTCCTAGCAACAAGAACGAATTTTCTTCCGAAACCTTAACAGATAAATAAACTCATAGACATTAATTACTTTGGGTATCATCCCTGGACTTAACCAACAATATTTGAAAATAACGAATAACAGAAAGGGGAAAGTGCAAAAATAACCCTTGAACCGTGCATTTTTTGCAAGAAACCCCTTAAACTATTATGTAATGCCAAAAAAAACTGATCTATGCATTTCGTTGCAAAAAACTCTTAATGAAAAAAAAAGACATAGTTCAAGGGGTTTTTTGCATTAAAAATCTTTCTAAGGAGTTTCTTGCAAATATTGAATAGTTCATTCTCTTATTCAATTCGGACTTTACCCTAAGAGAAATATTATATGTTTTCACTATGTGCCATATCAAATTAAAATAAAAGGCAAATTGAGATAGCCCCTTTCATGAACTCAAGTGGAATATATATGCCAGACTACTGTAAATTGAGTTTAGAAACCATCCTCGGGCTTAAAAGTAAATCCCAATTTGAAAAATGACAAATAAATTGTTTGATTATTTTTTTCAACTCAAATATTTTTCACAAAACACACACGCACATATATATTTAGGAAAGATGATTTTTTTTTGTTTAGAAGTTCAACTCACATGTAGCTTTTTCAAGAAACCTAGCTGGAGTTTTGGATATCAGATTAAGACCCATGGTTAAAATTGTAGATCTCAACAGAAAAGAGACAAGATCAAGTGGTATGTGATCACCTAGACGGGTTTATAACACCAACTTCTTTCTTGTCCCGGGAATCAAAAATGTTAATCACAGCACTAGAGTCATCCCCGACACCATCGTTGTACTCCCCCACGCTCCTCAAACCCTCGGAAGTGGTCCTACCCGAGATGGGGAAACCTGTCTGAGCTAAGGGCTGAGCTTGGCACTAGGTTAGAGGAAACACAGAGGTTGCGTCAAAGGGGGGGAGCTGACGCGAGGAGGAATAGGGGCGACGACAGCGATAGAGAGAATGAGAGGGGTAGGGCTTGGGTTTTTGGTCGAGAAAGAGGGGGAGCAGGGGAGAAGATGAGGGAGGATAGAGAAGAGGAAAACTAAAGTGTGCTAAAATTTTAAGGTATTTTATACCCTAGTCAAGTGTTCTTAATTTTGGCACACTTTAAAACAGTGCCAAAATTTGGCACTATTTTAAAGTGTGCTAAATTGTCATTAAACCATGCCAGAATTTGGCACAGTTTAAAACAGTTCCAAATTTTTAATATCAGGGTGTGCCAAATTGCTATTTTTGGTGTAGTGTTCTGCACTTGCATAATTATGGCCCTTGATTTGGTATGCTGTCGAGCTCAAATGAGCCCAGAATGGGAAAATAGGGATTTTTAGTGTTTTGAGGGCCTTTATTAGGGCGGGTTTGGTTCATTTAGGCATGGGAAAGTTGAAAGAAGGTGAGAGGGGGAGAGAGGGCGGTCTTCCACCATGGATGAACCTTTCTTATCAACTCAAACCACCGTTACACTGTCATAAACCACCAAATTCCCAGTGTATTCCACCTTATTCAAGCTTACTGTACCCATTCCCACCATTGTTAAAGTAGAGATAGGAACTTTGGAGAATTCACGGGAGATTTTTGGAGTTTGAAGGAGTTTTTAGCTTGGAACCTCAAATGGAGCATATATGTAGCATTTTGGAGGACGCTTTTGGTAACTCCTTGAGACCACCGTTGGAGGTGGGGGTTGCTCCTCGTAGACCAACCTTTCTACCACCATTTGGAGTCTTTAAGATGAAAAAATCTATTCTTATTATCTAAGACTCTATTTGTATTTTAGTAGTCTTGTGGTTAAATTACATAAGTAGGATGCACATGAATAAATGATGGTTTTTAGTAGAATAATATTAAACATTTTTATGGAATAAAAAAGTTGGTAAAATATTATTTTGTTGGAAATAAAGAATGAATCAATGTCTTGAAATATTAAAAGTTGGTATTTTATGAAAATGGTGTATTTTCTAGAAAGATTGATGTTGAACATTTTATGAAAAAAAATGTTTGAAATTAATGATTTATTTTGCTAAACATTGGTGAAATAATGTTCAAAGTTTCTTGCAAAAATGTAAAGTTTACGAAAATGGACATTTGTCGAGTTTGAAGAAATGAAATTTCTTTTATTCCTTGAAAGTATATTTTTGAAAGTATGATGAATTTCTAAAAGGAAATTTACGTTTAACCCGTTAATAAGATTTTAGGATTTAAAATCCATATTCTCATGCATATAAACTTGTAGCATTTTTGCAATAAATTTATAAACGAGTTTTAAAAAAAGATTGTTGGATTTAAACATGTAATGAGAAAATTAGAAACTCTTGTCTTTAAAGTGTGTAAAAAAATGATTAAAAGTGTGATAAGTACAAAGTTGTAAGACTACATATATTGACAAAAAGGAAATGGTATTTTCTTATGAAAGTAGTCTTTTAAGTGTAATTAGATTTCTAGAATAAATTAAGTAAAGAAATATATAATTTGAAAAGTTGGTTAGTAAAGGTGTTGAATAAGTGTTAATGGTTAAACATTGGAATGTTGGTGTGCATAACTTAATAATGTGGTCAAAGATTAACACTTATGAAATTGGAAAGGAAATAATGAAATAAAGATGTTTCTGATTAAGAACAATATTACTCCACGGTTAAAAAGGTGTTAAGGTATTAAAAATAATTGAGAAGTTAGTATGGGTAACTTAATAGTGTTTTGAGAAAATTAATACTTGTGAAAATGGAGTAAAAGATGAGTTTAGAAACAAATGGGTAAAATGGTAATTCTAGTTACGGTAGAACATTTTTATGAAATAAAAATATTGGAAAAGGTGTTACAGAAATTGGTCCTAAATGAATATGATTTTGGAATAAAATTAAAGTTCAAGTGTAAAGGACATGAAATGATAAAATCAAAGTGTGACATGAGTTGGGTGTAACCCCAGGTTTGGATTCGATCGGGTAAAAAGGAAAAGAGGGAATAACGTGGACATTTGTAAAATATAAAAATACATGTAAGGGAACTCGGAGAACACTGAAATAATTAAGTAGGCCCAGAGCTCTAGGGTGAAAGACCCAAAACAACTGGCCAAAGCATATGGTGCGCATAGCCAGCAGTGTGGAACCCACTGAAGTATGCGGTTATTGGAAGATTTCAAAAACAAATAAAGGAATAAGGAAATTTCCAACAATTGGGTTGTGTGATGAAAATGTATTAAGACAACCTAATTTGAATGAATTAATAAATGTCCCAACAAAGGTGAAATGAACTAGTAAATGCATAAATCGATTAATGTCCATAAGGTAAGGAATGGTAAAATAAGTGGATAAATGGGTGGTTAAGCAACCTAAGTGGTTAAACCCATAATTGTAACAAGCGTGTGTTGTGAAAGGTTTTCAAAGGCTAAAGGAATATTTTATAACACGGTGTTCTCGTGTGTTGAGAGGGTGGTCTTCAATGAAATTACTAACGTGTATTAGTTAAAATGAAAAGGATAATTTCGATAAAGAAATTGCTTTCGATCAAACCAAGTGTAGTTGTTTCAATTATTTAACCGTGTGTGTTAAATAATGTGAGAAATACCAAAATGAGAAAAAGAAAGTCTTTTACAAAATTAAGGTGAATTGAACGGGATAAATAAGGTGAATTGAACGGGATACATTGTATTGAAGATGTAGAGGCTAAGCTTCATGGATAAAATCACGTCGCATTTTTGGGGCACGTTTTATGTCTTCACATTTATATGGATTTTTGAGATTCTCTCAGGTATGAATGCATAATGGTTTATGGATTCTGGAAATATTTTTCTAAGGATGTTATTTTATTTAAAACTAATTTTAAAATGTTTTTAAAGTGTTTTTCTGAGTTATCTCACGTTTAGAGTCGTATGAACATTACCTTGCTTTTTACAAGGTTCAAACGACTTTATTTTTCATTAAAATGGCATTGGACTGTCGTTCAAATGACATGGAACTCTCATTCAAATGAGATGCTCTGTTTGTTCAAACGACATGCTTGTTTTGTTAAAATGACGCGTCGCCTCAAAAATATTATTTAAGGCATCTTTGGCTCAGGAAAACAAAAATTCAAAACTTAAAAAATAGAGCAAAACATATATGTTTTTTGTTGTTTTTTTACAATGCATAAATATCATTTATTATTTTCAAGATCCAAGTTTGCATATGTCATATGTCATAGAGATCTTTTGTTTTCACTATTGTTTGATTATTCATCATTTGAAGAAATGGTTTCATGCGGTGAACTCCTACGTTGCACCGTGGAGGAGCGGCTAAAGAGAAGAAGAGGTGCCAAGGATTGTGGGGATCGAGTCATTGAGTAAGTCTGTATTCTTCCTTTTTAATCTCCATATCATAGTGAATATCTAGCCTGGGTCATCTGAGGTTTTTCCCTTATTGGTTTCCTCGTACATCAACGTGTTTTAGGAACTTTCTTTACTTTATCTCCTTAATCTCATTAGATGCAGGTTTAAGGTTATGAAGATAAAATTGGATTAATTAATTTGGCTCACAAAATTGGTGCACAATAAAATTTAGAAAAGTTTGAAAAATTATTTTGACCTAAATCACACACACATAAAGGAACCCCTACAAGTACTCTATTTTACATTACGTTAGTACCTCTGTATGCTTGGACTCCGGTATACCGCCCATGGGTCCCTCATGTATTTAAATTTGAAATTGGAACCGCATGATAAATAAGTGAAATGTTAATTAAAATAAAATTGGACTAGTAACATTATATAATTCGTTTCATTGCACTTCACACCTAAAGCTCGATTCGGACCGGATTGACTACGGGTAACCCATAAATCCAGGTTGGGGCATTACAAATGGTATCAGAGCTTGAGGTTCAAGGTTCTTTTCGAGAGTGATGTAGTGAGGTTAGTATTGGATCTTTCGACAATTAGTGTTTGATTGGTCCGTTCATGCTAGTTTGGTGACGGTTTAGTTCTTATTCTCGACGGTAAAGTCAAAGAGGTTAGCACGACAAGTAATTTAGTGCCAAGTGGAAAACTATCAAGTTGAGAGTTATTAATCGCTTTCGCACTTCTGATTAGATTTGTTAGTAATTTATGGGTGTCCATGCAAGCCAACAGTGGGGACACCATAGTTGTTAATGTAAGGTTCTTGTGTTTCAATCCTTGATGATATAGAGCTTTCTAAGATGTCAATAGAGTGAGATGACGGCCATTAGGCGGGTGGCACAAATTTCATATAGTCAACGGTAGAGGTTAATGGTTAAGGTGTCGAGACTAAGAACTGATGATTGGTGATTAAAAAGTATGTAGCCCTTAGGTGTGATGCTTACGAGTAGTTAACTTCGGTAATGTAATTAGGAAAATTCGATCCTTGGGGTGATATCTCACTTGAGGTAGTTCAGTGAACATATGAAGCTGAGTAGGCTAATAGTGGAAACATCATGATCCTTTGCTTGAAATGTATTGTGTGGTAACTTTGATGGTGAGATTAGCCTTAGTAGTGGTAATAGTGAGTAGTGTTCTTGCGATCTAGGTATAAAGGTTGTATATTTCATATATGGTGGTTAGATAACTGAGTATCATTCGTAAGTATTGATTATGTGGTGAGAATGTATTGGGTCCTTTAGTTGAGGACTTGGGTATAGTGTGTCTTGATTCTAATGTGGTATTGAGGAATAGGATCCCTCGTGGCATCCGTGGTATAGGCCCTGATATTTATAGGCAATACCCGCCGTCCCATATCCTACCAAGATGTATATAGTCGTGTTAACATGTAAATTATCACATGATATGATGTTCACATGTGAGGTAATTTAGTTATCATGTTTGTTCATTCACTGGGGATTAGATGAGGCAGACCTTGAGGTTTATAGGTTGTAGGCAACGTCATGTATCCTACCAAAATCCTTAGTATCATTTGTTATGGTTTGGTACGTGGCTTCTAGTCACAACCGTTAGAAGAAAGATAATATTAGTATCCAAGTGTAAAGACTCATTTTATCCTCCAAAGTGATGGCTAAGTGTAAGGTAATTTTAGTGTGATTATGGTTTAAAGGCATATTGGAATGCCCGTAGGACATATTGTGTGTGGTGTTATCGGGGATAGAAATCGAATGTCGTGACACCTTGAGATGTTTGATGGTTAAGGTTCATTATAGGTGGAAGATCGAAGACTAGTGTCCTTTCGAGCACCGAGTGGTCGTGATATGGGTATTGAAAGGGTTGTAAAGCTCACCTACAATGATAAAGGTATGAATGATGAAATCTTATAGGGGTCTTGAGGACGATTGAATAAAATGTGTTTAGTGTCCTTAGGAGACAAGTTAGTTCAGTATGAAGGAGAATTATCAACCTATTAATGATTTTGTTGAGGGTCAGGTGATAATCCTAGGTTGCTGGTCATATAGTGTACGTATCGGGTGTGGCTGCCGAAATTATCACAGATGGGTAGTATGATCCCTAAGGTAAGGTAATAGCTTGTATTGTTATAGGAGTGATGCATGAATGTCATATGATGACTATTATTGGTGTTATGATACTCAGTTTTGAGATGACCTAGGAAATGTATTTGAGACTTAGGGTGATGACATCATGTGGAGACTTGAAGATGGCAACCGAGGTGGGGTAATATCGAAATATGATTATAATGTCGGCATGTGTCAACGGTACATGCTAGGGTAACCTTAGCAATGTAAGGACTAGTTCTTGGCACATCATTCCAAACCAGTTCGAATTAGAAAATTGTAATACCCCATGATTTTAATGATTTTTAAAATGGGTTATATTTTAAATTAATGGATTAATTGGAATTTATTATTAATTAATTCATTTGGGTTTTATCCGAATTGTGGATATTAAAATGAATGATTCTGAATATTACTTAAAGATATTTAGGTAATATATGAATGTGATGTAATTGATATGGATGTGAGTTGTCAATTCGGTAATTTGTATTTTTTTAGTCGGATGCGGTATGGGACGTGTCGGGACTAATTTATTAAATTAAAAAGAAAACTTATTTTTATATCAACCTTATAGTCGTTTTCACTGCGTCGTTGCGTCCGGAAGGGTTGAAATAGTCAGAAAAGTCTATTTGGATGTTGGTTTTGGGTCTCGGGTCATTTGAAAATGAAAAGACAACCCAAAAGGGCATTTTGGTTATTTTTACAAAGGGGGTGAATAGTGATTTTGGATTTTATCCTATTATAAATATTTGGAGATTAGTTGAACGTGACTTCATTCATCTCTTCTACACAAAATTGAAAGGTCATCTTCTTAGAGAAAGTGAAAGGTTGGTTGGGAAGAGAAAAGCTTACTTGGGAAGGAGAAGAACAAAGACCAAAGATCACCACCACCAACCACCAACGAAAGTTGGCCAGAAAAGGGAGAACCACATGTGATATACTACACCAAAGGATCAAATCTTCATTAGAGGCAAGTGTTTGATAATTGCAATCTAAGTTTATATATTGTCCATGTTAGAATAGTTATAAAAGATGAGATTTTTCATGTTTGGGAGATGAAAAGATAAAGTTGGTAATGGATTTTTGGATAATGGAGATATATAGGAATCAAACTCATGTTGTAGGTAGATAGGAATCCACGAAATAATCATAAATATATTGAAGAAATTCGGAAAACCATTGTTGTGTTCTTGAAGATATTAAGTGAATGATTTTCTGGAAATAAGGATGGAAACATGCTTTTAAATTCAATCTCTTGATGATTTAGGATGTTTAGATGATTAGAAATCATTTGTATATGTTGATATATCATGTAGTAAGGATTATAAGTCATTTGGGTTGTTAATATGAAGGTTTGATTAAAATGATGAAACCCGTAGTAGAAGAAATGCAGAAAACTGGGTTGATATCTGGGCGATCGATCGATCGACCCCCTGCCTTCGATCGATCGACCTCCCCAGAATCTTTGAAGTTGTTTCTTTTTAATGCTTGTTCTTATGCCTAACCTTTTGTAAGTCTTTGGTGATTATTAATTTGATATTATGGGACCTAGGGAAGATTAGTAAGCCCTAGAGAAGAATCGAATTAATGTGATTGGGATTTAATTGATTAGAATTATGATAATTAAATTGAAAGAAATTTTGGTTGCTAGATTCATGTGTTGGATTCTAATTGGTATGCATGAGGATTAAGGATAGGTCCAGTAGGTGAGATTTAATATAACACCCGGGTAGCCTTAGGGTTACAATTTGAACATCAAGGACTGAGTTTAATCTCATTAATGATTGTGCAAGGACTGAGTGTAATACAAGCACTTAATGGTATGGCTCCTGGTTAGAGATGGGAGTTCAGACCACATTTTGTTGAAAGAGGGGGTGAGGCTATTCCGATCGCATATTTTAATTTGACGGACCTCCTCGATCGACAAAGTTAAGTAGTAGTGTATTGGAGGGGTTCCTTGTTTGGATTTCGCTTTGCGAGACGCTCCGCGCATGAACCTTAACGACGTCGGGAGTGGAGAGATGTTATAGGATGCTAGGATGTTGGTTTTGTTGATAAGTCATATGATGCGAGTAAGTAATTTTAGTTAGTAAAATTAAAGTTTGTTTATATGAAAAAATGATTTAATTTTTGTGATGTCGTAATTAATTAAGAAATTAATTAATTGGGCTTAAACCCTAGACACATATCTTTTTTCATTATGCTAACGTAATTTAGTATGACCCTTCCTAGTTAGGGGTCAACATTCTATCTGAGGGCTTTCTTGCCCTTGGTAGCAACTTCCTGAGAATTAGATTACCCGTTGCTAACTTCCAACTTCCGACTTTCTTGTTCTGGTGTTTGGCGAGTTCTTGTTGTTATGATACTAGATGGATGAGGGTATGCCCTCTCTTTTCTCCTACCAGGTTCAATTCATAGGTAATTTGATATCATTATGGACTTCCTTGTAGATTTCGTACCTGAGTGTAGGTAGACTAAATTCTAAAGGGATGATGGCCTCTATGCCATATGCCATGACGTACATAATATCATTGGTATATCTTTTTAAGATAGCATTATAGGCCCAAAGAATGAGGGGAGTTCATTCACCCACTTTCCTCATACATTCTTTAGTCAACATTTGATTTCGGAAATGAGAGTCTTATTGGAGATCGTGGCATGTCCATTGCTTTATGGGAAGACCATTAAGGCATAGTGGTGGCGAATCCCGTATTCTTCAGAGGAATCTCTAAACTAATCATTGTCGAACTGTATCCTATTGTCAGATGTTAATGCTCTATGAAACCCAAATTTGGTGATGATATTTCTTAAAATGAACCTCGTTGTTGATGTAAAAAACTAGATTTGATCTAATTATTTTAATCACAGATAAATATAAATAAGTAAATATGAGACAATGAAAGTTTAAAGTGGTTCAGCCTTAAGGAAATGGCCTACATCCACTGTTTTTGTATTGCTGACTGTTTTCCTAGAATTATTGACAAGTGGTTTTCTCAAGAAATTTCGGGTCCTCTCTAATAAGAAGTTTACAATGTATTTATAGCCTTGAGGTTGTACATGTCAAAGGATAATGCGATGTTATCTAGTAAACATATACATCTGTACGATAATAAAGAGTATTTAATGCGCAGTCGCCTCTTTGAATATCCTGATTTGAGTGTTCTATACGCTAAGTAGCTCGAACCGCTTAAGCTTCTTGGAACACTAAGTAGCTCGGGGACTATGAGTAGCTCAGAGCCCCTGAGCTGCTCGAGGAGTCTAAGTTGATCGGTACATTTGAACTATTCGGAATGTATGAGTTGCTCGTGGTGCTTGAGTAGCTCGGTGGCAGTAAGTTGATCAGTAGAAGTATTTATAATTGCCATGTTGGTTAACACGTGTCTTCAAATGATGGGTCCATGTCAGCAGACTAAATTTGGTATCAACAGAAGCCCCCAATGTTTCATAGTTTGATGTCGAAGAAAAGTATGGGACATTCTGCATGAAAACTGCATAAATTATTGATTTGTATGATTTTTAGGAAAACGATCGTTGTAAATAACTCCTTTTTGAAGGCATAGTATCAGGCCTCATAAATATTTAAAATGTTCATGGCCTCTTCGATTTTTATGCCCCTTTTCTTCTTTTTAGTCGCCGGATACGCAAACGTCCGCCCATGTAATCATCGCTTTTATCAATTCCTGAGGTAAAGTATTTAAGAGCGGCAGAAATCCTATCATTTTTCACTTTGCAAATCTGTATCTTTGAATTCTTCATTTTCTTTCTGTCTCGTGCCTTCGTTCTTTTCGTCGTTCATTGTCACCTGATCTCTTTTTCCCTATAAGATTTTCTTCCCTTTCTTTTATTTTTCATTGTTCATCATGGTTTATGTTGTTGAGTCATTGGACAAATTTCGGTCTAAATTTTCAATCCCTTCATGGGTCATTTTAGAGGAGCTTTCTGAACCTTTTGATTATTTTTCTTTGGCTAAGGGACATTGGTTCCCAATTCTTTTTATGGCCGAATGTGGCTTTTCTTTTCCACCAAACCCTCTATGTTTGGAGTTCTGCCAATATTTTGACGTTGTACCTGCAAAAATAGCTCCAAATACCTGGAGGATAGTTAATGGTGTTTATAGATTAAACCAACTCCATGGAACCCGTTTAGGGATTTCAGAGATTATGTACTGCTATAGATGGGTTGTCAGTGATTCCACATTCTATTTAAAAACTAGGTTTTTGAATAGGGATTTAGTTGCCAATCTTCCAGATGCCAATATGGATTATTTTGAGCATGGGGTTGTTATGAAAAATTGGCAACATGCTCTATTAAATGGAGATGATGTATATCAGGGTCCCAGGTGTCCCCCTTATGGCAATGGAATAGGTTGTTTTTATTTTTTGAAATCTTATTTTCTTGGTGTTTGATAAAATGTATCACTGACATTTATTTTTATTTGTTACAGTTGACAGTAAAAGAAAACCTCCAAAAGAAGTTGACGTTAATTTGAAGCATTTGAAACTTATCAGGGATTTGCACTAATCTGGTGCTGAGGAACATAATAGATCTGTCTGTTATTTATTGTAGTACAAGAGCTATACTTCATCTTTTACTGCTCGTCCTCATCCAGTGGTAGTTAATCTTGACCAAGTGCTAGCTTCTGAGACTAGGGTGGAAGGTTCTTCCTCTAAGTCAAGTATTCCCATCAGTGATATAATGAAGAAAAGAAGAGCTCCTGCCTTCTTTGATAAATATGATTCTACCAAAGTGGAGGCAAAGAACAGTAAAAAAGATGTCCCAAAAGAAGGGACGAGAACCATTGATACACTTCCTCTTACTACTGCTAAGAAGACTGGCGAGAAGCCCCCTGTGGATCCGAGCAAGACTGTCGCCATCTCTCCTCCAAGTGAGGTTATTATCATATCACCAATAAAGACAATGTATTTATTTGAGAATGTTCCTGTTACCCCGAGGAGGTTAAAGAAAAGTTCTTTTGAGAGACCTACTGAATTTGTCTCTCAACCTTCAACTATTGAAGGTGATGTTCCAACCTTTGTTCCCCCGAGCTCCACTATGAACTTGGTAAAATCCTGGACTATCCTAGAAGTCCAAGGCATTGAGGATACACTTTCTCATGAGAGAATTAATTCCCTGGCTGCTCAACACATCGCCTCAGTAAGTACGAGGAAGATAAGGTTGCTTGGGAAAAGTAACTCAAGTCCATTGAGCTGGACAAAAATCAAGCTGAGAATGCCTCCAAGGAATTGGAGAAGAAGTTGAAAGAATTTGAAAATCTTGAACAGGGCAATAAGGAGCTTGCGTCTAAACTCAAGATTGATGAAAATGAAGTTGTTGCTCTTCAAAATGTTGAGCGACAGAAAAAGGAGGCGGAGGAGAAATTGAAGACTGCCGAGGAGCTCCTTAGGGAAAAGACCTCCTTGAAGAAGGCAAAGACGAAGAAAGTAGTCAAAAAGTCTTTCAGTGTTGGTTGGGATAAAGGCTGGAACAAAGGTCTGACTGCTATGTCTTCTCAAATGGAGTATGATGTAATACCCCGTAATTTTAAATGACTTTTAAAATGGGTTATATTTTAAATTAATGGATTAATTGGATTTTATTATTAATTAATTCATTCGGGTTTTATCCGGACGGTGGATATTATAATGGATGATTCTGAATATTACTTAAAGATATTTAGGTAATATATGAATGTAATGTCATTGATATGACTGTATGATATAAATTCGGTAATTTATATTTTTAGTCAAACGCGGTATGGGACGTGTCGGGACTAGTTTATTAAATTAAAAAGGAAATTTATTTTCTATCGACCTTATAGTCATTTTGACTGCGTCGTTGCGTCCGAAAGGTTCGAAATAGTCAGAAAAGTCTATTTGGATGTTAATTTTGAGTCTCGGGTCATTTGGAAATGAATAGACAACCCGAAAGGGCATTTTGGTCATTTTTCTAGGGGTGAATAGTGATTTCGGATTTTGGCCTATTATAAGTATTGGTAGATTAAGTGTATGTGGGTTATTCATCTCCTCTACACAAAATAGAGAAGTCATCTTCCTAGAGAGAGTGAAAGAGTGCTTGGGAAGGGAAAAGCCTACTTGGGAAGGAGAAGAACAAGAACCAAGGTTCACCACCACCAACCACCACCGGAGTTTGACCTGAGAAGGGACAACCAACTGAGATATACTACACCAAAGGATCAGACCTTCAGTAAATGCAAGTGTTTGATAATGGCAATTTAAGTTCGTATATTGTCCATGTTAGAATAGTATGAAAAGAGAAGATTATTCATGTTTGGAAGAAATAATGGAGTGATTAAATGGATTTCTGGAAACTGAAATGATATAGGAATTAAACTCATGTTTTAGGTTGATAATAATCCACGAAATAGTCATGAATCTGTTGAAGAAATTATGAAAACCATTGATGTGTTCTTGAAGATGATATGTTGATAAATTTCTGGAAATAAGGAGATAAACATGCTTTTTAATCCAATCCCTTGATGATTCTAGGATGTTTAGAGTATTGGAAATCGTTCATATATGTTGATATATCATGTAGTAAAGATTATAAGTCATTTGGGATGTTTAGATGAAGGTTTAAATGATCATAAGTTGCTAAACCCGTAGTTGCAGGAAATGCAGAAAACCAGGTTGTGACCTGAGGGATCGATCGATCGACCCCTGCCTTCGATCGATCGACCTCCCCCGAATATGTAAAGTTGTTTCTTTTCAAATGTTGATTCTTGTCCCAAAACTTTATGGATCTTTGGTTATTATTATTTGGATATTATGGGACTTAGAAAATATCAGTAAACCCTTGATAAGATTTGAATGAATTTGATTTGGATTCAAGTGATTAAAATGTTGAAAATTATATCGAATGGAATTTCGGTTGCTAGATTCATTTGTTAAATTCTAAATGGAGATGTATGAGGATTAAATATAGGACCAGTAGGGGTGATTGAATATAACACCTGGGTATCCTTAAGTTTACAAGAGGGTTTAATCCAAAGTGAAAGAAGATGTGTTTATAAGAGATTTGAAACTATCGATTTTAACCTTAATTGAAAGGAGAACTAAACTCGTAGTAATTCGGGAGAAATGATGTTATGGACCAGTAGGATATTAGTGAATTCTTACTGAATATGTGTTGAGGAAAAACCTATTTAAATATTGTTTATTGAGAGAGGGTAGCCTTAGGGTTACAATTTGAACATCAAGGACTGAGTTTAAGCTCAATATTGATTTCGCAAGGACGAAGTGAAATACAAGAGCGTAGTGGTGTGTCTCCTGGATAGAGATGGGAGTTTAGAACACATTTGGTTGAAAGAAGGTATGAGGTTATCCCGATCGCATAGTTGAAGTTGTCGGACCTCCTCGATCGACAAAGTTAGGTAGTAGTGTATTGGAGGGGTTTCTTGTTTGGATTTCTCTTTGCGAGACGCTCCGCGCATGAACCTTAACGACGTCGGGAGTGGAGAGATGTTATAGGATGCGAGGATAATTAAATTATGAAGTAAAGATATGATATTTTAATACTTGGAATTTAAAAGGTATATAATGCTACGTATGGGAAATATCTTAGGGTAGTGATATTACCTTATTGATATTATATTATAGGTATGATAATACCTATTGGATTGATTGATGATTTTTGTGTATGACATACCTAGCTTACTTGCTATCGGTGGGAGGTTTGCGCATGAGGGCAGTCATATCCTGATGAATCTATGGGATCTTTGATTTGTCGCTCGAGAACATAGGTCTATGAAAGACTTATCGGGGAGTTGATAAGTCCGCTGACTGTGGGTACGTAGGTATGTGCGTGACCCATGGATACGAGAACTATGTTCGCCTCCAATTTGTTTGTTGTTGTTTGTGGTTCGTGGAATCTTACCGAACCTTTAGTCCCCTATTCGGCGACCTGCGATGATGGGACATGATAGCAGAGTAATGCATTGCACCGCAGCTCTGACTCGGAGTGCCGTATTATATATGAATATATATATAATGAATTAAATGATTGAATGAATATATTGTGGTTATCTATCTACGGTGATAATTGTAGATAACGGTGAATAGAGAAAGATAATGGAATTAAGTTAATGAATGTTTATGCTTATAGAATTGAAAAGCTTAACTCATGTTAATGAGAAACGATTCATATTAATGAGTAATGATTCATGTTAATGAGAAACTAATCATATAAAGGAGAAATGTAAATGAATAATAATGTGACGTATGGTATGGGACATAGGGGGATTATGATATGGGAATGGAATTATAATATGGAGACTAGAAAAGAGGAACCATTAACTAGGAGGTTAATAGGAAACTTTAAGTGTGCACTCTAGTTGAGAGGTGAGAATAGCAAGTGAGATTTGGATCTAACATGTACATAATAAATGCTTTATTGCACTTTTTAAATACTTGCTGTTTTAAAAATCATCTACACATTCGGGCTCTGACCCGTTTCCTTGCATATTTTCTCTTCTATTGTATCTCTATATCAGGTATCCAGGAACAGGGACGCCAACCTTAGCGGATTTTGACAGGCTATGGATTTATGGAGTTTTTCTTAGACGCCTATCTTCATTTGATTCACAGTATTCTTAGTTAGGGCATGTCTCCCAAAGGATTTCAGTTATCTTTTCTATCGAGGTCAAATACTATTGTATTCGGGTCTTTTTAATACAGTTGTTATTGATGGGATTACTGTAATGGATTAATATTATTTGGGAATGTTTATTCCAATTGCATTTAAATTCTTTTGTGGTATTTATTGGGTTATCAGTGTTGTAGAATAAAATGTGTTGTGTTATTCTTAAACTAAAAATGGTTTTGTTGAAATTTAAATTTGGAAAGTTTTTAACACCAACTTAATTGGGTATTGGGTGAGTTGTAAATGTTTTCGACAGTGATGCTAAGAATGAGCCAACTGTATATTCTGTTTTAATTTGGTATGGGACTGTTCACCCGATATTTAATTAGGCGGGGTGTTACATATGACAACCTTAAATATTTAAGGTACAGATGGGTCCTAGCCTTGCAAGAGCTGAAAGTTGCTGAGAATTCTGAGTTATTCCAGCAACACACTCATGGCCCTCCTCCCTCTCCTGGAGAAGAAGAAGAGGACGAAGCTGCCTTAGATGAGTCATCCCTGATGATTCGAGATCAGGTTCCTGCTGTTCCATCAGTTCAGCCTACCGAGCAACTCCGACCAACCAGTACTTTCGCCGAGCAGCTATCATTGTCTTTCGAGAAACCAACCCATTCATCTAAACCTTCTGAGGAAGTTATAGGGAACAAAGAGAAGGTGTAAAGTTGCTCGGATTTTTATTTTATTGTTCTATTGAATGTAATCTCAGACTTTGTATTTTCTCTTATGATGAAATAAAATTTGAATTTTTGTTGTTCATCTCGAATTTCTCCCTTCCTTGCTCTGTCTGCATCCTTATTGATTCTTTTTATTTCTTCTCTTTTCTAGTTTATAGCCTGGATGGAGCTCTTATCAGCTCATGACACATAATTGATGAAGAAATACAATGACTATTTTAAACTGGTCATGCAGATCTTAATGAGGCTCAAATCATTAACATCCTTCGTCCGGATACTTCTGAACGAGCAATCGAAGCTTACCAATATCTGAAATGCTTAATCAATCGTGCTGTTGCCAACAACGTGGCCTACTATGAGATGATTGAATACCTCCAAGGGATGATCGAGGAACTTCAGCAGCAGTATAAAGAATCATCTGCTCTTCTGCATCAAGCATACGAGAAGAAATATCAGCAATTAAGTGCTGACAAAGGGTATGATAAATTTATCTCTTCTTATGAGAAGAAGGAGAGTGTTCTGAGGCTTGAGGTTGAAGAGCACAGGCACATCGCTAAGCTTTTGGAGAAAGAAAACATTGTTTTGCAAGAAGAGAGTAAATAACTCAAGTCTGCCACATCTTCCTCAGGAGCCCTGGTCCCTGTTAATGATGAAGGTTTCTCTTTCTTGGAGGTAGAAAATGCCAACTTAAGAGATGAGTTGGAAACTTTAAAAAGGGTTGGACCCTCCTCATCAACTTGTGGACGAGCAAGATATTCTTCTCGTGGACGAGCTAGGGCTGGTCGGGTCACCATTGAAGAAGCTAGAACGCAATCTGCTTTAGAGAATCAGGCTTTTTAGTTGATGGAGAAGAACCAAGCCTTAGCAGAAATGTCTAAGAAAATTTTAAATCTCAGCGAACAACTCACTACCCAGAGTTATGCCTTGGAAAATAAGGAAATCCTGGTGAAGAATCTCCATGAGCAACTGGAGAGGTTAACTTACCAATTCCATAAACAACCCGGAGAATTTTGGATGGCTGGGTATAATGAAGCTCTTTACCATCTTGATGATCGGATCCAGCAGTTGAATAATGAGGGGTACAAAGAGGGATGGTTGAATGCTATGTGTGTGCTGAAATTGGAGCAGGGACACTACTTATGGGATTATTATGAGCTTGGAGTGCTCGACTTACCTGTGCCTCCTTTTAAGCTTAATTTTAGTTGGATACCTGCTCGGGAAATTCCTCGATGCTTAATCTCCTAATATCTTGACGACTACAGTCTTCATGCTAACGTTGATATATCTCGCCCAGAGCATTTGCTTGATCAGCCCTCTGTGATGAATGTTAGAATGCTGAGAGATGTGAATTTTATAAATTCTCCTTATGCCTTAGATGACCCTCCTGCTAGAGTAGAACCTGTTTCAAAGGCAGAAGGGAAAAAACCGATAGAATAGGATTTTTATCGTAATGAAGTATATTTTTCACATCATGTGTAATTCTATTTGATTTGAATGAGGAAATTTTTTGCCATTTCATTGTCTTCTAAATAATTTGTAGAATGTTCTTGCTTTATGATTCATAAATATATGTGTCTATATAATACTTATCCCATTTGTTGTTTAATTTGAGTTAATTGCTTTCCGACCAATCGGAGTTGGTGGTAAATAAGTTTCCGACCAACCGGAGTTGGTGGTAAATGCTTTCCGACCAATCGGAGTTGGTGGTAAATAAGTTTTCGACCAATCGGAGTTGGTGGAAAATGTTTTTCAACCAACTGAAGTTGGTGGTAAATAAGTTTTCGACCAACAGGAGTTAGTGCTTTCCGACCAACCGTAGTTGGTGGTAAATGCTTTCTGACCAATCATAGTTGGTGGTAAATAAGTTTCCGACCAACCGAAGTTGGTGGTAAATAAGTTTCCGACCAACCGGAATTGGTGGTTAATAAGTTTCCGACCAACCGGAGTTGGTGGTAAATTCTTTCCGACCAACCAGAGTTGGTGGTAAATAAGTTTCCGACTAATCGGAGTTGGTGGTAAATGCTTTTCGACCAACCGGAGTTGGTGGTAAATACTTGTCGACCAACCGGAGTTGGTGGTAAATACTTTTCGACCAACCGAAGTTGGTGGTAAATAAGTTTCCGACCAACCGGAGTTGGTGGTAAATTCTTTCCGACCAATCGGAGTTCGTTGTAAATAAGTTTTCGACCAACCGAATTTTGTGTTAAATGCTTTTCGACCAACTGGAGTTTGTGGTAATTGCTATGAATTTGATGTGTAGTGTGTAGAACTAATATTCCGAAGAAAATTCAACAAATAAAGAAACTGGATGAAGCCTCACTTTATTCATATTGAAGAAACTGTATTACATATGAATTACAATTACTGATAGTATTTGCGCAGATGCTCTGCATTCCATGCATTCTTGAATTCTTCTCCTTTCTAGGTTTCAATCTTGTATGTCCCTGGGTGAAAAATTTTTGTTACTCTGTAGGGTCCGTGCCAGTTAGCTGCCAGTTTTTTGTGCTTTTGGATCACTTTCTTCAGCACATAATCCCATTCCTTCAAATCACACTTCTTCACTCCTTTGTTATTAAACAAAGTTGTTCGTTGTTGATATGCTGCATTCCTGATTGCTTCCTCTTCCCTAACTTCTTCGAGCATATCTACGTCTAATCTTCTCATCAAGTCACTGATAGGAGAATTGAAATTTAGTACTCTATGCGTTGGTAAACTTAATTCAACAGGTATGACAGCCTCACTCCCAAATGCCAGCATATATGGGGACTCTCCAGTTGTTGTTCACGATGTGGTACGATAAGCCCACAATACTAAGTGTAGTTCATTAATCCAATTTTCTTTTGCACTATCTAGTCGTTTCTTCAATCCATTTAGTAGCGTTCTATTTGTCACCTCAGTTTGTCCATTGCTTTGAGGGTGACCTGGTGCAGAATGAGTTTTCAGAATATTGGATTGATGACAGTATGCAGCAAACTCCTCGTTGTCAAACTGGGTTCTATGGTCAGTAATGAATTCATGTTGGAGACCATATCTGCGAATAATGTTTTTCCAAATGAATTGATAGACATTGTTGTAAGTCATATCAATAAGGGGCTCAACTTCCACCCATTTTGTAAAATAATCCACAGTAACCATAAGGTACTTGAACCTTCCCCTGATCATTGGGAGTGACCCGACCAAGTCTATTCTCCACAGGGAAAATGGACAAGGGGACGTTATGCGTGTTAACAATGCTTGAGGAGTTCTTCGGATGGACGAGAAGCGTTGGCATTTATCGCATTTCTTAGCATAAGCTGCGCAATCAGCTCTCATCGTCGGCCAGTAATACCCCTGCATGGTTATTCTTCGTAAGAGCGTCCGACCAGCTACATGGGCTCCACAAGACCCTTTATGAACTTCTTCGATCAAATCTTTCACTTCAGAGGGATGGGTACATCTTTGTAGCCCTGCTATAACTCCTCGCCTGTACAAAATGCCACTGGTCAATACATAACGAGTAACTTTAAACTTTAATTTCTTGGCTGCGAGCTTATCAGTTGGTAAAGTCCCATCTTCAATATAAGCCTTGATGGATCCATCCAAGATGGTCCTAAGTTTAGGGAAATGAAATTCATCATTAGATCTTCGTCTATGCTCTGACCAACTAGGATTTCTATTGGGATTGTTCTTTGCAGCTCGGTACTAGTGGCTGATGCCAATCGAGCTAGTGCGTCTGCTCTTGCGTTCTCCAATCTTGGTATTCTAATCAACTGAACTGTAGTAAGATTTGATACAACCTCCATTGCTTTGGTATGATACTTGATCATTAATTATCCTTTTTCTGCATACACCCCTAGAATTTGATTTACAATTAACTGAGAGTCACTGTACACAACGACTTGCCATGCCTTCATGGTTTTGTCCAAGTTCAGTCCTACGATCATTGCTTCGTATTCGGCCTCATTATTACAAGATTTAAATTGAAAGCGCAGAGCATACTCCACATCAATCTCATCCGGACTTTTCAAAACAATCCCTGCTCCACTGCCCGCAGTGCACGAAGAGCCATCCACATACAAATTCCATATGGGTAAGTTATCATCGAAATTTTAATCAGAGAGAGTTCCTCGGTGGAATATCTAGTACTTCCTTTTGTCCTCCTTCAGTACTTCTCTCTTCTCGTCAGTCATCTTTTCCTCCTCGACTGGCATTTCTTGCTGCTTGCCTACCGACGTAAGTTGGTCAGGGTTTACATTTGATGATCCTGTAACATCTACAGGTTGATCAGTATTCAAATCCTGTTCTTCGGAGGCATTTTCTTGAGTAAACTCTGCGATAAAGTCCGCTACTGCCTTCCCTTTGAGCGACGACCTAGGCTCATAAATTATATCATATTCACCGAGCTCCACTGCCTAGTACATCAATCTTCCTAATTTTTTTGGCTTATGCAGAGCTTACCTTAATGGCATGTCGGTGTACACCACTATAGTATGGGCTTGGAAGTATGGCCTCATTCTTATGCTTGCTTCAATTAGTGCTAGTTCCAATTTCTCCAGCCTTGGATATCTGATTTCTGCTCCTCCGAAAGCTTTACTGGTGTAATAGACTGGTTTTTGTACTCCATCTTCCACTTTTATCAACGCCGAGCTAACAGCATTCTCTAAGACTTCTAGATATAAGTATAGTCTTTCTCCCATCACTGGTCTAGATAATAGTGGAGGTGTCCCTAGATACTTTTTTAACTCTTGAAAGGCCTCCTCACATTCATCATTCCACTCAAAAATTTTGAAGAGTGTTTTGAAGAATGGGAGACATCTGTCCGTTGCTCGTAATACAAATCTGTTAAGTGCTGCAACTCGTCCTGTGAGACTTTGTACTTCCTTCTTCATAGTTGGAGATCGTAGCTCCAATAGAGCCTTGATATTTTCAGGGTTTGCCTCGATTCCTCTTTGGTTAACAATATATCCGAGAAACATGACTTCTCGTACTCCGAATATGCATTTGGTGGGATTCAACTTCATTTGATATTTCTCTAGTTGATCAAAGGTCTGACCTAGGTCAACTAGATGATCAGCAACTTTCTTGCTCTTCGTCAGCATATCGTCAACATAAACCTCCATGTTATGACTGATTTGTTCTACAAACACCTTATTCATCATCCACTGATATGTTGCACCTGCATTTTTAAGTCCAAAAGGCATAACATTATAACAATAAGTTCCCCTTGAGGTGATAAAAGAGGTACTCTCCCTGTCTTCAGGCTTCATTTTAATCTGGTTGTAACCAGAATAAGCATCTATGAAACTCAATAATTCGTGTCCCAAGGTAGCATCCACCAACTGATCGATTCGAGGCAAAGGAAAATGATCCTTTGGGTAGGCTTTATTAAAATCGGTAAGTCCACACACATCCTCCATTTATTGTTTTTCTTCTTCACCATGACCACATTTGCTAGCCAATCAGGATATTTGACATCCTCAATAAAAGAGGCTTTTTGCAGTTTCTCTACTTCTTCCTGTATGGCTTAGTTCTTCTCGGGACTGAATACCCTTCGTCGTTGCTTCACTGGCTTGATTTCCTTGTTCACGTTGAGCTCGTGACATAGGAAATTTGGGTCTATCCCTGGCATATCTTCGTGACTCCATGCAAAAGTCTTCTTTCTGCATCTTAGAAATGCTATCAGCTCTTGTTTTATTGATACATCTAGTGATGCACCAATTTGAGTTGTTCGTTCTGGATGCTCGTCGTCCAGAATGATATTTTTGGTAGCTTCCATAACCTGGACCTTAACGAGCTGAGACTCATCTCTAGGGTCTAAAGTTTCAATCTCCGCATCTTCTATTTCATCTACCTGATAAGTAGTAGTCTTCTTCCTGGATTCTTCACGCTCCTCTTGCTCGGCAGATGAATAGTAGCATTCTCGAGCTACTTTTTGGTCGCCTTTCACAAATCCCACTCCAAAATTGGTTGGGAATTTTAAACATTGATGTACAGTAGATGGTACTGCGTCGAACTTCTTCAGTCCTACTCTTCCCATGATGATATGGTAAGCTGATTGGACATTTTTATCCATTACAAAAAAACGTACTCTTTCTGTTCGGCAAGCAGGCCATGTACCGATAAGCATATCCAACTTGATCGTCCCAAGTGGAAAAACCTTCTCGCCAGTAAAACTAAGGAGGGGTCTATGATATGGCTCCAACTGGGATAACTTTAGATTCAAACTATCAAAACATGGGTAGAACATGATGTCTGCTGAACTACTATTATCCACCAGTACCGATGAAATCACCACTTCCTTTATTCTCATCTTGATTACTAACGTGTCGTCATGAGGATACAATACGCCTGCCAGGTTATTTTTAGAGAAACTAATAACTAGTTTATCTTTATTCACCTTCCTCGGGCGATCATCTTCAGCTAGATTTATTCGTTGAATGTGCGAGCACGCTTGAGCCTCATTGAGGTAAGCTTTCCTCTCCGCAGTAAGGTCTCCACCTCCTGCATCACCACCTGTAATAACATTACAATCAAATGATCCAAAATGAATTGAAAACACCTAACGTTCTGGTTGTCCTGGTCTTTTGGGGAGATCGGGATCATCTTGATCATCTTCTGGATCTTCTTCATGACTTCTTTTCTTGTCTTCTTTTGCTCGACGAGGAGATTTAGACCTTCTTCTTCCTCGGTCGTTGGTCTTTCCACCATTTTGACAATCAACATACTTAGCCAATTTTCCTCATCTGATGAGTGCTTTGATTTCATTCTGAAGAGTTATGCACTGTTTGGTCGTATGACCATGGTCTTTATGGAATTAGCAATATTTGGACTTGTCTTTTTTATCCGGATCTGCCTTTATTTTTACTAGCCAGGCTAGCTCCTCGCTATTCTTGATTTCCTCCAGGATATGATTTATATCTACCTTTAAAGGAGTGTAATTTCCAAAAAAATTCATCTGTTCTAGTGTTTGCTTTGCTTTCGATTGCCTGTTACCACCATTGTTCTTCTGATCCTTCTTTTCGATTTTACCATCTTCCACCTTAGTCTCCTTAGTGTCTGCGTTCTTCTTCGCAGCCATGGCTTCCTCAGCATTCATGATTTTAGATTCTTTTGCCATCAGTTCTGCCATGGTCCAGGGAAAATCTTTGACTAAAGTGTAGTACAATTTATTGGGCAACAGTCCACTCATCAGAGCAGTAATTGCTGTTTTCTCCTCGTAATCAATTACTTCCAGTTTCTCGTTATTGAAACGAGTAATATAGTCCCTGGTGCTTTCACCTATCTTTTGTCTCACACTTAGCAAGTGTGCTACTCGTTTGATTGGCTTTGCTCCAAAATAAAAATTCCCAATAAAGAGTTCTGCTAGTTGAAAGAAAGTCGCAATTTTCCCCCGAGGAAGGTTATTGTACCACATCTGAGCAGACCGGTAAGAGTTCCTAAAAATGCCCTGCATCTCATCTCATCTGAAACTGCATAGATATCAGCAGCAGCTTGGAATTGTTCTATATGAAGAACAAGATCAGTTTTTCCATCATATTTAGGCGTCACCATAGGAGCTTTGAATTTTGATGGTGTAGGGAAATCCATAATTGCCTGTACAAATGGAGTTCCTTAGACAGAAGTTCTTTGTAGAGGATTCTTGGCCTTAGCTGTTTCCCCTAATATGTATTCCAACCTTTGAATAGAGCCCTTCCATGCATCATTTCCCTCCTTGGGCCTATTTGTTCGAGCAACTGATCACGTTGAATTTGCCTCTTGGGACCTTTCATGACGAGCAGTTGGTCGTGATTTGGCAGAGCCTTCCCTTAAATCAGATGGTCGTTGAGAGTTTCTCGACACAATCCTAGGGGGACTTATATTCCTCCTAGGTCCCAAACGATCAAAGGGAGAGACTCTACTCAACCTTTCAAGGGCACTTGTCCTCTCTGGAGATAGAGTGACGTTTTGTTGAGTGTCTGCAGCTCGTACTGAGGAAGTCCGTCCAGGATGATAAGAAGGATCATTAGATCTCTCAGTACGATAGAAATCGTTGTGTCTGGATCGAGATTCCTCTGGAAATAATGTTCTCCTAGTTCGCGGAGAGGGTAAACGAGTATTTCCTTGAACACTTTGTTGTCCTGATTGATCCGGCACTCTGCCTTGAACGGTTTGTATAAGCTGTCGCATGGTTTCTTGCATGGTCGTCTGGACTTGGGCCAAATTAGCCATTATACCTGCCAGATCTGAAAAATTTGGGGGAGCAGAAAGGGTTGGAGGAATCCCAGTATTTCGATTACTGGATTCTGGATTATCAGCCATTGATGATGAATTATTTTGGTGAAAAACGCTAATTACAGTCGATTCCCACAAACGACGCCAATCTGTTGATGTAAAAAATTAGATTTGATCTAATTATTTTAATCACAGATAAATATGAATAAGTAAATATGAGACAATGAATTTTTAAAGTGGTTCAGCCTTAAGGAAATGGCCTACATCCACTATTTTTGTATTGTTGACTGTTTTCCTAGAATTCTTGACAAGTGGTTTTCTCAAGAAATTCCGGGTCCTCTCTAATGAGGAGTTAACGCAAAAATTCTCCATCTACGAGGACCAATCAAAAAAGGACACATGTCATCCTACGTGGCAATATTCGACACCCGAGGAGAGTTGTTCGGCATCCGAGGAGTATTAGTCAGCACCTGAGGAGAGTTGATCAGTACCCGAGGAAAATTAGTTGGCACCCGAGGAGTATTAGTCAGCACCCGAGGAGAGTTGGTCAGCACCCGAGGAGTATTAGTCAACACCCGAGGAGTATTAGTCAACACCCGAGGAAAGTTAGTCGGCACCCGAGGAGAGTTGTCCGGCATACCAACCAGGAAGATCAAAGGATAACTATGCATTTAATGTGCATTAATGAAGATAGCAGCGCATTTAATGAGCCTTAATGTACATTTATACTGTAGATGACAACACATAGCATACCCAGCAATTCAACAATTAGATTCGTTGAATGTAGACATAATGTATAAATGTCAACATACAACGAATCTCTTTATCTCCCATCACTATAAATACATGTATTCCCTTAGCCAAAAGAAAAGGAGGAGAGATCCAAGGGAGATCCAAGAGAACCTAGAAACCCCATACACAAGATACACATCCTTTCTCTCACTACACCTTATGGTGCTATTGTAAACCCCTGGGAATAAAATAACAGTGGACGTAGTCTTTATTCATAGCCTAACCACTTTAAAAATCTTTATCTCTTATGTGCTTGATTGGATTGCTTTCATCTATTTATCCGTGATCATAAAAATGGGATTCGGTCCAGTTTTTTGCATTAACAGATTGGCGTCGTCTGTGGAAAACGTGTTACAAGCATTGTTCTCCATCAAAAGCTAAGTTTTTATTTTCTATATGTATAATCAATTATATATTATACATACATCTTTTGATTCAATCATGATTTTTATGTTTATATACATAAATTAATTGTCCAATTTTTATCTGCAAAATGTTGCATATCATGATTTTTAAATCATAACTGCTAGATTAATTCTTATTTAGATATCTGAAAAATAGTGGATTTCATAAATCATAACTTTTTGCTTGATTCTCAAGTTTCAATTTTATATCATGGAATAAATATTTTAAATGATTAAATATACTAATATATACGATGATGATAAGATTTGATAATTTTCTTTGTTGATTTTGAAATAATTTGTGAAAGATCTTTGATGATTATTCAAATTCCCATTATATTTTTGTTCAAATCATGATTCTCATATGTTTATATCCATAAAATTAGAGATCAAATCAATTATATATTGTGCATACATCTTTTAATTCAATCATGATTTTATATTCACAAATTTTTGAATCTAATTTTACAAATCTGCATAAATGTACATTTCATAATCACAAACTTTGAGAAATTTGTGTACATATTATATTATTTCTTCTTTAATGAGATAAAATAATTTCTCTATATTCATAAATCTCTTTTATATGAGTATATAGAAATTTGATTCATTTGGAAATCTTTTAATTTAGTCATAATTTTTATATGCACTAACTGTGTGATCGATTTCAATTTGGGGATCTGGTGAATTTTATACTCATAAATATTATACAAATCCTTGCATCTATGGATCCACTTGAAGATTTTCTGAACAAATATGTTAGGATATGGATAATCATTAAGAACGATAATGTATTTTCCATTCTGATATTAACATGAATTGAATCAGACCCATTTTCTCTCTCTTCAAGAAAACTATGTTCTCTGCACAAATAATCATATTATGTAATTGTGTTGATACGATCAATTTTATCAATATATGAATAATCAATTATATGTTGTACATACATACATACATCTTTTGATTCAGTCATGATTTTTATGATTATAAACATAAATTAGTTGTCCAATTTTTCATTTATCAAATATGCAAAATATTGGAAATCACGATTTTATTAAATTAGTGGATCGGTTTTTATTTCAAATATGAATAAACGAAAATTTCATAATCACAAGTCCGTTAAATATTTTTATGGAGACACGTTTATGTACATCATATTTTTATGAGAACACAAGATATTTTGATTGTTATCTCTCATATTATTATCTGGAAATTTAAATTGTCCAATATTGAAGCCAATGCACACTATATATTGGTCTGCTGAATAATTATTCTAATCGTAATTTTTATATGATTCAGCCTCAACAGGTGCTCAGGAAAAATTATCTTCCCAGTACAATTCTTGGATGCTCATCAACAGCACATAAAGACCTTAAAAGGTCAATACCGAACAAAAACAATGCAGCTAGACTGCACACAACACAATAGTAAGACTGCAAACAACAATTCAATTGGCACCATCAGATTCCTTTCATACATGCCCCAATCCTGGGCATAGAGCTTCATACTTGACTTAATCGAGTTAAGAGTAGGATTAAAGAAGTTCGAGGCAGTGCCATCTATAGTACATCACTGCCTAAAATTTCCAACAAATTTTGGAGTAGGAGTTGTGAAAGGTGATCAAAAAGTAGCTCGGGAATGTTATTATTTATCTGTCGAGCAAGAGGAGCTGGAGGAGTCGAGAAAAAAGACTACTACTTATCAAGTGGATGAAGGTGCAGAAATTGAAACATTGGATCCTAGAGATGAGTCGCAACTCGTGAAGGGTCAAGTGGTGGAAGCTACTAAAAATATCATTCTGGACGACGAGCACCCTGAACGAACTACTCAAATATGTTCGTCGTTGGAAGCCTCATTAAAACAAGAATTGATAACTTTCCTTAGAAGCAGAAGACAAACTTTTACATGGAGTCATAAAGATATGCCAGGGATAGACCCCAACTTCTTATGTCACGAACTCAATGTGAATAAGGAGATCAAGCCTGTGAAGAAGAGAAGAAGAGTATTCATTCCCGAGAAGAATCAAGTTATACATGAGGAAGTCGAGAAGCTCCAAAAATATTGTTTCATTGAAGATGTTAAATATCCAGACTTGTTAGCAAATGTGGTGATGGTAAAAAAGAAGAATAACAAGTGGAGGATGTGTGTAGACTTCACCGACCTCAATAAAGCATGCCAAAGGATCACTTTTCGCTGCCCCGAATTGATCAACTAGTCGATGCTACCTCGGTACACGAGCTGCTGAGCTTCATGGATGCTTATTCTGGTTACAACCAGATTAAAATGAAACCTGAAGATAGGGAGAGTACTTCTTTCGTTACCCCTAGGGGAACTTATTGTTATAATGTTATGCCTTTTGATTTGAAAAATGCAAGTCCGACATATCAGCGGCTGATGAACAAGGTCTTTGCTAAACAAATCAGTTTCAATATGGAAGTCTATGTTGACGATATGCTGACAAAGAGCAAGAAAGCTGCCGATCATCTAGTTGACTTAGGCCAGACCTTTGATCAACTGGATAAATATCAAATGAAGCTGAACCCGACGAAGTGCATATTTGGAGTTCGAGAAGGCATGTTTCTCGGATACATTGTCAATCAACGAGGCATTGAAGAAAATCCTGAAAAGATCAAAGCCCTATTAGGGCTACGATCTCCAACGACGAAGAAAGAAGTACATAGTCTCACAGGATGAGTAGCAGCACTCAACAGATTTGTATTGCAAGTAACTGATAGATGTCTCCCATTCTTCACAACGCTCCAAAAGACTTTTGAGTGGAATGATGAATGTGAGAAGGCCTTTCAAGACTTGAAGAAATACCTGTGAGCACCTCCACAGTTGTCCAGGCCGGTGATGGAAAAAATTGTACTTGTATCTAGCAGTATCAGAGAATGCAGTTAGCTCGGCGTTGATCAGAGTGGAGAATGGAGTGCAAAAACTAATTTATTACACGAGTAAGGCCTTCCGAGGAGCAAAAATCAGATATCCGAGGCTGGAAAAATTAGCACTGGCGTTGATTGAGGCAAGTAGGAGAATGAGGCCATACTTCCAGGCTCATACCATAGTAGTATATACTGATATGCCGTTGAGGCAAGCCCTTCATAAACCAGAAAAATCAGGAAGATTCATGTATTGGGCAATAGAGCTCGGTGAATATGATATAGTTTATGAACCCAGATCATTCCTAAAAGGGCAGGCTGTAGCAGATTTTATAGCAGAGTTCACCTATCCTGATACCCCCGAGGAGCAAAAGTTGCTCGCTAATCAACCTGTGGATGTTACAGAATCAACAGACACAAGCTCAGACCAACTCTGGTTGGTAAAATGGCGAGTAGATGTTACAGGATCATCAATTTCGAGCTCAGACCAACTCCAGTTGGTAAAAGGTCAAGAAAAGATGATCGACGAGGAGCAAGAAATATCAGGGGAGGATGAAAGGAAACAACAAATATTTCACCGAGGAACTCTGTCAGATCAGAAATTTGAAGACGGGTTACCTATATGGAGGCTATATGTAGATGGCTCATCTTGCACAACAGGCTGTGGGGCAGGGATCGTTTTGAACAGCCCGGACGAGGTCGACATGGAATACTCCCTACGATTTCAATTCAAAGCTTCCAATAATGAGGTTGAGTATGAGGCCATGATTGCAGGTCTAAATTTGGCAAAAATTATGGAGGCGTAGCAAGTTATTGTCTTCAGTGATTCTCAATTGATCGTAAGTCAAATGTTGGGAATATATGCAGCCAAAGGAGAATCAATGATTAGGTATCATTCAAAGGTGATGGAGTTGGTATCAGAATTTGTTGCTATTCAGCTGGTCAGAATACCAAGAATGGAGAATGCGAGAGTAGACGCCTTAGCTCGATTAGCATCAGCTACTCATACCGAGCTATGAAGAACAATCCCAATTGAAGTTTTAGTTGGTCGGAGTATAGATGAAGATCTGACGATGAATTTTATTACCCTTGATTTAGGACCATCTTGGATGGATCCCATTATGGCATATATTGAGGAGGGAGAATTACCAATTGACAAGCTCGCAGCCAAGAAATTGAAGTTTAAAGCTGCTCGGTATGTATTAGTTAACGGTATTCTATATAGATGAGGAATTATGGAAGGTTTGCAAAGATGTGTACATCCCACCGAGGTGAAAGATTTGATTGAAGAGGTCCATGAAAGGTCTTGTGGAGCCCATGTAGCAGGTCAGACGCTTTTGCAAAGGATGATGACGCAGGGATACTACTGGCCAACGATGAGAGCTGATTGTATAGCCTATGCCAAGAAATGTGACAAGTGCCAGCGCTTTTCCTCCATCCGAAGAACTCCACAAGCATTGTTGACACCCATCACTTCCCCTTGGCCATTTTCCATGTGGGGAGTAGATCTGGTCGGGCCACTGCCAACGACCAGAGGAAGGTTCAAATACCTCGTCGTCGCAGTGAATTATTTTACTAAGTGGGTAGAAGCGGAGCCTCTCATTGATATGACGTACGACAAGGTGTACCAATTTATCTGGAAGAATATCATCTGTCGATATGGTCTTCCTCATGCCTTCACCACAGACCATGGAACACAATTTGACAACGAGGAGTTCGCTGCCTATTGCCATCAGTCAAATATCTTAAAGATCCACTCGGCACCAGGACATCCTCAAAGCAACGGACAGACTAAAGTGACGAACAGAACACTGCTAAATGGATTGAAGAAAAGACTAAGTGATGCAAAAGCAAACTGGATCAACGAGTTATAGTCAATACTGTGGGCTTATCGTATTACTCCCCGAGCAGCAACTGGAGAATCACCATATATGCTGGCGTTTGGAAGTGAAGCTGTTATACCTTCTCCTTTTATTGAAAATTTTTCGGGGAATACTAGTGCTACACACTACTCGGCAAAACTCGGCAAAGCTCAGACTACTCAGCAAAAAAATATTCCTAAAAATGCCAACCTCGGTTGGTTAGGAAACAAAATAATCCTAAAAATGCCAACCTGTTTGGCTAGGAAACAAAATATTCCTAAAAATGCCAACCTCGGTTGGTTAGGAAACAAAATATTCCTAAAAATGCCAACCTGTTTGGCTAGGAAACAAAATATTCCTAAAAATGCCAACCTGTTTGGTTAGGATACAAAATATTCATATTCCTAAAAATGTCAACTTATGTTGGTTAGGAAGTACATATATTCTCGAAAATGCCAACTTATGTTGGTCGGGAGGTAAATATATTCTCGGAAATGCCAACTTATGTTGGTCGGGAGGTAAGATTATTCCAGAAAGCGCCAAAGTTGCTCGTAGAGGAAAAATCAACTAACTATGGCTGGTCGGGGATAAAAACCCACTAACTATAGTTGGTCGAAAAGGAAAATTTACCGACCTTGGTTGGTCGGAAACATTTTATGAAAACGAGAAAATGATCGAGCAATATTTTTGATACTCGTAACTTTTTTACTAAGTTGGTCGACAAACAAAACATCATTTTTTATCAAATGGTTACCACAAATTCAAACTAGTCGACAATAAGTTGATCGACAAACAACACAATATTGTTATCTTTTTAACAGATACATATGCACAGATGTAAAGTATTTTACAAGACAATAGCAATTAAGATTGCGAACAAAAATGAAAGTCTTTCATTAAAATCAAAAACAAAATACATCAGGAATGAAATACAAATTTATTACATCAATATTCCCATTCTATTGGTTTCTTCCCCTTTGCTTTTGAAACAGGTTCCTCGCCAGCAGGTGGATCATTTAAAGCAAGAGGAGAATTTATGAAGTTAAGATCTTTGAGCATCCTGATATTCATCACGGATGGTCGATCTAGGAGGTGCTCAATAAAGTATTTGTTCATTTGGGGGCTTCTATTACAGATATATTTGTTCATTTGGTGGCACATTCTTATAACATCATGCAGTCGAGCGCCAAATTCAACTTCACAAACTCACATGGAGGCGTATTCAGAAGTTCAGGAGGCATATTCAGGAGTTATTATGCACATACTATTGAAGTTCAGAAGTCAAATTTAGCATCTACAGCACTGAGATCTTTACTACTACTATCCCGACCAATATTGAAGAAGAAGTTGTATGAAAATATTTAGAAGTCCACCACTAGCTTGGTACTAATCAGATTGAAGAGTTGGGTTCAAAAGCTAGTATGTTACTCGACAAAGTATTCAGAGGATCATAAATAAAAAGAATCAAGCACGTGAAGTTAGCACTCAGTGTCTCGGCACAGGTGGCAGTTGGTCGGCTAGCAAACCAATCAACATACTTGAAGATTATGACAAGCTACAAGTTGCATACTATGGCATGGCTGCATCCAAATTCCCAGGGGTGATACATAGCACACGGAGTTCCTCTAAAGAAAGATTAGCAACCGTCGATCAGCCTGCATCATATGTCGTCCAGGAGATAATGCACTTTATGTTGAACAAATCAAGAAGGTAGATCAAGAATTTCACGAGCACCGAGCAACACTGCAGAATAAATACTCCATCCTTTCAAGTAAACCATCAAGCATGGAGCATTGGGGCCTTCTGTTAACGCAAAAATTCTCCATCTACGAGGACCAATAAAAAAAGGACACATGTCATCCTACGTGGCAATATTCGACACCCGAGGAGAGTTGGTCGGCATCCGAGGAGTATTAGTCAGCACCTGAGGAGAGTTGATCAGTACCCGAGGAAAATTAGTTGGCACTCGAGGAGTATTAGTCAGCACCCGAGGAGAGTTGGTCGGCACCCGAGGAGTATTAGTCAACACCCGAGGAGAGTTGGTCGGCACCCGAGGAGAGTTAGTCGGCACCCGAGGAGAGTTAGTCGGCATACCAATCAGGAAGATCAAAGGATAACTATGCATTTAATGTGCATTAATGAAGATGGCAGCGCATTTAATGAGCCTTAATGTACATTTATACTGTAGATGACAACACATAGCATACCAAGCAATTCAACAATTAGATTCGTTGAATGTAGATATAATGTATAAATGTCTACATACAATGAATCTCTTTATCTCCCATCACTATAAATACATGTATTCCCTTAGCCAAAAGAAAAGGAGGAGAGATCCAAGGGAGATCCAAGAGAACCTAGAAACCCCATACACAAGATACACATCCTTTCTCTCTCTACACCTTATGGTGCTATTGTAAACCCCTGGGAATAAAATAACAGTGGACGTAGGCTTTATTCATAGCCGAACCACTTTAAAAATCTTTGTCTCTTATGTGCTTGATTGAATTGCTTTCATCTATTTATCTGTGATCATAAAAATGGGATTCGGTCCAATTTTTTGCATCAACAAGGAGTTTACAATGTATTTATAGCCTTGAGACTGTACATGTCAAAGGACAATGTGCTATTATCTAGTAAACATATACATCTGTACGATAATAAAGAGCATTTAATGCGCAGTCGCCTATTTGATTATCCTGATTTGAGTGTTCTGTACGCTAAGTAGCTCGGACCGCTTAAGCTGCTCGGAACGCTAAGTAGCTCAGGGCCTATGAGTAGCTCAGAGCCCCTGAGCTGCTCGAGGAGTCTAAGTTGATCGGTGATTTGAACTATTCGGAATGTATGAGTTGCTCGTGGCGCTTGAGTAGCTCGGTGGCAGTGAGTTGATCGGTAGAAGTATTTGTAATTGCCATGTTGGTTGACACGTGTCTTCAAATAATGAGTTCATGTCAGCAGACTAAATTTGGTATCAACACTCATGGTGTCAGCTTATCTTATATGAGTCAAAGTATAATTACACATTTTTAATTTGGACCCTAAAATTTTACGTGCTTGTATATTAATCCTTGCGCATTTTCGTAGTTGAGTATCATTTTATAGAAATCCTCAGTTATCCAAACTATGGAGCATTAATTTGTTAGGAATCTCACAATACAGTTATCCTTTATCTCTCTTCCTCGTTCTCTCCCCCCCTTCAACTCTCTCCTTGGAAGCAATGGTAAAATCTTTAAGATTTGAAATAATTTCTCATTTATCGAAAAAAAAATCCAACAGATATTTTTTTTAAAAATTCCAAAACATTGAAAATAACATGTGATTTTGAAAATACTTTCCATCAAAGCAGAACAAATTACCACAAATTGAAAAAAAATAAACCAACAGATTGTCTTGATTTTTCTTTGATTATAATAAATTCCAAAAAATAAATCATAACATACAAATCACAATTTTTGAAAAATCTAGAAAAATTCATAACTTTCTACAAAAATTGCAACGTTTGCAAAATATGTACAACTTCTATTAGATTTTTTTCTGACCAATACAAGAAAAAACAAATATATCAAATTCAATTGAAAGTTGTAACATTGACGTTCCTAAAAAAATTTTGGGCATTGTTTTCACTTTTGCCCTTGAAATAGTTGTACAATTACACTTACCCATAGAAGTTCTAAAGTTAGACTACCCTCCACCGCATTAATATTTATTAAGATCCTTGTAACTGAGATATTAAAATAGGGCTAATCATGCACTAATTTCATTGTTAAAGTAAAAAAGGAAATATAGTTTAATTTTTCAAAATGTTTCTTATTTTTTTTATTCTATTTGATTTTGTGGTGATAAACTCTTTGTAGTTATAATGTGTGAACACACCATAAGAAAAACACTGCACGTAGTTAGGACACATCACAACCCCTTATTTAATTCCATCATATAATATTTTGCTTTGTGTCTGAAAGTTACAGCAAGTCCAACTTTGTTTACCTACTTAGTCACCACCCTTCCCAAAATTTCGATTCTTTCTTTCAAATCCAAAAGAAACAAATTAGCTACAAAACGTGTACAACCATGCAAACAGGGCTAGTTGCACCACCTAGATCCAGACACCCATAAAGCCACATGATTCATTAAAAATTGCAACACAGTTCAGGGTATAATTGGACCAGTAGGTGTCAACTTCACTGGCACTAATGGAGACCCTTGGTTGATACGTAGCCCCATATTAATGCCATACAGTTCACCATATATCTGGAATTATAGTAGGTACAAACTTTAATTGTCAGTCGGTTCCAAGCAGGTGGACTATTTTTTAAGCATACTTATATGATACATTAAATATTATAATGCTGGAATCCACTTACTTAACAGAGTCCGTCCACTAAGGAATTGAGCAGCCGTGTAGGATCACATCTCAAAAATAGCAAGTCTTTTTTTTTTTAAATGAAAAAAAGTCTTTTTCAAAAATTTTATGAAATATTTTATATGAAATAGAGATAGTTGCCTTTTAAATTTTTTTAACAATATGAGAAAATGCTTATGCTTTATTATTCTGAAGGTGGGAAAAAAGATAAAACAAAAATTGATTATTAATAACTCATGCCATACCATTAACCTCTTTTGCGTAACCCCCCAAAATGGGAGTTATATATGGTAGTTTGATATGGGACGATTTAGTATTTCTTCATTCATTTTCATCTAATCAAAAATATATTTTTTTAATTGTGTGGCTTAATTTTTGAATCTTTATGAATTGTAAGATAAAAAAGATCTTACTTATCAATTTTATCAATTATTTGGTAATTATGAGTCCGAATCTTAATATTTTGATTACTATTGGCATCGGTCTTGATTAAGGCCTTAATATTGACTTTTTGTTCTAGAAAAAAATTGAGCATTTTCCAATTAAAATATTTTTTATCTAAATTTTTTTCATATACATAATATCACCCTTTCCTAGATAATTATTGATAGGAATATCTCCTAACATAATAATTTTGACATATTTTGTGTAACACACTCAAGTTTTATGTTTGCATTGGTTGCTCCTTAGAGTTTACAGATTATCATATAAGACACAGACTAATGCAATTATCACATACCAATGTATTAGCATTACCAATAGTGATATCATTAATTATCTAAACTACACATTAATGAATCATATTTACCTCGAGCAATATTAAAGGCACTCACACAATTGTTGTGCAGCATCATATGTATTATATTTTTTTTAATTATGAAGGTACAATCTTTTAAAGCATTATCGTGGTGTTAGATAATATTTGTTGAAGTGTTCTAAACGTTATGTATGTAATCATCATGATAAGGGAATTTTATAATTTAGTTCATGACCAATAAGATTTTTGAAGTCGGTTCACTAACATATTTTTTGGGTATTAATATTCATCACCCTTTAATGTATATATTTATATATTAATGTATACATTTAAAAACTTCATGTTATGAGGTTACGCGTACAAATCACTAAAAAAACCATGTATACAATTTATAAAGAGTATATAAAAGAAATTACCTCTATATCGACAAAAAAGTACCATATATTTAGTGTGACATACTAACATATTGTATTAATATTAAATTTTGTTTGAAGAGCCCATGCACGATCTTTTGTTGTGTTTCTAGAACGGAGGAGAAACTCTTATTCATACTGAGAATAATAAAACAACAAAAAGAAGTTAAAACTATTGGTACTCTCGTTTGCTTACTATGTGCACCAACATTGATAAGTGTCGGACCATTAAAATGAAAATCGATACTAACACGTAATGTCCTTAAATAGCTTACAATAGCTTTTTTTTTTTTCAAATTACTATTTTTGTTACTCTTATTTGTTTCGTACATGTCATTCTCACAGAGATTATTTAAATCTCTTTCCACCGCATATGGAAACTTCGAGGAAGAATACTGCTACAAGACACGAAAACGTGTTCACCAACAAAGCAGCAATATTTTAATCTGAGTCCCCTAACCAAGTGACCTCACTTATAAATATACACACAATCACCTTCACAAATCTCATGCACTATTATTCTCTCCCACCTTTTTGAAGCAAAGCTTGCCAAAACCAAACCAAAACAAAAAAACTCTCTATATCTCTCTCCATTTTTCTTTTTTCACTTGAAAATGGCACATATAAATGGAGAAACTCATGGAGGAGGATTATTTACTAGTGGGTGGAATAAATTTAAGGCCTCACCAGAGAAATTAAGGTGGAAAATAGTTGATGTTGCTAGGAAAGCTAAAAACATAGCAAAAGAAGATCCTAGAAGAGTAATTCATTCATTTAAAGTTGCTTTAGCAATTACTTTAGTTTCACTATTCTATTACTTTGAGCCTCTCTATGAGGGCTTTGGTGTTGCTGCAATGTGGGCTGTTTTGACTGTTGTTGTGGTTTTCGAGTTCTCAGTTGGTAAGTTTATAAGAACCTTAAGGGTTTATAGTATATACATCATTTTAAGTCTTTTAATCTCGGGATTCTAATATTTAATTGCAGGTGCAACGCTTGGAAAAGGTGTAAATAGAGGATTAGCAACATTTTTAGGTGGTGCATTGGGAGTTGGAGCTCATCGTTTGGCTAGCTTTTCAGGAGAAAGATTAGAACCTGTACTGCTTGGGGCATCAGTCTTTTTAATAGGTAACATAAATAAGTATATATAAGAACTAGGATCACGTGTGGATCACAAAAATAAACTGCATTTGTCACAATTTTATGTAACCTTTAACAAAATTTTTATTTAACCATTAAAACTCATGAATTTTGTAGTGGTTTATTTTAGGCTCCAAATTTTATGTTATTGTATATATTAACTACCCAAATTGTCATAACTAGTTTTTTTGGCTGTTATGATGTTGGAATAAGGGTGAATTGTTAAGTTACCTTTACGATCAGAGTAGTGTTATGAGTCCCAAATAACTCTTTCAAAACTCACCTAAAAAGTAATTAATATGGTGCCCTGACGGACCCCATAACACAAGACAATACTTAATAGGCAGGTAAGCGAGTAAGTGCATTCCACATCAGATTTGGGGGAGATTTTGGGGGAAAATTTTGTACTCATATCATTATTCTTACGACAACGACAACAATCTGATATATATATATATATATATATATATATATATATATATATATATATATATATATATATATATATATATATATATATATATATATATATATATATATATATGAGTCAGGCTCCCATGCGGGAGCCCAAAATGAGGGATCTGTGCGGGATCCTTTTTAGAAAAAAAAAATGTTTTTTATTTTTTTATTTTTTTTGTGTGGCTTATAAACATTTCAATGCACCCCTGTAAAAAAAAATCAAATCAGTTGAAAATAACAATTTTCGGTATTTTTAAAAAATGCATCAATATTTAACAATATTTTAAGCAGCTTAAGTACTGTCAAATATTGACCAGTTTTTTTAAAATACTAAAAGGTGTTATTTTGAAATGATTTTTTTTACAGGAATGCATTTAAATGTTTATAACCCATAACAAAAAAATAAAATATAAAATATTTTTTTTTATTTTTAAAAATCATCCCGCACGGGAGTCCCGCATTTGGTATGCTCCCGCACGGGAGCCCGACTGATATATATATATATATATATATATATATATATATATATATATATATATATATATATGCCCTTGTCAATAAAAGATCGTGACCGATATTGTTCATGTTTAACGAGTCCGCAGTGGATTTTCTCTTATAACACACACACATGAATAAAATGTATATATTTAATGATATTATCTGGATGTGTGGTGCAGCTGCTATTGTGACATTTACAAGATTTTTTCCGAGAATGAAGGCTAGATACGATTATGGACTGTTGATATTTATACTGACGTTTTCGTTAATAACTGTATCGGGCTACCGTGACGACGAGTTGATAGAGATGGCTCACCAGAGACTCTCAACGATCCTCATCGGTGGGTCTACCACGCTTCTCATATGTGTTTTCATCTGTCCCGTTTGGTCTGGTCATGATCTTCACAATCTCGTAGCTTCTAACATGGAAAAGAATGCCAACTTCCTTGGAGGTATGTTAATAAATAGGAAATATTAACCAGGCTTCTGTCATTGAACTAAAATGTGTAATTTTTTTTTATAAGTAAATAAAGTATATTAGTAAAAATGCATAAAGGGCCAAATCCGTATACAATAGAATTTTTTAGTATATTTGACCGGTTTTTTTATATTAACAAAAAAATTATTTTGAATTGAATTTTTTATAAATTTGTTAAAATGTATAAATATCATACAAAAATTCAACTAAAAATAATTTTTTATACTATTTTAAAAAATTCTCATTTTTTTTTTCTCTCTTCAAGATATGTTGAAGGAAGTACCTAAGTTTGTGTTATTTATTTTATTAGAGGTAGGCGGACTATTCAACATTTTTTGGTAGCCCACTTGCCAGTCATATGTTTTTCTGCTCAACTTTAGTAATCCGCTCCTCACACCCTTTATTGAAGGTCTCTCTCTCTCTCTCTATATATATATATAGTCTGTGTGTGTGTGTGTGAGAGAGAGAGAGAGAGATTGATTTTAAGATAATGTGTTCACATACAATCTTTTACATGAAATACTACATTTTTTATTATGTTTAACATTACATTTCATTTTATTTTTATTATAATAATAAACATGGGTATGATACTTAGTACTTACATGGGTATAATGAACTTGACAGCATTTGGAGGTGCATACTTCAAAAAATCAGATGAAAAATCAAAGGCTGATAAAGCAACTATGCAAGGATATAAAAGCGTTCTTAATTCAAAAAACTCAGAAGAAACTCTGGTGAGTAAAATATACCCGTGCATGCACACATTGCTTTAAGTTAAGACCCTATCAAATGCAAATATGAACTAAATTTTAACATATTTTGTTTTTTTGTAGGCTAATTTTGCAAAATGGGAACCCCGACATGGTCGGTTTAGGTACCGACATCCATGGGGGCAATACCTTAAAATTGGAGCCCTTACTCGCCAATGTGCATACAGGATTGAAGCACTTAATGGTTACCTTAGTTCTGAGATACAGGTAACAATTTCTTCTAATAAATTCCATTAGTATTTTAACTTTGAATCATGATAGGGGACACATTATAATTACACAATTTTAATGACATTGTGATGTGTTTTTAATGTATTTATTTATTGGTGTTTGATAGAGACCAATGTATTGAAGATGTACCGTGTCAATAAACTGCCCCTAGTGGAATTGTTGTTTTCACCATGCATCAAAAGGGCTAAAATGTGTAAAAGGATTAAAGTTTTTTTATTATTATTAAAATACTAGTTACATTAAGATAAATGTTATGTAATAATATTAGCTAATTTGCTATTATAGTATAACATAGTATTCTATAAACAGTAATGGGTCAAAAAATGCATTTGGTCAAGATCCACCTGAAAGTGTGACAAACATTTTCTTATATATATCCTATGATACATTTATATGATTTATTCAATTTAGTTCATGATGTAACATGATTTTTTGCACAGTGCGTTCAGCCATTTCTCCTAACACTTCTTCAAGCTTAAAAATATTTTATCTTTCAATTTACATGTCTTTTTTTAGTTAAGAAAATTAATTTTTAGAATAATTAATTTTACGATTTATCAAACGAGATCAACATTCAAAATAAAGTTTCGAAAGCAAATATTGGTGACTTTGACTCACTTTACACATTTTGTGTGTCATTCATCAACAATTGAGATATACTTTCTATATAAAAATTTAAAAATAACTACTGGAGCATAAAGTAAAATTGAGCATAATTTATTTAAAAAGAATTTTACTCGCGGATTCTATACGACGCTTGTAAACAACACAATATGATTCTATTATTGCATATAATTACGCACGTTATCACATCGCCTTACAACATTCCCTCTTCTTTTTTTTTTCACAGACACCACATGAAATACGAGCAAAAATTCAAGAGCCATGCACAAAAATCAGTTCAGAATCAAGCTTGGCCCTCAAGGAACTCGCATTATCAATCCGAACAATGAATCGGTCAACCACCGCAAATTCCCATATCGCTACGATGAAAACCGCATCTGTAAACCTTAAATCCATGCTTAAAACAAATTTATGGAAAGAAAATGACCTTCTCCAAATAATACCAGCTGCTACAATAGCCTCACTTCTCTTAGATGTTGTAACATGCATTGAGAAAATTGATAAATCAGTAAATGAACTTGCTTCTCTTGCACGTTTCAAAAAGGGAGATGCTACAAAATCAACTGCACAAGCAAGGGTTGTGACATGCCATGAAAATGAAGAGCCTCGACATGTTATTTGTGTTGAATAGATATCATTAATATATATGTTAGTAACAAAATTCAATAGCTCGGGTCCTAAATTCTTTATTTTTTTAGGTACAACAAGAAGTTGTATGAATAGTTATAAAGAGGTTGAGGTTAGTATTTCACTGACAAGAATTGTGATGGGGCTATTGTAGCACCCTGAATTTTGTTGAGGCTATTTATGCGTTTTGATTTTGTTAGATTTCATGAATTATATTGTACGTTATTCAATCTCGCGCTTTTTTTGAAGACTCAGTTGTTAAATAAGTTGTTAAATATGTAGAAAATATTAATTTCAAATATTTAATACTCAAGTCAGTAATTCCTTTTTAAAACTTAGGAAACATGCAAGATTCTACATTAATTAATCAAGACATGGGGGTTGAAGTTAAACGGTAGGTAGAATCTAAAAATCCTCAATTAGACTCTTTTTCTTCTTTAACTGATGAAGAGAAATCGGTCCTTAAATATGATTTAAGGCTCTTGGCTTCCCGTTCGAGATAACATAAATTTTTGTAGTTTGATAGTCTTCATTAATTATGTTTTAATTTTCTTTAGCACTTGTAAGGGCTACGTAAAAGAGACGTTTTCTCCTAATTATTTATAAACAAATTTCTTTTCTTGCCAAAAAAAATTATACATTATTTCGTTTACATTTTAAAAGTTATTGAACAAGTAATATGCATTAAATAGTTTAATACAATGATCGCTATATTTTTTATTTCAAGGTAAATATGTTGATTGGATTATAACACACTTTATTTTATACCATGTTATTGTGTTTTTGTATTGTAATCATTCATGCCCTTTACAAGTGACCATTAATGGTTTATAGATGTATGTTACTACAATATACTTCCCGAGTGGTTCATGTGCTGACCTTTAATAACGAACCTAAAGAATGGTTCAATCTTTTAAAATAGTAAAAAATGAATTTATTAGTCAAACTTGGTGGAGATGGTATTCATAACAAGTAGTTCATATTCAAATAATTTCATAAAAAATTCAAGCAGAAAGTGAGTAAAATTCAAAGTGTTGGGGATCGATAAATGCGGAATAAAAAATTTCAGCCCATGAATCTTTGATCAATTATGTTACAAAAAGTGCAAAACAAAAACAATGTTTAAGGGATTAAAAGTGAGTAAAATTCAAAGTGTTGGGGATCGATAAATGCGGAATAAAAAATTTCAGCCCATGAATCTTTGATCAATTATGTTACAAAAAGTGCAAAACAAAAACAATGTTTAAGGGATTAAAAGGGTTATGAATATAATATCTTTGCGGATCCGATTGCAATTCTATAATGGAGACTAGGTATTTATGAATATGAAAGGGGGTGTCTTTTTTCGGTCCTCCAAAAATTTGCATGCGTTCACCGAAATGCTTGAATCTTTTAGTATATGATCCTCCTAAAGCTAGGTAGGTGTGTGAGCACTATTTACTATGAAAACTTTTGATTTTGAGTGACATATAAACCTCTCTCTAAGCATCTTCACAAAAATGTAAATAATATTTTATCTTCCCCTCTCTAACCTTAATGATGAATATATAGCTTAAAACTCTAGCTTACACTAATATATATTAGTATAAGTTGTGGACTAGGACAAAATCGGGCTTTCAGAGAGTTTGGGCCTGACTTCTTAAGCATATGGACTATACTAGGGACCCAAGACAAATAATTAAATTGTCTTCCAAATAAATACTCAAAAATTTCAAATTATAAAAGTCGTAATTTATTTCATATCTTTATTTAATTAAAATTTATTCCACGAAATAATTATGAGTACACTCCAATTTAATTATCTCAAAAATCACTCGGATATAATGAGATCTTATTTCTAAAATTAATTAGGTACATAATGTGATTCTCCAAGTTAAGCTTCCGATACCAGTTTAGTCAAATCAAGTGACCACTAATCGACTTTATCCAATATCTAATAAATTTCTTAATTCTCAGGCTTAACTTATTTTGTTATTCCATCAGATTATAAAATAATCCACTGATTAGGTTTAACTGGTGGAAAATAAGATCTTATAAGTCAATCAAGGGAGTATCACAATCTAAGTTCTTTTATGAACATGGATACCTATGAATTATGATCTCAGACTTACTCACACAACTGTTTCCCAACTTATAGGGATCTATTGACTCGATATAGAATTGAATCGCACCCATACAGATCAAAACAATAATTGTGCAAGCATTTAAATACTCATAACTATCAGAATTAAGAATTAATGAATCATTTGTGAATGGTGTGAAATTACCTAAGTCTAATAAAGAAAGTCCTTAGACTTAAGTCTCAGGGGTGGCCCAATTCAATATATTATTGAATGTATCGGTCATAATCATATTTCGAACTATAATACAAATTATCGATCCATCAGATAGGTTCTCGTAGTTTAAGATAAACTACCAGTATTGTACATGCAACCATACCGATCGGATGTCAATTCCCCATCTAGGTTATGAACATTTCAACTGTATTATAACTGAAATTACAATATCTTGTAATTAAGTCGAACCCAACTCATCGGAATTTCTACTAAGTACAACTGACCAACATATAAAATAATATGTTTAAAACATAAATATAAAGCATTCTCACAAACATGATTGTCATTTCAAATAAACTAGACAATACTTTTTATTAATAAAAATAAAATGTCATTACATAATTTTAAGAATAAAACCCTAACACAAACTTAATAAATTATGCATTTTCGACCATTGAAAGTTTGGATTATTTTCTAATATACTTCTCAACTAAAGTTTTTAATGAAATTAATTATAGTTGTTATCTTCTTTATGGAGATCATCCCCATATAGTTTAGTTGAATATTTTAATTTTTAAAAATTACTCCATTTTAGGTCTGTCATTTAAGGCCCGCACCTAATGATTCCATATATATTTCTTCTTCACCCAAAAGAAGTAATCTTTTCTTTTATTTTGAACGAAAAAATGGTCACATTGGTTGATGCTTAAACCTAAAAAAGTGTTTTAGTGATTTAAATACATCAACTAATATGATTTTAGGTTTGCCATCAAATCTATATTTTTATTTTTAAGTTAATTGTTTTCTAAAAATGATAGTGCAGTTGGTAAAATACTTCTATTCAAACCAAGCAAGAAAAAAAAATAATCACACACAAACATATAAGAACAAGATATGTGCGACTCGATGTAACACCCCGTGTTTTTAAAACATATAATCTTTTGGGAATTTAAAATTTTGGGCAAAAATAATTTTTTAGAAATTAACTATTTTCATATTTAAAAATATTGGTTTTGATTTATATAAAATGAAATTTTAATCAGAATTGAAATCGGGTTTTACTTCGAGAAATTCTAGCTTTGTTATTAAAAGTAGAGATTTTTGGTTTTGCCATAAAACATAACCAATTCTGTTTTTAAGTAGATCCGGTTCGGTTTTTCAGTTTTACAAAAATAAAACTCTTTCTTTTAGAAGTTGTGTAGGACTCAAATTCTTTTGCTATATAAACACAAAATGGTGAATTTAAGGTTTTTAAAAAACTTGTAACCTTTCTCAAAAAGCAATAGCCTCCAATTATTATCTTCTCTCATCTATAAAACCTAATCCCATTTAAAAGCAAGATTCAACCCAAGTTATAAAGGTTTAAACCGAGTTTTCTCTAGATCGTTCAAGAGCGTGTCTTTACTATTTTCATTAGAGGAATGTGGCGGTGTAATCAGAATTTCAAGGAAGAATTTTATGTGTTTTCAAGTGATGATTTTAAGGTACGGAGTTTACACAATATGCTCCTCTAAATCTCGCAAGAGTATTTGTGACACCTTGCCTAATTAAATACTGGGTGATGAGGCCTATATTAAATTAAAATAAGATTTACATATGGCTTATTCTTAGCATCACTGTCGAAAACTTTTTAAAACTTTACTAACCACCTAGTATCCAAATGTCGGTGCCAAATTTTATTTTTCATTAGACAAATAAATAACCAAGGGGAAAACTAAATAAATCATTTACCACGTGAAATATATAAACCTACGCACAATAAAATTAATGAATTAAAAATCTTTCCGAATAAACTATCGGCTACAACCAAACCAAATAAAATCCAATAATAACAACCAAATCCAATACAAGACTGAACTGAGATAATATATCTGAAAGGGGCAACATGTCCAACTAAAACTGTAACCAAAATAGATTCCTACACTAGTAATGAAGAATGAATGTGTCTAATCCAAAATTCTTCAAGCATCCACATGTGTCGCAGCTGCGTAGCCCTGAAGCTGAATATCAAGTTTGGCGTCCCTGTGGATGGACACCTAAAAGGTTTTGAAAATATTTTTATAGAAAGAGTTAGTACTCAAAATATTTTGAAAATATTTATCAAGAGTTTATCACAGTTCAAAATCGGTTATTTATTACACATGTTAGGTTCACGTACACTCTCTTAAGTTTCCATACCCCTCAACTATTGTGCACGCCTAACGCTCTCTACTTAGCCCACCTAGCTGTACTACCCAACCTAACTAGACATAAGTATCTATATAGACTAATCCCACCTAGGTCCCCGTACCGTCCATACAGTACACTAATCGAATTAACATCTCTCGTATGTTATTAATCATGTAGGTAATATTTCTCGCATGTTAACTTTTAAACCAATTAAATTAAGTTTCACTACTTAATTTATCTTTCAAATATATATCTCATTGAACTTTCTACTGTTACACATAAGTATACTATTTCTCAAGTATATATTTCACCCACCAATATATACTAGAAATTAATTAAGTTTCACTACTTAATTCATTCTTTAGATATACACTACCCACCAGTCTACTTCAACACATAAGTGAAATAATTATAATCGTATATATATATATATATATATATATATATATTGTGTCTCTTAATAGGACCACCGTGAAACAATAGGCGTACTCTCCTATCAGTCCAAGTACCTCTCGTACTAAATGGGAACTATTGGTTCGACATGTCTCCTCGAACCCAAAATCAAATATCAAATGGTAGAGGCGAAATAACGTACCCAAATGACACGTCGGTCTTACTAATACACGTCACATAGCGAGACGCCCTAAGTTCAATGTTTTGGGTCACAAATCCTGACCTCCCTGGAATCGGCAAGGTGGGATCGCCCACTGCGCGAGAGCCTCTGTGATAGGAAACATCGTAGGTATGCTAACTCATAATCATCAATCATATTGGTGTACACACAACATATATATATATAGTTAGTAGGTATACACACAACCTAACCATCAGCATTCGTACGTAGTATATATCACTCGAATACTCACCGTACTTTCATTTTATGATTATTATCACTATCGCATTTAATTAAGTATTAATCTCTACTCTAAGGGACCTAGTTACCCTTTTATGATTTCAGTTGCTAAGTCTTTCTTACCTTACTGGTTCATGCCATAAGCTTACTCAGGATTTCACGTAATTACATTCTCATTCTCACGAATTAATTACTTTGTTGTTTAATCTAGTTTAATCATTCCCTTATTTTTCTCGATACGACTAAACACCTATAACCCTATAATGGCCTACTGTAATATAATAGATACCTCATTATATTCTAACAATATCCCAAAAAATTTTCCCGTCAATAATTAAGGAATTCTAGGCAAAAAAGGGAGATTTTTATATTTTTCTGGGAATCGAACCGGTTTGCCTCTAAACCAAACCGGTTTACCCCTCTTAACCTCATCTTCTTCATTTCGTAGATGTGTTTTTCACCATTAACGCAACTATAACTTCCATGTTCCTCCACCAAACTCTAAACCAATTGTCCCAAACCCTTCCCACGTGTATTAGTATAGTTTCTAAGGTAATTTTTACATCAAAACATTACAAATAACATTCAAGAATGGATTTAATCATCTAATCCTCAAAACTCAAGATTTTATGTTCTTTCACCATATTACATTGAAAACCCAGATTTAATTCATGGATAATCATAAAAAATCTCTAATTTATTATCCTCTACAAATATTATATCTTTCTACATGCAGTCTCTACCCAAACATGTATTTAAATCAATATTTTCTTCTGAGAATCATCAAAATAATCAATATAATTAAAACCCTAGCCACATGGGTATTATACCTTCATATTGATTGTAATAAACACTTGCCGCTTGATCATTATGGGTCTGATTTTATGGCTTGGTGATGGATGTGATTGTCTTCTCTATCAATCCTCACTCCTAGGTTGTTTGTGGTGCAAGTTTGAGACGAAAAGCTCCAAGAATCTCCTCAAAAGCTCCAAGGATGGTCTTTCCTTCTTCTCTCAGGAATCCTCTTTCTTCTTGGTGTTTCTAACCCTATCCCCTTTTATCTAACACCTGATATAAGGCTACAAATTTCATAGGTCTTTAAGCTTCCTTTTGCCAAATGATCATAAGGCCCTCAATAGGTGTCGGTTTGGTTTAAAATTGACACGGCACCCAACTATACCATTGGGTATGCTATTCGGAACAATCTGTGACCTCGAAATAATCATCTGAGTCACTTTAAATATATTTTCTATCTCGACCCCAATTTAGTCTACACGCGACTCCCAACTGAGATAAAATCTAATACGCCCATATCACTCGATATGACGTAAATCAATAATCATCAATTATTTACTATTCACTTAGTAAATATAATTCACAATATTAATCATTATCTCACTCTCAATTAATATTTAGTAGTGACATTATTTTAAAATTCAATTAAATTACTCCTCTCACATAATTTAAAGTAAAATAATTTAATTACCGAATTAATTAAATCTCAAATATACAGAAACATGGGGTATTACATACTTTCCCCCTTACAAAGGAATTTTGTCCTCGAAATTAGGTCATACCTATTGTAAGCAACTTTAGATATTGCTCTCGCATGTCATCCTCCCGCTCCCAAGTAGATTCATTAATGTTGTGGTGTCCCCACTGCACTCTGACTAGAGGTACCACTTTTGTTTTTGCTCACTACGACCTAGAATAGCCATGGATCTTTCCTCATACGAGACATCTGGATGCAAATCAATCTCCTTTAGTGGAACGTGCCAGAAAGCTCTCTCGCTCCTCTTGTAATTCTTGAGTGATGCCACGTGGAACATGTCATGTATCAACTAGAGATGCTCCGATAAACCCAATTTATATGCTACTGGTCCCACTCTCTAAAAAATATGGAATGGTCCCATGTACCTTGGTGCTAACTTCCCCTTCTTACCAAACCTCATAACTCCCTTCATGGGAGACACCTATACCAATACCTTGTCGCCAACCTCTAAATCAATGTGTCCTTGATCGGCATAAACATAACTTTTCTGCCTATCTTGAGCTATCCAAATGCATCCCCGGATAAGCTCAATCTTGGTAGTCATCTCCTGTATCATCTCTGGCCCCCATAACTTGTTATCCCCCTCCTCTAACCAGCAAGTGGGCGAATGCCAAGGCCTCCTATAAAGCTCCTCAAATGGCGCCATGACAGTAGTAAATTGGTAAGAGTTGTTATACGCAAACTCTACCAATGGAAGGTATCACTCCCAACATCCCCCGAAATCCGAAATACACATCCTCAACATGTCCTCCAGCATCTGATTAACTCTCTCAGTCTGCCCGTCCGTCTGTAGATGATAAGCGGTACTTAACCGCAATTCTATACCCATGGCCTCCTAAAAACTCTGTCAGAAGTGAGACACGAAGATCTTTTCTCTATCAGACACAATACAAATCAACACCCCATACAGCTTCACTATCTGTGCTATGAACAACTGTGCATACTGACTCGTCTTGTACTCGCTGCGAACTGGTAAGAAATGGGCCAACTTGGTCAACTGATCCATTATCACCCAAATGGAATCATGATCCCTCTCCGATGTCGATAACCCATTAATAAATTCTATCGAAATGCTTTCTCACTTCCACATGGGAATGTCAAGTGGTTGTATCATCCCTGAAGGTCGCTGATTGTCAACTTTCATGAGCTGACATGTAAGACACTTCGAGACAAACTCTGTTATGTCTCACTTCATACCCGACCACCAATACAGTCTCCTCATATCCTGGTATATCTTATCCCCATCGGGATGTATCGCAAATCTCGAACCATGAGACTATGTCACAATTGCATGTCTTAGATCCTCATCCCCTAGCAGTTCAATCTCCCATTAAAATGTATGCCGCCCTCTGAGCTGATCGAGTAAGATTCTACACCTTTTGTTACTAACTGTCGTATCCTCTCCTGACAATACTGATCCTATGCCTGTGCTTTCACTACCCGCATCACAATCTCGAGAATGATAACTAACTCTGTCATGCACGCTCTGGCAAACTCATCATCATGTCAAAGTTCATTCCACTTCTCTTTTCAGACCTCCGCTAACTCTCTAATAAGTCATTGTCTCAATGCGTCTTCCACCACGTTAGCCATACCAGGATGATGGTGTATCTCAAACTAGTATTTCTTCACGAACTCTAGCCACCATCTCTGCCTCATGTTCAGTGCGTTCTACGTGAAAAGATACTGAAGTGATTGATGGGCCGTGAACAATATAAACTGCTCCCCCAGAAGATAATGTCTCCATATCCTCAAAGCAAAAATAACCGTTGCCAACTCAAGGCCGTGGGTGGGGTAATTCTTCTCATGGGGCTTAAGCTTTTTGGACGCATAAGTTATAGCCCTCTCCTCCTACTTTAAAACACCCCCAAATACCCGTCTTTTAGCATAAAAGTATACTCGTCCACTCTCAAGTTACAAAAAGACAACATATCTAGAGTTATTTTTACCAGGTATACCTATATTTTTCTGAATTTCGGGACGAAATTCTGTTATTAGGGGAAAAATATGTAATATCCCATCTTTTTAATGATTTTAATTATGGGATTAATTGACTTAAAAATGGAAAATTTATTTAAAATTAATTCGAATTTAAATAAATAATTACTAGCATGACCAGAGTTAGTATTTATTGATGCGAATTATGTTAAATATTACTTAGTGAGTAAAGTAATATGTAATTATGAATTTATTTAAATTGTCGAGTGAATAATATGACAGTTATAGGAAATTAAGTCAGGACGCGCGTGTTAGCCATGCCGGAACTAAAATTTATGAAATAAAAGTAATTATTTATAAGTCACCCATATGATCTTTTCGAGTGCACCAAAGTGTCCGGAAGGGTTGAGATGGTCAGAAAAGTCTATCTTAGTATTTAGTTTGGGTCCTGGGGCAATTTTAGGCCAAATCGGCATCCCCGAAGGGTATTTCGATCATTTTAATTTCTGGAGTAATTAAACCCATGAATTTCTTATGGCTATATCACGTGCTAGGGTTAGGTATTGTAAGGTTATCAAGGACAAAAACAATAGAGGCTATTGGAAGAGGAAGGAGAAGAGATCCCAATCCAAAAACCACCTATAGTTGCACCTCTTTCACAATTAACGCCACGAGAGTGTAGATAAAAAAACAAGGAATGTAGCCATGCCCTTCATCATCAAAGGATCAGATCTACTGTTATAAGGCAAGTATTTTTATTTCTTAAATTCAAGTAGATAAAATATCCATGTTAGTAGAATATGATTAAGTAAATTTCAGGTATGTAGAGGATAATTTTGTGGATTAAATCATATTCTGGGTAAGATTCGTGGTTAGGATTGAATCACTATTATGGAAAAATAAAACTGAATATATTATGAGAATTTATATGTAGAAAGATTGAAGTGTATACATGTTCTGGAAGAAAAACCATGAATTAGGGTTCTTAAACGGAAATCTTGAATTAATTTCATATTATCGTTAGATTTGATATTTTAATGACATTGCTACATTAGAAATCTTGTAGTTAGGTTGATATATTGATGGGTAGAAGTTTTGGTAATGAAAATGGTGAAACCCGTAGGCAAAAAATAAGAAGACGAAGTGCATCGGAACAGGTGTGAATCGATTCTCCAGTCAACGAATCAATTCAGCAAGGCGAATCGATTCAGACCAGGACGAATCGATTCGGCTGCCCAGATTTTGTTAAAATTTTCCTTTTAATTAGATTCTTTTTGGAGTTCTTTCGATATTCGACTGTGGGACTTAAATTTGATTAAATTGAGGGATATATGGGAATACTAGTTGTCCTAGGTTGGGCTTTGGACTAGGTCCTATAAGGGGGAATCAAGGATTAAACTTAATTAGATTAATTTGAGATAAATACCTAAATTGGAGACAAATTCAAATTACTAGAATTTGTGGAAAGTGATGACTTTGACTAGTAGGACTTAAGGAGTTACCTACTGATATTAAGAATAGGATAAAAGTTAACCTTGGAATGGTGAGAACTACTCGGGAGCGTACGAAAGAGAAGTTACGCTATAAATCCTTTAATACATGGGACATTTGAGATATAAATATACTATGTATGAGACTTTTTCTATGAGACGTGTGAATACCTAGATTGATATTTATAAATACTTAGGTTGTATTACTACCTATTATGTGGATTTTTATGTGTATGACATACCTACTATACTTGTTACCGGGAGGTCTTTGAAGGGGACAGTCTTGTCTTGAGAAGCCCTTCGGGGGGGATTATAGATTGGCATCTCAGAGCATGGGATCTAAGGATAACTTATCTGTAAGTGGATAAGTTTGGGTGATATGGGTGCGTAGGTATGTGCGTGACCCATTACACCGTGGTCCATGTTAACCTCCAGTTTGTGTGTGATTTATATATTTATGATTACTGAGAGATTCAGAATCGATAGTCCTTATTATGTAAGTGAGGTACCGGGACTTGCTAGCAGAATATGTACGCACCGTTAGTTTCACCTATGTGGGGTAGGGTAATAGTATATACTATAATAGTGAAATATATCTATATACACCATGTTTATTCTACTGTGTTAATTAGTAGAACATAATGATGATGCCAATATATATTAAGTGTGTAATAACTTAATAGATTAATGAGATACTTGGGAATCAAGTAACAAAAAAATGAGGAACTATGTAAAGTATATTTCTATTATATGGGTGGGCACAATAGGTTAGTTGGCATAGATGAATAATGGTTAAAATCTAGTTAGGTCGGGCAACGTAACTAGGAAGGGTAATAATTATGCATTAGGTGTGCACAATAGCTGAGAGATGAGAATCTCAAGTGAGATCACATGACAAATATGTATATAATTATTTGGTATTTATGCAATTAAATACTTGCTATTTTAAAACTATTTTCAACTCGGGCTCTGACCTGTTTGCTTTCAAATCTTTTTTTTGTAAAATATTTAGGTTCCCAGCCACAGGGACGCCAAGCATAGGAGTTCCATTTAATTGACGAGTTGTAGCTGCTGTGGAAGTTACAGGACCTCAGTACTAGACACCTCCATATTTATCCTTGATTAATTTTGAGTTATTTATTCCAGTCAGGGTATGTTGCCCAATCTTATTTATAGATTTTGGTTTCAAACATTCATTTATATTTCAATTTTTGGGATTTATTTCATTTCAAATTATTGTATTTGGGATTTAGACTAGAAGTGTTTACTCTAGACTCAATTTATTTCATTATGTCATTTTAATTCATATGAGATTGTTATTGGATAGTGGATGTTTAGTTAATCATATAAATTGCTTGTATGTTATATTAAAAAGGTAAAATTTGTTTACTCTCCACACATAGGACACCAATTTGTGCCATACTCTTGTCTCTGGACCCATTGGCCATGTCTATGTGTCCTTCTCTCAGATCGGGTAGCCTCGGCCTCGATTACTACCCCCTTTGTCCCTCTGAATCCGCTGGATCTCTGGAACTCGTTGCTGGTCTTACTACCTATGACTGAATCCACTGTCACTTAGTAGAAATTCAATTGATATGAATTATTTGAATGGATCCCACACTGAGTATACCCTCCTATGGTGCTTCACTAGCACCGTTAACTCCATTCTACTCACTTGTCTCCTTTCTTCGTGAAGCACTGATGTAAATATATAAACTTATGACCTTGGTGACATCGGCACTAGTTATCCTACCCGTACTTCACATCCACATTTTTGTTTTCTACACACGAGTCCATTATCATCTCATAGACCCTTTTCATCACTCTCTGTATCCCCTTCGTCGATTACGATGTTCACTAAAGAAGTCATTATCTCTCTCAAGATCGATCTTTTTCTACCTCCCTTGTAATGAGTTCCGAAACTCCAATTGCATCTCTGTCAAAAAAGTAGATGTAAGACCTTATGATTCCTTCTCCCAAGTTGTTAAATTCATCATATATACACTTCCTTATATGGGGCGACTCACTCCTATCACCACCATACTGCTCCCATGAACAAGAATTTGGCCCTAAATTTAGTCCTGGTTATTGTTGCCCTCCACCTTGCACTCTTTCTTTTGGATTACTTCCATCTATCGGTTCATCACACTTCCTTTCTTTCCCGAAATCTTACAGGTGACTCTTCTAAAGAGTCCCCCTAACTCTCCCTTTGCCTACAACACTGGGTGAGTCTGAAGTTGTGTCACCATTTTCTATGACAGTGTTTGGGGAATTACTATACCCACATGATTATCTTATCATCACTTATCTAAATAATAATCGTTCCCTCCTGCAGTCCTTCTAACGGCCCTCACTGGTCATCCCATATTTTTCAGTTTATGGAGCTCAACCGAACTCGTATATGAATCACATCAACTATACTTAATAGCAGGAGAGTAAGTTATATACGTAGAGGAATACAACAATCCTATCATAAGGCTCTACATCAAAAAATGCTAAGATGAAACTTAAAAGGCTGCACAGATCCTAAGGACTCTAGAACCTGATGCTCTGATTCCATTTGTGACACTTCGTCTATTAAATACCGGGTGATCAGTTCTTTATTAAATTAAAATAATATTTACATATGGTTCATTCTTAGCATCACTGACAAAAACCTTTTAAAACTTTACTGACCACTTTGTATTCAAAAGCTGGTGCCAAATTTTATCTTTCATTAGACAAATAAATAACAAAGCGGAAAACTAAATAAATCATTTACCATATGAAATATCTAAACCAATGCACAATAAAATGAATGAAATAAAAAACTTGTCGAATAAACCATCAGCTACAACCAAACCAAATAAAATCTAATAATAATACCAAATCCAATAAAAGACTAAATTGACACAATAAATATGAAAGGGGCAACACGCCCAACTGAAACTGTAATGGAAATAGATTCCTACACTAGGAATGAAGAATATATGTGTCTAATCTAAAAACTCAACAAGCATTCACCTGTTTCGCAGTTGCGTATCTCTGAAGCAGAATATCAAGTATGGCATCCCTATGGTTGGACATCTAAAATGTTTTGAAAATATTCTTATATCAAGAGTTAGTACTCAAAACATTTTGAAAATATTTAGCAATAGTTTATCAGAGTTCAAAATCGGTTATTGATTACACATGTTAGGTTCACGTACACTCTCTTGAGTTTCTTCACCCCTCAACTATTGTGCATGCCTAACATTCTCTACTTAGACCACCTAGATGTACTACCCAAGCTAACTAGACATAAGTATCTATCTGGACTAATCACATATAAGTCCCCGTACCGCCCATACAGTACACTAATCGAATTAACATCTCTCGTATGTTATTAATCACTTAGGCAACATTTCTCGCATGTTAACTTCTAAACCAATTAAATTAAGTTTCACTACTTAATTTATTTTTCAGATATATATCTCAATTAATTGTCTACTATCACACATACGTAGACTATTTCTCAAGTATATATTTCACCAACTAATATATACTATAAATCAATAAAGTTTCACTACTTAATTTATTCTTTAGATATACACTATCTACCAGTCTATTGTCACACATAAGTATAATAATCACAATCGTGTTTATATATATATATATATATATATATATATATATATATATATATATATATATATATAAGGTGTCTCTCGATAGGACCACTGTGAAACAATAGGCATACTCTACAATTAGTCCAAGTACCTCTCGTACTAAATGGGGACTATTGGTTCGGTATGTCTCCTCGAACCCAAAATCAAATATCAAATGGTGGAAGCTAAAATAGTTTTAAGCCTTTGGGCTATGCACATACCTAATGTACCGAAATGACATGCCGATCTCATTAATACACGTCACATAGAGAGCCGCCCTAAGTTCTTTTTTCTAGGGCACAAATCCTAACCTTCTTGAAATCAACAAAGTGGGATCGCCCACTGCGCAAAAACCTCCATGATAACAAGCAGCGTGGGTATGGTAACTCATAATCCTCAATCATATAGGTACACACACAACCCATATATATATAGTTAGTAGGTATACACACAACATAGCCATCAACATTTGTCTGTAGTATATATGACTCTAATACTCACCATTTCATTTTATGATTATTCTCACTATCGCATTTAATTGAGTATTAATCTCTACTCTAAGGGCCCTAGTTACCCCTTTATGATTTCAGTAACTAAGTCTTTCTTACCCTACTGGTTCATGCCGTAAGCTCACTCACGCTTTCACGTAACTACATTATTATTCTCGAATTAATTACTTTGTCGGTTAATCCTGTTTAATCATTGTCTTAATTCTCTCGCTACGACTAAACTCCCGTAACCCTATCATAGCCTACCTAGATCCCTCGTTATATTATAAAAATCTCCCAAAAGTTTTTTCCTGTCAAAAATTTAGGAGTTTTAGGTGAAAAGGGAGATTTTTAAATTTTTCTGGGAACCGAACCGGTTTGCCTCTGAACTGAATCGGTTTTCCCCTCTGAACCCCGTCATCTTCATTTCGCAGATGTATTTTTCACTATTAAAACACCAATAACTTCAATGTTCCTCCACCAAACTCTAAACCAATTGTCCCACACCCTTACCACATGTATTAGGACAGTTTCTAACATAATTTTTGCATCAAAATATTATGAATAACATTCAAGAATGGATTTAATCATCTAATTCTCAAAACTCTAGGTTTTATATTCTTTCACCATAATAGATCGAAAACCCAGATTTAATTTAGGGATAATCAAACAAAATCTCTAATTTATTATCCTGTACAGATATCAAGTCTTTCTACAAGAAATCTTTACCCAAACATGCATTTAAATCAATCTTTTCTTCCAAGAATCATTAAAATAATTAATATAATTGAAACCCTAGCCACATGGCTATTATAACTTCATATTTATCGCAATAAACACTGGCCTGTTGATCAGTAGGGTCTAATTTCGTGGTTTGGTGATGCATGTGATTGTCTTGTCTATCAATCCTCACTCCTAGGTTGTTTGTGGTGCAAGTTTGAGATGAAAAGCTCTAAGAATCTCCGCAAAATCTCCAAAGATGGTCTCTCCTTCTTCTCTAAGGACTCATATTTGTTCTTGGTATTTCTAACCCTAGACCCTTCTATCTAACACCAAATATAATTATACAAATTTCTTAGGTCTTTAAACCTCCTTTTGCCAAATGACAAAAAGCCCTCAATAGGTGCCAGTTTGGTCTAAATTTGACCCGGGGCCCAAATTATACCTACGAGTATACTATTCTGACTATTTCGACCTTTTGAAACAATCAGTGACCTAAATATCATCATCCGATTCACACTAAATATATTTGCTATCTCGACCCCAATTTAGTCTACACGCGACTGTAATACCCCGTATTTTTGTGATATTTATTTATGGGATTAATTGAATTAAATGTGTATTAATTGGGAATTAATCCGGATAAAATACTAACGAGATGTGAGTTGGTATTTGATTATAATGTGTACATACGACGTTATATGAATATTGAAATTATTAAATTTATCGTGAGATTGATATACGGCAATTTGGGAAATTTTGTTAAGACGTGTGTGACAGTCGCGTCAGGAAAGTATTTATTTAATTAAAAAGTGAATTTTATTTCTATTAACCGTATGGTCATTTGAGTGCGCCAGCGAGTCCGGAAGGGTCGAAATAGTCAGAAACAATAGCCAGAGATTTAGTTTGGGTCCCGGGGCATTTTTAGGCCATACCGACAGCTAAAAATGGTATTTTGGTAATTTTGGAATTTTAGGAATTAAAACCTACGAAAATTAGAGTTTAATTATGATTATTAATTAAACCCACCAAACCATTATCACCACTAAACTGAGTAGTGGGCTACGGGAGAAGTTTAGAATAGAAGTTAAGGGTCCAAGAATAAACCCCCACCTCCATTGTCATCATCTTTAGAGAAGAACTTGTAGAGAGAGAGAGAGAAGAAAATTCTGCAGAGAGAGAGAGAGAACAATTCAACCATCAAGATTCAGCATCAAATTCAGAGAAAGATTAGAGGCAAGTGGTTTAATTACGTTATTTACAAAGAATGTTTCTTCCATGCGTAGGAAATTTATATAATTGTTTTGTTCTTGGAGAATGATAAAGACCCATTGAATTGGAATTAGAAAATTACATTTTGATGAGAAGATTACATGTAGAATTGTGTTAGGGTGATTATTCTGACAGAAATACATCTTTTATATCACCAAAAACGGATTTAATTATGTCTATGGATGACTTTAATTTTCTAGGGTTCATGTTCATGGGATTTGGGGAAAATTGGGGAGATTTGATGATTAAATGTGATTTAGAATGATTTGATCCCATATTTATGTTGATATACGTCCTAAGTATGTTTACGAATGATTAGGAACCTTAAAACACCGTTCGGTTAATGTTGGGATGAGTTTTGAGAAGAGAAAGTTGGAGGAAAAACGAATTTAGGAATTCTGGGCTCGAAACTGTCACCTCGTTAGAAGGCCTGCCCAGGTCGTTCGAACGAGCTCGTTCGAACGAGCTTCTAAAGAGTTGACAGTTTGCCTTCTAACGAGAGGGATGCTCGTTCGATGCCTTTCGTTCGAACGAGATCTCATTCGAATGCCCACTTCGTTTGAACAAACTCTCGTTCGAGCAACCTTGTTCGAACGAGACTTCTAACGAGTTGACAGTTTGGCCTTTTTGGCCTGATTTGACTTCTAGTGTTCCGTAACCTTGTTTAATTGTAGAGATGACAATTCCTTGATGACTAATCGATATAGTTGGGACATTTGGGATATATTGAGGAGTAAAACATAGAAGTGTGGTTTGAAACAAATGATATTTATGGGTTAGAACGTGAGTAACAAATTACGACGTGAGGATAATGGATGATGTGTATATATAAACCGGGGACACGTGTATAGGTATAAGAATGGGTAGTATACCACTAATAAAATATGTTAAGTACTAAGGTGTGTGCATGCTTAGTATACGTATATGATTTTATGTGTATGACATACCTACCATACTTGCTATCACGGGAGGTTTTCGTTCGCTTAGGGCCATCTACTCCTTGTGTACCCGGATTTAGATTGGTGCCTAGAGAACATAATGCTAGAATGGCTTATTTGTGAGTTAATAAGTCAGCTGACTATGGAGCGTAGGTATGTACGTGACCCATGGATATGTTGAATTATGTTCGCCTCAATTTCGTGTGTTGTGCTTATTCTAACAATTCCTGAGAGATTCGGAATTTGTGATCCTTATGTACGTGATGTACCGAGATGGATAACAGAGTATGAGTGCACCACAGCTTAGCCTCGGGGTGGTTCTATTGTATATTTATGATGTGAGTAATGTACTGTTAAATGAAAAGAATTGTTATGTTTGAATGTGAGAATCATTATAGTAACGCATTGAGAATATAAAATGAGAGATAAACTTTGGTAAATTGTACTACTAATATTTTGATATTTGAGAATTTAAGTAAAGCTCTCTATTAAATTGATAATGTTGGGACTTATAATACGAATCGAGTAGAAAGGACAGTATTTGTTTTGGTCTAGTTAGATATGAGAAACACTTGTATGGGTACAATACGTTAGGAGTGCACAAACAGATGAGAGGTGAGTATTTCATGTGAGAGCACGTCCTAACATGTACTTTGCATTCATTGTTTTAATGTTATTAAAACACTTGCTGTTTTTAAAATACTCTCCACATTCGGGCTCGGACCCGTTTGCTTTCAAATCTATCTTTTTTGTAAAAAAAACCTTTTTAGGTGCCCAACCACAAGGACGCCATGCATAGTATTTCCAGTCAGGTGACGAGCTGTAGCTGTTGTGGAAGTTATAGGGCCTTGCTAGTAGACGCTTCATTTGCCTTGACTCTATATTCAGATTTCATCAGTTGTAGGGCATGTCGCCCATTTATTTTAGAGACATTTCATTTCTTTCAGTTATTCAGACTTTTGGTTTGTAATTAATTCAGGATGCAGACTCATTTTATTTCTTTCTATATTGGGATTGTTGTGAGGAGTATTTCCTCTAGACTCATTTTTTACTTGTTGATTTATTATAGTTGGACTTTATTGTGAATGGTTATGTTATCCTTTACATTTCACTTGTTGCATGTTAATCAGATTTAATTTAAAATTTGACAACTTACTTTTTAAATACTAGGTGGTTAGAAATCATTAAAATGTTTTCGACAGTGATGCTATTAACTGAAACAACTTGGCATTTTGTATTAATTTAATAAAGGAGTAGCTACCCGGTATTTAATTAGTCGGGGTGTCACAGGTGGTATCAGAGCATCAGGTTCTAGTGTCCTTTAGGATCTGTACGGCTTATTATGTTTCCGCTGAGCTTTCTTTGATATAGAGCCCTATATTTTAGGACTATTGTATTCTTTTGTATATGCTACGTTCTTCAGCTATTTTGAGTTTATAACTGCAAACTTATAGACTCTATTCTTGTTTCAGATGCCTCCACGACGTGCACAACGGGTTCCCAAGGATGCAACGCCAGAACCACAGCCCGCACCAGTTCAGGGCACGATGAATGCCGCCGAGGTTGCAGCCATTGTGGACTAGGCGATAAATGCCGCACTAGCCGTGGTTCAGCAGGCACCACCCCAGGCGCCAGTAGCCGCGCCAGTTCAGGCACATGCATTCCCGTCTGCTTGGGAACGTGTTCGAGATGCTTTTCAGAAAGCACACCCTCCGGAGTTCGCGGGTAGCTCCGATGTTGTGGTTTCGAGTCAGTGGAGGAAAGACATTCAGCGACACATGAGGATGTATGAGTGCACCGATGTCCAGAAGCAGATACTAGCTACCTTTAAGCTAGTGGGATCTGCACTGCAGTGGTGGGAGTCTATTACCACCGTGGAGGAGAGAGATACTCTCACTATACAGGAGTTTTGGGTGCGGTTCGACCGCAAGTATTTTTCGTCAGTTGTTCACACAGAGATGAGAAGGAAGTTGATGAGCCTCAAGAAGGAGGGAAAGACTGTGGCCGAGTATGAGGCCGAATTCACTAATTTGATGAATATTGTTCCGGATGAGATACCGACAGAAGAGAAAATGATTCAGAAGTTTACAGATGGATTGACTTGGAGGATCCGTCAGCACTTGTTGGGGAATCTATCGTTGGCCACTTATTCTGAAGTGGTTAACGCTGCACTGCTCCATTTCCAGTACCACCGCTTTCACTTGACAGAGGGGAAGCGATCAGGAGAGTCCAGCCATCAGGGCAGGACAGGGGAAAATGGTGCCAGCGGGGCACAATCAGCTCAAGGTCAGTATAGGCAGGGTGATCAGGGTTCCCAGCAGGGGGATTCTAAGAGATTCCGATCAGGGGGTTTCAGGCATGGACAGGGAGGTTTTAGGCAGGGCCATCAGGGTCCGAACGGCCATCAGGGCCAGCAGGGTCAAAATGGTCAACAGCAGCAGTTTCACCAGGGCCAGCAAGGCCAGGGCAGAAATGGTAACGGTCACCAGGGCCGTGGTCAGCAGGGACAGCGAGGGGGAAACTTCCAGGGGAAGTGTTTCATTTGTGGTAAGATTGGCCACAAACGCCAAGAGTGTCCTGATAAGGGCAAGGCCCCACAGCAGCAGCAGCAGGGTGCTCGACACGAGCCACAGAGGCCTATGTTTCCCGCCACCCTCCCAGCACCACAGATGGCAGCATTACCACCCATTCCAGTGGTCCCAGTTCAGCAGGGATAGCTTCAGTATGGGAAAGTGTATCAGCTCCAGCAGGTCGCAGCCCCACAGGATCCACCAGCCATTGAGGGTATGTTCTCTATTCAGGGGACTCTTGGGCGCATTTTATTTGACACGGGGGCTACACACTGTTTTATTGCTATGAGATTTGCACGCACCATTGGGTTGTTAGACACCACAGAGAGCACCGCTACTTGTGTAGACTCACCGTTGAGTAGGGGTTCCATGATTTCGCTTATGTGTAGAGGTGTGGGTATAGAGATCGGGAGGTTTACTTTACCCGCTGATATGTTAGTGTTAGAGATGACCGATTATGATGCCATTATTGGTATGGATTGGCTAGTTGCGTACCGAGCCATGATTGACTGTTTTAGTAGGACTATTATCTTTGTCGTTCCCGAGAAGGAGATGTTTTTGGTGGCGATGCCTCGTCCTGAGGGAGGATCGTCCACTCATTTTTACTACATAGAGGAGGAGACCTCTAAGGAAGTGGTGATACCACTTGATTCGATACCCGTTGTTAGTGAGTTCGTCGATGTATTTCAGGATATACCTGGACTACCTCCGAGTAAGGAGATATATTTTGTGATTGATTTGACGTCGGGCACTTGGCCTATTGCCCGCGCAACTTACCGTATGGCTCCAGTTGAGATGAGAGAGTTACGGGATCAGATTGAGCAATTGTTGGGTCAGGGGTTTATCCGGAGGAGTACTTCGCCGTGGGGTGCCCCTGTGTTATTTGTAAAGAAGAGGGATGGATCGTTGAGATTGTGTGTAGATTACCGGGAGTTGAATAAGGTCACGATACGGAATAAGTATCCGTTGCCCCGAATCGATGACTTATTCGACCAGTTGAGAGGAGCTTCTTTCTTCTCAAAGATTTATTTGCGATCGGGATACCATCAGTTGCGTATCAGGGAAGAGGACGTCTCGAAGACTGCTTTCTTAATGAAATATGGTTCCTACGAGTTTCGGGTTATGCCTTTCGATTTGACCAATGCTCCAGCCGTGTTTATGGACTTGATGAATAGGGTGTTCAGAGAGTTCCTGGACCAGTTCGTCATTGTCTTCATAGATGACATTCTGGTTTAGTCCCAGACAGAGGAGGAGCACGTCGAGCATTTGAGGCAAGTTTTGCAGACGCTACGTCAGAACGAGCTGTATGCAAAGTATGAGAAGTGTGGGTTCTGGCTGAAGGAGGTTCAGTTTTTGGGGCATATTATTTCCGACTGGGGGATGTCTGTTGATCCAGGGAAGGTATCCGCGGTGAGGGAGTGGGGACAGCCCACGACACCAATTGAGATCCATAGTTTCTTGGGCCTAGCAGGATACTACAGGAGGTTTATTCGGGGTTTCTCAAAAATAGCGGGTCCTTTGACACATCTGACTCGTAAGGGTGTGCCATTCATTTGGAGTGATGCCTGTCAGTTGGAATTTGATGAGTTGAAGGACAAGTTAACCTCAGCACCTGTGTTAGCATTGCCGAGACTAGGAGTTGAGTATCTAGTTTACACCGATGCGTCCTTACAAGGACTTGGAGGTGCATTGCAGCAGGAGAGTCAGGCCATAGCTTATGCTTCCCGTAAGCTTAAGCCTCACGAGAAGAATTACCCCACTCATGATTTGGAGTTAGCGGCAGTGGTATTTGCCCTTCGGATTTGGAGACATTATCTTTTGGGGGAGAATTTTCGATTGTTCACGGACCACAAGTCCTTACAGTACCTATTCACGCAGAAGGAGTTGAATATGCGACAACGAAGGTGGCTTGAGTTTGTGAAGGATTATCAGTTCGATATCCAATATCACCTGGGAAAGGCTAACGTGGTAGCAGACGCGTTGAGCCGTAGGCCAGTAGATGAGGTGGCAGGGGTATGGAAGGAAAAGTGGAAGGAGTTGGGACACTAGGATGCAGTGGCCCGATCATTCATGTCGGTGATGACTATTACACCGTAGATTGTCATGAGAGTGGTAAAGGCACAAGCAGATGACTCGTTCTGTCAGGAGCAGATAGTTCGATTATTAGCAGAGGGATCCGAGTCCTATACCGTTAGCTCAGACGGGGGATTACGCTTCAATGGGAGACTAGTAGTCCCGGAAGGGGAGGAATTGCGGCACAAGGTGATGGCAGAGTCGCACGGCTCACGGTTCGCGGTACATCCCGATGGGGACAAAATGTACCAAGATATGAGACGTCAGTATTGGTGGAGCGGGATGGAGAGAGACATTGTCGTGTTTGTTTCTAAATGCGCCACTTGTCATCTGGTAAAAGTGGATCATCATAGACAGGCAGGACTTCTACAGCCATTAGAGGTCCCGATGTGGATGTAGGAGAGCATATCCATGGACTTTATCACGGGGTTACCTACGTCACAGAGGCGTCACGACTCCATTTGGGTAATTGTGGACAGGTTGACCAAAGTTGCTCATTTTCTACCCGTAAGGACCGACTACACTACAGGACAATATGCCCAGCTTTTTATTGTAGAAATTGTGAGACTTCACGGTGTGCCCCTAAATATCATGTCTGACCGAGACAAGATATTTGTTTCACAGTTTTGGGAGAGTTTTCAGGAGGCCATGGGCACGGAATTGCGGTTGAGTACGGCTTATCATCCGTAGACCGATGGGCAAACCGAGCGTACAAACCAGATGTTGGAGGACATGTTGCGTATGTGCATCATTGATTTCGGGGGTGGATGCGAGCAGTATCTCCCACTGGTGGAGTTTGCTTACAACAACTCCTACCAGTTCACCATTGGAATGGCTCCATTTGAGGCGTTGCATGGTAGACCTTGTCGTTCCCCAGCATGTTGGTTGGAGGTGGGGGACAACAAACTACTTGGGCCGGAAGTGATTCAGGATACTTCGGTGAGGATAGAATTGATACGGAGTCGCATTCGGGTAGCTCAGGATCGGCAGAAGAGCTATGCTGATGCGAAGAGGTTCTTCAGGGAGTTCCAAGTGGGGGACCAGGTTTTACTCAGAGTATCTCCTATGAAGGGGATTATGCGATTTGGGAAGAAGGGGAAGTTGGGACCGAGATATGTGGGGCCATTCCCTATCATCGAGCGGATTGGGTCTGTTGCATATAGACTTGGGTTACCGGAGCATTTGCATCGGATTCATGATGTGTTTCATATTTCCTCGCTAAGGAAATATATTAGATATGATTTGGCTCATTCTCACATTGCTTTAGAGGACATCGATCTCCAGCCCGATAGCTCCTACGAGGAGGGGCCGATTGCTATTTTGGACCAGAGTAAGCGGAAACTGCGGTCAAAGATAGTTCCGTTAGTACGTGTTCAGTGGCGGCATCATAATGTCGAGGAGTCCACATGGGAGCGCCAGGATGAGATGCTCGAACGTTACCCAGATTTATTTTTACCAGGTAATTTCTAGTTCCGAATTTCGGGACGAAATTCTGTTATTAGGGGGGAAGTATGTAATACCCCGTATTTTTGTGATATTTGTTTATGGGATTAATTGAATTAAATGTGTATTAATTGGGAATAAATCCGGATAAAATACTAACGAGATGTGAGTTGGTATTTGATTATAATGTGTACATACGACGTTATATGAATATTGAAATTATTAAATTTGTCGTGAGATTGATATATGGCAATTTGGGAAATTTTGTTGAGACGCGTGTGACAGTCACGTCAGGAAAGTATTTATTTAATTAAAAAGTAAATTTTATTTCTATTAACCGTATGGTCATTTTGAGTGCGCCAGCGCGTCCGGAAGGGTCGAAATAGTCAGAAAACACTAGCCGAAGGTTTAGTTTGGCTCCCGGGGCATTTTTAGGCCATACCGGCAACTAAAAAGGGTATTTTGGTAATTTTGGAATTTTAGGAATTAAAACCTACGAAAATTAGAGTTTAATTATGATTATTAATTAAACCCACCAACCCATTATCACCACTAAACTGAGTAGTGGGCTACGGGAGAAGTTTATAATAGAAGTTAAGGGTCCAAGAATAAACCCCCACCTCCATTGTCATCATCTTTAGAGAAGAACTTGTAGAGAGAGAGAGAAGAGAATTCTGCAGAGGGAGAGAGAGAACAATTCAACCTTCAAGATTCAGCATCAAATTCAGAGAAAGATTACAGGCAAGTGGTTTAATTACATTATTTACAATGAATGTTTCTTCCATGCGTAGGAAATTTATATAATTGTTTTGTTCTTGGAGAATGATAAAGACCCATTGAATTGGAATTAGAAAATTACATTTTGATGAGAAGATTACATGTAGAATTGTGTTAGGGTGATTATTCTGACAGAAATACATCTTTTATATCACCAAAAACGGATTTAATTATGTCTATGGATGACTTTAATTTTCTAGGGTTCATGTTCATGGGATTTGGGGAAAATTGGGGAGATTTGATGATTAAATGTGATTTAGAATGATTTGATCCCATATTTATGTTGATATACGTCCTAAGTATGTTTACGAATGATTAGGAACCTTAAAACACCGTTCGGTTAATGTTGGGATGAGTTTTGAGAAGAGAAAGTTGGAGGAAAAACGAATTTAGGAATTCTGGGCTCGAAACTGTCACCTCGTTAGAAGGCCTGCCCAGGTCGTTCGAACGAGCTTCTAAAGAGTTGACAGTTTGCCTTCTAACAAGAGGGATGTTCGTTCGATGCCTTTCGTTCGAACGAGATCTCATTAGAATGCCCACTTCGTTCGAACAAACTCTCGTTCGAGCAACCTTGTTCGAACAAGACTTCTAACGAGTTGACAGTTTGGCCTTTTTGGCCTGATTTGACTTCTAGTGTTCCGTAACCTTGTTTAATTGTAAAGATGACAATTCCTTGATGACTAATCGATATAGTTGGGACATTTGGGATATATTGAGGAGTAAAACATAGAAGTGTGGTTTGAAACAAATGATATTTATGGGTTAGAACGTGAGTAACAAATTACGACGTGAGGATAATGGATGATGTGTATATATAAACCGGGGACACGTGTATAGGTATAAGAATGGGTAGTATACCACTAATAAAATATGTTAAGTACTAAGGCGTGTGCATGCTTAGTATACGTATATGATTTTATGTGTATGACATACCTACCATACTTGCTATCACGGGAGGTTTTCGTTCGCTTAGGGCCATCTACTCCTTGTGTGCCCAGATTTAGATTGGTGCCTAGAGAACAAAATACTAGAATGACTTATTTGTGAGTTAATAAGTCAGCTGACTATGGAGCGTAGGTATGTACGTGACCCATGGATAAGTTGAATTATGTTCGCCTCCATTTTCGTGTGTTGTGCTTATTCTAACAATTCCTGAGAGATTCGGAATTTATGATCCTTATGTGCGTGATGTACCAGAATGGATAGCAGAGTATGAGTGCACCATAGCTTAGCCTCGGGGTGCTTCTATTGTATATTTATGATGTGAGTAATATACAGTTAAATGAAAAGAATTGTTATGTTTGAATGTGAGAATCATTATAGTAACGCATTGAGAATATAAAATGAGAGATAAACTTTGGTAAATTGTACTACTAATATTTTGATATTTGAGAATTTAAGTAAAGCTCTCTATTAAATTGATAACGTTGGAACTTGTAATACGAATCGAGTAGAAAGGACAATATTTTTTTTGGTCTAGTTAGATATGAGAAACACTTGCATGGGTACGGTACGTTAGGAGTGCACAAATAGATGAGAGGTGAGTATTTCATGTGAGAGCACGTCCTAACATGTACTTTGCATTCATTGTTTTAATGTTATTAAAACACTTGCTGTTTTTAAAATACTCTCCACATTCGGGCTCTAACCCGTTTGCTTTCAAATCTATCTTTTTTGTAAAAAAAACCTTTTTAGGTGCCCATCCACAAGGACGCCATGCATAGTATTTCCAGTCAGGTGATTAGTTGTAGCTGTTGTGGAAGTTACAGGACCTTGCTAGTAGACGCTTCATTTGCCTTGACTCTATATTCAGATTTCATCAGTTGTAGGGCATGTCGCCCATTTCTTTTAGAGACATTTCATTTCTTTCAGTTATTCAGACTTTTGGTTTGTAATTAATTCAGGATGCAGACTCATTTTATTTCTTTCTATATTGGGATTGTTGTGAGGAGTATTTCCTCTAGACTCATTTTTTACTTGTTGATTTATTATAGTTGGACTTTATTGTGAATGGTTATGTTATCCTTTACATTTCACTTGTTGCATGTTAATCAGATTTAATTTAAAATTTGACAACTTACTTTTTAAATACTAGGTGGTTAGAAATCATTAAAATGTTTTCGACAGTGATGCTATTAACTGAAACAACTTGGCATTTTGTATTAATTTAATAAAGGAGTAGCTACCCGGTATTTAATTAGTCGGGGTGTCACAGCAACTCCCAGCTGAGATAAAATCAAATACGTCCATATCACTCGCTATGACGTAAATCGATAATCATCAATTATTTATTATTCACCTAGTAAATATAATTCAAAATATTAATCATTATCTCACTCTCGATTAATATTTAGTAGTCACATTATTATACAATTCAATTAAATTACTTCTCTCGCATAATTTAAAGCAAAACAATTTAATTACCGAATTAAGTAAATCTGAAATATGTTGAAATTCGGGGTATTACAATATTTCCATGTTTCTCATTTATTTGTATTCTTCTTGACATGTTGTTGTATTCATTAGAATCTTATGTGTTATTCGATTGAGATGTGGTGTATATGTGTATATGGTCATGGTGTCATGAAATTTTAATATGGCACTGAGAATGGTCACCTGCCAAAATTCTAAAAGTCTAATAGACGAAATGAGGATTTAAGAAGCCTAGGTGAGGTGAGGTGAGGCTGGCTAACCTATTGTCGTGTTATTGAGAAATAAATTGGTATAATACGTGTGTGTTGTATTGGACTCATATACGTTTTGTATTGTTGCATTTTATTTACCGTTATTGTATTGAGCATCTATTCTTGTCATATTGTGTAACAACCCCTGTTTTCTCACGTAAGGGTTGGCCAGACATGATATGTCGAAGATAGGTCTTGCTTGTCAATTAATAACATTCTTAGCAAAAATGTAAATATAAATAATTATATTCAAAGGCCTTTTATTTGAAATGTCATGAATGTATCCATACAATTTAAATAGATCCAAACCAACACTAACTAAATAATAAATCAAATAAATATAATAGAAATCTGAACCAACATAAACTAAAGAAGTCTCGGGCTTATACTCTTACAAAGGTTCCTAATATAATAACTAAATCTGGCAGAAAAAGCACCTATGCTAGAATCGATGAGTCTGAAACTGATGAGCAAAAGAGACTGGAGGACTTCTGCAGCACAATCGAGCTATCCCTGTCTAGGAGCATCTGGAGGTAAAAAATATTTAAATTTGGGTCAGAGCCCGAGGTGTTCAAGAATTAACTTAATTAATTTAAGATGCAATAATACAGTTGATTCAAAATAAATATTCTCCATTCGTCACTCGCATATGTTTAACACCTCACCCCTCATCTAAGTGTGATATTACTCCCACCCCAATACGCTCCCAATAATAATTATGACAACATGTCAAATATATAATAATGGATTTATTGATAATTAAATATTTTAGTGTAACAACTACATTTAATTGCCAACGCCCATACTATCCCAATCTCATAAGTTTCACATAAATGGCATAAACATCTATTATGCATTATATGATCAAAATTATAGTTATTGTCCACATACTTAGACAATTAACTTATCTCATTACAGTCCCGTTAATTATTTATATATGTAATTTCATATAATTAACACACAAAGGCATCAACCGTTGGTTTCTAATTCGTACTTTATCGGCGAGTCCGAAGGATTATCTTATCCTAAGCGGACATCATAAAACACAAATAAGTTGGGGTGGTCCCTACGCAGGATACCTGTTCATGACCTACACCTAGTGGTGAAACAGTTTGGGTCAGCGTCGACACCTACCTCTCGTAAATAGAGCCTCCACGTAGTACCTATGTGACTTACATAATGTCAAGCCCACCTGTATCGACGTGTGGTACCTGGTTCGAACACACGAACTCCCAAGCCGATAGGACAGTCCACGAATATTGGTATGTCCACACATATATATATATATATATATATATATATATACAAGTATATATTATTATCTCCTATTATATGTATAGGTAATTACTCCTTAATTACCATCGAAGTCCCACCTAAAGTCCACCACATTTCCATTTGTTAATAATTTACCATCTAGTGAATTATTAATTCAATTCCATAGACTAAGTTCTTAGCCATTTCGTTAAATGAAATTTTTCCCAAATTAATTGTGGCATTTTTTATTTTTAATAATTTCCCCATTTGACTCACATACAGTAAACCAAACCCAGACTAAATCACGAAAGGAACGAACTGCCTAACATCCCTTCATGTCACTCAAGCGAGATCTGGGGTCTTTCGCGCGACGTCATATGTCGCTCGAACGAGATACGATGTCGTTCAAGCGATCCCTTCTTCCTTGCTTTGTTGCGTCCACCATTTTTGTTCTTTCCAGTTTCCAATTTCAAACCCATAACCAGTATGAACGAACCCATAAACAATATAGATTCAAACCCAAAATTTATATATGATAAGGATCTTAACGATGGAAACATTCTCTAAATTCCAACCGTATTTAATTCATGATAAAAGGCATATGTCATGGGATTTACATTCAAGTTTCAGTCCATGAATTAACAATGACATCCTCGACATCAATTAGTCAAATATCCCCAATTAACTATCAAAACCCTAAGGGATCTACCCTAAATTTTTAGATTTTGATACCAAATTTCTGGGACTAATTTCAAAGTAAATTCAGCCCTCTACATGCACAGAATATGTGTTCATCATAATATTAATCATATCAAACCTAAATACAAGAAATTTAAGGGTCATTAGAATGCATCAAGAAAATACATTGAAAACTTAAATCAGACAAGAGAATTATTTCCTTAGAAATTTGTTGATGAAAGCCCCTTGAATTCCCTATGATTCCTCCTTGGTTCCTTGTCCTTTTCCCTCTTTTGGTTCTTCTCCTTTCCTCTCCCGTTAACAGTTGTTTTTAGATATTTTCTGAATAGTAGTGGGGGAGTGGTTTACCCCCACTTAAACACTAATTAATGATAATCCCGAGTTGGCCTTAAAACCCAACATTTGGAACCCCAAATAGACCCGAATTCATATCCCAATTAGTCCAAAAGTTTCCTGGGACTATTTCTAAAGTTCTAAAACATCTAAACGAGACCATATGTGCCCTAAAATATTTCTCGAATTATTTATGTCAATATTGGGTATTTTTTAAATTGTGTCGCATATTAATTATGTATATTCCTACGTTACATGCAAATGCTATAAGCATACATATACAAATCAATCATGTAAAAATATAACTACATAAAAATTTCACCTATGCAATTATTAAATTAAAATTTTCAATTAAGTCTAATATCCGCTAATATTTATTTATTTTAAAAATATTATTTTCTAATTTATTTTAGAAAAATTACGGGGTATTACATTCTTACCCCTATTAATGGGATTCTATCCTCGAAATCAAGAAAAGTATGTACCTAGCTAGAACAGTTCAAGATACTTTGTCCGCATGTCGTCCTCCCTCTTCTAAGTCGACTCATCATCCTGATGGTGTCCCCACTACACCCGAACCAAAGGATAACCTTTGATCGAAGTCGGCGCTGTCGTCGGTCCAGAATGACTACCGATATCTTCTCATATGTATTGTCTGGATGGATCTCAATCTCTCCGATATCAATGTGCTAGTACGCTACCTTATCTCTAAGGAACCTCCACAGTTAAGATATGTGGAAAACGTCGTGCATTCGCTGCAAGTGATCTGGTAATCCCAATCAACATGCCATGGACCCAATCCTCTCTAGAATAGGTAATTGTCCCACATACTAGGGAGAGAACTTCCCTTTATTTCTAAATATCATCACCCCCTTAGTGGGAGACACTTTAATCAACACCTGATCTCTAACATCGAAGTCTAAATGTCTTTGGCCCGCATCCACATAACTCTTTTGCCTGTCCTCGGCAATCCGTATCCTTGCTCGAATCATCTCTACCTTCTCCGAGGTGTCCTGGATGAAGTCTGGACCAAGTACCTTGTTCTCCCCCACCTCCAACCAGCATCAGGGTGAACGTCAAGGTCTCCTGTAGAGTGCCACAAACGTTTCCATCACTATCGTAAGATAGTAACTATTGCTGTATGCAAACTCCACTAAAGGCAAATACTGCTCCCAACTTCCTTTAAAATCCAAAATGCACATCCGCAACATGTCCTTCAGCATTAGGTTCACCCTCTCTATCTGCCCGTCGATCTGAGGATGATATGGCGTTCTCAATCGCAACTCTGCCCTCGAGGCCTGTTGAATGCTCCTCCAAAAGTGGGACACAAACATCCTGTCCTTGCTTGACACTATGTTGAGAGGTACCCCATGAAGATTAACAGTCTCTATAAGGAAGAGTCTGGCATACTTCTCGGAGCTGTAATCTGTCCGAATCGGTTGAGCCACCTTCCTCAATCTATTGACAATCACCCATATCGAATCATGCCCCCTCTGCAATATAGTTAGCCCAGTAATGAAGTCCATGGACATGATTTCCCATTTACACACCAGGATCTCCAAAGGCTATAAAACACTTGCAAGACGCTGATGATCCACCTTCACTAGCTGACACGTAGCACACTTAAACACAAACTCGGTTATATCCCTTTTCATTCTAGCCCAGCAATACTGACGACGCATGTCGTGGTACATCTTATCCCCTCTGGGATGTATAGTAAAAAGTGAATTGTGATACTCCGACATGATTGATCGCCTCAACTCCTCATCATCTGGAACAACCAGTCTCCCCTAGAATCTCAAACCACCATACGACCCAATGGAATAGTGCTCCAACCCCCTCGGCTAGCAACTGTCTCACTCGCTCCTGAAAAAGCTGATCTCTTGCCTGTGCCTTCACCACCCAAATAATGATCTCAAAGGTGATGGTGAGAACTACCATAACTGCATGGTTCAGGTCATCATCCCCACGAAGTGACTTTCACTTTGCCTTCCACGCTGCCACTAACTCCAAAATCGACTTGCGTATCAAAACATCCTCCATGACATTCGCCTTCCCAGGGTGGTACTGAATGTCGAATTAATAATCTTTCACAAACTCTAGCCACCTCCTCTGTCGCATGTTCAGCTCCCACTGTGTGAACAAATAGTGCAGGCTTTTGTGGTTTGTTAAAAGCTAAAATTTCTCCCCTAGGAGATAGTGTCTCCACACTCGCAAAGCAAAAACCATGACTTGTAGCTCTAAGTCTTGGGTGGGGTAATGTCCCTCGTGACGCTTAAGCTTTTGGAAACTTTAAGCTACCGGCCTCTCCTCCTGCATTAAAACCCCGCCAAGTCACCTTAGACACGCATCTATATAGACTCCGTAGTCAACCCTACCCGAGACAATGCAAAAACCGGTGATGTAGTCCATCTAGTCTTCATCTCCTCAAATGCCTGCGGCACGCATCATCAGAGACAAATGGTACTCCCTTCCTCATCAGATTCATAAAGGTCCCAACTATCTTGTAGAATCCCTAGATGAATCAATGGTAGTACCCGACTAGTCCCAAAAAGATGCACACCTCGGTGGGTGTAGTGGGTTGTCCCCACTCCATCATGGTAGAAACTTTCCCTGGATCCAAAGATATCCCCCGCTCGGACACAATGTTGCCTAAGAACTATACCTCCCTCAGCCAAAACTCGCATTTCTCAAACTTTACATGCAACTGGTGATCCCAAAGCGTTTGTAAGACCACCGGTAGATGCTTTTCGTGCTCCTCTACAGTCCGAGAAGAATTCAAGATATCGTCTGTAAACACGATAACAAATCTATCCAAATAATCCCTGAACACTAGGTTCAGCAAGTCCATAAATACTGTAGGTGTATTGGTTAGCCCAAATGGCATCACCGAAAACTCGTACGATCTATATCTGGTAAGAAAGTCTGTCTTTAAGATGTCTTTCTCATGGACTCTCAACCGGTGGTATCCTGACCTCAAATCAATCTTCGAAAAATACGCAACTCCCTCAGTTGGTCAAATAAATCATCTATACGCGGCAACGAGTATTTATTCCGAATAGTGACTTTGTTCAACACCCAATAGTCGACATAAAGACGTAGAGATCCGTCCCTCTTCTTGACGAATAACACTGTAGCACCCAGGGTGAAGTACTCATCCTGATAAACCCCTGCCCTAACAACTGATCAATCTTCTCCCGTAGCTCCCTCATATCCAACGGAGCCATCCGATATAGAGTACATGCAATAAGTCTCGTTCCTAGAAACAAGTCGATCACGAAGTTGATCTCCTGACTAGGTGGTAGCCACGTAATCTCCCCAAAAACATCAGAAAACTCACTCACCACCGGGATGGAATCTAGTGTCACCACAACCTCCGAATAAGTATCATCCTCAATGTAATACAAATGTGTGCTCCACCCACCCCCGGGGTGCAACACCACAACTAGGTACATATCCTACCTCAAAATGGTGACGACGATGGACCTCCCATAGAAATACATACATGCTTTATATGTAGCTAGCCGTAGGGGTGGGCGCGGTATGGTCCGGTTCGGGTTTTAGCCATTTTTAGTGTCGGATCGCATTATTCGGTCCTTTAATTGGAAGGACCGAATACAGACCGATTTAATCAGTTTAGCCTATATATTCGGTCTAGGCTATTTTTGGTCCGGTTCGGGTAATAATCGGTCCAGATTTACATTTATTTAGTAATTTTTTTCCAACAAAATTCGTAACTTATTTTGAAAAAATAGGGGTTGTTTGAACCTTTTAAGGTGTTGTTTTGAACCTTTAAGGTGTTGTTTGGCACCATTTAGATTGTTGTTTTGAAGTGGTATTTTGCACCATTAAAAGTGTTGTTTTTGCATCGATATAGATACTATTTTTTCCCTAGAAATATAACATAGATATAACATCAATGCATCCCTACTAAATATTAAATGTCCACCACTACCAACATAAGTAAGTTTAAATTCAAATATTACAAGTTCAGTAGAACAAAAATATAACAACTTCAAAAGTAAACAAAACAAAGTCCTTGAGTGCTCTCCAAATAGCTCATGAATCCACCAAAATAGTTGAAGTAGATGTCTTGAATCCTTCTCCCAACATTTCTAACAAAATAAAAATCAAAGATCATGTCAAATTTAATAGCAAAAGTTATAACAATTAAATTATCAAACTTAAAATAAATAAATACAAACTGCGATATTTCACTCACTCCAGTCTCCATCCGTCTTCTGCACATGGAAAAAATAAATAAATACCATCTTAAAATAAACTCATTTCAAATAAAAAAAAAGCACAACAGCCACAAAATGATATTTCAGCAACCAATGAAAAAAATATCACAACAAGCAACCATGATATAACTACACATGGAAAAAAAATAAAAAAATATTAAATGGTAATCAAACAGTAGTCGGATCTTTTGTATAACCAAACAATAGTAGTGTTTGGCTATTTGTGACCCAGAACAACGGATCTAACGGATCTTTAGTCAAGAAATCAAAACAAAACAAACTTTAGTCAGATCAAACTTTAGTCAATAAATCAAAACAAACTTTAGTCGGATCTAATGGATCTTTAGTCGAAACATATACCAAATCTTTATTTCTGATTAAAAAATCAATAAAAAAAACAGATTTGAGGTGCCAACAGTTGACGTGCGCCGGAGAGTTGAGGTCACCGGATCTTCATTCACGATTTCCAGTTGTGGCTGAGAGTTGAGGTGCACCGGAGACAGATCATTAATGGGTCATGCCTTGGTGGATGATCTGTCAGCGCCGCCCAACTTGGGAAGTGGGGAGAGAGTTGTTCTATAATCATCGGCATCTGTTGTCGCCATTAGTAGGGAGAGCCCGGTGTTGAGAGATTTTGATGAGAAGAAGAAAGTGTGTGCGAGAGAGGAAACTGAGTGAGGTGAGAGAGAGTTTTGGGTTGGTTGGGTGTGGGCGTTCGATCTTAAAAAAATAAAAGGGAGTGAGAATTTTAGGGTTGCTCTCTTACTAATATATATATTTATATAAAATTAATATATATTATATAATATTAAAATAAACGGTCCGGTCCTAAGAACGAATTTAAATTGTTAATTTTAAACCAAACCGAATATATTCGGGTACCTTAATTTAGGACCGAATTATAAAAATGCCTATAAATGTGGATCCGGTCTGGTTCGGTCCAATCAGTCCAATCGATTCGGTCTTTTTTTTGTCCACCCCTAGCTAGCCAGTCCATCCCCAAAATAATGTCGTACTCGTATAAGTCAAGTACTAATAAATCAGTTACGATGGTGAGTCGACCTATCACAATACCGATACCCTGGAATACTGACCATATGGGTGTTCCTCTACCCACTGGTGAGTCAATGTGCATCCAAACTGCTAATAAAAGAATGAGATTCACCCGTATCGAAAACAATGCAACCAATATGACCAAAAATGGGAAACTTGCCCACGACTACCTGCAGTGGTGTTGTCCTATCTGCGGCTGTGACATGATAGACCCGTCCATACTATAATGGTTATTGCCCCTGAGGTGGGGTGACGGGTGCTGGAACGGATGGTGCAGCAGCTCCCTGAACCGAAATGGTAGGCCTTGTCTATGTGGAACCTGCTCTCCTCTATAACCTCCCTATCCCTGGGTTGCCTGGTCTCCTCGAGGATAATTTTTCAAAGTATTCCCCCTTTCTCCACATGTATAACAATTTCCCTGAAAATGGCCATGTTCAAACTGTCAGCCCAAATGGACTCTACCTTATGTCCCTGGCCTGATCTGTACTCCTGGACCTTCCCTGTCTATCCCTAGCCCTGCCTCTATCGGTCATCTGCACCTCTAAATTTCTTATTCTGATCAGCGAATGGGGTGCCCCTGTACTGCTAGGTTCCAGATCCACTTCCCCCACTTGCCTTGCACCGCTAGCTCAACGACTCTCCTCCATGATGTTTCTCTACCTTATTTTTCAGAAATTCCCTGTGATCTTGGCAATGGAGAAGTGCAGCATTAACCAATTGATTGTACATCATGAAGGTTAGATTTCCTAGAAGAGACTTCCTGATGTGCCATGCCGATCACACAATAAACCTATCCATCCTCCTTTGCTCGGTATAAATATCCTCCCTTATAAAGTATGAGAGGGCGGTGAACTCCTCCTTGTACTCGGTGGTAGTATGACCCTCCCACTTAAGCTTTGTGAACTTGGTCGTCATCTCAGACTGCATACATAGGTGGAGTATTTCCCGTCAAAACTCTCCCAAAACTGATCAATAGTGAGGTTGTCCCTCTCAGCAACTATCATAAATGCCTCCCACCACTGAAGTGCGAACCCCACTAATATGAATGAAGATAACTTCTTGTTCTATACCGGCATGCACTTGACCATCCATAAGTGCCTCCCAATATCCTTCTGTTATCTGCTCGCCACCAATATATCAGGATTCCCCTGCGAACTCTAGAGGCTAGCCTTTAATGAAGGATTCCCTCGATGTGTCCCACATATAACCCGCTGCCTGTACTAGTATAGCCACCTTCTGTGGTGGTGGTGTATACTGTTGTGCCTGTGACGATGGGAAGTATTGAAGCATAGCTTCCATAGCCATAGAGACTGCATGAGACACGATGGTGGCTATCTCAGCGTGTGTAATGAGTTGTGGGGCTTGGGAGGCCTGTGGTGGCTGTCGTGGCTCTAGGTGATCCTCCTCATCGTCAATATGTGTACCTAATCACCTCGATTTGCCCCTCTACATGTTTCATATTTGAAAGAAAATAAGGTTTTTGTTAGTACCAATGTAAGAATACAATGAATCCTAAGTATAGGCTCTACATATCAAACAATGCAATGCAAAATGTAATGAATGCAACACATATCCTAAGGACACTAGAACCATGCTCTGATACCAACTGTAACAACCTCTATTTTCTCACGTAAAGGATGGCCAGGCACGATACACCGAAGATAGGACTTTCTTGTAAATTAATACCATCCTTAGCTTCCCCATTTTTAATTTCTAATAAAATCTCGAGTTTCTCAAAATATATATTAATATATATTCAAAGGCCCATTATTTGAAATTTCATAAATGTATCCATACTATTTAAATAGATCCAAATTGTCACCAACTAAATAATAAATCCAATTAGTATAATAGAAATCTCAACAAACATAAAGTAAAAAAATTTCTCGGGCTTATACCCTTACAAAGGTTCCAAATAAAATATCTAACTTTGGCAGAAAAAGCTCCCATGCTAGAATCGATGAGTTTGGAACTGATGACCAAAAGAGACTGCAAGACTGTTGCAGCATAATCCAGCTATCCCTATCTAGGAGCACCTGGGGGGAGAAAACATTTAAATTTGGATCAGAGCTCGAGATGTGAAAGAATTAACTTAATTAATTTAAGATGGAATAATACGTTTGATGGAAAATAAATATTCCCCCTTGGTCACTCGCATGCGTTTAAAACCCCACCCCTCATCTAAGTGTGATATTACTTGAACCCCAATACGCCCTAAATAATAATTATGACAACGTGTCAAATTTATAATAATGGATTTAATAGTAATTAAATATTTAAGTGTAACAACCACATTTAATTGCCAACACCCATACTATCCTGTCTCATACGTTTCACATAAATGGAATAAAAATCTATTATGCATTATAGGATCAAAATTATAGTTATTGTCCACATACTTAGACAATTAAACTTATCTCATTACAGAACAAGTAATTATGTATATATGTCCTTTCATATAATTGACACAGAAACGCATCTACCATTGGTGTCTAATTCGTACCCTAACGTCAAGTTCGGAGGATTGTCTTATCCTAAGCTGACATCATAAAACACACATAATTGGGAGTTGTCCATGCAAAGGATACCTGTTAACGGCCCATGCCTAGCGACGACACAGGCTGGGTCAGCGTCGATACCTACCTCTCATAGATGGCGCCTCCACGTAGTACCTATGTGACCTACACAACATCAAGCCCATCTGTGCCAACGTTTGGTACTCACTCCGAATGCACGAACTTCCAAGCTGATAGGAAAATCCACAAATATTGGTATGTCCACACAATATATATATATATATATATATATATATATATATATATATATATATACTAGGGTATGCCCGTGCCTGAAGGCACGACGAACATTTTTAGAAAGCACGTAATCGCAAAACAACAAAAACTTCTAAAGTACGTAATTACGAAACAGAAACAATTTCATTCCCCCAACAAAACAAAGTGTTAGGTCGTATATAATTTAAACATCGTACAAACAAAATCATCAATTCAACTCAATTCGTGAGAATAACACCAATATTTAAGTCGAAAATATTTATTATATAACATAAATAATCGTAAACAATTTTAAAAAAATTGGCTTTATAGGACTAACCATCTCGTTTAAGAAATAAATAAAAAAACCAACAACAATATCCAAAGAGATAATTTATCAGTCAAAATTAAATATTCATAGTCTGTTATGTATCGTCTTTATGGTCCATCGATAAAACAAAATGCGAGATATGTCGATGCTCCCGATACCACTAAATCATCAGTGCTCCGTCACATCATCCTGACAAAAATGTCCTACAAAACCAAAAGATTAGACAATTAAAATTTAAATACTTTATACACAAACACATATCATCAATTAGTCTTACAAACACATGACGTAACTATTTGTTTAGTCGTCAAAAAAAGTTAATAGCAACGTGAATGGGGACAAAAATATATTTATGTTGTAGCCTCACATACAATTGTTTCCAAAACATGCGATATGCATAGAAATATGAGTTGTAAGCTAATAAGAGACTTATAAAATTTACAACATATTGGCACATTTCCACCGTGAAACTACATATATAATTTTTATATAAATGTCATTTAAGATAAGTTCGCTTAAATTTATAAGAGAGAATCTGACCTTTTAGTGAAACGGGTCTCCATTCAATAGAAAACATAACAGTTCAAAAACATATAGCAGTTATGAATGGATATAATTGTTCTAGCAAGGAAAAAACATCAGAGGTATGCTCAGTTCATAATCTATAAGGTATAAAATATGTATCTGCTATAAGGTATAACAGGTATAAAACATATTACTAAGGTATAAGGTATTGAAAAATACAAAATTGAAAAATTAATAATAAAGTGCCCTTTTAACCTTACATCAGTAAACTGAAACAAAAATACCAATACGCAGCAAGGGTAACATGCTAAACTAAATTACTAACTAACTATTTAAGATATTTAAATAAAATGACCAAATAACTAAAAAAAAAAGAATAGTGCTCAAATCTTGAAATAAAATCAGTTAATTTCAATAGAGAGAACCTCCAGTTTGGGGGGATAATTAATATATGAAGAGGGGTCCTTGGCATTCTTAATTTATGAAGAGGGATCCAGGTTGGTTTATGGATTAATAGAGAAAGGTTCTCGTAGACTTGGAATCGAAAATCTAACTATTAGTGGAGGGTAAATTCTTGGGTAATGACGTGGAGGATAAAAGGGTGAGGGCTGGGAGTAAAATCAAGTCTTAATAAAAAAAATTTCAAAGAATGAGAAACTGAGGACCAAAAAAACCCACGATTGGTAAAGATCGTTATTCGCACAACCAAAAACATAATGAAAAGGGGGCGAATCATTTATACATGTAAACAAATATATTGGTTTTTTGTTTATACATATTTATGGGAGTCCCATAAAGATGCGTAGACACAAATTGTGTTTACCTGTTACCCATTTATACAGGTAAAAAAATATATTCGTTCTTTGTTTAGTCATGAAAGATGAAGATTATAAACACAAAGAACATAAACACAAAATTTCTAGACTTTTAAGCAAGAAGCGGTTGGTTTCTGGCTTAATAGAGAAAGGTAAAGATTGTTATTCGCACAACTAAAAACGTAATGCCCCTGCTGCAGCGCTATGAAAAGGGGTGAACCAATTATAAGGGTAAAAAAATAATACCTTGGTAAATATAGTTCTTCGTTGTTCGTTGACGGAGATCGTTGTCGAAGATCGTTCACTGTTCATTTACAGAGATCGTTGCCAGAGAACGTTGACGGAGAACGTTGATAGCATAGATCGTTGATGGAAGAGATCGCTGATGGCGTTTCCAAAGTCGGAGACCGTTTGCAAGGATGAGAGGGTAAAATGAGGGGGAGAAAAAGAATAAGACGGGACACTTTGGGGTAATGAGGGAATGGAAGAGTTCTATCCCAAGCAAAGGCATAGCCGGGAGGAGTAACAGCGGCGTCTACGCAACATACGACGACTGACATATATAGAGAGGGAACAGACAGGGAGAAACAGAGATCGTTAGTAAACTTGAAAAAAATTAAAATTTGGTTGTGTTAGAGGGGGAAATTTTGTTACCTCCACAAAATGAGGTTGCGACGGCTGACATATCTAGAGGGGGAACAGAGAGAAATAATTGTGTTAAGGGGGAAAATTTATTACCTCCACAACAATGATGAGGGTGGTAGCCTGGTAGGAGAAACCGTAATCCAGAGTATGGGAGAGGGAGAGAATCGTGACGGGCTAGGTTAGGAGAGAGAGAGAGAGAGAGAGAGAGAGGAGTATTTTCAAATGGGAAAGAAGTATGGATTTTAATAAATCGTGGGTTTCAAGACCTGCCTTGGGCAGACATTGTCAGCTCCCTAGGGCCCCGCGTTTCAATATTGGGTAATTGGAAATGAGGTTTGGAATGTCTTCTCAACTCTTTGAGCCACGCCCCCGTACTATTGTTGTAAAAAATCTTACAAATTTAATAGCAGTTGTCTTTCAAAACCACGTCTTGTCGATTTTTCCTTACACACGCAATGTGTCTTTTGGCTGTATGCCAGAAATCAGGCAAGATCATCTCCACCCTTTTATATCTCGAGGGCAAAATGTGTAAATAATTCAAAATTTGTAAGGATAAAATAGACATTGCATGATAAAATTATAGTGATGACATCATCAAGCAAACTTATGACATACATAAGTTTGCTACTTTATTATATAGAATATATATATATATATATATATATAAGTACGTATTATTATCGCCTATAATATGTATAGGTAATTACTCCATAATTACCATATAAATCCCATCTAAAGTCCACCATATTTCCATTTGTTAAAAATTTACTATCTAGTGAATTATTAATTCCATTCCATATACTAAGTTCTTAGCCATTTCGTTAAAAAAATTTTGAAATAATTTTCCCTTTTGACTCAGATACAGTAAACCAAACCCAGGCTAAATCATGAAAGGAATTAACTCTCCAACATCCCTTCACATCGCTCAAATGAGATATGGGGTCGTTCGAGCGATCCCCTCTTCCTTCCTTCGCTACGTCAACCATTTTTACTCTTTACAGTTTTCGATCTCAAATCCTATAAACAGTATGCACGAACCCAGAAACCAACCCATAAATAATTTAAATTCAAGCCCAAAATTTATATCTGTTAATGATTTTAATGATGGGAACATTCTCCAAATTCCAACCATATTTACTTCACGATAAATGGCTTTTGTCATAGGATCTACATTCAAGTTTCAGTCTATGAATTAACAGTGATATCCTCTACATCTATATATAAATATCCCCAACTAACTATCAAAACATTAAGAGATCTACCCTAAATTTTTAGATTTTGATACATAAATTTCCGGGACTAATTTCATATTAAGTTCAATCCTCTACATGCAGTGAATATTTGTTCATCATCAAATTAATCATATCAAATCTAAATCCCTGAAATTTAAGGGTCATTATAATGTATCACGAAAGTACATTATAACTTAAATCAAACAAGAGAATTCTTGCCTTAGAAATTTGTGGAAGAAAGCACATTGAATTTCCTTTGATTCCTTGCCTTTCTCTCTCTTTTGGTTCTTCTCATTTCCTCTACCATTAACACTTGTTTTTACATCTTTTCTGAATAGTAGTGGGGGAGTGGTTTACCCCCACTTAAACACTAATTAATGCTAATCCCGAGATGGGCTTAAAACCCAACTTTTGGACCCCCAAGTAGACCCGAATTCATATCCCAATTAGCCCAAAAGTTACCCAACCTATAAACTATTGACCCGAGACTATTTCTAAAGTTATAAAACGTCTAAACGAGCCTATATCTGCCCCGAAATATATCTCAAATTATCTATGTCAATATTGGGTAGTTTTAAATTGTGCCGCATATTAATTATGTATTTTTCTACGTTACATGCAAATGCTATAACCATACATATAAAAATCAATCATATACATATATAACTAATTAACAAATTTCACCAGTGCAATTATTAAATTAAATTTTTTAATTAAGTCTAATTTTCGCAAATATTTATTTATTCCAAAAATATTACTTTGTTATTTATTTTAGAAAAATTACGCGGTATTACATATTGTTTACTTCCCCATTCTTTTTTTAGTGGCAGTTAAGCGTGGATTTGGATGAACTGATTTTTAAAGAATATTAAGAGCACAAAATTTTAATAATATTATTTTTGTATAAATTTGGAGGGTAAATATTTGGGAGCTTAACGTTATTTTAAGTGGAATTAAAATGTCATTATTTGGAGGTGTATTTTACGTAGCCTTATTTTTAGGAGCATTTTAGATTAATGTATAAATTTTGGCATTGGACGTTATGTATTTCGATGACCTGACATATTTATTTTTGTGGTATATAGATGCTCTATATGAATTATTGAGAATTTATTTTAGTTTTAATCGTAGTAGCACCTCAATTTTTTTGGGGGTATTACAGATGGTATCAGATCATGGTCTTAGGTCTCGTAGTTTATGAGTCCGTTTAACTTTCGAATTATCGATCTTTGATTCCCTTTTATGATTCATACTCCTTAAGGTATTGGGTCTAGCATATGTGTTAGGTGTGTTTCTTGAAGATATGTTGTGTTGTATTAAGGACGTTGTAGGCATTAAGATTATAACTAGTAATCTTGATCTGAGGATACTTAGAAGTGATTGTGGGAGACGAGATATATTTTGGATATTAATAGTGCAGATGTTAGGTATCGTAAGTATCAATTTAGTGATGTAAATTGATTTGAGGACTTAAGCGTTTTGATGACTTGTGGGGAGATAGAATCGAGTGGTGATTCGCGAGAGCGCGTGGTATGCTGCCATTTTCATATATATATATATATATATATATATATATATATATATATATATATATTAGTTAGTTAGTTAGTTAGTTAGGATATATATTGTATTTTTTATCGTAGGGTGTGTGCGGGCAGGATTAGGTGTATGGGTGCCTAATAGTGTTATTCTATGGGTAGGAATATACGAGCCTTATTTTATTTTGTGCATTTACACATCGTCGAATTTCGAGAAAAAAATTTCGATTTTAGTGGGGAAGTATGTACCCCCCCCCCCCCCCCCGGGTTTTTAAAACATATAATCTTTTAGGAATTTAAAATTTTGGGCAACAATAAATTTTTGGAAATTAACTATTTTCATATTTAAAAATGTTGGTTTTGATTTATATAAAATGAAATTTTAATCGGAATTGAAATCGGGTTTTAATTCGAGAAATTCTAGCTTTGTAGTTAAAACCAGAGATTTTCGATTTTGCCAGAAATCAGAACTGGTTCCGTTTTTAAGTAGAACTGGTTCGGTTTATCAGTTATTAAAAAATAAAACTCTTTCTCTTAGAAGTTGTGTAGGACTCAAATTCTTTTAGTATATAAACACAAAGTGTTGAGTTTGAGATTTTTAAAACACTTTTAACCCTTCTCAAAAAGCAGTAGGCTCCTAAATTATTATCTCCTCCCATCTACAAAACCTAACCCCATTTAAAAGCAAGATTCAACCCAAGTTTTGAAGGTTTAAATGAAGTTCTCTCTACATAGTTCAACAACGTGTCTTTACTGTTTTGGGAGAGGAACGCGACGGTATAATCAGAATTTCGAGAAAGAATTTTATGAGTTTTCAAGTGATTTTAGGGTACAAGGTTTACACAATATGTACCTATAAATCTCTCGAGGGTATTTTCTTATTTCTCAGTTATTTGTATTCTTCATGACATATTGCGGTATTCATTGAAATCCTATGTGTTATTCGATTGAGATATGATGTATTTGTTAATGTGGGCATGGTGCCATAAAATTTTAATATGGCACTGAGAATGGTCACCTGCTAAAAGTTCAAAAGTCCGATAGCCGAAATTAGGCTTTAAGAAGTCTATGTGAAGTAAAGTGAGTCCCGGTGACCTATTGACATGTTATTGAGAAATAAATTGTTACAATGCTTGGGTGTCATATTGGACTCGTATACGATTTTGTATTATTGCATTTTATTCACCGTTATTGTATTGAGCATCTATTCTTGTCATATTATGTACTTCCCCGCTATTTTTTTTTGGTTGCAGGTAAGCGTAATTTTGGATGTTTGATTTTTAAAGGATATTTGGAGTACGACATTTTATGTGTATTATTTTTGTATAAATTAGTAGGGTAAATATTTAGGAACTTAGCATTATTTTGAGTGGAGTTAAAATGTAATTATTTTGAGGTGCATTTTACATAGCCTTATTGTTAGGTGACATTTTAGATTGACATGTGAATTTTTGGATTGGCATTATGTATTTTGATGACCTGACATGTTTATTTTTGTGGTTTGTAGATGCTCTATATGAATTATTGAGGATTTAGTTTAGTTTTAATCATAGTAGTGCCTCGATTGTTTGGGGGTGCCACGCTCGATAATGTGACTATGTCCACAGATGGTTATTCTTCTCTTATTAATAGGGTTTCATTACATGTGATTAAATTCATCGTTTCCCTATGGGTAAGGTTTACATTTATAAGTGAAATTCCTACAGTCCCTAGGAGTTGAATAACTATTGCAGTAATTATAACATGATCGACTCAATCTTCTCCTCGATTTTCACAGATCAATTATCTCCAGTCATTATTATCCTCGTGATGAAATAGTTGACCGGGTCAGTATGCCACACATGTCCTTCTCAAATGCGGAAGATTTTTCCCATCAAAATTCCCTCAAAGATTACCACTGATCAAGGTCACAAAAGTTTGTTCAAACTTTTGAAAGAATTCATGTTGTGGTCACGAATGGTCCTGGTAGCTTAATCGCGCTGTGGTTGGAAGGCCCGAGGATACTTATCTTAGCAGTGAAGAGTCATATTCCCATTAGATTTGAAGAGTACACTGGTATTTTACCCCACTTTTTTATGGAGTATGGTGGTCATTTGACCCTCTGAGCTAAAAGGATGCTTGATTTTCCAACTATCATTTAGGGGAACACATGCCTAATGATGGGATTTTCATTGGGACTCAGTCTAAACCATTAGACCTATCTCTCCTATAATTTGGACTTCATTTTTCAAAAATTCTTTGTGCCTTCAAGAGTAAACATTTTTTCTTACCTTCTCATTATTCGTAAGTTGTCTTCTTAAGATTGATAATAATTTCATTTGTCAAAGATAGTTTTTTTTTTGTAAATCTTCTTATTCATTCGGTCTAAAGCCACTACAAATAAAGTTGTACATCATAACCTAGATTACCATTGAGTTCAAGAAATGTTATGTTCCTAACTGGGTAACTATTTAAAAGATGTTTGGTCCCATGGATAATTATAACGTTGATGGGGGCCACTGGATATTCTCCCAATTTAGTGTTGAGGATGTGATTACCTTCCCCCAAACTATCTTTTCTTAGAGTTTTATGAGTACTTTACAGTTGATCCTACCCAGTTCTCTCTTAACACATAGATATTGTTAATGGATTTGAGTACCCAAAAGAATTCTATGGTACCTATTTGGGGATTTCGAAGATCCACCATTGCTGTAAATGGGTCTTAACCTATGAGAAGGTCTACTATCTAAATACAAGGAGGGGAAAAAGAGACCGAGTTCTCAATCCATGAGATTCCATTAAGGAATAGTAGTCTTATGGTTTCACAATCAAGAACTAGTAACGTTTTCCCATTATTGAGGGTGATGAACCCTATAATGACCCCAGATGCCCCAAAAAGGGATTTCAACTAGATTTAGGTTCAATCTTAGGGTTTAGACTGCCTTACTTTAAAATATCTTTTAATATATTTAATTTATGTATTTGTATATTATTGTAATTCTCTTCCACTTGATTGTGAAGTCTCTCGAAAAAAATAGAGCCCACCCTAGATGAGGTGAACTTTATAGACCTCAAGAAGATTTAGGTGATCAAACATAGATTTAAGGATTATGATCACCCTAGGTTAGTCATTTTTCTTCTTTCATACACTTCACCGACCAAGTTGTTAGTTGATCCACCGGTTGGCAGGGAACATGAGATCCCATATGGATATGCTAACCATAATAGTCCTTATCCCAGTGCTTCTAGATTTGACTCTTTTTAGCCCTTGGATCTCACTGTTGTTTGTGATGTGATCCCAACTTCTTGAGAAGATGATATATGGCTATAATAATGTAGATCTCCAATATCATGAGTGATGCCATCTGCTCCACTTCTCCTAATTCTCAACTAATAAAGAGAAATAAGGTCGGGAGGGGGGGACTCGGACCCAGTTAATGTGGAAAATTCTCCAAATAAGATGCAAGACCAATTTATAAAGAAAAATAAGCCAAACGAAGACATAATTATCCATCCCTTATCTTCCAAGTTGAGGTAGGTTGTTTTCAACAATGGGAAGGCCCATTATAATGATTTCATCACTAAGGAGCCAGAATTAGCTCTTCGAATTTTGTGGGGAGCTTGCTCCTCTAATTATTCAACTCTGGTCACTAGACTGACCTTATAGCAGTTGGACATGCACACCTACTGAGCCATTTCCCTCATAAGTTCTTAAACTTCTTATTTTTCATATTGTGAGTTATTACAATGGTTTTCTTATAGTGCTTGTTCTTGCCTTACAATTCATTGTGGACTTCGTTAATTTACTTGACTGGTGTACCGACTAGAAAAAGGAGGTCAGCGACCTAGGGGTCACTTTGGATGGCACCTAGAAGGCCCTTAATGAATCCAAGGGCAAGGTTATTGAGTCGGAGGCCAAACTAAAGACCCATAATGAGGAAATCCTTCAGATCAAGGCTAAGGTGGTGACCTTGGAGAAGATGAACTACGAGTCATCCCAAAACCCGACGACAGTGTTGGAGTAAAATAATGTTGCCTATGCTAAAAGGAGGGACAAATCTTTTGAGAATTCTCAAAAGAAGTTAAGCTTTGTTTAGATAGACTTTTTCAAGAAAGGCTAGAATGGGTCCCTGGTGAAGGCTGGCATCCTTGAGGCCTAGACCTGTTTAGTGAGAATGATCCTTATACTCCTCCTAATTTAGAGGAAGAGGAGGCCATCGATTAGTCCAAGGGTTAAGAAGACCTTCAAGACAAAATTGTCCAAGTTTAGTATCTTTAAAGGACTTTTTATGTTTTCGTTGAATGTTTTCCTTACTTTATTATTGTCCTTCATGTAAGGGATTTGTCCCAATACAAATTTGAAATGAAAAAGAGTTTTTCGAATTATTCATTTCTTTGTATGTATTGTGTGATTTCTGCATTGATTATGTACTATTATTTCCTTCGGTAATCCCTCGCGCATACTAGGTATAGTCTTAGGACATCCTAAACCTAAGACTTCGGTACATCAAAGAATAAATTACCCTGTCTACCCACCAATCATAAAGCCTACAATATGCAAGACTTAAGAAAGAAATATTCTCAAAGTCCCTCTCAGTCGTGGGTACCAAGACGTCTCACCCAAGGGTAAAATATGACAAAGGAAGAGCCCATCTACTCACGAGGGTACCAACGTGGCTTTTATCACACGTGCCCCTTCATGAAATCCCTCCTAGTAATATACGCCACAAGCACTCACACATGGTATGCATTGCACATAAACCACTCGAGTAAATAGAACCCTCACTAACGGGTTAAACCATACACATACATAAACCTCATTAACTGGTAAAGGTAAATCACATGCACATACCGGCCCTAACTATATTAGTTCATAATAGCATCGTTATCATAGAAAGACATATTACACCTTTAACCTTATATTCATCACATAATATCATAAAAAGTTATATCACATCTATAACCTTATATTCATCCCATAATATATTAACCTTAACTTCTTGTGTTTTTAATTTTAGGTGTAGTCTCACCCTAGTGATCACTAAAAACTATACATCAGTTATATTCAATATCTACTTTCCTTAATGATTTCTCCCAAAGAATCGCATCTAGGTATAATCCCACACCTAATTAAAATGAAACCACGGTACGTAATAACTACCTCGCTCGGTGGAAGTTATAATCCAAACGTAATCTCATCCAAAGTAAATTCACCCCACTCATACATCACAATGATTCAATCAAATCTCGGCCAACAATCCCAATCCTCTGACATACCAATTTTTAATCAACAAACCCATTCTACACTCGGTTTTACCAACGAATGTCAAATCCTCCATTTAATCCCTTTAAATCAACGATTTTTCGAAATAGTCAAATACCCCAAAATCAATTTTCAACATTTCAAATCATACGAATATATCTTTATTCTATGAGTAAATAAAAACTATAGGAGAAAAAACTCTAAACCTAAACCTAAAATCTAAAATTCCAACCAAACCTACCAAAACCTGCACCTAAGCAATATCTAAGACCACCGATTGACCGGGGCACTAGGACCAGTGGATTGATTAATATAGTGATTTTTTAATTTCCTATTACGGGTTTCTTCGTCTTCAACCCCAAATTTCTTCTCTCAAACCTCTATTAATGAACCCAACAACAACATCCAAGAACATAATCAACATGAAGTTGATGAAAACACATCAAAACAACCGTTGGAACCTAATTCCATCATCAAAACCTAAATATATCCCAAGATTCAACAAAAATCAATTGAAAATTCAAGAACCCTAGATCTATCAAGATTCTACAAATTTTCTTGGATTGATTTAATTATACATAGGGTTTTTATATGATTCTCTATATAAAACAGATTCAAATCATAATCTATTTTGTCTGAAGCTTAATTAATGAGAAAATCAATCATTACAAAGGGGAATTAAGTCTAATTAAAATCTAGAATATATTAATCTTGAATTCAAATAAATTAATTATTCAAATAAGATTTAGGTTATGATTATGATTATATTCAGATTTTAATGAATAATTATTTATATTAACACACAATCATTCATGATCATATTTTATATCGAACATGCCCTATGTATTAATTAAGAAGTCAATCCCTAATTCCCCCAAATCTGCCTTTACTCTTGGTTCTTTCTTTTTTATCCCCTCTAGTACTTTCCCATTGTGTTTGTGATAAAATGATATCCCTAATGACCTCTTACAACTCTTTAATCCCGAAATTGGGTTTGGGTCCCAAATGGGCCTAACCAAAAAGAGTCCAAAACAACTCTTACAGACTTAAAATCATGCCCAAACCTTATACTAACCCAATAAGCCTTTAAGCCATCGTTTTAACCTATAGTAGGACATTCTACACATCCCAAAATCTAATTACCAAATATACCCAAAATAACTAACTAACAACTCAGCCATTTAATAATTTCCCGATGTGAGTCTGAATATTAATTAATTCAATTAATCAATCACTGTGGCTTAAGTCCAAATTCTATATCAACTTAAATAACATATAACAATATAAATGGCGACATCTCTAGTCACAACAATCACACATAATTAATTTCTATAATTAAATTAATAAAATAATATGCATAAAAACGACATATTACATACTCCCCCCCCCCCCCCCCCCCCAAACAGGGAAAATCATCCTCGAAATTTGAATTTATTGTATTTTTAGTTCGAAATATAATAATATCTCACTCTTATTATCCTCACATTACAGAAAAAAATCTACTCAGTCTATGACGTAACATACATTATTGTCTCTCTTATTGTAAATCGTGTTCGGTTATATTGTCAACCAATCTAATCCAATCAATAAAATACCAACTTGGTAATCAAGGATTCATTTTGCCATACCCCTAAAGAAGCGCATAGTGCACACTGGCGGTGGTAAGGTGAGGTTAAATAACACCAATATCACCTTATTTAACCTTCTAAAAGGAACTTTATATGGTTATCTACCCCTATAGGAACATGGAGTCCACAATTACCATGATGGATCCCACTAATAACACATGACCTCCTTACCGAACCTACAAATCAAGCCTCTGATCATCTTCTATTTCCCTTGCATGTTTCGACAAAATTTTCCATTCTCAATTTTGGACACACTATCCTGTAAGGTGTACCAATCACAGCCTGTCCTGAATGGATAACATCACTCGTAACTCTAATCAACTTGGTTAATTTATTTTATCATAACCCTAAATGGTCCCTTGTCCCCCATGGAACCCCTGAATCGTATCACAATCAAATGAGTAAAGTCTATTTCCTTAATACTCCTACTCATTTATGGAACATTAAGTGAATCACCAAACACATAGTTTCATAAAAACCACCATATTTAGTTTGGGGACCCTCTCAACAAAAATAATTCTGGAAATGCAACCCTCTATTGTCCTCAATTGAGGAAAGGACTTATTCCCAATATAATGCATATACCTCTCATTAGTAAATTTTAACGTTGCGGAATAAATCACCCTTAATCATAGATTTGGGTGTAGAGGACACCATTATTAGACCATTCCCTCTTCAACGAGGTATCATCGCAATTCACAGCGAACTACCCTTTCGTGTAGTGAAAAACCCACTAATGATACGTCTGTACTATATGGCGATAAAAAGGTTCCTTCAATATATACTCTAACTGATTGAACCACTGATGATAACTCGTCATGTTTTAATTGTCAGAAGAGGAAACTTTCCTCGACTGGTCCAACCAATTGTTGATACTTAACATCCAATACTCGTACCGTATCTTGACCCTAACATGCTCATGGGAGGTCAACCTCCGCTTAATGAACCATATCTCTTTTAGAACTTCCTCAAAGTAATGATGTCCCCGAATGCTCTATTAGATAAAAAAATTATGGATTTTATTCCCACGAAACTTTTACTATCATTCATAAAGTCAATTCCATGAAATGCACTCACGGTGGATTTTCTACTAGTGCCATTTCTAAGGAAAAAATAAATCTCTTACACAGGAGATAACTCGACACCTATCTTAGTGAATTTGAAAAAACCTTGGACTATCAGTGACACCTCCACATGATCGTAATTGTGACAACCCGAATATAATTATGATTAATTATACGTAAATCATGCCTAGCTTGTATGATATGATTAGTGTGTTATTAATATATGTGATGTTAATTTATTATGTTTAGTCTAATCCTACCTCCAAAAAGCATGAAATGTCGAATTAGTTACAAATACAAAATTTGAAGGTTTCGATAGGAATGTCCATGTTTAAGGCTAGTTTTGACCTTTATGACATAACAATTGACTTGAGGTGAAAACTACATAATTGTAGACAAGTGAGTTATGGTTGTAACACAACAAACGGTGAATGAAACGGAGGTTCGAGTGAGAAGTTATACCAAAATTACGAAACAAGGGCAAAGTAGTCCATCCGTTAAGTAGTATTTTGTCTTAATATGGCAACAAATGTTTTATTCTCATTGGTTGGGAAGGGTGGTGGCTTTGGCCGACCTCAAACCCTTAGAATTACCTCTTTATTCAGCCAAAATGCAGCCATGAGAGATTTTAAGCCTAAGGAAAGAGAAGTTGGAAGTTAGGAAGAAAAAAGTGAGGAGAAAATTGAAGAAAATTCATAGAAAATTACGAAAAAGCCCCTAAGGTAATTCCAACCATGAATCTTGCTATTTTTTCTTTCATTTACGATTTATATGATATAAATCCTTGATTTTTATTGAACTTTCATGTTTGGGTGCATATGTATGGATATATGCAAGTTTAAGTTAAGTTGAATGTACAAAACCCTAAGATTGCTTTGTTTAGAAACTTTGTTTATTCAAACTTCCATATATTTTTGTATAGTTACTGGAATTGATTGCTTCCAATTGGATATTAACATGGACTCATATATGTATGAAATATCCTAAAATCGTGTGAAAATACCAACAAATGAGTCCTTGGTGAGGGTTTGAAGTTCGGGTAAGAAATCTGCCCTAAGGGTGAAAATATGCCCGCCATGTGTTCGGTGTTTTGCTTGACATAGCAAACGAACCTTAAAAATTATGAAACTTTAATGTTATATTTTTCAATGTGTTTAATGATGTTGGGTGAAAGATCATAGAAATTTATGATGTAGAAAAATCATGAAAATTCCTGGAAGTTGAATGAACGATAAAAGAGCCTGTAGGGCAGATTTGCTATGTAGTGAAGAAATAGGCTTATTTTGCTCTAGGAAACTCGGAATGATGTGCCGTCTTTTGTTTTGGAAACATGATATAATAAGGATTGGATTAACAAGAATAATTAAAAAGGGTTTGGGCTGTAATTTGAATATGTTAGATATCAAAACCTGAGTCTAGATGGGACTTCATTTTAATGAATGATTTGAATTGAATAATATGATGCTTATGAATTGAGTTATGATTGAAGTTATTCTTTGGACTATTAATATTCTTATGATGATACTAATATTGTGAGAATGATAGGAAGGGAAGGAGAGCTGATTGAACAAGTACAGGATAAAGGCAAGGGAAAATCCAGTTAAACTGTCAAGGTGAGTGTACTTATGATTTGTTTCATATATAAATATGAATATAGCTCTAAGAGTGGATTTGTTTGAATACTTAGGTATTCAGGATTTGTTTGGATATTAAAATATCCAGGATTGGTTGGGTCTTATGATCCAGGATTGGAATTGGACAAAGATCCAATGATTTGTTGGAACTTATGTTCCAGGATTTATTATTGCCAATGGGCAGGATTGTTCGGATTTTATATCCACTTATTCTATATAGAATTGTTATTACATTGTAGGGAAGGAGTACCTCACTAAGCTTAATGCTTACAGTTATATTTTAACAATTTCAGGTTTCTATGCTGCCAACTAGAATACCATATGACCGGTAACTTTGAGAGTTGCACCGTTGGAAGGAGCCGGGGTTTAAATGTGGGGATTTTATCATTGTCACACTGAAGATTTTAATTTACTCACACATTGTATATTTTGCGTTAGTATGGATTGAGTTGATGATTGTGGAATTTTATCGTAGTTAATCATAGTATTGTATGTCCGCTTAAATTATGACTCTGATATTGATTTCGTTATGGCACAATAATAATATTATGTTGATTATGCGCATTATACAGTAAAATATGGATAGATGAATTATATTTCCAATGGGCTCTAGATTATGATTTAATTATTCTAATAATAAATGATTAGTATGGATATTGGGTTTGGGGTGTGACAGTAATCCCCCATAATGTACTCATATCCTCACCTATACAAGTTTGTTAGCCCTTTCTCCCGAGCTTAAGCATAACCACCCGAAGTAACCCTGACCCAAAATGACTTAAAAAGCCTACTCTAGTAGTTAATATAAGAGTAAAACATAGCTATGTTGACATGCTAAATAGTGATATGATGATGTCTTATAAAAAAATCAATAAGGCTATTGAAACCGAGCTGACCTTATAAACTTTCACGTCTCTAAAATCACGACATAAAGTGTATACTTCCCAACTGGGGGTAACAAAAAATACATAGAGATAAAAGAAAATCTATCTACCTCATAATCATAGTACTCACACTAAAATAAAAATGAAAAATTCCCAATGTCTAATCCATAATCATACGTGCGAGCCATAATGTACCCATAACTATTCCCCCAAGGTACCCAAAAGAAATTAGTTACCACTACGCCATATAATAACTAGTTAGACTCACCTTCCACGAGCATAACACATTCCTTTAAAGGATCTATCAAAATGGTGGCCCTACTGACCCTGCCTCATTAGTCATATATTCTAAATTTTGAATCATTTGTCCAGCTCTCATAAGTCCTGGCTCTACTGGACAAAATTCCTTGGCCCTACTGGACAAACAAAATCATATCGTCTACTCTTGGAAACCTCTTGGGCTCAACACTCCCTATATGGTTCCTTCTAATTGTGAGGTCCCCCTACTTGAGTCCATGCTACACCGTCTCAATTTATTAGGCCTACTTTGGCCTTGTTCTTACAAAACTTAGGGACTCTATCCTTATAATGGTTAAAATGATCCTATAGATGTAAGAGGCTTAATTCAACCACCCGAGCGCAAGTGGTGAATAGTGGGTTACCTAGTAATATATGTCAAACCCTTCACCTAATGTTTTTGACAACTAAATTTTTTTCTAATATTAGTTCATAAAATGAATATCCTCCTTTTCCTTCATATTAATCCCTCCTGGTGTATAAAGGGAAATATTGTTAGACTCTTCCTCATACTTACCACCACATGGTTGCACATAATAGGTCTTCAAAAACCTACTTCTAATGTCGTTACAAATGGTGAGTGAAAATATTTACCCTCGAACCATACGCTAAGACCTTCCTAAAGGTCTTACGTCGAAAAAACTTAACACTCCACCAAATTCGACCTTATGCATGGGACATTTTACAAGAAAAATTTAAATAAGGATCCCTTCTGATACACTTGGTCAACCCGTTGTCAACCCGATCCGATCCGAGCGTTAGGCGTGAAGTGAAATGAAACAATCCTATATAATGTTTTTAGTCCACTTTCATTTTAATTAACGTTTCACTTGTTAGGATGCAATTTCAGTTTCAAAATAAACTACGTGAAGGACCCATGGGGAGCACCCTGAGGTACAAGTATACAGAGGTATTAACGTAAAAAAAATAAAGAAAATACTTACCTGTATAACACCCTCAAAATATGAAGCTGCTACCAACCTGCCGTAACAAAGCGAGCGTGTGAGCCTATGCCTAGTGGAAAATATACAAGTGAAACATAGAATCGAACGGAAGAAATGAGACATAACACGTTATGCCTACGTGTACATGCAATTACATAGTATATATATTCATATACACTTACATATTTTCAATGCATGAAACGGTTTTTACTTTCGAAAACCTAATTTATAAAGATTAATTTACCTTATTTATATCGAGACTTCATTTACTCATCCTTCATATTTTCTCGATTTATTTAACACACCCGTTTCAACATTTGAAACCACTACATTTGATTTATCCAAACACATTCATTTATCGAAATCACCATTTTTATTTATTTCAATACACTTTAGTATTTTCGTTGAAACTCACCCTTTCAACACACGCGAACACCGTATAAGAAAATACTTTTTTAAATTTTGGAAAAACTTTTTACTACACATTATTGTAACACCCCGTGTTTTTATTTATTATTTTAATTAATTAATTGAAATATTCGGGAAAAATAAAATTTTGAATATATTATTTTTTATTGGCTAAATATGTTGGTTATGATTTTAGAAGAATAGAACTTCAAGAGGAATTAAAATCGGAGTTAAAATGGATTTTATATGATTTTTTGAAATATTTGTCCCTTATAATTTTTAAGCAAAATTGTCAGTGTTTCTGGGCGATCGATCGTTGCCTTCAGAAAACGTGCGCTGATGTTGCTTTTAATTAGAATTTGTGTAGGATTAGGACTCCTAATCACTATATAACCTTGTTAATCCGTAGGGGGACTTCTCATAATCACTTTTTCTTCAGTTTTTCACCAGAAACACTTCCAAATATTTTTTCTCTCAACCATAATCATCAACCGTTATCAAGATCAAGTTTTTGTCACAAGTTTTGTCACAAGTTTTTGAAGGCTTAATTGGGGTTTAATCAAATTCGTTCAAGAACACTCTTTTGCTAATTTTTTGAGAGGAATCCATATTTCTAATCAAATTTTCAACATGATCTTTACAAGCATGAATACCCTATTATTTTCCTTTAGTATTATGCGTTTTAAGTGTCGCATAAACACTTAATTACATGTTTTCTTAAAAATAATTAGTAACTTAATTTAAAAAAATGGATACTAATTATGGGGTTGTTTTTTTATAAAATCTTTTAATATGAATAATATTCATAACCCTTTGGGTACGTAAGATTCTTGAGTGATTTTGGGTTTTATTGGTGTAGGTTGCATGTAGAAAAACCCTAGCGTTAAAATAATTGACTTTTGGGTGCGTATAACTCATGCAATACATGTAGAGATAATAAAATTTGGTTTTTGATGTATATATGATGAAAACTTGGTATTTTTAATTTAAAATAATTAAATGAGATTATTTGGGTATTGTTGATGTTGTGATAATTAAATTAAAGATTTAATTGAATTGGACTATCATGCGCATTTTTATGCGTTGACTAATTATTCTTGTTGGTATGACTTGTTGGTATTATTAAATATCATTGTGATGACGGCTTGTTGGGTATTATTGCTCTCCCTATATTTTAGAATGCCTTCTAGGAATGGGACTACTGAGGGAAAATTATCACGGTTTTATTGTATTGGGGGTGGGATAATTTTTATTACTTTATTGTCGTTACACTAGTCTAGGTATGAGACTAGATTATGATTTATGTTAGAAAATCCTCCTATACATAGGTTAGGACGTATTGATAACTTGGGGAACCTTAGGTATGGGACTAAGGGGTATTTTGAGGATCTCACATCGATTAAAGGGTGGGGTGTTTATAAATTGTGAATTAAGAAATTGAGAACTAATACCTAAGATAATAATACGGGTATTAAAATATATTGGCGACATAATCTGCGAGGGCCGACAGTTTAAACGGGCCAATCGGCATTTTATGTCGTGTCGTGTGTGGAACCTTGTCAATCAGCGAGGGCCGACAGTTTAAACGGGCCACCTGACGTTTTGACAAGGGGATGTGTATTTTGGTAGAGAAATCACCCGAGGCGGGAGGACCGCCATAATAAAATGAGGTTATAATAAAAGTTGGTTAATTTAAGTAAATTAACATCGTGGGACTTGGGAATTTAAAATCATATTGGTGTTCCTTTATAAATGGGATTTCTGTGGGTAGTTAGTAATTATTATTTAACACGTTTAAATTATTCCGTTTAATTTAAAATATTCTATTGTGAGATTTATTGCGTATAATGCTACTGTCTGGATTCAAGGATCCTATTTGAGGGGAGTAGGGTGTATTCTTGCTCGGGGCTTTGGCTCTGACCCATGCGTTGACTAATATTTTTCAGGATTAGAATTGGAGAAGCTGCATAAGTTTATCAGAGTTATCATTTGAAGGTGCAGCTGGAGTTATTCTTTCATGGCATAGTTTAGTTAGACTTTCCTTTTCAGTCGTATTAATTATGAGACTTCATTTGAGTTTTACTGGGCCATTCGTTTCCAAAGTTGTTTAGAGGATTTCTGTTGGGATTATTCAGATTTTATTTAATCATTATTGGAGATTGGATTTTTGGAGTTAGCATGTGATGGATCTTTTATCGCTTAGTTATTTGTGATCATTTGAGATTGATTCAATTGTTTATCTTATGGACTGATTTATTTATGTCTCATATCTGTCTCATGCTAAGAATGGTATTTTATTTACTCACGCCCGACTTAGTTTTGGTGGCGGCCAACGCCAGAATTAGGCGGGGTTTGACAATTATTTTGTTAATTATGGGTTTAACCATTTGGGTTATATAATCACCAATTTACGTACCCATTCAATTTGTCTTTTTCCTTAATTTGTGGACATTTATCATTTATACACTTACTTGTCCATTTTAACTTTTACCAGAACATTTATTCATTCATTCAAGTTAGGATGTATTAACACTTTTATCACACAACCCATTCCTTGACATGTTATTTATTCTTTTATCTTTTCTCGGAATGTTTCAAATACCGCATACTTTAATGGGCTCCACACTACGGGCTATGCGCACGTTATGCTCTAGCCAGTGGTTTTCGGCTTTTCACCCTAGGGCTCCGGGCCCTTTTTGCTTCTCCCGATGTCATCTAAGTTCCTTTTATTGTGTTGTAACATTTTACAAGTTATAGCATTTTACAAATGTCCACATTATCCACTAATGCATTTACCCGACCGAAGCCAAAACGTGGGATTACATCCCAATTTGTGTTACACTTTGAAATTTTACAACAATATGTCATTTACACTTTAATCTTGATTATTATTCCAAAAATCATATTTATTTAGGACCACTTTATGTAACACCTTTTCAACATTTTATTTCATAAAATGTTCTACTTAATGTAAAAGTACCATTTTACTCATTTGTTTCCAAAATCACCCTTTACTTCATTTCCACAAGTGTTAATTTCCACAAATACCATTAAGTTGTGACACCCCGCCTAATTAAATATTGGGTGATCAGTCATTTATTAAATTATAATCAAGGTGAACTGTTGGTTCATTCTTAGCATCACTGTCGCACAATAAAATTTCCAATTTGAACACCCTACATAATTAAGCTAAGTGTCAAAACCATTTAAAACATTTTTTCCATTTTATTAAATCCAATCATGAAAACCTTTAATAAGTAATAGTTTAAGAATCACACAATTATTAAGACTGGAAATAAAAATCTATGAATTTAACCATTCAGATAATCCAATACCAACTTTAAAACTATAAAAGGAAACTATTCTGACAATAATCAAATCCCAAAGAGTAAAAGTACTAAAGATAAATGAACATAATCTCTGACATATCCAACGGCATAAGGAAACGGGCGACACATGCCCAACTAATTAGAACTAAAATAAGAGTGGAATCAACAACGAGGTTGTCTAAGAAAATGGCCTGCGAATCCCACATAAGCTGCAGCACGTCCAGTCCAAAGAGCCTAAGCATGACTCCCCTGTGGCTAGGCACCTATAATATGTACATATATATATACAATAGAGAAAAGATGGCAAGAGATGGGTCAAAGCCCGATTGTAAAACAGTTTAAATTTAGTTTAGCAAGTATTTAAAATGCTCACCGGCTAATGCAACAATCATGCTAGTATGCGACAATCTCTTGAGAAATTCTCACCTCTCACCTAGTGTGCACGCCTATCGCACTATTAACCCCAAAACTTCATTTTAATGTAAATATCCCATAAGGTTTCATGTTGAAAATTCCTATGGCTAAGATAATTCAATTCTTAGATTAAGGTTCGCACAGCTATCTCATTTCATTTGAAAAATATAGCAGTATTGTCACAAGATTTCCGAACACTTATGTTAAAGTCGAAGTATTGATTCGTTACTGAACTACCTTTTTATACACAGATGAAAGTTCCCAGTTTCATATATATATATTAAATCACTCATATAATATATATACTATTGGCACCCAACATAAACTTTAGGGTGCTGGCATACTCTATTATCAAGTCCCCGTATCACTCGTATTAAGGGAAATACTAGTTCGGAATCACTCTCGAATTGTATTAACACAAAACACATATAAATGGAGGCGAAGAATAGTTTCAAGTCACTAAGAGGTCAGCACATAACCTCACGTCTCTTAGGACTGCCAGACTATCAATCAGATAGCCTGTACCAAAGATTCCTATGTTCTAGGGTACAAGTCAATATCCCCCATAAAGGTCCCATCGAGATAAGACCGTCCCGGTGCGGTAACCTCCGTGATAGCAAGTAGCACGGACATGATTTTTAACATATATAATATATGCACAAATACACAGTCAGATATATATATTACTATCCACAAATCTAAATTAGGTACACCCACGATCCATAATTATGATTATTCGTTCTTAGTACACTTTACTCGATTATCCCGTATAACGGACTCGCCCTTTTTATTTTTATTTATAGGATATTCCAAACTTACTTCTTTTCTCTCGAAGTGTTCTATCTCCCTAAGTATAATTTCGGTAGGTACTCTCACTTACTCTCTAGACTAGCTTCCTTATGAGTCTCAATCATTTATTTGAATGTTCGCATAATTTCATAAAAATCACTCCTCGTTAACCCTTAAATTCATATTACATCAAGTACACTTATGGGTGTTTACTAAAACCCTACTGGTCCTATTTATATCCCAAAATCTTCTAACAATGATGCTCAAGGGTTACCACCCATATTAACCGGATTAAGTTATAAGAGGAGGAATGTGCAGTTTTCCAGGAGGGGTCGATCGATCGATGGGAGGGGGGTCGATCGATCGATCTTCTTGGGTTGGTCGATCGATCAAGCAGTTATGGCAAAACTGTAGAAACTCAGTTACGGGAATCCTCCTCCAACCTCCACCAAATCACCATTTTTAACTCCCAAACTCCCATATAATGATACTACAAGTACTATATACCCAAATACATAATTTTCTACATAAAATATGTGGGTTTTCATCAAGTATAACAATTTAAAAGGAAAAATCTACATAACTCAAGAACCCTAATCTTTTCTTTAAGTTTCAATTCTTTCAATTCTTTTTCCAGATTTTCTACTTCTAAAACCATGAGATTTCGTGGTATATCCTCTATATGTGGATTGGATGTCCAGAATATGATTATTACCTCTACAACATGCAAATTCTACTCTCCAAATTTCACTTTTTTTCATGAAACTAGTTCTAATAAACCCTAGACTAACATAATTGAGGCATCAACTAAAAATAAAGCAAGATAGATACTTGCCTGGATTTTTTTTTTTTCTGATTTGTGGAAGAAAGTGGAGTGGTTGTGTTCCCCGTTGTGCAATCTAAAATTTGGCGGGGACGGCGGTGCAAACGACGGAGGTTTTTGGCCTCGAACTCCTTGGAAAGCTTCTCCACTTCTTCTCCAATGGCCGTTATTTGGTTTTTCTTTTGTTAACCCTAGATGACAACCCCTAGAAGCTTATATAGCCTTGGTAAATTCGTGGGTTTAATTGCCCAAAAATACGAAAGGTCCAAAACACCCTCCCGGGATGTTAATTAGGCCTAAAAATGCCCTGAGACCCAAACTAAACCCTCGAGTACATTATTTTGACTATCTGGACCCTTCCGGACCCATTGGAGCACTCAAAATGTCCATACGGATGACTTATTATTTATTCACTTTTAATAATACTAATTTAATCCCAACACGAGACAGGCGCGTCCCGATTAAATTTCCACAATTATCAAATTATATACTTGTGATAATTTTTATAAATTCTATTATACATATTACTTTATCCATTAAGTAATATTCAACCAAATCCCAATAATTACTAACTCTTATCACGCTAGTAAATATTGAAAATAATTTTTGGATTAATATTAAATTAATATCTCAAATTAAATTTAATAAATCCCCAAATTTAAAAGTCATACAAAATACGGGGTATTACATATTTCCCCCTAAAAACAGAATTTTGTCCTGAAATTCGGGAAATAAGGCATACCTGGTTAGAATAACTTTGGGTATTTCTCTTGCATGTCTGCCACACGCTCCCAAGTGGATTCCTCCACGTTATGATGCTCCCACTGGACCCGTACAAGTGGTACTACCTTCGACCTCAATCTCCTTTCACTATAGTCTAGGATATCCACTGGTCTCTCCTCGTAAGAGCTATCGAGCTGTAAGCCAATCTCCTCTATTGCGATGTGGGTGTGGTCCTAATCATCCCGAAGGTATCATCTCAATGACGAAATGTGGAATACATCATGAATGCGGTGCAAGCGCTCTCACAGCCCCAATCAGTATGCTACCAGCACAATCCTCTCGATAATGGGAAATGGTCCCACGTACCTTGGGGCCAACTTCCCCTTCTTCCCAAACCTCATCACTCCTCTCATAGGAGACACGTGCAGTAATACTTGGTCCCCCATATTAAATTCTCATAAAGACCTACATCGGCGTAAATTTTCTGCCTGTCCTGGGCTACCCGAATGCGACTCCTGATAAGCTCAATCCTAGATGAGGTTTCTTGAATTACCTCTGGTCCGAGCAACTTGTTGTCCCCCACCTCTAGCCAACAAGTTGGAGAACGAAAAGGTCTTCCATACAATGCTTCAAATGGATCCATGTCGATCGTGAACTGATAGGAGTTATTGTAAGCAAACTCCACCAGTGGAAGATATGGCTCCCATCCTCCTCCTAAATCAAGGACCCACATGCGTAGTATATCTTCCAACATCTGATTGATACTCTCTGTTTGTCCATCCGTCTGTGGGTGATAAGCTGAACTCAATCTCAATTCTGTACCCATGGCCTCCTAAAAACTCTCCCAGAAACGCGACAAGAAAATCTTGTCTCTATCCGACACAATATCCAGGGGCACCCCATGTAGCCTAACAATCTCAGCAATGAACAACTGAGTATACTGGCCCATGGTATAGTCTGTTCGTAATCGTAAAAAATGATCTACCTTAGTCAAACGGTCCAAAATTACCCAGATGGAGTCATGACCCCGCTGTGATGTAGGCAGCCCAGTAATGAAGTCCATGGAAATAATCTACCATTTCCATATAGGTATCTCCAATGGCTGAAGCAACCCCGATGGTCTCTGGTGGTCTGCCTTTACCATCTGGAAAGTAGAACACTTGCACAGAAACTCATAAATTTCCTTCTTTATGCCACTCCACCAGTACTGACGCCTCATATCCTGGTACGTCTTATCACCTTCGGGATGTACTGTAAATCTGTACCCATGAGACTGTGTCATTACTGTATAACATAAGTCTTCTCCCGCTGGAACCACCAATCTCCCATTAAACCTCAAACCTCCATCGGAACTTATCGAATAGAACTCATCGCCCTCAGCTAAGAGCCGTATAATTTTCTCCTGACAGAATGAGTCCGCTGAGTGTGCCTGTATCACCCTCATAATAATCTCGGGTGTGACTGTCATGACAGATATAAAGGAACGAACTACCGCATATTGGTTTCCTAAATCTTTCCACTTCTCTTTCCAGACGTCTGCTACGTCGCCTACCGGTCTACAGCTCAACGCATCAGCAACCATATTAGCCTTTCACGGATGGCACTAAATTTCGAACTTGTAGTCTTTCACAAACTCTAACCATCTGCGCTAATGAATATTCAGCTCTCGCTGGGTGAACAGGTACTGTAGTGATTTTTGGTATGTGGATAAGCGAAACTTCTCCCCCAATAGATAATATCTCCATATCCTCAATGCAAAAATGACCTCTGTTAGCTCTAGGTCGTGGGTGGGGTAATTTCTTTCGTGCGACTTAAGCTTGCGAGAGGCAAAAGCTATAGCCTTCTCCTCCTGCTGAAGTACTCCCCCGAGTCCCCATAAAGAGGCGTCAGTGTAAACCAGATACTCTACTCCCAACTTAGGTAAAGTAAGAACTGGTGTTGAAGTCAACTTGTCTTTCAGCTCATCGAAAGCCAATTGACAGGCATTGTCCCAAACATACGGTACCCTCTTGCGTGTCAGATTTGTCAATGGACCCGCTATTTTTGAGAAACCTCGGATGAATCTCCTGTAGTACCCGGCTAACCCCAAGAAACTACGCACTTCCATCGGTTTCTTGGGTTGTCCCCACTCCCTTACTGCTGACACTTTGCTCGGGTCAACTGATATCCCCAATTCTGACACAATATTCCCCAAAAACTGCACCTCCCGTAACCCGAATCCGCACTTCTCGTACTTAATATACATCTGATGTGCTCGTAAAGTCTGAAGAACCTGCCTCAAGTGCTCAACATTCTCATCTTCAGTGTGTGAATGTATCAGGATGTCATCTATGAAGACGATGACAAACTGATCCAAGAACTCTCTGAACACTCGGTTCATCAAGTCCATAAATACGGCTGGAGCATTTGTGAGCCCAAATGGCATGACTCGAAATTCATAGGAACTATATCTCATCAAGAAATCAATCTTCGACACATCCTGATCCCTAATCCATAGTTGATGGTATCCTGATCTCAAATCTATTTTGAAAAATAAGGTTGCTGCACTCAGCTGGTCGAACAGGTAATTGATTCGAGGCAATGGATATTTGTTCCATATAATGACCTTGTTCAGCTCCCGGTAATCCACGCATAACCTTAGTGAACCATCTCTCTTCTTCACAAGCAAAACTGGAGCGCCCCAAGGTGAGGTTCCCTTACGAATGAAGCCTTGGCCTAACAATTGCTCTATCTGATCCCGTAACTCCCTGTACATCTTTTCTCAACAGATGTTATAGGGTATTCAATTGTAAATAGTTGAGTTATTTACTTTTGTTTTCTAGGACTTGGGTAGATAGAATTTTTTACACGAATAGGTTTTTCTTATCTTTTGTCGCCCTACGAGTCCTAGTTGACTCAAATGTCTCATATTTCAAAAAGGGGAGATTGAAGCACCTTATACTCTTGACTCACTTGAGTCTATATTGTATAAGTGTTCATCTAGTTTGGAAATTGTGACAAAATTATGTCTAACCTAGAATCCAAAGAACCTCAGAGCTTGCATTTCTATTTCATCTTTGATTGAAGGGACCTAGACCTAATTACCAACACTCACACATAGTAGAATGAATCATTTACATGTCATATTGCATATTAGTGTGTGTACATATGTTGTGTGTGTTTAAATCCCCAATATTGTTTTTAAATATTTTTTGGGATTTTTTTAAAACATTTTAAAAATAAGGTTTTATTAATAAAACTTGGTTTTAAAAGGTTATGGGGTAAATCTGCTATTTTAGAATGTTGGTTTAATTGTCTCAAAGTTGGTTTGGGTAGAAACCAAAAGCGGCAGAGACTTCAGGGTTTACATTGTAATTACTTTAGACGCGCATTTTATCTCACCTCATATGCCAACATGTGTTAGCTTCTGATTGGTGAGAAGTGTGTTTCCTTACTGAGACAAATCGAGCGATCATTTTCATCCCTTGGATCGTTCTTATCAACATTCTGCATGTCTTCCATCATAATCCATGTGATCCTCTTTGAACCTATCATGAGAGCTTTAACCACCGCATATCGTATGCCCTTGGATCTAAGTCAATTGAACTTGACTAAATCTGGTCCCTTGATTTCAATCCTTATTCTCGAACCTTCCCAGCCTCTTATAAAAAGGCTCCTACTCTCAGCATTCGATGACTTTTTGCCATTTTCGTCCTTTGAGATAAAAGAAAGAGAGAGTAGAGAGAGAAGAGAGAAACCAAAAGAGAGAGAAAGAGTTAGAAACCCTAACCCTAACCCTAAATCATCTACACAGTTCAAACCAAATATAAACCTTCAAACCTCTATACTTTACCAAACACAACCTTGAGTGTTTGAGTGTTTTAACAGATGATTTGAGAGTTGGTTTGTTGCTGCAAGCTCTTCTTCTTTGGATCTTGTTTCCAACTTAATCATTTTCTTAGATCTGTTGTTCTTGTATATAGAAATTTTCAGATCTGAGTTTTTCATGATATATTACACTTAGTTTGCATGTTTGTTTCTCAGCTTGAGAAATATTTTGTTGATTAGTTTTCTGTAAATGTTTTTAACTTTGAAATCAACAAAAATGTTTTCTGTTTCTAGCTCTCTTAAAACTAAACCTATGACCTAGTTTGGAATCACACTTGGAGGTTTTCAATCTCGAAAATATTTTCAAAACTCTGAGATTGATTAAGATCTTGACTGTCTTCTAAGCAAGATATTCGTGGATTCTGGGATTGATTTAAAGGTCAAACAGGTTCAAAGTTTGGTGAGAAGAGAGAAAAAGAAAAATCACAGCATATAGACTTATATGTAATCTGCTAGGACTGTTTGTACTTAATAAGTGTGAGTGTGTGCATGCATGTGTTAGAGAGCACCTCCACAAACACTTTCACACTACAACACAAAAAGTGTTGGTAATAAGATCTTGAGAAAAAAGAGTAGACGTAAAGAGCTTGAACAAATTGGAGTTAACAAACTGAGAGGACAACATCAACAATCAGAACTGCAGAGAAGTTATAAGGACACCAGAGGGTACATTCCTAAACTTATATAGGTCTGAGTTGTATGCATGTTTGCTATATAGTTTGTAACTGTTAAATTTGTTTATAGTGGATTTTTGTTTTACTCCGTAGAGGGAGTCGTGGATGTTTCCTTAATTGGTGAGGTTTTACGACGTAAAAATCTTGTACTTAAACTTCCTACATCTTCTCATCTCATTCTTGGTTGTGCTGGGTTTAAAAGCTTGTTTAAAACTATTTAATAAACCTGTTATTAAAATCTTGAATAGATCTCGTACATACTGTTTTGTTAAACACATCTTATGTTCAAATAGTTTTGTTTTTTCAAGAAAATTGTTTCCTCAAAAAATAGCTCGGAGTTACTTAAATAGTTTATTTTTAATAAAAGGCTTTAGTAACATAATTTCAATTGGTATCAGAGCTTGGTAAACTTCTTTTAAAGAGATCCTGTGTTTCTGAAATTATTTTCTGAAAATCAAATATGGATGAGAAAAATGAAAGATTTGGTAACTTGACCAGACCTCCTATCTTTGATGGAACCAATTTTTCTTACTGGAAAGTAAGGATGATTGCTTTCATTCAATGAACTCTGGGAGATGATGTCTGGGACATTGTTGAAAATGGTTACACTTTTCCTACATAACCGGCCACTGAAGGAAGTAATGAGAGGGTTAAGAAAGTTTTAAGTGAGTTCACACAAGAAGAGAAACAAGTTTCTCGCAACAATAACAAAGGAAAGAATAATATATTTATGTCTATAAATGAACATGAGTTCAAAAGAATCTCATCCTGTACCACTTCTAAGGAAGCTTGGGACACTTTAGTTACTGCTCATGAAGGTGACACTAGAGTTAAGGCTGCTAAAACTCAAATGCTCATTCAACAGTATAATTCACTAATTATGTCTGAGACTAAGTCATTTGATGACTTCTATATGAACCTGACTGATATTGTGACCAAACTGCATGCTAATAGGATAACTTATGATAGACAAGAAATTGTATCTAAAATTCTGAGATCATTACCACAGAAATTTGATAACAAAAGATATACTATTGAGGAAATGTGTGATATTAATCTCACTCCTGAACTACTCAGTAGTAAATTAAGAACTGTGGAAATGGAACTGGAATTTAAGAAACAATTAACCTAGTCCCATAGGAAACAGACTAGTTCCAATGTAAGCTTCTCTTCTAAATTGATTAAGCCTGAGTTTAATACTTCCAATGATTATTCTGATGAGGAATGCAATATAGAGAGTTTGGACAATCAGATTGCCTTAATGTCAAAACAGTTTAAGAAAATCATTAAATTTAGAAACAACATGCCAAATAAACAAGGCAAGTCCAATTATCCAAATCCTTTCAATCACAGACCTCATGAGAAAAGCCATGACAAAAATCACAAGGACTCTCACATTAGACCTAACAGAGACCTTAAGAAGACTGAATGCTATAGATGTGGTAAACTAGGACACATTGCACAAGACTGTAGAGTTAACTTGAACACTCAAAATAAACACACTAGAGCCAACATTTGTACAACATGGGATGATTCAAGTGAATCTAAAAATGAGGAACCTAAGTCATCTGATGTTTTTGACCCTTGCATGTCTTTCTTTGCCAAGATTATCTATAATGATGATATGCCTGTGTTTGTTAATGAGGATGAATATAGTAATTCTACTTCTGATGTTTCGAATACTTCTGTTACTGGTTTAGATGCTTTGATTACTGAGAATATTGCTATCTGTTCCTCGGGGTCTGTGAGTACAAAGAATGAAGCCCTAGGGGTCATTTCACACACTACACTTAGTGACTCGGACAATGAAGACCTCCCAGATATTCACACCCTCTATGCTAAAACTCTCAAGAAAATCACTAGACTAGAAAATATTGTGAAAGATCTCACTAAGAAGTTAGAAGATATAAGCCTAATGGTTAAACTAAATGCTGAAGAGTATACTACCCAATGTCAAACTCATGAAAGTGAAATTAAAATGTTTGATGAAAAACTCAGAAATTTGACTGAAACAAATGAAATTCTGGAGAAAAAGTACAAAGGGACATTGTTAGAATTGGAACAAACTAAAGAAAAGACAGCAACTGTTTTCAAAAAATTTACAAAATTTGAAAATAATTCAAACTGTTTTGATGAATTTGTTGCTGAATCAAAAACCAATTCTGATGATCGAACTGGAATAGGGTTTTGCCCCAATTTGAAGGCACAAACAAAATCTTTTGAACCTATCAAGTTTGTGTCAGGAGGCAAAAGGCCTATTGAAACATGCCCAAACTTTCATTCTCTAAAAACTGAGTTTGATTCAAAACATCAAAATTTTAACATTGGGGAATCAACTTTCTCTAAACATGAAAGTTCAACTAAGGCTAAATACGTCTGCCCCTTTATTATGAAGAGTGAGTCTGCATTCAAGACTGTCACACCTAGGAATAGAGTTCAACCTCAAAACTTCTCAAAACCTTTGTTTAGAGACTTTCCTAAGGAGACCCCAATTTTGAGCAATCTTTACTGCTCCTATTGCGACATATACGGTCATTATTTTGACGGTTGCTATGCTAGAAGATTAGTTAAACCTGTCTATAATCCTCATATCTATCAGAACTTTAACTATTCTAGAAGGAGCCGTAATAATTATATACTTCCTAGACAACCAGATTAAAACTCTAATTATAGAAAGAGAAAGACCAAACCTAAAAGAACATTTCCTAGAAGGATTCCTAAGAACTTTCCTAAACCAAATGCTCATGTTTTTCATAAAATTCAAAATCATGCACAAAACATTTTTCAGCAAAAATCTAATGCTCGCAAATTTTATCAATTGAGAGCTAATAAGCGCAAAATGAAAACTAGAGCAATTTGGGTTAGAAAAGATGATCTATTACCTCAGATGAAGTGTAACATAGTTGTTACTGCTCTAAAAGATGAACACACATCATCTGGTTGGTATTTAGACTCTGGATGTTCTAAGCACATGATTGAGGATGAAACTAAACTTTTAAACAAAACCAGCTATGCTGGTGGTAAAGTCATTTTTGGTGATGTAGTTTCATCTCAAATCAATGGCAAAGGAACTCTCCAAGAAGATGGACTTCCTTTTCTTGAAAATGTCCTTCTAGTTAAAGGTCTTAAGGTAAATCTACTTAGTATATCGCAATTTTGTGACTCAGATCATACTGTTACCTTTTCAAAGATCAATTGCAAAATTTTAAATGAAAAAGGTGAATGCATAATTACAGGATTCAGGACTCCTGACAATTGTTATACTGTCATGAATAAATCTGAAATCTGTAATGTTGCCAGAATGGATGACAAGGAGATATGGCATAACAGAATGGGTCATATAAATTACGATAACCTTAGTAGACTGAACTCTCAAGAAGTAGTTAGAGGAGTTCCTAAAATCAAACCCATTCCTAATATTGTCTGTAGTTCTTGTCAGGAAGGTAAAATTGTTAAGGCAACTCATAAGAAAGTTAATGATGTTCTTACCTCTAATCCCTTGGAGCTCATCCATATGGACCTAATGGATCCCTCCCAAACTGTTAGTCTTTGTGGACACAGTTATATTTTAGTTATGGTTGATGACTTCACCAGATTTACTTGGGTAGACTTTTTAAAACAAAAGTCTCACACTTTTCAAACTTTCTTAAAAATACTTCTTCGGATTGAAAATGAAAAGGACACTCAAGTAAATAGAATCCGTAGTGATAGAGGTGGAGAATTCAAAGACACTGGTATTATTGAATACTGTGACTATAATGGTTACAAACATGAATTCAGTGCTCCTAAGACTCCTCAATAAAATGTAATTGCCGAAAGAAAGAATCGTACCCTTCAAGAGATGGCACGTGTTATGTTACATGACAAGAATTTACCTAAATACATTTGGGTAGAATCTATTCATACTGCATGTCACATTATAAATAGGTTCTATCTTCGAAAGAATTCCAAACAAACCCCTTACGAACTTTGGTACAAGAAAAAGCCCAATCTTAAGTACCTTAGAACTTTTGGTAGCACTTGTTATGTATGCAAAGATAGGGAACACTTATCCAAATTTGAGAGTAGGGGAGATAAAGCTATATTTTTAGGATACTCACCTAACAGTAGAGCCTATCGAGTGTATAATCTTCACACTAAAACCTTGATGGAATCCATAAATGTAATTATGAGTGACACTACTGTAGAGAGTAAGACTGGTGAATCAACTGTTGAGGAAGAGCCTACAAACATTTTAGAAAATAACTCTCCTGAAATAAATGATTCATTACCAATTGAGACACCTGAAGTACCTAACTGGGTTTCTAAGGATCATCCCATAAATAACGTAGTTGGTAACCCTAGTGAGCCAGTGCGTACAAGATCCCAACTAAGAAACTATGCACATTATGCATGTTTTGTTTCCCTTGTGGAACCAAAAAATGTAAATGAGGCATTGAATGAATCTCACTGGATTTCTGCTATGTAGGAAGAACTTCTTCAATTTGTCATTCATGATGTTTGGTAACTTGTTCCTCGTCCTGAACACAAAAAGGTTATTGGCACACGTTGGATTTTCAAAAATAAGACTGATGAAAATGGGA